>OX438967.1:5374854-7774854 GCA_949316085.1 Hypercompe scribonia | reverse complement strand
TTTTTTTAATAAATAAAATAATATAAATATACGAGTAAAGGAAGAACTTTAATTTTGAAATATGTAAATATATTTAAATATATGAGTATATGTCTGGATAATGTGGAATCGGCATCGTTATTTAAAATATAAACATCAATTCAGATCTTTTTCATCATGTGTAATTAAATACCCGATAGCAATTGTGTCTCACTTCTGAGCTTGATACGCACCTTGGATAATTATATGGATATGCTTTAATACCGTATCACTTTGAAATAGCTAACATAATAGGCATAATAAAGTAAACGTGTGCACAAATCATTATTAATAGGGTATCTATATGATAAACTTCCTTTCTAAGGAGAGGCCTATGTCCAGTATAAGTGATGATGATGTACCATAATTCCATTCCATTTTTTTTAATTATTAGTTATTTCTATTTAATCTTGGATAATAATTGCGACATTTAATTAATACATATGTATTTTTTCCTGGCCTAGTAAATAATACAGCAAGTACCTAAAATTCCAACTATTATGGACTGCTTCGATGACGTAGCGGTAGCGAAAGCGGCTTCTGTGCTTGAGGCCTTAAAAGTCTTAGAAGTTTTAGTCTTAAAGTGTTCTTGAGTGTTTCTGATTATAGAAATGCTTAACATCTGAAGTTTAAAAGTTGGAGTCTTAACCGCGGTGCCTCGAAAAGCACATAAAGCTGTCGGCCCTGTACCTGGTCTCTCCTCGGTCATGTCGGATAGCTGTCCCATCGGATTATAAGAGTGAAGATACAGAGAGTGCATCCACGTTTGCACACACACTTATGTACTAAATATCTCCTGTGTAGTGGGCTAGCCGCCGTTGAGGCTGACCTCTGTATCATAAATCGTCTAAGAGTGCATCAACATCATTAACTTATGTAACAGGCATATGTTCTGGTTATATTTATAATAGGAATACATATTGAAACTACAGAATGCTTAGATACCTTTTATTTCGTTATAATAAAAGCTTACATTATCGTAATCGCTTATAATTGGTGCACCTAGTTAATAACACGATATTACGGGTGAATTACACGAATTATGAATGCAAACAGTCCTCCTTCATTCAGGTTGATTTACATATTTGCATCTGTTACGAATTGTAGAAGTATAACGAGGTACGTTGACACCGAACGGGCAGCCTACAACAAAACGAACTTGTATTTTATAATGGCCTGACAGTCAATGAAAATAGATAGTAATTAATTTAATACTTTGAAACAAATGTTTACTTATATCGTTGTGTTTATACTTCGCTAGTAGCTCAGGGACTATTGAAATACGTATCTATGGAAGTTCTTGTTGGTTTGAATAATAAGCCGAGTTCTTTGACACATGAAACATAAATAATTGTTTTTGCCCTCACCTGTTCAAACAATGCGTAATTAAACTCATAGAGACCGTGTGCTGTGAATGATGGCTTTTGATGCAAAAGCTGCAGAGAAAGCTGCATCGCCTACAAACAAATAAACGATTAAATGTAAATTATGAAAATAATTTATGAAATATTTAATCGTGTTTATAATTCACTATTTTGAAGAAGCGGGCTTCAATATTAAAGGTAAATATATGCTGTCGCCGACTTTTATTAACCGACTTCAAAAAAGGAGGAGGTTCTAAGTTACACTGTATGTACTTTTTTAGAACTATTTAATTTTAAGACAAACAATCCTAATCCTAATTGTTTAGGTAGCGTACGTCAAGATAGCTCTAAAACGGCAGGAATTTCGTCTGACTTGATACTTATCGTTACGGCCGACTTATACAAAATCGTAATTAATTGTAGCCTATGTGTTATTCTAAAGCCAAACTATATTACTGTAAACTTTCACTTAAATCTGTTCAACAGTTTTTGCGTGAAAGGGTGACAAATATCAATACATCCATCCTCACAAACATTCGCTTTTAAAATATTAGTAGAATAGGACGTGTAGGTATGTTTATCAGTAGATTGGTAACCATAGTAAAAGCTCTGCCTAGTTTTTGACCAGACGACTGTGCGAGAGATGTGTCACACAGGTTACTATTATTATAATATTATTATTTGTAAAACATTTTGTTTCAACTGACCTCCGACGTTACCGATGGACTGAAATCGCTGCTCATAATTTCATGCAGAATATATGACGTTAGTCTCGCCTGTGGAAGACACACTTCATTGTCAAACAGTTAAAATATTAAACTAATACATTAGTTCAAAAGTATATTACAGTACTCTTACCTCACACATAACACCCTCGCCAAAGAACACGATTAGAAAAACTATGCAAATACCATACGCAGCTTGCCAGAAAACGTAAATACAAAAGTCTATGAATTTCGGTACTTCGTGAAACAAGCCCGCTGACGTTGCCTCGAGGAAGTAAAACAGGTATAATATTACATATATGAGGGACACCAATGTCGTCATGAGCAAAATAAAACCGAAAACATCGTTGACACCGACTACCACTTTATAGAACATGCCATATACTTTAGCACATGACTTAATTTTCTCACTTATTAACCTATCTTGTAGATTTTCTGCTCTATGGACATTTGCGGGCATCCTGCCTCTAACGAAAATATTGTACTCCCAAGCTTTATGTGAATGTATTTCAGCCAACACTTTATTCGCATAGCAATACCGATTTCTCAGGATACTTAATAAATAGCAGTAATATGATGTAACAATAAGTGCCAGAGTATCGGAGAATACTGCTTGGTACACTCTTGCAGCTGGTACGTTTATGTTCAAGTTTCTGAGTATTAACCAAATGGAAAATAATCGAAGCAATTGAACAATTACGAGTCCAACATATATGCTAGACGCAGAACGAGCGTCTCTGTTGTAATCGGCTTTTTCGCCTAAATTTTCTAACGCATTGTCTGCGTCCATTATTACTTTCACAATATTACAATTGCCAAACACACCGAATGGTAACTGCCACATAGCAAAAACAACATAAATCAGAGAGGTGATTTTCTCACAGTCGTCGCCGTATCGTTGCATTTTCGTATCGAATATGTTGCGCAGTATTGTCTGATCATCAATGTGAGCTTTGTATGCACAATAAAAATATAGTGAATTCCATATCAAAAAACAAGAAAAGCCAATTGGACTAAATCTAGATACAATGCCACTGTCAGTGTTCACTAGCTCAACGACTGCTATCCCTGTTAATTTTCTTAAAATCTTCGAGACATACAATGCTTCGACTAAATTGTTATATTTTCTTAATGTCAAAGATTTTTTCAGGCGTTTTTGAAATTTTTTGACTTGATGCTTTGCCGATAACGATTTACCGGAGTAGTTCATCTTTAATTACCGTGCCGTAGTGTTTTGCCTAAGGGCTACTAGGAAACAATGGCACTATGCCCAAATATCTTCAACTCATTTTTTAGCTATTAGAGCATAATGAGCAATTTCTTTAAAAGACGTAAATTAAGTAAATGAAACAAAATGATGGTATTCGCAGTATATCCACCGGATATTTAGTAATTTATTTCTCCTGAACGTTCACATTTACAGTGATAATCTACATTATGAACATCATAGGCTTTATATTGTCATAAACAATAAAGAAAATAGGCATATTATGTACAAAGGGACATTAAGGAATCATTTGGAACTATTTAGAGGCACTATACAATTTTATATGATGAACAATTACAAGCACAATGGTATCCTACTACTTTGTTGGTGGTAGTTTCGCTGCATCGCAATAGTAGTTCTATGTAAACATTATACTTTGATAAATAACTAACTAATAATATACAAAATAAATGTGTTTGTGCTCTTCCATAATTCTTAGAACAAATATCATATATTATTCGAGAATCTATTGTGAGCTTAACATTTCCTTTTTATGTTTCTTGTCTACAGTGTACCGTCATCTTACCGACCAGAAGCCTTCAAACACAGATTTTCGTAGCTACTAAAACTATGATACAAGATTGTGTAAATCGTAGACTTATAATGTAGTACAACAAGTTTCCAAGTATTAGCAACAGTTATGGTAAGGTACATAATTATGTTAATATTTATGGCACAAATATAGGATACGGTAACATTGCTATACAAATATATATATTCTTTATTTGCGTCCCGTATGTTTGAAAGCGTGTACTTAACATTCACAGGCTTGGATACAATGGTAAAGATTTATATGACAGAACATCTTGTACTCAATTTAGCATTTCAACATTGGTAACCATTTATACAGGTTGCCCTATTTCATATTTATATAATAATTGAGATTTTGGTTCATTCAAACACCCATATGAGATTTTGTGTTTGTATCTAATTTAAACTGAATACTAATGGAAACGATACAATCCGATTTTGAGATCATAATTAAACGTTCTATATAATGTAATTATGGGGTTAGTGAAAACACACAGAAAAACCGAGTGCGGTCATTAAATTTAAAAAAAATCCTTAACAAAAGTAACAAAATATAAAGCTGCCCCTTACACTTAGATCTATCCGCGAATTAATTTAAGGCAGCCGCTCATAATCTATTCATTTAAACATAGTCAGAGACACGACATATTGTTTTTGTAATAAGTATATTATCTAAAACGGCAAATTGTAATATAATAATACCGAGTAAGTCACTAACAACGCAGCTGTATACATTTTTGGGGGATTACAATAATTGTGATGGCTATCAATGATAATTATTATGAATAAAAATAGACCTATATTTTAACGGACATTTCTTTATAAATTGATTTATTGGAACATCGTGGCAATGTATAGAATTCGTAGTTTATATAAAATAAGCATTTGCTTGTTATTATAAGGTATCCTAGACAAAAATATTGCAACAAGCTATTTCAATTCAACTTTCTACAAAATTTGGATTTAGGACTAACTATTCTTGCATAGCTATTATGAAACTTTAAGGAGGTTTACAAGATTTATAAATTCAAGTATTTTAAAAACTACGGACTTTCTATTAAAAACAAATATCTATGCATACTTATATTATTGTTAAATATCAACAGGTATTGGTAATAAAAATTGTGGTGCTAAAATTGATTACAATTTGAATCAAGTGTTATATTAAAATGTTTTAAACGAATAGTATTTGAACAAAATGTTATAAAACCGACCTAAGTCGGAAGACATTTGTGCAAATGAAAATGCAAAATATGGAAGAAAGAGAGTAGCTTAATTATCTACCTATTTCAAAGCTATAAAACTCGGAGACAGGGTACAAATCCTCCGCAAGTCACAAACCGTATCAGCATTCTTTTTATCATATTCCGTTTAAGCTTGTCTAATTTAAAGCTACCTGTTAAATTCATCTATTTTAGAATAGTAACTTTGAAGCTGTCATTTTTGATTCATTCGATTAGTAAAGGAACTCGTTTACGTACCTATCGCTCGTTCTACAAAAATAACCTTTTAAACAGCGAAGCACCAAAATAATGATGTGTAAGGATTATTCTGTTGTATAATTGTGTAATATAGTAAATATAACTTTAGATTTTCAGTCTTAAGGCGAAGTATATATGATACACCTATATTTTCCATCAGTATATATAAAGGTGCAAGAAAAGAAAATTTCATTTTCCTATTTACTTCATTAAAATATTGGGCATTTTCATGTAATTCTCCTTTAACTGTCACCTAAATTCAGGGCTGTTATATGTGGGCTATATTGTTTGCATATTTACTATATTACACCCACCACACAATCCTCACACACAAATACGCTAATGCAAAAAGAAAATCTTATACACATTCATAGATATGATATGCATATATGTTTATATGGGTGTATTCGTACACAAACCCGAATCAAAAGCATGTATTCCCTTTTTAAATGGTATTTTGCTGTTAACTCGTCAGTGCTATAACGGCTTCAAGGGTATTTCATCACCTACACTTACTTTTCGCCTGAAATGTTCCTTGATTTATTTATAATCGTAGTTCAATACTTTCACAGTCAGGCATTATAGTAAAATCGTAACTTGTAATAAACTTACACTCCTATAAATTATAAGTAAAAATAAATGCGAATGTGGCCTTAACTTGTTATAATAATTCCTCAGTATTTTATGAATAAATGATATTGTGATACGAGTATAGTGTACTATTTATTCACTTAGTAATACCACATGATTGATAATTAAATATTAAAATTGATGTAGAGTCAACTGGTACTTATAATAGCCGCCTGATAAAATGTTCAATAAATAATATGATTAATGTCTGATAATATCTCGCCACCCCCTTAAGTGTGGAGGCCACGACCTCTAACATTGTATAGTTCATTAAAAGTCAAATAGCACAACCCATGTGCCCACTATACGTCTTAACATTTGAATCTAATATATTTTATTTATAATTTCATTATATCTATGTAATACCTAATTTATTATTGCAAACTTGTATAGTGATATTTTTTAATCAATCGAATAAGCGTTTATCTGGCACTGTCAAGTCAGTATGCAGTGTGATAATAATATAATTAATAATTTGACGTGCAGTGGCCACACAGCTTACTACTTCTAGTGCTTTTTTAATGTATAAAGCACCAAATTTCGTCAAAATTCTGGACAAAAGACAGAAACATTAGATACATTTAAACAAAATCATTCACACGTCGTCCAAGCAAAACAATACTCGTAAACAATCATGCAGACCTTCCAATAACAAAATTCTTTAAAAACATTTGCAAATACATTTTCGTAAAGCTCGAGTCTAATATAATTAAAATCACATCTCATTAAATATCTTTGGGTCCAACCAAATAAAATTATTCATTTATAGCATACAAAAATACAAAAAAAAATATACAAGACTGTCAAATATACGTAATTAAGGGAAGTTTTGGACTTTGTACGTACATCGTACAACTACCACGGCCATCGATAATGAGACACGGACTAGTCATCAAGTGATCGAAGTACGATGCACCTACAAGTTCCTGTTTTGACATTCGTCTGACGGTCGGGTCTCACCACTCTGTCAGCTGCCTGGAAAGTATATCCTCGGAGTAGTGAATATTCCTCAGAAGTCAGTCAACGATTCCGAAGCAACATTGTTATTGCAGTGATTGAGATTCATCGGTCACAGCAGATCTTGCACGTGAGATGTATCGAGGTTCGTGATGAGAGTTTTAAGGAAGGTCATTTCTTTACGCGCGTTCTCGAGTATGACGCGCGGGTCCTGTGACGTGCAACGGAGACAGTTGGGAGCAAACACCATGGCGAGGTTTGCAGAGTCCATTTTCGTTTGGCTAACAACTTCGGGTGCCGTGAATTGTTGTAAGAAACTTATTAGATAGGTGAGTACCTAAAATTAAGAAAGAGAATTATAGTTCTTTCACTTGATATATAGAAATGTACGGGTAACTGGGTTCACTTTGATTATACATTAGGTTATTGTAGAACTTTAATTGTAATTTTTTTTGTAGTTATAATTTTAATACAAATTGATTTTATAATATTGCAGTACCATTCTTTCCAACGATATTCGTAGAATAAACCGACAAGGTTTGAAAGAAAAAATATTAGCAATGGATACCGGGGCTATCGGAGCTGAAAATCATTGAAAACACATTTCATCTATACATGAATATACTATTAAATGCATCAGTATCTTTATCGATTATCGCTATGATTGATTAAGGACCAGTACAAACCAAGAGCGGGGAATCGTTTTTTGTAAGACACTCGGAAATAAACTACACAACAAAGTGCTGACTCTAAATCAAGTTAGTGCTTCACACCCTGCCCCGCCTCACGCAGCGTAGTGCGGGATTGTGTTCTAACACGCGAAGTACAACACACAGCACATCGCAAACGCAAATCTGCAATCGCGCGTGACTCCGTCGACATGCACCCCGCTGCGTGGTGCGGAGCAGTATATAAGACGTCCGAAGGCGAGTGGCAGTAAGTAGAAGTGGTAGGAAGTGGTAGGAAGTGGCAGTAAGTGACAGTGAGTGGTGGTACTAACGAGCCTGTTGATGGGCGGCAGGCGCATGAGCGCGCGCGAGCACTGCGCGAAGTCGGTGCCGGCCGCCACGCACGCGCCGTACAGCGCGTCGGGGATGAGCGGCTCGTACAGCTCGCGGTACCAAAGCTTCAGCAGGCTTGCGGGCGCGTGAGCGTCTGTCCAAACCAAAATGGTTACTGTTCTACTTCAATATTTCACTATTCTCTTCAACTATATTAAGTATCCAAATCGAGCTTAAATGGTTATACGCGATAGCTAGCTTTAAAGTTTTAGATTGGGAAACCTTCTCCAGAATAATGTATGTATGTAAGGTTAATTACATTACTTAATAAAAATTTGTACATATTATGGAATCCTTTTCGAAAACCAACTTGAACAAAATATATTATATATATATATACAGTTAGGTGCAGAACTGAGTCAATATATATCTATTGTCTATATTGTCTATTATATATATATATATATATATATTACTAAAATACAACAATATTACAAAAACTCACGAAATAGAATACATTTTTTAAACTAATGCAACCTTGCAGTGGTACTAAAAATGACAGATACGAGCGAACAGCTCGTCACACCTTGAAATTCAAATTTTAACTAAAATATTATAAATTATCAATAAAACTTGTAGAAATTACGTTAAATATTCATTTAAAACACATTAATATCGTAACATATATATTTTATTTATAATATTGCCTTTACAACGTATTGTAGATCGGAAGTGTTAAAAATAAAAAGATTGCAATCACTAACCAGTCAATGTAGAAACATCAGGTAGTTCCCAGTTATCAATCTTCGATTTGAGCGCATTGACCTCGTCCACATCAGCCGACACCCTGAATATACCCTCCGTCTCTCTACCGTTGAGTGCCAACACTTGCTGAGATAAGGCCACTTGTACCCAAGGAAGCTGACGGTTGGGGAACCGTTCCTTTTGTAAAGTCATTACTTCGGAAAGGGTATTCCCAAACATTGATTGACGGAAGATTTGTATCTGTGGGTAAGAAATTGTATTATGGTTTATTTTGTTTTAATGGTTCTGGAAAACAACCATATCGACGATAGAACATACAGAGATATAGAGATACAGAGAATCTTAAACTTGTTCTTATAGACTTTGTTGTGTTTCTATAACGATTATTTATTGTTTATCAATCGATTATTTACTGTATTTAGAAATGTTTGGCAATGACAAAATATGAACTTACTCTAGCTTGATCTATATCGTCTGTGGTAGGTTTTCTAGGCTGCCTTTTCCCTCCAAAGCCGATTCTTTCTAACCTTTTACACGCCACGCCTGCATAATGTGAAACTTGAACATGGATAGGCCATTTGCCAACCTGGAAATTTTAAGGAACGTAAAGATATTATTATAATAACATTTGGACATCTGACACACAACGCTATGAAGTTCCAAACTAATTAGAGCTCGTACAATGGGTTCTAAACAACTGATATAAATACATAAATACTTTTGTCCAAATAAATACAAATTATACTTAGAAAGTACCCAAACTCTGAAACACATGTTTTAAAAACATTTAGTTCGTCCTGGGAATCGAACCTGTGAACTGTGCCACCGAGGCAGTCATGTATTATTTGTACATTGTATATGGGAATTTGCATGTTCATTTATATTATTTAAAAATATGAACAAATATGATATTACTCCTTATTAGAAATATTAGTTGTAGCATGATATTTTAACTCCATAAATATGCTGTCTAAGAAAAAAAAGTTGATAGGACTGTCAGAAGCTGAAATTATAAGGGTGGCTATCATTTTAAATCATTGTTTTTGTAAAGTATCCCTTTTCTTAATAATGTTTCTGTCAATAAAAACATTTATTAAAATTGTGGAATAATTACCATGTAGATTATTTTTTTGGATTTTACATAACGGTGCAGCAGTACGTACCTCAGGAAATGCATCAGCAAAGGCAGGGTCTCGGTGTCTATTTACATAGTTAGTGAGCGCCGGTTGGAATGTGGGCGAAGGGGGTACGAACGCCAAGCAAACAGCCAGGAGCTCCCACCCGCGCAGTAACGAGTCCCGGAGGGGGTTCTCAGTGGTCTGTCTGCATAGCTGCACGTACAACTCGTCACGAAGTCTGCGATCGATAAAAAAGTTTAATTTATGGTATAATATTTTTTTAATTATAACTTTTAAAGATTGTAGTCGTAGAAACATTTTCTTGATGAGTTGTTAAAAGCTTTATCTACACTCATAGTTAATTTATATTAAAAAATTAAATATAAAGAATTAGAATGGTGACGATTTTTTGGTTACTATGCACGGTAACTTCAGTTTTATAGGTTCTTAGAATTTTACAACTAGAAGCTTGCTGCATGTTATATACATCAGATGAAAAGTATAAAAAAGTATACCGATGAGACACCGCACACACTCCGAGAAGCTCAGGTGAACCGAAGTATGAACAGAGTTGAACTGTTTCTGTATAATAATAAAGAATAATTACTTCTCATTGGCGAAGGTGGCGTGCAGAATGTCCTGCGCGACGGAGTTAAGCGTCATGCCGGGCCGCGCCTTGCGGTCGCCCATGTAGATCTGCACGAGGCGGAACAGGTCCGTGGCCGCCTTCTTGTGCGCCTTGTCCCACTCCGCGCCCACCATCGGCGCGGAGATCGATGACGACGTCCACGACAGCATGTCGCGAACCGACGCCTGTCGGCAATACACGTACGCTTAGATCTTTCAAACTACGCAATGCATTTTAATGCGGTTTTCGTCAAGAGGTCGAGTGATTCGAGAGGAAGGTTTATATGTATATTACATGCATATCATAGTAGAGAAAACTAGATAATATTAAAGATTTTTTGTTTAATCGGGGCAGATCTCTAGTACTCTATAAGAGACGTCCAGTAACGATACCAAAGGTGAATCGATAAAAGATTATACGCACCTTTCTCCTGAAGATGCCTTTATTGAAATTGAGGTTGTCCTTGGCGAATATCTCGATGTCCTGTTCGAGCGGCGGGCGCGGCGCGTGCGCGCGCACCGGGCTGTACAGCGCGCCCTCCTCCGCGCCGCCCGC
The DNA here is from genome assembly GCA_949316085.1 of Hypercompe scribonia. Taxonomy (NCBI): domain Eukaryota; kingdom Metazoa; phylum Arthropoda; class Insecta; order Lepidoptera; family Erebidae; genus Hypercompe; species Hypercompe scribonia. Next base: position 7,763,814 of record OX438967.1, on the reverse strand, counting down.
GCCGCCCGCCCCGCCCGCACACCCGCCGCCGCCCAGGGACGACGTCTGGAACCGAGCCAGTACTCGTGTTATTTAAATACGATTCTAGCTACAGTCTGTTTAACAAGAACATAACCGCCATTATTCAGAAAAAAAAATATTTTTTACGAAATATTTTATTGGGGTACATAATGCGCACTTCAATATACAAAAAATGTACTTTTGTGCAATTACTCAATAATTTGTCCAATCGCCGTCATTATTTATTATAGCTTCACATCTTTTTTCCATACTTTTGACGAGATTTGCCGCGTACTCCGATGATAAAGACCGCCTTATCTTCCTATTTTGATAACACAGTTGCTTCTCCGTGAATACTGGCCTTCCTCTTATTGTATTTCAATGTAGAACCACACATTTTCTATTCGATTCACATTTGGAGACATTGCCAGCCACGCCATGGCAGTGATTTTATTTTGCCGTTTCCACTCAATGCACAATTTACTGCGATGTTTTGGATCATTGTCTTGAAGTACCCAGGTTGTTGTGAAAACCCAAAAAACTATTGTGCAGATCTCATCAGGCATTTTTGAAAAATTTTATTCAGCATTTAAAATATCGGTGAACACAAAAAGACAACCAAATCCACTTTAGCAGAAGCATCCCCACACAAGCACTTTTACAGGGTGTTTTACGATACGTTGAAATAACCTATTATGCTTACTTGTCCAAGCTTTCGACAGAGAAGATCATGCCCCGAAAGAAGATTCATCTATGAAAATAACATTGCTGCAATGTCTATCTAAATTTTCTTTTGCCCAATTGAGTCGTTTTTAAACGTGTTTTTCAGATAACAAAGGTTTTTTTAAAGTAGACTGAAAAGATATATTATTTTCATGCATGCGACTACGGATTGTACTTAAAGATATATCTATTCCCTTCTTACGCAGTTTCAATTGAGAACTACGCAGTGAAAGACTAGGAGTATCTTGAAAGAGTCGAAGGATCGCTCTATCCTTCTGTTCAGTTGTTATGCGGCCTGATCCCCTCTCCGGCAAACTGTTCACGTTCCCAACCGTTTAACCGTCTAAAAATCGTGTAACCCATTTCTTAACGACACTTACAGATTTTTTTTATATCTTTTGTAGTTGATTTATATATTAGCTTCGGTCCTTTAGACTGGTGAATAAGAAATACTCCTTCGTATCGTTTAAAATATTTTTCACTAATTGTAAAAATAAACAAAACACTACTATCAACAATGCTGAATACCACTAGAAGTTAGAGGCGCTGTACCGCATTTTTTTTAATAATGGCGGTCACATTCTTGTTAAACAGACTGTATGGTCTCACAACCTGCTGTTGTGCATGTATTCAGAACGATGTCATTGTGGTGCGAACGAATCTCATGAACAAATCTCACGTGAACGTAACTTCAGCGTATCACGCGAATTTAGTTTCCGTAAGTAAAACGCATTATATATTTATAGCAAAGAGTAACTCACTCTATGAATCCCGGGTGAAGGCTGCCTTTCTCGATCGAATCCCACGAAAGTGTTATAGTAGGAGACTCCGTGGTTCATGTATTCGACGTCGGCGGGTCGATGCGCGTGGGTGTAGGCGTGCGGGAGGTAGACGCCGGAGCCGTCGTCGTCGTCGGGCGTGCGCGCGCCGCCGTCGGACGACTCGTTGTCGGGCTCGTGGCCCGACAGCGAGCGCTCCGAGCCCGAGCGCGAGTGCGAGCGCGACGAGCCCGACTCGCCGTCCGACCCCGACCCGCCGCCGTACCGCGCGCGGCCTGCGAGAGCGAACTGTTTATGGACACATCTCGAGGCCAAATTGGTCAGAGCCTCTACCGAGGTAAAGAGACTACCGATAAACATATTTAAATATTTCTTAATAGATATACATGCTATAAATAAATTACACCCAGACATAGAATCGATAATGATTCTCGCACAATATTACAACCCACGACCTCCAACTTAGCAGTCAGGGTCTCTAACCACCGACATGCCAACTTCCGACTCATTTTAATTAAGAATAATAATAAACATTCAGTGTCCGCATAATAAGTATAATTTTTAGTATGTGTTTACTGTTCACAGATTTAAGTATACCATTTTCTATTTATATTTTTTAATCTATTGCTTAGAAACTATTGTAAATTGTAATAGTACAAAGGTGCTCCTGAAAGACTCATTGTATAAAGAACACTACTTGTATAAAGAATACTACTTATCTTGTAGAAGCAAAATAGTAAAAAACGTTATATTATTAGACACACTGTATACATGCTGACCATCCCATCTCGAGATTAAATATAAGTACTAAAAATAAATAGAATGCAGACTTGAGTCCATAAAATAAATGTAACTCACTGGACAACTTAGCCTGCTGTATGATGTAGTCTTGCAGCGGCAGCAAGTGTTGCATGCCGCGCAGATCCCAGTTGCAGTACAGAGGAGAGCTGCCGCCTTCGTCCTCTTCTTCTTCGCCATCTAAACCACCGTCGTCAAGCTCTACCGGCCTTTTGTGTCCTGTAATTTAAATTAAAATATATTTAACGAAACCTGAAGTCTGGCTACTACTTATCTATAAACTTAAACATCTCCCTATGTTTGTGCCCTTCATAAGATACTATAATAATTACAAATTGATTAAGTGGTCATTTTTCGTGACAGTGTCCATTCAAAAATCATTCACTTCTTTGTTGTATAGGCTATACCATGTGTATGAAGCAATGGAAACAACCCTTTTAAAAACTGACGTCGATACTTTTCATCGTTTGTTTTTTAATTTCATATGAAAACTATAAAGTCAAGTTTAACTTAGACGATTTATTCTATATATATAGATAGCCAATCTCATAGTATACTCACGTCTCGACTTGGTACGATCTCTGGGCGCAGTAGGTCTGTCACTCAACCGCTGGTTGTGTTTCTGCACGTTAGGCTCCGTTAAAGGAGGTTCTAAATTCACGCACTTAAGTTTGTAATTCACTGTGAAAACAAAAAGTATTGAATTGAAACATTATTTTATTAATATTAAATATTAAGAATAAGAGATTGCCCGGAGAATAGCGAGAGTTAAGTGGCAGTGGCCGAGGCACATTACTCGCAGACAAGACGGCCAATGGGGCCAGAAAGTTCTGAAGTGGAGTGGCACTGAACCGGTTGTTGTGGAGAGCCTTAGGGTAAGCCTATATCCAACAGTGGACGTCTTTCGGCTGAGAGAGAATTATTTTAAATGCAAAAGTCTTGTGCATAAACAAAAAAGGACATAATTACTATATTATGATTTACATAGTGATAAATAAACACGATTTTAAAATAGCGAAAAGTACTTGTGGATGAACTAATTAATTACTAAGTATGTGACATCATTTCATCTGTCGGTTTCAAATATTATCCTAGATATGCGTAACACATCATCACAAGAACAGTCTTTACAGTCTACGGCTTGAAATAGACCTTTCCTTATAAAGGAGGTTTTGACCTACTATACCGGCTGGCCAGACGGATTGTTATAGTTTATTTTAAAATTTTCTTCTCTTTACAGTGATGTTTACTTGAATAGTTTGCTCCCTTAGTCGCCTCTTACAACAACAATGGAATAAGTAGGGGTGGGGGCACTCCATATTTTTAATCTGTTACCACATGGATAGACATCATATGGACATTCAGATACATCAATTAAATAAGGCCCGATACCTACCAGCTGCAATGTTATCTTGTTCATTAGCAGAAGACAGTCTCATAAAGTTGTGATGTGGTTCATGTGAGGCGCGATGCTTGCTGCTACTGCCCGATGACAATGAGGTTTTGCTTGATGTATACCGTTCTGGTTCGGCTTGTTGACGCCTGCAATATTAATACAACATTTAAAATTATTTTGTTATAGACTTCATTACAATGGCAGTACTATAGCACACTTTTCTTCTTTTTGAGGAGGTCTTGGTTTTAACGCCTAGTTTCTGTATAAAGGTATCGGAATCTTATTCAGAAAAATAATTCCGTCTTTGTACTATATTCTCCCTATATTAATAGTAGATATAAAACTGTGCTGATTGTAAAATATATATGGGCTCACTTGCCGTCACTTCTTGTTGCCTTCTTCACCTTGTAACATCATTATGTACATCGTAAGGCAAAGCAAAATACCATAGACTATGCCGCAAAAACAGACGTGTTATCGATAAAATTCTAAGTACTCTACCGAGGCGATGAATAATATTCTTTATTGCTTAAGTGATAAGTCTACTGGTGGGTTCCATAGAAATTAAAAAAATCCAGGTTATTAACGCATAACAATCAAAGTTCTACACTGATATGTGTGATTTGAAAGGTTTCTTAAATTTTCTCGAATAAGTTTTTGTCACTTGAGTTAACGATTTTTTTTTTAACGTGTGGAACACACCCTCGGACCGTCACCCCACCGGGGTTTACGGCGAGGTGTTGTGTCGCAATCGGACCGACTAAAACCACACGGTGTGCCACTCTGCGCCTAGCATAGGAGGGATCCTGGAACAGCTGCTATTACGACATGCAGATCCCTCCTAGCGCCTGCTCACTATCGCTGGCACCATCTGCGGGTAAACTCTCTATTTAGGCGACGTACGGCACACGCGGATGTCGCCTCCTCGCGGCTGGCCGCTATAGCGGATGGAGGGGAAAACCCGTCCCGTCCATCCGCGGCCACACTCAAGGCGGCATGAGGCGCTGGTATGCGCGCCTTCGCCGCCTGGTTCGCCGGCGGCGAATTGGGTCCGAGTGGAGATCGTCCTCTCGGGCCCTCTCCGCCGCCTCCTTCCGCGAAATTACGTCTTCGCAGCGGGTTGCGACCGCGGTAAAACAACTGTCGCTACCGACCATGGAGCGTATGACAACCGGTAGCGAGAGATCTCCTCCAATAACTGCAGTGCCTAAACCCCTAGCCTGTGCTGGGCCCAGTCCTCACTGCAGTCGCAGTGGTGACAGGCGAGACTCAATTCCCTCCTGGTGACCGAGTGCAGATACTTCTCGAAGCAACCGTGCCCGGAAAGGATCTGCGTCAGTCGGAAAGAAAGAATCCCGTGCTGTCCACTCCCTGCCCACTCGGCGATGACCGGCTGGAGAGCCTCCACGGCAGCAAAGCCAGCACGTGGAGTCTCCAACCAGGACGACCGCCGCCGACACCGGTGCACCATACAGCGCCATTGACCGGACAACCCCCGTGTATAGCCGTCTCGTCGCGACGCTGGCTCCACCCAAATTAGGCAAAAGTTGCCCAAGAGCAGAAGAAGCACCGACCAGCTTTGGAGTAAGCTGTCGGAAGTGCTCGTCGAAGAGCCACCTGCCGTCGAGGATCAGGCCCAGATACTTCATCTGGGCCTGAACCGGTACGAGGACCGAATTGACTACGATGGAGGCGCTGAAGGGTGGACTACGACGGGGCCCATGGAACAAAAGGGCCTCCGTCTTGTCCAGGGCCACCCGCAAACCCAACACCTCAATACGCACGATCACCAAAGAGACACCCGTGATGGCCAGGCGCGCCGCCTCTGCAAAATTCATCCTCCGGGCCGTGACCAATGTGTCATCTGCGTAACAAATTACGCCCAGCCCGTGGTTGCGTTAACGATATGTTAAACCTTCATCCGAATTAAAGATTATTCAACAATGTCAAAGCACTGTTAATCTAAATATATTGGGTATACTTGAAAAATCACACGAGAATTTGTTTGTGATAATTGCCTCTATTGCTCAATGTACAGGTACGCAAAAAATCAACGACGGACATAGTGTACGCGACGAGAATTCAACCACATACAAAATACGTGATCGGTCAAGAATGATTGTGATGAAACTTTTTTTTTTTTTTTATATTTAACCTACCAAAGTGACTCTATTCTGCCTGATGGAAAGTATAAATAGAATCCAAGAGCGGTGGTCGCCATCCTCACTGCGAATGACGACAGTGTAATATGGCGACCCACGCTATGGCGGCCTAGTGAGATGCTTTTTTACGCCCCGCTTAAAGGACTCAGGATCGTAGTGGGAGGGAAACACGTGTGCTGGTAATGAACTCCAGACTTTAACTGATCTGCACAGGATGGAAGAGCCGAATCGTTTAGTTCGGGAGCGTATGCCTACCATTCTGAAACGGTGACTTTCAAGGCCAGCACAAGTTGTCCTATAGAGGAACGGAGAGGATAGGATCAGTTGGAAGAGCTCATCAGAACACTCTCCATGATAAAGACGATAGAGGACTACCATAGAGGCGACATCTCTTCGCAACTGTAGAGACTCAAGGAATTCAGTGACTTTCAGGTTATTGATGATCCGGACTGCTCGCCAATGTAACCGATCCAAAGCGTCCAGCAAATACTGCGCGGATCCATCGTAAAGATGAGAACAGTACTCCACGCAGCGCACCTGGGTCTTATACAGAAGACAGAGATGCTCAGGTGCAAAGAAGAGCGCAGGAGCACTAAAAGCAAATGAACAACAAAACACCATATTGTCAGGAATACGCTCCGTAAAGTAAATCACCACCGCAAGTATGGAGGTTACCGAGTTATCGAGGTTAGTAATGCAACAAAAATATTTATCAATGAACACTTAACACAAACAAAATGTTCTATAAATATATTTCCTTACCATCCAAAACTAATATCAGTGACTTCTTCAGTTCCGTGAATTTTTTATTTTATAAATCGTAATATAACATATGAGAGAGAAAATCAAGAGAAGAACTGTTTATTTTTTGTAAACAACTATGTTGGCACTTCCTTACCATTATGCTATCTACAAACCGGTCCCGAGTTCCGATCGGGCTGCGCGCACTCAATACGCGTCGATAATAATAAATAGATTGCTCATGTTGTTTAATTTTTATAAGTTCTGCAAACAGTTTGGTTTATAATTATCTACTGTAACAATTACTAGCGGAAATCTTTTCTTTGCACTTTTTGCAAACTTGTGTGTATTATTATAAAACTAGTTGGCCATATTCTGATAACTATTATATATGTAAATAAGTTAATATAAGGCTGTTACTATTTTGATTAACATAAAAAGAAAATTAATTTAATACCTAGTGAAGTCTCTAGCCGGATGCCAGTTGGCCGTAGCTGCGTTATGACGTAAATCGAGACTCGTCTGTCGAAAAGGTTTGTCCACGCTATACACTGCTTGCTTCTCTGGGTACCTGTCCATACGTTCCAATTCTGCTAATCTATCCTTGTCTAAATGCCTGAAACAAATAGAAAATGATTTAATGATACATCTTGTATCCTTACCCATATTGTAAAAATGAAAGGTGTTTAGTTTAGGTGTTAGCAAGCCAAATCAGATAGTTATCAAGACTTCGTTATAAAAATGTATGTTGAACGATTAGAAAGCCCTGAAATTTTTATTTCAACTAAAGACACAACTGCAAGATCCCAATCCCAACCCCAGTTCCGACCCGAAAGCACGACAATGCAGATTTTATTAAAACCCTGTGTTTATTGTCAACGGCCAAAAAAAACAGAGTAGCCTAGTTCTGAACACTAAAGGATATCATTCTGTACTCTTATGCCTACTCTACACTTAGACAAAGTTCCTCGGCGAAGTACTCTAGAAAGTCGCCCGAGGTGAGATAAAGTTTGACGAGGTAAGCCGAAGTGCCCCTCTACACTATTGTGTATTCGTCTAACATCGTTCAACTTCGCGAGTAGTGTAGAGGCAGTATTAAATCGGTCTTCATTTGTATGCTTTCTTCCTTTTTTGGTATGTCTTGTAAACAAGTTCGTGCTATGGCCTCGAACTGATAGCAAAGGGCTTTTATCACCAATCGTACCATAACATCGAGGCTATAGGTATATCTAATGACGAAGTAGTATGGTCGAAAAGTGGAACAATCTATTTAAATCACATAGAATATAGGCAACGGAACGTGTGAACTGAATTTACTTTAAGCATTACATACGTTAACTACAGATATAAACAAATGTAGAACACTGTAGATTGACGGATCAATAAAATTATTTAGAACAAAGTTCTAAATGTCATGTTAACCAGTAAGCTTTCATTTCAATTTAGGTGAAAAGAATGTAATAAAGAAAGTAGGTCAGAGCGATACATTGCGAACAAATAACCCACGCTACGCTTTAAACTTTCAACACAAAATCATTACTTCAAGCTGATTTCCTATTTACTATTAGTAGCTACTCTTAGATGTAAAGGTTTCCGTTTCTTCGTAATTTGAATTTATAGAAAGATCAATTAAGGTTTTTATAAGTGGTTTTGCGTCAGATATCTTGGAAAGCTGATGGTTAGAAGCAATGGTTAAGTTTAGTAACAATTGCATGTAAATATGTATGTTTTTATCGGAATTAAAATAATTTATGTATCCGTCCCTCGGTTTAATAACCAAACAATAAATCTCACCTGTCAGAGAATCGTTCCCTAGCATGTCTGGACAGCTGGTGAGGTCTCTCTAAGCTGTGCATCACGCGGGAGCCGCCACCCGCCGCGTCCGTTGCTAACGAAATTGATGATACTAACGAGGGGCGGGCAGCCGACGTCTGTAGACAAATTTAATTCTTGATTACGGTTGAATTTATTTTTATAATTTCAATCAGAACATTTTTGTTCATTTCAGATGTAAAAAATATTTATTTCTAGTTTTAAAGAAAAAATGTGAACCAAATTTAAAAAGTGTCAATTTGAGTGTAGTATTTATACACGTATTGTATTTAAACCGTAAATCATTCAGGAATCAATAAAAAACCTAATTAAGTGCACAATAGGGATTTATGTGGAAAAATTTATTTTATTGATTGCTTAATCTTAGGTGTCTCGCTTGTCCTAGAAATCATTTTAATGATTTGCAAAGATACTATTTTCTCTCAAACCGCCCTTCTCCTTTAGACCTTAGTATAAAACAAGAAAAAATAATCTAATAATAATTTTAATGATGTGTAAAGGTAATATTTTCCCTCTAACTGCACTTCTCATATCGATCTTAGTATAAACCATGAACAAAAAGTTTTTAAACTGTAATCCGGCAGATAAAGCTATTCAGTAAAAGTGAAATAGTAGTAAGAAAGAAGTACCTGCCATATATAAAGTTTAACTCATTCAAAAATGACATTGATGGCAACTTACTCATACAAGAAAGCTATTTTTATACATCTAACCTCACAAATAACCCATTCAATCATGTGTAAAATGGTGTCAAGTTCACATTATGAGAATTGCATTTGTTAGTTTTACAATTGGATATTTACATTAATAGACGCTAACATCTAATTGAGAGCTATCAGAAGCGCAATGGATGAATCATCCTCGTAGAAATAGACCCTTATCTAAACTCGATTGTTAGCCCCTTTCGATAGCATCTATTTATTAGGCGCCTACTACACCCAATTACACACGCCCATAAAAGTGTGAGAAAAATGGTAGTAAAGTATTTATTGAGACATATTTATAAACAGAGTATTCACAGATAGCTACGAAACTCATTGAACACATGTAATCTCCCGCTGTAATTTTTACAACCGAGTATATTTTGCCTAGTATCAATTCTATACTTTCTAGCGTAGCGTAATTTGAAAAACAAAAAATATATCAAAAAAACCGTATAATTATTGCTAGGTATATAAGCCGTATATATTGTCATATTTTCTTAGCTGTCATCGACATTTTTTTTTATAGAAAATTTTCTGTTTGAAGTTGTAGTTTTATCAAGACTAAACAAGTGTTCCAAAATCTATAATATGGACATCAATTAATCAGAAAAAGATTTTTTACCATTAACAGTAACAATAAGATCCGGCGGTAGACGGTATGGGATCATGTTGTATTTACAAAATACCAGAAAATGACTAACCTACCCTACATTAGGGACAAACCTGCCAAAAACACGAATACTAAATAGAATTATCGGACGATAAAAACGCAGTACAAGGAATCGGGACGCATTATCGCAATAATGTATCCGATATAATTGACCGATAATAGTATGCTCGTGTGGGAGAATTTTTACCTACCTGCAAGAATGGCGTTGGCTGTGGTTTTTGCAGAGGACTACTGGGGCTTTGAGGTGAAGCTGAATCACAGGATGATCCACCGGCCGATTGCTGTTTTAACTGTAATTAATTTACTTTTGTATGATAAATAGTTTTAAAGAATAGTATCACAAATAATAAAGTATTTTGTTAAAAAATACATACAGTGAAACATAGAACCTCTTTCTTTTTGGAGTCGGTTAAAAAGGAGTGAAGAGTACTCTAATGACTAGAGGTGACTTATTCTTATTCATGGCATATACTCGTAGTAAGTTAAGTATAAAACATTCACATAAGGCACAACAAAAAAAAATATTACCTTTCTTCTAGTCAATGGTGTACTTTCAACAGATTTAAAATACTTTTCGTGCATAGAGTCATCAGAAGCGTCTTTACGGGGTGATATGAAGCTGCCACTACGGTTCAGGCCTGTGAAATGTTATGTGTGAAATTAATTGCAAGAAGTGTTCTGGATTATAATTACTTTAAATGGTAAATTTAACTTAACTAGCATCCATAATTGCAATAACACATGTTATAACTGAATTATGTCGTTATTTTTTATATTTAGCAAATCAAAGAATAAAAAATGTTACCTGAATGTGGGGACCATTTCTCTGTTTCGTGGACAGGCACTGCACTACTGCGTTTTCTTAGTTGCGGGGTACACAGGGAGGGATTACAAACAGCTGCACTAAGTTCCTGCAACCAAATTTACATAACAAAATCCATTATCATTTACTAATTTGCCGACATATAAACAATAATGAGTTTTTACATCGAAGAAGCATTCTGTCAATAGGGTTTTTACTCTTCAATATAGAATATAAATGTTTCGGTGATGTACCTGTTTCCGTCTCTGTTGGGCGCTACTGATGCTGCTATCTGAAGACCGACCTGAATCTGTGTGCCGACACAACTGCGTCGACCCATCTTCGCTTAGTCTGCCACGCCTGCTTTCACCGCTATTTCTAACAAACAACAATATCCATTGTTTAAGATTTTTTGTGCTCTAATACTATTTCTTAAATAACAAATAGTATTTGAGTACAGGATCTGTGATTTTTGGGGTTACTTTGTTCTTCTAGTTATAATTGTACAGTAAAGAGTGGTCATACTTAAGATGTTGAAGTAATATTTCTCACCTATGATGGTAATGCGATCTCCTAGTTCGCACGGGACTAGTTTGCGTGAGTGTGACAGTTTTTGCATTACTCGGCGATACTTTACTCACACCCGCGACTGTGCTATTACCGTTGCTGCTAACCGGATCTATTGTAGGCACCTGTTATAAGTTAATACACATATTGTGATATAAAGAATCGATATCAATTTTCATATGTGTCAGCTGTAGGTCTAAAAAGTTTTTATGTTTTACTTTATCTTTCAAATTAAATCATTTCTATTTCTATTCTATTTCTTTGACATAAAATAAAATAATTGCACAAAAAAATCTGGAAGGACATAAAAATAAATCTTGTAACTCAATCTATGCATATCGAAGCTGTCGGGTTTTCAATTCATAGACTTTCGACAGTTTGAAATCTCGTGAGATAAATTAAAGTATGTATTTACAATTTTCGGAGGACACATACATACTACATATGCCACGAATAGTGATTTGGTCGAATAACGAATATTCAGCGAGTACTTGGCCGAAGCGCCAAATACTCGGCAGCCGAACATTTCGCAATACTTAGTACTTTTTGCGGGTGGTAAATTTTAACCTGGACCAGAAAGTGTGGTGATGACTCGCCGTGGGTATTTTTGCTTCATTGTGATTGGTTCGAGTCATTTGGCATCTTCTGGTGGATGGTATCTTTCGTGTACATACGGCACAGTAAACGACTAGTTTTCGAAGCAGGTATAATGTGTGAGAAATGAAAAACGTTTGAATCGTCAATATGAATAAAAACAATTTTTGTATAATTATCTACGTTCTTTCTTTTTACGAGCCTTTTTCCAAAGCTAGGTTGGGTTCGTCTTTAATATCGATTGTTGACACGACGTGAAACGACTGCTTTCGGAACTCCACAACCCAAGTACTAGGTGAAATCGAAGTTCTGTAGAAAGACTATTGTCGAACTTTTTTTAGGGTTCCAACTACCCGTAACGACTGTCAAAGATGTTCGTATAGCAACCGGGACGGTTGGCTTAGTGTGAAGAGCACATCATGTTATTGGTGGCTGGCACAGAGGGGTCGAAATATGTTAAGAATACCGGTAATACCGCGGGGCGCAGCTAGAATACATGTTAATCTTTACAATACTATTTAAAGGCTGAACATTGTAAACTATTCTGTCGAACACCGAATAGTGAACAACGCCGCTAAATAGCCGCATACCGAATAGTTGCCAAATATTTGTTTACTCTCTACATACTACATGCCCTGTGGAAACATTTCTCTATGGGTTATGTCTAGTCTTAAATATATAGTCTCATTAACAACTCACCTGAGGAGCAGGTTGGTTGATCTGCGTCTGCGTAGATGTTTCACGTCTTTTCTGAGGGTCTGTATTTTGTTTTAATGTTTGTAACTTTGCTAACGGTATGATGTCACAATCAGTAGGTCTATGCCAAACAGTTGTCTAAAAAAGCAAATTTGAATAACGTAAAATCATTTTTCAAACAATGTAATTTTTTTTAAGTACTTGTTCTTAATTGAATAATTACCTGTGTACAAGCATTATAATAGTAAAACCTATGAGTGTTGATATCAAAAAGTTCCCACCATTGTGACGAGTCTGTACGTTTAACTTTGACTCCCTATAACAAAAGATGTTTTTATAAACATAATACATAGTATGACAAGGAAGAAAAGAGTATTAAGTTTATAGAACTTAGCAAATTTTAATATTTAAAAGCAGAGCTGTAATCAGTAACAAAAGGAGAGGCATTTGTATGTTGTGTCAGTGTTCAGGTGAAAACATTTGGTTAAAAGTACTTAGTAGTTAAGTTTGTCTGTGGTTTAGCTCATGATATCTGCTGAACTGATCATTATGTTGTCATCATATCTCTGGAAGCATGTATGTAACATGTATACATGTTGCCAGACACAGGCTTTTGATACCTTTTATCTCAATACTTTAGAATAATAAATAGTTATATCACAATGTATTAATCATTTATACAGTACATTTTAAAACTACTATCATATTCAATGAAATAAATCTTGTACTATTTCTAAGTTTATAATGCTTGACAACTTTGCTGAGGAAAAATGAAGTTTGTGATTTAAAAATGAGCAGTTATACTGAAATTCAGAATAACAAAATAAAAATTATTATAAGCATTAATAAAATAACACAGTGTTATATATGTAAAATTGATAATATAACAACTGTCAGATTATTATTAGTATTTATATAATAAGAATATTTAAAGAAATCACAGATTTGATTCCAATATCAAGACAAAGTTAACACTGTATGCTTACTTTAGTTACTTTAATAGCAGTTATAAGTTATAAGCATGCATATATAAAATTTTAAAAGTAGGTTTAAAGAATTTACAAATTATATATCATATCAAATCCAGTTTCAATTTATTTATAAGAAAATCTAACTTAAAGAGATATTTAAGTTAATAAATAAACATGTATAACATAAATGTACAATTTAGAAAGAAGTCCTACCGGCGTAAGTATAAAAGTATAATATAATGTACAAAGTGTACCTCTGGTGGATCCCAAACGCATTCGCCAGTGGTTAGGTTAGCATACATATGCTCCTTTGTCTTCGGCTCGATAATCTCCACCCATTCCACCCTAGAATAAAACATTTTCCACGTCTAATTTAACTACCACTATTCTATCACACAACATCAATTCGACCACGAATTCAGGGCGTGACATTAGCGATTTCCGCGTACTTTATTGATTTTGCAACTTTCAACTACAGATATCGGAAGCGATTTGTCAACAATTAAAACAAAACATAAAAGTATAAAATTACCTCTCCGAAGACATTTTCAGTAACTAACAATAACTTTTCAAAACTTCACTCACACATTGTAAACTAATATTTGACCTAAAATATGGATGAGATTAGTCGGAAACCATCCATGTTGAATGTTTACTTCATTGATGGGCGCGTTTGTGTTACGAGCCCAAACGTCAGATAGATAGTGCATTCTGTCTTCATAGAGAAGTTCAAAAGATCATAAATATTAGTTGTAATCATCAGAACAAAATTAATACTTTATATATTATCAGAATTTATTGAAATTTAATTTCAATGTCGAAACTTTGAGACATTTTGTTCTTTTCTAGTCTTTATAAAATTTAATTATTTTTTTTTATTTGCAAGTAAAAGAATTAATGAAAATTAATTGAGATGGATTATATGATATTTTATCAAATATCATTAGAGCATTTGTCTATTATAACATATCATATCTTTAAACCATTAGCACGACACTCCAGAAAATACAACCATCTAAGCTAATAATTATTAGTGAGATCTAGAGTAGAACAGAATTGAATTTTAAACAATTTTTATGCGATACTAGAAGAATTCGCTTTCAGTGCAATCTAATATGTGATATATATTATGTGGTCGATTTAATTTCGATAAAAATGCATAAAAATAGTAATATATAGTGAAACACAGAAACTCTAAAAGTCAGTAAAAGAATCATATATAGTTTTTTTAATGTGAATTATATGATTAAAGATCATCTTTTGAATGTGATAGAAAATATGTCTATTTAAATGAACATCTACTAAACAAATTTTCTTTTTATAAAAGTAAATCATGCGCACATACATAAGCAATATAAACATGTCATAATCACATAAATAAAAATTGGCCTCTATGTAGCCAATTCTCATTGTATACGTTATAATTATACGCACATGTATTGATGAATAAAGCTATAACTGTAATGCTTTATAGAGAAGTATAATCTAATTTTTCTAGTGTAACATTCAATTCGATAAATACTTAATTACTCTCCTAAACGATTACACATAATTTTTTGGTATTGCAATGCCTAAAAATGTTACACATTTGTTTATTGGTTACAATTTGCCTGCAATTTAAAATTACCTATTTTTCTCAACAGGAGGCTTTTATATTTATGATCAGGCTATATATTTGTCCATGTTAAGTAAGCCACTTGGCGATTGAAAGATGTCATGCTATCAATAAAAAATGAAAAAGTAATCTTTTCTTCAATGTGACAATTTCTTTTGCGTTTGCAAAGTAAGTGTTATACATGAGTGGTAAAAATAACATTGATATAAAAATAAAAAGCGGTAAAACACAACATAATATATATTGACTTGAATGAATTTAAAATATAGTTAAATTTGAAATTTATGCCTTACTAAATATAGAAGTTAACTAATAAATTTAGTATCTCAGTTAACTTTTCAAGATTGTTTAAAACTCATAGCTATCCGTTAAACGAGGTTCGGTATATAAAAAGTATATTCTGTGGCATAATCGATTTCACTCACTCGACAAATTCTAAAGGGATTTTCCAATTGTTTATTAGAAAAACAAATCAGTAAGTAGGTATCAGCTTCTGTTAAATATATATTCACATTTGCAGTTTTTATTCCAATGTTGCGGACTCTGACTATTAACCTTATCAAATGCCGGCCGACTATTTTTGCTGATTCACTTATTAGTAAACAGTTATGTTCTTCGGTATCCAGACAGCAGTCTAAAACAACAAAACCATCAAAAATAGTTAAGGGTCAGTAACAACGACGATATACTATAAAAATACGTAAATTACTTATAGTGTTTGTACTCTCTTACATTAAGCAACAGGTGTGTTTTTAGCTATGGCTGAGGATAAGTCAAATTTTCTGCTTCCAAACAACCAGAAATTTGTAGAACTGGATAGCTCTCAGGCCTTCAATAAGCTAACTACTAAGGAAAAACATTATGCCCATTACTTGAGTCAGGTTAGTAAACATTGTCTACTTTTATTCCAGAACAAAAATATTTCTTCAAATTGTTCTTATCATCTATTGTATGGACATTAAAAATTGTGTGATAATGATGAAGTGCTAATTGGTAATTTCGGCCACGGCCACCAGTCTAGATTGACCAACTATGCAAGAGATAGTACAGCACTATTCTTTCAAAATCGAATAAGATGGTTATCTGATACACCTGGGGAGAGATTAGGTGCAGAAGCGATGGGTTTATGTGCTTTCAGAAGCATGGAAGTTAGGACACCAACTTCCGAATTCGGGCTGTTATTGAGCATTTTCAAAAACAGAATTAACTAACCTAGCTTTTAATAGGTTAGGTTAACTAAGGTTTGGTGAAAAGTCTAATTATCATGTTCATTGTTATTGATATATCAAGTTTTTTACCTAAAAACCATGACAGATAATAGACTATTATTGGTCCATAGACAAACTAACTATTATAGTATACCAACCTTTCATTACATCCTTACATGTTCGAAAAAAATATTAAAAGAAATCATTTTACAAAGAAAAAATCACAATTTTTTTATTCAAAGATAGAGCAAATTGAGCAAGTAATAAAAAATGGATTTTAATGTCATTAGAGATGCAGAGGTAATGTTCTGAATGAAGAAGGAAAATAGTTAGATAGTTGGACAGAATATTTTGAAAGTTTGTTTGAATGCTGAGGAGTGGTCTTTGATACTGAAAGTAACTGGTGAAATATTAATATGGATGGAATATTAAGAGTAATGAAGGGTATGAAAGCTGGAAATGCTCCAGGGTATAACAGTATGACATGCTGCTCTTTAACACAGCACACAACAGGAGACTGTTGCAAGGTTGTCCTTGTTCCACAGTTTATGGGCAAGGAGTCACAGCAGGAATGCTTAACTTACAGAGGAATCGGTCTTCTCAGTGTCATTAGCGAATTGCATGCTAAGGTGTTGAATACACAAGTGATGAAAATAACACTCTTGCATTTAACACCTACCATCAACAATTCAAGGTGGGGTTGGAAAAAGAATGAGATATATGGATCAGATTTTCTTAGGCATTAAAGAGAAAATAGCACAACTAATTTGAGTATTAAAAATAAAGATAAGAGAGTAGAACAAGTGTGGTAGCTTGTATATTTATTATTATTATAATATATATAGGCAGGCAGTTGAAAGAACTGATAAAAGCCTGCTTCATGAAAGGTTCCAATCAGGTTTATGAGTCCCATTTAGCTTCTATGGTTAAAAGAAATGGAGTACATGAAGATGATATAAAAAGTAGAGTGAAAGCAAGAAATAAAGTGAATGGTAGTACTGCCCTGCACTCCTTTGTTACCAACTTTTTTTATTTTTTTGTTTTTTACTGTGCGGAAATCCCCATGGATACCACCACCACCACGAAGGGTGGTTATGTCGGACTCGAACCGACCAAAAACTGCACGCCGTCTCAGGTACCAGTAGCCAGGGGACCAGGTGCACCTTAGTAAGGAAATCCCTGGAACCCCGACGTACCTCGGGCCGCCTACGGCTGCAAGTGGCCCCCTCTTGTGTGGAAACCTCATGGTTTCTTTACTGAAAGGGTGAACACAGTCCGTAGCGCTCACATTGTCCCCCGACGTGCTTCTGCTAGGGTGACAGATGGCCTCATCTGTCACCCCCAGGCCTGCGTTTATGGAGGCCGGAGATCGTCTAATGATCTGCGGCGCCTGAGTCTTCTGGTACGGTACGGTGCCTAGCTCGTTCCGGGCCTGGCGGGAGAGTTCTGAACCTCTCCCGGTCCCGCTCCACCATCTCCTTCGTAAGCATAATCTGCTCGCAAAAAGAGACGCCGGGGTTCCACGTGCTCTCGCTCCGTATTATGGCCGCAATCAGTTACCGAGCGAGTGAGTTCCCACTCCGAGCCCAAGCCCAAGTCGTTCCTTCCACTCCTCTACGAGGGCCTGGCGGATTTGGGATATCTGATTTTCGATGTCTCGAGTTTCAGGACTCCGACCCAACTCCCGCGCCTCCTTGCCCCACTGATAGAGAGCTGCAAAGTCTCTCGCCTCCAGGTCCCATGGTGAAGTGTCGGCCAGGAGACTCGCCGCCTCAAAGGAGATCGTACGGTACCCCCTTATAATCCTAATGGCCAGCAATCGCTGTGGTCGTCACAGTAACGCTATATTGCTGGCTTTCAGGACCTCCGCCCATACTCGGGGCCCATAAAGGACCATGGACCGCACAACTCCAGCGTAGAGTCTCCTGCAGGAGTCATCGGGTCCCCTCATGTTCGGCAGCAAACGTGCCAATGCATGCCCTGCACCAACTAACTTGGGGACCAGACTTCGGAAGTGATGTCCGAAGTCCCATCGGCCATCGAGTACTAGCCCCAGATACTTCATAGAGGGCTCGATGCCGATGCGAGTGCCTCCTACTATGAGGCTGAGTCTATCAGGTGGCTTCCTCCAAGGCCCATGAAAGAACAAGACCTCGGATTTGTGCAAAGCCACCGCCGAGACCCAGCCACCTGATACGCTGCACGACTTAGGCAACACCGGCCGTGGCCCTCAGGGTTACCTCACCTTTGTTACCAAGTTCGCTCATCTCCGAACTTTCGTCATTGCCTGCCCCCCCCAAACTCTGCAGCTGGGTGGCCGCATTTCTGCCCAAGCGCCGCATTAGAGTCCTCTGCGACGGCGCCACCTCCAATTTTCAGTAGGTTAATGTTGGTGTACCTCAAGGTTCCGTCCTGTCACCCTTATTTTTTTTTCTGCATATCAATGACATGTCCCTTGGCAATGTACATTGCTATGCAGACGATAGCACACTTCATGGACGATACTATGGTCACCCTACAGCCAAATTAGCGGACGTTCAGGAAAAGCGACAAAAGCTTGTCACTGAGCTCGACCGGGTCCTAGGCCGCATTTCTCAATGGGGTCATGAGAATCTGGTCGAGTTCAATGCCAAGAAAACACAGGCGTGCGCGTTCTCTGCTAAAAAGTCTCGATTCCTTCCTCTTCTCACTTTTCAAAACACTTAACTGCCACTGTAGGACAATCTCAGTATCCTGGGTATGAATATTTGCCGGGACCTCAATCTGCGAGAATATATTGAAAGCGTTACTAAGGCGGCCTCGCGGAAGCTGGGTATACTGAACAGAGTGAGACGGTTCTTTGCGCCTGAGCATCTGTGTCTTCTTTATAAGACCCGGGTACGCTCCTGCGTGGAGTACTATTCTCATCTTTACAATGGATCCGCGCAGTATTTGCTGGACGCTTTAGATCGGTTACAGAGGCGAGCAGTCCGGATTATCAATAACCCGAAAGACACTGAATCCCTTGAGTCTCTGCTGTTGCGAAGAAATGTCGCCTCTATGGCAATCCTCTATCGTCTTTATCATGGAGAGTGTTCTGATGAGCTCTTCCAACTGATCCCATCCTCTCCGTTCCTCTATAGGACAACTCGTGGAGGCCTTGGAAGTCACCTTTTCAGAATGGTAGACTTACGCTCCCGAACTAAACGGTTCCACTCTTCTTTCCTGTGCAAATCAGTTAAAGCCTGGAATTTATTACTAGCGAACGTGTTTCCCTCCTACTACGATCACGGGTCCTTTAAGCGGGGCGTGAAAAAGCATCTCACTAGGCCGCCATACTGCACTGTCTCCATTCGCAGTGAGTACGGCGACCACCGCTCTTAGATTCTATTCATGCTTTCCATCAGGCAGAATAGAGTCACTTTGGTAGGCTGCTATAAACCTAAACATGTCTAAAAAAAGCGTAGCTATACACAATGATGTGCTGGTGTCAACCCATATGTGTGACAGTGAATCATTGATATGGCACAAGAGGCACGAAAGTAGAATTAGTGCTGTACAGATCTTCTTCTCAGCCCAAAGACATTCACTACTGGACATAAGCCTCCCCCAAATTTCTCCACAACAGCCGGTCTCGTGCCGCCCGCATCCAGCAGCTACCTGCGACCTTCACCAGGTCGTCGGACCACTTTGTGGGCGGCCTACCAACGGTGCGTTTCCTAGTGCGCGGTCGCCACTCCAGAACTTTAAGGCCCCATCGGCCATCGTTTCTACGTGTAACGTGCCCCGCCCACTGCCACTAAGTTTAGCATTTTTACTGGCAATATCAAAAAAACAAAAAAACTCCGGGCATTGCCCTCTTTCTTGCTGTTTGGGTGACTTTGAGCCTTCTTATCATGCCCATAGTGAACGGCCATGTCTCTGTGCCGTAAGTCATCACTGGCAACACAAAGTGGTCAAAGACTTTTGTCTTGAGACACTGCGGTATTTGTGACGAGAAAACGTTACGTAGCTTCCCGAACGCTGCCCAACCTGGCTGGATTCAACGATTGACCTCTTTTTTGAAATTTGATCTACCCAGCTAGGCTGTACAAATGCGTTCCCTAAAAAGTATTTTTGGTATAAATGTTAGTGAAAGAAGATGTAGTGACAAGGGTTGAAAAGGGCATGTTTTGATGGCTCAGCCACATAGAAAGGATGGATGGCAGCAGACTAACAAAAGAAATTTTAATATTACATTTACCATCTAAATTGGTGATAAACCAATGAGCATGCAAGCAGCGATTTATGAATGTGGATGAAACAGAAAAGTTATGCCAGGGCCATAGTAAGTGGAGATCCAATATCTCTGTCTACCCTTCTTGGAAATAGACGGACCTTGTGCTATATTATGTTATTTTCATGTCCAAAGAATTTTAAATGCATAATGATTTTGTTTTAATTAATAAAAATTTTCACAAAAGCCTGTGGCACAAATAAGCTTGCCTTTATTTAGATTTAAACAATTTATTTTAAGTCTTATGTGAACTTACT
Source organism: Hypercompe scribonia (assembly GCA_949316085.1). Classification (NCBI taxonomy): domain Eukaryota; kingdom Metazoa; phylum Arthropoda; class Insecta; order Lepidoptera; family Erebidae; genus Hypercompe; species Hypercompe scribonia. The sequence goes on along the minus strand of OX438967.1, from coordinate 7,743,043 downwards.
TAAATAAAAACAATTGTTTTATAAATTTAATATCTTAGTAAGTTGTTCTTAGTTATTAAATATTAACAATACTTATCATTTGAAATTTCTAGTCATCATGGAATGGTGGGCTTATTGTCCTCTTGCAAACAAGCCCAGAGTCTCCAAAGATCTTCTCATTGCTACACAGAATATTTGTTGCGGAATCATTACAGTCTTTAAGAGAGGCTACTACTAAGCATGGCGTCAGTAATGATGATTTCCAGGTAATTGCGTATATCCATAAAAAAATTGATTTACTTAAATTAAAAAAAAACTACAGCTGTTTTATTGGTCAAATTATTTATTCCAAAACTAACTAATAACTAAACTCTTAGAGTATCCTATGTAAATGCCAAGCATAATAATTTTCTTTTTAAATATTTTGCTAAAACCTAATGTAAATTATTAGTTTCACTTATTTAATTTAATAATATGTTATTTTTCAGTAATATGTCAGTCAAAAATGTACATTTGACTATTGGAATCATATTTATTTCATCTTTGTTAAATTAATGATGTGAAGAATTATAATATGTACAGAACATTTGTACACATATTTTGAACAAATCATCATTAACTAGTATTAAAACTGATTGTAGAATTGTTTGCTAGCTGGCTAATCAGTTGGAACCAATCCATTTAACTGCAAAAACCTATTGTATAATTCCGTGTGTACAAATAAGAACAAAACAAAATTGAACATAGAGCTATATTTTAATAGCTGTGATTGCATGTGGTCATCATTATAGCCACACGTAAGGCTTTACTAAATATAGGCCTTTGCTAAAACTTAAGAATAGTAGTTTTTGGGTATTTATTCCACAGTACGTAATTCAGTTGCATGTTCATAATAAACTTTACATGAAGAATTTTTAAATCTCTCTAAACTGGAAATTCTGTAATTAAATGCAGAAATAAGCAATGTTTTATACTGCACATACCACATTCCATTGCTGCGCTTTTAAAGTGTCTCCATAGTATCTTGTTCCATTTATGATTCAAAACACTAGGTTTTGTTAATTTGGACTTATATTTCATACCCAGTGTGTTATGCCTATGTGTAAATTAATGCACGCTTTGCTTAAATTACCTACATATCATTATTTTTTATATTTTGTTTCATAATTAAAACTGTTACTTGTCATCATTGTTTACGTTTTTTATGTATTTATATGTATTCATTGCAGTAACGAAAACGATGTGAAGGCTTTAGTAGATACATACACTAAAACTGTAACAAACGTTTTGCTATTTCGCTCTATTTGCCGATATAATCTTTACCTTTTTTAGGCATTTCTGGTTTATGCCGGCGGTGTTTTTGCTAACAGCGGTAACTATAAAGGATTCGGAGATACTAAGTTTATTCCAAATCTTGATATGAACACGTTCGAGCTTATTGTTAAAGCATCCAAAGCTTACGAAAATGATGTTCAGCACATGACGAAACTTTGGCAACAAATCCAAAACTCTATATATAGTATTGCACCAAGACTTACCAGTCTCGGACTGGCTGATAAGGTTTGTACACAAGTTAACAACTGTTTGTTCTTAGTTAGTGATAAGTGTAGAAGTTATGCAATCTTATGAAGGATATCATGTTAAAGAAATATTGCAAGGAACCTCAAAACATTAATTTCAGAGGAGCAAAGAATGGTCTAAAGTTGATAATTTTTTGAGTGTTTGCCAAACAGCTTTACTTGTATTAATGTATAATGGTCAGACAGCAGTCCATACGAACTTTTTATAGATGTAACACTCAATTTTATGAAGTAACTAGTTGACCTACGCGGCTTCGTCAGCATCTCTCAAAAGGCATACCTTTTCTCCGAATACACAAAAGTGTAAGACTAACGAGCAACAATTCATTTTTGTATACAAAGAGATACGTAAACATTAAATATTTTCTTGTTATATCAATAAAATAGCTCTTTATATTAAATAAGTAACCATTGTATTACCAGCTGTTGATAAACGATAACCATTTCCTGTGAAAGATTTCAATCCCAAGGGATTCGCATGCCTTTTGCAACATTGCAAGTAACCGTACATTGTCAATCGGAGTATTTCTAAGATTGAATCGTGTAATCTACAGATGCTCACTTTGATTATATTCATATATACATTTCAATTATATTTTTTTTAAGAGAGAAGCTGTAAACCATGTTATTACATTCTATAGTGTATTTTTAGAGCAATATAACATGTTTCATGTAAATTACTTAGGGTGTTACAACATACTTCTCAAGTAACTGCACCGAGGAGGACTCGAACTTAGTCAACGACTGGATGAAAACCAAGCGTATAGAGGCGTACATTTGTCGCACGTTCAAAACAACAAGCGATGATGGCTGTAAGTATATTATAGTTTTATATAGGTAGTTCCTAGTACTAGTTAAGTAGTATCTCCTTGTGGTGATGGATTAAGAATATGGAGTGGTAACGCCCCTACTCATTCTATTGTAAAAGTCCACTCACGACTTAACATACGCATTATAAATGTCTGCGGCCTTTTTAATATAGTTACAACAGAGATATGTTAAAACACGATTTTTAAAACTTCTGTAGATCAGGGTGGCATTTCGCATTAATGACCTTTACTATAGTGCGAGACGAAGCGATTACTTGGGATCTAACAGACTAGAAACAAACTTCGTGTACCATTACTTGTCAGTTATCTGGGGAACGAGAATCAAAATGCACTTTTTCGCTGTCTCGATAGACCCGTCACTCATTGATAGCACTTGTTTAGGAAGCGCAAGCGCCTACTTTACATCTGTGTTCAATTGACATGATCCGAATCTGACTCCTAAGGCCGAAGATCAGTATATGCCTTCCAATGCTCGATTTATCTGCTCTTACCTATCGCAGTAGTAGTATAGCTATCCAATTATTAAAAATAAATTTCAAATAATAATATTAACTTCACAAATCTCATACATGGCTGCCTGAAATCAAATTACGCATATATATATATATATATATATGTATAATATTTTAAATTAATTACACCCAGGCAGAACAAATGATCGTGCTCATCACACAATTATCTATCCTAGGTAGGAATCGAACTTACGACCTCTGGCGAAGCATTCAGGATCCGTAACCACTACACCAATACACCAGTTAAACCTCTGTCTGTGTTTCCTTACAATGCTACATTTTGTGATTTTTGTTTTATCTGCAGTGCCCCTGTACACTATCCATCTGGCTAGTGTGGAGTCGTCAGCGAAGCCACCTTTAACTATGGATATAGAAAAATATAAGGGCGCGTATTTTCAAGTCACTCGTGGGGACTACTCGCCACTGTTAAATCGCGTCAACGAGAACTTAACCAAAGCAATGGACTACGCCGCGAATGACAACGAGAAGAATATGCTTCTGCACTATATCAATAGTTTTAAAGAGGGAGATCTCGGTGAGCATAAGCAAGGAAGCCGTTTCTGGATTAAGGACAAAGGACCTATAATTGAAACGTAAGTGCAATAGCAAATAGGATACCTATCCTTTTCAACGTCAATGTTCGATACATTAAAAGTATGTATTATACCATCCTTGTTAACTCTATTGCTGATGATATTTTTCAGTATCAAGTTTTTTGATTGGCGATCAATCTAAATCATGGTTAGATCAATCCTGTAAAACGGCGTCCCGCCGAAAGTAGCAATGTTATCAAATGTAGTGGCGGTAAAGATCAACACATAAGTCGGAGCATATTACCCGAATTACCCAGAAACTGGTGTATCTTCCTTCCAGAATTCGTGCGTTTTGGTCTCTAACTAATATTGTCCAGGAAAATATCTATACACCATTCCTTCTAACTCGTTACTTGAGTGGTCTTTCGAATAAGTTATTCTTTTAATTCGATCCCACAAGTATGTAGTTACAAGCGATGCTAATTTTTTTTGATAAAAGGAGTATTTAAATGAAACATTTTAGAACTGTACCATGCACAAAAATGTATTAATTGTATGTATGTAATATTATTTTATACAGATATCAAGGCTTTATAGAAACGTATCGTGACCCGAGCGGTCAACGCGGTGAATTCGAAGGTTTCGTCGCCATGGTGAATAAGGAAATGTCTAAGAAATTTGGATCATTAGTCGATGGTGCTGAACGATTCATTAAGATGTTGCCCTGGGGACCCGATCTCGAGAAGGATACCTTCTTGAGGCCCGACTTTACTAGCTTGGATGTGTTGACATTCTCTGGAAGTGGTATCCCGGCTGGAATTAACATTCCTAATTGTAAGTGTAAAAAAGTTTATATCAAAATGTGTGGTGGTCTAAAGTAAAAATAACCAAACTTTTGCATTAAATGTAAAAAAAAAATATATGATGTAAGAATTTATAGGTTTATACGAATTTATATGTTGAATTCATATAAATGTAAAATTAAAAACAAATTTTATGAATAAAAAAGCAAGCTGTACGTTTTTTCAGACGACGAGATTCGTCAAAACGAAGGCTTCAAGAACGTGTCCTTAGGGAACGTGATCCCAGCCGCGTACAAAGAGTCTATCATTCCATTTTTATCTGATGCTGACAAGCAACTTTTAGAGAAGTACAGGGTGGCGGCGTTCGAAGTAAGATATTTGCATAATACTAATTCAACTTTTTTTTTTGAAAAAGAACAGTCACACCTTCAATCATTTATATATATCACATATTTTATGTGATACAGAAATCTCGTCAGTGCAAAAATTCATTGACTTTAAAATGATCTCAACATCATTAATGTACGCATTCATTATAAAGACAAAAATAATTGTTTTTTTCCTTCTGTTCAAAATAGGTACAAGTTGGTTTGCATGAGCTGCTGGGCCATGGCAGTGGGAAACTTTTAATGGAAAATGCCGATGGAACCTTTAATTTCAATAAGAATACTGTGAAGAATCCTCTAACTGGTAAGATTTAACAAACGTGTATTGTTATGTATTTTTTGTATGTACTATACATAGCGAGTGCTACATATAAACAAGTTTTACAGGTTTCTTTTGTTGATAATAAACATCCAAAAATCTATTAACAGAATAGAATAAAATGATTTTGATACTTAGATATGTACTGTAGGTAAGGAGATTGAGTCGTGGTATACCGCTGGTGAAACCTATGACAGCAAGTTCACGACACTTGGATCTGCTTTCGAAGAGTGTCGTGCCGAAGCTGTTGGTCTATATCTGTCGCTAGTACCGGAAATACTGAAGTAAGTACATTAGTACGACGTATCAAAAGTATCTGAGCATACTGTATGTAGTAGCAAAGATGATAAAATATAAAACTTGACAGTTCGTGCTGGTTACTTGATTAACAAAGTATTATAAAGCTTATTGATTTTATAGTGTCTTAACAAAAACTAATATCTTATTCTATGTGTTAAGTAAGTAATGAAAAGAAGCCGATTATTGCCATTTCACGGCTACACCTCTAGGTATTCTTCTCGACCTTCGTATAATTGTAGCGTTGAATGTATTTTAGAATCTTCGGGTACGAAGGTCAGGAAGCGGAAGACGTGACGTATGTGAACTGGCTCAGTTTACTGTGGAACGGGGCCGCTAAAGCCACAGAGATGTACCAACCTTCCACTAAGACCTGGCTTCAGGTAAATAGTAAATGTTTTACAATGATTTATTGTCACAATAGTTGCTTATGTGACTTCCGTGTTGGCAAAACATAAAAAAAACCAGTTTGAAAATCTCATAAATATTTTTTGTTTGTGTCAAAATTGAAACTCCAAAAAACGCATCTTTTTGTTTGTTTTTGTGTAATTTATTTAATATCTTTATGAAAATGTTAAGTTTAATTTAAATACACTATGGATCTTGTTGATAATTTTGCAGGCGCACGCTCGTGCCCGTTTCGTGCTCATGCGTCTGTTGGAGTTAGAAGGAGACGGCATGCTCACGATCACGGAGTCCGAGCCTGGCAAGAACTTACTGCTTACGCTCCAGAAGGATAAACTAGCCACACAAGGAAAGAAAATCATTGGTATGTATCATACAATTGAGTAACTTGCTCCTATTGGTCTAATAGGGAATACTTATGTGTATTTTTTTAAGACTTTTATAATAAATCATTTTTAAAATAATATAAATAGACCTGTGAACGTTCAAATGTTTTTTCAAAGTGAAGTTTAAAACATTGAATAGTTTAAAACATTGAATAGTTTAAAACATTGAATAAATTTGACCCATTCAAACGCCAGCATTTAGCGCGCTCTTTGGTTGCGTCTCATGCTCCGTCCCGTGTTTGTTTACCTTAAAAGTTTCAGTTACTTAATAAATATCCTCAGTTTTAATTGCTATACAGATCATGGAAGATGATAAAAATCTCCAATATTACACACAACAACATTACTAGAAATACACCCGATAGTGTGTTTTCGTGTTCAAATTGATGCAAAAGAACAACAACAATGGCGTAGTGTAAGATAATAAGAAGACAATGTATCTCCATTTCCGTGTTTATATTCTTATGAAGATCATTTTTACATAAGCTATATTTATATACTACTTTTATGATTTATATCAAGTTAAAGTCAAATTTTATTGAGTACTTGATTCACTACAAATATGTAAATACTAGAAATCGCCAAAGCAATACTGTTTTAAACTACTTTTCTTATAAACACTTTTAATATAGTATGAATATCGACGCCGATAAATTCAATGTTGGTGGACGGTGATAGCTTTGCAAAGGGTTTAGCCGGATACGTATGACGAGTCGGCCCCCAAATGGGAATCGATATCGAAACTTATGTTTTAATATCGACTTGATGTTCAAACACGATTTATGTACTTTTCGCGACCGACTTCCACTTTGACCTTGAGATAGAGAGCAAAATATCCGTATGCTTGACTATTACTGAATGTGATATATCTCTGAAGCTAATTAAGATAAAGAAGTGAAACTAACGCGAGGTGTTAGGTTACATTACAGAGATAGAGATTAGAGAGATATTTTTTTATAATTTTTACAATAAAAAATTACACTAAAAAAATAAAAAATAAAAAAATCATGTTTTTTTTTTCTGAGATCTCTGTGACTTACAATCACGAAATTAATATATGTTATGCTCCTTTGTGTGCTCTATTACCCATAAAAATTGCGGGAAAAAAAAAAGTTGGTGCAACACAACGAAAAAAAATTATATGTGATTTCTGTCTTATGGTATACCCCTGTATTATAAGGTGCACATTACATCATTGTTTTTTTTTCGAAATTTCACATCAGCTTGTATTAAAACATAAGTAAGTAGTCTTAAGAGATGGGATAATAGTTAAAAAAGAAATGAAAAAAAAAAAAACCAGCCAGTGTTCAATACTTATTATTATTACTTTTTCTTGTCAATCAAACTACAAGAAACAAAATATTAGTCATCGTCACTGTTGAAATTAATTGCAATCGGAACACTTTGAGTCGCAAATAACTTAGTTAGGACCTCAGCAGGACGTACGATTTTGGACAAATATCGTCCATATGATAGATAATAAATAATAGCTGCTACATGAGAACAGCATCCCACTGTACGTTCGCCATTGGGGCAATCACAGCACACATTGGTTTTCTGCACAACACTTATGCGAAAAGACTTAATTCGGATGATAGTTTAAGTGACATTATAGTACAATATATGAAAAGTAGAATGGAAATAGAAAATACTTTAAGTCAAGAAGTACAAAGTCAGCGTCGGAACCGAAAAAAACTACACTGAAATGTTTAACGGCATCTGAATTACTTGATTTTCTACGTTTGACTGAAGATCAGCTCAAGATTTTATTCACAGGCTCATATCAATTTTCACAAGCTATATCTTATACTCAAGCTATACTTGGTCGAAATAATGGACGATCAAAATAATTTCTCAGTACAATATGTGAAATCAGCACCTAATATCATCAAAGCAGAAGTAAAATCAAGATATATAAATAGAAAAGTCTATCGAATTTACATTCACTATATTTCCGAAGGTAATGACTACAATAGTATTCTTCGTTATTGCTGTGATTGCCCCAATGGCGAACGTACAGTGGGATGCTGTTCTCATGTAGCAGCTATTATTTATTATCTATCATATGGACGATATTTGTCCAAAATCGTACGTCCTGCTGAGGTCCTAACTAAGTTATTTGCGACTCAAAGTGTTCCGATTGTAATTAATTTCAACAGTGACGATGATTAATATTTTGTTTCTTGTAGCTTGATTGACACGAAAAAGTAATAATAATAAGTATTGAACACTGGCTGGCTTTTTTTTTTTCATTTCTTTTTTAACTATTATCCCATCTCTTAAGACTACTTACTTATGTTTTAATACAAGCTGATGTGAAATTTCGAAAAAAAAAACAATGATGTAATGTGCACCTTATAATACAGGGGTATACCATAAGACAGAAATCACATATAATTTTTTTTCGTTGTGTTGCACCAACTTTTTTTTCACGCAATTTTTATGGGTAATAGAGCACACAAAGGAGCATAACATATATTAATTTCGTGATTGTAAGTCACAGAGATCTCAGGAAAAAAACATGATTTTTTTATTTTTTATTTTTTTAGTGTAATTTTTTATTGTAAAAATTATAAAAAAATGTATGTGATATACTCTGTAATGTAACCTAACACCTCGCGTTAGTTTCACTTCTTTATCTTAATTAGCTTCAGAGATATATCACATTCAGTAATAGTTAAGCATACGGATATTTTGCTCTCTATCTCAAGGTCAAAGCGGAAGTCGGTCGCGAAAAGTACATAAATCGTGTTTGAACATCAAGTCGATATTAAAACATAAGTTTCGATATCGATTCCCATTTGGGGGCCGACTCGTCATACGTATCCGGCTAAACCCTTTCAATTTCCTTCCCTAATTTAATTATTTTTATAATTTTATTGGTTTAAATTTTAATTATAATGTGACGATAATGAAGATTCGAGAAAGAATGTGTAAGACAAATTTAAATTTCCTATTCAGGTGAATGATATCTATAAGGAATTCTGAGTAATTTGAGGCTTTATTGGATGTTAAGTCAGCATTACTCTGTGTGAATCTCCAAATACTCTAACAGGCTTACATGTCTTTGAGGCGGTCTCTCTAACCTATGCATACTGGTTTAAAAGTACTCATAAAAGGGAATAACTTCTTAAATTTGTTTCGGACTTTTGTGTAGTTTGTGTAAGTTTAAAACAAATAACACACTGCAATAAGTTTGAATGCGACTACTTAACTATTGGTTTATCCATTTAGTGAGTGACTTCTGCACCTCTACCTTTTTTCACTTCCGGTCCCTATTAAGGTAATAACGCTAAATATTATTTTGAAGGCGAGTTCCTAGTGAAGCTGCAAACAATAAAGGCGACGGGCGACTTCGCGGCCGGCGAGCAGCTGTTCACCAAGTACAGCCAGCTCGACGAGCCCTGGGGGCGCTGGCGCAACATCGTCATGATGCACAAGCAGCCGCGCAACATCTTCGTTCAGCCAAACACCGTTCTCGTGAAAGGTAATTGTTTAGTCTATTTACGTAATAGGGATAATCTTCCCTTATAGTGAATGTAGTCCCTTTACTAGCTACATAAGCTCACGCTAAGTTGAATGTTCTGAAATTAATTATCTCCCTTTTACGGTAACTCTAAAGGTGATATTTATATATTTTTTTTTAATTTTAGGTGATGAAATAGAGCTGAAACGTTATCCGGCAACGGCGGAGGGCATGGTCAGATCCTGGGTGGAACGTTTCCCTAGCACTGACGTAGATGATATCCTAGAACAACTAGCGGAGCGAGATAGCCAGTACTTTACAGAGCTAAAGCCGATTACTGCCGCCGCGTAATTCTGAACTCGAAGAAAAAATATATGTACTGATAATGTAATGTGACAAAAAAAACTGTACACTATGTACTGAATGTATTTTATTGCTGTAATATGTTTTTGTATTTGAAATAACATAACATTTTAAAAACTGATTATTGTTTTATAAATTTGAAATAACTTTACCATTTGACTTCTATTTCTTCTCTTTGGAATAAACATCACTTTTTAGACACAATAAGTACTTTGAGTTTAAACTCTGTCCATTAATATTTTTATGAAATACCCAAGTACCGTTTTCGGTGAAGAGGTTACATACTCGAATTTTTTTTTTCTTCCTGGTCGGACCAATAGAGCAAGAGCCCGTGAGTGCCAGACCTTCGTCATTTTATAAAAGCTGAAAGTTCTTCTATGTGTGTCCCTAGTACAGGTAAGAATGATCCCCAAACATGAAGCTGAGGCAGCGGTGGCTTTGGCAGATAACAGGCAACAAAGGTGTGTAAAATTCCATCTGAAATTCATCATGATATAAAACTTGATTTTTTTATATTTGATTCATAATAATATCAAAACTCGCGTTGCTCATTGCCAGACAGTAAGTATGGTTCCAACCCTCTGCCGGACACCCCTAAACTATTATAATTTATAATTATACTTACGTTATATTATAAAACCTAAGTTTTATATATAATTTTTTGGGAGCCTATTAAACTATGTTTATATAGTGGCCGGACAGTTTCGAAGGTTCTATCATCTTGCCAGACGCATTCAAAGTGAGCAATAATCCGGAGAGCAAGGAGCGTATACAGTAACTAAAGGTTATATTATAAAACCTATGTTTCATATATAATTTTTTGGGAGCCTATTAAATTATGTTTACATAGTAACCGGACAGTTTCGAAGGTTCTATCATCTTGCCAGACGCATTCAAAGTGAGCAATAATCCGGAGAGCAAGGAGCGTATACAGTAACTAAAGGTTATATTATAAAACCTAAGTTTCATATATAATTTTTTGGGAGCCTATTAAACTATGTTTACATAGTAGCCGGACACTTTCGAAGGTTCTATTATCTTGCCAGACGCATTCAAAGTGAGCAATAATCGGGAGAGCAAGGAGCGTATACAGTAACTAAAGGTTATATTATAAAACCTATGTTTCATATGTAATTTTTTGGGAGCCTATTAAACTATGTTTACATAGTAGCCGGACAGTTTCGAAGGTTCTATCATCTTGCCAGACGCATTCAAAGTGAGCAATAATCGGGAGAGCAAGGAGCGTATACAGTAACTAAAGGTAATATTATAAAACCTAAGTTTCATATATAATTTTTTGGGAGCCTATTAAACTATGTTTACATAGTAGCCGGACAGTTTCGAAGGTTCTATCATCTTGCCAGACGCATTCAAAGTGAGCAATAATCGGGAGAGCAAGGAGCGTATACAGTAACTAAAGGTTATATTATAAAACCTAAGTTTCATATATAATTTTTTGGGAGCCTATTAAACTATGTTTACATAGTAGCCGGACAGTTTCGAAGGTTCTATCATCTTGCCAGACGCATACAAAGTCAGCAGTAATCAGGAGAGCAAGGAGCGTATACAGTAACTAGTGCGAATGAAACAGAGCGATTGGTCTATTGCGGGATTTCACTGCGCATCCATTGTTATTAATTTCAAATTGTACAGTTTATTTTTTTCTTAATCCAGAAATTTCATTAATTAATTTTTACAATTTCAATAACAAATATTTAAAATAATACTCTATATATATATATATATATATATAATACTAAGATGATAGAACCTTCGAAACTGTCCGGCTACTATATAAACATAGTTTAATAGGCTCCCAAAAAATTATATATAAAACTTAGGTTTTATAATATAACGTAAGTATAATTATAAATTATAATAGTTTAGGGGTGTCCAGCAGAGGGTTGGAACCATACTAACTGTCTGGCAATGAGCAACGCGAGTTTTGATATTATTATGAATCAAATATAAAAAAATCAAGTTTTATATCATGACGAATTTGAGATGGAATTTTACACACCTTTGTTGCCTGTTATCTGCCAAAGCCACCGCTGCCTCAGCTTCATGTTTGGGGATCATTCTTACCTGTACTAGGGACACACATAGAAGAACTTTCAGCTTTTATAAAATGACGAAGGTCTGGCACTCACGGGCTCTTGGACTACAAGTATTTGTATGATTTGTAAATAATTGCTAGGGATTTTGAGTGTTTATTACCTATGATATCTAGTTACAAAAAAAATAGATATTCTATCAGTCAGTATAGCTTTCATAGTACAAGTAGTCAGAAACTAGATGACGTTGTATGTTAGATTTCCGAAAAACAATTATTGTAGCCCTAAATCTAATAATTGTATTTTAAATTGAATTCGTCAAAAGCTGTGATACAGGTTAGTGTCAATGGACCGGGTCTTTTAATAGCTGTTCCCGGATATCTTTTATTTCAGGTACAGAGTGCTACATCGTGGTTTTAGTCGATTCGATTCCGATACCACCCTACCACAAGCCTGGGTGGGTGACAGTCCGAGGGGATTTCCACACGTAATAAATTATGTACATGTTTTATAGTTGTCATTGGGTAAATTAATTAAGCATTGAATGACGTGTTTATCAGGCTGGCCCCGTCCACCTTGTATTTGGTTACGAGATTTGTATCTATTGTACTCCCTGGTCTCCGTATGGGAACAGATTAAGAATAGAGTGTCACCACCGTGGGTGTCGTAAGAGGCGGCTAAGGGAACAAAGTATACAAGACAAAAGCACTGCAAAGAGAAGGGATAACTTGAAATAAACCCTATACCAACCCGTCTGGCCAGCGTGGAATACCAGGTCCAAACTTCCTTGCTAAGGAGAGACCTATGTTTAGCAATGGACTGTTAAAGGCTATACATAGCAACGTACGTCTATTGTAAAAAATTTAGCCGGGCCTAGGCAGCCTGACGTTTTCAGCACGGCCGGTTTAGGTGTTGAGAACCGCAAAACAGCAACATTCTGTTGCTACAGATTAAATGAACTCCTTAAATTGCACATATATACAACTTCATTTATTAATAGGATTTTTTTACTTTTCGTTGATTAATTTATTGGACTAAGATAAGCGGGGCGCTTTTGAAGATTTCGGATATCCCAAATCTGCATTGTTTAACTATTTGATAAGGTACATATGTGCTAGAGAAGATACCGATAGTCTAATGAAAGATGAGATAGTTTTAATTTCAATATTATTACTTAGCCTGTAGTTCAGTTATTTTTCAATACCTATTTTAGAGATTTTAGAAATTAATTTAAAAAGAAATGAACCGAAGGACTACTCTTACACATACGTTATTAAAAATAATTGATATTAGGAAATATAATTTGCCAGGGATGACATTCTGAAATTAGCGCTCGAGACAGATCGCTCGAATTAGAGCTCGAACGGTCACCCTACTAGTACTTTCTTTAGCTTATAATTATCGTCTGAACCAAGTTTACTGGTAAACGACAAAAACTCTGCAATCGTATTCTGTCCCACGTAAAATAAAGTAATATTAATAACGAAAATAAATAAAATAACGATAGTAGTAACTTTTCAAGGTGACGGACTGAAATTACGGCAGTGTTAATAGCTTTATAATTAGGTAATTTATGGGAAAACAAAAAAATATGCATATTCTTCACCCCTGGCAGATCATAAGTACGAATATTACATTTTTTAGATGTTGTAGTTTTAATTATTAGAGACAATGAAATAATTTGAGTCTGGTTCCTAAAAACCATTAATATTTTTAATGATATTGGGTTCTATTAATAAACGAAGTTGTACATATGTGTAATCTAAGGAGAACATTTCATTTGTAGCAACGCAATGTACGTTTTGTAGTTCGCAATATATGCCATCCGAGCTGAAAACCTCAGGCTGGGCCGCCTCCTAACAAGTGCCTCTAACTCTTTTAAAAAAGAGGAACATTGAAAACGAATTAAGTACGTATGTTTGTATCAAGCAGTACCTACAATAGATTGATACAAATCTCGTAACTAAATTCCACGTAGCTAAACCAGCCTGTCAAACACTTGAATTGTCTTGAATGACACGTTGAAGAGATTATAATAAGGCTTCTGACTCGGTGGCAGATAAAATAAAACCATTATGAGGATTTTACGCTCTTTGATAAGGTAAGTACATCCACCCTTTTTAAATTACTATTTAATATTTTTACGTTCCAGAGACTTGTCACGTGACGTGTGATGTCCATAAACAATTTTGGTCTCGTTTTATTTTCACTAAGAGTGGTAATACTTTTAAGAGTACAAAGATTTAGTGACGTTTGATGTACTACCAAAAATGCTTACTGCTAGTGCAGTAAGACCGTTGCCGCAGGGTGATATTTAAAAAGGACTATCTAGGAAAGACAGCGGTAAGAAAGGTGACGCACTGTAACCTTATAGACTTGATTTGGCAGCGTATAACTTGTTATTCCTTAATAATTGCCCCAGAGTCATACCTCTTACGCACCTAACGCTAACACTATTGTATAAAGTGACATGCGCTTATAACAATGGAAGTGAAATAACAAAATGTTTATCAAATGTACCATACATAGAAAATAAAACAAAGTTTATTCAACTATATAATTTATTCACATTCAATACAAAACGCGTGTGAGAGCAATTTTAATATTAATCAGAAGAATCACAGTTGTCATTTCTGAACTATGACTAACAGGAGAAATATTAAAAATCACCACACAAATAAATAATTTTCAATTCTAATAAAAATAAAATAGACTTGAAAGGACAAATATGAATAAATTTACGCCAATAATTTTGTTTAACACTGGTGTAATTAAACTAGCACAGCTCCCTGTCATGTTGCCTGAAGCGAGCACTTCAAATATATCTGGGAGCCGATCAAGTGAAACAAACATTAGCAACTTTGATATTAAAACTGAAAATTCTATTGCTAAAAATACTTACACGTTTTGTGTGATACTATTAACACATCTGCTCTATAAATAGTTATCCCTAATGAAATCATCTAAGCACCATTCTATTCGATTACTGTTACGTCGTGACTTAGCATTCAATACTCTAATGATTATGATAAATATTTAAACTTAAGTTGACTTAGGGTCACATAAAAAAGTAAATGGATATTAACATAGAAAAATTATAGTTAATAATGTTGAGTAAAACTTATTTTGTGCAAACACACACTAAACATTGTGTCGTTCTATATCATTGAATAAAATGGACTATATCAAATCCAGTCACTTATGTTTTATAAAGGCACATAAGAATCAATTTACAATAAACACTTAACAAAAAGTTCACTCATTGCAAAATATATTATTATATTTTAATAGTCAATTGCATATTTCATATGTATATTAACAAAATCCTATCAGCAGTTAAGCTGTATAATATATGATTTGGTCACCGATCTTCAGAGAAAGTCAACAAAGCCCATAAAATCAATTTCATGGTTATAATTTAATGAAGTTGCGTCACACTACTTAATTACTATTCGTAAATAATTGTCAAGATTTAAATACCTAATATATCTCTATTTTTGCATATCAAGTGTGATTTGGTTCTCAGTGAGATTCGTTGCAATATGCTCTATCTAAATTTGCCACTAAAGAGTCTTCAATTTCTGTCAGTAATGAGATTCATTCCACCGTGATTCCTAGAGAAACTCGTGAGTATAAACTATGTTTGGCAAGAGTATCGAAACAGCCTCAATCAAGTCAACACAAACTTGTCAGTAAACTTATATAACGTTATAAATGAAGTAAAACAAAGAAAGCATCAAGGTCCGTCGAATACAATACGTAAAAGACAAAAAATGCTTATATAAATCACGAAATCAAAAGATAGCCTACGCAATCAATAGTTCCTCTCAGTCAACTTTTTCAAAGCATTCTGCACCGTCGCCTTCGCCTTTAGACGAGATATTGGATCTGAAACATTAGAGGTATGTTGTGTGACTTATCGAAATTCGTGGTTGTATCGTGTCTTCGCTCTGTATTATTCTGTGATGTGTCTAACATGAGATCTAAATACTCTATTAACTCCATAGCTGCATGAATTCGAAAGTTAACATGATATCGATAGCCATTGTGAATTTGTTTTTGGGTGCTCAGTGGACAATATTGTATACTCTTTAAATGTGCTTATTAGATCTACTATCTACATTTCGAGACATTCTACTATTTTACATATTTCACATAACTTTTTATTTATGTATAGGATTTAAAACTTTTTAAAGCATTAGTGCTATAAAATTTTATTTGAAAGCATGAAGCGTGCACAGAATAAAATATTATCTTTCACTTTGGGAAAGTTATTATCAATTATTGACGTGACATGTAATTACAAATATATACACACCTTGGCAGTGGTTCCTTTTCAGGATCAGGTTTCCTGGTCACGCTGATCGATATCTTTCTTTGCTTTATTTTATCCAAAATATTTTCCGGACTCGGTTCTTTTTCACTTTCCTTCAAAATGATTGCAGAGTTCCGGGTTGTCCTTTTTGGCCTGTACGTAGCATAGTTCCCAGGAGAATACATTGATAAAGTTCTATTATATTTATGCGGATCTCTTAAATTTCCTAGACTATTGTTTTCTTCAGCTATATCAGAATTTTCTAGCAGAGACTTAGTTCTTGCATATCTGCTGGTACCGTACGTGGGCTGTTCATATTCTAAGTAACTGCGGCTTCCTGGATATTTCCTAAAGTCGTTGCGATCTAGAGATCTATAAGTATCAATTTTATCATTAAGTCCATAATTTTCAAATCTTAAATTACTTCTATTATTAACAGGCAGATCGGCCAAAAGACACCTATAGCGTTCCGTGGACGGCGAGAGGTCAGACGATACGGACAGCCCTGGAGATATCGGCGACAAGTCATAAGTCAAGGGTGACGTAGGTGACACGTCGTACTTACTATCAGTAGGTTGAGAGTGTATTCGAGCGACTGGGTCGTACTCGGTCGCTCCTGGGCCTACGAGACTACTTTTTCGTCGTTGTTTCTTTTCATTGAACCTGGAATAAAAGCTCTTCCTTCGTATTCTGTCGACGATATCTTCTTTCTCAGTCGTTGGAGGGTCATGAGTACGTAGAGGTGCTGATGTGTTGTCTGAGGGGCATATGGGATTTTTATCTGTAAGTTTAGCGTCAGCACTGAGATCACACTTTAAATCAGAATTTGATATTGTTGACCTACTTCTTGATCGACTTCGACTTTGTGAATCAGCATTATCGATATTGGTGCTACTTTCTATAATTACAGTATTTTTTTCAGGAATATTTATCTTTTCAGTCTCACTGTCGACGGAGGAAATATCCATAATTTGAGGTTCTATCACAGGATTAGTAGGAACTATTTTTTTTACTCTTGGCAATCTAGACAAATCTAATTTCAAACTATTTCTTATGTTTTTGGATTCGTTTTCCTTCTTAGAAACAGACTGCTCGTCATTATCTACTGTCAAGGTTGCAATACTGTCACTAGAAGTTCTGCCATACTTATTTTTACGACCAATTCCATTTAAAAGTAACGATGTAGGTCTGCGGGGTTTATCATTTTCAAGATTGTCAGCGACAGCTTCTATAGTTGAATCGATTTTAGGACTTGTGCCTTCGATACTTTCGCTCATTGATTTTTCGATTATTGATTTTGTTCTTTCTTTTGGCTCAAATTTCTTAAAAAGACCCAATACTTTTGAAACAGTTGTTTTGCTTTGCTGTGTAGTCTGATTTTCTAAAGCAGCGACATCCGTCAACGTAACAGCTCTTTTAATGAGGTTCGACTCCGTTGTAGGCTCGACATTTACTGGAACAGATTGTTCTCGTTGCATTCTACTTAATTTAATGTTTTTCTTCGTGGCGGTTGCTGCGCTGTTTTCTGGAGAGCTGGATTTCGTGGAAGCAAATTTTTCTAATTTCTGCCCTATGGATTGCAACATTGATTTCTTTTTTGTAACGGTTGTAGACTTTCCGCCATCTTCATCGGAAACTTTTTCTTTCACTTTTTTGCTAGGCTTTTTCTTTTCTGTCGTAATCTTAGTGTCACTAATATCTACACTACTTACTAAGTCTGTTTTAGACTTCGATGAAACTTTCCGGACAATTTTTTTCTTTACAGTTCCTTTCTTTTCACTTAGATCGGAATCACCAATTTTAGTGTTTCCTTCATCTTTTTTCATTGGTTGAATTATAGTTTTATTTTTTGTCTCTCCGTTAGATAATCCTTTTGGAGGTTCATCATGGGAACCACCATTCGGTAATGTCGAACTCTTTTCTGTTTTAACTTCAGTCGTTTCAGACTTATCAGTTTCTTTACTTTTTACTATTAGATATTTTTTTAGTAAGAGACTATTTTCACTACTTTTGCTATCCAATTCTGATTTCAAATCATTACTGTGTTCTAATACATTACTATTTCTGAAAGGCTGAGACGTTGTTGTCGGATCAACTTTTATTTTTTTAGGTAATGTAATACTAAAACTTACTTCTATGTCATTATTAGTCTCGGGATTATCAATTTTATCTTTAGGCGATAAACTTTTAGGATCCTCTTTTTTCATATTACGGCTGACATAAACTTTTTCTGGTGATGGGCTGCTGGCCGGGTAACTTTTAGGTCTTAAAAGTTTTGATTCTTTTGGCAGTGACCTCTCTCTGCTTTCTAATTCTACGCCTAATGAAGTTTCAGGTAGCACACTTTCGCTCGGTTCATCTATGGAATCTAAGGTTTTCACCGGATAGCTCCTCGGTCGGATCAGTCGGGACTCTTTAGAGGTGGAAGTCTCTTCAGAACTAGAGTTTTGTCTAGTATTTTCTATATTGACGTAACGTTTCGGGGCTAACGTTGACAGCGCCGTATCCACAGTGGTTTCCTTAATGTTATCGAGTATCGGAAAAAATGGTGTATTGGACCTACTGCGGTCTTTAGCGGCGAGGTGGGTAATAGGGGATAGAGATTTTTTGAGAACTGCGTTTTCATCCCTGTAAGCGGTTGGAGCCTCAACGATTTCTGTCGGATTTCGTGCGCCCGTTTCCTGTCTATTTTTTTTCTCTCGGATTTCGCGTAATATTTTCTGAGTTTCCAACTCCCTTTCTTTTCTGTGCTTTTCGTAGAGATTTTCATCGGGCGGTGAATCAAAAAAGTCAGAGCGCAGAAACCGTGAGACGCGGCGTCGGGGTATTTCTGCAGCCGTAGAAAGCGCAGCGCGAGGCGAGGGCCGTCTCAACGGAGACGCGCAGCTAGGGTCAGAGGTAGCGCTGGCCGCGTCCGAGCCGCAAGATTCGTCCAGCGAGAGCGCGCGCTCCGGCGTCAAGTACTTGCTGAGCAGCGGTCGTTCGGTAGCGCGCCCCGTCGAAAGCGACGCGCTCTCCGCGTCCAGGGAGAGAATCCCCTCTCGAGTTTCAGAGCGACGGCGCAGCCGCGGAAGGGTGGAGTAATGAGGCGTCGCAACGTCTGTGACATCCGGTGATTTCTCGGGAGCGGATTCCGTTGATCTGTCTGGTGACGGAGGAGTCGCCGCGGAAGGTGGCGCGGAAGAAGGCGCGTCGCAGTCGGCGGCGGGCGGGCCGGAGGGCGCGGCGGCGGGCGGGTCGGCGGGCGGGTCGGCGGGCCGGTGGTCGGCGGACAGCGAGCGCGCGGCGCGCGGCGGCGGCGGCGCGGGCGCGTGCAGCGAGAGCGTGCGGCGCAGCGACCGCGCGGCGGCGGGCGGCAGGTGCGCCAGGAGCTGGCGCTGCAGGCGCCGCGACAGCGCCGGCGTCAACCCCGACAGCGCGCGCATCTCCCGCTCCGAGAACTCTATCGTGCTTAGGTCTAGATCCGACAGGTCCAGTCCGCTCTCCTTCGATTCCGAGCTTTGTTGCCGGTGTCTACCGGACTTCTTACTACTACCTGAAATTTAATCGAAAAACACACTTTTCGATCATGCAGAACGCTCGCTGGAATGAATTATGTACAGTGCCGATATTTGGATTTTCATTTTGTGTCTCGCTCGCGCAATTAAAATAGGTGGAATATTACGAGCTTCCGATGATTGATCTTAGAATTTTATAAAAAAAATCGAGCTCTAACGAGCCCGTCGTGAGTTCACGAAAAATGCAAACGTTGATGCTTTGGTTAAAAGTTAATGCGTATCTACAAGTACTAAATACGACATAATCGAATTAGACCAACGGTTAGGCTTTAGATATGCGAAAACAAATCACAAAAAGAATGCATTAAAATGTTGCTTTTTGAGGGATAGTAACTGTTCAATGCGTACTAAAATGATGGCTTTAGCGATATATTTGACACAGTAAGAGGCATCTCTATCTGGAAAACAGCCGCGGCGCACGGTGCGGAACACAAAAACACATAATGAACAAATAAATATAGTTTAGTACCTATTCTTGTGTGGCGTTTGTGGCGGATTTGTGGTTGGCGCTGGTGCCGCTGTGAAGTGAAGATTTGGTCGGAGCATGCAGTGTAACGCGCAACCCAACTGCAACCACACCAACACAAGCTCACTACTGCTTCACGGTGCCGAGCCTCACCCTCCCACCTCAGCCCTCTACCCTCTAGCGCTAACGTGGGTACCTCCGCTAGTCTGTGGCTGCAGATAAGTTGTGGCGCGACAGCCCCGCGTGTGATAGCGTATGACTCGTGACATGATACTATTGTACACACTCGCATTCGTTACTTCTGACATTCGTGTCGTCGACGCGATCGCATACATCGAGTGCTACCACATCCACTATCTACACATATACTGTATGCCATGACTCACTTTCCAAACAAATTAACCATCAGTCTGTAATTGTTGTACTGTTTCAACTTTAATCTTGCTTTCAAAATGATAAATAAATATACTTATTACGCTACTTTATATACATAAAATAGTACTGTAATGCCACAGGAGATGCGACATGAAATATGTCTTTTCTGTTCGATTCATGCGATACTACTACAATAAATAAATGAATTTATAATATTCTAGAGCAACGCAACATTTTCCTGCTAGTGTTAGCGGGTAGGAGAAAGTCAACACCTGCACAAAGAATGCAATTTGAATACAATATACACTACAATGCAAAAAAAATGTTAAAATTCATTAATAAAAACAATGTTAATATACTAAAAAAAACACACGATATATAATAGACTATATTTTCGCATCACAGCTAATTTTCCATAGTCTATCATACATAACACTGATGTGAGATGAAAACAATATCGACGGTGGAAAACGTCGCTAATATTGATGGCAATGGTTACAAAATTCTATTTTCGACGTATATTTTGACTATTTCATGGGATGGTTCTAGAGTTAATTTATTTGTTTTAGTGGAAGCTTGCGTTCAGGTGAGAATAGCCCGTGCGGAGCGACGCTAACTACTTGCGAGTTGCAGTGCGACGGCTGTATTATATTATTAAAAACTTTAATAATACGACTTCATTCATATAATAATTATAAAAATCATCATATTTGTAAAGGAAATTACAACACAGTAACTTTTGATGTGGCTTTTTATTTAGATCACACGTAAAACGGTCATTAAATTAGCATGTTTTCATTGGAGTTTTTATAATAATCTTAACGCTCTTTATAAAACAGAAAATTAATGAAAGATGTATCCTAAGACATGTTAAAATTTGTACACGTTAAAGATTCCTTCGGTTCGGAATTTACATAAATTGATCGCTTGAAATATATAATTAACTTTGTGATGTTTTTGTTATAAGATATTATCAAAATTTTACGTATTTGATTATATCCCAAGTTTGGTGATTTACACTTAAAATTCGATAAATTACGCGGTGAGAGTGACACCTTCGATAAAAACTATATACAACGTAAACGAGTATAATGAATAAATTGCTAAAAAATATGAAACCGAATAATCCTATCGTTTTGTTACACAACATTTTAAAAGCTCAACAGCACCATCGAATAGGTACGATGAAATAGATGAATGTAGGGTGTGCGCATGCCTCAGGCGGCTAGGTGAAGTGCGTGTACAATATTGGCAACGTTTTCCCTCGCGGCAGGTGCAAGCAGGTGCAAAGCGCTGACTCACCTCGCGGCATGTGCTGTCGGGACTTGAACATCGAGTCGATGTCGGCGTGCAGGTCGCGGGAGCCCCAGCCTTCGCGTCTGTGGTGCAAACAAACTAAATTATAAACGCTTCCTCCGAGAACACTTTAGTCTAAAACACTTTTACGAATCATCTTACATATACATACATACTATTGAATTAAACGCGAATTACAATCGTTTAATACACAAATAAACTAGAAGTAAAGTAGTAGTAGTAAACTTTTATTCTCGCAGATTTTAAATATACAAGTGTGAACTCGTTTATTTTTTATATCGATTATTTTCAATCGAATGACAAATCTTCACTTTTATCAAAGTGCGACGGCGTTCGTCGGTAGTCAATACTTGTATAGAGTAAAAGTGCTTTTCAATAAGGGAATGGAACTACGGCGAGAAATATATTCTGCCTTACTTCTTTCTCACTTAAATAATACCTTTCAAACATAATATAGTTTTAGGTAACAAAAACGACACCAGAGATGATAGAGGATGTAGAGTTATATTAATTACTTAACACGTTCACGCCGGCGTGTACCACCGGTGGCTCGCGCTTGATTGTGCCATCGGGCGGCGTGTACCACCGGTGGCTCGCGCTAGACCGCCTCATCGGGCGTCGTGTACTACAGGTATTTCGCATTCGATTGTGCTATTAGACACTAATAATTTAACGTACATGTATAAAAACGTTTGTTTTGAATAAAAGTTATATTTAATAACGTAATATAAATATAGCTTTTGCTTAATAACTTATAATATTATAAATGATCCTTAAAATCGATAAAATTAACAGAATAATTCAATATTATTTTATTTGTAACTTATTATTATTAGTATACGCGAAATCAGCGCGGCGCCAGATGAAGCGCGACATTGTTTTACGCGCCGCCGGGTGGTGCATCAAATGAAAAAATGCGCCGGCGGGAACGTGTTAAGTCAAAACGTATACATGAATTTTCTAACTTACGTTTCCGATACACTTCGTTTACTTTCCACATATCTATGAGTGCTGCATGTAATAACAAATGAAATGTTTTTTGGATTACTTAGAACATGTAACTTAAGTAATTTAAAAATGCAAATTTCAACACGAAAGATGTACACAACTTGTATAAATCAAGAAAGCTGTTCTCTAAGGAGACAGCTTCGCGGACAGCGCTGTCCGAGCTCTACAATGGATCTGTCTCTGGTAGCGCTGTACGTAAGGGTGTTTTCTTAGAGAATAGTGGAATACTGGAGTGACCGTTGAATATACTACAAATTTTTTCATTGTGTTTTATAAAAAAATTAGGTTGAGATGCTCTTAGCAATTCGTTAGTTATGTAATATTATGTAGTTGGATATAGTGTGGTCGTGGTATAGAAGTAGTGGTGAGCGAGTGTTTACTGTGTATGTAAGTGTGATAATTAGGTAAATATGGAATACTCACAACAGATTTCGCCTTGGTAAGTGAGGGCTGCATGCATAAAATTAACATTAGTTGGACGATCACATTAAAATTATAAAATATTTATGTTTGAAGGAGGCAGTGTTAACCACAATAGTATTTAAATGTATAACTTAGTTCTTTTCAATTTTTACTTTAGAATATTAAAAATATATTTTAGATATATTAAATTATTATTTATGATAATGTATGATTTTTTATGTTGCATTTAAATTATGAATAATTAACTTATGTATCTAACGCAGTAACCCAGTTGCATCAGGAATTCTAAAGCTATATTAATCAAAGTATATTCATAATATTATATGTTATAGGTAACACTATCGAGTCGGTTTAAGAATTAAGCCAGATGTATGACGACGTGTCACTAAGTACCTGTTAAAGAACGGCGACTGCAGATTGTTGAACAGTGAGTGTTGTCCGAAGCCAGGACCTTCCTCACCGTTGAGGCGCTGGGTAAGAGCGCGAACCTGCATATTTACGTATAGCGTCAAAATTTAGGTTAACGTACGTGCTACTATTAAATAGGGTCTTATTTTTTCACAATTCTCGCACTAGGAATATTCCTAGGGGCCTTTACGAATAGACATGGAACGGACACAAATGAGACTCAGAATCGCACAAAGCGTAGTCCTATGTGGGGTTTGAAGCCAAAACGCTCAGCGCAGTAGAGGATCGCTTAAACCACTAGACTATCTGTGCAGTCAGGCCATTAATTTAAAAAAAATCAAAGGAAAAGCGCAGACCGCTGTATTTGGCGCATACGCACCCTGTGCAAGAGCGTAGAGAACAAGTTCTCGGCGGTGAGCAGGTGGAAGCCCTCGTCCTCCTCGTCGTCCTCCCCGGAGCTGACGGACTCGGCGCGCGCGGCGCGGCTGGGCCGCAGGCGGTGCATGTGCGCGTCCTCCTCCTCCTCCGACTCGCCGCCGCTCACCAGGCTCCTGCACCGCCAAGCGCCACACGCTCACACATCTCACAAACTAGACGTACGTATTATGATAACCGTACTACTACTACCAGCCTGCATAAGCATATTTATATATCTCTAAATACATACGTAACATAGATAAATTACACCCAGCAGAACAGACGATCGATCGTATTCGTCGCACAAAAAGATTAGTTCTGGGTGGGCATCGAACCCACTACCTCTGCCTTCACTAATTGCTAGATCAATAATACATTTAAGTATAGTTTCAGTTCAAATAAAACTTTGGAATTTTGCGAACGATTAAGTGACGCCGATTCTATAAATATGTATAATGAGTAGGCGAGCTCAAGTAATATTGAGCATATTTTTATTTCATCGAAAATATTAGGTTTTTAATTTGCTTATGTGTCATACGTAATTGTGTTCCACCTCACAGGTATTTCTTTTAATTCGGCTCTTACACCGATTCACAACGAAATTTATTTTTTTACTTGTAAATGTTGTTAATATTTTCAGTCCTTATACCTTTATCACAATCGAAGTGTAATCATCATAAATATAAAAATTCACACCTCGGTAGCCATCGATCTCGATAACTTCTAAAATGACACCAACGACAACTGTCACAGAAATATATTTTAAAGACTATAACTTAATCGATGACAACCAACAGGTCAAGGCACAGTTTCTGTGCACGTCATAAGTCCCGTTTTACTTTTACAAACGAATTGGAATAACGTCTTTTTTCTATAAACGTATATCACACACTCATACGTCGACTACACGCGTGTGAGTAGTACACGGGCTAAGCTCTCAATTTTTTTTCTTAACAGAGAATAATTGCAAGTGTTTTGTGGGATCTGGGGGTTCGGTCGGGCAAGCGGGGCCGCGCGTACCCCATGCGGCGCGGGCGCGCGGCGCGTGCGCGGGCGCCGGGCGGGTGCTCGGGCTCGAGCGAGCGCTGGCGCGGCGTGACGTAGCCCTTGCCCTCCACGGCGATGGGGATGATGAACTCGCGCGCCGACTTCTTGATGGGCTCGCCCGGGCTGCTGCACGCCTCCGACGTGCCCGACTCCGCCGACGTCATGCGTCTGTGAACAGACAGCGAGGCTTGAGGAAGAGGCTACTTAGAGAGAGAAGAGGCTCCTTGAGGCTACTTGAGGCGTCCCGTTTTGTTCACCTTATATATTCGATTCTTAATATTCTATACTACTATAGACATGTTCATCTAAAGGTTGTCTAGAACATCCGTCGTTTATTAATTTTTTTAAAGTTAATGGCTTTACTCTTTTTGTCTAGGTATGTGTTATATAAAGTTTAATATGTTTTATCTACGTATAACTAAAATTGTCTTTTGAATAACCAAATTTTGAAATTATCGATGTATACGTTAGTAAGTGTTACCTGATAGGGGTGGTAGATACTCTGGGCGCTGGCTTCGGTGGCGGTTGCTGGGGCAAGGGCGGCGGTGGTGACGTAGGTGACTCGTCCGCTACGTGAATGGGGATAATACGTTCCACGGACACTCCTCTGTACAATATAAAATAATACATTTGTTACTAATACAATTATAATTTTACATGTTACAACATACACAATATTTATAAATTAACTATGCCAATAAAGCTTTAAACCGGTTTCTCTTTTTTAATCTTTTGTGTGTGACAACAAGAACAACGCGTTTCAAAAATGGATTATATTTGTTAAGCGTTCGAGAAGCAGTTACAGCGCAACCACATCCATAATTCATAAGGACATGAGGAATTCAAAACATCGAAGTTTGAGCTTAGATTTGAAGCTTATCAACTTAAATTATAAAAGTTATTCGCAGGATTTGCATTGATTAACGGTTTCATCATCAACAGCCTTTTGTTGGATATAGGGCTCTTTTTAGACAGGACGATTTTTCCTGCTATACTATGCAGACCAAACGCAGTGTTATAAGGTTCGTTTCAAGTTTTATTTCTCTTTGCTGTAATTTGTCTTGCGTAGTTTGCTTCTCTTACGACACCCATGGGGTGAATAAGGGTGACGACACTCTGTATTTTTAGTCCGTCGCCACGAGGATTAACTTTTTATTACGTCTTCAGCTTCACGGGGTCTCTCAAAAATATTTGGATCTAATCGTCGGATCAAAATTTTTCAAACCAGTATTGACCCTTTCATATTACCAAAAATACATCCGCTCTAAATATATTTTTAAATTTGCATAAGAAAACGCTGACATAACATGGAGGGTAGTGGGGTAGCGCAATAGTGACCTGTTGCGGTGGTCTTCGACGCGGTGCTGCGCCTCGGTGCGGAACACGCGCGGCAGCGGGCCGGCGCCCGGCGCGCCCGGCGTGCCCGGCGGGGACGACAGCGACGTCACGCCCGCCGACGACGAGCGGCTGTACGGCATCGGCGGCTTGCCTGCGACCACACGCACAGGTATAACGTATTGATATACTATACACTGTGACTGGTGAGATACCTTCCATACTTATGGAGAGTACTCGGTACTCGATTCTCGTTAACTTAATATAAAAAAAATAGGTGCTTATTTTTTATCGAAATGTCTCTAAAAAATAAGTCCGCGCGGTGTCCAAGTATTCCGCAGTTAAAAACTGGGCTCTCGGTGTACTTTGTACGAAGTTTACCAAGAAGTTATTTAATATTTCGTTTTTATGTTATTTTATTTCATGATATGTGTTCGCATACTATCACGTCCTCAAATATTGAAGGTATCTCACCAGTCAGTCTGTATATAGTCTGTTACGCTTTCACGGTTAAAAAGCTGCGCCGATTTCGATTAAATTCGGCATGAAGATCCTTTAACTCTTGAGGAAGGACATAGTCTACTTTACTGCGGCAACCGATAATACGCAGACGAAATCGTGTGTAAAATCTAGTATTTTATATTGCACGCCAAGTATTACAGTTAACCAACCGTTTCGTGATTCGTCTCTCGCAGCCAAGTACCCCAGCATAAATATTTGTATGTATTGTGTGTTAGGTTGAATGATATAAACTCACTTGAATAACAATACATACACACCTACCTTAAATGAAGGTTAATATCACCCGAGTAGATATAATAATATACAATATATCAACACTGATAAAAGACATATTTTGTATCATGCTACTGTACACACGAGTTCGCTTCTTCTGCTACCACCATAGTGTAACATAAGTGATGATGATTATATACCCACGCTATACTAACTGTTGACAGCACACATTGATTACAATTTTAGAATAATAAACCTCACACTACTAGAGTGATTCATGTTTAAATTGAATAAATATTGATACAAATGGGTTCACAATTCATTCAAAGGATGTTTATTCACTTCTATGTGTCAAGAACAATGACGTCACACACTCGATTTATATAATCAGTAAAAACTGAGGCGTAAGTATATAAGTTGTACTTGATTCTTAATACAATGATCTTCAGACGTAAATCTAAAACTAGGATTTCTGTTGATCTTTGCTGATCTTAATTTTATACAGCATCATTACAATTTTATCCAAAAATAGGTAGCCAACAAACACAGTGTGACGCATTAAAAATTGTGTTTACCTGTACGTATAGCAGACGAGATGATATCTCTCGCAGCTCGCCGGCGACTCTCCTCGCCAGCCACTTTCTCCTCGACAAGTTTCGCCATAGAATTCTGTAGACTCCTACAGATTACCGTACAAATTAGTCATGTTCAAACAAATATTTGGCATCCACACGGAGATTCATTAATCAGAGTCTACTTAATGTATTCGTCATCGTCACGCGTGGGTAAGACGCTTGCTAATGTAATGTTTGCTATACTGTTTCGAGTTACATATTGTTTTTAAGGTCGACGGTGGAGATAGCTCGAGTGTAGGTTAAATAGATGGAGGAATTCCTCAAATTTAAATCATTTGGCTGCATTGTCTCATTGTATAGCGTGTTACTAGACAAAGCCTAGATCTTCTAAATTGCATTTTTTTTAAAATAAATTTAACATCAACGCCATTGAGTTCCAAACTTAGCAGAGTCTGTACTGTGGAGTACTAGAGATACTCATATAAATATATTTGTAATAGTACACACATATTACAGCAAAAAAACCTAAACTCCGAAACAAATATTTGCAGATAAATGCAAACATTTGGTCCGACCCGGCAATCGAACCCGAGACCTTGCACAGCAGTCGCATTCGCTACCGCTGTGTCACCAAGGCAGTCAGGCAATATGCCTAATTGATGATCAAGAAGGGAAAATGCATAAAACCAGGACGTGGCTCACCTCCTGGCGTCCTGCAAAAGCACGGAGGGATCGACGGCGGTGGAGCCGTGCGAGGGCTCGCTCTCGGTCTTCTTCACGCCGCCGCGAATGCTCTGCTCCGGTTCCGCGGGAGGCTGCTACGTCACGGTTACAATTAGTAGAAATGTAGTTTAAGTGTTTGATACAAACACTGGCAGTACTCAGCTAGTTCTTTATGGACTTCCAACATATGCTGAACTCGAAGACAATGAATGAACACTTAAAATATCTTGTAGATTTTTTAAAACAAATTTCGACAACTGCAGTTATCAATATCTTAGAAAACGGCAGGGAATTATTTCATTCATATTACATTACCTGTGAAGGTTCTATGCCAATCTGTTGCAATCTGACGGTGCCATTATCAGGTGTCTTGAGAGATAACTCCCGGTCTTCACTTTGTGCTTTGGGTTTGGCGATCTTAGATACGACTGTAAATAAAACACAGTTATAAGCTTGTGTTATTGAAAAGGAATTATTGACAACATCTACATGTCACTGAAGATCTGTGCCGGTCTAAATTAAAGCAGTAGTGTTTAAATCGAAATGCTATTCCATGACTAGATAATAAGGTAAATAAAACACGATTAACGCCCCATCACATAACATAATGTCACGCTTATTTTCCATAGGGGTAGGCAGAACCTACTGATCTCCACGTGCTATGGTCCTGACCACAATTCTTTTGATTTTCAAGAGGCTCTTTTTTAGAATCTCACCAATTTTGGTAGGTTAATGTTGGTCGTGGACAACCTCTTCCGACACTTCCACACATTCGCTCCATAAATTCTTTTCGTGGCTCTTTTGTCATTCACCCTCTCTAAATGATCAAATCATAAAATATAAACATCATATTGTACTTTTAAAAATATTATATTTACCTGGTTTAGATACGTTGCGCTTAATTTCAGGGGTAGACGTCAGTGATGCTCTTCTCTCGAATTGATCTTTAAAGTTACCCACATTTCCTCCTAGGAAATGTGAAGAATTATATCATTTACTAATATTAATATATTTGTACTATTTTAAACTGTCAAAAACAAATCGAATTCACTGAATTAAGACATTGGTGGACTTCAGTAATGCAAAAAGAAAAAAAAACATTAATACATATTTTATTATTTATGATAGAGATTTTTAGACATAATTACCTGGAATAGATAATTTCTTGGGTTTGGGAGCAGGTGCCTGAGTGGCCGGAGTCGCGGCGGCTGGTGCCACGGACAGTGACGTCAGCTTATCTGCTACGGATGAAACCGCGTTTGTTTTTGCTTCTTCTTGCGGCTGTGCAAGTTAAAACTTATTTAGATATCTTAAATTTAGAACACCCTATTTTTTATAATATATAGGTAATATTTTAGTGACTACTGTGCCGAGGTCTCTGGTTCCATTCCCAGTTCTGACCAAATGTTTGTATAATCTGCAAATATTTGTTACGGTGTTTGGATGTTTTCCATGTATAATATTTTTGTATTTACAAAAAGTATGAAAGTATTCTAATTCATATTGCAAGCTCTCTTTAGTTTAAGCTAAATGGCGTTGTGACAGATGTCCGAAATATTTATTTTATATATTAATGTACAGTAATACCGTGTTTTGCGAAAAAATGCATTATAAATTTACGCTCACCGCTTAAAAGGTTGCAAAAAAATAATAACATATCTTAGTTTTTTAGGTAATACTGATCTGACGTTTTTTGAGTAGTACTTTTCTTGTAATCAAGTTAATTTTTTTCGTAGCGTGCTATACCATTTTCTATGGATTGCCGCCAATGTAAAACGCGTTTGATATCTCTCGAAATTTTCTAAAATTTCGAAAACCGAGTATATTTTCAAAAGACGGCAAAATGTGAGAATATCGAATAAATAACAATGTAAATATCTTCAAAGCTACAAGTTACTATTGGTTAATGCGATCACGCTAAACGCGCTGAGGAACCAATAAATGTGTTCGCGCAAGGCGAGGTCAATTATTTAAAAACCCGTATTATAATGACATCGCTCAGAGCGTAGACGCGTAAAGTGTGGTATTACTGTACATCGATACGAAATATCTCTTTCTTATGACATAAGTGGCAAATCAGGAGACGGGTCACCTGACGGTAATAGACTACCACCACCCATGGACTCTTGTGACTCAAGAGGTAACAAGTGACAAGTTTATACGATATATACTTTGGGTCTCCCTCTCAAGAGTTATGGATACAATTCACGTTTTTAAATGCCGGCAGAAAATAATTTCGAATTATCAACATGGCGTTTATTTTTGCGTTTAAATTTTAAATGGATAATCGAGATACAGTTAAAGGTTTCACTTATAGAATGTTTTTCTTATAATTTTGCTTTCTGCTTATGGTTGCTTCAGAAGAGGATGCGAGTTTATAAGTCGTTATGTTTTATAACTAATTAAATAAACTTACTTTAGGTTCTTCAGATTTGTCCGCAAGCGGTTTCTCTTCCAGTGTCTTAGTCGGAGATGTCTTCTTTTTAATAGCGACGAGCGGTTTGGATGGTTTCTCGATTACTTCTTCTTTGGGTGGGGTTACTGGTTCCTTCACAATTTCCTTTGTCAAATCTTTTGTAAGTTCGACAGGGGCCGGTTGGATGGTAATTGTTGCTGATGACTTAAGCGATGGTTGTCTTGCCTGAAAAGTACATTAATGATAAGCAGTTTAATAAGATGCCTACGTTTAAAATATTTCATTAAGTGTAACACCTAAAAAAGGACTGCATCGTCCTCCAGGATAAATTTCGCTGGATATTTAATAAATAAACACTTATTTTCCTTAACCATTATCTATATATCGTTCAAACGTGTGTTTAACGTATCCCAAACACCTCAACTATGAGATTTATTTTATTTTCTAATAAATAGTGTTAGTACCGCTTCCGGTGTCAATGGAGGTTCTTCGGCGGGAGGTTCTGGTGCACTCTCTTCAGGTAAAGCAGGAGTTTGGCCCGCAATGCTTGCACAACTGTGAAAGGATGTTTGAAAGTAAGAAAACCTAAGAAGCGGACAAATTGACTGGTAAACGAAGTGTACTTTTTTGTGAAATCAAAATTTAGTAACATGAATTTATCTCAAAGTAAATCTGCAGAGTTTGCATCCAAAGAGGTAGGTATTTAATATTTAGTTGCTGAGCAATGCTCAGGTTTTGATTACTACATTAGTCTTCTAAACGTCTAAACTAAACATGAAATTAAACTGACGTTGGCTTTAAACTGCGTGGGCACGAACTGAAATGGCAATATTTTTACTCTCTAGACAAAACTCATGTGAATTTTAATTAAATAGTGGAACTACAAATGAAGTATAAGTGAGTTTTATTTCAATCTATTTTAAGCAGTTCCAGTAAGTCTTTATCACCTGGCGACCCTTTCCTTCTTCCGCTGCATGCCGCTAGGTGACATGGCAATCTCGAGCTTGCGCTTGTTGTCGCTGGCCGACACTATGGTGCGCGTTGGTGACGGCTTTATGGCATCCTCACCACCCTCTGTTTAGTAACACAATATTTTAATTTACTAATTTGAGAATCAATTATTTAAATTTATAGCATTTTATATTTTATATAAGAGGGTTATGCCCAGCATCGGACTGTTAATAGGTGTTGTTGATGATTAACGATTATTTAAACAACATAATAACAGTATGAATTCAATAAACATAAATTTAATACATATATCGAAATGACAGCCTGTTATGTTATTTACTTAAAAAGACAAGTATCCAACGTTACAGGAGTCTAGTATGTACTCGTAGTATTCGCAAGTCAATCTAAAGTGTAAGTAAAGTGATCCTTAAATATTATTAGGTAGATCTCTACTAGAACTTGTAATCGTATCTTGGCCTTGGTTCATATACAAAATCGACTAGCCAAGCATATATCTCTTTATAAACGAAGTTATACACTAAATGACAAAATTTACCGGCCACAAGCTCCAATATTCTCTTCTCGGCAGAGTTACTTGGTTCAATTGCCATCGATGCGGAGCTCGTTAGGTCTGTGCCACTTTCTTCAGGTCCCAGTTCAGTCTAAAAGAAAAAATAAAATAAACATTATTTACAAGACCGTATGAGGTTATTACTAGGATTCATAACTTACTGAAGAATGTATTTGTGTACAGTTGGTG
This sequence comes from Hypercompe scribonia, assembly GCA_949316085.1. Lineage (NCBI taxonomy): Eukaryota > Metazoa > Arthropoda > Insecta > Lepidoptera > Erebidae > Hypercompe > Hypercompe scribonia. The sequence continues at coordinate 7,710,302 of OX438967.1, read as the reverse complement.
TGCTCCACAAAGTGTTGTTTGTTTAAGTCATAAGTGTTCTTTGTGTCCATTTCATTGAATGTTTGTAAAATTCCTCGTGACATAGGTTAAATTCACGAAACGGGAGTTTTTTTTTTTTTAAATAAATGAGCTATATGTTGGTACCTCATTGGGAACCATGACGGAGTTGGAGTTCGAGGGTGCGGCAGGCGCGAGCGACAGCAGCAAGTCGAGCCGCACCGGCGTCTGTGCCGCCAGCGCTTCCGCCTCCTCCAGGCACGACGTCTCCCAGCCCGTGTTCACCCATCTGACACAACCGGACTAAGTGTTACTAATGGTAACAATTTAAACGTTATCATAAGTGATTTTTTTTTAATTTACTCAATTTAAAAACGGCAAACCCTTTAAGGCAGAATAGATTATATTCTTATGTATGAATAAATGATAAGTTGAGTTATCTTTAAAGCGAAAGTGCATTTCCATAATATCTTATCGTAAGCATGTAATTATATTACACGCAGAAGAGAAATCAGAGTACTTAAGTAAATTAATAGGTTTAGATAACAATCTTTACTCACGGATGATCGCAGATGTAAGCAATGTCTGCACGCTTAAGTGGGTCCACTGTGAGCATATCACGTATAAGGGGGGAGGCACCTGCAATTAATACATGGCATGTTATATATGCTGTTGTAAGGATAAAAATTAAGGAAAATGTGGTACAAGGTTCTTGAAAATTAAATTATTGTATCAGTCACTCAAAGACATTGTGTCTTTCTGCCATTATTGTCGAGTTAAACAAAATACCAAATACTCATCAAAATCTTTTACAGGTAAACATTTCATCTTATTCAGTATGTTTTGATGACAAACAAACTACTAATCACAGTTATTTTTTATTATGCATCAAATAGATAACAATGCCGACTCATCATCGTCATCATCATAATCATCAACAGCATTTAACAGTCCACTGCTGAACATAGGTCTCTCCTTTGCACTATACCACGCTGGCTAGACGAGTTGGTATAGTTGAGTAATTACAATGCAGAAATATATGCTAAAAATACTAACAATACAAGGGTCAACGTAAGTACATCACGTACAAAAATGTTTCTATTATATTGGACACATAAATTACATAAATGAGTTAAATTTGACATAACTTTATTTGTTATTTTGGTATAAAATTGCAAAATCTAACCATCCACATTTAATAGACAACTTAAAAACGGTTATGGCAAACAAATTTCACTTACTCGAAGGACTCCTAGGTTCGTAGTAATCACCATTACTAATCTGTCGGACTAGACGTTTGAAGTTAGAGCCGTCAAAAGGCATGGCCCCGTAGACTAGAGTGTATAACAGCACACCAAGTGACCAGCAATCAACCTAAAAATAAATTGACATCCGTGAATGTTGGATGCTTGATACTAGACCACTGCGGGATAGGAGCTCCATGTGAGGAAGTTTTAACATTCTTAAGTTAAACACAGATTATTCCATTTTTTTTCATTTTTAAATCACCATACATAACCTAATTTAAATTAAACTTGTCCGAACGTGATTTCATACGAAGATTTAGTATATTAACGGTATCATCTGCACAGACATTTGTAGCATTCAACTGAGACCATGATCCTTTTTGGTCCACATTCTTATACTGATCCATCTGTGATTAACATATTACATTATTTATAATATTCTATTCTGTTTTGAATTATTATTATTGTTACTTTTAGTGTAACGTGCTTAGTATTTTGTGGGCTATGACCAAAGCAATTTCATTTCATTCCAGTCGTATCGTTCTCGACTTAAAGTCGACCCTAATCTAATTTGGCAAAAAAGAGAAAAAGAAAAATCCTAACGCGTGATTGTTTAGATTGACGTCAAACGTTTTCACGACAGTCGGGGACAGGTGTTTTAATTTATCCTGTGGTTTTTGCATAAGGAAAACTGTTTTATTATTTTCTTCCTAATTTTTTCCTTTATTTTCTACGTTCTTCGATAAATACTTTGATGTAGTTTGTTCTGAGCTTTGGTGGTTAGTTTTTAATTATAAAGGTAGATTTGATTTGGACCAATATTGGAGTGAACATAAAGAAAATTGAAACGTAATATTGATTGAAAGTAAGCTAGTCTTGATGATGCTAATTTCTTAAACAAAATCACTGTTAATTGAATTTGTAGACCACGATTAGCATAATGCAGACTTTTTACACTACAAATGCCGTTCTGCCGTATGCAACGTTCTTCACGAGTAAGCACAAGATTACGCTTTAAATATAATTTTTAGTATACATGTGTGTATCTATATTACATATATAAACCAAATTTTATATTGTTTTTTTTTTAATCTAACAATGTTTACATTTTAATTTTATGTATTATACACCTAGACAAGCAAAAAAGTTGAGTTTTTAATATTAGTAAAAACGCGATTCAATTTAAGTAGTGTTTTCAACAGTTGGTGTCTGAAAGATTTCCTTTTTCAGAATATAAGGAAGCATTTCTGGCGATAAGTCGAGTGCTTCAAGTTTATCTCAGGGTTTTATATTCCTTTTTACATTTAGGTATAAAAAGTTGTTACAATGTTTTTATATGAATAAGTTCCTATACGGCAAGGCTTTTAATAACCAAGGTCTTTAGACCAAAAAATAAGCATCACTTAAATTGTGATGCGAGTGATTCGCAGATAAAGCAATTAGAAGACCTTTAGAGATTTATACAGAACATACATACATTTTAACATTCTTTTATGTTCGTATTATACAAAAAACGACTACAATAAAAAATAGTGTATTATAAGAGAAAATTAAAACTGTATTTGTTCTGCATAAATTTTATAATATCAATCGAATCATTTAATTGAATAAGGAGTTAAATGTTGCAATATTGTTTACATTATGATAAATATTTACCTCGGGACCAATGTAAGGTGTTCCTTTGACAATTTCTGGAGAGGCGTACAGTGGAGACCCACAAAATGTGGAAAGAAGAGATGTCTCTTTGAAAACATTAGATAGACCGAAGTCAGCAATCTGTAAATAAAATAAAAAAAAATAGTCTGAAGTTTTGTTTATGTCCAATCACTGATGAAGTTTTTTAAGTCTTTAGAGATAAATGTAATGGGTTATTTGCTTAAAGACCGCCAATTATAGTAACTAGTATTTAATATGTCTCCTTTATGTTTTATCTTGTTTATGTTGAAAAATAAATACCACAACAGTCGTATTTAACCTTACGGATAAATCTTCTACAGTCTTTAACAGTCCACTGCTGACATAGGCCTCTCCTTAGTAAGGAGGTTTTGTCGCGCACAGGCTGTCCAAACGGGTCGGTATAGAGTTTATTCGAAAGTTGATAAAAGTAAAATAAAAAAAATTACTCACTTTAGCACTACCAGTATCATCTAATAGTACATTTTCCAATTTTAAATCTCTATGGCAGATTTTATGTATATGGCAATAATACACAGCGGTTGCGATTTGTCGAAATAATCTGAAACAAACAATGCACTGAGTTACCTCACAATATATGCTTGTGACATTCTGAACCCCCGCTGGACCCTTTATTATAAATTTAATTTGTTATTATAAATTTAATTAAAACTGACCTTTTTGCTTCGTCTTCTTGTAATACTTTTTTTTGACTTAGATAATCATATAATTCTCCACCTGAGCAATACTCCATTACCAGTATCATTTTTTCACTGTTTTCAAAGACTGAAAGGAAAAAATTTACATAATACAAATAATTTTCCAACCTGCTTAGAGGGCAATAGTCTTACACCTGTCGAGAAAATCACATTACATGTGAAACGTGTTCTGTGTTAGTTTCAACGTCCGAAACTGCTCACGTGAAACAGTCTGAACTGTATTCCAAGCGGGTAGCTTTGGCCATAATCGATTTTAACAAGAATAGGATATAGGCTATAAGAAATTATTTGGCATCGATCGACGTGTAGTTTAAATTCGTCAAGTTAAAGTTGTTTACAAATAAAATGGCATGTGAAACTAAATCTCTAAGAGGCTCTATTTCAATGGCTCTAATAATTTATAGCACTTATTCATCATTTTATAATTTTTGAATATCATCAGTTGATATGAAATTATTTGTATGTTATAAATAGCAGACTACGCACAGATTCGTATTACTAATATTAGTAATATTCGAATTTAGATATTATTTTGAGTTTAGAATGCTCTATTAAGTACTTTAACATTAAACATACACGAATAGTACGACAGGGCGAATAAAATAAGGAGAGGCCTAAGCGCCTGTACACCGTGACTAAAACAGGGTTCTGAGGTTACTAGAGTGGGCGTAGTTTAAAGTTTTTACACTGTAGAAAGTTAAAAAATCACTTGATAAAATTTGAGTACGTTTAGAATTTCGTAAAAGTGCAATGAGTAAGAAATGAGAAAAAACCAATCATAACACATCGTGTTTATTAAGGAATAAACACTATTTCTTAAATTTATGACGCCAATCTGAAGGCAGTGGGGTGACAAAGAGAACCAGATTGCTATGTATGTGTACATATGTATATGTATGTAATGCTATATGCATACATACTATGTACATATACAGGGTGTCCAAGAACCTGGCGTCCAACTGGATTCCCACGATGCCCCAAGTTCTAACAGTACTCAGAAAAATATTTTAAAAAATCCACCCCATGTACTTACAGAATTATACTGATTTCAAAAAAAAAGGGGAAATGAGCACCCTGTGACATACTTTTGAATGCTGTGACTGCTAATGCTGATAATTTCGATATTTCTTGGAGGTTTTGTAATCTAGGGTATTGCTGTGTCTAAATAGAATGTAAAAATAAAGTACTTTTTGTACCATTTTAAAATAAAATATTATTTTAACTAAAGGTGATATGGAAAACTATTGAATTTCGCAACTTTGACCGACTGTAGTGTAAAAAAAATGTACCAAAATAGTATGGCAAGTGACGTCAAATTTTGACGCGTTTATTCCTCTTTTTAAAAAGGTATAATACTTACACATTAATTTGAAAAAAAAAATTTTGATAATATTTTTACTCAACAACCCAATTTTTACGAAGTGCCTACCTACTAACGGTAACTGTCGGACCCTTTCTTATCTTAGAAACTGTTATGTTACTACTATTATTTACTTCGGTTCCAAGAGTGAGCAAGAAGGAAATACACACAGGTAGATGGGTTCCCAGTAGAATAAAAGCAAAGAATGTTAGTTTAAAGATATTTTATTACAATAAATGTTCAAAATGTTGACCACCCGCGGCAATACAAGCTCTCACTCTCCTTAAAAAGGACCGCTTTATGTTTCGCGAGTGACGTATCACCTGCACTGCTTGTGTTATCTTCTCACGAAGGTCAGCGATGTCATTAATGGGCTTCGCATAAACGAGCTCCTTCATAGTTCCCCAGAAAAAAAAATCCAGCGGATTTAAGTCAGGTGAGCGGGCTGGCCACGGGATTGTTCCTGATCGCCCAATCCACCTGTTCGGGTATTGCTCGTCCAAAAACTCTCTAACGGATACGCGAAAATGTGCTGGACAGCCGTCGTGTTGGAACCACATATCTGGTGGGGTCTCTTCTAGTAAGTTTGGCAAATCATTTTGAAGAAAATTTAAATATGATTCGCCAGTCAAATTCTCGGGCATCTCAAATGGACCAATAATATTCCCACAGAGAATACCGGTCCACATGTTCACTTTGAACCGGTACTGGGATCTATCTTCTCGCATCAAGTGCGGATTTTCCACATGCCACTCGTGCAAGTTGTGTAGGTTCATGTAGCCATCTTTCTTAAATGTTGATTCATCTGACCACAAAATTTTGTCGATAAAGTTTTCGTCTTCTCGATGTTTTTGCAGGATTGTTTCACAAAACGCGACTCGGCTCGGATAGTCTCGAGGTAAAAGACTTTGCACTCGCTGTACGTGGTACGGATGATATTCTTCTTTTTGGAGAATACTGTGTGCTGTGCTCTTCGGTATCCCCGTATCAGCTTCTATTCCTCGCACAGAGATGCTTGGATTTGCCGACACCGCCTCTAAAACTTCATCGCGTATGAAGTCATTTACGGGTCGTCCTTCACCAGCTACTTGATTGGGGAACCGCCCGTCACATAGTGATCTGTGCACATTAATGAAAACTCGATGGTCGGGATATCGCGTAGCCCTCGGATACCTTTCTCTGTAAAGTCTCGCTGCAGCTCGTCCATTACCTCTACATTCTCCATAAATGTAGTGCATATTTGCGTATTCTTGCGGAGTGTAGGTCGCCATGGTAGCACACACAAAACACAAACTGTCCAAACACAGGCAAAGGTCGTCGTAAAGAGTTCGTTTCAAAGTCCAGAGCACAAAGAGTAATCGAGTCCAATAAACAAAGCTTTAAATCGTAGTACGTGATCAATGGTAACAATAAGAGAGAGGTGCGTAGTAACGGCAGGAGGCAGTGACGTGTACTGACCGTACTGTTATCCTAAATAGCACGATCCCAGATAGCGTCACTATCTATCTCACTCGCACCTCTAACCTTTTTCTCCCTCACTCTTACCTGAATAATGGGGTACCATAAAGAAGAACCAGCAAATCGCAAAGATAGTTTCTGTCTTGCTCCCTCCTGTTGTAATAACGAATCACTATGGTGAGATGCATGCACATACCGTCCCTTACGGTCTAACCTGTTTTTTGAGAGGCCTGTTGTTATTTTTATGAGCATACAATAGTAATTCTTTAGAGGTTAGATTCAATTCGTCGTAAATTTTTCTTTCTAAGAATTCTGTAAGACATCGTAAAAATTGGGTTGTTGAGTAAAAATATTATCAAAATTTTTTTTTTCAAATTAATGTGTAAGTATTATACCTTTTTAAAAAGAGGAATAAACGCGTCAAAATTTGACGTCACTTGCCATACTATTTTGGTACATTTTTTTTACACTACAGTCGGTCAAAGTTGCGAAATTCAATAGTTTTCCATATCACCTTTAGTTAAAATAATATTTTATTTTAAAATGGTACAAAAAGTACTTTATTTTTACATTCTATTTAGACACAGCAATACCCTAGATTACAAAACCTCCAAGAAATATCGAAATTATCAGCATTAGCAGTCACAGCATTCAAAAGTATGTCACAGGGTGCTCATTTCCCCTTTTTTTTTGAAATCAGTATAATTCTGTAAGTACATGGGGTGGATTTTTTAAAATATTTTTCTGAGTACTGTTAGAACTTGGGGCATCGTGGGAATCCAGTTGGACGCCAGGTTCTTGGACACCCTGTATATATAGCATTACATACTTATAGAGCCAAATGTAATTTTTGAAATTCTCCATTTGCTTGTATGTTTATTGTTTGTGTACCGAGCTATTGATAGATACAATCAAAGTTCCACTGTTTGTGACGTAAAAAAATAACCACTCATATAGTATTTGTACGAAAAAGCAGTTAAGGAAAGAATTCGAATATGAAATAAAGCAACAAAAAAATATCGAGAAATTCTGAGTACGTCTCTTACATTTTACATATAATGTGAGATAGTTAAGCTCCATAGAAACATCGATATAGAACGATGCAAGTGATTTTTCTATTGTTTGGTAGATGAAAAGAGTAAGTAATAAATAAACTTGTCACTAGTCACAAATTATAGAGATTCACTAAACAACAAAATTTTTGGATGAGACTAAAGTTAGTAGAGCAAAAGAGATGTGTAGAGATATGTATTTGTTTTGTGACACTTTATTTGGTAGTTTAAAGTCGCTATCTATTAAAATTTCATGGAATAGTGATAATCCTGTGGGTAAATATTATATAGTTTATGTAGCAGTTATGTTCCAAATATGTGGCTAAACAGCCATAAATACTGTGCAAGTGATTCATAATACGTTACCTTCATAAATATGTACAATGTTTGGATGTCGGACCGAGGACATAATCTGAACCTCGCGCCGAATGCGTATGAGATCAGCTTCCGATTCGATTTTACATTTCTTAATGGTCTTAATAGCCACTTCTTGTCCGGTCTTCTTATTGATGCCTAGCTGCACCTTGCCGTACGTTCCTTGACCTAGTTTTCTCACGATATCGAATCTGTAATGTATAGATAAATTTTGTATTAAAAAGCTAGATAAATACAGGATTAATAGCACAGTATTCGAATGTGATCACTGTTAACGATATTATGTGACAGAAATTCAATTCTTAAATGGAATTTGGATGTTTGGGTATAATACTGTCTCGAATCTGGGCAATAAAAATAGATGGGCACATCGTATCAAAAAATATTTACGTCGTTTTAATTTTTTGCATGGGTCTACTAACTGTTCGTAGATAGCTTTGGTATCAAAGTGTATAACAATCATATATCAACTAATAGAACAGAAAAACTTATTATATTAGTTCTGTTGTGTTTCTGACTGCAGCGCTACACAATTAAACGATTTTTATATTAAAAACATTATTGAGACATTGACAGCAAAGGGAGCACTAAAGGAGAGTTTCTTACTATGCACAAGATTCATAACAAATCAAGCTAAAATTAAAAGAAAATATGCTTGCAAATAAAGTTAAGAATATTACTCAAAGTAATCTATGTTAATTAAAAATATACTTCTCGCCTTGAATTACCGTTTACAGTAATGACGCTAGATCATCATACGAAAATTACGCAATAAATGTGTAATAATTGACACATTTAAAACCGTTCATATAGCATAAATGAAAATGATTAGCATCGAGGTTTTAAACGATAAAGCAAATCGATGCGTCACGCGTTCGCACATTCACGATCTTATAAATACAATTATTTCATTTAAGTTTGAAGTGATAGCGCTTTACACTCAAAGCAACTTACAAGAAGTGAATCAGGCATCATGAGTTCCTTCTCGAAAAGTAGAAATACCGACATATCCTACATAACATATTATTCTCTTCTTTAAGTGTCTGGAAATTTCTTGGTACTTTAGGTATTGGTAATAAACAACATCCCGAGTTTAAGAACACAAATTGTTTGAACGATGTCAATCATTATTCCTCTTCTACAACCGCACTGAATCTTTAAACCAAGTGTCAAACGCTGAACTACATATCTGGTCTTACCAGTCCCAGTATCGTTTCATTCGATTTTTCGCCGGTGTCTTTTGGGGATATCAAGGAAATCATACTATCTATCCGCTCTAACGCTGTGGGGTATGATGGCATTAGCCGATGTATGATTACCACAATTTTGAACCGTACGCTATCAGTAATTACTCATATAATCAACTTCTCACTCGTCTCGGGAACCTTCTGTTCTATTTGGTCCGGGGCTTATATCTTCCCTCCTCCAAAAAAAAATAAACCTTTACTACCTGAAGACTCTTCAACTATTATTATATTTTTATTCTTCCATCACTATCTATGTATACAAGCCGCTCTCAGAATTTGTATACAGGCACAAACTGCTCAGATTTTATTCCGACACAAAATCCTCTGCACCTGGTCTTTAGACCCGGTCACAGCACTATTTCTTAAAGTGACTGGTGATATTAGGAAAGGCATGGGAAACTCCAAAGTTACAGTTTTAGTCTTGATTTTTTTTCTAATGTTTGTACTCAGCATAGCTAGCATAATGCTCGTCAGTCACAAAATCCTACTGCCAATCCTTACATATTTTAAAAAAGAGGTAGGTTTAGTTTACGTATTTTATGTATGTTGTGTGTATGGTGTGTTTGTCTGCATGTGTATGAGCTTGTGTATGTGTGTGCGAAAGACGTTTGGTATAGGTGGGATTTTTGAGATACAGAGAATATTAATTTGTAAACATTTCTTTTTGGTCCCAGTTTGATTGAAGTAAGCAATTCTTAATTTTGATTTTAGTTTGAGATTTATTATTTATTACAAAGTACGAGGACCTATAAGATTGCTGTTTAGCTGTAGCTGTTTGACATTTGACAGGTAAGCATACATTAATAACACGTTCTTTCCTATACTCATTTACATTGTAGGAGTTAGCCCAAGTTGTTTCGTTAAAACTTGGAATATATATAATAATATTATTCTTGTTCGTAGTTCGCAATTTTCATGTAATTACTCAGTCGGATATCGGTAGGGTTTAAAAGTAATTAGTTACTTTCAGTAAAAACCTCTGAACCCTTTCTAATTGTCTCATATTGAATTTATGAGTATTTTCATTATTACACCCCAGACCCCACACAGTAATCAAGTATAGATTGAGCTAAGTCGTTTTTTTTTATTACGGTGGAGATATCCGTATTACGGAGGAGAGAATATACCGTGGCATGTCCGAGGTTTTTGAAAACCCACATTAACTTTCTAATGCGACCGGTAACAAGGTTTAAATAGGGTTCCAAAGATAGTCTCTTATTTAGGTGAGAGATAATAACACCTAGATATTTGACATGTGTGACTTTATTAATAGAAAGAAGAGAGTAGCAAAGGATAATTGGGTACAAGAATGAACCTTAATATTGACGTTTTTAAAGCTGGTTTTAGAAAAAGAGAATTGTTAGAATGATGTTTTTAAAATGTTGATAGTAAGAAGGTTGGCGCTGAGCCAGTGGCTAAGACGACGGAGGCCGACCTCCTCCCAAGTCTCTCCATGGAACACTACGGTAGTAGCGTCTGCATTTGTAAATATTTTGCAATAGTGTTGGGAGACAAAGGTTGTTGATGTACATTAGGAAGAGATTTGGTCCGAGGACACTTCTAATATATGTAAGACGAAGAAAAAAAGTTGACTTACTGCAACAATGGTGCTTTTACTAGTAGGCGACCCGAAATCAAATTGTACACAATCGTGATTTTCTAAAGAAGAAGAAGAGTTTTGAAAGTAAAAACAATACAGAGATTGGCCCATTAATTTGAACCTCGTCCCGATTCTCATTCTTATGCACAGATGTAATAAGAGTTTTCTTGAACACTTCCGGCAAGATACCTTGAGCTTAGCAAAGTCCAAAGAGGAGAGAGGAGGTTCAACAATCTATTTGCACAGTTTGAGTAACTGAATTGTAATAGAATTCCAGCCAATAGCACAATTTTTTTAAGGGTTACTTACTATTAGTGCTTAAATTTCTGCTTCATCTGGCGGTAAAAGGATAATAAAATTAAGATTGGGTGGTATTTTAAAATTGTAACTTAGGGTACGTGTACCAGTAATGCCATCAACAAGTTGCTTACCTACGTCTGCGAAGTAGTTATTAATTGTTTTAGCATTTTTTGTATTTGAAGTCAATAAATCATCGTCAACTGTTTTCGTCTTCGGTACAGATTTTTTAACAGAAAGCTACAATAGTTTCGATATCGTTTATACGTAATTTCTAATGTGTAATTTAATTTTTTGAGGTGTATTTTAATTGAAAAAGGTCCTTTTTGTGTTGTTTATGGAGTCTAGTGCGTAAGAAGCCCATTCGTAATCCATGGTCTCTCAATCCTTTTTTTCTTCGTAGTTCCGTAGACTTTTGTGTTTGCTTTAATATTATCTGAAAATTTATCTATAAAAATTGTGAGGCTTCGTTCAGAAATCGTCGTAATAAAAGAGAAATCGAGAGTCTCTATTTGACTAACACATGTTTTTATGTTTAATTTATAAGTACTAAAATTTTTGGTCAAACAAGTAAAATAAATAAAGAAAATAAAAGTAATAGAAAAAAAGATGCGTACATAAGTCTTAATGCTTAAGAGGAGTTTGACTGAACCTGTTAGAATCACAAGATTTATAAAATGTTACATAGACCAATAATATTATAATAATTTTCTCAATAAGAGACTGATATGATGTAATATGCAACCTTTACACCCACTGACATCCGATATTTAAGCGTGTGGGTGAGCCGACACCCTAAACCCGGTTATTGTGTGTGATGCTATATCCAGTATTTCTACAACGTTCCATGATTAATGCAGTCCGTTACTAAAATAATACAGTACAAGCATGCGTTGACGTAAGGATGGCGTATGAACTTTACGTTCATAGTTTCTATAAATAAGGTTTAGAGACATAATACACCATGTAAACAGAGTCTATGTTTTAATAGTAAACATATCTATTATGAGTTTCAAGCTTAGCATTCAAATTGGTTCATTTTATTACACGCGGCATTACCCGCGGTTTCTGTTGCTTTTAAATCGGATATTGCTTACTATTTCATTTGTTTTAATTTTATTCACGCGTAACTTTATTTTTTTTTTCCTAAAATAAAGTAGTCTAAATTACTACTTATAATAATAGCTATTTGAATCTGTAAAAGTTTCGTCAAAAAAATTAAAATCGGTCCAGGCGCAGTCAGATTTGCCGGAACAAAAAGACAAACAAAATATGATTCCATTTGCATTTAGTGAAAAGTTCCTTGGCTAAATTAAAAGGATCCCGATTTTATTACAATTGGTTCAAATGTTGGTGCATAAAAAAATAACATTTAAACACCCTCACAAACTTTCGCCTCATCTAAATTATTAAATTATTTCATGCAAGTAACTAGTAAATGCAGGTTAAGGGTGGGATTAAATAAATATAAATATAGTGTGTAATGCTTACCGTTGTTTGAGTCGAAGCCGGTGGTCATGCATGCGCACGTCACCGGCGTTCTCAATACCGTCCATGATGTTGGCGGTACGCTTGCTGTCGCCCACAACCATTGTGACTGCAACAAACAATGCAGATATATAATAACTGGTGCTGTTATTTAAAAATATCATGTTAGAAATCCCCTCATTTAAATTCCGATTGATAATATGCCGACTTTGCCGTCGTATTTGTTCGAAAGCAGTATAGAGAAGTGTTGTTGTTATTCTCAGATTGTTTTAATTAGGAACTTATAAGTCAAGCCACAGGTTTCTTTCTAGACCAAGTGATCAAATTTCTCATTTTACAAGTAACGAGAAAATAAGATACAACGCCAACTAAATATTTTATAGAAAGTGTCAAGCAAAGGTTAACAATAATCTTAACTTGTCTTTGATATTTATACATCGTCACTTAATTTACTAGCTCAGCCAGGGATTTTACATCTCATTAGCATTTTACGTTTTACAGCTTCAACATAAGATCGTCAAATAATATGATTCAAGCTTCCATAGACAGCATCATTTATTATAACTTAGCATGTAAATCCATCGTATTTTTTTATCATGATAATCAGAGAGCACTTTTCGATTTTGGCGCAAATCGTTTGAAATAGTAACAAAAGTTCTAATGATCATAATAAGATGACCTAATTTTATTTGCTTGCTTATTAATTAATAATATTTCAAATAGCGATATAAAATATGCAATATTAAGTATAATTTAAGAATATCTATATATATCTCTATATACAGTAGCGCTCAAAAGTATTTTGACAAGACTACTTTTGCAGTTATCTTTTTACTGAGTACTCCAAAATAATTTTAGTATTTTTATCATTATTTATGATGTATTTCATCCTCTGTGAGTTACAAGTTGGAACTTGTTTGTTTTCTTTCTTTGTTAAAAACAAAACACGTATTTACATGCGCTCAAAAGTATTTTGACAACCATTCAGTTCCTTGCTGGCAGCGGTTCTACTCACACTGCATATATTTTTGTCTATAAGGTATAATTACTCCGCATTTATCAACATGCCTAAGACTAAAGAATATTCAAATGATATTAAAATGCCGTGATAACTGCCCTACAAAGTGGAATGACGCAAGCAGAAGTTGCTCGAAGTTTTAAAGTGTCACGACAACTTGTTAGTTCGTGGAACAAAGCTTATAATAAACGTAAAACTATTGAAAATAAGCCTCGAAGTGGCCATCCGTAAAAAATAGCCGCTAAGGAAGACCATTTGATAAAAAGGTTATCGACAAGTGCTGTCCGAAAAACGGCTGTGCAAATAAAAAACGAGTTACAGGAAAATTACGACGTGAATTTACACGTTTAAACTGTAAAACGCAGACTAAAGGACTTCGGATTACATGGACGACGTCCAACTAAGAAACCTCTAATCTCTGAATAGGAAGCTGCGCCTTGCGTTTGTGAAACGGTTCAGATTATGGACGAGTTCAGAATGGTCCAAGGTGTTGTGGAGTGACGAAAGCAAATTTAATTTAGTGTCATCTGATGGTATACGGTACGTGTGACGTCCTGTAAACAAAAGATTTGATGTTCGATACCAAATACCCACAGTAAAGCATGGAGGTGGCAATATTATGATCTGGGGATGCTTTTCTCGCCGCGGAGTCGGACCTTTAGTTAGGATAGAAGGTACTATGGATCGCATTATGTACGCAGATATATTAAAGCAACAAATGCTACCCTATGCTAAAGTAAATATGGCACCTGGTTGGTATCTTCAACAAGACAATGACCCAAAGCACAAATCGAAACATGTCAACGACTTCATGAAACTCGATAAAATCAAAATTCTCGAATGGCCAAGTCAAAGCGCCGATATAAACCCGATAAAGCATATTTGGGAAGAACTGAATCGTCACGTAAGATGTCGAAACTATTCAAATAAAGATGCTTTATATGAAGCACTAAGTAACGAATGGAGCCGAATACCCATTGATCGTTTGCAGAAACTAGTTGACTCGATGCCGGCGCATTGTGAAGCGGTCTTGAAGGCTAATGGATATGCAACAAAATACTAATAGTTAATATCAAAAATAATATTTTTTTTATTTTATAAAATAAAAAACTTTCCTTGTCAAAATACTTTTGAACCGTGTCGTAAATAATTTTTCTTTATGTTTTCTTTTTGTATAGAAATACATTACATTTAAGTGTCTTAATTTGTGAAACGTATCATTACTTCAAATATAATCTTTGATTGGAAACAATTTTGTTATCATTTTTTGTGATATGGAATAATTGAGTTGTCAAAATACTTTTGAGCGCTACTGTATATAGATATTCTTAAATTATATACATTTTCTTGTCAAGAAGTTTTTTCTCTCCTTATATATCAATGTTAGATATCTTATATTGTTATTGACTCATGTAGGTCAGGTTGGAACAGTAAACATTAACGCGGCCGGCGACGGCGGCCGCCGAGTGCATACAATGAAAATTATATCGTGTGAATGGTATTTCAAGTGACTTTATACTGTCTGTTATATGTATATACTGCCAAATATTACACATCCATTCAATTCACCTACTGAGACGTATTGGAGCTGCATTAACGCGAGTGCAGAACTTGTTTTCACCAATCAAAAAAAATTATACAAAATAGTTTTTAGGTTTTTTTCTATAAATTATAACTACCAAAATGATAACCCGATTTGATGGAAAGCAAGAGTGGAATCCAAAAGTGGTGGTCACCATTCTCATTGCGAGTGCGGACATTTTGACTGACTTTAAAAATTAGAAGCTATGTATTTTTCGATATATATAAAATTACAAAGGCGGATATTAGTGGTACAGATTTTTCTCGTTATTTGTGAACTCACCTTGCTATCAGAGTACTGGGTTTGACGTAGGGTCTATTAAGACTAGTAAGATACAAAATTGTTTTTATAATATTAGTAAGTTAGGCTAAAATAAGGTATTATTGTAATAAATTGAGGTAATTTGAAAAACGTACCTTACTTTGGTTTGATTAAACTTGTCAATTAATAAGAAACTAAATAAAATACTTGAGGTTTGTTTAAAAATAAAAATTACCGTTTTTTAGATAAATATACGATATGTGGCAAAATTGGCTATTTTGCATTCGGCATTGTGACAAAGTGTCAGGAGCGCGTACGCATTTGAACTCGTTAATCGAATTTTCCTTTTTGCCGGAATTGTGATAATCATTGTAATAATTAACTTCTTTTGTCGTATTCAATCACCCATACTAATTTTGTAAAACGTCAGGGCGTTTTGTTTGTGTATATTTATGAGTAATGACGATTTTATAAGTGTAGTTGTGTGCAATTAGCATTTAGTCGTACAAATTATTGACCCAAAATGTCAGTCACTTCATGTGAGGAATCTACAAGAACATTCGATTGGTGGAACTGATGTATCACCATTTTGTTCTCGGAACTACTATAGCGATGGTAAGAAACCCACTAGCTATAAGCTTAATTCTTTTACCTTACACATTGACATTGAGATTATAATATGTTTTAAAAAAAAACTAGTTTTTATTACAAAATGGAGAACTATGAATGGTATTTAGTTGTTTTATAAGCTTTTTCAAACATCTTTTGAGTTGAAGCAGTACTGTACCACAGTCCATATAATCAAAGTCTTTTAGATGCTAAAGAATAACCAATATGCTGATATTTATTTTGAGTGGCTTACATAGAAGATAACTTGTAGCTAAGATAAGATGACGAGGAATCATTATCAGTATCTGATATTTCTCACATTTGTTTTTTGCAGATATCCTGGCGGAATCTCTACATGATCTGGAAGAAATGCTGAACAGTCTGGATGATTCTTCAAAACGAGTGGGACTGAGGATGAACATCGAAAAAAAAAAAATCATGCATAATAGGCATGTATCTCAGAGTCCCGTAACCGTGTAAATAGCGCTGCTATCGGGGTTGTAGAATATATCTACCTTGGCCAAACAATTAAACTTGGCCGGTACAACTTCGATCGGGAGGCCGATAGCAGGATTCGTCTGGACTGGGTAGCGTACGGAAAGTTTCGTCACATCTTCGACTCGCCGATCCCACAATCATTAAAGATCAAAAGTATTTGACCAGTGCGCCCTACCCGTAATGACATATGGAGCCGAGACGTGGACACTCATCATTGGACTGGTCCTAAAATTTAAAGTAGCTCAGCGTGTGATGGAGCGTGCGATGCTGGATATTTTTATGGCTGATAAAATTCGTAACGAGGTTATTCTACAAAGAACTGGAGTAACTGACATCGCACGGGGAATCAGTATGCTGAAGTGAAAGTGAGCCGGCCATGTCTCCAGAGAAACCAATGGTCGCTGGAGCCGAAGTGTACTAGAGTGGAGATCACGATTGGGCAAACAGTGTAGGGCGCCCTGCGGCGCGATGGGCCGACGACTTGAAGAAGGTGGCAGCGGATAGGTGTGAATTGTCCAAGACCGGGATGATTGGCGCTCTTTTGGGGGGAGATCTTCGTTCAGCAGTGGATGGCGATAGGTTGGGTTCTAGACAAGATCGTGAAACGAATGTTAAGCATAACACAATTGATACCACATAATACTAAATGGCTTAAACTATAGAAATTGATCATTCATAGAACTTTGTACGATATTTACAAGTCTTTAATGTCAGTCACCATAACTTGCGGTTTAATATTGATATATTCACTTAACTGTGTTAAAGAGAATGGTATCATATTCAGACACTCGTTAATTGTAGCTCATTTAATAATTTAGAAGACAATTAACTTTTATTAACAAGTGATACATGTAAGACCAAATATACCAAACCTCCTTTCCAAGGAGAGGCTTGTGTCTAGCAGTTGACTCTTAAAGGTTATTGACGTGATACATGAAATATAAATATTACATAATCGAGGTATAAATAAAATAATTCTATAAATAAGTGTAATTGACGTTCAATGTATTTAAATTGTAGTAATTTGTAAGAAACAGTATTTATTGGTTAATGGTTTTAATCTCAAAATTATTTCACATGAATTTATATAAGTACTCTCATTAAATGAAATTCGAATATTCTTTAAGAAGTTCCCCTCGTACTTTCGAAATGCATTGCTACGAGCATAAACAAGGAGTAGCAGTAGTAGTAGTAGTTAGTTATCATATTTAAGTTATTTAATCACAAAAAAAGGTTTATATTTCAGATTGGACGTTTTTGTGATAGGTGATTTGCATCATCAATTTCACTTCACGAAATGGCATTTACGAGAGAAATGCACTAGATATTTTTAAAGGTATTAAAATAGTAAAATAATCTATTTCGAAATTAATATTAATTATGTACTTCGATTTCTCAAGGATACCATTATTAGATCTTTGTCTAAAGAATAATCTAAGGTATAACTTCCATTGAATAATGCTCCGAGAATATTCAATTTTATTATATTACCTTGTTTATTGCCCAAGAAACAGATAATTATCTATGTAATATTATAATGAAAAAAGGAGGTTACAATAAATACAATACTAAAAAAGCGAGTTACGAGTATTTACGTTATGTACTATCTGAGTAACCATAGATTGTCTTACACAGTCTTGGAAACCACCACGCGCTTATTAGGAACTCGGCAGAAATCTGTGCAAATTAGTCGCCACTTGGCAACTCCTCTGCTATACCGTAGATACATATCACCATATATCTGCACGCTTGTTTATAAGCTGGTATAGTCATTTTCCTGTTAGCAGGGACTTAGTAATTTATGTGAACTGGTGTCAGTGAATGCTAATAAGCCGATAAAGCAAAGACGCTAAGCCCGCTTATCAAGTACGAACATTGTTACCTATATGCGCTACATCTTTAGCACTTGTAAACTCCACTCACGTACCATGCATCCTTTAACTTTCTAGACTGAGTATGAAAGTTTTATTGGTACGATACTTTCGATATTAGCGTTCAATTATGTCATATGTATGCAATAATAATGCTCAGTTAAACAGAATCATAGTCCACCCATTTTCTTGGGCAAGACAATGGCAGGCATGTATGAGATTTTAAAACCACTATGCATATCTCATGGTAGGGATTATTTTGTATTTATTTAATTTTAGTATATGGCGTTAAAAAGTTGTTGCAGTTTGTAGTTTACATTATAATACATAGGCTGTACTAAAGTTGACAGAAATGTCAGCTGGTTATGATGGCTCATACGAATGAGTTGTCACTGTTGCCAACAAGATGGCTCAGTAGCACTTTTTCAAAAATAAAACGATTCGCTTACGATTTTCTTGATCCATCAATAAAATATTGCTCCGCTACTAATATAAATACACTAATAAGCTCATTCATAAATATCGATTTAAATATTTTATCGCTTTTTGTCATTTCTATATTATGTTATAATAATATAAGATATTTCCGGATATCTGACATAACGCCATCTAGTTTTCATCTTAGCAGAATTTAAGCATGGCAAGTTTAGAAAACGTTTTTTACGTGGTAGAGCCAAGCTACAACAACACCAGTAGCTCAAAAGGGCTAGGCTCGAACCGGGTAATTACCACGCTCTCACAGAAACAGAAGACCTTCGTGAAACAGGAGCATATGCTGCTGTGTTTCGTCAGGTGAGTGAGAGTTCCGGATGCTCATAAAGGGGAATAGGTCTGGGTGTTTGTGCTATATTGGACAGCCGTTTGGGCTCGCAAGCTATCGGTGCATTGGGTCACTTGTTCTGGAGGTCAGCGGGATCCGAAGAAACGGTGCTCCGCTAGCCGCCCGTGGTTTGTAGGGGGCCCAACTAGCGTGCTAGCCTCACGTGAAAGGCTGCCCCGCCGGCCACGCATAATCCCGGAGTTGCTCCATCGTGCCGGTTAGCGACCGGATGGAGAGGTCCCGATGGCGACTTCCGGGGGGGTTCGGGCGTCCCCGTGCTCACCATACAAGTTCCCCATCGGTGTATCGTTCCTTGCGGGCTGCTTGGCTCCTGGTGTGGTACCTTTTCCCAACTTCTTTCCCCTTCCCCTATTCACTTTAATTATGAAAAGACCCAAAAAGAAAAGTAAGTTTAACCAGCGGTTGCACTTCCTCTCCCTTAAAGTGCATTTCTCTAATATCCGAGGATTGCACTCAAATCTCATTGATGTCCATCACCATCTCGAGACTGAGAAACCGCACTTGCTCTTTCTAACGGAGACGCAGATCTGTAACCCGTCCGATCCAACATATCTGGACTATCCAGGGTATATACTGGAGACCCAATTCCGTGCCCACGCAGGTGTGTGCGTATACATCAGGGACGTGATCTGCTGTCAGCGTCTTCGTAACTTGGAGGTTCCAGACCTTTCTGTTTTGTGGGTTCTTGTGAATACTGGCCTTGATCAAATAATTTACGCCAGTGTCTACCGTTCGCATAGCGGAGACCAGGAGACGACAAGGCTATTGAATCATCTAAGTGAAGCTACAGATTCGGTCCATCGACGCTTTCCATCTGCGCAGCTGGTGTTTCTTGGGGACTTCAATGCACACCATGAAGAGTGGCTGTACCCGTATGGTGACACTGACCACGCTGGAAGAGAGGTCTACAAATTTGCATTATCATGTGGCCTCTCTCAGCTCGTCCACGAACCCACTCGTATTCCTGACGTCGTGGGCCACACTGCGTATTGCCTGGACCTTCTGCTGACAACCGATCCTGACAGATATTCAGTTTCCATTTCACCACCACTCGGGACATCGGATCATTGTGTGGTGAAATCTGTGTCTGCCTACTCGCCTCCGGACACCAGCCCTAGAGACACTAGGCGAGTGTGGCGATATGAGTCAGCGGATTGGGATGAGATGTGTCACTTTTTCGCCTCTTATCCTTGGAGGCAGGTCTGTTTTTCTTCTAGAGATCCATCGTGCTGCGCGGATGCTGTCTCGAGTGTGATCTATCAAGCTATGAAGTACTTTATTCCTTTTGCTGAAGTATCCCTTGAGACCAAAGCCCGCCCGTGGTTTAATGCTGAATGCCTCTTAGCTGAAAAGCGTAAGCGTGAAGCCTACTTATCTTGGGTTGACGCTCGTAAAAGCGGGACCATGGATCTCCAGGCTAAGAAGAAAATATACAACGCAGCTGCTAAAAACTGTAAAAAAGCGATAAGAAAAGCTCGTTTTGATCACATTGGCCGTATAGGTGAAAAGTTAGCTTCCTTTCCCTCAGGAAGCAAAGCTTTCTGGAGCCTCGCCAAATTTGTCGAGAAAATCTTCTGTCGCTCTTCACTGCCCCCTCTGCACAAACCTGACGGATCCCTGGCCCACAGCGCTGAGGAGAAGGCAAATTTATTTGCCAATCTCTTCGCAGAGTAATAGTTAAGTAATAGTTAAAATCCACCAAAAAGAGGTACTCAAATGTTTGCTGAACCTGGACGTTAATAAGGCCAGCGGTCCCGATAACATTCCAGCAGTGGTACTGAAGTGTTGTGCACCCGAGTTGTCTCCGGTTCTGACTCGTCTGTTCCAACTCTCTTTGGAAACTGGCAAAGTGCCGGGATCCTGGAAGCTTGCTAATGTTCAGCCTATACCCAAAAAAGGAAGCCGTGCAGACCCAGCCAATTACAGACCTATCGCGATCACCTCTATAATCTGTAAGGTTATGGAGCGTATCTTAAATAATCGTTTCCTGACATATCTTGAAGCAAACGAGCTCCTCAGCGATAACCAATATGGTTTTCGCAGGGGACGCTCGACCGGAGATATGCTAATATATGCCACCCACCTTTGGAGCGAGGCCTTGGAGGGTCACGGAGAAGCAATAGCCATTTCATTAGACATCTCAAAGGCCTTTGACCGGGTCTGGCACGAGGCACTACTTAGTAAGCTTCCAGCATACGGCATACCTACTGAGCTCTGCGACTAGTTACGTGACTTCCTGAGGGAACGGTCGATTTGAGTTGTCTTGGATGGCTGCTCTTCCGATCTGATGGCAATCAATGCTGGTGTACCTCAGGGATCTGTTCTCTCTGCAACCTTGTTTCTGCTGCACATAAACGATCTTTTAACACCCGGTATTATTAGCTACGCCGATGACAGCACCGTAATTGAGAGGTACATGTCCAACCCGCGAGCTAGTCCAGAGGAAATACGGTCCTTGAGAGAGTCCATGATTGAACGGGTGAACGTGACATTACAGTGGGTGTCCGATTGGGGTGACGCCAATCTCGTCCAGTTCAACCCTTACAAAACACAGGCGTGTCTTTTCTCCGCGAAAAATAGTACCTTTGATCTAACACCCACTTTCGAAAGTGTATCCTTACCGATTACTAACCATCTAGGGCTTCTAGGTATTACCATCACCTCTAACCTCAACTTTGGCCAACAAATTGAGTCTATGGTACAAGCGGCGTCAAAGAAATTGTCAATTCTTTCAAGGGTTCGGCGGTACTTCAGCTCTGAACAGCTGCTTAATCTTTACACAGCCCAAGTTCGATCCTGCATGGAGTACTGTAGCCACCTCTTGGATGGTGCAGCCAAATATCACCTGGAAGCTTTGGACTCAGTTGACCGAAGAGCCCGTAGGCTAATTAATAACGAAAAGCTCTCAAATAGCAGACTGCACACCCTTGAGCATCGTCGTCGTGTTGCTAGCTTGTCAGTTTTTTATAGGATACACTTTGGAGAGTGCTCGAAGGCTCTCTTCGAACTGATTGAGCCATCTCCGTTCCTTTATCGGACTACTAGGCGCAGGCAAAAATTTCATCCACACGTTGTTGACATACCCAAAAGTCGAACTAAACGGTTTGACAGCTCTTTTTTGGTGAGAGTCGCCAAGACTTGGAACGACCTGCCTGGGTCTAGTTTTCCTGATGACATGAACTCTGGAGCCTTTAAGAGTAGAGTGAACAGGTATCTTTTGGATGGGCGTGTACCACCTTCGTTTTCATCTGCACTTTCCATCAGGTGAGATAGAGGACAAACGCCTATTCCACTAAAGACGTAAAAAAAAAAAAAACTAAAACGTAGGAATGCGTTTTGTTACTGCAGCTGTAATAACTATTTGAAAAGAATTTAAATTCTTTTGGCAAAGTTCTAAAAATATGATAATAACAGGAAAATAGTTAGCATGGTTCATTTTATAAATGGTATAAATCACATAATCATCCATTACATATTGCTAGCGGTACAGGATCTACCATTCTCCTTTTTGTACCATTGTTTTAAAAATTAAATATGACAAGTACAATAATTTTAAGTATGAGTCCACCTTTTTAATTTATTAAAGATTCAATAAGATGATTTATTTTTAGACCTATAATTAAACGAACTATGTATTATTGTTTCTAGGTATATTGTTGATTTCCTTGACTGACACCAGCTCCAAAAATAAATAGTATTTTTTTTTACTTTACATTGCTCTTTTGTTTTAGAATATTATCTGTGTGAAGTCCGTTTTTTTGTTTTGTTTTTTTAGTATTACAATTTATACTTTGTTGTTAGTTTGAATTTCTATAAAAAACAATAATAATACACCGATCATTTATAAGATAAGTTAGTTGCAATCATAAAAATATCACGGTACGTATTTTAGTACGGCACTACTACTGGCACGGGCCAGTGACTCGAATCTCACAATCATGTTACGAGGAAATGCCTCTCCAATTGTTTCTTGGAACGATTCGTTTAAGTATGAAACTGATGTGCTTTTGACTGTGCGGATTGCGTAGTGGTTTAAACGGTGATCTCACCGCTTTCTACTGCACTAAGTGTTGTGGATTCAAACCCACATGGGACTTTGTGAGATGCATAAAATGTTGTTCCGAGTCTGGGTGTTCTTTATGCCCGTTGCATATATACAATATTCCTGTGTGTGGAGGTTGTCTTTTATAAAACTAAAGAAAAAAATTAAACACATTATTTAAATTAGCTGCTTTATTCTCAACAATAAAATGAAGTATAGATTAATTAATTTAGTATCTATCAATTTTCCTAAATCGTGATTGGTTAGCATATTTTTTTAAATTGTATAAAAGGATATATAGTTTAAAATGTTTTTGTTGATTGTTTCGATTTGTCTCTCTTCTAGAGTCTAGATGGCACGCAGTGAAAGGTATAAGCTTGTGTAACTAAAGTAAATGTGTTAGTTTTTCTGGTTACTAATTAGTTTATGAAAGAGGTCAGCAATTCCAGTAATCAAACAGTCTGATCTAATAATACGCTGGAAAATTTGTGTAAGACTATACTTATTCGATTTCCTTTGGTATGATTACGTACTGGGTTAAATCAAGAGGACGTTGTACTGATTGAAATTTAGCGTAGGTCGATAAGCGTCTTAATACCTTTCTTTCAACACAGCTCTGAGCAGATGCACGTTGATGAAATTTGTATTTAATAAATAAAGTGGTTGAATCTATGCGTCATATTTTTGTGCATTACGAAGAAGTTGAAAATTGGAGTTTTATGAGTCGTACAACATGTGTGCCGTAGAGAGTCAGGTTTCGATGTTGATGTGTGTAAGAGTAGAATGGCAGCTACCAAAACAAAATGGTAGTTAATCTGAATGAGAAACACATTACTGAGAAAGGCAACGTAAACTTGATGAAGTTTTCGAATGTAATTTTAAGAAGGGTTATGTGATATAATGAATTTACTAAACCATTATCTTCTACAATACCCACTCACCCGGTGTTGAAGGTAGCAACGACTGATTCCACATCGCTAGACCAAGTAATTTATCACAAAGTAACAGGATGTCATCCAGTTTTCGGCACAGAAATATAAGATATTGTCCTAGCACTGGCATTGCAAAGATATTAAATTTAAGGCCACTTCACTTTTACTTTTTTTGTTAAATTAAACTAGACTTAACAGGAATGCCGGCTATAAAGTTACTACGTTAAACGTGATTGATATTCCTATTTAAACCATACTCGAACAGAAGGGGTAAGATACTGTGTGTATTTTGTGATATTGTCAAGTCTACTTACAAACGCAAGAATGAAAAGAATCGAATCAGGCAAATTGAATAGGACAAGTTTTATAAATAAATATGTATGAATTGCTATTCAAGAATATTTGAACTATTTTCTTAACAATACCAACGGAATTTATTTTTATTCAAACTGCGTTTTAAAAAAATGCAGTTTAATTATGACATAATATGATCAGAAGCTTAATCGATTTGTCCAACGTCTTGGGTTATTTCATTTAACTTCACGTGTTTATTGTGGTTACACTTAGATCATCATCGAAGGACGTGCTACGTCATATTTTATACGTGCTAAAGGTTTTTTTACAAACAGGTCATAAAAGATATTTATTTTTATTTTCACACTTGGCATATAAAAATAGTACACATACTACAGTGAAACAAATGAAAAAATCTTTCAATAACTTATTAAGAAAAAATCAGGTGGGCAAACCTTTAGGTATGACTTTAGCCTTACTGGTAAACAATTTATAACTTGCTTTTAAAGGTAAGAGGACAAACTAGCAGACAAGTCGCATGATGGAAAGGACGTCCCCCTCCCTCTCCCCGGAATTTGAGGGTTTGGGTTACGATAGTCTGATTCACTCCTTGAAAAGTAACCAAAGAATTGGTTAATATCGGTTTTCTGTGTGGTCAAGATATCGCTCTGAGTGCGCGAGCTTGAGTTTAGCATTTGCATATAAAATGTCCTGAACAATGACTCCACCTTGATAAATATCATTTATTAACTGTGTCTTATTCAACTATTTCATATTTTGATTTACTACTAAAATTTAAGTATGTAGATAAAGTATCGTGCTGCTTTAAGTAGTAAGTGGTTTCGATGAAGTCGTCTTTGCATGATGGTTTTCATAAGCATGACACTCAGTTATTATAGTTCTGTACATATAGACACAAAAAAGTTCAGTTATAAGAACATTGAATCTAACGCTTCTTAGATGAGCTTAATAAAGAAAGACATAATTTGATGGTTAAGTTTTGAGACTATTTGATTTTGTATTTTTCTAGCCTCGTCAGACAATTGCATATTTTAATCTCAAATTAAATAAAAATTATATTTATTTTGCAAGTAAATCTTTTACAGATTTTTTTACCATCGGACTTTACAACTAGAAGGCGCCGACATTTTCTAAGACTCACTCTGCGAAGAAATGCAAACAAAACACAGAAGTGTCTTTTTTTCAAGTCCGTGAACAATGATTAAATAAAAACTAACGAGTACAGTATAGGATCTGGGTTGTTCTTTTGACGAAAGGACTAAAGTCTTGAGTCGGGTTGTCCTTACAAATCGTATACGAGCCCCAACCATCGTGTCATCTAACTACTATCAGTCAAGATCAGCAAGTTGAAGCGCGACACTACCCTCGAACTCTGATTAATACCAATACACTTGCTAGAAATTCAGTTTATAGTGTTTCTCAGTACCCATATAATGGGTGTTGATGACTGAGAAGAGAAATCGGCATCATTTTCTTTAACGATAAAACCATACACGTGATACATTTTTGTATGAAACACTAAAACATAAAGTCTGACATAGATATTGTAAAATCATGCTGTTTTAAAATTTGAAGATAAAAAGAAAGTATGGAATATCTTTCATAATGTACGTTACAGAAGTTATATTTAATGATTCATGCGAAATAATTTATTTTAAACATAGGGACTACCCACTGTAATGAAAGTGAAGTGTAGATTACGCAAGAACATCATGAAAACGGAATCTGAATTGTCATCGCTGTTTATTTTTATATTGTCACAAAAGCGTCATCTTTGCGTTAAACTGTTGTCATAAGTAGGCCAGTTACACAAAGGTGTCAATGTTTGTCGGTCGGAAAAGCCGCGGCCGTCCCGATGGCATTGACGTGTATGAGCGTCAACGGTCACGTCCAGAAAAATATGTGGTGTAAGTAGCCAATTAACATGCGGGATAGTGTGGAGCCGGCGTGCCTCTATAAATATCGGGATCTCGCCCGCCCCGCGACCCCGAGTGGCTAGCTCAACCGACTCAGCCGCTTCGCCGCCGACGTCTCCGCCCGACACCGAGAACCGCAATAATAAATATAAAGACAACACATAAATTTCAGTATAAAAATCATGACGTCACTACATACTGCTGCATCGACCCACGTTTAGTTTAACTACCGAAAGTTCGGTTTTAAAGAGCATTCCTTACAATTACTAAAGCCAAAACATATCAAGTTCTATAGAAATAAATGAATGAAATGTGAAATCATAACTCCTGCATTAATTATGAACTGTACTTTTAACAAATGAATGTGAACAAGGTCAATGCAAGGGGAACTAATAGCGAACATATTAGATATCAAAGAAAAAAATATTTTACACGTTGGCTGATCTCATATTGTTGTACTGGACTAAATTAGAGTGTATAATATCCCGGAAGTATAGTTACCGGTACCGGGGCGACTCGGCACGGCGGCGTCATCAGACGTGCGTCGAAGTCGGGCGGACACAGAACAGCAAGCGCGGACGCGGTGATCGTGCTATTTTAGTCCACTCCAACAGTTGAATAACCTCCAATCAACTATTCGCACTTGCCTATGAATCTAACTAAAATACAGCCCGTAGGCTGATTTAACTTTGGTCGGCTGATTCATAAGTCTTTTGAAAATATGTATGTTCATTTACACTTATTTATGTATATTTTTATTGTTACTGTTTTGTAAATAATATTTAAGTGAGAAAAGATATTAACCATATGCCAGCGCCAGGGGCTAAAATTAAGAACTGTATGTCTCATAGGATTATTTCTTAAATGAATTAATTCTTTAGAAAGTTCTTGAAAATAACCCTTATAAAAAATCATTAAAATTTTAATAGTTCTTTTGTTGTTTAGATATTTATATTGCCTCTGTCCCCGCCGGCAATCATTGCTGCCATGCTGGCGGGTGAGGAGGGCTGGGGCGCAGTGGTCTCTTTTTGCGAAGCTGTCATGCTCCAAAAAGAGACCGCTGAACGGGATCGGGAGAGGGCCGATCCCGAAAGAAGAAGAAGACGACGGCGTCATGATCCGTCGATGTGATCGCGAGCCACCAGAGAGTGGGGGTCTCTGGGGGCAGAATAGTTGCTGCGATAGGGGGATAGGATGGCGGCCTGAACGGTAGTACCCTACAGTAGGGCCGCCACGTCAGAACTGTGGGGGAGAAATATTTTCCCCCGGGATAGGGTCTAACAGGGCATGGTGTCAATTTGGGGGGGACCTGAAATCATATGGTCCGAGTCCCCTCCAGAGTAGGGTGCCAGAGACCGGCTGTCGGGGCGGTTTTTAGTGGGCACACCACATACTCCTGTCTCCTGCACCCTAAGGAACAGGAGATCCGAAGGGATTTTCCGCCTCGTCAACAAAAAAAAAAAAAAGATATTTATATTGCCTAAAAATTTAAATTGTAAGGTATCTTCTGGTATCTTAATGTGGTAAGATATCGTCTGTAGTTGGTAATTTATTTATATAAGTGTTACTTAATTTAAAAGTAAGATTAAGATAATTAAAACAAATAAGTGAAAATATTGTTTCGATTTGTCTATTCTTCTATTGAAATAAAATGTTCCTCAAAGACCAAATAACTCAAAGTTAATCGACTCTGGAATCGAAAACCGATCAAGAATAAATAAACAAAAGTGAAGGCAATGGGCGCTTATAACTTTGTTTTGAATTAAGATTTTATTACTTATTACTAATTAGGGGTAGATTATTGGATAATTCTTAATTGTGCTAAATGGTGCTACTTAAAATCAAACTGTATTTTTTAAGGTGTCATTATATGTGATTATATAAGAATGGCCCCTTAAATCTTAAGTTAGATTAGAGTGGGATTCGAATAAACTATCATCAATTGCTAAGCAACATTAAACTTGAGGACAAGTTGAGTTGAATTAAAAAAAATTGAGTCATGAGTTGAATAGCTTGATTTGCAAATGTAGCTTGTGTGGCAAATATAGCTAGTGCATGCGGCAAGTGTAGTTTGTGCGTATCTTTCTAGAGAATGACTCAGTTCTACATTTCAAGCCTTCAAATACGCTTCTGTCACTTTATTGGAATGTGGGGACGCGTTATCGTGAAGAAGGATAGTATTGTTTTGAAGAGTTTTTACGCACTTGCTCAAGCCTAATGATACGCAACGGTTAACGTACTAATCTGCGGTTTACATTTGCCAAAAGAAAAGGAGTAACTATTTTCTCACCAAGAAGGAAGATAACAAAGACATCAATCTATTTTGCTATTAAATCTAAGGATATGAAGTAGAAAAGGTTATCTTGAAGAGATCCATGCAGTCAGTATTTAGCGCAGTTCTAAAATTGTTATGAACAAGGATCAATTACGAAGGTTTGGAATTAGGGAATTAGGAATATATACAAATAAGAACTATTAATGCATTTTTTTTTCGTAGTGTTTATGTATAAGTAGGTTATTGAAATATAAATTGCATAATAATTTGCAGGTGCCGCTTTCTTTCGTATTCCACAAACTCTTAGCCAAAAGGCGGCAAATTCGTCTTACTGAGAATTGCTGTCAGGCGATACAAAATATGTCCATTTGTTTCTCCGATGTCACTGGTGGCAGGTATCTACTTATCAGAAAATAACTCAGGTGGTCGATTTAGTTAGACCATACATATGAACATAATGAATACAGAGGTATAGATTATAAATCGTATTATACATTAACAACGGATTAACATAATGTGAAATATTTAGCAATAAAAAACGTAAAAATGTTTAAAAGTGTAATGTTTTAAGCAGGTATGTCAGTCTCGTCACTGAGAAAAATACGTGCATAATTTTGACCAAACAATAGGTCCATTGAGACGAATATTAAACCTAGTTTGAATGCAAAGTAGGTTATTGTTCAGCAGACCATTCTGGTATTTCTTCCAATTCATCGTTAAATTACAATAAAGGTGTTTACGAATCAAGATTATTAAATGCGGTTTTCACTATAATTTAGTTTCAAGGTAAATTTAAAACTATCAAAAAATCAATAGCTCTCACTAGCAAAAAAAATATGGCTTTGTTTTCATCCTACCTGCATTTTAACTTTGCATTCATTCTCGTGACTTTGTTTAACTCTAAACAAAAAAAAAACTTAAAAATAACGTAACAAACATAGTAAATTTGGTTGTAGTAATAATTAATAGTAGGTATCACAAAGATGTAGCTTACATTTTCAATGAATTTAGGGCCAGTTCACCACTTTCTGATAAAAATCCTTGATAGACTACTTTCAACATATCTGCCAGATAACTACACCTTTTGGTGTCACAAATCTCGGATAGAGACAAATATGTCAGATAACCATTTATATACCAGCAACTTTAATCTGTTAAAGTGTTACATGTTTAGACACCTATCTGAAACTTTATCATGAACTCTCTTCACTTATACTAATGATTTCAGCCCAAATAAAAGTCTAAATGCCAATAGAATAACTATTAGTACGAAGAATTAGAAATACTATTGTACTAATATATAGAATCTACATGCATGATCAGACATATTTCATAGATTTAAACTACCAATAATTTTAGTCCATCTAAAGGTTGCCTGGCAGAAATTACACTAAAGCTAAGGCAATTACACTAAATATTCTGTACTTTACAATAACTGTCAAAAATCTTGCGTACAAAAATAAAATGTTATACTACTCAATTAATGTAATTCCTTTTCACTAAGAAGGATAATCAGTAGCTATGCCTGGAGAGGTTTATTGGCTAGTTTGTTTTTAAATTACGCATAATGGTTTCTGAGACCTTAATTACTCAAGGGGAAACTATAGTAATACAATAATAAGCGATTAATGGATACAAGTACAGATTTAGAAGTCTTTGAAAATTCACATAGCGACACCTCTAGAACAGTCTATTTTCGATATGATTTCTAGTCTGCAAAAATGTATAAGAGTTATTGCATATTGTCGGCAATAGGGTACCTATAGGACTTCAAAATGGACAAAATATTTTTAATTGTAAACTTACCTACTAAAAAAACATATGCATATATAATAATCACATGGTAGACTTTTTAAAATTCTCACGCAAAATTTCTAAAACGTAGCACTATTGGTGGAACAACACGTGACGTAAGTTTAGTCTAGGACGCCTTCTGATCTACCAATAAGTTGTTTGTATGGTTTCAAATGATTCCATTATTCTATTCTTTAGCAGTTTTTTCATTAAAAGTTATCAATTTTTGTACCTGTGTTAAATTATTAAATGTATGCGCATGAACGTTGTGCAGGAAGTTCTGAATAAATAGACAAAATTATGTTACTCTAATAATTACGCTACATGTTTTTGTTCTTATGTGTTGTACATATACATTATATATATTTAGAGTATCATCTAGAACTTTTCGTAACGTAGGTAATATTTACGTCGAGGTTTGTAAGCAAAACAAGTATGTGCAGTTACTAAGCAAAAATATTCTTTAAGTATTTTATTATCATTTCAATGTCTTTACTTATGTTAAAATGATGTTCAAAACCATTATAATAAGTATTTCTTTACTTTTCCATGGTATTAAATTGATTATAAAAAATAACTCGGTAACTTGGTGAACCAAATACTTCGTTGTTGTGTAGTACACTCATGTGTAGTCTGTCATCAAAGAATTAGCAGCGCGCCAAGATGGCCGCGTTTGAATCTTCTTATTTAACTTATGGGTTTATATTTTGGATATGTTATATTTATTATTGGTAATGTAATATCTAGTACAAACGTTTTCCAAAATAAAAAAATATATGCATATTCCTTATTTATTTTAAGAAATCAAAGGTTTTTTACAAAAGTTAGAATTAGAGGAATCACTAAGCACTTGTTTCAAGATAACTTAAAGGGAAATATTTACAATAGAGTACATACACCTCAAAGACACTAAATATGCACAAACAATAGTAAGCTGGAATCTCTTCGCTCATATCTTAACGACAAGAGAATCATGAGACTATAAGGAAGGTTTGAAAGGCCACCAATAAGCGATAATGTGAAACATCCTATAATTCTTCAGCAACCTAGTTGTAGACGATGATCACATAAAGAAGCTGTACCCTCAGTTGATGGCCTATAATTTGACATCAACTTTCCAATAAGGTGCTAAAAGTTTGGTTCAGAAATACTGGCATCAGTGCGTTATATGCTCTAAACAAAGGGCTCTCACGAGAAATCAATTTATGGGATCACTTAGGTCAGAGTGATATACTCCATCACGACCTTTTTTACACTGAAACGTTGACTTTGTTAGGCCTATAAATATTAGGACAACAAAAAGTGGTGGTCACCGTTCTTACAAGAGCTACATATACTTTGTGTATATAGCCAGCCGTGACAGTTTCGTATAGAACTAGTGGGCGACATGACTTGGGGCACTCTTAAATATTTTATTAAATCTGTGAGCTATCAGCTAGATCACAATACAGTGGTTTTATTGATTACCTAACACTCACAATCAGTTCAATGTAAAATAGTAAATAGTGAAGGTTGCCTGGAAGAAAAGGTCCCTTTTGTACACTACATATCTGACATTATATGTACTCTTAAAACTCTGTAATACGGTGTACAAATAAAGAGTTTTCTATCTATTTATTTAGTTCCAGACGTCAAAATTACTAGCTTGGTGATTAACAACGCTAATGGTTACGTTTTTATTTAATTTAGAAATAAACGAGAATTAAGTTTGGCGGCATTGCATTTAAGGCCTCGCAAGGCCCCTCTACGTGCGAGGCCGTGGGCAAGGGCCCACTTTGCCCACGCCTAACTACACCGCTGCCTGTTTAACGTTTTCATTTGATTAAATCGAAAATTGTATCCGATTTCAAAATAGTGGAAACACCATTACTGATATGTTCGTTTCCGGATATAGGTATTCTAAATATATAACTGATGGAATCTCGTGGCGGACAGGGAATCCGAAATTCGGGATCCTCGAAAATTCTATTTGTACCAAAAACAGTATTAAGTTAAACACTAATTCTTATTTTATATGTTAGTATTTATCAACAACTAGTTTCCAATTATTTAAACATCAGTATTATTTACTAGCTTAAGCTGTGTACGACTCAAATTTTTATGACTGCTGCGCTTCTGTGGATCTTAGCATAGATTCCTGAATCAGGAATATGATATGGTTTGATTAGTGATTGGATACACTTTAATTTTTTTCTCCGTCATGAGGTTCTAGACCTAGATTAGTAATGTGTTTATCGGTGTACTGCAGTTTTAGCCAGCAATACTGCGAAGCATGGCTTATTGCCAGATAGTTTTAAAAAAATATATTTAAATAGTGAACTGAAACATTTATTATTTTGCCTTGTTAAAAATCATGGTTAATTTGATATTATACTAAGATTTGTTAATTACCAGATCAATAGGTGTTTAATTCTTGTGTATCGGCAAAAAGATATCAGGTAGGTAAATAAACCAATAAGTGTGGGCATTGAATAGTGTGAATTGACACCACTAACATTTATTTATCCGACAAATATGATCTTGTTTGTACACAAGAAGATATATTATTAATATATAGATATATTTAATTTTCATATAATTTGAATAATAATAACTTGACACACACGACTGTTAGTACCTACTGATAAATCATGTTCATACATTTCTAAATACATATGATACATAATATGAATAAATACAAACACATAGCAACGCATCCATCTTATTACACAATTACTGGTTTTAAGTGGGCATTAAACTCACAATCTTTAGCTTAGAACACAGAATCTTAACCATTGGATACTAGACACTAAAATGTATGAATCTCATGTTTGTGGACATTGGATCTATACCTATTGATTGATATTTTATTGATATGCTTGTTCTATATATAAAAAAGGAAAATATTTCATGTGACCGGTATATAACGTATTCTAGATAAGAATTGAGTCGCAGTTATGCATAATATTTTTGTCGTAACTTTATAATTTGGCAGAGTCTAGAACTAGGTCCAATGAAAGTAACAAAAATAGAACACAATTCCATGCGACTGAGTCAACGCTGGGTTTTGTCAGATATCACGAGTTGTTATAGCTAATCTGACAGTTATCGGTACATGGTAACAATAATACATGCGCTGCAATTGTGGCGTAGTAAAAATTTCAAAGCCGTTACACCAACGCATCACTCGCTTTTAAAGCTAATTACTTTAGAGACAAGAAAAGGTGCAGCGTACTTATAAATATTAGAACTAGATGTATAATAAGGTTTTCAATTTTTACAACAACGTCACACGAACATGTTTACAAGAACAGTTTTCTACATCAGAAAAGTTAAAAACCCCACCTTTGTAACCGAAAATATATCATCCAAGCCTAAAAGAATGGCAGTCACATCAAACTAGTTAGCTTAATTTAAATAAACAAAATTATGATTATAGATCTATAAATAATGATCAGCAGGATAGAGATGAATCCTTATATATAATAGAATATTTCGATTAGTAGAAATAACTGATGAACACGTTTTAAAAACTGTTAGCAACATGCAGAGGATATACTGAGAAAAAAACGATGCCCACTATGTTCAACTAATACGGCTCAATAAAAAATAAATCATTTACCAGGGTGAGTAAAAGAAATAGGTTTTTCCAATTTCTTTTCAATATAAGCTTACATATGTAGCAAATATACCTTAGAACTACATGTTTAAGTTACGTAAATGTCGAAATTTATGTTAGAGTATAGCAAATGGGGAATTTAGTTCATGGTTGAAGCCTTCTGCAAGCAGACTGCTATATTAAATTTGCTATAGTACATAGCCACATTCGTACAGTTACAATGCTAGTGAAAACGGTGTATTCAAAATAACAATTCCAGTTTAAGTGGTTAGTTTATAGGGTGTCATTACTGAGAATTTTATAAATAGTTTGTCGATAAAAAATTTATTCTAAATGCACGTTAATTATCATTTTTCTAGCGAGGAGCCATCGTCATCAATAGCCTTATAGTATAGCCACTGCTATACATAGGCCCCTCCTGAGAAAGTCGGTTTTGGTCTACTGTACCACGCTAGCCAAACGGATTGATAAAGGGTTTGTGTCAAGTTGTCTTTCCTTTGTAGTGCTACCCTCACAACCAAGACGCAATTGTTTTCCGTCGCTTCTCTTTCTACAATCGCTAACACATCTATTCTCTTGTATTATTGACTAATATTTTATTTAGACCGCGTGACTTAGCGTGGAATCAAGTCATTCAGCAACAATTGTTAGTATTGATATAACGTCTACGTTTGTAAAATGTCAACTTGGCTAGGGGGCTGTTGGCCTATGTGGTTTGCTGCTTTAGTCGCCTTTTATGACACACCCCAGAAGAATAGGGGTGGGTCGCCATACTGAATTGTCTGCATTCGTAATGGGTATGGCAGCCACCACTCTTGCATTCTGTTCATACTTTCCATCAGGCAGAGTATCGTTACTTTGGTAGGCCCCCAATAAAAAAAAATCGTACTTGTATGCCAGTTATGAGTTTAATTCAGCCAATGTGTGTTGTTGTCTAGTTAGAAATAAAACTATTTAACAATAAAAAATAATGGCATAGATGTAAGATAATTAAGAATATACATAAACTTTTAGATAATTATACGAATCTACATGAAGATTAATATCTTAAAATCGTAAAAAAACAGCAGCTCCTCTACTAACTTTCTCTTCAAATGCAACACAATATTTTAGTTTTATTGTTTTATCACTTACACTTACCAATAGTTTTCTTTAATTAAATTTACTTTATTAAATATCCAGAAATAGAATGAACGAATAAGTACACTAAAGTTAAAGTGGGTTAGACATGTCTCAAGATGGACTAATTGTCGCTGGATCTGAAAAGTGCTAGAAAAGACAACCGCGATTAAGTAAAAGTGGTGCGGGGCGGTACGATGACCCGACGACTTAAAAAAGTGACTGGAGATGGATGCGGACTGCCTAGGACCGGGATAGGCGGCACTCCTTGGAGATCTTCGTTTAACTGTAGATGGTGATGTTTGGGTGACGTATCCACGCACTAAACTGCATGTTTTTATTTATGTATATATTCAAAAAAATTTAAGTATAAAAGGAATATAAAATTACATTAAAATTTAAAAAACAACACTTTTTATTTAAATTGTTCTGATTACTAAATGGAAATTATAAATAATTAATATAAAGTTTTTCAAGTTGTTTCAGCCTTTTATATGAAAAGTATTATGGTAACGTTATGTCCTTTACAAAAAACACATTTTATTTTATCACTGGCCATTGTAACCAAATTAAAAAATAAACATTAAAATCAAAACAAAAACAAACATGTGACATTAGACTGACGCCATCTTGCAAACTTGCCTGTCGCGCCACTATCGTTGTCTATCTCTCTCGCGCCTTCAGCTGTCTCTCTCGGACTACTAGCATCATACTGCAATACTTTTTATGACTTTTTAATTTTAATTCAAGACTTAACAATCGAATTAATGTCTGGCAAATTTATTTTAAGTTTCCTTATATTTAAATAACATAATATTAAAATTACAGACATTATAAAATACTTTGAAATTTTTTTAAAAAAAATAAAAAAAATCACGTATGGCACATAGTTAGCAATGTCAAAAATGTCTGGCAATAAAAAAAGTATGTCAGGTAGACTTATTTAAAAACAAAAAATTAAAAATTACGCCTTCTAAAATGTTTTTAAAATCCAGGATTATTACCTGGACAGGTAGGATGCGCACTAATGAACGCAACCGCTACCGCCAGCCAGATAGCCCAGACTCTAACCGAAAGTGCAAGAAGGATGACATATCACAAAATCAGCTGACCTAAAATTCTTTCTCGAAAA
Organism: Hypercompe scribonia; assembly: GCA_949316085.1. Lineage (NCBI taxonomy): Eukaryota > Metazoa > Arthropoda > Insecta > Lepidoptera > Erebidae > Hypercompe > Hypercompe scribonia. The sequence goes on along the minus strand of OX438967.1, from coordinate 7,673,985 downwards.
CGTTGCTAGCTCCTATACTAACTCTACCCGTCACTACAAAAGACGAACTGATGGATATTTTACAATCATCTTCCATTCAACAAACTAAAAAGACCTTGAAATCAGATGAGTGAATATTTCAAATTAAAGTATTTTGATTTCTACTCCTATATGAAATAACATTAAGGAATTTTCACAATTTAAAATATGTTAAAATAGTCAATTCAAAATAGAAAATGAAACAAGCCTTGGAGTGCTGAAAATTTGATTTTGGCGTTTTGTCAAAAGTAAATTCAAGTAACAAAATAATTATAATACGCCATTCAATCGTGTTAAAGTACCCTCCAAAAAAAGGTCAACGTCCTTTAATGGATGTATTTGGGCTCTTGATAAAGGCAGAGTAATTCGTTAGTTATTCTGACACGTTTGTAAAGTTCGTGTAAGTTGGTGGTTTGTGTTTTACATAGAACATTTATTTTACTAAAGTTAGGATTCTGAGGTCGAAGAAGTGGTACAAAGTACATACGAGCACATGTATGAAAGTTATTATAATAAAAGATAAACATATAAATAAATTGGATTAGTATTAAAAAAATAATGAAGTAACTACACTTCATTCCCTTCATGCTTACTTTTTGGGTGCACTTTTGCTAATTTTTTCACAGTTTTAATTTATTTATCTCACTTATCCTAGTCAAGTAGGATTTACTGAAACTAATAAACATTCTATTTGTTATCCCTTTGACAGTTCCCGGATAAACTGATGTTGTGGTAGATTAGAAACGTCGGTTCTCCAACGTGGTCTGGTCTTTGTTGGTTTGAACACTTGTATTTAGAAATCAAAGATTATTTTATCGAATTAGCATATGCACCGCCAGCCTTTTTTTTCGTAAGCTACGGCTAGATTACAAACTTTCGATTTTTGGTGCACCATTTGCGGCATGTATTGAACGTATCAAGATCTAAAAAAATCAGGTTTCGATAGTGTTTCAATGCTTTTATAACAAATGCCGGCACTTAAATGACCACTGCCATGTGCTCTTTTTGCTCCAAAGGAGGACTTTCAAGTGTTATATCCACAATAAACGCCTCGGAGAGCAAGTAAAACCGTTGGTCCTGCGCCTGATCTCACACTGGTCGTGTCGGAAAGCCGTCCCATCGGCTTGCGAGAGTGAAGAAACAGAGAGAGCACCTATGTTTGCGCTCACTGTTGTGCACTGTTAATATCTCCTGCATAGTCCACTGGTCTCCGTTGAGACTAGCCGCAGTGGCCGAAACCAGCTAGGAATATCTCATCACACAATAAATATTACTAATTGTGGCGACTACCATATACAGCGGCAACAAAGACATAATCACAGCCATCTACCGGAGACACGTCGAACTAATGAAGTAACTAATCCTGTTTCGCGATATAAAAGTTCTCGTTCCAGTTAGAACATACAACATCCCAAAATTAGCCGTTGGACCGTGGCCCGCAAGGAATGATCACCTCGCCTGTTCGGTTCCTTTGTTAGAGGGACGTGATATCTGTTCCGCCACACTTATATCCATAATTCTTAAACAGCCTCAAAACGTAGGTGATTGGAACTTACGATCTTTGCTTTTTCTATATTTTTAGGCAGTACTTTAACTACGAACTTTCAAGCAAAACACATGATACACACGCCATGCGACAGTTTGACACTGACGTAATCATTTCATCCTTCAGCAGGCATTGAGTTTTTTGCACAGAAATAAAACATATTAATTTTTCAATTACTATAAATAAGTTGTATTTAGATGAAAAAAAGGAAAGAGAGATAGAAAAATACGTAAAGATGTTATCAGTAGTCCAGACAGATGAAGCAGAAGTAGACACTCAGGTTTTTTCTCTAGCAACAGGTCAAAGAAGATTACTATGAAGTTAAAAGCTTACTGGAATCTGATTTGATAACTATCTCAGATCTATTGATCATATTTTTGTGGAAGTTATTTAGTTAATTTTAACATTAATTTGCATTATTTATAATTTTTTTAACATTTAATTAAATCATTAATTATAATTTGAAAAGGTAAAATAGTATCCACATGTCTGAAATCAAAACAAATAAAATGTGGTGTCAATTATCTGGCCGAACACCAGTTTGGAACCCAGCCAGATAAACAAGATAAAAATGTTCCAATATTGTGCATATTAAAAAGAAACACTTAAGTATCTATAAACTAAATCTTAGTGCTTAATATTTTGAAAAATATAAAACTAAAAGACTTGAACCCATTGGTCATGTATTCCATTAGTATAGGCTGGAGTTTTAAATATTACAAAATGGAAGGATGGGTAGTAGTTTCTTCTGGATGGGTAATAGTAGATAATAACACTGACCTTCTAAACTATTATTTCATTAACTTCCAGTTGATCAATAAGAAAACACATTTATTGCAAAAAGATCTGGCAGAATAAAATAAACTCATCATTGTCTCAAATTCAAACTTTATGAGACTAAACTGTCTCAATCTATGCATAAACTATGAAAAAATGAAGATAGATATTTGATAAAATATTTTCAAACCAACTGGCTGGCTTGCCCACTGTGATTATAATTAAATTCAAAACAACATAGAATTTTTTATTTAGTCAATAAATATTTACTTACTTGTTAAGACTGCTATGTTGGTCTAGCACTTAGCGTATGCGACTGCTGATCAAGAGGTTTCGGGTTCGAGTCCCGTTTCAGGGTAGAAAAGTGTTTATAGAATTATAGAAATGCTAATAACAGCCCGAAGTTTGAAACCTGGAGGTTTCAACATCAGTGTCTTGGACAGAACGTAAAGCCGTCAATCCTGCGCTGATCTCACTTCGGTCGTATTGGATAGCTGTCCCATCAGATTCAGAGAGTGAGAGATTAGAGAGAGCACCTGTGTTTGGGCACAAACTTTGGTACTATATCTCCTGCATAGTAGACTGGTCTCTGTTGAGACTGGCGGCAGTGGCCGAAATCGGTTAAGAGAACATCATCATCATCAAGACAATGTATTTACTGAATTCTAAATAGATATCATGGATATATATAAATATATATATATATGTATATATATATATATGTATCATATCCATTTATATTAAATACAGCCCAGTGCCACAAAAGAAAACGGCATCTGGATAAAAGCATTTTAATTACCAAGCTCCAAAACTAAACTACAAGTAATATAAATTTTTAAGGGCTTAACAAAATGTAATGACCAATAAACACTGGCACTAGGAAAAAACTGGCTTCTGTAACACAGTTCCTATATATACAGGAGTCTGGGGAGCCAATGTTTGTTTGTGTCCAATAAAGAATTTTTATCATTAAAGTTTTTTATGACCAATTTCAGTGATTAATATATTCACTTGTATCTCTAAGGTTGTGTATTGGTTTGATTTTTATTTACTGTTTAGCTTTATCAAAAGATATCTATAATTTTGTTATATGATATTTCATTTTGTTCTGATTTAGGTATAAATGACAAATCATGTCTTATCAATTTGTTTACAAACAAATATAAATATTCAATTGTCCACAGATAACACATATCTGATATTACATTGTTATTTATAAACAAAACATATAAATAGAATGATTATTTTATAAATCAGCATTGTGGTATTTTTAATATTTGTCAGTAATGAAAAATTGTTAGTGTAAAGTGTTCTTTACAATGTCAGACTTGTAACTGTAGATGTAATGAAATATGTTTGATGTAAACTGCAGAGGTGAAATAGGTTCAATTCCACACTTATCTTCATCACAAGCAAGGATAATTAAAATTAACACCATTATTATTTATTTTTACATAAATGTTATTGCTAAAATATACAAACTCATTACATTACTCATTCCATTTATTTCCTTACTTAGTAGATTTGTGAAATAATTAAATGAATCCTCTGTTTAGTTAAAGGAAGGAAGTATAAATAATCTAAAATATAATGAATATTTATTTTGTTAAAGCTACTAACTTGACCTAACTGTATCTGTGTCACAGTCAGTTTTTGTATAAGTTGCTAAGAAAAACTACAGACCTAGTTTCAGTGTTATTATTAGAATACAGAAACTGTACTACAATCATCTATTAGCATGTTTTATTCACTGTGCCTCTGATGAAAATTGAGTTTTTACATAGTAAACCAGATTATTATTTGATCTTTTTACAAAAATATCCAAGACATGCAAATGCCTAAAAATAATTTATTTACTGGTAGTTATTACACACATGCAATCAATTTTTTTTTAATAAAAGAAAAGGTGCATAGAATTACTTTTAGCTGCTTAGGACAATCTGATTTCAAATATAAATTACTGGAATTAATTTCTCCTGAATATATTCTTATAAGTTTCTTATATTACATATACAGTATACAGAATGTCTTTACATTTTTAGTTTTAATTCTTAGATATTTATTTTGATTTTTTTTTGGCAAATGTATTGCTCGAAACGATAATGTACCTATATTTTATGATATAGAAATATGGGTGTGTATTTAAGGTGTGTATTTTAGTTGAGAATTAATGGTAAAGGACCATTTTACACTAGTAAATAGTTTATTGACTTGGTTATTCATAATATATATTAAAATCTGCAGTTAATTCGTTTGCGAAGTATTTGTAAGTCTGATGAATCACGTTTCTAAAGTTTACAGCAATGGGCAATGCCTGCTGATGTCATGCAGCCTACCCAATAACCAAAACTAGACCACGTTTCTCATACACCCCTGGCTTCATGAGTTGTTTTGGATAAATCCAAGAATTCTAAATTAATACATGCTCCAGGAAAAATAAATTATACTTTTTTTTTATTACATGAAGAAACTGCCGTAGAAGACCACATTCTTATGTAATAATAAGAGTTTAAGGCACGTTTCTGCTAGGATCCTTTTGTCTTAAAGTCATAAGTTAGTAGAACATTGCAAGAAATATGTAGAATAATGCGTAGGAGGCATAAATACCTTTATTTCATGTGAAATCCAATATCCAGAAGAAAGTCGTAGTCTTATTTACACATGAGTACACTGTCATTCATGAAAAATAACACACCATCACAATGCAGCACTACACAAATTTTCACTTAAAATTATATTTTTATGTGAAAATATCACATAATGCGCCATTTTCGTAATAAACCCGAAGGACGGCCATCGGCAATCGCTGCCATCTTTTTTGTCAAATGTCTAAATACTAAATATAGCGCTTGGAACGAACTCTGGCGTTATTTTTAGAAAATACAAAGAAACTTTTTTTCTGAACTTCTAGCGACATCTCTTAACGTCATATTAACAATATTAGTCGACGACAGATGGCAGCTTGACAGGTATTGTTGCTGTATCATGGTGATTCCACCATCAATTATAGTATGTTGTAATTTGTTGAGAAAAGTAAAGATGGTGCTGTCACAAACATTTGAATCATAGCAATACATAGAAATAAAAATGAAGTGTCTGTCTGTGATTTAAAAGATCTGTGTTTTGTCAAGTGCTAATAGCTATTTACACGGTATTAAAACATAAACCACTTTTTTTAAAAAAATTTATCTGTCTTTCTGGGTTGAAACCAGTGAACTGATTTTATTGAGACTTTCACTAGGCAAAAGAGGAGTAACCCCCTCTATCTCCCAGTGAAAGTCTCAACATATAGGCTACTGTTCATCCCAGTTTTCATGCGGGATTGGAATTTACGCAGCAAAATCCACGTTTCTAAATTAAAAATTCAGAATTTAAATCGTACGTGAACGAAGTCGCGGTCACAGCTAGTTTATACTAAAATTAAATCCAGGCTTGCGGCTAGGTAGACGGCCCTCGTACTTTGATCAGCAAACCTACACTAAATGTGAAGCAAACTGGAGGCCCACGAACTTCTCCAACCGAAGAGAATGTGCAGCAAATTTCCGCTTCTGTTCGACGTAATCCAGATTTATCGACGCGCAAACGTTTGGCTGAATTAGAATTATCGCGTAGATCATTGCGTCGTATTTTGAAATTACATTTGAAATTACATGTATAAGATCCAGGTAGTGTAGGAACTAAAACCTAATGATTTAAATTTACTCAAGTCGAATGCCGAAACATTATTAGAACGATTCAGTAATTTTGAAAACATTTTATTGTCTGACGAAGTTCATTTTCACCTCAACAGACATGTAAACAAACAGATTGCAGGTATTAGAACAATTAAAATCTTACAACTAAACACGAGAGACCATTTCATTCTCCCAACTGTAACTGTATGGGCTGCAATTTCAACAAAAGGAATCTTTGGACCCTACTTTTTCGAAGATTCTCGCGGTCGTACAGTTACTGTTAATTCGGCTGAATATGTTAAAATGTTATGGAAGTTCTTTTGACCGATACTACTGGAATTTTCTGACTACAATCGTAACTCTTAGTTTCAACCAGATGCAACCACTTGTCACACATTTAATGAGTCCCTGCCGGTGGTCAAAGACATGTTCCCGGAAAATTTGATTTCCAGATGAGGCGACATTCCATGACCACCCAGAAGTTCAGAGTTATCACAAGCCGACTTTTTTTTATGGGGCTATTTGAAGAATCGTATGTACATCAATAATCCAAATAAACTATGTCAACTGAAAGAAAAATCAGCGAAGAGATGTCGGCCCGCTCGCGGTCTCTTTGCCGTTGGGTATTCAAAAATTTCGGTGCTCACTTAGAAGAGTGCAAACGTCGAAACGGTGGTCATTTAGATAATGTACTTTTTAAAAAATAAATTCCCACTAATTAGCTTACTTATAAATAAGCAATTATTATTATATATTTCAAATTATTTTATAATACGATTTTTTCAAATGTTAACTAATTCGTGGCCCAGGTTGTATTACTTGTTAGTTAACATGTAACTGGTATGCTTACTTATATAATAGGTATATGTGTTATATGTAAGTATATTATTTTTACTGTCATACTCACTATGTAGCGGGAATGATTATAAATCAAAATGATGTATAAAAAGATTCAATGCACAAACCTCGTAAATATTATAGCTACTATATACCCATTACGTTATCATGTGCTATGTATATTATATTAGTAGGCACATAACTAATGAATTCCTATTTATTTTAAGGGGTAACAATTACTAGTATGTGGGAGTGAGTAGACTATTGAATCATCATGATTTTTACCATCTCCATCATCGACAGTCACTGCCGAACATGGCCTCTAGAAAGAAAGTTTTGCCCTATTATACACCACTGACTGGGTTTGTATAGTAGGTATAGAGAGTTTGTGTAAAGTTTGCCTTCTTTGCAGTGTTGTTTTCTTCCTTAGTTTGCACTCTAAGTCGAGTCTTACGACCCCCATGGTATTTATAAGGGTGGTGCCACGCCAAATTGGGTAGATGACTGTATCGTAAATAAATACCAATGTCCACTTCATTAAAACTAATATCGCGAAACATCTCGGAAAATACAATTTAAATAGCTTTTTATTATTATTACGAATTTCAATCAAATATACAATGAAATATATTGTTCAATTGAGTAGTCTAAAACAGTGACGTCACAATTTGGTATTTAGTACATTTTTCATACAAAATTGTCGTTTTGACAGATGATAAAAAGTAACTAATTTGACTAAGGTGTCATCTAGCCTATTCTAAATACGTCATCACACGGATAAATATTTACAAATAATTTTAATTAGTTTCGAGCTTAGCTTTTGTGCCAAATTCAAATATACGAAAGTAAGGCGCACATATCTCGTTGCATAATCCTTTTAAAAGAATTAAGTCACTTTCTAAAGTGTATTTTTCATGTCACAGCATATTTTCTTTATAACAAAAGCTTGCGCCGAGGTTAAACCAATACTGTGGTACACTTTCGGTCATTGTAAAAGGCGGAGATTGCAAAATGTGAGCCGTTACGTTGTTCCACCAAAATCCGGGTGATGTCAGATGTGTCACTCACATCCTTTTTACTCTTTAGTACAGAAACATAGTATACTTATGCATATAATCGATAGCTTCACTGTTTAAGAATAATTAATAACTACGAGTATAACTCAACGAAGTAGTTCAAGTATTTCAGTCAATGATGTACACCTGTGTTTTTGTTCTATGTATATTACGCAAGTTAGGTACCTAACCTTTTTTTTTTTTTTTACGCGGTGAATGTTCTTCGCACATACCCTCCGTAGGGATACGAAGGGCGTGTTTGGGACCCGAAGAACTGGTCTACCTACTAGACCTCGCGGCGGCCTAACTCGGTAGTCGAGAGGTTTAAAGTCAAACATTAAATAAAACTATAAATGGTAGGATAAAAGAAAAACCACCAACTTCTGACCGACAAGCGCAAAAAATGGACATGTAAAGCTTTCGTCAATGGAATAGCGAAAAGTCGTATGTATCTACGATGTCAAACGAATACCTATAGCCGTACTCAATTTGCTTTCTAATATTCATTGATTTTCTGAACAGTTCCTGATTTTGCTTATCTCTTCACGTAACACTATTATTCTTACAAAACGACGAGCTATATTTTATGGTTGACTTAACATTACGCTTTAGATTATTAAGAACATCATCGAACAGAGATGTTATCTAACCACAGAGCCTACAAAAGCATTGTGTTAGTATAACACTGTTACATGTTATTTATCAAACAGTGTAACCCAGCTGTCTTCCCCATACCTGGCGCATAACACAATCGGTAGTATTGCTCGATAGCTAAAAGTAGATACGTAACGTGTGCGTCACGAGACTGCGCCGCCTTGTTTGCGTGGAGTTAGCACTCGGCGGTGCCGCAGGGATCGTGAAAGTGGTTGCGCAATCATGCACAGAATGCGGCAACTCCTGTGGCTGCAACAACACTCAAATAAAAGCATTATCTTCACTTTAGAATGGTTTCTTTATGTCATATGGGTTTACAAGGTAGCATTTCTAATCCGTGTAAGTTCTGGCCGGAGGACAGGAAAGGACCTATTGCAGACACTTTACAGTACAGCGTACAGTATATTTTACAATAATTTTGACAAACAAGCATACAAACAGCATAATAGTCACTAAATTCGATCGTGAACCACATACCGATGCGGTGGTTATGATTCACTTGTGTTTGAATAAAACCTTCTTGGAGATCTAACGAACTTAACATTAGGAAAATAAAAACAGTTTCGTAGTTACCTATAGGTACTATATAAGAGAAAGAACCTTCACTACACATTAAATTGTTGTTTCTAAACCTTATTTTTCTACTTCGGTAGCTCTAATCCGATTCAAAACTCATGTCTTCAATATTGTATACTAGTACATCATCGTTAGAAGCAATTAATGTCGGTAAGGTTAAAAATGTCCTTAGTGGATATATAGTGGATGTGTAATACGAGTATAAGTTCCTATTATTAATTAGATAATAGTAGTGATTAATAAAAGTGTGTTTGTAATTCTGTCATTTCATAAACCTAGTTATATGAAAGATGTTCATTGAAATAGTCATAGGACATTAAGTAAATAACTGTTATTATTGATATATGAAAACTATCATCATTGCCAGCCTATTACACAAATTCATGGATGGAAATTCATGGATGACAAAAAGTGTTGTCCCATATGAGATTTGAATCCACAACACAGCGCTGCAGAGCACAACGAGGTGACCGCTTAAATTTAATCACTACGTCATTCGTGTAGTCATGCAGCTAGTGATTTTATCTAAATTTTTCAAACTGTTTAATAAAATTGATACTTTTTAGAAAAGTTTTTAAATTAAATATATTAGAATTTATCTTAACAAGTATAACGTGCATTTATAGTTTTATAAAATGAAACTTTTAAGATGCCATATGTCTGATTTATTTGTTACAACTAGTGCATAAATAAAAGGTGAACTAGTACCTATGATACCTTTTATATAACAACAATACAATAAACAGTGACTGAGTCTTATATATAACTTATATATAACAACAATACAATAAACAGTGACTGAGTCTTTTACTCCCGGAAAAGCTTTTAAGTAAGTCCCTAAGTACGTACTTATATACTTATATAAAAAAGACGTTACCTTCAAGTCACAAATTACAATTTGAACTACTTTTCGAAAACTAGGAAAGTCCAAAAACTTTTATTTGTTATATTTGACACTATTCATGGTGACTTGGCTCGGTATTTAATATTATTTATTTTTTAACATTTGAATTCTAAATAAGAACATAAATATAAAACAGTTTTTTATTTAATTTGTCACACTTAGATATCTGTGAATAGCAGTTGTTAGATTTTTGCGATCTTTCGCATACACATACTTTTGTTGTACAGCGAGACTTATCCGCAATAAAATTATCTAAAAAGGTTACGATACCGTTTACTTCCCAACGTTTTAAATGGGTTATACCGCTCGTAATCACGAGTAGGTCATTGCAGAGCCCTACAACATACCGGACCATCCGCGTTGGTTCGGGGCGGATGATGGTTTAGCGGTTATACATTGGGTGGGTGGGGAAAGCCTTCATTGCTCTCTTCTAAAAAAAGGTGCGGGCTTTGTGGCAGTCGAGTGGGGGATAACAGTGGTGATAGGCTGCTACTTCTCTCCCAATCGTGGCCTAGCTGAGTATGAGGCATACCTACACGGGTTAGGAATCTGCATCCGCAGCTTCACCTCCCGTCCGGTATTCGTCCTAGGTGACTTCAACGCCCACTCAAGAGAGTGGGGCGGCACCCGGGACGACGCGAGGGGAGAGGCTATCCTGGAGTGGGCAGCTGGACTGGACCTCCGACTTCTCAATCGGGGTTCAGTTAGCACCTGTGTACGCTGGCAGGGGGAATCTATTGTCGACCTGTCGTGGGCAACTCCCTCTGCAGTACATATGGTGTCGGGATGGCGAGTGGCGGAGGAAGTGGTTACTCTCTCGGACCACCGACACATTTTATTCGATGTGTCACTCCGCGCCCGGATCGCCCTCAGCAGGAAAGAGAACCTTCGCGACGATGGTCCCTTAAGCAGCTCAACAGAGATATGGTTGTGGCTGCATCCCACGTCGCAGATTGGTCGGAGGAAAGAATTTCGGGAATATGGAGCTGCTGTAAAGGCTCTCAGCGATGCAATCGCAGAGGCCAAGGCTCGGTCATGGAAAGAACTCATCGCGGGACTGGATAGGGATCCATGGGGGCGCCCATACAAAATGATATTGGGCAAACTGAAGCCATGGGTCCCTCCGTTGACGGAAACTCTGGACCCAGAATTTTTGGGAAGAGTGCTAGACACACTCTTCCCAAGGGTCCAGGACAGTCCCCCGATTCCTCCGTCACAATCGGACCGGCAACCCTGGTCCGATGAATATGGGGTGACGGAGTTGGAGTTGGACCGGGTCATACGGTGGCTGGCTTCCCGCAACACCGCGCCTGGACCTGATGGTGTTCCAGGCCGGGCGTTGGTGATAGCTCTGTCGGTTCTGGGGAACAAACTGAGGCGAATCTTCACAGATTGTCTCAGCCTCGGTATCTTCCCCCTCGACTGGAAACAAGCGAGACTGGTACTTTTGAAAAAAGAAGGAAGGGCTGCAGATTCTCCCTCTGCATTCCGACCGATTTGCCTGCTGAACGAGTCGGGGAAACTCTTTGAGAGGGTTATCTCTGACCGGATCAGTGGGCATCTGTCGCGAGTGGGCCCTGATCTGTCGGCCTGTCAGTTTGGATTCCGACGGGGACGTTCGACAGTAGATGCTGTCAGGTGTGTTCGATCCCTGTCGGAGTCGACAATCCAATCAGGGGGGGTGGCGTTGGCGGTTAGCCTTGATATTATCAACGCGTTTGGCACCCTCCCCTGGCAGGCAATTAGGGCGGCCCTTGTATATCACGAGGTGCCGCTCTACCTGCGGGCCGTCGTAGAGGCCTATCTACGCGACAGGACAGTGAAGTTTATCGGTCGGAATGGAGTAGAAAACCAGAGGGAGGTATGTTGTGGGGTTCCCCAAGGCTCTGTATTGGGCCCATTGCTGTGGAATCTCGCATACGATGCGGTCCTTCGTATCAGTCTGCCCTCTGGCCTAAGTGTAGTCTGCTATGCGGACGACACACTTATATTGGCTAGAGGGTCACGCTTTGAGGAAGTGCTTTGGCTTGCCGAGCAGGGGGTGGCTTGTGTTGTAAACAAGATCTGTGAGCTGGGCCTTAGGGTGGCGCCTCAGAAAACTGAGGCGATATGGTTCCATGGCCTACGGAGACGCCAGGAACCACCCAGCTCATGCCTTCGCGTGGGTGACGCTGAAGTCCAGGTGGGCCAGTACATGAGGTACTTAGGCCTTATCCTGGACAGTCGATGGAGCTTCGAAGAGCATTTCGGGCGATTAGTCCCCCGAGTGCGGGGGGTAGCAGGTGCGTTGCATCGTCTGTTGCCCAATCTCGGGGGACCACGGGAAGAAGTTCGCCGCCTCTACATGGGGGTTATTAGATCCATGGTCCTCTATGGGGCGCCCGTTTGGTTTAGTGACCTGGCGGGTGCCTCCCGCTGCCGGGCTCTCCTCAGGAGCCTGCAGCGGTTGATGGCCATACGGATCGTGCGGGGCTACCGCACAATCTCCTATGAGGCGGCGACGATCCTGGCACGATCTCCGCCCTTCGATATTCTGGCCGACATGGACGCGATGGTTTATGACCAAATTCGTCGTTCTGTCGGTCGGAATGCTGAAGAGGCCGCGCTAGATCATGAGCCCGGAATGCTACGGCAGAACGCGCATAAGCAAGCTCTGGTGGCTTGGCAGGCACGGCTCGAAACTGAGGGCTGTGCTAGCCAACGCGCCGCCGGAGCCGTTCTGCCGAACTTCGAAGCGTGGGTAGAGAGGACCGACTGTGTCACCTATCGATTGACTCAGATACTCACCGGGCACGGCTGCTTTGGTGAGTATCTGAATCGAATAGGACGGGAGGCTACGGCACAATGCCACCACTGCGAGTCCGAACGGGACTCCGCCCAGCACACGCTGGAGGGCTGCCCAGCTTGGGAGTCTGAGCGTCGAGTCCTGGTCGGACGGATCGGACGAAACCTTACGCCGTCAGCACTGATCACGGCAATGCTGGCGACTCGTGAGGGATGGGAAGCCGCGGTCTCCTTCTGTGAGCATGTTATGCTCCGGAAGGAGACCGCAGAGCGAGATCGGGAAAGGGCCGATCCCGCTCGAAGGAGGCGGCGAAGGGGACGCGGCAGAGGTCGCTAGTTCCCTAATCGCCGCCTAAGGGTCGCTGTGGTCATATCTTGGGGCGATGTGACTGCTGCAAGCGACCCGAGACAGGTGACACTCTGGTGCGGCCGGGGAGTGTCGTCTGGGGCGGGGCGCTGTTCTGCCTCTTACTGTGCAGGGCGGAGAGAGGTGCGATAGCGTCCTGTCCTTGGGGCATGAGGTGCCCGGGATGTACCTCACTTGTGAGGTACGGCAGGGAGGACTCTAGAAGCCGCTAATGCGTTCCTGGAGCTCCTTCCGACTGCCGAGGTAGGCCGCCGCGGGGTTTAGTGGGTATACCGGTTTTCCGGGAGTCCCACACACGCCCTTCGTCCCTCCGGAGGGTATGGTGCGAAAAGCATTCCCCGCGTAAAAAAAAAGAAAAAAAAGGTTGGTGTGAGTGACGCCTTCCTTCACCTTCCTCATACATCACGTGTTATCCTCATGTATTAGTTATATGTAAATTAAAAGGTTAAAAATGCATCGTCTATTCTAAAGATATCAAGCAGGGCTATCGTATAGAATTGAGATGTTCATAGGATACATTATTTATTTAATTATAACTTTATGTACTTTTGTACATCGGCAGACTTATTGCCCAGGGCATTCTCTATCACCACCTTTGGGTGGCGCAGAAATCTTGTAAAGTAGGCGCATATAAGTTACACAATTAAACTAATTAAACAACTAAAATATACATTCGTTTCTATACACTATGTACGCTATATATACATATATATTTAAATAAACAAATATTTTTACTTTTTATTTGTACACAATTAATATAAGGAAATAGGTTGGTGTAGTATCATTTAAATCACTCTGCCATGTCGTTTAGAAGGAGGTCATATACTCGTACGTCAGTGGTCGGTGGATCGTCAGTGGGGGTGCATACCAGAGAGAAAAACGAAGAGTTCACGAAATCGTAATTGTTGGCAGGACATAATAGAAGTAGTTTGTTTTATATTTTCTGAGCAAAGATGTCTGTTGTGATTTGATGACAGGAAAAGAAAGTAGGAAGCAAGGGAAGCAGATGAGGATGGGAGGTGAGAAATGCAAATAGCGGTCAGAGCTCGGTGAATATGTCGTGGGTGAATGGGTAACCAATTCAGTAGGAAACATAAAGCAGATAAGTGACTATACTTGCGAAGATTGAAAATAAACCAAATGAAGTCATCAAGAAGGCGGTCTAGCTTGTTCAGGAGTAGCTAGTCAATTAACGGAATAATCTAAGACTGGATAAGCGTAGTTTGAGTTTCAGGAGACAGGAAATTCTTGAATCGATATAATGTTAGCAGGTTTCCAGTTACTTTCCCAGTCATGTGAGTAACCTGAGTTTGCCAATCGAGAGTAGAGTCAATTCTTAGGTCCAGGTCCTTGACTATACGGTTAAAAGTTATTATTAAGTCGTTGAGTACTATCGACGAAATTGAAGTAGTATTCAATCTGCTCATTATGCGTTTGCTACGCAAATGATCACCTGGCATTTTAGTCATCCTATATTGTACCTATTCTATAAATTATACCCATCTTTGTGAATAAGATAAACAAATGAACTATTATTATTATTTCGTAGGGTTAATTATTATTATTTCCAAATTACAGCGACCAAGAATTTATTACCGACTTACATTCTCTTTTTAAATATAAAAAAATAAGATATCTTGTAAATATCTCTAACAGGATCAAACGACTATGTTAACTAATATGTAATCATTTCAAACAGAATGTTAAAACAAAAGAAAATAATGATATAAAAAAAACATCACAAAATGTAAAGTGTTTCGTTAAGTGGGTCCCCAAATTATCATGCGCACACAATTGCGCAATAAACCAGCTCTCCCTTAATTAAACTGCTGCCAAGTTGGATAGTATCAAAAGAAGTGGTCATGACGTGATAAACATTATGTAATTAATAAAACAATCAAGTCTGCGGTGGTGGCTTGGTGGCTTGAGGAACTGCAACAATTACGTCGCATCGGTGGTGTGGGCACTAACCGGAGAGCGGAAGTGACACTACTTGCATTTATCTTAGGCCTCTCATTTATTACTTAGCAAAAAGGGTGACACAAACAACAGCAAAAGGCATTGATGTAACAGCTGTTGCGGCTGCGCCGGCGAACGCTACTTTTCTCTAAGTTTCTCCAACGGCACACGCGCAGTCGAACCTACGTCGCGAGAATACGCGCGCGTGTTTATACCGTTCACGTGCTCGTATATTTTATTTCACGTTCATTTAACTTGTGAACAAAAGTACAGGACAATATTATTTAGTTGTGTGAAACTTTAATTTAAAGCAAACAAAGTGTCTGTGTAATTGAAAGGCCAATAGAAAGTTGGTTAACTTATTGCCTGGTTGAACAAACGTATAAACGCTGTAAATTTACAAGTTGAACACAAGTGACTGGATCTTTAAGGTTTGTTGCTTTCGTTTACTTTCAATTATTTTTTTAACAGAACAATTCAATTAGAATTAAACTAAATAACTACAATATTTAGTAAATATAATTGTTTTAGCAAATTAAGTAAATTAAATCTTTTTAATAAGTAACTTTATTTAGAAAATCTGTTTTTTACAACCCAAGTGTTCTGTAATTTCTATCATATATTTATATACATATATGTATTTAGTAGAAACGTAAATATACTGACCAACTATTAAATTTTTTTCAATGAAAGTAATATCAAATAGCCATAATCTTGAAGTTGTTTATAATATTAAAATGTCAAAGTAGTAGCTAATACTAGTATATACCGATTTCCCTATTATCCTCAGCAGGATGGTATAATATCAGTGACAGCAGAATTAATAGTCTTTGTTAGCTTCTGAATGAAAACAACAAAGTAAAAATCTTGTAGATATTAAGTTAGATAATTGCTGTAGACTGCAATCGTTCGTTACCTGAACGGAAAACGAAAATAAGTTTTATTCAATAAAATTAACACAAGTTAAAGTTTAAAAAACTCTAACTCGATTTCGTTTCTAGGCCGCCATAGTGTGGGTCACTATACTGCATTGTCTGCATTCACAACGAGTATGCTGACCAACACCACATTATATTTGCGCTTTTATCCGACAGAGTAGTCACATTGGCAGGACCTAAATAAAAAAGAAAACGTAAACAAGAAAAAAATTAAAAACAATAAACCGTACGTATAAACTTTTGATTAAATTTATATGTCCTATGTCACTCAGGACCTTATTATAAATCTCTTGACACCTCATTGATTAAAATCGATACTCATCATATATATGCTGTCAAATTGATAACCCATCTTTAGGCTTAGTAAAAATAAAAAAAATGTGAGAAGTTTTATTTTATGTCATCAGATCTTCACCTAGAAATCATAGATTTAACAGTTGATTAAGTTAGTCATCGATTATACAATTGTCCTGAAAGAGGTTGAAACGCTCTTGGAACACCTCTACATCCGATTTGAGCTCCCCCGGATCCAGGACTCCAGTAAGGGTCACGCGGCGCGGCCTTCTTCTCGCTCTCCGCGGTGGGCTATTTCGAAGCTGAATAAGGACCTACAAGGCGGCCATAATTCACTCTTGGCTGTCTCTAGAGGCCCCAACCGAGGAGTTTGACATCGGGGCTGGTGGCTTCCGCGATGCGATTACGCAGATCTGTGATGCGGCCATGCCACGCATCCGAGATTGTCGGCCTCCACGGAAGGAGGTTTATTGGTGGTCCCAGGAGTTGGCAGACCTCTGCGCGGATAGTGCACGTGCCCGGAGGTCCTACACCCGTAGTCGGCGTCACCACGAAGGAGGCGAAGAGGACCAGCTTCATGAGGAGTACCGAAAGGCGTGGCAAAATCTGAAGCGGGCCATCAGCCGCGCCAAAGAAAGTGTGACAAAGGAGATACTGAGGGGTCTCGATCGTGACCCCTGGGGTCGCCCTTATAATGTGGCGCGACAAAAGCTCCGCACATCGGCCCTCCCTCTTACAGAGACACACCAGCCCAGCTTCTTTCAGGAAGTGGTCGAGGGCCTATTCCCATAGCGGGTGGAATACACATACCCGTCGATGGCCGTCAGATGACGAGGGAACGAGGACAATGTGCCGCCCGTCAGAAAATCGGAGGTAGGGGCGGTTGTTCTACGGATCCGTTCTAAGAACACCGCCCCCGGGCCAGACGGGATACCTGCCCGAGTGCTGGCCTGAATCCTCGAACACGTGTCGGACCGCCTCAGGGAGGTCCTGGACGCTAGCTTGATGTCCGGACGCTTCCCTGAGTGCTGGCAAAGCGGAAACTGGTCCTATTAAGTAAACCGGGACGGCCTGCCGATTCGGTAGCGGCTTATAGGCCCATCGTGTTGCTGGACGAATTGGCGAGTAAGCTGTTTGAGAGGATACTCTCCGACCGCATCGTTCGGTCCTGATCTATCAGACGTCCAATTCGGTTTTTGAGCGGGGCTTTCGACAGTCAATGTCGTCCTGCGCTTGAGGGCTGTTACCGAAGAGGCAGTGAGTTGCGGTGACGTGCTGCTGGCGGTATCGTTGGACATCGCCAACGCATTTAATAGTCTACCATTTAGCTGCATCAGTACCTGAGACGGCTTGTGGCAGACTACCTTGAGGAGCGTACCGTCGATGTACGAGGACCGAGATGGTGTTTCACAGGGATCTGTCCTCGGACTACTTCTGTGGAACATGGGATACAGAACAGAAATGATACTTGGTTGACAATAATACTAAAGAAATATAGCTACAAATAGGATGTGGACGTCGTTTAATGACATATTAGGCCGGATAGCACCCGGTTAGTTTTGGTTTGGATATGGCAAAAAGGTATGTTCTTTTTTCCCAAATTTATTTTATAATGACTATTTTTTACTGCCTTTAGCGTACAAAAATACTATTAATAAAAGTAATCATATTAAATGTTTTATTACACCTTTCATATCATTTAGAACCCTTTCAATCCACCACCTAAACACTATATCATAAAGTTATAGCAGCAGATTAATATACCCTAAACATTCGTTTTAAAAAAATTTAATTGCTCAAGATTAATTTTTCTTTTTAAAGTACACTCGTCGTTGTAGAGTATTTAAAGTTTTATTTAATCAACTTTATTTCTTAAACTTGGAATAAGACGTGTTCAAACAAGCTTTACAATGATTTAAAAACCTGTTTAATGACATTCCAATGCATACTACATTTATAAGCGGAGATCGGAAGAAGCTTATTGCTCTAGAAATCTTTTTTCTGGCACTAAATCGTAAACTAGCACAACAAAAGATTGATAAATCATTAGCGCTTGAAGTTTTCTGAATTGAGAGCTATTTGACTGACAACCTTGCAAATCAAAGCTGAAGTTGCATCTCTTCAACCTCACTTATATTTCTACATTTTTTATTAAATATCTGCAACTGTATTGATATCATTTCCTTGCTTTGTCAATCACAGGTTAGTAAATAACTTTTAATTTTGCCAAAAATCCTTTATCGTGCTGGTTTGATTTGTTTATTCCCAACAAATGTTTTAACCAGTAAACTTTTTACCTAAAATTTATTATTACTAAGTATCACCACATTTTGAATTTTTATACTAATCGTATCGATATAAAATTCTAAGCAGTCAATTCAATATCGGCTAAAAACACGTCACGTTATTTTGATAATAACTTTTGATTTCTCGTTAATTTCACCATCAACTGTTACTTCACAGAATACTTCAATACAACTGTAATATGATGAAATGTAATGCACTGATACACTTTTTGTTATACCTTGCTAAATAAAAAAATATTTTGCAAATTTGTTCATCAATAACGGAATTATCAGATTGTAAATAAAAAAAATACAATTGAATTATCATCACCACCTTTTTTAAAGATTGTTATAAAAAACACTGTTTCGCTTCACGATTCAGGATTTAAGCGAAGCGTTTCTTTAATCATAATTTTTTCACTTTCTAATTTAAAATAACGTGCTTATCTTTAATTTTGTGACAAAAACAATTGTTTCAAAATATCTATATAAGTATCTTAGATCCATATAAAAATCACTGTTTAATAAGAAAGTATCATAATTCATTTTAGAAAATAAACATGCTAGGTAATCAACGCTAACTAATTGCTAAAGCGCACCATGACTATTTAATTTCTATTTTATGAACACTTAACTTTAACTGCTTTAATTGTTGTAATAGTCATGGTCTTCAATAAGGAGGTTATAAGGTCGTGTAAAATGAAAAAAAAACTCATCCTAGATTTATTCACATTATTAGTGATTTCGCCAGCGTAAATAGATATTGTCCTCATCATCACCCTCATCAACCTTTAATAGTCCTCTGTTGGACATAAGCCTCTCCTTAGGATATAGACTATACTGGTTAGGCGGGTTGGAATAAGATTTTGCTCAAGTTTTCTTTCTCTTGTTCTTTTGTTTCCTTATTTAGTTTTTTTCTTGCAGTCTTTGTAGTTTGCTGTCTCAGTCGGTTAGTATGACACTCACGTTGACATTCCGTATTCTCAATCCGTCACTACAAGGATTGTTAATATTTAAATATTACCTTCATAATTAGATATATTTAATGATACTTAATATAAACTGTGTGACCATCTTAATTAAGTCAAGTATTACTTTATGATAGTAAACAGAGCAGTTACAACCTCCTTCTTTATCTATGTTTTCAGAGAATATCTTCGATATCCGGTACTGGACTTTTTATAATAACTATGAATTTCAACTTTATTTATAATAGTATGTTTGAAACACCTTGATTGCTCGATCGATTTACTCTGATTGCTATTTTTTTGTTCTATCTTTTGTAAAGTATCATTTGTACTTAAACAGAAAGGTTTAGAATATTTCGGTTGTAAATTTTTAGAGACATGAAATGCTATCAGAAAATATCTAAAGAATTAAAGGTTGTTTTAAAAAAATATTAATTAATTATGATATAAAATTATATATCTTCAGAACACAATTCAAGTATGTATGTACATGTAAGTACATGCCTATGAGTACTTTGGTTATTGTGTTTTCAGTTGCCTAGTGTTTTAAGTGATTCTATTTGTAACTTGTGTACCTGACGACCTCGTCATGTTTGATGACAATGCAAATTCTTTTGGGTAAGACAAAAACTAATGGCTGTGACGGCAACGTTAAATCTTGACCGACTTACGCTTTTTTTTATCAAAGCACTGAGCTAATACTATACAGTTAAAAAATAACAATACTTAAATTTAACATATATTTGATATGAAATCAGTTTAAAATTAAGATTACATGAATAACCTAGGACTTAAAATTTCGTTTCTTTTACATGAATTTATACATTACGACTAATAATTAATAATAGACATGTTATAAGCAAACGCCCTCGATTTCTTTCGTGATGATTGTCAGAGCAACCATTCTTTGGTGTTCCACGGCACAGATACTAGCAAGTTTGCTAACAGGTTTCGTTTAGAGTCTTGGCATTTAATCATGATTAGGCTAAGACTAAAACTGTTTGTATTCTCTGTGTCAAAAATATGAGAATCGATGTAATACCTACTCTATTTTACTTTACATAGGACGGGCCAAGAATTCGTTAACATTTGAACCTAACATCCCGCGCAAATACGAGTCTCGTGTGCTACGGGAATCCTTGGAACCGATAGTATTACAATTTGTTGGCTACAATCGCAACACATGGTTCAACTAAATGAAGCCACTGGTCACATATCCAATGAGTCCCTGCCGGTGTTCAAAGACATGTTGCCGAAAAAGCTGATTTCCAGACGAGGCGACATTCCATGGTCACCCAGAAGTCCAGATCTATCCCCAGCAGACTTCTTACTATGGGATTATTTGAAAAATCGTGTCTATATCAATAAACCAAATCCACTACGTGAACTAAAAGAAATGTCAGCGAAGAGATGTCGGCGATCGGTCTCTTAGCCGACGAGTATTCAAAAATGTCGGTGCTCGCTTAGAAGAGCGCAAACGTCGAAACAGTGGTCATTTAGAATATGTAATTTTTGAAAAATTAAATTCCCACTAAAATTAGCTTTGTAAATAAACAATTTTTATAATATATCAAATAGTTTTTATTATGATTTTTCAAATGTTAACTGATTCGTAGCGCACCCTATATTTTTGTTAAAATCTAACTGTACCCTTCTACTCCTTCTGGTGGTATATAGTAGTTGCATTGATGAGAAATGAGAAGCAAAATTGATTAAAAAATAATTTTTGAAGCAGATTGTGTTGTGTCAATTTGAGCTCAATCGATGCAGAAAAGAGTTTTTGAAGCACACACAAACCAACTTAACTTAGATGATACTGGACATAGAAATTCGTAGAGGCACACTGAACGTTCTTTATAATATACACCCAAGATGATCAAAGAAACATCAATAAGCATAGATCTGTTTTATACTTAGTTATGAGAAATCATACCTAGTTTACTATCTGCCAGTTTCGCTATTAAATTGTCTTTTGTTTCAAGTGATCCCACGCATGTGAAAACTTTACAATAACAATCTCAAGCGAATACAAATACCTCACTACTAAATTCATTCATTTCCTCAACAATAAAGTAAAACAATACATAAGTTAAAACAAGTTCATAAATACTTTGTCTGCTCATAAGTGGTTTCACATTTAGGATTGTTTGTAATGTACCTATTTTATTGAGCGTAAAACGTTAATATGATTACTAAATAAACGTGCTAATAAATGAATACTACTGTAAGTATTCAAGAAATCTTGTCTCATCTTACTTTCTTTATCTCCTCCTTAAACATCGAACTATTACACCTAGTCCTTTGTAACTATAGAAAAATGAAGTAACTTAAACATCAACAGATTATTTTGTATGCACTAT
This sequence comes from Hypercompe scribonia, assembly GCA_949316085.1. Classification (NCBI taxonomy): domain Eukaryota; kingdom Metazoa; phylum Arthropoda; class Insecta; order Lepidoptera; family Erebidae; genus Hypercompe; species Hypercompe scribonia. The sequence goes on along the minus strand of OX438967.1, from coordinate 7,651,989 downwards.
TGAGCACCTCGTGAATCGATTATTACAGAAATAGACTTCTGTTTCTTTTTAACATATTTTTAGACATCTTAATAAATAGAATGAATGTAATAAATTTAAAGCTCACCTCACGAGACCATGTATTTATTAAATATATTACAATGTGTAAGTAAACTTACGGTTACAAGTCGAACTATTTCCCTACACGTTGGCGTTATGTCATGGAGATATGTCTATAGAATTTATATTTTCCCTCATCATGTACATTTGGTATCACCAACTCTGACTTGACAACCATCGATTTTTAATTTTGAAAACAAAAATTAGTCACTAATTAATATGCCGAAATTTGTAACCAAATGTTAAAATTTGTCGATTATTAATTCAAAAAGTGGTCGATCTGGGCCGGTCTCCCCAGCTTGGACAGGTTTATATTTCTATAATTAAGACACTTCGAAATAATTTTATAAATAATAAAATCACATGCACATAATAAGATTTTTTTTAAAAAGCGTCACCATTCAATGCAGCATCTCCTTTGACTCTAAATAAATAGTAATATTAAAGAAATATTTTCCAATGGAACATAATTACTGTTTTTTTAATGCATTATAATTAAAACTATCTATGGTTTATGATACTCTGTAGACAGTCATATTTATTTTTAAACAATAACTGTAGCAAATGCGTATTGAGAATAATGTATTACACGATTGTTTTAACAGAAAAAACTTCAAGGAGGTCGATTGATACATTTGTTACCCAAAGACCTGAATACAACCGAAAAAAGGGGTTGCACATTTGGATGCACGGCGTAAAACAATTGGTAGTACCGTTCACCGAATGCCAATATGATGAAACCGTATACACGTGATGCCTTTAACAATCAGGCTACAGGTTTATGAAAGTGTAGTATAGCACCGTCGAGGTAATGGTAGACAGAGTACACGAAGTATGGTACTTATACTTATTTGTTAAAAAAAACGATGGCTCCTGTATTTACGTTTTCTTTTTAATAGTAGCCAATAAATAAAATAATTTAATACTGTACATGTGGGCCTAATTATACACAACGTAGACTAGAGAGACCACCTTGAAATACCATAATTAGAACAGTGCGGTCATGAGTCATGAGCTCAGACATAGTTTACTATAATTTTATCCTTCAATTAGTTTTTCAACGTCCACTATACTACACATTGCGCGCAGGATTGATAGTTACACTAACCCTTTACTATTTATACATAATTTACATTAGCACGCACTGCACAATATTTTATATAGGTACTGCCTATCCCGCCTATATTCTAGTATATTTTTGTACACAGAAAATATGGAATATTATGTAACTTTAAACATGTTGTACACAGGTCACGTTAAGTAATATTTACTGAACATATTGTAGAACGTTAACAACAAAAGTTGATTTTGTACCGGCTCGTTTCATTTGATTTCACCATGTTGTTTTTGGAACGAAGTTCCTTACGGCAGGCTTGGAGGGGATAGGGATTTCGCTGCGGGACCGAACGGAAAAAAATGTGATAGTAAAACCGTAAGTGGAAAAAGTGCGTGGAATAAATCTGTGGAATAAATCTGTGGAAAAAAGTGCGTGGAATAAAACCGTTAAATGAGACGTGCGCAGGCGCGAAAGCGCCTCATGTGTGCTATTTTATTATTTTAAGGAATTTATTATTTTATTTCCTAAAATACTGAATTTCCTAAATACTTTCTTGTACTTAAATAAAAACTAATCAGCAAAATTTAAGAGAAAAATAAAGAAAACCTACATAAAATTGAGCACGATTTTTTTTACAAATTGTGTCGATTCCACATTATCCGAAGGAACTTCGTTCCTACCTGGTGTCCCACGACACCATTCATTTTTTGTATATTTTCGTTACCTACATAGAATTAAATCAAGATATTACTGTATCTCACTTTTATATTATTTATTTCCTTCCTTTGTTGAAAAGTCTTCTCAGTTTGGAGACACTTATGTATATTTCAATAACAAGGACATCTTGAAATAACATAATCAATTATAAAATCACACACACATACACACAAGAGGGTTGTTCTAATTAAAAGTCATCACTGTTTGATGCAGACTACTCTTTTGACTCTACTTACAGCATTACTATTAAACACTTCTAAACAAACAAAACGAAGTGTTTCATAAACCATAGATAATTTTAACTGTATTTATTTATTTAGAGTTAAAAACATATTCTGCATGGAACGGTGACGATTTTCAAAAAGAACAGTACTGTTGTGTGTGTGTGTGATTTTATGATTTACGAAATTATTTCGAGGTGTCCTAGTTGTTGGAATATAGGCGTGTCTAAGTTGAGGAGTCTTGCCTAGAGTTAGGAAATAATAATATGATAGTGAGACATAATCTTATCTAATATACGAGGGGGCGTTTTTAAGTTCGCGGAATGGAGGGTATTGAGTAATAATAAAAACACAAAATTATTTTTCTTTTTCTATATATTCCCCTGCAACACGAATACATTTTTCAGATCTTTCAATTAGTTTTTTTATTCCCTAGTAAAAAAAAGTTTTATCTTTGTCTGAAAAATACGCCGAAACCGCCTCCTTAACCTCCTCATCAGTTGAAAATTTCTTACCACGTAATTCTTTTTTCATTTTTGGAAAGAGATAATAATCACTCGGAGCCAAATCTGGACTGTAGGGTGGGTGATTCAAAATATCGAAGCCCACCTTATGCAGGGCAGCCAGTGCGACTCGGCTCTTGTGAACGGGAGCATTGTCATGCAATAGCAGGACACCTTTCGTTAATTTTCCCCGTCTTTTTTCTTTGATGGCTTCTTTTAACTGTTCTAAGATTGAAGCGTAGTATTCCCCCGTTATAGAAATGCCTTTATCTTTATAATCTATCAATAATATTCCTTCTGAGTCCCAAAAAATCGTTGCCATGAGTTTCCCAGCCGACTGTGAAACCTTAAATTTCTTAGGTCGTGCTGTGCCCTTTTTGTGCCACTGCATGGAGTCTTGTTTGGACTCGGGTTCATAATGATGAACCCAAGTTTCATCCCCAGTAACAATTTGATTCAATACGCCATCCTTGTCTTCATTGCAGAGGTCCAAAAACGCACGTGAACATTCCAAGCGCTGTTGTTTTTGCAATGGCGTGAGCATTCTCGGCACCCACCGTGCGCTAACCTTAGTCATGCCAAGATGATCGTGTAAAATTTTAAAAATTGTTGTATCCGATACTCCAACCATTTCTGCGAGTTGTTTCTTTTTTAGTCGAGCATCTTCCAATACAATTTTTTCTACTTTTGCAATAACTTCTGGCGTAGTCACCTCAACGGAGCGCCCCGGCCTCGGGTCGTCTTCAAGTGATTCCCTGCCTTGTTTAAATAAACTATGCCACTTGTAGACCATTGTTTTTCCTGGGCAAGAATCCCCGTAAACCGATGACATCTCATTGAGTATGGTTTGAACAGACTTTCCTTGCTTAGTAAGGAATTTTATCACCGCACGGAATTCAATTTTCTCCATTTTTTTCACTTCGTTCCCGATTAAAATACTTGGTCAACGATAGTTTAATAACTAATGATCCAATCACAACAAATTTTACTATGCAGACTAATTATGAGTCACTGAATACGGTAGGCATCAAAAGAGCGCGTTTACCCGCCTTTTTCACTGTCATTCCGCGAACTTAAAAACTTACCCTCGTATCTTTATTTTATTATATGAAACAAAAATATGATAATGATGATTATGTACTCCAAGCCGATTTTGGCCATGATGGCCGTGTCTCAACGGAGACCAGCCAACTTAACGAGAGATATTAGTGCACAAGTGTGTGCGCAAGCACAGCTGCACTCTGCGTTCCCGCGCAATCCAATGAGACGGCTATCCCACACGACTGGGGAGAGATCACGTAGAAGATCAACGAATTTACGTACTCTGCAAGGCACGAGGGTTAAGACTCCAACTTTCAAATTCCAGCCGGTAATAAGCATTTCAATAATCAGAAAAACTCAATAACTCTTTGCTGGACTGACCTGGGAATCGACCTAGAAACCTCGCCATCCGCTACCATCGCTAACCGCCAGAACAATGAAACAGCGAAGAGATTAGTGCAATCAAATCAAGCGAGCCTATACAAAGTCTGTCGTTATACTGTATGTTTTCTTTTATATATATTTAACCTACCAAAGTGACCCTATTCTGCCTGATGGAAAGCATGAATAGAACCCAAAAGCGGTGGTCGCCATACTCACAGGTACGACAGTGTGATATGGCGACCCACGCTATGGCGGTCTAATGAGATGCTTTTTCACGCCCCGCTTAAAGGACCCGGGACCGTAGTGGGAGGGAAACACGTGCGCTGGTAATGAATTCCAGGTTTTAACCGATCTGCACAGGAAGGAAGAGCCGAACCGTTTAGTTCGTGAGCGTATGTCTACCATTCTGAAACAGTGACTGCCAAGACCAGCACGAGTTGTCCTATAGAGGAACGGAGAGGATGGGATGAGTTTTAAGAGCTCGTCAGAACATTCTCCATGATAAAGGCTGCCATAGAGGCGACATCTCTTCGCAACTGCAGAGACTCAAGTCATTCAGTGACTTTCAGGTTATTGATGATCCGGACTGCTCGCCGCTGTAACCGATCCAAAGCGTCCTGCGCGGATCCATCGTAAAGATGAGAACAGTACTCCACGCAGGAGCGTACCTGGGTCTTATAAAGAAGACACAGATGCTCCGGCGTAAAGAACCTTCTCACTCTGTTCAGTATACCCAGCTTACGCGAGGCCGCCTTAGTAACGCTTTCAATGTATTCTCACAGTTTGAGGTCACGGCCAATATTCATACCCAGGATACTGAGATTGTCCTGCAGTGGCAGTTGATTGTTCTGAAAAGTGGGGAGGGGAAGGAATGGAGACTTTTTAGTAGAGAGCACACACGCCTGTGTTTCCTTGGCGTTGAGCTCGACCAGATTCTGATGACCCCATTGAGAAATGTGGCCTAGGACCCGGTCGAGCTCAGTGACAAGCTTTTGTCGCTTTTCCTCAACATCCGCTAATTTGGCTATATATTACACAATTGAAGTACTTCTGTTACTTGGTAGTCCAGGATGTCATAAGCTAAGATTGTTCAATATTTTAATTTTTTATTTTATTACGTAGTAGAGCCACGCTGATTTCAGCACGAACGGGCCGGCTCAACTGGGGTAGTACTACCCTCTCACAGAAGACCAATCTATAGCGCCAGCATCCGTGCTATCGTGTTATGCTGGCGAGTGCGAGACTGGAGGCCTATTGATGCAGAGGTGACAGTTATCGTGATAACTGTGTGAGCCTTACATTGCCACGATGACTGTCATGCCTTTTACGTCCCCAAGCGGGGCGTGCAAAGCATCTCGCTAGGCCGCAATAGTGTGTGTCATCACACTGCATTGTCTGCATTATAAATGAGTTTGGTGACCACAACTCTTGGATTCTATTCATGCTTTCCATCAGGCAGAGTAGGGTCACTAAGGTAGGCTCTTAATATAGAAAAAAAAACTTACCTTACCCTTTCTATGTCAGCACTATATAGACATGCAGAATTGTGGGTATTTAATTAAAAATGCATTTGCTTCACTAGTTATTTAAGATACTTAACTATACTCATTTTTGATAAGCTATTCAACAATTTCAGAACCTGTTCAACATAATGATAGTCTATTATTTGAAACGTGTTTTATAAGGTATGCATCTCTGTGCCACTTTTTTAGTTTCTCTTGTGGGTTGAATTATTATATTTAACAAAGGAAATCACGGCAGACAATTAATACAATTTATTCAAAGCGTCATTAAAATTATAGCTATAGTACTTTTTTTTGTGGAAAGTGACAACATCAATTAAAGTAAATACGTTATGTTACTCTTCTAAATCCTTTAATATCATCGTAATGTAAATAATCTGCTTAACATATATAATAGTATAATATTTCATGCACATTTCCCAATCAAAGAAATATTAAAAAAGAAGAAGTAACGATATTATTTAACCCTATTATTTCAAGTAAAAATATGTCAAATAAACTTAAATGATTTTGACATTCACCTACTGGAGTCCATGCCCATGATGTGTATTTATCCTGTTAAGGTAGGATGAGGCATATCAAACGACACATGCCGACTGTAATTTTAATCACAATTATGTAATAGAAGATAAGCTGATTGCTTTCAACCTGGGACTTTATACATGAAATAGGTAAATTAGAAGTCCAATATAAAGAGTTGGTGAGGGTGAGAAGGCAATGATAGGGAAAAATATTGTTTATGAGTGTAGTTACGATGGGAAGTAAGCAAAAGTTGCTGATGCCGAGAAGTCTGAGGTTGCCTATTTAAAGAATGTCGTCGGATTTAACAAGTATGAAGTAGGGAAAACGGTTGTTTATAGATCTCTGATTTTAGTAGGGTACATAGGGTTACCATTAAAAACTTAGGGCCCCAAGCCACCCGCACCTGCCAGTGATACCTAGATCTAGACCTAATAATCGACGGAATCTTACTCGATTGTAAGGTCAGAATTACTCAGGAGTAAAAGTTACTGCTGTCAGGAGTAGGAGACTCTGTTAGGAGAGTAGGAGATTATTAGTAACATAAAATATTTTTTTAAATAAAAGTACCATCTAGAACCCATGATAATGTTCACAAATAAGCTTAGTCTAAGAGATCTTAGATTACTCAAACTATTTGAAACCCAAATTAAGCAGGTAATCAAGCAGGTCAAAAATGTGAAAACATCAATGCAATAAACATGTATTTTTTACTTGACGTCTCGAAGCAGAAGAAGGCTAAACAGATGAAAAGAACTTGTAAAGGTGGCGCCTCTTGGATTGTGCTTGAGGTCGTGTAGACCCGGACTGCGAATTGGATTGTTGTTGAAAACAATCTTGTGACTTGATCGCGACCTGTGCTCCCAACGTGAATCGCATTCTATGATGTCTAACGTTGAATAGTAATGGTTATAGGTCTTTAAACTACCGAGACCGACTCAAAACACATCTTTACCTTGCACAAGAATATTAGTGCGATTCGTTGACCTTGTATCAGTTTGCGACGAACAGTGCCTACAGTTGCCCTATCGGGCGGCATTACACATAGAATCTAGCTAAGTTGCTTCGTATATAACTAGTGTATTAAATGGTAGACCTGTTGACAGGCCGATAGGTTGATATCTTTACATTGAAACTTTATAAAAAATATATACTTCCCACTAACTGTCGTAATCTGTATCACTCCTAAAAACTTGCGATCACCGCAAGAGACTTCTATGCTTCTCAAAGGAATTGGGTTGTATGTAAAGTTTGGATTACTATAATACTAGCCAACTAAATCAGATAACCTTACCACGTCATATAAAGAACCGTTCCTGTGTCTAAATGAGAAAACTACAGCCCAGTTATATTATACCAATATCAGTGTTATAGCAATTGCTATCTGTTCGTTGCTGAAAATACGACTCATTAGTAAATATATTTAGAAAGCGATTAGCACAAGCATTCATCTGCGGGGTTCTCATCAAAAGCCCAAATATCATAGTATCAGGCATCTCCACAGCATAGAAACGCTGAGTGCGTTCTAATACAATTAAAATTTGGTTCTTTGATTGTGAAAATAACCAATTCTCGCGTTTTACTTTCAATGTTAAAAACGAGATTATTTTCAATAATACTCTGACCTGTAAGGCATTGTTCCGTATCTAACTTCTGATGTGAAAGCAGATGAGTTATTTAGGTTGTTCATGCACGTGATTTTTTTTTTTTTGTTAAGGTCCATCCAAATTGACTCTACTCTGCTTGATGGAAACCATGAATGGAATCCAAGTATATGGGCGAGTAATGTAAAACAACTCGATTACATAGGAATCACACAATTTACTCTCTCGGTTTCCAGTTTCTATTCGATTTAACGTCCAAAACTTCTGAACTACAGACGTTTTACAGAACATATAGCACTTGGATACGACACAATAGGAATAAGGACCATCACCGTTTGGTAGTTTTGCATCATTCTATTACATTTTCAAGTTTTAGGCAAACTCACAAATACCGATCAGATCCAGGAATGTGGTTTGTTTTCAGCTATGTCCAACAATTCAACAAAACATCCGAAAGTAGAAGCATCTTATAGAGCGGCAGTGTTCCGTATTCGGTCGGAGTAAATGAAATTCACTCTGAATGGGTTTTATTTAAGAGATGGGCCAATATGCTCATCTCCTTTTTTAACAGCAGTTAGTGTTTTGATTGGTGGAAGAATTATTAACAAATGGTTTTCCAGAAATGTTTTTGAGTTTCATAACATTTCTGAAAATGTGTAGCTTCATTTTGATCTTATCAGTAGCATCAGTTATCATATTAATACAATCAGTACAATTATTCGAAGAATTAAGTTTTTGCAAACAGTGACGGCGTTTATTTGTTCATTTACATTGTAAATGGGTGTCATGTCGTAGAGTAAATGAATGTAAACTTCAACCAAATATTATATTTTACATTAAAAACGTAGTCATTTACCAGTAAATGGAACACACTGCAACGTCTACAACACACGCCAAATATATTCGTAAGCCTAGTCTGTAAGGTGCTTTATTTTACCTTCACGTGCCAGATTGATGCAATTATCTGTGCTTTAAAATTATTCTTATTACAGCTTATTTGAAATTGTTGTTCTTTAATAACCATTATTTTACAAGAAAGTAATAGTTACATTTTGAACGTACGTATATTTTCGTGACTCGAAAGAACACGATTAGTCGTCAATTTTGCTTATTAAAGGAATGGTTTATATCGCAAAGGAATTGAGAATGTTGATTCTAGGCAACAACAATTTTACCATAACTGCACAATAGTCGGCAATCTCAGATATAACCGTGCAAATACATAATTAATTATGCACTTGATAAATTATAACAATTAACTTAAACCATTAAAGTCAAATATATAAACATCGGAACATATAAAAGTGAATATCAATAAGGCATATCATAGAGTCATCTATAATAACTTTAGTAGAATATTATTTATTCTACTAAAGATTATTATCTATTCTACTAAAGTTAGTTGACTCTATTAATATTCTACGTACTCTACGAAGTTAGTGAAGTTAGACAGTTTCACTTTTCGTTTCATCGAAAAACATTCGACTGGCTTATTTGCTCGGTTTCTGTAATGATTAACCACTATATTTTTAACAAAACTAATAAAATATTTTTGTAACCAACCCATATGAACGAGTTATTTAATATTTTATGCTCCGTGGATGGAACTGATGACGTCTATGGCAAATCTACATCTGTATCGGTGCCGAGCTCTCTGCTTAATTTCGTTACATCTTACCGATGTTTACAAGACTGATACGATATATTTATTTAGAATTAAGTAAATGAAAGTCAAAAAACCATATTTACTCTACAAGGAGTTTTTTACGAAAGTGATGTTGTAATTGGTGTTTTGTGATGTCATCAAAAGGTTTCTGACTCACGAGGTACTGCAAGATACGAATTATGAAACAGCTTTCCAAGAAACTGATTTAAAATCACACTTTCTACAGATATTACGTGTACCATAACTATAATCCTTCTACACTAGGTATTCATGTTTTATGTTCGCCGAATTAAAATAATTCGATTATTTTATTTTTTCAAAGTAATTTACTTACGTAGTGATGACCACCTTAACATTAAACTTTTTATTTCGTCGTAATATTTATTGTGAGGGTTTCTTTACGTATAGTAAATTAGTAAATTAGTGAATAGTGTAAACGGTACCTAAAAAGATTTTTTTCGTATGACATAGAGAGTAAACGAGTAAAAGGGCGATCTAATGGAAAATGACTACCATCATCCATGAACATCTGAACTCAGGGTCACAAGCGCGTTATGAGCCTTTAACAAAAGAGTACATTCTTTTCTTAGAAGTCGTATAAGAGACAATCTGTCCCATATGTTGGTTGTAAGAGGTAAAACAGTTTTTTGCAAGGCGCGCAGTAGTGAAGTTTTACCGCCTAGAACGACCGTGGAAGGTTGTGGCGAGTATTAGTCTGACGAATTCCTAGGAACACTCTCTTAATACAAAAGATAGAAAATGCGGCGTGAAAGCTACACCTTTACGTGTCAAGAGGTTAAGCACATCCGAGATCTAGTGGCTATCACCATTATTTTGTATATTGTTATTTGTATTGCTCACCAACATAAGTAAGTCCAATGAAACTATAATTTAGGAGATAAAGTTTCTCTATCTATTCTATTTTGGAACCACAAACATAAATTATATACATGATAGTATCTGATTAGAAGAATGCTTCATTCAATATTCACTTTCTTTTATACTTGTATGATGATAATACGTTTCCAACAGAATATACACATAATTTGATCTAGTCTAGTTCTAGTCTTATCGTTAAATATACCTTATTGTTGGTGAACAGTATGTATAAAAGAACCGATCACTTGTAAAGCCGAGCTGAGTACAAACTTAAGAGCTGAATTCAACTTGTGTTTCATTTTGATTACTAAAGCCTTTCAAAAATCGTACCGATCCCAATATATAACAGACTTATTAACTGCACGGGTTGCATAGTGGTTTAAGAAGTGACCACCGCTTTCTATTCCGCTGAGTGTTGTGGGTTCAAGCCCCACGTGGGACAACACTTTCTGTGATACGCAAATTGTTGTTTAAAGTCTATGTTTTCCTTACGTCCGTTTCATGTATATTTGTAAAGTCCCCCGTGATACAGGAATATTTTTTAGTGAAGGAGTTGTTTAAAAAAAAATGCTATGCTAGATATTACCCTCGTTATAAATTTTTATGAAAAAGCAGTTTTCTTTCTCACTTTCACACTAAAATATTTAGAAAACTGACTCCTTGAATATTACAGTTTAATAATACACATAAATAATCTCATCACACCACATATTAAAAAAGGTATGCGTTGAAGTCTTTTGTATGCAAATTAGAAATTAAATAATTTAAATAATACTTTGTTTGTGTAATTGCGTTATACATTTCGCAAAGTATAGTTAACAAGTTATGCAATGTAGATGTACTCGTTAACCATTATTGGTTCTTTAAACGGTGTAGAAATTTGCCGGCTTCATGCTTTCATTGATTGACTCATGCATAATGTAGTCATTAGGTAAGTCATTAACTACAATAGGGTCGTGGTACTGTCGATATCTATTTGACAGTTATATTTCGAGAGGATATATGTTTATTTTTATTTATAGTAAAAACTTCTTTTACAAATTGCCCATTTTTCATAATTGTCTTCTCAAATGAATTATTCATTTAATAATGACTGATAACGAGTGAAAATGACGTTTCTTTTATAAGTTAAATGTAAGTTATCCTGATTATGTACTAAATTTTAAATTCAATTTTCTGTAATTTTATTTCAGTTATAAGAAGTGATCATTAAAGATTCTATTTATGAGACTATAAGCTAATAAACATACTTATTGACTTCTAAAGACATACATATTATAGATAACGGATATCAGACGGAGAATAAATGATCACGCTCGTTACAGAATTTAATTTAGTTGGAAATTGTATCAACAACCTCTAATTAGCAGTCAGGACCACTTACTATAAGATCAACAGACCAGTCAAAATAAACTAGCACACTTTTTATTAGTTATAAGCGACGTATTGTAGGTAAGTAGGGAATGATGTTTTAGTGAGACATAAAAAATGTACAACTGTAGAAGTAGTAGCATTGAGCGGATGTTACAAATTTATTAAATTCTTTTGAAGTAAAAAAATTGCCGTTTAAAACTTGAAAAAATAATTAAAACATGTTTTATTTTTGAGTTAAATACAGATTATTGTTAAATTTCGTTGAAATTGCTTACTTATTCATTACATTTTATAACTTCAAATAACTTGAGAATACCAAACGTCACGAAACTCACACCGTGTGAAAAACGTTATAGCTGTCTCGTCTACGAGTATTTGTATATATGCGAAATATAGCTCTTAACCAGCTATATACTCGTATATAAACATTTGTATTTGTTAGATACTTTAAGACATGATTTCGATAGTGTCTGTTTATTATTAAAAGTAAAAATCGGGACGCAAAATTTTAATCACCTACTTAAGTTCTAACAATACTTTGATATACTCTTACTTATTATTTATGTTTATCGGTTCAAATACGTTGCATCATTATGTCCTGGTAAAATGTTCGCACGGAAATGAGCAAGCTTTTTAAATTTATTTAAAATCACATGTATATCACAAGATGTTCTCAGGGAAATGAAATCGGACGCAGGTGTCGTGGGGAATTTTAAAACTAATTGCCGTATCTGTACATCTGTGAAACAGATTTATCTGGGTGATCTCTAGCCTTTCTCTTTAATGAAAAAATAAACAGTCATTGAAAAGTTTATTCTCTGTGCCTAGTGGGTATTCTCGTACCCGGTATTGTGGTACATTTGTACCTGTCTATTTTTTCATTATTGATGAAACTTAAAATAATTTAACTGCAGTAAAATATTAAAAAATGAAGGAATACTATAAGCGCTCATCTCAACAATAGATAATTTATGTAGCTACAAAATTAGTATAATGAAGTACAGTGTTAATGTTTAACATTCGTTACAGTTATATTTATGTATATAATCTATTGCTTCTTTAAAAACATCTGTGGACTGTAGATACATAGTTCTTCATTACAAAGACTGCACTGTTTTATTAGTAGTTTGGTATTTAATTACCACGAGGGACAGGAGGGTCAAATGGGGTGTTTGCATGTAAGTTATCTACAAATCTGTTAGTTATTGTTTATTTTATTTTTTATAATAAAAAATACACAAAAGAAAGTGACGAAACATTCAACAAAACTGTTACTTTGAATTTTATAAGCTTTCGTAACGCAGATCATCATTTCATTCTTATTAATTTCATTACAGATAGTCAAGTATTTCCTACGATTCCCCCGGTACACCGACTGGAGTAATAGTGAAAATTTCATTCTCAACGCAAGTGCTGTTTCCATAGTACAAGTAAGTTTTAAAAATTCCTACTCTACTAAAGACTGTCTTGCAGTGTAGATATCGTTTTATATTGTACATATGTACTAATGCTGAGATATTTTTTATGTATGTTTTCTAATGTTTCGAATTTTAATAAACTGTACAGGTTTTTCTATTTAAAGTGTCGGGTTATGTGGTTTAAAATTCATTATCACGCCTATTGTCACGTCAGGATCTGATGACAAAAGACAGAAAGGAGGAAACTGTTGATCTTTTTTTTGTTTATAGCAATTCAAAGCATTTTAGGTATCAAAGTACAGTACTCATTATTCATCGTCTTGCCGACTTTCACTAATTGAAACTTTTGAACACCCACATTTGTGTTCTAAATCGTGTGATAAAATCTAATCGTGCAAAGAACATTACCGCGTAGCTTGGTTCATGATTCTCCACTTGCTTACTCAGACAGCATTGAATTTTGATCCTTGTCTTAATACTGAAATTGATTTGAATCTTTTGGCGGTCGTTGTCCAAACAGGCTCGAGGTCGTGATGAGATGTATTTGAGTGAAAGTTGTTATAATCCCCCACCTCCGTCATCGGTCACTGTCTCGCATCGCTGTATTCACTCGTTTTGTTCAACGTGATTGCTTATGCGTAACCTTTTAAATTAGAATCTGATGGTTGATAGACGTTAAGCAGGCGTTTTATTATTACTGTTCACATTTATAGTTAAGCTATTCATAGCTAAGTTATTCATATTATCGAAAGATAATTTTTATCGAACAGATCTTTTGGTTTAAATATCAAGGAAAGACTGTGATAGTCACAAAAAAGAAACTCCTATATCTATGATAGAAAATATTTATTAACAATGAATTATAGGAGCTGCAAAGAAAGATAATCATTTGTGAAAAGGTTACCCTTATGGTCTGCTAGTTAGGTACTTAAATTACAAACATGAGCACGACAGGTCACAATATATTCTTAAAAAAAATTACTGTAAATGAACTACAACAAATTTTTACTTCTAGAAAAACTTAGATTGATGAAAATGGATTATGAATAAACATCAAAGGAAATAAATACTTAGCCACCCACTCATCCTCTATATAAACATAGGTGTGTGCACAGTATGTTTTAAAGAAAGAGACAGTTTTCACGGACAGGTTCTAAATATTTCCAATATAATTCTATGTTAATAGCACGAGTAAATAGAAGAAAGTGTCAGCTGTACTGAGATTTACATAACTGCTGGCAAAACCAATGATATTTCACCGAACACGACCGAGCAAATACTATTAGCACCAACCGCTATCTCCCACTCGTAGGAAATAAAATTTGAAAATTAATGTTAATATACAATTTGTTACGAGTTAACTATTTTTCATTCAAAAATTGGAAGTTACCGTCACGTGAAAAGTACCAGTTGTAGTTTATGAAAACGTCTAATCGACCTTAATTCTATAAACGAAAAATTAGCAAAGTAATCAGTATTTCCTTAACAGACGGCATAAACACCATTTCATTTATAATTTTGATATTAAATGCGTTTAACTATAATGTATCATGCTACAGACTAAGAAAGTAATAGGACATCATAAAAGAAAATGCCCGTGTCTTCAATAATACCCAATTTAAAGACAACGTTAAAGCAACTATTGAAATAATCTAACTGTCGGTATGGTGTAGAGTATCGAATTTAATCTTATATCATTATAAATTATCTAAGGGGTTATTATTTTCCTATCAAAGGTAAAATCAATATTAAAAATAAAATCTTTCCTTCGTAAATTCTCTGCTGACCAATTACAATAATATTTCTATTAAAAAAAAACTAAGTCGACTTCAAAACAAAATCAAATGGTTAATCTCATCCTAGAAACATTAAAAAGTGTAACATAAACTTAATTATTTATTCGGTTGAAAATGCACGACGTTTTCTAACATCTTATATTAAAAGCTTACTTATTAGTTATAATTTAGTTATTATTAGTGAAATTCTAAATGTACCTAAATATTGAATTACTTTGCTTAGCAATCGAGTTATACTCGTATGCGTTTTTAAGTTGTTATTACTTATTTACAAAATTAATAATAAATTAAAAATGTTTTAATTACGAGTGATATATCATATAATGGACGACTTAGTAACTGTTGATCGGTTAAAGTATTAGATAATCTGGTTATATATTTACCAACAACTGACAGATCTGGATCCTACTCGCTGCGCTTGCATAGTCGCTTACTTCTTTGGAATATTATTCTTGTTATTTTTAGCTTGGCACCAGCTTTAGATAGATTTTAGGTACGCGTACGTCTTCAAATAGATTTTAGGGGCTAGACAATATTTTTTTAAATATAATATGCACGAATAGTCTCTTAGTTGTATTTTTCAAGTTGTTCAGGTGATCTGTTAGGTCAGTTTAGAATTTACATTATACTTTAAGTTGCCGATGTAGCTACCAGTATTTTGGATAAAAGAAAACATATACGAGGTGTGTTCAAAAAGTAAGGTGACTTTTCAAATTTGGCGGGCAACGTACTTTCGATTATCGATTTTTTTTATTTTGTTATGTTGGTACACTCTTCCCGAACATCTGTACCAAGTTTCAAGTGTATAGCATTTTTTGTTTGGTTGGGAGAGGCGTAAAGGTTATAAGTGTTTTTCGTGCTCGGCGATTTCTTGCTATCGAAAAATATGGATCAAAGGATTTGCATCAAATTTTGTGTAAAAAATAAAATAAAGTGCTCCGAAACACTTAAAATGTTGACAGTGGCATACGGTGAAACTGTTCTGAGTAAAAAAAATGTTTACAAGTGGTACAAACTCTTCCAAGATGGCCGGGAAGATGCCAATGACGAGCCTCGCTCTGGACGCCCAAGCACGTCAACAACTGATGAAAACGTTCAAGCAGTGAAGAAAATTGTTCTGGAAAATCGTCGAATCACTATCAGAGAAGTTGCTGAGGATGTTGGTATATCGCTTGGCTCGTGCCATGAAATTTTTTCTAACGTTTTAGGCATGAGACGTGTGTCAGCGAAGTTTGTTCCGAAATTGCTAAATTTTGACCAAAAGAACCGTCGCATGAGCATCGCTCAAGAACTGTTGAATGACGTCAGCGACGACCCAGATTTACTCAAAAGGGTCATAACTGGTGACGAATCATGGGTATATGGTTATGATATCGAAACCAAAGTCCAATCGTCCCAATGGAAGAGCCCAGATGAGCCAAGACCGAAAAAAGCACGCCAAGTTCGATCAAATGTCAAAGTTTTGCTCACTGTTTTCTTCGATTACCACGGCGTGGTGCATCAGGAGTTCTTACCATATGGACTTACGGTCAATAAACAGTATTATCTTGAAGTTATGCGCCGTTTGCGAGAAGCAATACGAAGAAAACGTCCGGAATTGTGGAAAAACAATTCATGGCTTTTGCATCACGATAATGCCCCTGCTCACTCATCTTTGCTGGTGAGAGATTTTTTGGCCAAAAACAACACCACAATCATGCCTCAGCCACCATATTCACCGGATTTGGCCCCATGTGACTTTTTCTTGTTCCCAAAACTAAAGAGACCTATGAAAGGACGGAGATTTGCAACGATTGAAGAGATAAAGACTGCATCGCTGGAAGAGCTCAAGGCTATACCGAAAAGTGCTTATGAGAAGTGCTTTGACGATTGGAAAAACCGCTGGCATAAGTGTATTGTATCTGAGGGGGATTACTTTGAAGGGGACAACATAAATATTGATAAATAAATAAATATTTTTTCTTAAAAATACAAAGTCACCTTACTTTTTGAACACACCTCGTACAACGCTAAGGTTTGGATTAGGAACCTACATTATAACTATATATACCTAGCTTGTCTTAGTGTTTCAATGTCAATGTTTACAATTAGTGGTTAAATTTCAATACGTACTTCAAACCACTACAGCTATCCGCATCAGGAGGAATAACATTTGAAGGTCGTCGTTTTCCATAAGTTGTTGCTTCTTATGACTTTTAAATTAGTAATTTATTTGCTCTAAAATGGCATAATAAAAAAACTTAAACCCGCTCCAAAAAAAATTTCAAACGATAACTCCCTGCCTGGAAACGTAAAACTAAAAAACGTAAAATAAAGTGCCTGTAATTTGGCTGGCTTAAATTACTATGTGACAGTTTTTACGTATACCTATTTAATTACTTATTTATTTAAATAAATTAGTATTATAATATATGCTAGGCATTTAAAAACTATTTGAAGTCGGAGTCAAGCCAATAATTACAAGTGAAATATTACAAAAATTCAAAATTAAACCATCTGTCAAAAACTAACACCACAACGTATCAAAAGTGTTTTTGCATGACCTTCAAGGAAGTCTTTTGCGATGAGTTAGATTAGATCAGTAATCTTTTCCGCGCGGAAGCGAGCAAATGAAGCGAACGTATACCAGGTTCCTCTCTGCTGTTACCTCTTACCATTTCACACTCACCTCAGTCTTGCCTGATTACCAGCATTAAAGCGCCCGTTGGTCGTTCGTTAGGTATTTCATACACATTTGAAACATCCAATATCTTAAAAAAAATATTAGATTAATCGTTCATTACAGCGATCAATTTCAATTTAATCATATACGCTATGGAAATAAGTAGTTGTCTCGAAGGTAATTAGGATATTTAGTTATTATGATATCGGTGTAGCGGGAACGGATATACATAACTTATTAAATACCTATTGGATTTGGTAGCTATTTAAAACAGATTTTACATACCTAGCACACACTATAACACTACTTTATTTAAATTCATAGGTAAGGTGGTAGGTAGGTATAGACAAGAATTGTCACATAGTAATTTAATCTAACCAAATTAAAGTCAGTTGATTTTACGCTTTTTAATTTTACGTCTCTAGACAGAGAGTTTTCGTGTGATATTTTTTGAAGTTGGTTTAATTTTATTTTAATTGTTTATTGAAAACCTCGTAAACAGGGCAATACACGTATTTTAGTTAAATATTCCAACTTTGAACTAACCGCTAAGATCGTGAACCGTGAACCACTCAACTACTTTGTAAGATAAAAATTGTGGTCTATTCAGGCAAACAACAGACAATTGTCTTCCAAATCGAAGTCATCACATAAAATTACAAAGTTTAATGTAACATTTTATGTAATAAAATAAATTTAGCATCTTGAAACATCATATTACATCAAATTGCCAGCGCTAGACAGTTTGCTGCTGGACATAGGGCTTTCCTTAGAAAAGAAATTTTTGCCTACTATATCACGCACTAACCTAACGTGATATGGGTTGGTATAAAGTTAGTCCTACGAAGTTTGCTCTTTTAGTCAGCTCTTACGGCACAAACGGGGTAGTTGTAGTACGTAGTGTGGTAGTTAGCAGGTACGGAGGTTAATATCCCAACTTCCAAACTTCGGGCTGTTATTGGGCATTTCTATGATCAAAAAACTCAATAACGTTTTTTAACCCGACCCGGGCACCGAACTATCTTGATCGGCAGTAGCATACGTTTACTGCTAGGCGGTTAACGAGGTGTGTCAGCAAGGTGGTCAAAGAGGTGTACTGATTGTTAAGTGTCATACCTGTCAATAGATAGATATCAATACTATTATTGACACAAAACGTTATTATAAATACGATAAATAAACCATTTTTCAGATTTTTATAAAAATACTTTTAGATTTTTATGAAGGCAATTTATTGTTCGTAATTTAGTTTGTGCTCATCATCCAGAATATTTGTTGCTGTATTACTTAGGATAAGAAAAAATAATAATTGTAGTACTAGTATAGTTGTAATAGTTATTTTCATGTTGGAATTACAAATTTTTAACAATCAAATATGTGAAATTATTTGTTTAATTATAATTACACTGTTATTCATACCTTAAAATCAAACGACAATTCCTTATTTTTTGATTTTATTACAATAATAAGTTTTTTAAAAGTAAATTTCGAAGTTTTATTTATCTATTCTCTTCATTAAATGTTACACCAAATTGATGTCCGAAATTGATTTTGTTACATCCCTTATTTTAATTGTCTTTAATTTATATATTACTTTCAAACTATATAACACCCTAATCATATCATTTCAGTGTATTTTTTGTACGCCGATTACTTTGGAAACAAAAAATTGTAAAAGACAATGCAATAACAAAACTGATGTCCTACTTTGTCAAGAGTAATGTACACGCAACACCGTAACTGTTGAATGGATTTGGTGCGATATATAAGTAGGCTACTTTTGTGGGTCACAAACACAGTTAATCACAATAATTTTAGTTATTTGGTGATGCTCTTACTAAATACTGACACAATGTTTAAAACTAACCTACTGATAACCTACTAGTGCATCCAACCTTTAACATAATTACTCACAATCCAAAACTTGACCCATAAAAAATAAGAAACATTTAACCTGACTTTATTTTTTAATGATTCGTTAGTTATAGACATAACATTATATATTTCAGTTTAATTTTTATTTTATATCAAAACTTTAGTGAAAAATAAATAAGGCGCTAAGGTGTACTGTGTATTGTATTGTATTGTAAAATTTCTTATTATGCATATTAACAATGAACATGTTGTCCAAAGAACATGTGGAAATTAATCAGTAACCTTTCAAATAATAGGGCACCTGCTAGTTGTACTCCCCCAAATTTGAGGCTTGATAATGGCACTATAGCTACTACACCCACAGAGGTATGTGAGATTTTCAATAGGTTTTTTGCAGGCATAGGAACACAATTAGCAAACTTGATACCTACCACTAACGGCAATGCTGACACATATACACTACCTAAACTTAGCCAAAATTTGTTACACTATGAACTAACCTATTTCCACCCATGTACTATCAAAGAAGTGTCCTATATTATTGATGGATTAGATCCCAATACAAGTACAGGAATTGATGGTGTAAGTACGAAAGCTTTAAAATGTATAAAAGACCTTGTCATTCAAAACCTAACATATTGCTTAAATTCGCTTCTGAAGAGTGGGACCTTTCCGGATAAGTTAAAGATTGCTAGAGTCACTCCTATCTACAAGTCAGGTGTTAAATCAAATCCTGGCAATTACAGACCGGTTTCAGTGTTGCCGGTACTTTCCAAAATATTAGAAAAGATTATATATAAAAGACTGGATGAGTATTTAAGTAAAATTAAATTTATATACAATCAACAATACGGCTTTCGACCTCAATCTAGCACACTCAGTGCTACTATTGATTTAATTACCAATATCAAAACCAAAATAGACAAAAAACAGATAGCACTGGGGGTGTTCATTGATCTAAAGAAAGCGTTTGATACCGTCAGTCATTCTCTGCTACTCAAGAAACTATTGAGAATTGGTATTGCCGGTTCCGCCTACAACATCCTTGAATCTTACTTGAGTGATCGATATCAGGTGGTTAAAGTGGGAGAATACCAAAGTAGTCGTGAACGGTTGACCTGCGGGGTACCTCAGGGATCTGTCCTAGGACCTTTATTGTTTCTAGTGTACATTAACAACATACACCAAGCAGGGCTACAGGGACATTTAACTTTATATGCAGATGATACATGTTTGTTTTATTTTGGAAGCAATATCACTGAAATCGCTGAGCGTGCTCAGTCTGATCTTGACATACTACAAAAATGGTTTCAGCACAATCTCCTTACAGTCAATACTTCTAAAACATCATACATAATATTTAAAGCCAAAAATAAAAAACTCGCCGATTATCCTCAACTTAGAATAAACGGGGAAGTGTTGCGAATTAGTAAACAAGAAAAATATCTTGGATTGATACTGGATTGCAACTTAACATGGAACGCCCATATACAACATATCACAAATAAACTTTCCACACTTGTGGGCTCATTACACAGAATAGTGAAATGTATTCCCAAAAAAGTTCGGCCTCTAATCTACAATGCCCTTGTTAAGCCTCATTTATTGTACCTCATAGAGTTATGGGGAAATGCATCTGATACAAACTTAAGACCAATTCAAATTTTACAGAATAAAATAATCAAAGTATTACATAATTATGACTTTCTTACACCAACTAAAACTATTTACCGAGACACTAAACTACTAAACATAAAACAACTTTTTATGTACAACACATGTATACTAATTTATAAAATAAATCATAAACTCATACATTCACAAATTAGTTTCATAATGAAAGGTAAAGCCAATAAATACGCCACACGTCGCGCCAATCACCTCGTATTGCCTAACATAAGAACTAACTATGGAAAACGCAACTTAACGTTTGGGGGAGCACAGATTTACAACAAACTTCCTGCGGATGTAAAAGAAGCGAATTCTCTGAAAACATTCAAAAATAAATTATTTATTCAGATATATAATAATGAAACATTTTAAGCAACATCTTTTCACTTGGACCACCACCTTATCACAGGAATGCAGAGAACTCGCTCCTTACGCGGTAGCAACTTTATTTTTGTTCAACTTTATTTTTGTTCTACCCGCACCGAGATATTAATGTTATGTTATTTGTTTAATATTGTTCTCATGTAAGTGACAATTGTCTTAATGGGAAATAAAGATCGTTAAACCGAACAATTGTTTAAAAACATTTTTAATTTCTTCTTTAAAAAAACCTGCAAAATCAATAAAATACTGTTTCTTTGAAATAAATTAACTTTAACTTATTTATAAAATAATAATAATAAAATTTAAGTACTGTGGATGCAACTTTTTTTTTAGAAAACAAGTAATTAAGTAATGAAACTTTTATTAAAGTAGTTACATTACGTTACATAGGTTTATTTATACCTATGAAGCTGTCATTCTACAATACTAGTCACATCAAATCAAAATAACTTTTGTATGGCATTTTTATTTTAATACTATGATTTTTTTTTTCAAAATTATTCATTTATTTATTGATTACCGTAACTTTTTCTTCGCATCTGAATCGCTTCTCTTATCATGGATACGCTAAAAATTATGATAACTGTGAAGCATGAATACCATCGTTGCGTCGTGTCGTTGTTTCGGATTAAAGGCCATTGAGGAAGTTGATGAAACTCAATCCACGGCTGAATTAGCAGCAGCTTTTGACGGTAACCTCAAAACAGTATTGGCCCATTTGCGTCAAATTCACAAGGTAAAAAAGTTAGACAAATAGGTGTCTCAACTCAAACTCAATGATCGTCAGTATATATATCGTCAATATGTGATTACTTTGTAACTACATATTAAATCGATTACTACTTAAATACGTTAACTTATTTCATGAAAACGGAAGTTTCATAGGTAATGACCTAATAAATATTCTTGACGGATGACTCCCATCTCCGTACGTGATTATGTAGTTAACTAGTTAGAATTCCGTGAGATAATCACACTAACTAATTGTCGTTTATTAAACACTGTTCAGTTAATCGTTATGAAAAAATATTTAAGCACTATGGGTTAATGAACATTAAAGGTCTATGAGCTCCATATTGAATCCAGTCCTTGTTCTTACATAAAAAAAATATAATTCTAATAAAAAATTTATAGTTTAATGTTCTTAACCAATTAATCAATTATGTTCAGCGGTGGATTTATCAATAGGCCGAGTAGGCAGGAGTCTAGGTCGGCGAATTTTAGAGAGCGATAAATTGGGAACAACATTTTTGTATCTTATAGAAATAAAAAAGCAACATTATCATATACAGAGCCAAAGAAGTCTTGACAATTTAACAAAAATAACAATTTTATGTGTACCGAGTACCTACTCTCAATTTTAATACATACTATTTGAAAAATCACCAGTCGAAAATGAGAACGTGAAAATTTTTTTGGAAATGAATTTTTTAAAATAATTTAAGGCACTAATATTATAATTTAAATTAATAATATTGGTACATATTTTTATCAATCATCACTTAAGGCGACATGAGGTCTCAGAATACGCGCCACTGCGCTGAACCCGTGACGAATTGAGTCTGAGTGAAAATCTTTCTATCGGACCCTCTACACCACCTCCTTCGTCAAGGTGACTCTTTCGCAGGAGGTAACTACAGTAAAGTATCTGCCGCTACTGACCATAGAAAGACACGAGATACGAAAGTAAAGCGAGATATCCTCTCTAACAACTAGAATGAGGACCCAACACTGCGTTGTCCATGCTGAATAATTCACACACACAGACGGGCGGGATTCAGGTCACTTTAGTGACCGGGTACAGGTACTTCCAGAAGCAACCGTGCACGGAAAGGACCTACCGGAATAAACGGGTCCTGCCCTTACGCCCTAACCTAGAGTCTAGTCTGGGTCCTAGACCGGGGCCGGGTGCTGCAAGGAACTCAACCATACTTTGATATACTTTTGGGGAGCACTTTTGCTTAATCCTGTGGGGATGTTTCAGCCAATAGACATGGTGCCTACGTAGATGCAATGTAAAAATCACGTACGGCTCTAACTGATAGTGTCATTTGAGGGTGCCAGCGGTGCACTCTACTCTGGGCGATCAGAGTCCACACCGGTATACTGTATAAGGTCATTCATTGACCGTATTTGCGAAATTGAGGCCGTGCTTTTTTTTTAAAAGCTTGCTAAAGTGACTTTTTTCTGCGGGATAGAAAGCATAAGTAGATTCCAAGAGTTATGGTCACCATACTCATTGCAAATGCACGTAATACAGTATTGCCCTTTCTAAAATCATGTAATTATCCTCATATGTTGCTCAGGTTATATTTTTAATTTTTTCGTAGCGTACACTTTATTTTGTTACTCGAAACTTGGTTTATAATTTACAGTTTACGATTAAATTTTAAAATGTACTTAGATCCTGTTGTAATAATATGATTTGACAAAAAAATATCTAGCACGAGGATAACGACTAGCTAAGCAATTTGATCTATTTACTCAAATTACACTAGTGTAGTTATTCACAGTTATTTCAGTGTGCCGTGGGCTTGAGTGGTCAACCGAGTGTGAAATAAGGACATTAGGACGTGATTACTGAACCACGGTTTCAGGTTAATAACTTTGACCGAAATACTTGTACGAACTATTGATTTTTGAATAGATAATACTTTTATTCAAAACTAAATATAAACCTCACTATACTTGTTAATATATTGTTCTTATTAGTATTATTATCAACGCTGACCTCTTACTTAAATTGTGAATTTATGGTAATAATAATATGGTTTTGTCAATGTACACTTGTAACACGAAAAGTTATGTAGTTTAAGATAATGTACGTCAATACGAGTACAACAAGAACTTGATCTTAAAGGACTTAAAGGCCCCGCTTAAAGGACTCGGGATCATAGTACGAGGAAAATAAGTGCGCTGGTAGTGAGTTCCAGGTTTTAACTGATTTGCATAGGAAGAAAGAGCTGAACCGTTTTGTTCAGAGTATATGTCTACCTGTCATATAGGCGACATCTCTTCGCAACTGCAGTGGTTCAAGGGATTCAGTGGCTTCGGGACTGTTGATAATACGACCTGCTTACCGCTACAATCGATCGAGAGTGTTCAGCAAATACTGTGTGAATCCATCGCAAAGATGAGAACAGTACTCTAAGCAGGTCCGAGCCTGGGTCTTATAAGGAAGACACAGATACTCGGATGAACAGAACCGTCTCACTTTGTTCAGTATATCCATGTTGCCTTAGTGACGCTCTCAATGAATTCTCACGGGTTGAGATACCGACAAATATCAATACTCAGGATACTGCTTATTCTGCAGTGGCAGTTAAGTGTTTTGAAAAGTGGGGAGAGGAAGGAATAGCGACTTTTTGGTAGAGAGTGCGTACAACTACGTTTTCTTGGCGTTGAACTCTACCCGATACTCATGACCCCATTGAGAGATGCGGCCTAGAAACAGGTCGAGCTCAGCGATAAACTTCTATAGTTTTTACTCAACGTCTGCTAAATTGGCCGTAGATTGTCTAAAATATCGTCCATAAACTGTGCTATCATCTGCATAACCATGTATATTGCCAAGGGCTAACATATTCTTGATGCGCAGAAGAAACAATGCAGGCGACAGGTCGGAACCCTGAGGAACACTAGTGTTAACCTGTTGAAAATCGGAGGTCGTGCCATCGCAGAGGACTATGCACTGCTTGTGTAGGAACACGGCAACCCAGTTGCAGAGTTTGGGCGCCAGGCCGAATGACGAAAGTTTAAAGAGAAGCGAACGAGGCCAAACCCTGTTGAAGTCCTTATCCATGTTAAGGCTGATGGCCAAGGCCTCCCCATGCGTATCCATAGTCTCACCGCAAAGATGTGTGGAGTACGCTAGAAGATCACTCGTGAATTAGTTCAGTCTAAAGCCATATGGCCGATCATTCAGCAAGAAGTGAACCTCTAGGTAATAGACTTATTGTTCATTAATGATACGTTTCAGTACATTGTAGAGAACGGAAGATACGGCTATGGGCCAGTAATTTTCCAGATTGGAGCGGTCAAAGTCTCCGGAATGGAACCTACAGTGGCACACGTAGATTCAGTTAACAAATCTGAAATCTATGTGGAGCCAGTGGATGGAAAAGGGTAGATCTTTAAGGCAGCGCAGACGGCTATAAGAAACATCCAAAAGATATATCTATAGTAAAAATATGCGGTGGCGGTAGGCGGCGTATTTGTGTATCCGTTAGAAAAGCCGCCGTTAGTATAGCCGGGCACACCATCTTAAGGTGCTGCAGGACGGTGCTGAGATTTGCATGGAGTCCACGAATATTTGTGAACTCCATCCATCCGAGAGCTGAGACTCAGAATGCTGTATCGCCATCTAACAATGAAGCAAGAAGGTCACCGAACCGTCGGATGGAAGGGCCTCCGTACCCTCTCAGAAGTGGTCACCGGGCCCCAGTGCCCGGTCACCAACTGGCACTATGAGTCACTCCGTAGATTATGCGTGACCTGACAGAGGAACCTCCCAGGGTGGTTAAACGTTGTTGGGTCCCTCTCTGTGCTGCAAACGATCAACGGCACTACCGTTTCCCTGGCCGTGGGGTCGATCCACGCCTCTCTCACAATGACTCCACGAGCAAACATATACCACGATAACTGTCACATCATTGGGCCTCCGGTCTCACATTTACCAACGAAAGATGACAACACAAAAGCTGTCGCTTTAGGTTGATCTTCTATGAGACGTTAGTACCTTCCCGGTCGAGCCGGCCCGTTCGTGTTGAAATCAGTGTGGTTCTACTAACTATTTTACGATGTCTTTTTTTTCGTGTCAAATCTCTTTCTACAATCACCAACGCCTCTATTCTCTTTTATTAATGGCTGATAAATTGTTTTAAATACGTGACTTAACATTGAGAGAGTCATTCCCAAACATTTGTTACTTTTCTAATAACGTTTATGTTTGTAGACCTTTCTAGGGAGGCTGGACGGGAGCATGTCTTCACATTAAAGAGAATCTTTATACATACATTATGTTTGCAATTAAAGTCATAAACGAATTGTTTGTGACCTACATCTAATTTGTAACCGTTCCGAGGTAATCAAGTGTTAATTTTATGGGCCTCTTCTTGTACACCGGTTCTTCACTGCAAGGCTGACCTTAATTGACGTTTGATTCTTGAAGAATTGAACGGTTACGGTGTTATAGCCAGTTGATTTTTGATCTATGACTAAATGGTAAACAAGCATAGGTATTTTTAGCAAGAAGGTAATTACCGGCACACTTGTAATAAAATTAAGGTTTAGAATTTAGAAAGGTCTCTTTGTCAGTTAAAAAAATAAATAAAGGTAAAGCTAGAAAAAGTAGGGTTCACTTTCACCATTACTATTTTTAAAGATAATTAGATAACAACAGATAGAAATAATAAGTTTTAAAACGGTATTAGACGACACAGAAAACGAAAACATAATTATATTCATTAGACTTGCAGATGATATAGCAGTAGTCATGCAACCGCTACAAGGTTTAATAGCAATGATAGGATTTAAACATATTTAATTTACAGATTGGTATTAGTAGGAACTAACTTTAGTGAATCGAAATGAAAAACACTTTACAAGTTGACTCTTAGACGCTCTCAGTTCTTTGCTTAAAATTCCACAATTTATAAGACTATATAATATATATTTAGTAAAAACTTGTGAATATCGAAAATTGTACACAAATAATATCCTGAGTAGAAGCTGTTTGCATAGCTTAATTATGATGGCGGCAAAAATATTCCAGTGTACTCGTAAGAAGCAAAAAAAAACTTCTTTTGTAACTAGTTGGACAAAAAAGTTAAAACATTTTTCAAACTAGTTGTGTCATTAGTTGCCATAACGATTGTAAAACAGCTTCATAATCCTAATAAAAATGAACGCTTCATTCTAATCAGGCAATAATAGACTGTTTTAGCGTGTAGGTATAATTAAGAGTTAAGTTGCTTGTAACGCCTATATAAAACAAGTAGGTATTCTATAAGTGTCATTGTAATTTTACGACAATAATTGTGATGCAACGCACGGTGCGATATGCGATTTACGTTCATAGAAACTTAAAACAAAACATTGTTTCATAATAGATTATAATGACGGTAGGACAAAGTATGAGAATATAGCTACTTAATCACGAACTAGGAAGACTCTCGTTAATTACACAATTAGTAGTCGAAAGATATTTGACGTTGAATTGTCGGTAATTTATTGCTTACGAAGTAACTTTTATATGTATATTTAATAGACTGCTGTATCAGTAAATATTGCACTTGTCATTTAGCAAAGAGCAACTATTCAAAATACATTAATGACATATTAGGGCCACAAAAACAACCTTATTGGCTGTTTGGTCAAGTCAAGTCAAATATTTCACTACAAAAGTGTAATGTAGTAATATTTTTTACAAAAATTACATAATAAAATATTCTAAATTTTGTTCTTTCTTTATTCGGCGATAGGTTAACGGTCTATAAATTTTTATTTTATAACTTATATTTTAGGGTTTGAAAAATTACTATGACCCTACTTTT
Source organism: Hypercompe scribonia (assembly GCA_949316085.1). NCBI lineage: Eukaryota > Metazoa > Arthropoda > Insecta > Lepidoptera > Erebidae > Hypercompe > Hypercompe scribonia. The sequence continues at coordinate 7,624,042 of OX438967.1, read as the reverse complement.
CCAATTATTTTTCCTTATGACTCGATATCGAATATATCTATTTATGGGAGAGTATATTCAAAAATTTAAAATTCTTACTCATTAGGTTTTTCAGTGTTGAATCATGTAAGGTGTTACAAATTAATACTTTATGACTTATTTGCGTTATAGCCAGAAGCTGAACCTTGACAATTATAATGTAACTACGAATGGCAATATGTATAGGTAATTGTAATTGTGACTTGACTACAGGTGGTCGTGAATGCCGGGCCGCATGGATGGCGGCGCACGCCTGCCGCTCGATCGTTCTATTGCTCAGTGTAGTCACACTAGTCATAGCAAAATGTAAGTATATATTACCACCACAAAACCCGAATCTTAAACCTAATCTGCATGTATGGCGTAGTGGTCGAAGCTGTCATGTTTCCTACTGCGCTGAGTGTTGTGAGATCAATTTCGATCCCCACATATGACAACAATTTGTATAATCCGTGGAACACACATAGGGCAACAATTTATTAAAATTTAAAAATATTTTTGTAATATAATTAAAATAACGAAATAATCGTCTGGACACACTTAACTTTACCTGTTGAAGTTTTTCCATAAGTTTTTCGAACTGAGTTTTGCAATCCATGATTGTCGGTTTTCTCATGCTTCTCAGAGGCAGGGAGCGGCCTACTTTCTTCGATGCTAGGTTTCGCATTCTAGCTTCACACTGCCCTACAACAGCCGACATATCAAGGCCACATTGAGCAATAAAAAGCTGAGACAGTCACAGTCATTCACCCGGAGACAAGTGCAACATTTAGGTTACCTACTCGCTGTACACCTTTCGCGACATGTAAAACCTTATATTAAAGAACTGATAAAAACTGTAATACTATTTTTCCTAGAATAAGTGTCTACCTATAACTATATGTATCTACAAACAAGCACAAATCTTACATTAAAATATTACTACGCTTGTGGCAACGAAAGTTGAATATAAATAGAATTCACAACTATTTGATGGTTTGATTTGATGGTTGATGTTTGTGTGAGTTTTTGCATGAACACATGTGTCGATAACATCAAGTAGAAACTTTGAATTTGAATATAGGTGAATTTATAGTAATTCCTATTTCGTCTACTTTCACCTATCAGCTACTATCTTCGAGTATATCTGTATAATATCATCTACTTCATTTTATGTGACGGTCTTAGCATTCGTGACCTTAAGGTATAGATGTAGTGTATGTATGATATTTATCCAGTATCTGATAACCGATCTTACCAGTATACACTCACGACAGCTAAACACAGTAGTACTATTGTTGTACGATCTAAGTACGATTTCTATTTACACAGATGCTGAGTTAGAGCCATGGCGAGGAGCGGGGCAGCCAGTAACGGCTGCCCAGGAGGCAGAGGACGAAAAACGAGATATTGAATTATTAGCAGCAGTTAGAAAGTCTATGAAAGAATGGGAGATGAAGAAAGCTCGTACAAGGTAATTTCTAGACATGTTTTAAAATAGATTTATACTACCTTCCCTCACGACATTTTGTATTAGAACATAAGTTTGATATAGTGCGAGTAACACCATCAAACATTTAAAAAGAGTTTCTTTTTTTACTATAGGAGTAAGTTCAGTCAGGCTGTAAAGTCATAGCAGAATAAGCTTTTTAAAATCAAGTTTTTAAGTGAAACTGTAGCATTAGTGGAAAACTTTAAAAATTACAACACTTAAAAATGTGAAGTCCAGTAATGTAAGAAAGTAGAATAGGAGTGAAATCATTTTATAAAAATTTAAAATTATACCGAGTTCGTGTTCATAAGTGTATATATATACATATAAAAAAACAGTAGCAGTCGTGGGACTGCCGATAGAAGTGAAAACGGAACTATTAAGTTGAGAGTAATTAAAACTATATGCAAAAATTATATGAAATTTTTTATGTTTCATATATAGCTATATATAATATATAATATCATATATAATATATAATAATAATAAATTTCATATATAATATATAATATCATATTCTCCATAGCTATAGATATACTATTATCATTAGCATGTCGGTGACGCGAACCGAGGATTTTACCCTCTACCAAAACGCTCAACGCGCCTAAAGAAGTTTTCACTTCAAAAATTTAAGCACTACTCGTCCTATTTCTAAACATTTTATACATGTAGGCGAAAGAGAAAAAATTCTTATGTGATACTAGGCTTCTCAGTCACACTTTAGATTCATGTATCTACCATAAACAGTAAAATAATATTACGAGAGCACATTTTCAATGACTAAACAATAGCTAGTGAGAGTTAAACGTTGGTAATATACGTTTTTGACTCACTTGTAGTTGTGACAGTTTTTATTTCCTCTGCCACGTTTAACTTATTTAGTTCTATTGTGTAGGATATTTTGAGAAATTATGTAAGGTTGGGTGTATAATCACACAATACATTTTGTAACGACATCATAACATTTTGTATACACATGCGTTCATATTGTTATTTATTATTCAAATAAAAGTAAAAATACCGAAGACACCGTTTTGAATTTAAACGTTGCTGTAGGGTGGGCCACGAATTAGTTAATATTTGAAAAGATCATGTAGAAAAAACCATGTGATATATTTTAAAAATTGTTAATTTACAAGAAAGCTAATTAGTTGACGTTTATTTTTACCTACTCATGAACCATGACAGATCTAATACACTGTAACCCTTGATGTAGTTGTTAGAAGACAAAATTCAAATTTGTATCTAATATATTTAAACAAAAAACATTCATTTTAAGTATAGCCACTTGTATTACTTTAAAATCTCACGAATTTCACGGTACTGCTTTCGTAAAATTAATTAAAACGCACCTAAGTAACTTTGTTCACATGAATATTGAACAAGTATTGCTTGTTAGTTAACATGTAACTGGTATACATACCTATATGATAGGTATATGAGTGATATGTAAGTATTTTACTTTTGCTGTGTAGTGAGAATGATTGTAAATCAAAATGATGTATAAAAAGATTCATTATACAAACCGTGTTGTAAATATTATAGCCACTATGTACCTATTATATTATCATGTAATATATCTATTATATACATCCGCACATATTTTGGTTTTAGCAGTACACAGTAGCCTATGTGTTGTTCTGATGTATAAGTTATACTCGTAGCTTGGGCCACTAATTAGTTAACAATTGAAAAAATCGTATAAAAACCATTTGATACATATTATAAAAATTGTTTATTTAAAAATAAGCTAATTAGTTTAAATTTATTTTTTAAGAAGTAACATCGTTTAAATGACTACCGTTTCGACGTTTGCACTCTTCTGAGCGAGCACCGACATCCCTTCGCTGATTTCTTTTGTTAGACGTAGTGTATTTGGTTTATTGATGTAGACACGATTTTTCAAATAACTCCATAAAAGAAGTCTGCTGGGGTTAGATCTGGACTTCTAGATGGCCATGGAATGTCGCCTCGTCCGGAAAACAGCTTTTCCGGCAACAGGTCTTTAACCACCGGCAGGGACTCATTGGATATGTGACAAGTGGCTCCATTTTGTTGAAACCATGTGTTGCGATTGCAGTCAGCAAATTCCAGTAGTCGTTGGTCGCAAAAACGCCTGTAACAAGTTTGCGCGGTATGTTAGATTCAAATGTTAACGAATTCTTGGCCCACCCTATATAAATACAAATAAAAAGTTGAAAACAAAAGGTATCCTTCTCAACTTTTCAAAACTATTTACCACTGTATCTGTGCCGCTCTTGCTAACGAAGCTTTAACAAATTGGTATTAGGGGTCTACCCCTCAACATTTTTAAAACCTATTTAACATATGAATCGTAGTGAAAGTTGGGAAGATGCATGTACTTCTGCTGTATCTGTTCTTCAAACTTCTCACTCTAAAATTGGAAAAACTAATTTTTCTCTCCAAGTAGTACATCACAATCGCATTCTCCTTTTGTCCTGCCCACCTATTTACGGTTGCTACTGATCAAAACTGTAGTTGCATTAGTATTGAGCTTACTGATTTTATTAAATACTTGAGCTAGAAGAGTCTGAAAGTTAACATTTGTATCCAAACACCTAAGGACATCAGCCGACCTATGAACTATGAAAATGGTTCATTGTATTTTGACCTACTGTATTACTGTATAAAATATCTAACACTGCCGTTGCAATGGTCAAAGTGCGGTGTGCTGAAGGTTATGACACGTAAACCTGTTCGTTTCCCTACTCGAGAGCTCTATGCTTTATACATATAAGATACGTACCAATTGTTACTGAACACTATATTGCGGAAACATTAAGAATTACCATTTGATGCGGTATCTGTTACCCAGGTACGTAGATTAGATCGAGTGTGCTATATTAGTTTGGCCAGATTTGTGGTCCTCTAGCGTCAGTATTATTTTCATAGTATTATAATCATGGCTAAACCACATACTTACTAATAAGTCTTGCTGTATTTCCTCCAAAATAGTCCAGAACACACACAAGCACACACACACACACACACGCACACGCAAACGCAAACACATACGCAAATGCACACGCACACGCACACGCAAACGCACACGCACACGCAAACGCTCACGTACACGTACACGAACACACATACACACACATTCACCCACACACACGCACACACGCACGCACGTACTCACGCACGCACGCACGCACGAATGCGATCACGCACACACTTTAACACTCACTAACTTAGTGTATTTTAAATATTATGTTATCAATGTACATAGCTTTGACGGCCCCATACTAGCGGTGGTGTTACTAGCTGCGGCACAGTTTTTTGTGGTACATGGTACCTAAATAGTTGATAGTTATCAGTAAGTGACGAAAAATTGTGTAAATGTTACCTCCAAAAATAAAATGCTTTGTTAGGAGTTGCACATGGCCATAACGAATAGATCGTTAGGCACATAAACCTTGTATTCCAATAACCTACCAATGTTTTCGACCTTTATTTAAAAAAATATTAATTCCTTGACGAAGATTTTTGTTAGTAGGTTAGAAGTTAGATCATGTTAAACCACCACTGTAAGTATAAAAATACTTGTACATTCCAGGCATTCTTAATTTTTAACAGGCTATTTGCTGCGAGGTTATCAATTTATTCATGTAGATACAATTATTCAAAGCCAATCATTTGTTAATAGGGTACTTATGTGAAATCTATATCCCGCGCACAGGTAAACGAGTAGTAAGTGAGCTTATATACCTTACTAGGCACATGTGTACCTAGTCTTACTGTTAACGTTGGCACAAGAAAAAAAATATTAATTATTTAGTAGCGTAAAATATTTATTACTAAATTTAACTTTACCTAGTATAAAATGAAGTCACTTTTCGTTCTTGTACGCTAAGATCTTTTAAACTTAGCAACGGATTTAAATGCTGTTTTATTATTCTTTTTGGTTAAATTGAAAGGATACGTATATTTATATTTATACCTATATATATATATATACAAAGTGTCTTCAAAAAGTATCGCGAAAGTTTTGCTTACAGTTTTCTTCGATTGCAGGGGCGTGATGCATCATGAGTTCTTACCACAGGGTAGAACGGTGAATAAGAAATATTCGCCAGAAACTCCCGAATTTGTGAAAAACCAAAAATTGGCTTTTGCATCACAATAACGCCCCTGCTCACACATCGCTACTTGTACGTGACTTCTTGGCCAAAAACAACACACAAATGATACCGCAGCCACCGTATTCCCCAGATCTGGCCCTCTGTGACTTTTTCTTGTTTCCGAAACTGAAGAGGCCCATGAAAGGAAGACGCTACGCCATGCTTTTTTTGAAGTACTTCGAAGATTGGAAAAAACGTTGGCGCAAGTGTATAATATCCCAGGGGGATTACTTTGAAGGGGACAAAATAGATATTCACGAATAAATAATTTTTGAAAAAACACAAAATTCACGATACTTTTTGAACACACCTTGTATATATATATAAATATACGTATTAAGAGAATATGTAAAAAAGTAAATGTTTCAAATAAAAATACAGAAACATTTACGGACAAAACTTTACTAAATATGTCAAAATGATTTACTACGGAGTTGTATATCTTAAAAATATCTACAAAATATCAGCTATGGTATGTTCCTAAATTCAAATGAATATCTTAGAAGATATCCGAGGATTAAAATGCACAGACAGAGCAGCCAACGCCGATTGCACAGTGCGAAACCGGGACGGCTCGCTAATATACTCGTATTGTAGAGCATTAAAAATATATAAACCTTATTGAAAACTACCTCTGCAAATCATATTTTCACATACACAAAGTCGTTCTAGGTGATATAATCGTTGCACGAAATAAAATATGACCCTAGATTTATAGCCAGACCTGACCAGTCTGCCCTGACTCCTAGCAATGCCAATAATCTGAAAAGATCTGGAAATATATACCACTTGCTACATTATTTTGTAACAATAACAATATTCGTAATTTCTTATGTTTTCCAACAGAAGCAAGAGATCTCAACGTAGTGTGTGCTACGGAGAGTTCGGATGCTTTGAAGATAGTGGTCCATTTGCATACCTGGAGACACTCCCGAGTACACCGCAGGAAGTTGGCACACAGTTTCTCTTGTATTCTACTGTGAGCAGGTACTTATGTTTTTAGTAGTTTAAAGGAGTGGACAATATGGAAAATATGTTACTAGTTTAAAAAAGCAAATTTAGAGAAGTTTACATATGTACCTACCTAATGTGTCAGAAAATGTCTGCAATCAATGTGACATACCATATGTAGGTACTTGACGAACTTTTACTGTGTTAGACTAAGGGAAGACATTATGTTAGTCTATGCTCCTGACTCTTGATATTAACACCATATCGCTTCAAATTGAGATTGGAACATTAATTACCGAAATTATTAGAAAAATAAATTGTAACAAATAATTGTTTAATTTATTATACATTTTAGAGGAGATCAACCGTTATTGGCCGTGTCGGCGAGCAATATGTCAGCAGCTTGGGGCTGGGCTGCGCGAGCTTTTGAACCTAACCGACCGACCAGAGTCATTGTCCACGGTTTTGGCTCCAATTGTGACAACGTCTGGGTCTATGAGATGAGATCTGCGCTCATGGCTGTTGTAAGTAGCATCATGACGCACTTGATATTTGAAGGGGGTCGATTTTCGACATTATTCACAGTAGATTATTATTACATACATTTTACAATCCATATTATCTACTTGAGTAGGCCAAAGAAAAAGAATAATGATTAGGATACCCGACACCGCTTTGTTCTCGGTGTATGTAATTAAATGTTATTTGATTAACTTATAAAAAGTAACCTTACTATTTAACAACTAAATAAATGGAAAATTTGCACAATTTCTACAATTTAACAACACAATCATTAATTATCATTTTTTGTCACTTTAACAATGTACAGAGGTAACAAAATTATCATATTGTGCATATGTGATAATTTTATTTGTTTGTTTCTCTGTACATTTTCACTAGTACGTTACGATGTTGTACAACATCATTACAAATGTATATACCAATAATAAATACTACTTATTTGATGCCAGTCGTATCGTAGTATCATTATATATCGATTACGTAATATTCGTTACGTTTAGCTATTATGACCGACATGAGTTATATATACAAAATTTTGTACACTTATAGGAAGAATGTAACGTAGTTTGTGTGGATTGGGAAGGCGGAGCTTCAATGCCGAATTACCTGAGGGCAGCGGCTAACACGAGGCTGGTTGGCAAGCAGCTTGCTATGCTGTTACAAGGTGATTAATCTCAAAAAGGTTAAATTAACTGAGTCTACTTTAAATTATACATTAAATAATATGGTTGTATTTTTCTATGATTTTGTAGGTTTTGCCAAACATATAGACCTGCGGTTCGAAGACGTACATCTGATCGGTTTCAGCTTAGGTGCACACGTTGCCGGGTTTGCTGGCTCTGAATTACGCAACATCAGTCGGATTACAGGTCTGTCTTTCGTTATTTTGAAGTTTGTTTATTTTTTAAGATACTGAATAATCGACAGAAATTACAAAATATTTAGCCTCTCATGTCTAAAAGATGGGAGATTGTATAACGTAACCGCATCATAAAAAACATAGAATGTAGGCTCAAAATAAAGGCAACTAATATCATAACGCCAAATGCTACTTTACACAACTATGCTGAGCAACAGTGCATTACAATTTAGAGGAGCTATAAGTAGGAACTTATGTTTAAGGCTAAAAAATAAATTAAGCTCTAAAGTTTAAAAAGTTACTTACCGTTTTTGAGCTTGGAGAAAGTGATATATATCTACTCATTTGTATATGATGTACTCCTAACTGATTTCGGCCAGTCTCAACGAAGATCACCAACTACGCAGAAGATATTATAGTGCACAACTGTGTGCGCAAACACAGGTGCACTTTCTGTACCCTCACTCTCACAATCCGATGGGACGGTTATCCGACACGACCAGGGAGAGATTCAGCGCAGGACCGACAGCTTGACGTGCTATCCGAGGCACAGGAGTTAATGTCATAACTTTCAAACGCCGGGCTGTTATTAAGTATTTCTCTCATCAGAAAAATCAACTACACGTTTTGGCCTGACCCAAGAATCAAACCCGAAACCTCTTGATCAGCAGTCGCATTGGTTAACCGTTAGACCAATGACAAATAAAGTATCTTTATATATAACATTGCTTATATACATGTTTTTTATATAACACATATTTTATAAAAAAGTAATAAACAGAAAAGAAAAAACGATTAAAGTAAGGTAGAAACATATTTTAGTTTCTTTTTTAAAATCGCCCATTTTTCTCGTAGTAAATAAATTTTGTTCAATGCAAATTGAGATGTGATGTGACAGTGCCGCATTACAGAAACTCAATGTTGTGAAACTTCGCATCACAGTATGATCACACTGTAATTACTAAATACATTTTCTTACTATTTACAGGGCTGGACCCAGCAGGACCTTTATTTGAGTTCCAAGACCCTCGTGCTCGATTAGACCGTTCTGACGCTAAGTTCGTAGATGTCATCCACTCTAACGGAGAAACACTTATACTGGGTGGTCTGGGAGCTGCTCAGCCTCTTGGACATGTTGATTTTTACCCTAACGGTGGTAGAGTGCAGCATGGGTGTTCTAACTTGTAAGTTGTATTCATCGATATACTCGTATATGCACATATATAATTTAAATCAATGTTCGTACTTAATAATACTTTGCGCCTGTATGCTGTATACTTTTTGATTCATTAATTTTTCATAGCAAACTTAGTGCGTTTTGCCGGCAGCGCAGTGACACATTGTCTGTGTACTGATGAGAAATGAGGAACAAAACAGACGAGAAAAATATGTATATAAAAAAATCTCTTTTATGTAAATATTCTTAAATTTCAGCTCAATCGATGCAATGTAAGATTTATATTTATATGTATATATACATACACAAATAAAAATAAATAAAGAATAAATAAAATATGACTATAAAAAGTAATTAAAAGCATCGCATAGACAGTCAGCGCAATTCGAATAGGATCCATCCTTTCTGTTTAGTAAACATCTCATAAGTTTCCCTGTATTCTTGCTGTTGTTGTTTGATAAGCTTATTCGTATCCACGATAAATGCGTATAATTTTGATTTACTACTTACCTCCGTCAGTCTGATTCTCTCACGGTGCGAATACTTCTACAACCAACGTAGGTATAAGTTTCAGCTTCGAGTCAATGTGAGACGAAAGTCAAATTCTTCTCTAATCGTATAAGAGGAAATTATACTTCCAGATTAGAAGTGGTTAACCCAATCATTTAACTTGCCAACCAAAATCATATTTATTTCTCTTGTATTATAAAACGACAAGCAATTCAATTTTTTTAAGGTAACAAAAAAATAAAAAAACCATATAGCGGGCAAAACAAATGATTCGTCGAGTTGTTTTTCGGGAAAGAAATACGGTTTTTAAAAAATAATTCGAATAGCGAATTCTAACTTTAAATTATCACCAACCAGTAACTTTTTTTTATATACAGTACAGATTCTCGTAGCCTATTATATAGATAATTTCTTCTTAATTACAATTAATTTCTGTTATAGATTCGTGGGTGCAGTATCCGACTTTGTGTTGCCGTGGGCAGCAGCTTCTATCGAAGGTCGATCTCTCTGCAATCATAGGCGTGCTTACAAATTCTTTACGGACTCTGTCTCTCCTAAGTGCCATTTTCCTGCGTTCCCTTGCGCGGACTATGACACATTTTTAGAGGTTCGTAGAATTCTTATATATGTATACAGAAATGTTGAACTGTACTGCCAGGGAATCAAAGTTACATTTGCGTTAATATATGAATACACTTTATACATTATATAAAAATTATAACAAACTAGAATGGTTTATCTTTGACGCCAAATTTTATTTAAACAAAAATTTTCTTCAAAATCTATCAATTAAAGTACAAAATTGAAGATTTTTATAAATTTCTTACAAAAATAAATATAAAAATGATCATTTTTACTCAGTTAGACTTTTGTTTTTAACAATATATAGGTAATTAACTAATTATATTTCTTATGGTAGAGCCTTTTTAACATTGAAATAACTTGAGCCTATTGTTTGATTATTTTTTACGTACATTTGATAGGCAGATTTTAAAGTTAACTTTCTAACAACCATTGATCATTATAGTACAGGTGGTTTCAAAATTGAAAAAGATAAACCATACAATACAAGAAATATAAGACCAGGAAACATGCTTAATACAAAAATTAAGAATTACTACAGAGAGGGAATGAGTGATTATCTAGTCCCAAAAATATTTAACAACATAGAAATTCTAAGAACAGATCCTAAACTAAGTAGAAATACTCTAAAATTTAAGTTGAAAGGTCTACTACAAGGCAAAGGTGACAAAATGTAGGTATTGTTGGTGTCAATTTGCTAAAGTACAATCGATCCATAGGTATATTTAAATTTTGTTTAAATTGAATATAGTAGTAGGTTGCTAATAATAGATATGACTGATAACAAGCGTATCTCGCCCACAATCTGTGTAGCTTGGCGAGTAATTTGTTTATATATATTTGAATAAAATAATAAAAAAAAATACTTTCACAGAACACTTTATTGTATAAGTAAAAAAAGTACATAGGTATATACATATTTTTAGTGCTACCTAATGAACTATATATATTAGATAGTCTTATTAACTCATCATTATTTTATCGTTAACACTAATTAATATTACTCCTCTATAAATTAATAACTACAATAGAATCAAGTAAAGGTCATTTTTAAAGTATCTAAATTATTCTGAAATAAAAAAAAATAACCAGTTTGTATTTAATTACACAGGGGCGCTGCTTTCCATGTGATGGGCAGAGAAGGTGTGGTAATATGGGCTACTACGCAGATCGATCTCTCGGTCGTGGACAACTTTACTTACTCACTAGGGAAGAAGAACCTTTTTGTGGTATGGACCTATTATAATATCGTAAAATATTATCATTAAGGGCTTAAGAAGCTTTCTTTTTATTGCTGTGTCTGTCCACCATCTATCTATTCTCATTGTTAACACATAACAAGTGGCATTGTCAATGCTCAAAATACGACTTTTACCAAAAGTATTTAAGAATTTATTAGTGGGCAATTATAATGTTCTGCAAAAGCGATAAGTCTAAAGAACCTCGAAATCACCATGTTTCTAGAAAAGGTTTAATGTAATTGGATATTATTAAGTATGTAAGAGTAGATCAAGTGGCATATGGAAGCTTGTACGTATATATACGATAGATAATAATATAATAATACTACATTTGTACACCAGGCTAATGAAACTAACAATAAATCTGATGTACAAAGGCCGGCCTTATAGGTTATAGTAATAACTTCCAGGCAATCTTGCATGTGTTATAATCCTAATGGAACTGTTTAAAATTGTACTTGCGAATAACGCCAACTCAAAGATATGCCTATCGCCAAAATCGCAATGTCGATTTAAGTGAAAACCTTTATTACTTAACAATAAACTTCAGCGTTGTAATTTTTGTTACAAACTATTAGAACTTTATATTCTAATAGTTTGTAACAAAAATTCAGAAACAGTTAAATTTATAGCTCATCAATATCACGTGTCCCTGTGGGCCAACACCGGTGCAGGAGATAAGCCTAACTTCGGTCGCTTGACATTGACACTACACGGTGATTCTGGGCTTAATGAATCCTTTCCAATGAACAAGTAAGTTGATCAAGATGGCATGATCTATATGAGGTTACAACAAGTATAGATGAAATGTATTTTTTCTACCATTACTCAGTGCGACAAAACTTTCATCCATTACTTAGAAAATTAGCACGGCACAACAATGTGCTTTGTATAAAAATAGTGTTCACGACGTCCAACCAACCTATAGAACAAATTCATTACGTCATTTTCGGACCAATACCCTCTTCAAACTTTTAAGTAGCCAGTCAGCAGTAGTCAGTTAGGAACTATCACGTGACCCATAAAGTTAAATTAAATAAACTCATAGTGGTTAAAATTTGAAGATTACGGTAAGGAAATCCACAAAGCTCCATATCAGACATTTGCTACCAAACATTGTGTTGGGCACTTCAAAACGAATCATAAGTGTAATCTCTGAGGGTTTATTAGAAGCTAAAGAATTATACTGTGCATCTACTGGCTTTAATATCAGATCAGCTTCGATTTGCAAAAATCTAATTTCAATACGACAATTCCAAGTATGTAGGACAAAATTAGTAATTACTATTTTTTGAACAAGTGAAGTTACTAAAAGCGAGTTAATTAACATGCATTTTTTAGACGTGAAGACTCGGCCAATGGCAGCGCGCGATTTACACGTGTGTTAGTGCCGCACCCCGCGCTGGGCGTGCCGCTGCGCGCGAGCCTGCACTACAGCGCCTACTCAGGGTGGCTCAGCGCTAGCGCCAAGGCTATTTACATACAAAAACTTCTAATCACCGACAGTTTTTCTAAGACGTTAGTGAAAATCTTTTTTATCACTAGAGCGATCTTACTGAAATGACAACTGTAAAACTGATTGATAAAAATAATATTTGACAGGTCTTCATTCTGCAAAAAAGGAGTACAGTTATTGTCCGAAGACTCTATTGAAATGGCACTCTATCCAGGTGACTGTGAATTGCAAGAGGTACATGTTTTATTTCTTGAATTCAATGAATTTACTTAAAATTAATGTCATTAAAACAATTTCAATTTATCTTGTCAGGATGGTGATGTAGTCAACGCAACGACCACGCTTATGTTAAACAGCTCAACTCAATTCACAAAACAAGGGACGCACTCTGTTGATCCCCTCGATAACGAACTGCCCGAGGAATCACCCCAACGTCCTTTTGCTCTTGTCGACACTTACGAGTGGTCGGACGGGGAAAGTACCGGCAGAGCCTTCGGTATGACTAATACGAAGACTGCGCCTAGTGGTATCGTAGAAATTGCTGAACCTGTACTCAAGGCTCGTCCGCGTAAAACTCCACGTCAACGAGCAGACTCACCGGAAACCCACGAAATATCTGAACCATTACTGAGAGCGACTCAATCTCCACGAACGACAACGCTATCTCCAGTACGAAAACCTAAAAACTACGACATGTCTACGACACCAAGTTACGAAACTGTCACTTTAGGGAATAGAGCTGAGAAAGAAGAAACAGGGTTCGTAATACAATTTCTTCCTAGTAGATTAGCTTCTTTTATATCCAGGGCTGAACGTTACGCTAGAGATACTATATTACCTCTAGTGTCAGCATATGCACCGCGATTGCCAATATTCGGATCTCGAGAAGTGCCAAAACCAACGGCCAGGTTCATTCCAACTGACAACGTCAACAGTACTAGTTTTGCACCAGTGCCGACGCCTACGTTAGAAATGAAGATTGAAACGCTAAGATCTGTAGGCCCACCGGGAGAAAAACGAGAACTCGAATCGCCAGAAGAGCCAGAAATACCAGTGACCACTTCTACGACCTCAACAACACCAACCTCGACTACAACCACGACACAGAGTACCATACCTACAGACAAAATCAAAGGCTCTCCTACTGAGATGTTACAAGTAGTTGAAGCACCAGCAGTATCCACTAGTACGGCATTACCACCGGTGGCTTTGCGGAGTAAAGGAGAGAAGATAGTAATAGTTTATCCAAGTAACGCAAGAGATGAACGAAAAATTCGGTCCCATTCCTACCCTGAAGAGTTACAATTTGAAGCGTTATATCGGCATTCTGGTAAAACAGATGTAAGGGTGGATCTTCCTACGTTTACTCCGCCGACGACGACGCTCCCTCCCAGTACTTCATCGCAGCCTAAACTGGAAGCAAGGTACATTCCAGTAGGATATCCAAAATCTGAACAAGCGTTGGAATCAAATTCTCAACAAACCTAGCTGAGACTGTATGAGAACGTGAACAGCCATTAATGTATTTGTCTTTGTAAATAGCGTATGTATTTCATAGCGACATTGAACGTTGTATATACTTTCAATGTTATAAAGCCTGAAACATTCCTTAATTATATTACTAATTTATATTGTTAGCCAAAAACAAATTGTTTCTGTTGTTTAGTATTGATAATATGCCTAAAACTCAATTATTGTTGTGTAAATAAATTTAGCTCTAACATAAAATAAGAGACATTTTTTTATAAAATAAAAACTTATTTATTATACAATATCAGTTTTCTTTCATGAACTTCGGTGTACAGCTTGTTGGAAAACAAAACACATTTCTCTGAATGAGTGCATATAGAACAAAAATGAAACTTTCCTCTAGTTTAACAGAATATTAATAATAATATTTACGTTTCATATCTACTTTGATTTTAAATGTCCTACTAGAAGCTTGACCAGAAAAATAAACACGAGGTTAATTTTTCAACACAACTTTTGGAACCTCATCACAAAAGATACTCCATAAAATAAAAGCATTCTCAAAACAGATTGTTTATATTCCTGGTCAGGTATATTTTATATTAGATCTATGACAAAATATAAAAATGGCGGTGAAATGTCAAAATTAAAATTAAAAGAAACCAAGGTGCCAGATGTTTACAATTTCTTAGTGCAAAACAGTGTGTACAACAATCAATACAAAGTGGCAATACAGTGTATATGATAAAAAAAAATAGGTTTCAAACGATCTTGCCACTGTGTAAACAATTCAATTCATACACATATTAATTTGGAAACTATTTAAGGATAATTTCCACCGAACGGTTCGCGTTGCATCAGATTAGCACAGATATTACAATTTTCAAACGATATCACAGTGGACCCTCGATAATTCGGCCCTGTCTAATCCGGACCCCCTGTAATCCGACATCAATCAAACAATTTTCGCTAATGTAAATAGATCGTGCATGATTGAACACGTTACAACTTGTGCTCGACGCGTAGGTATTGTTTCAATTCCGATTGCTTAGTTTGAATTTGACTACGTGTGATAGCGGTGCAGTTTAGCGCGCGTTCATTGTTTACTGTTTATTCATTGTGTATTACTTATATAGGTATGTATAAATCATGTAATGTCGTCACAAGCCCAGAAGACAACAACATATACAAACTTATCATTTGTCTGTAATTTGTCGGATTACAAGGTACTCATTTGTAAAAAAGTCCGGGCTATAAGGAGTCTTAGGTAGTACTCTGTAATTCCACAAATTCGATAGTCCGACACTGCCCTGCAAAACGTTTGTCGAATTACCGGGGGTCCACTGTATAGTCAAGCCGCCCAATACCTTGTCTTGTGGAGTCTTGAGCGACACTCGATCGTAACCGTTAGTAACATACGAAGCACGATCGGCTCCGTACGACTGTCGTCGTATTCGATCGAATCCATCCCACTTCGATGCGATGCGAGCCGTTCGGTGGAAATTATCTTTTAGCATTTGTACGAATTCAACAGGGTAAACTAACACTAATGATTATATCTGAAGTATATAGACACCAGGTCTATTGTAACGTCGAAGCATTCGTAAATCTATTTTGACATGGTAATTGAACGCGGAAGTACCAATTTAGTCTTCGAGTTTAACGTACATAACATGCGATCACACATAGAAGAGTAGACTAGTCTGTAGAACGTTTTCATTAATTTTTTGTGATTAATTTAAAGTCATATAGTTACATCGCTTTGTATCGTTTCATTGCCCGATAAGGTGACTACGATCAAGGCATCGTTCTGTAGGTTTACTCGGGGGCATTACTTCATGTACTTGTCGGAGTGCTGAGTGAGGATGCGAGCGGAGGACTTGGCGTCCAGGAAGAGCGTGTGCACGGCCGAGATGTGCTGCGGCGAGATGCGCGCCGCGCCGTCCGCGCGCGCGGCCAGCGCGGCCGGCGTCAACAGCTGGGCGGCGTACCTGCGCGTAGTTACACCCACATCGTTAATTGCCAGTTAGCTATGCAGATAAACTTTGTATTTACTAATAATTAATACGTATTTTGAGTGTTATCTATAAAATTTACTTTGAAAATTCAGGGAGAAAACATGCCGATAACACTATCGATTTTATACAATGTTTTAAACTGTTTGGGAAAATATAATTAGGTTATGGAAAAACAGCTCTAAGCATAATTTTGAAAGTTAATAAAACAAATGTACAGAATCTGTACCTGAGAGTACTATTAGCACCCACTTCGGCTAGTGCTGCCAGTGCCTCTTCTTCAATTCCTATACCTTCTGTTACTGCTCGCAATTTTAATATCTGAAACACAATTTAAGTATGTATAAATTGTATCTATAAATTGACCTAATCAATATATTTATTGACTGTTATAAATGTTGTTTACCTGTAACAGTTCAGCTTTGTTATATGGCAATGTGCGGATGATCAGCAATCTGTCTAATAGATCTAAGGGGATTCCATGTGGTGAAATTATATCTTCAGTTCCTCTGAAACAACATTTATTGACATTATTTAACCATTTTGCTTAAAATCAATAAATATAATTGCAAGCTAAAATAAAAATTACCTGATTTGACAACGCCCTCTATTTGTAGCGAATATTACTATTGGTGCTATTGCCGATTCTAATGCACGATGGAGGTATGTGAATGTTTCTATATCTAACATGTGTACCTGAAAATGAAAGATGTAGTCACATAAATGTAAGTAGTAAAAGAAGAAGCATAGAAGTAATAAATCTAATCCCTTAAAGTCTTGGAATCATATCAAAGTATCAATTTATGTACATTATATTCAAAATTGTGCACATAGACAAAACAAATGACAATTTCCTACGCCGCATTGATCACTACAATCCTCAATCATAAAATTTGAAAATTAATTACCTCATCAATAAACAGCACTCCAGGAACTAATTCAGCTATGCCTTGGTCTATGTATTTATTAACTACTTTGTTGATTTCTTTTCGCAATTTATCTGTGAAAAAATTAACCCTAATAGTATGTAAAGTTCTCTAAACAGTATTCATCCCTAGTATATTGTAGAATATTGTACCATACTTGACAGTAGCATATTGCTATTGTACTTATGATTAATAAGCAACAATACTTATCCAATAGATATACAAAAGCAATAGTTGAAGAAGATTATATCTTCACGGGGGTTGTCTGGTTGATGGCACTGTATGGTGCACCAGTATGGGTGGCAGCTCTGACCTCCCACAATAGGGTTCGACTCAGATGTCCTCAGAGGATATTGGCGGTTAGAGCCATACGGCGGTTATCGTACCGTGTCAACGGAGGTGGAAGTACTGACAAAAGTTTATCGCCGGACGGCTGACTTCCAGGTGAGTAATGGCACCTCGGTCCCCGCCCGAAGAGGTATGCGGGTGGTGTGGAACCGCTCGTCGAGCTACGATCGCTCGCTGGCCATCCCGACTGGAGCCTCCATGTGCTGATTTTACAGCTGTGGAGGCTCTCCAGCCCGTAATCGTGCAGCGGGCAGGACGGCAGCACGGGACCCTTTCGACCCGGGAAGTATCTGCACCCAGTCGCTGGGAGGCAATTGAGTCCCGCCTGTGACCACTGCGAGGATTCGATTCAACACACGCTGGCAGTTTGTTCCGCCTGGGCGGCGCAGCGTGGGGTGTTCACTGCAGTTATTGGAGATCTCTCGCTACCACCCGTCATACACTCTATGGCTAGTAGCGACAATTGTTTTAATAGCGACGGCGCTGGAGAAGGCCCAGGATGACGATCTCCACTCATCAAACTCAGTCCAGCCATTACAAAGGTTAGACGGAACAAGCACACCAACCAACAGACAGACAGATGATGAGATGAGATTTTTGATGAAATACCATACATACTTTCATATGTGTTAAGTGAAAAGCTCCTAATTAGAAATTAAAAATGGATATTTAAATTGTTTTTTTTGTATATGTATAAAATAATACATTTTCACCTGTAATCTCTGTCTTCTTTGGTTTCATGAGCTGCCCCATCATAGACATTATATCATGTCCACCTTGTGGTTTTGCATTGGCACAGTCCAGATCATGCAGTGTTACATCTTGTACCACTTCTTTCTTTTTATGCACATCTCCTTTTGGCAATGGAACATATTCTTCAGCCTAAACAAAAATTTTAACCATGTTTATAATGATAATTCTTGTTTATTACACAAAGTTACTTCAGAAATTAAACTTCATTATATTTGTTGAGAACCTCTTCTTTTTCCTCAATTGAGTTGTTCTCCGTTGATTGATTTCAATACAATTGATGTAAGTCACATTTCTGATTTATAAAGTGATAAATTAATGAGCATGTCTTTTCCTTGAGTGTAGCATAAATATGTCAACAGTGTTGAGTTCTTACCTCAAGATCGAATTCTGTAGCAAAAGTATCACTTCTACCCTGGCGCTTTACAGCTCCAGAGTTTGCTTCAATGTAAATAACATCACCCACTTCAACCTTCTCTTTCTGTAAAGACTCATAAATTGTGGGATCAAGCTTTAGTTGTTTTGTGCCCTTAGCAGTTTTCAAACCAATGATAACATGAGAAACTGTCTTGCCATATCCTAAAAACAATAAATTTTAAATTTAAACAATGGTATTTGTACTTATTGATAGAGCTAAAATAAAATGCATGATCAATTATTAAAGTATCTTGTTAAATTTGATATATCTGCCCATGTACGTAAAAAATGGAAGCACTTAAAAAAAAAATCACAAAAGACTTTAATGAGACTTAGAACCTTGGTCTCAGAATAAGAAGCATCCATTCTAGAGGCACAGGTCTACTATTGTATGCATTGGTATGAAGGCCTTAAAAAATTTTGATATGATAGTATAGACTGAACCCTACATACTCTTATCATTGCAATCATAGAGATAATTTTATTATAATTTACATACCCAGGACTGTAGCTGCACTACTCTAAAAATCAATTAACAAAGTAACTTAACAATAGATCAGTACCTCCAGCTGGATTCTCGGTTTCCACAGGCGTAAGTTCAGTGACCTCCCCTTCATAGACTTCCTTGGTTTCTCGTATACGGAGACCTATGGCACGTCTAAAATTCTCCATTAATACTTCAGTTTTCTTTATTTCTGTGCTGTAGACTTCACTGCCAACCATAGGACAAAATGGCACCTAAGAATAAAAAATATACTTGAAAGAACAAAATTACAAATGGAAGTGCAAAATGTTGTTTTGAAGATTTTTTTAACTCAATAAACAATTGTAATTGCTTTATATTAAAGAAATTTATTATTTTAAACTCAATGAAACATGAAAAGCTTAAGAATAGAAGAGCATAAAATCCTGGTAAATAACATACTTTCGTTCCAAGCTCCTGAGCAATTGCTAAGGCAATAGCAGTTTTGCCTGTACCTGGAGGGCCTGCCAATAATAATGCCCGTCCAGCCATCTTTTTGCTTCTGATCATGTCCACAACTATTCCGGCAGCCTAAAATTTTTGCAAACAAACTCATATTTAATAATACGCTTAGGGGAAGAACTCTAACTTTTCTAGGCAGGTTCAGTCGTCAAATTACAAATATTAATATAACTCTCCATGGTAACCAAAAATATAACCTCAAAGTTAGATCGATAAATTGCGCTGGAATTTAATATTTGACTTCATTTAATTTTCTTAGTAATTATAAGAAGAACCATAGAAATATTGAGCTAATTTGAGATAAGTTACTTCTCTAGCAGATTCTTGACCCACGAGACCGGCTGCCATTTGAATAGGAACACCATTTTCGTCTAAGCCTAAACCCTTTATGTGACTATGTGCCGAAATTCTTTGGGTTTTAGCAGTACTTTTAACTTCTTCGATCTTCATTTTCAGTAACTAGCCGTATTTCTGAGTTTTCCAATCAATTTATAGAGGCAAGTTGACCATCACCACCAATAAGTACCACAACAAAGTGATGCTCGTATTTGAATCAGTGTTACCACATCACAGTTTTATTTTCTTTTAAGATTCTACTAAGCTGTCATTGAACTACAAAATTTTACTACCTCTAAAGAGTTTGCTTATCCGTAGATGGAGTAAAAAAAACTTCTTCTTAAAAAAAAAACTAAATATTATTCGAACAACCTCTTTGTGAGAGTTTATTAACCTATTTAACGATTCCTACCTTTTGTCTATATGAACATTGTTGATACTTGTAAAGGTATATAGATGGATACATAATCATTTCAAATAATTCATCACAGAATTTTAGTTTATAAATCTATCTTAAAAGGTGGATGTTCATCAGTGCTATAGTATATATATGCAGTGATATAGTATAGTAGTTAGATCACTGATTTCATCATCATCATCAATAGCTTTTAGCAGTCTACTGCTGAACATATGTTTCTCCTTAGCAAGGAGATTTCGGTTTATTATACAGACGGGTTTTTATAGGGTTCATTCCAAGTTTTCTGTCTTTTTGCAGTAATATTGCGTTTTTTTTTAATTTCTATATTAAGAGCCTGCTAAAGTGACTCTACTCTGCCAGATGAGTAAGTTGTAGTCACCATACTCATTGCAAATGCAGGCAATGCAGTATGGTGAACCACACTATGGCGGCCTTGTGAGATGCTTTTTCAAACCCCGCTTGGAGACTTAAAAGGCATAACAGTCCTCGTGACAGTGAAGGCTTACACAGTTACCACAATAACTGCCACCCCTGCATCAATGGGCCTCCGGTCTCACACTCACCAACGAAACACGATAACACGGATGCTGGGGCTTTAGGTTGGTCTTCTGTGGGAGGGTAGTACTGCCCCGGTCAAGCCGGCCCGCTCGTGCTGAAATCAGCATGGCTCTACTACCTAGGCATATTCTGAAGGCAAGTACCACTTGCTAGGTCAGCTTAGGGACCAACTGACTTAACGACGGGCGCAACCGCCTCTATGCACGAGTGTATTTGTTTCCACTTAAACTATAATTTCGTATAAACATTCCATTTGGACTTCTAGCGAATTTTGATCTTTGTTCATAGCTAGTGACATCTAGCGGTTTGTCAAGCGCACGTTAACGGCTTTTTGTCATATCGCGTTAGCAACACTGATGAATTATTGTCATTGAATCACCAAATGACTACGGTACAGTGTTGCCAGTTTGGTGATTTTGTCACTGGATTTAGTGATTTTTATTAGCTATATGGTGAAATTTTGGAAAAGAATATCACTAAAAAAATATTAGTGATTTTTAGTGATATTTTTGAAATCTGCTGTTAGAACCCCCGCGTGAGAATGCGAGAAATAGCGCTATCCGTTTTCCCCCTTTTTATATAGGCTAGTGATGCTTGAGGAATTCCCATTTTAATAAAATAAAATCATTTTATTCGAGTGTAGATTGAAATTAAAATACTTTATTGGAAAGTGTTTAGTCTGTTGGTTGTTTTCTTCGGAACGCATGATAAAGAATTGATTTGAGTTTTTGTGAAACAATTACTTTGGATGTGCTGCTGAAAAAAAAGACTGTTTGTTCTCAAAAATATCGAAAAGAATGGGAAACCCAAGAAGAAATAAAAATGTGGTTACGACCGGTGTCAAATGATCCCACTAAAACTTTTTGTAAGTTTTGTCATTGTGAAATGTATGCTAGAATTGGTGACATTAAGAAACACAGAGAAACAAAGAAACATAAAGAAAAATCAGAATTGGTGACTAAAACTAAACAAATTGAATTTCTCCCCGCTTCCAAAAATAATACAAACTCACTGAAAATAGAAGGAACTTTGGCTTTATTTATTGTTGAACATACGTCGATACAGCAAATTGACCAATTAACTGAATCTTTAAAAAATGTATAACCGATTCAAAAAGTGTTATGGATATAAAAATGCATAGGTCAAAGTGTAGTGCATTAATAAAAAATGTGTTGGCTCCACATTTTAAACAAAAGTTACTGGATGATATTGGAAATCAAAAGTATAGTATGCTGTTGGATGAATCTACTGACCTCAGTGTGTCAAAATTGTTGAGTGTAGTAATTAGATACTTCAGTGTCACACAAAAAAAAGTAATTTCATCATTTCTCGCCTTACAACCACTTAAAACCGCGGATGCTCGAGGCATCGTTACTGCCTTAGTAAACTGTTTAGAAGAACATAGTTTGCTTTGAAAAAATTTAATTAGAATTGGGGTGGATAATGCCTCTGTCATGACGGGTATCCATAATAGCATACATACTATGTTAAAAACGGAGTATGGCTTGCCCAACTTAATTCTCGTTAGACGTGTTTGCCATTCGCTTCAACTAGCTATTTCACATGCATCAGAGCACACGTTGCCGCGAAATATAGAGTTTCTTATAAGAGAAACTTATAATTGGTTCTCACATTCGCCTAAACGCTATAACGAGTACAAAGATATATATGAGACCATAAATTGTGGCGAGAAGCCCTTAAAAATATTACGCTCTTGTGATACTCGTTGGTTTTCCGTTGAAGAAACAGTGACTAGGATACTATCTCAATGGGAAGAACTAAAATTGCTTTTTTCTTTGAATAGAGACAAATGTTACACAGCAGACCAACTTCATTCCATGTACGCCGATGAGAAAAACTTACTTTACATGAAGCATCCTAAATGACGTACAAATTGGAGTAAAGACTTTTGAGTGTGAGGACTCAAATCCTGTTGCCCTACTAAATACATTGATGACTTTGCTTCGCTCTATTTACAATAGAGTATTGATGCCATCGGCTGCAACGACTGACAATGATTATTTGACCATTAACATAGAAGCCCATTTAAATCCACTTCTGTACTTGGAATATCTTTTTGAAACTCACGTTCAAAAGACCTCTTTAACCGATGATGTCGTCAAAGCAGTCAGAAAACGTTGTATTGAATTCACAGTGAAATTAGCGAAAGAGGTTCAGCAGAGACTGCCTTCTAATTATATAATCTTGGAAAAAATGTGTCTATTAAGCGTGGACAATACTCTTCGCCAGGGCAAAGACAACCGAATAGTAGAACTAGCCAAAGAACTCGGATTTAATGACGAGACAATAAACAAACTGCTACAACAGTGGCATGAAATAAATTTTATGCAATGGACAGCTACACATGACGTTGTTGAATTTTCGGGTGAAGTTCGAAATTACAAAAATGCTGCAGGAATTAATACCTTTCAAGAGTTATCTGATCTCGCATTAACCGCAATGTCCCTTCCTCATTCAAATGCAGAAGTGGAAAGAGTATTCAGTGCTATGAATATGGTTAAAAATAAACTAAAAAACAAAAAGGCTGTAAAAACCTTAAACAGTATTCTCTTCATAAGAAATCAATTAAAAACAATGAAGAAAACCTGTTTTAGCAATGAGCTTCCGATGGATTTAATATCTACCGTTGGCAAAAACTTAAAATACTCCACAAATATTGATCCGTCTCAACCGTCTACATCATCATCGGTAAACCCGTGTTTTCAAGATGAAGAAATACAAAACGAAGTATTTAATGTTAATTTCTAACGTTTTAATTTATGTATAGGTATTTTAGTATTTATTTTGTAATTGAGATTACTTAATAATAATCTTTCAATTAAAATTACGTTTATCCTAAGATACAACTTCTAGTTTTATTTAATGCGTACTTATACTTTGATAAAATTCGTTAGTGAATTTTGGAGATTTTTTTAGGTAAAAATTTGTAGAAATCTAGAGATTTTTTTCATTCAAGCTAGAGAGTTTTTTTTTTCTGTGAGCTGGCAACACTAGGGGTGTCCACTTAAAAAATATATCGATATTTATACTCGATGTATAACATCGAATCCCAGCATCGATGTTTTTCGATGTATCGCTGGAAAATATCGATATTTTTTAAATATCGAATACTTTCTACAAAAGTTTAATATTATATATAGTAACATACCTAAACTAAATAGTGATTTTCTATGACTGTAATTTGAATAGAATTGTACTACTAAGAGCTATTCTATTAAGTACACCTAG
Source organism: Hypercompe scribonia (assembly GCA_949316085.1). Classification (NCBI taxonomy): domain Eukaryota; kingdom Metazoa; phylum Arthropoda; class Insecta; order Lepidoptera; family Erebidae; genus Hypercompe; species Hypercompe scribonia. Next base: position 7,599,641 of record OX438967.1, on the reverse strand, counting down.
GGGTGAGATGACTGAGATGAGTTACACCTACATTTTGTAAGTGAAATAAAAACGACAAATTAATAGTAATATTTTATTACTTATCACAAAACTTCAAAACAGTAATAGAAAAAAGACATAATTATTTAGTACTAGCCTTAATGTACCTGTAAAAAATTATTTTCAATTTACCCATTTAAGACCAATGCTCTTTAGACAAACTTCGCAAAAAAAAAATTTTACTTAATTTTTAACCTTTCATTTCATTGAATGAAACTGTGAAAGAAAGTGAATATAATGAACGTATTATACACGTGGAGATTGAATGGTCGATCGATCTGTCAGGATAGATTAGATAATTAAGCTGGTCACTCACTGATGTCACTATTTTCAATTTGTCACTGCCTTAATGAACCTTATTTAAAATTAAAATTATCAGTTTAAAGTTGTTTAGATTTTTATAGACTCCTCAAAACAAGCAAATATTCGATGCTTCTAAAAATAAATATATCGATATATCGAATACGCATAATATTTATCAAAATATCGAATCAATCCGATATGTCGTATGGAAAACATCGAATAAATTCGATACATCGATGTTAAGTGAATATCCCTAGGCAACACTGCTACGGTTACTACTGACTGACTGACATTTCGTGTAATGTTAGGAAATATTTTTTTGCAATTATATTTGCTTCTTATCATATATAGTCGTTATATGCTGATTAGTAGTTTTATTATTATGTACTATAAGTGAAAAGGAACTGTTCAGTCGTATAAAATATTTAGATATATGGTAGGAAATAACCGTGTGAAAACTCAACACAGTGCTTTAAATCAGTGTTATCTGAAATGGAATACACTGCCCAGAATTTGGAATATGCTGTGTCCGTTTTCTATAATGGAGAGCATTCTGAAAGGATAAAGGCTCATGCGTGGCTCACTGCTTCACAAAGGGTACCAGAAGCTTGGAATTTCGTTTGGGAATTACTTCAACCTAGCAAGGTAAAACGTTTTTGTAGTACAATTTCTCTTAATGCATTTTTGCTTAAGAAATTCTTGGAATATCTTTAATTATATGTCTACGGCAACTTGACCAAAAATTTTAGAAGTTTAACAAGACAATAAATGTAGAAAAAGTACTTCTATTTATTTTACTTGTTTAAGTACTAAATTATCAATTACTATATTCTTGTTTCTCAGAACACTGAAGTTCAATTCTATGCTGCAACAACTTTGCACACTAAAATTCTTCGTTGTTGGAATGAAGTGCCACAAGAGAGCCATGACGAATTGAGAGACAAAATTCTGCAAGCAATTTTTGCTTATTCTACAGGACCCAAGATTGTCACTAATAGATTATGTATAAGTGTAAGTAAAACTTACACCCTTAAAACCTTGAGATATTTTTAAATTGTGTGATAAAGCATTAATCTTCTGGATAGAAATCTTAACAATATGATCCCTTCATTTCAGTTAGCAGCATTTATTCTCCAACAAGGTACTGGGGATTTAGCAACAATATTGAGACCACTGTCTGGTGTAGAAAATATATTACTGTTGTTAGAAGTACTTACAGTGATCCCTGAAGAAGTAAGTGACTATAACATACACATTAATCTGAAGAAAACCATCTTCAAGGTACTAAATCATTTGGATTTTGGAAATATACATGACAATAATGTAATGTCTTTTAACAGTATAACAGTATGACAATGGGATCATCACTTCGAACAAAGAACCGCATTGCTCTTCAGAAAGCTTGTCCTGCAGTCTTAGAAGATATGTTGAGGCATCTAGAGTCAGTGTACAGGTGTGTACAAATAATTTATGTCTACCGGCTTCAATGCTAAAAGAATTGTGTTAATTGTACTATATTTCATATTTTTGGGGTTAAGAATATTTAGGGCAAGACTGCACATAGACTGTAATGATATATGTCTTCTTGTAACTATACTCTTTTTAGAAAGCTTGACTATTATCAATGAAAAAAAAAGTTGTATATATTTAATAACACTATAATTTTGTTTACAATTAAATCTAATGGATTGCATTGTCTAAGTCATAAGATCTATTTAGATAGCAGATAATTTGTTAAAATAATAAGAGTTAATCTAATATACATTTCTGCAATACATGTCTAATGATTTTGTCTTGTCTATTCACTGTTATATAACATTTTCAATAAAAGATTTTTGTAACAACAACTTTTCATTGTACCTATAGTCCGGATTACCACAAAGAGCCGCCGTTAGAACAAACAATACAATCTTGGGTGACAGCAGCAACGTGTGCTTGTAGCTGGCTAACGTTGGGAGGAGAAGATGCTGCAGAACATCCAGGTGGCTCACTCAATGATAGAATGCCGCTGTGTGGCGCTTTGCTATCCATAGTGCGGCTGCTATATTCGTGAGAAACCTTTGTTTATTTTATATCTATGCAGAAGTGTCTTATTGATGATCATAATTTGGTACATTGTGTACATATCAACTCTGAGTAATTGGTTGTTTAATTTAGTAAGTAACATCTTTAATATGTTAAGTTATGTTTGAATATGAACTGTCACAACATTATGAACTGAAAAAACTTATAACTTATATAATGGACACTTTTTAATTTTTAATACAAGTATCACATGATCCATTTAGAAAACATTTAAACAAACTTTCTTTTAATAGATGGAACACTGTAGTAAGCGATACTGCTCTGGATGCGTGTGAGGCCTGCCTTTCAGCAGTGCGAGCCGCCGGTGGCACCTCGGCAGCGACTCGTTATGGTAGTGTCGCTATAGAACTGTTGGGCCTCGTTACGGCGTGCGCTACGCCCATCATACGTAGAGAAAATGTACCCAACTCCGTTAACGAGGTATGTCTTACGCGTTTAGCTCGCTGTTTAATTGTTACACACTGTAGTTTCAAAGTATTATTATGTTTTTTTAAAAGCATTTAGCAAAATAAATATTGAACTTAAATCATTATAATTATTTGTATCTAAAGATATTAATTGAAACTTTATTTCTTCTCAATTACCATCAGGTGACCCATGTAGTCTTTTGTCCCATTGTACTATTAAAAATACTAAAATTTGATAAACAAAACTATTTGATAATATATCAAATTGCATCTACAGGAACTTCTATCATCTTTAATAACGTGCTGCGTAGCTTTGGGAGAATGCCATGCCCACGTTTTGGTGCAGTATGCAGAGAGCGAAACTGATGAACGGCACATCGCATTCCAATTGATAGAGTTGCTTTTGTGTGCTCAAGCGGCACCTGGACACTACCCACTTCACGAAACAAGATCAAACTTGGTTTTCGGCTTCTGGTATACTTTACAAGTAATGCTCCCTTTAAATATTATTTTATTATTATTATATTATATTACATAGACAGGCAGGCAGTTGCAACAACTGATAAAGCCTGCATCCTGAGGGTTCTAATCAATTTTATTTTTTGGATTCCACCAAGAACTTGTCGAGTCGATTTTTGAATTGGTTCACATTTTGGGCAGATATAACATCATCTGGAAGCTTGTTCCACGCTCTGACCACACAATTGCCTAGAAAGTGTTTGTAAGGATTGATGCTGGAGAAGCTGGTACTAAGCTTAAGACAGTGGCCTCTTAGACGAGTATTGTCATTTCGTATGAACAACTTATCAAACTCTTGAAGGTCATAATGTCCACTTAAGATCTTATATGTTTCAATCAAGTCTCCCCGTTGTCTGCGATCTTTTAGAGTTGTAAGTTTCAGGATCTTCAAGCGTTCTTCATATGGTTGTTCTTTCAATGATCGTGGTAGCTTCGTGAAACTGTGTTGTACCCTCTCAAGAGCCTCAATATCCTTAACGAAATACGGGCTCGAGATCTGGAATCCATATTTCAATATTGGTCTGACAAATGTTTTATAAATTCGAAGCGTTATTTCTGGTGTTAGAACTCCAAAGCTTTTCAATGAGGTAAATCAGACTTTTAGCTTTCTTAACAATCGACATTATGTGTTCTTCCCATTTCAAGTCTTCTGCTATAAAGACTCCAAGATCTGCTTGCGACTTGACTTCTTTCAGTTCATTGCTTTCCAAGAACCATTCCTTAGACCAGTTCGTTATTCTGTTTAGGTCTTCTTGCAGTTTGTCATAGTCCAAAAGTGGATTGGCAAATATTTTCGTGTCATCCGCAAAAATATTGACACTACACCGCAGGCAACGTGGGAGATCAAAGGTGTATATTATGTAAAGCACGGGGCCCAGAACTGAACCATGTGGCACACCGCTGTGAACTTGGCGGGGATTTGAAAAGGTTTCACCTACACACACTGTCAAGGTTCTTTGTTGTAAGAACATCGCAATCCACATGAGTAGCTTACCGCGTATTCCTACATGTTCTAGTTTTTGCAAAAGTCTTTGTGTAGGTACCTTGTCAAAAGCCTTCTCGTAATCTAGGTATATTACGTCGACAGGTTCCCTCTCATTACAGTATTCGTAATCACTTATTTGTTAATTTTGACATGCAGTATGTAGTATTCCATTCCGTGTCCATACAGCTTATTGTAAGGGCCCATAGGGCTAAGCATGGTGGCAACATTTAATATACCTACATTTATTCAGACTTGGACTACATTGCAGTACCTTTGGAAAAGAAAATTAAGTTATTCAAAATATTTTTTGATATATGAAAAAATTGGTAATGTCTATCGCAATCGAGTTTGAGACCAGGAAGGAGCGTATTTTATTTTTATGTGAATACATACATTTTATGTGTATGTATGTATGTTTGTACACATATCACATGTATGTTTGTACACACAATCGAAATATAATAATTTAAAACTTCGAATATTTATTACCATTATATTTACTTAAAGTGAATTGTACTGATTCTTTTGAAAATTGTTATTGTTAAAACTAATAATAAAAATATATGATAAATGTTAAAACTACAGTGCATACTCATTTCTTACTTAAGGACGAAGTGCTAAACGTACACGACTCGGCACATGGCATTGATCCAATATGGACACCAGCTTTTTCAAGGCTGCTAACAACGCTCGTAAAGAAATCAGAAGTACCAGCAAACCTTTCGCTGTCGAAAGACGACCTAGAACTCCTGCGGTGTTACCGGCAAGACGTCGCCGACACTGTGGTTAGTATACGCCGTTACAAATTACATAATAACTGTCACACGTACTGTGACAGACTACTTATATTAACATACATAGTTAGCTACATCTTTAAACGGTAAACCGAAATAGATTATGATATACATAAATTATTTTGTATAAGTACTCAAATTCACGTATTTCAGTTTACAATTTACGAGTTTCTAATTTAATTCAATCGGAATCTGCGTTAAGCACGGTCCGTTGACCGATTCAGAAGTTACCAGGTAGGTCAGGTCAGGTATCAACGGGGGACCTTTTTACCTAAGAAATAATAAAATCCGAATTATTTTTTGAGTTTCACGTATACAGTTTTATAAATAGGGACATATACTTAGTCTGGCCATAAATACTGTTACACTTAATTATAAAAAAATATTACATTTGAATTTCGAATCTGTCATTTTTATACGATTGTTCATTGTGTTTTCTCATTTTGGCGCCAATACATTGTAAAATATTTTGCGATATTAAAATGGTGTGGGGTGATAAAGAGAACCGAATCGCTGTGATAGCATTACACAAAGTAGGTATGGAGCCAAATGCAATTTTTAAAACTCTCCATACACTTGGTATTAGTAAAATGTTTGTGTACCGGGCTATTAATAGGTACAATGAGACCTCCTCTGTTTGTGACAGAAAAAGATCTGGCCGTCCACGTAGTGTTCGTACGAAAAAGGTGGTCAAAGCAGTAAGGGAAAGAATTCGAAGAAATCCTGTCCGAAAGCAAAAGATTTTATCTCGGGAAATGAAGATAGCACCTAGAACCATGTCGCGTATTTTAAAAGATGACTTAGGACTTGCAGCCTATAAGAGACGCACTGGCCATTTCTTAACTGATAATTTAAAGAAGAATAGGGTGGTAAAATCGAAACAACTACTGAAGCGGTACGCAAAGGGAGGTCACAGAAAAATTTTGTTTACGGATGAGAAAATTTTTACAATTGAGCAACATTTTAACAAACAAAATGACCGTATTTATGCTCAAAGCTCTAAGGAAGCTTCCCAATTAGTCGACAGAGTGCAACGTGGACATTATCCGACTTCAGTGATGGTTTGGTGGGGTGTTAGCTATGAAGGAGTGACTGAGCCATATTTTTGTGAAAAAGGTATCAAAACATCGGCACAAGTGTATCAAGATACCATTCTTGAGAAGGTAGTTAAGCCCCTTAACATCACCATGTTCAATAACCAAGTATGGTCCTTCCAGCAAGACTCGGCGCCGGGTCATAAAGCTCGGTCCACGCAGTCTTGGTTGGAATCGAACGTTTCGGACTTCATCAGAGCTGAAGACTGGCCGTCGTCTAGTCCCGATCTTAATCCGCTGGATTATGATTTGTGGTCAGTTTTAGAGAGTACAGCTTGCTCTAAACGCCATGATAATTTGGAGTCCCTAAAACAATCTATACGATTGGCAGTGAAGAATTTTCCCATGGAAAGAGTGCGTGCTTCTATTGATAACTGGCCTCATCGTTTAAAGGACTGTATTGCAGCCAATGGAGACCACTTCGAATAAGCTTTTTATATTTTTAATTGTTTTATATTTATGTATTAAACTGACACACTGTAAAAGTAATAAATGTTATTTGCAGTTAACAATTTTCTTTTTTCTTTATTACAATATTTATGGCAAGACTAGGTATATTAACCGCCGTCGTAACACGTCGACAAAGACCGTGCCGAGATCGCTCGACGCATTAGTTGACTGCGCCGCAGATGTACTGCCACGGCGTGCTGGGCGCGCAGTGCTGGGCGTGCGTGGAGCGCGCGTACGCGGCGGCGGCGGACGAGGCCGGGCGCGAGGCGGCGCTGCACGCGTTCTGCGCGCTGGCCGACGTGGCGCCGGCGCAGCGCGCGCCCGACGCGCTGGCCGCGCTGCTGCAGCGCGCGCTGCGCGACGTGCACGGCGCGCGCTCCTCGCGCATGCTCAACACCGCGCTCGACTGCCTCGGTACGTCCCGCCGCACTCTTTGTAAAAGTAACACCGCCTCTGGGGCGAGCCGGCACCGAGGCCCTTCTCGTGATTTTATCGCGGTTCTTTCGCCGCACCTTCTTCGCGATTTAGGTTGGGGTCGACCTTAACTTAATAACGGTAGGTTATCGATTTTTTATGGTGAGCGACCGTTATCAGACTTTCGTAACCCGAGTACTAATCGATATCAAAATTCTGTAGACGGATAGTTTTCGAAGTTTTAGAGTTCCGAATTATTATTTTTTTATTTCCTAAATTAAGAGCTTGCCGAAGTGGCTCTACTCTGCCTGATGAAAAGCATGAATAGAATCCAAGAATTGTGGTCACCAAATTCGTTGCAAATGCAGACAATGCAGAATGGTGACCCACACTATGGCTGCCTTGTGAGATACTTTTTCACACCCCGCTTGGAGACGTAAAGGGCATGACGGTCATCGTGACAGTGTAAGACTTACATAGTTACCAAGATAACTGTCACCACTGCATCGATGGCAATAATTGTAACGATTGCCAAAAACGTTTGTGTAGCGACCGGGACCGACAGTTTGACATGCTCTCCGAGGTACAGAAGGGTCCCCGTTTGGCCAGAATAATCGCCATCGTAGACTGACCTGACTAAAATTACTTTACTTTGCTACACGTTAACCTACCCGGTCACTATCGAACCGCAGTTCCACGATTATTTAACGATCGTTACCAATTAATATATTAAATGGCTTTCGACGAACGTTATGAACTATGATGAAAACGTAATCTAAACCGATTTCGGCCACGGCAGTCGGTCTAAACCGAGAACGGCCAACTCTACAGAAAATATTATAGTTCACAAGTCTGTGCGCAAACACAGGTGCACTCACCGTTCTCTCTCGAAATTCGACGGGACGCTATCCGACACTACAAAACGTTTGACCCAATTATAACGTCGGCCTTTTAACAATACTAAGGTTTTGCCGTCGCATTTCATAAACGTTACCGAATCGCATATTATTATTTTCAAGGCAGTTACGCGTCGTGGGTGTCGGGCGCGTCGCCGGCGCTGTCGGCGGAGCTGGGCCAGGCCATGGTGCGCGCGGCGGGCGCGGCGCTGGCGCGCTGCCCGGCCGCCGCGGCGCTGGCGCTGCGCAAGCTGGCCGCCGACTGCAGCGCGCCCGCCGCCGCGCTCGCGCCCGACATCGTGCACGCCGCTCAGGTACCGTCCCGTGCCGACCGAAACGGCGCAACGGATTACGCAACAAAAATATATAAATATACATGTCTCGCGCGGTAAGATAATATAAAAACCATAAATAGTGATCCAAATGAAAAAACTGTATAAATATTTGTCAGTGACGTGGGCCACTCCAAATTTACACTCGCTCGCATAAAGAGCCACGGCCATTACGGTACCTCAATTTTGTCTTAAAGAGAGTTCGGTCCGATTTTTTTGATACGTCTACCTGTTTACAATTTTGCTCCCGCCGTTTTCCAAAAGATGGCGCTAGTAGCCAGTAGTAGTTCAAATAAATAAATCACAGTTGTTTTCCATCAGTTTTGACATCTATAAATATAAGCTTACATCGATATTAGTTAATTTTGTTTGCGTCATATAGTTACACTTAATTAAATATGTCAACTTATAAACCGAATTCACATCATTTGCGGGAGATTTTACTTTTTCATTTCGACATGAAAAAATCGACGGCTGAGGCTCATCGGGTTATTTCAAGTACTGATGATACTACTATTATGATGGTGATGATACTATTAGTGAAAGAACGTGTCGCGAGTGGTTCCAGCGCTTTAAAAGCGGTGATTTTGTTGTTGAAGATCGGCATAGCGGTGGCAGAGAAAAAACTTTTGAAGATGATGAACTGGAGGCTTTACTTAATGAAGACTCGTGCCAAACTCAAGAACAGCTAGCAAAATCATTGGGAGTAACTCAGCAAGCAGTATCAAATCACCCGGAACAGCTGGGGATGATCCAAAAACGAGAATACTGGGTACCGTATCAGTTGAAACCAAGAGATGTTGAGCAACGTTTATTTGCTTGCGAACAGCTGCTTGAAAGACAAAAACGAAAAGGATTTCTTCATCGTATTGTTACAGTGGACGAAAAATGGGTGCACTACGATAACCCTAAGCGACGCACGTCATGGGGATTGCCCGGCCACACTCCTACGGCGACACCTCGACAGAATATACACGGATCCAAGGTCATGTTGTGTATTTGGTGGGATCAGCTTGGCGTAATTTATTATGAGCTGCTAAAACTTTCTGAAAAAATTACTGGTGCACTTTATCGAACGCAATTAATGCGTTTGAGTCGGGCATTAAAAGCAAAACGGCCGCAATACGCTGATAGACACGAAAAAGTAATTTTGCAACACGACAATGCTCGACCTCACGTGGCGAAAGTAGTCAAGACGTACCTCGAAACACTGAAATGGGAAATTCTACCTCACCCACCATACTCTCCAGATGTTGCTCCATCTGATTACCATTTATTTAGGTCGATGGCACACGGCCTGGCGGGCCAGTGCTTCGATTCTTTTGAAAAAGTGAAAGAATGGATCGATTCTTGGATCTTATCAAAGGATGAAGAATTTTTCCGACGCGGGATTCGTTTGTTGCCTGAAAGATGGGCCAAAGTAGTGGAAAGTGACGGACAATACTTTGAAACATAAATAAGATAGCATTTTTTTTATATAATTTTTAAAATTAAAAAAAAACGGCGGGAGCAAAGTTGTAGACCTAATAGCTAAGTCTATACTACGGCTCCAGACGAAATAAAAATACCTGGAGACGCATGAATTCTCGACTACCCTTTTTAATTATATACTTTAACATTAATATTTCGTATCAAAGTCTTTTGTCGTAGGGGTAAAGACGAATCGATGATACGTCGATGTCACTATGTACACAGAGCAGCGAGGGTCGCTCGGACCCGTGGGTGCGGCGCCAGCTGGTGGGCGCGGCGGGCGCGGCGCTGGTGGCCGCCGACTCGCACGTGGCGGCCTCGCTGCTGCACAGCCTCGCCACTTCGCTCGAGAACGATCTAAGACTTCAGGTAAAAATCACCACCCATAAATAACTCTTAGCCTGAATGATAGAAATATTTTATCATTTGCTAATATAGAAGTTCATGCTGCGAAGTAAGTAGACTTGGAAGTAAGTAAATTTGGATAACTTAGGTAAAATCCGACCGGCCGTACGTAAAATGCGAGCGAATAAGAAAAAAAAATGTAAAAGAAACTATTAATCTAATAATTTTAGGACCAATTTCAACACTGGCTGATAAACTCCCTAATATGTATAAAATGTACTAAAGTTTGAATTTGTGAATAATGTCTCACTATGACGGTAAACATCATCGGTATCATTATCGTAGTTATATAATTTCACACGTGTTAACATTTATAAAGTTTTAACCTATTTATAGACTTTAAAGTGCATTAATTGCAGTGAAGGAGAAAATGTTGCTTGTAGTTTTAAGTTTATCGTTACTCATTATTATGATGATAATAAAAGGGGCACTCATAAAACAATTTTCTCGATTTGTTCACATAGAACATTAGGTTTACAGTTGAATATTACAAAATATGTACAATGGGCGGCCTTATCGCTAAAAGCAATCTCTTCCAGGTAACTGTTGGATAAAGAAATCGACAGGAGATAAAAATAAATAAAGGGTATTTTAGGTTTTTCACGGCTATGTTAGCATTATAATATTTTTTTTTAAATACACACACGTACATTTCATATTACCTATCCCAATCCCATGTCTGCAATACAGAATCTCGCACATGTGATTGCAAAAAAATGACACAGGACAATGAGATTAAATACTTGGGCGTAACTCCAGAGGCAGAAAACTTATACCAATATTTAGAAAACTAAGATCTAGTGCTGATCGTGAATCGCTAGTGTCGGTTTATCAGGCTCTTGCACAACCTATGTTGTCTTACTGTCGCTTTGGGTGGGACTGGATGAACCTGTTTGCTTGGACTGAAACGTGTACAGGGTGTGAGGGCTACTGAAAGTTATATTTTGCAGGCCACGATGGTACAATACCGCCATCTTATATCAAGAATTCTCGGTACTGACAGTAAGACAAATATTTATTTTTAGAGTTCTCCGGCGGCACACATCTATGCCATGCAACATAAAAACCAAGCCCCGTAGAAATGCTCGAGTATTATTTATTTTATTTAAAACTTTATGCACAAATACATGCATCGGCGGACTTAATGCCTAAGGCATTTTCTGCCAGTCAACCGATTGGGTGATGCAGAGAAGATATGAGATAGGTGCACTTGCCAGAGAAGTATATATATACCAGATAGACCATAAATAAGTAAATATACTTACATAAACACATAAATATATAACACATACATACATACATATAAATATAATACACATACACACAACTCATATACATACGTGCATACATATTACCACTATAAGATATACTAATACCAGGTGGTGAACTAAGACTTCGCCGTTTCAGCCAGCAAAAGCTTCTTCACCCGAACCCTAAACGAGTCGCGACTTTTAGCCATCCTGACTTCGAGGGGAAGCGCGTTCCAAGAAAGGATAGCCTGCACGAAGAACGAAGAACCGACAAACTCAGTGGAGTGAGAAGGACAGAGTAGAAGGAGATTATTAGCCGAACGTAAATTTCTATTATGGTTGTTGCTCAATAATTGAATTTGTGACGTTAAATAAGTGGGAGGGGATGGGGAATTGAGAAAAGAATATAGTAATGAGAGTGCACGCAATTTTCTGCGTTGACGAATAGGTAGCCATGTGAGCTGGGTCCGGAAACTGGAGATATGATCGTACTTACGAAGGTTAAAGGTGAATCGAATGCAGTTATTGAGAAGACGTTCTAGCTTGTTGAGGAGATCTGCATTCAGGTCGTAATAGCACACGTCACCATAGTCGATCAGAGGGAGGATTAGAGATTGCACGAGCGTTGCCTTAGTTTTCACGGGAAGGAAGTTTTTCAGGCGGTATAGTGTTCTCAGGATTCCAGTAACCCTCTGGCACACGTATGTAACTTGATCACGCCAGTTCAGTGTACAATCAAGTTGTAAGCCTAAGTCTTTCACTGTTGCACAAATGGGTATAGTGGCACCATTTAAAGTAATTTTGGGCAGCACCTCAAGGTTGACTCGGGTCATCAAACGGCTGCTGCCGATAATTATTGCCTGACACTTTGTCGGGTTCACAGATAACCCAAACCTCTCCGACCAGTTTTGCATAGCTTTAAGATCTGTGTTAATAAAATCGATTGCTGTTGCTATGTCTTCAACGCTGGCATGAGCGTACAGTTGCAAGTCGTCAGCATACAGATGATACGCACTACGAAGTTCAAGAGTTAAGAGGTTAATAAACAAAGAGAAAAGCAGAGGAGAGAGTATGCCGCCTTGAGAGACACCAGAGTCGACATCGCACAAATCAGAGGAGAGATCATCCACATGAACGGACTGCTGGTGTCCCTGAAGATAAGATGAGAACCATTCCAGTGCTTCGGGCGAGATCGCTAGATAGGAGAGGATGGATAAGAGAATATCGTGACTGACGGTGTTAAAGGCGTTTGAGTAATCAACCAAAACTAAGACCGTCACTTTTTTATCCTCCAAAGCTGCTCTGATATCACCAGTCACCTTGAGTAAGGCAGTGGTGGTGCTGTAGCCAGGCCTAAAACCGGATTGAAATGGGCTTAATAAATCATTTTTGTAAATGAAGTCAGAGAGCTGCTTAAGCACACAGGCTTCAAGAACTTTGGAGAGGAATGGAAGGATGGATATCGGTCTGAAGTGATCGGGCAGAACAGGATTTGTGATCTTAGGTAGAGGAATGATGTAAGCTTTACGCCAAAGGGAGGGGAAAGTGCCAGAATGTAAGGAATGATTAATGATGTGGGTAATGGCGGGGAGAAGTTGGTCAAGTATATTTATGATCATGCGTCTGCTAATTTGATCGTAACCCACAGCGTTGGATTTGATGGAAAGGATTATCTTTTTGATCTCATCCTGCGTAACTGGAACAAATTGAAAAGAGTTAATAGTAGGAGAAATCAACCTCGCCAGGTAATTGACAGTACGATGCTTAGTTAGGGGATCCAAATAAGTAGAAGTAGAGAAATGTAAATTAATGTCGTTCAAACTAACCATCATCGGTTGGTGAGTACATGTCTGCTTACCAATACCCAGGCTTCCAAGGAATTTCCAGGTATCGGCAGGGGAGGAATAGGCAAGGTTGTCTAAAATAAAGCGGCGTTTAGCATTGCGTATCGTCTGGTTACATCGGTTCCTTGCTCCTTTGTACAGATTCCATTTTTCATCTGTGCGATCCCTCCTATATCTACAGAAAGCCCTATCCCTTCGCCCCATAGCTAAAAGAATGTCCCTTGTCATCCAGGGTGCAGGTGGTCTCTTGAGCTTGATTTTTTTAATAGGTGCATGTGTCTGGTATAAGCTACTGACCGCGTTATTGAAAGCTTCAACTTTATCGTCCAAGGTGGAAGCCGCATTAAATTTATCCCAGTTGAGTCCTGAAGCATCACCACGTAGCCTGTCCACATCCAAACGACCAAAACAACGCCGGTGCAATACTCTGGGAGGATGTTTAGGAGGTTTCAGGGTATACGAAAGGAAAATGAGGTCATGGTTTGAAAAACCGGGTGCAGGAAGTTGACCGTGTTTACGGGCGAGTGTTGGGTTAGATGTGACGATCAAATCAAGCAATGTATTTTTCCCCAGATTATTGTGGTGAGTCGGTTGAAGAGGTAAGACTTGCATGCCGGCTGATTCGATTATCTGTAGGAGTTTAACGAGAGGTTTGGTGGGTAAGATCAGTATTAAAATCTCCCATGATGACATGATGTGTATAATCTGACCCTAAAGATTCCAGCACTGTTTCCAGGCTGGAGAAATAATCGACAGAGGGAGGACAATAAACGACACCCAGGACCATCTTAGTTCCCTTGACATTCACCTCTAGGAAAAGGTATTCAGAATCAGCAGAGTAGGAGGCAGGAGAAGAAGCTAAAATTTTGTGTGGTAGAGAACTGTGGATATAAATAGCTACCCCACCACCTCTCCTATCAATTCGGTCGTTGCGTACCAGAATGTAACCAGGGAGAGAATAAGATGTGGAGGCGAGGTTAGGTTTGAGCCAACTCTCAGAGATCAGAACGGCATGGACGTTCGTGTCAGTGAAAGCTTCTGTCAAGTCCCCAAAGTGGCTTGGAATACTCTGTGAGTTAATGTGACACACATTTAGTAAATGTTTCGATTGCTGGTTAAGTATGTTTCGCAAGCGATCGCCCAAAGTCTCAGGTAAAGAAGCGGAGCTGTCTTCATCACTGGAGAATGCAGGCTCATAGACAGAACTACAAGAGTCGTCGTTATCAGAAGTCATCGGTTTTAAAACAATTTAAACTATATATTTTATAAGAATGTACAGCGAATTAAAGATGTTTAAATATAACTATATGCACTATAATCCCTAAAGATAGTAGATAGTGCTATTTAAACCCACCCAGTGAATAGGTAAGAAAAATTCTCTGCACCACCCACCAGCACACACTACATAATATAAGAACAATGATCGCAAACACAGAGGAAACATAGGTTAAGATAACAAAACAAAAAAAAAAAGAATAAACGTGAAACGGAACGTTACATGTGTGTATCCGAACGCAACTCGCCAGACTAAATGTCACTTGAGAAGTGTCACATTTGTTTACAAGTAACATCAACAATATGAAATGTGAGGCGAATTAAACACTGTTTGTGGGTAAATTACTAAGCAAAAGGAAAACAGAGCGAGAAGAAAAGATGTGTTTACCTCAATACTAGTGACTACCATCTAGCGGGCTACGCGAACCCAAGGTTACGATTTGGTTGGATGACACAGGTTTCATGACGCCGAACAAATTAAACTCTGCCCACAATGTTCTTATGTGGACCGGACGAGGCAGTCTTTTTGGCTCCACTCCGTGCCTGGAACGCCGCTACGTTAGGAGCACCGGGATACTTGGCAATTAAGGGCATTAGTTCTTCCAGAGATTTAATTTTGTGTCGATCACCATCAGGTGCTTTAATTATTATAACGCCGTCCTGTGTCCAACATGCATGAGCACCAAAATGAAGCCTAGCTTTGGTTAACGTTGACTGCCTAACTTTAGTTAAAAACTCTCGTATTGAAACCGACGAACCCTTGAGTGCAGTCTTCGCTCTCCAAACAGAGGCCCGCAGATCCACGCTACGGAACCTTACCAGGATGGGTCTGTGTTGTTCAGTGTTGGGGGCTCCGAGCCTGTGACAGATGGTAAATGATTCCTCAGGGAGGTGCTTCAATTGCAGCTTGTTTTGGATAATGTCCGCTATGGTTTTGCTGCTTTCTTCACCTTCGGCTTCGGGGACCCCCATAAAGAGAAGAGCTTTGCGTCGATGCCTAGTTTCAATAGCATCAACAGCCTTGGAGCACTCATTGATTTGCTTGCGAAGAAGTCCTAGCATGTTATAAATTAGCTCTTTGAATGTACGGAACTCCTCTGCTACCTTGGCGACGGTGTCTTTTGCAGTCCCCGCTGAATGAAGTTGTGCTTCCAGTTCTTCCATCCTCCGGGCAAAGCACTCCTCCAGGGTCTTTTGTGCTGCCTCAATGTTCAAGAGTTGCGGCATTTTCACTGTAGTGAAGGGTGCTGGTAGGTGGTGATGTTAAGTCCAATAATTTACCACATACACTGTTGCAAACGTGAATTGTGTACAGTTAAACCGTAGTTTACTTGTATTTGCAATATTTTTGCAGGAAATGTAGAAATTTAAATTAAAATAAAGTTTTTGATTTTTAAGTATGTGTCTACTTTTTTAGCACCTACCGCCAAAAAATCACTGAAATTCATAAAACAGCTCTAGTAGCGCGCCAATATTATATAATCAACATGTATCTACAACAAATTAATGATGTATTGCATAAGATTCACCTAAACTACACGAAAGAGAGAAATAAAGTAAAACAGTGGCTTTATAACTTATCGTATCCTGAAACAGAAAAAATAATAAGATAACACATATGCACACACATTTTTATTTATTTTTTCTTTTCACCCGTTGAGCGAAAACATTCATACACTATGTCAAATATGTAATTACTATGATAACTTACTGTCTAACATGGAAGAGGCTGGCAGCCGTAACACAGTTCATACTAGCACAGCTGACAGCGCTAACATGACAAAACAGCGAGAACTTTTTTATTATATTTGAGTTTTATTTTTGATATATAAATTATAAAATGATGAATAAACATTATTATTATTACATTTTTGGTGAACTTTATTTTACATTTTATTTTTTATAAACTGAATAGTTCTGGTGATGTTCGAATAATATTTGTATTTGTGGAACGGCAGGCTGAGTCAGCGGCTGGAGCGGGAGCGGGGACGGGAGCGGGCGCGGGGGCGGCCGAGTGCTGCGCAGCGTTGATGGGGACACTGGCGGCGCACACGCCTCTGGCCACGGCTTTGTTCCGTACCATCGCACCCGCCTTACCTCCTTTTGCGGCTACTCCCTCACTCGTAGAGGTACTTAAATATTCACTTTTTTAAAATAAATAATAGTAAATGTTTTAAAATAAAAGTCTTCTTTTTCTCATTTCACCATTTAGCTTTACCACATTTCATTTGTGAAATGAGGGGCTAAGACACAAATCGAATGAAATAAAATGAATACAAATTTTCACTCGGTTTCAGAATCGAGTGAAAACTTTTATTCTAATATACTTTAAATGAACTTTCGAGTGAGTGAACATGGCTCTTTAAAAATAACTTTGAATCAGACAACAATACAAAACTTAAAAAACGATTTTATGTAAATAAATTATTTTTACAGCCGATGTTTCACGTACTAAAACAAACAGTGTTGATCGATGGTTGCTTGCCGCTGGTGGATGATATCGCCCAATTAATAGTCGCCGGTTTTAATACGCACCCTTGTGCGTCTGGACTGGACCTTGTCAAACTTGTAAGTATACTAAAACTTTTTACTGCTAGACTCAGTTATTTGAGCTGAACTTAACTCGAATTTCTTCTTTTCATATGAACACAAAAAATCTTTACAACATTGTTAAAAGTGTGCTCAATAATGTACAAAAGGTTTGAATAAAATGGTTCAATTCACATTTGAGAAAAAGATGCCAAAAAAGTGTATTTTTGTACGCTGAAACTAACCCCTCCCTTATTCGTTTAGTGCATGTTTATGCAGTAGTCTATAATAATAAAGTCTATGGTCGCCTTTTTTTTACTTTTACATTTAAGACCAGCGTTCCTACTACCACGGAAAACATTTTATATATATACATTTCATAGGCTAAGAAAGTAGGTCGTGGCCGATATACCACGCCGGCCAGACGAGTGATACATTTTATACTGATAGCTCTGGGTAACGCAATTCCATTTTCGCTAAGTGTGTACATATAAAATTGTCAGTTTCATATTATTTAATATTCTGTTTAATTATCAGTTCGTAATATCCATGGGTGGCGAATGGAAGGGCTCTAAGACTTTGCTCGAGTGCAGCGTGAGCGCGAGCGTGCGGGCGCTGGCGGCCGAGCCGGGCGCGCGCCCCGACCTCACCGAGGGGCTGTTCACTCTGCTGCAAGCCATCACCAAGAGGCGGCCTCAGTACGTCGATTGGCTCGAAGACTCGTTACCCCATCTCGTCGACTTAGGTATGTTTTATTATCGCGAACCTGCCTGCGTGAGTTACCAGGGCATAACGAACGACTTCTTTTTTTTTGGTTTTCATACACATCGCGTAGTCGATCTTTTACTATTTTGAGCCTTTTCTTTTTATTCAATACGAGAATAATCTGCCTCGTCGGTCTAGAGGTAAGCGTATGCGGTCGGATTCCCGGATCCGGTAATAGCGTTTATTTGTGTCGGATCAGAAAAGTAATTTTGGGTTTTTCTTACAATAAATTCTTAATCGCTGCCGGATAATTCAGATAAAACCGGTTCGAGTAGCGGTCGACCCCAAACGATTACGGGAACGGTGAAGACATAGAAAGCCGACGACAAGAATAAAATCACAGTTAACTAGTTATTTACAGAGATCGAACCGTCTCAGCGTTAAACGTACATACGATCGTCGGCCGGATAGGTATTACGGGTAGACAAAAGGGGCTCCGCTGATATTCTTACAATAAATTGCGTAACCGCGAGTCGTCACCGCCGACGTAGGAAGGGCTGCGGCGGTCGCGACGGATAGGTAGCGGTAGCAGGCGAGGGTGCTAACGAGCGGCTACCGTGCGCAGCGTGCGCGGGCGTGCGGCTGTGGGAGGCGGGCGGCGCGCGCGCGGCGTGCGCGTGGCTGGGCGCGCTGGCGGCGGCGCGCGCGCACGCGCTGCAGCCGCGCGCGCCCGCGCTCACCGGCGCCGTGCTCGCCTGCATCGGTGAGTTCTATCGCTTACTACTTTTCTTCTTTGTCCTTTCTACCATTTCGTTGACTGTCGTTTTATACTATACCGACGACGAATCTTTGAACTTCTCGGCTTTTCTCTACTGATGTAGTAATGTAAAATGACAATGTACGTATAAACCTTCCTCTTGAATCCCTCTCTTTAAATGAAATAGAATCCGTCGGGTATTTTGAAAGATATAAATGTCCGAGAATAAAAACCGTTAAGAAATATTTTATACTGTGTAAAAATTTTGTATAGTTTATTACCTCTCTATCGTTTCGGTTTGAATCTTCTTTGCGGCCGTCGATCTCAGGCGGAGCGACCCCCCGAAACCAGATAGAACATCTAGCCGAGCTGCTGTTGGCGTTGAATCGCGCGTCCTGGCGAGCGGGCGGCGAGCTCGCGACGTGGATGAGGCAGGCGCTGGCCCAGCCGGGCTTCCCGACCGTGCACGCCACGGATCTGCACAAACAGAAGTTTATGGCGGCGGTCATTAAGTGCGTACAGTATAATATTAATTGATTATTTCATTTACATATTTTTTAGTTTATTGAAAACGTCTTTAAATAAATTGGAAAAATTCGCTTCGTCTTTGCACAAATTATTATTTGGTTTGTAACTTTTAAACTGTTCAATGCATTTTAGGAAGACTGGTATTTTGGTTCAAAATAATGCACTAAATCATTCCATACACCGAAATGTTGATCGGTAGAAAATGCCCTGGGCATTAAGCCCGCCGCTGTATACAAGTGTACAAAGTTATATAAGAAAATAAATAAAATATTGTTGGAGATTTTAGAATGGACGGCCTTTTACGCAGATGCAATGAACATATTGTAAAAGTAAACATTATCACCATGAAATTTCTATTTTGATTTAGTAAAAACTGTATAGTATACGTGATACCTGTCTCCAAAATTTATCTTCTAAATCATATTTACTTAGATTTATTGTTGTAAATATTCTTTTACTAACATAAAACCTATAGAACTGAGGAATAATACACCTTTCTATTAATGAAAGAAATTTCAAAATCGGTCGAGTAGCACCAAAGATTGCGCTTTACAAAATTTACCTCTTTACAGTATTATTATAGAGATATGGATACAGCACGACACAAAACATGTAAAATAAATGAAGGCACCACTTTCGCTCACGTTGCAACCCAGTTAGGACTACTCGTTTTGATACTTTTGTAGTTTATTAATCAAATTATAATTGGCGTTTACTCCTTAAGAATCGGTTTTTGATATAAGGCGCCCGGTATGAGAAAAATGTGAGGAGTAAAATCTACTGAACGAATGACCTCGTTACGTTTTTGGTGCGGCTGCACTGGTTTTGGTGCGGCTTCACTGGTTGTGAGTGTATTAAGACGTGTATAGAGTATTCTGCAAAGCGACTATATCTATATGTTATTTTCATGAATTTTTTAATTTACCTTTTCATACGGTATCAATCTTTTTTCCATTAATTTCTGTTAAATAAGCTTTTTTACGTCTGTTTTAACAATCGTACTTCAGGAGTAAATTCCAGTCGTACATCGGAGCGGACCCACACAATTTTTTTTTATTACTTATCGATCTTCTAAAGTTGGTTGACGTTTTTTTGGCATTCCGTTGCAAAAGAGTAGAAGCAAGCTGACAAATGCAATAGAGTTTCCTTGTCTCTGTAACATTGCAATAAATAAATAATAAAATCAATATATTTCGGAAATTTGACACACAACTTCATCTAGTTTCAAACTAAGCAAACCTTGTGCTATAATAATTAGACTGACTGATATTATAGATTACTTATATACTTTTTTTTTTGTAAATACATACATATTATGCATAGAAAACACCCAAACTTTTGAAACAAATATTTGCAGATCATACAAACATTTGGTTCGATCCGGAAATCGAACCCGAGACCTCAAGCACAGCAGTCGCATTCACTACCGCTGCGCCACCGAGGCAGTTGTATAGGAATGAATTTTTTAGACAGACTTAACATTACATAAAATTCCTACTCAATTCGTCACCTAAATATTAAGAAACTGCCCAGAATTTAGTAAAAAATGAGTACTAATTTATTAAAGTCCTAATTATACAATATCTTCAATTGCATTATAACATCACGGGCTGATGACTCTATATCGCTATACTTGCAGCGGATCTGACTTTGATTATTCATTAGTTTCGACATATGACTTATCGTCACTACCAATTCATTTAGTTCTTCCCATCTTCTATCTATTACATGCTGCTTAAACCTGGATAAAAAGACACGTTATATTCTTTTCTTTTTGTTGCTGTTCATGTTGGTATTTTATTTCTTTACGACAGAATACTGTGGTGCATTGTCCAGTAAGACGAGAGAGTGCCACGTTGTCAATTGCGGTGTCACTTTCATTACATTAAATAAGAAAAATTGTCTGACTGCACATGTGGCAAGATCATCTAATATGTGGTCATCTAATGACAACGTCATAAAGTATACATACATACAAAATCAAACGAACCTCAACGATCGGATATAGTTGAACCTACCTAGTCTTCTCAATGCAGAAAAGGTAGGTCCAACTATGTTCAAATATTATTTAATGTTTGCTGTTAGATTCGTGATTAACCAATAAAATAATTGTAATAAAAAATAAAATTAATAGAATATAAATAAAAAATTTATTCACAAATTATAACACAATTGTGCTTAAATATTGTGTTTATAACACCAAAAATACCTACATTTTAAAATAACAGTTACAAAAAGGGGTAACTCAATTCAAGAATATTTTTCACAATATTGCAGCGATTTATTTATTGCATAAATTCAAAACGGTATACAATAACTATTTAATCTTTGAGTTAAAAAACAAATGAAATTATTTGAATGTAATAATGACCCATAATATCAGCTGTACGATTATAAACATCTTCAAAGTTGTCCAGATTGAAATTCTACCTACGGTTTACCGCATGAAAATTTTGGAAACTATTACAAGTGCGCCATAACGCAAGTACGGTAGTACGGTAGTAGTACGCAAGCAGTAAGCGCACCATAAGTCGTTTAGCATGCTAACAGTGTTTTCATCGCCACATCAAAGAAAAATTACACAAAAATCTGACTATACCGATACATATATTTACCTATACAAATATTTCACTATTTTCCGGGAGAACCAAATTCATTAGTTACCTATTGCCATGTGTTATACACATATAATATTTTATTTGAATGAAAGAAAATAGCTGCAACATAAATCATAAAAAAAAACCTTTGTTAAAATGTTTGATATTGAATTTCATTCTGGACATGAAATGACTCAAAATATAAAAGGGTCAAAAGAAGCTTATTTTTCGTTTTAAGAAATACTTCGACAGTTCAGTGCAGTGCAGTTCGCTTCTCTGCAACCCACGACTACTCGTACTTATCAGCATAAAGTTTTAAAGGACTATTTAAAAGTTTTTATATTATATATATACTCCGCTCCTATTGGTCGTAGCGTCATGATATATAAGCCTTTCTCGATAAGTAGGCTATCTAACACTAAAAGAATTTTTCTAATCAGACTAGTATATCCTGAGATTAGCGCGTTCAGCTAAACTCTTTAGCTTTAAAATATTAGTACAGATAAACGAAGTTATGCTTATAATGAAAAAGACCGGTTAGGAATAGATTATATAAAGCATTTACTACTTTGTTTAGACATATACACGTTAAGATTCATTTGAGAGCTCAAATCAAAAGTTACGGACATTAAGCTGCACTTAAATACTTGATGATGGCAGTGTTGGTTTCTGATTGACAACTTTAGATGTTACACCTTACCACACCAACAGTAATCTTCATAGGATGCATGTATATTTACTCACCTTTTGTATTTATACTATATTTACCATTTGTATTTATTTGCTTTTCATAATGACCGATACTCCTTCAAGGTGCTAAGTTTAAAAAAAATAATATTTGTTGCTTTCAGAGAGAAGAGTAGCAAGCGCCGGCTGCTGGAGCATGTGCAAGAGTTCTCCCTCGTGTGTCGCGGTCTCGTTGACACTGAATATGCGAGACAAACACAGGCTTCCAAACAACTTGTTTCATAATCACTTATATATATAGCTTTTTCTATAAACCTCGCTGTTTCTTGTAATTTGGGCAAGTTACTTAGGGAAAGTGTAAGATAGTTAAGCTCAAAATAGTGTCTTTATTATATTTTTTTCAATTTATTTCATATGAATTTATGACATTGGAATTAAAAGTAATTCACATAAATTTAAGGTAAAACTTTAACGATTTAAAGTAAAATCGGCATGTATATACGCATAACGTGATATCATTTGTACATAACTCCGTATACCGAAGTCGGTATAGAATTTAATTTGAAATAAAACATGAATTTTATTTATTATTTTTATTTCGCACTACACTTATATGTAATGTATTTATCCTAATGATTATATTAATATAACATATAAAAAGATAAAGTTTCAATTCCAAACATAATAAGAAGTGTATTACGAACAATGATTTAACGAAAGAAATAATAAATCAAAAAACATTACAGTCGTACTTTAGAAGTGATTATAATATCGAACATACAACAGTATCTTACTTTGAACAAGTGACACTGACAAAAATAGCTTCTATACAAAAAACCATCTAGAGTTGAGTTTAGTTTTAGTCAAGTTTGGCATGCCGCTTTGTCACTTAGCCTCGTTGTGGTGACGCCTGGTCAAGACCTAGACTTCATCCATCCTCATGTTCTTCCATATTATAATTACAAATACTGGCAAGTCAAGCCTTAAAATAATCTATACAACTAACATTTTATGAATTAGTAGAAAAAGTCGTTTTACGTTAAGTCGTCCTAAATCACAAACTTTATAAACACATTTACACATCTTAAAATATAAGCAGATCCATTCTAGGGATGAGATCATACCGTATGTTCCCTGTAGCCGCTATACTTGTCTCCGAAATGTGAAGTTTTATGACCGTGACAATAGTTCCCTTTAACAAGACTACTTGGACCAAGCTAGTAACAGCACTGTTAATTACTGTCATAGACTTCACCTTTGAATGAAGAGGGTTAAAGTGTATAAAACTAAATAATATATTAACGGCAGAAATACATCGTTTAGCTTTAAGGTTAACATTCAGAAAACCTCGGATAAGACGTGATCAGTGTTAAACTTATTGATCATTCGGACGTCTTAATCCCACAAACTTAATCACCTCATTTACATTATATATGTGATGAAATTGCTACAGACCACCAATATAAATAACTTTTTGACAACAATAATAAGCACTTACACCATTGACTGATTCGGTACAACATTAATTACAACATAAACTGCTTAAGCCTATAGCTTAAAACTACTAGAGTTACAGTTTGAGGGCGGGTAACATTTCGGACTAACTTGATTTTGCTTTTAATATCGCTTGTATACCTAACAGTAATTGAGCATTGTATACGTAATTTAAATAAAGTATACTTACTTTTAGCTCAGAACTTATGCTATGATTAAATTTAACATCAATTTTAATGGTATATAGTATTTTGTAAACACACGGCTTTCAATATAAGACATTATTAGTTGTAATGGTTTACAACAATAGGTGTGTTCAATGGCTATATTGCTGACAGGGCAACTGTATACATAAGCAAATATTGCACCTGTTACTTAAAAAAGATTTTCCTTCACATCAATAATTAAACACCTTGGTAATTATTATTCGTAAGCTTATATACAGCAGCAAGGAGGGAATTTCTCTTAACATAAACATAAATAACAAAAATGTTCAGCAAGTTCGTCAAACATTTGTTGTTGTGTTATTTTTAATTAGTTGGCCTTATTGTGTTAAATTAATTTCAATCAAAGGTATTCAATATATTTAGGCAACAACTCGTTTTTGTGTTCAACAAAAAAACATAAATTAACTTACTGAAATATTTCACTAGACCCTTACATGTTTATTGTAGAGAAGGTCAAGCGAACGGATGAGTTACTTGACTCAAGAGTAACGAATATCCCTCTTCCAAAATCAGGGGGAGGGACTGAGTGGGAGAGGGTTTACGGTACAGTTTATCACTATTTTTAAGTCAGACCATGGTATCAATATTGTTGAGCCTGGCCCATATGTTTCAAAGAGTGAGTGGCATTAAATAATTTTATCATGTTTTAAATAGACAACAATTCCACATGTAAGTGATTACATAGACAGTTAACAGTTAATCTTACAAACTACGAAGTCTAATATTCTCTAGTTATATGAAGTCCCACTATGTTCAGTCTCACACAAGGGTGACAAAAGTTTATAAGTGTATTCACTTGTCGCACTATTGCACGTTAATTCTCAGACTCTTCGATATCATTTTCCAAGTACATACCCAAGAACATCAAGTTCTTTATTTCCCGCGCACATAGTGCGTCAAGTGTTATTCAGGAATCCGAATCATCTCTAGTGTCTTCAACACTTTCCCACTTACTGATTTGAATTTCGAAATCTAAGAATTTATCTGGCTCGCAATGTCTATTATTAATACGAATGAAATTGAGTGCTTGGTCAAGCGTCAGATGAAAGCAATCCTGACGGCTTACATTTACTGAGGAACTCTCCAGATCGCTGTGCGTGGCTCTAGTATAGACCAATCTCCTGGAGTTATGCTGTCCTTCTACGGTAACCTAGAAAAGAGATGCTGCTATATAACATTTTATAATACACCTTATAGTCCATCATCAAGACACTTAATGCTCAGGCGGTTAGAATGCTTAGATTTTTTCTGAAGCTAAGTCGCAAAATATCATATATTATAATTGTAAACGTGAAATCAAATCAAAAACATACACATAGGACCTGGAATAAGACCGCGCTGTGTTTTGCTTAGAAAAAAAAAGTTCATTATTAGAGACCACTTTCACTCATCTTTTTAGTAGTAAATGAATCCTCAGTCGAAAAAAACGAATCGTCTTTTAATGTAATCCATGAATCGACCCATTTTTAGGTTTCTTTGAAAGAATGGAAGTGCTGCTCTCTGAAACCATGTGCCATAGACCGAAACAAGTGGTAATCGGAGGGGGCTATGTACGGTGACTACGTCGGGTGGGATAGAACTTCCCATTGAAGCGTTTCCTGGTGACTTTTAACTGGTTTTGCCACATGTGGCCGAGCATTGTCATGTAACAGAATTACTTTGTGCGGTCGCTTTTCTTGCAGAGCTCGACTCAAACGCATCGACTAAAGTCGATAGCGAGATCCCGTGATAGTTTCATCCGATTTAAGCAGCTTATAATAAACTACGCCCTGCTGATCCCACCAAATGCCGAGTCGAAGCTTCGAACCGTGGATTTATTTTGGGGACGACGTCGATACGTGACCGGATATACCCTACGATTTTTTACGTTTTGGAACATTTCACGGCAATAGAGAATCCACTTTTCATCTTAAGTGATAATACAGTGAAAACAGAAAACGTCGTTTAACATCTCTCGGCTTCAACTCATACGGCACCCAATGTGCTTTTGGAGAATTCCTAACGCACGCTTTTAAACGTATTGTAACTGTTGAAGTATCTACTTGCAATGTTTGCCCGAGTTCTAGTAGCGTCTGACATGGATCTTGATCAAGCAATGTCTTCAATTCTTCGTTTTCCTATTTTGTCGGTGCTCCAGAACTTTCTTTATCTTCAAGGTCAAAGTTATTATTTTAAAGCGCCTAATCCAGTCGTGTTCGACAGAGCACACGTTCTTTTAAGACACGGTGAGATCTTATTCGAGGTCTTATTACAATATGTGTTCAGTCATTTCAGATACTAGCCAAAAATTATATGGTTGCCAAATTTTGCAAAGGCACTCCAAACTATTTTTGTTCTGGAAGTAACACACAGTATGCTCCTAAAAATTTTGAATATGATAACGAGATCCTAGTGAAATCGGTCAGCTCACTTCGAATTTTAGCCGATTACTTCGATTCGAATTCAAAAATAAACACTTTTCTAACCTGATACATATAGGAGTTGGCATTCTTCTTGGGGCCTATGTACGCGACGTAGACGATGACACCCCACGTTCGAATGTCGATGTCCACGCGCAGGTGGAAAAATTCGTCCAGCGCTCTGATAATCCACGTATCGTGTTGCTCTGAATTTACTTTCGTCGAAAATCTGTGCCTGCAACCGTTCTTCACGAGCAAGGGATGCGCGGTCTGCAAGAAACATATTCGTTGAGCCGTCGTCCGTCAGAATAACTCCGGGGCTAGAGGTGCAACGCGTACCTGGAAGTGGTGAGCCAGGTCGGCGTGCGGCAGCGCGGGGCGGCGCGCGCAGGCGGGCGCGGGGCACACGTAGCGCCGCGCGCTGCAGCTGGCCTCGTGCGGGCCGCGCTTGCGCAGCCGCACCTCTCGCCCGCAGCCGTGGCGGCAGGGGTAGCGCAGCATTTCCGCCACCTGCGCAAGTATCCGTTTCCACGTCTATACGGTGTTGTAAAACTTATTAACGTATTGTATTTCGTTCGACGTTTTAGTATGTATTGGTAATGTACCGCCACCTTGTCCCTATAACCACAAAATAGAAGAATATTACATAGAACGGATATAACGCACCCCTTCCATTGCCCTGTTCCGTACCGAAGAGAAAGGAGTGCGGCACACCGGACATGCCGTGAGTCTTGCGCGACAACGACTGCACACCAAGTGTCCGCGGCGACACTGCGAGATCGGGGGCTCCATCCACTCTAGGCACACTGGGCATTCCAGTAGCCGGAGTAGGCTCTAAAAAAATTATAAATATTTAATAGTTATCAAAATTTCAAGTTTAAAATTTCTCATTCATACCAAAAACGACCCTTGTTTATAAGTATAATACACAAAAGAGGGCAAGGACTCTATCTGGGATACGATTTCTTCGAAATCGCAATTTTTATAGCGATCTTTCTTCTCTTTTGATAATGGAAGAAAATCATCGCTTCGCAGGCTAGTCACGTTAGCCTCAGAATGGTTGGTCGCCTATCGCAAAAGGCGCTGAAAGTATACTCAAGAAGTGCTAGCTAACTGCTTGTGTGGCAAATTGAAGAAATGTAGCGAAAATTTTCATAACTGGTACATATAACACATTCAGAGATTTTTTTTTCCCTTGGCTAGCTCAGAAGTCAGATCCTGACGCCATCCAGTTATTTAAAAAAAAAAATATATAAATTATGTTATGTTTTTTTATTGTAACAATATTGATGACCCGTCTAAGTCATTTAATTTAAAAGAAGAACGTTTAGCATTCGATTTCAAATATCTTTCACATAAATAGATGAAATACTCTGAACAGCTAATAGATTCCGCATACAGGGCCACAAACGTGCGCCACACATAGTTACTATAACAAGCTTATAAAGTTACGCTAAAAATCACGACATCAGTATCGCCCAAGTTTGTGACCCGTAGACACACCGAGGTATTTGCAATTTAAAAATAGTTTTGTTTTAAAAATATATTGAAAATAGCTTACTCTGCAGTAAAATGGTGTGGCAAGTCATCTAAAACATCTAATTATCAAAAAGATGACATAACATTTCATCGGTAAGTACTTATATTATATTTTTATTACGTTAACATTTTTCAAATATACCGGAGTTCAACTTATACTGGAAATACAACAGTATATGTCCCTTTCGCTCACCACTTAAATTACAATAGTTGTCTTTGTCTAATACTGCACGCGTATCGATAGTGTTGTGATTCAGAAGTCGATTTGTTTGGTTATAATTTGATTTTCTTTTATTGAAGCAAAGATATTTTCTAAAGGAAATGATGTTTAATAGTGATATGTTGAAGGTTTCCTAAAGGCCCTGAAAAAAAAATGTGGATCGACGCAACTCGTCGAGGGAATGAATAGTTTCTCACTAAAAGTACTGTGAGATGCTCAAGACATTTCACAGAAGGTAATTTTCATGTTATGAAAACCGAAGAGGGCTGTTTAATTCCGCTATACCTACTCTATACTAGCCAGTTTTGGTAAGGACTTTTACTTTTTTGATGACTAGTATACCAATAAAGGTTATACAATAATAACATTAAGGGATTGAGTGAAACATGATATTCTAAAATTTACGCAAATGGTACACGCTAACAGTATTTTAAAGTAAGTAAAATATGCGTAGGTACCTAATATTATTATAATTTTTATTCAAATTTTAATTTTTCAAATAAATATTTAATAAACATTGATCATTTCATTTATTTACAAATAATAAAAAAAAATCCAGTCTATCTAACCAAATTTATCGATCAACGTTCTTACCCTGTCCCAACACTATGGTTCGGTGCATTCTAGGTTTGGCCTTGAAACATCCAATCACAACGCATTAGACACGTCCCCCGCGTCCCGTACATACCCCGGAATTTGGTGAAGTCGAATCGTAACAAATTTCCAGTAATGAGGTATCTATTAGGAGGTAATCTGTGACTCTAAATAATCATATATACTTAGTTACTTTTTTCATGGTTACCCAGCAAATAGTTTAATTAGTAATAAAAAACGGTGTAAAATGCACAATAACGGACCATTTCTAAAAAAATATTATACTACTGGAAGTATTCATTTATCTAAACGTTTTTGGACAAACCCCATCATGGAATTAAAAAAGTTGCCAGTTCAGAAGTGAAGAAAAAAACTTACCGAGTTCTCAATTCAAAAATGATTATATGTATAATTGTATATACAGTTAGGTGCAGAACTGAGTCAGTACCTTATTATTTTTTTAAAATATCTGTATGAAATTGATATTAATTACTAAATGCAGGATGCGGGCTTTATCAGTTGTTGCAACTGCCTGCCTGTCTATGTAATATAATAATAATAATAATAAGTCCTAAAATATATTACTACAAACTTATCAAATTCATCATCAAAAAGCATAAAGTATCAAGCAAAACAAAAATGAACATATATACAAGAAATTATTTGAATAAAGCTACAACCAAAATGCATTTTCAATAAAAATATCTGTTACCGAAGACATGACGTTTAAACGTCATGTCAATACAATAATTTTCAAGAAATTGCCAATATGCTTACAAGAGCTAGAAAAAAAGCACAATTAACATCTTCGGACTCGTCGCTCCGCTCCGCCTTGCCGTCCCCGGAAGTAACATTGGATGTTCCAGCCGTTGCAGAGGTGTCGAGCTCTAGCTCCAGCGACGAGTTTTTCTCTCCACCCACGTCGCCAAGACCTGTACGTCGGCAGGAGAGTACCCGGCCACCGACCAGCTTGGGATCACGAGGACCACTGACCTCAAATAGGGTCCCCGCTACCGGTGGTGATGTGCGCCGCATGAAGTGGACAACTTTCATGAACGAGAATGTCATGCGGGCATATTTTCGGGCTACAGAGTTGGGTACGAACCTTACTGCGTACCGTGCTAAACTAGTCTCTTTGTTTCAGGAACTTGAACCAGCCGTTAACGTATCAGCACAAAGATTGTCGGATCAAGTACGAGCTATACAGCGCTGTCACCTGCTGGATGATGCAGTACTTGAGAGGATACGCTCTGACATACGGAGAAACCTTACTATCCCTTCTTCGTCACGCACTATAGTAGCCAACAGCACACCTCTGTTGGCATTATCAAATGAAGATGTTGATGAACTAGGGGAGAGTGAAGTTCTTTCCGTGAGTACCCAATATAATGATAAGATAAGGAGCGCTTTGGAGGATGCGATTCAAAAATACCGATTCGTAAATGATAATAGTAGACCACGGTTATGCCGTTTGCCCACTCATAAACGTAATTTAGCGCTTGTGAGTGCCCTGGATTCGTTACTATCAGACTACTTTGATAATAGCGAAGATCTTGGTGATACACATTCCATTCTGTACTGTGCAGCTATTGCAGTTTGTCGAGTAGCTGGTGTTAAATGTATTGAACGTGTAAGTGCTACTTTGTGAAACAGGCATTCTTGGGAACTACCATTAGTCCTCAACAATACATGTCCTGTGTCACAGAGCGCATAGACTTTCTAAAGCAGAAAGTTTATGCATGGGCAAATAGGATAAGACGTTATAGAAAACGAGTCGATCGGTATAATCAGAATCGAATGTTCCAAAGGAATGAGAAATGGGTTTACCGGAAATGGGAGGAACCGAATTCATGTGTGAGTGATGGGCATTTTCCAGATGAAAATACCACAAATTCATTTTGGCGTAACATCTGGTCAGTGCCTGTCACTCATACAGAGGGTGATTGGTTGGAGGATGTCAAACGTTCGTGTGAGTCTATAATAGCTATGGAACCCATTGTTATTAATAAAGATGATGTAAGTTGTGCAGTCCGTTCATTACCGAATTGGAAATCACCTGGTCCTGACGGACTGCACAACTTTTGGCTTAAGTGGTTTCGAAGCTCACATGCGTGTTTGGCATCACAATTCCAAGCAGCTTTGGATTCTGGTTCATTACCACAATTTTTAACCACTGGTGTAACCCATTTACTCTATAAATCTGGTGGTGCCATGGATCCCAAAAATTTTAGACCCATTACTTGTTTACCAACTACATATAAACTTCTAACATCTATTTTGAGACTCAAAATTACTACACATATAATTAATAATTCGGTACTCTCTATTTCTCAAAATGGATGTAGAAGTGGGGCCCGTGGCACTAAAGAGCTCCTTATCATAGACAGGACCATTAGCCAACAGGTACGTCGTAATCGTAAGAGTTTGGCGACATGTTGGATAGATTATAAGAAGGCTTATGACTCAGTTCCACACACATGGCTTTTGAAAGTGCTAGAGTTGTATAAAATTGATGCAACTCTGTGCACTTTCTTAAAGTCATGTATGAGTCAATGGAGCACAACACTTCGCTATCCAGGATGTCGGCAGGCTGCGATAAATGACGTACTTATAAAGATCGAGCGAGGTATATTTCAAGGTGACAGTCTGAGTCCCTTGTGGTTTTGTCTAGCTTTGAACCCTCTCAGTACTGTGTTAGAGGGTTCAGGGTTAGGCTATCGGTTGCAGAAAGATGATCAAGTTATATCTCACCTTCTTTATATGGATGATTTGAAATTACTGGCCTCCACAAAATTACAATTGATGGCGTTATTAAAGGTCGCTGAAAACTTTAGTAATTCTATCAAAATGGAATTTGGTGTAGACAAGTGTGCAGTCATGTATGTAAAGAAGGGCGTGATTATAGAATCTGAAGGAATAGAACTTTCAGATTCAACAAAACTCAGATCTCTGTCTGCCACCGAAACTTACAAGTATCTAGGTTTTTCACAGTCCTTGGGAATATCAGAATCTGGCGTGAAACAAATGTTACGGGAACGTTTCTTTGGTCGCCTAAAAAAAGTACTTAAAAGTCTTTTATCGGGCGGTAACAAGGTGCGAGCCTATAACAGTTGGGTCATGCCGGTTCTGATGTATTCCTTTGGTGTACTTAGATGGACTCAGACCGAATTAGATGCCCTTGACAGGAGAGTCCGTACATTGCTGACTGCATTCCGTATGCACCATCCACGTTCATCGGTTATGAGATTGTATATTCCGCGAAAGTTTGGAGGTCGTGGTCTATTAAATATCAAGACTCTACACAATCGCGAGATATACAATCTCAGAGAATATTTTCTACAGACGAATGTGGGAGTGCATCGTAATGTAGTTGCAGCGGATACTGGTTTTACCCCGCTCGCTCTGGCTAAAGAGAATTGGCGCAAACCTGTAGTACTTAGTACTACTGATCGCAAGGAAGTATGGAAGGGTAAAGAACTTCATGGTCGATTTTATCGGGCCCTACACGGGTCTGATATAGACTTTAAAGCGTCGACGTCTTGGCTACGGTATGGTGATCTCTTCGGAGAAACCGAAGGTTTTGTTTGTGCAATTATGGACGAAGTTATCATGACGAATAACTACCGGAAATATATCCTGAAAGATAGTACGGTTGACATTTGTCGGGCGTGTCACCGTCCTGGAGAATCTATTAGGCATATTATTTCTGGTTGTTCTCGTCTTGCTAATGGTGAGTATTTGCACAGGCACAATCAAGTAGCCAGGATTGTACACCAACAACTTGCCCTTAAATACCAACTTGTCAATTTTGAAGTGCCTTACTACAGGTATGTGCCCGACCCAGTTCTCGAGAACGGTCGTGCTACGTTATATTGGGATCGATCTATTATCACAGATAGGACTATTGTTGCCAATAAGCCTGATATTGTGGTGATAGATCGATTAGAGCGCCGCGCAATGATTGTCGATATCGCCGTTCCTCATGACGAGAATCTCGTGAAAGTTGAAAAAGAAAAACAATTAAAGTATTTGGATCTGTCTCACGAGATTGCCGACATGTGGAATGTGGATTCGGTGATCATTGTTCCGATAATCATATCTGTTCACGGATTGATAGCCAAGAGCCTCGACCAACACCTTAAGAGGCTCACGTTAGAAGGTTGGATCAAGGGTCTGATGCAGAAGGCAGTCCTCCTTGACACGGCACGTATTGTGAGGAGGTTCCTGTCTCTGGAGCCCTAACCACCGGTATCTTGGTCCCTGTACCCGATGTCGGTGGTCTACTATTTTTTATATTTTTAAATATGTATTTTTTATTTTTTATATATTTAAAAATGTAATCAATATGTATATTTATATGTAATAAAGAGAATAATAATAATAAATAAAAAATGTATTGTAATATTTAAAAACTTTATTTCTTGAATGTTTAATTAAAGAAATCTTATAAGTTTAGATCTTATTTTGGTGAATAATCATCACAATTACAATTGGTTCACTTTTGCACCAGTTATAAAATATAATAAAAACATATCTTTAATATTTGGTCCAAAGACTTTTTGCTTTGTCAACCGCATGCAACCTATTTACCAAACTTTTTACAAGTTTTTCACAGTACTCGGGTGAAATTTTGTACCACTGTTCTTGTACTCGCTCCCACAGAATGTTCAAGTTCGATGGTGGTGCGCTATATTCATTTAAAAGCATGCTTTGCAAATATGCCCACAAATTCTCTATAGGGTTGATATCAGGACTCTGAGAAGGCCATGGAAGGACTTGAAACACTTGCTTATCAAGCCATTTTTTTACTATTTTTGATGTGTGCTTGGGGCCGTTATCCTGTTGAAATATTACTTTATTTACAGGATATGGCATATTTTCTACAACATCCATCAGATGTGTCTTAAGAATGCTGAGATACATTCTTCCATCCATATTTTCATCGATTTTGTGAATTGGTCCCACACCAAAAGCTGTCAGACATCCCCAAAGTTTGATATTACCTCCACCATGTTTCACCGTTTGTATAAACTCCTTTGCTTGTAATGGTTCCCCTTCTTTCTTCCAAGACCATTTTCGCCCGTCTTTGCTGTATCTATTAATTATGGTCTCATCGGACCAAATAACCCTCATCCAGTCACTTTCAGTCCAGTTAATGTATTGTTTTGCAAATTTTTTTCTTGCTCTAATATTCTTTTTAGTAAGGAGAGGTTTCTTTTTCGTCTCTACAGCGCGCATACCTACATTGTGTAATGCCCGACGAACAGTCCACTTACTCACTGACGTGCCAATGTCTTGTCTTAAAATTGCCGCCGCTTCTGATGCTGAAGACGCTTCACTAGATCTTAAGTAGTGAATAAGTTTTCTTACGTCTTTGTCAGATAACTTTTTAACACGACCACCAACGTTACTTGGCACCGGAAATTTACACTTTGCTCTTATTCTCTGTACTGTTGAGTGACTCACGTTTAACTCTTGAGCGATAAATCTTGCCGATTTTCCACTTTTAAGTAACTCTTTAGCAGATTCTATAATGGACTTCGATGTCGGTTTCATGATTTCAATAAAGCGTACGAAACGTTCCCTTTGCGATATAAAATTACACTGAGTAATAAACAAAGCGAAATTGTCTTTCTCTACTAATCCTGACAAGTTTAAACATGTTCATACTTGAGCGCTGAGTCAGTAACAAACACGATGCAAAAGTGACAAAAAAGTCTATCACATTCAAATACCAACGTTTTAAAACGCAGTAACTGGATAATATCCATTTGAACTATTAACTTGAGGAATATAGATTTAACTTATTGGATAAAATTCTTTAAACATTTTTATTAAATATGGACTTATTTCATGTAATCAAATAATCGCGAAACATTGACTCAGTTCTGCACCTAACTGTATCTAAAGACTCGATTGCTTCTTTACTAAATATGTACTCGTATGTCTTATTTCTATTTTCTTGCGGTTTGGTTTGCTTATAATTTGAATGTTAAGAGACGGCATTAAAGAAAACTATAAGATAAAGTAAATCTTAAAATATGTCGATTCATCTAAGAAATTAGAACCGATTGTTTTTTTTTTTGGATTGGTTGTGCTTGAAACCTGGGACGTTAACTTTTACGATCCATTTTTTTGGTCATTTTTGTGTCTTACCCCTTAGCGACCCAAGGGATATGCCGGGTAAAATAGTATCGTACATCTAAGTCTATTAAATAGTGTACTGAAACTTGTAAAGGTGCGTACGCTCAGCGACTTATATATACGACTTCTATTGTTAAAAACAAACAAAATCTATGTAATATTAAAAAAGAAGAGGGAGTACCTTTTTTTAGAAATGTATCTAGATTATCGTAACTATAACATTAGTAAAAGTTACCCACCTGATTAAAATCTTGGACAGAGAATGGCTCCCTTGTATCCTCAGACGCTGAAAGATCAAGTGGTTAAGTTGTTTAAAAACACCTAGAGGGCAGGTGGTTAGTATCAGTTTTCTTAAGCGCATTTTTTTTTAACAAAGATCTCAACCCTAAAACCCGCTGAAAATATTTTTTACCTACATATCTAACAGGATCCTAACCCATGTTAGTTGTATCCCAAACTAAAGCGCAGACACAAACACTTCGCGACCATAGACTCGTATCAACTAAAACACAGTACGTTGATATAGTTGACGGGTTGTACGGGCAACATATTGCATATGATAATTCTTTTAGTAGTTTTAAAAAATATTGTACACTACACTTACAATCTCTTTTTCTCTTAACACCATGATATGAAGGGCCTGGTTGAGCTATTTCTGCATTTTCCTCCGTGTGAGCAGCACCCTAAAAAGAATTAAATGAGTGAGTAGAAGCATTTACTAAATCATACTATGTACTATGAATGTGAACATTTTCAGGATAGATTGATATTTGTTATTTCACGTAAAATTATAAAAGGCACTTTAAAGTAATTATAAAAATATTTTATGATATATATTTCACGTAGGATACCTATAATGTAGCCGAAATTTTCACGAAACACGTGCAATTGCGGCAATTAATTAACGAAGATAAATTATAGATCACAAAATCCATAACTTTCAAATTTTAAAAATCTCTGTTTACGATGTTTTTTTATAGTTTACATTTACAACCTCACCTATTAGCAAACTAAGCAGAGTTTGTACTGTGGGTGCTAGGCAACTGATATAAACAAATTTATACTTTTTTTATAAACATATACCATACGCCCAGACCAAAGCAAACATTAAAATGTTTATGCACGTTGTTTGAAATGAACAGGAACCGAACCTGCGACCTTTGGTGTAGCACTCTGTTACACAAACTACAATTCTGGGTAAAGCAATAAAGTTCTAAGTCCTGTGCTGACTTGCGTTGTTATTAACATTTTCGCGGTATTCTCGCAACTAATGAACTCTGGCTGATTAAACAATATTTGTATAGTAGCTTAAGAGTCCTTAGTACCCTAGTTAGAATTCAAATTGTGACCCCGCACCACACAGCCGCAGCCGCTATCTCGCTCACACGCACTCACACGCGCTCACCACGAGGTAGGTGTCAATCGACGTACACGATAGAGCAGCCACATCAAATCAAAATATTTTTTGTCTGGCTAAGAATTTTAATTTCAATGTAATTTTATTTTAAAAGTATAGAATTCTTTTTTCAAAATAAGTAATTTGCCTATGGATTACCCTAACATTTTCATCGTATTGCAACTATTTTCGACATCATCGATTAGTTAAAAATTCTAATAATTATGATACACGAGTACTATCATGGCAGCTAATCGGCATAAGCAGCACACAACATGAAGTTTACGAAGTGAACACTACAAACGAACCCACCATCAGTTATTGGTTTGCCCGCTTCTGATTTGGTGGTCCGTTAGTGGTTATCCGAAAACTTTGGTCGACCATGACGAATCAGAGACAATTGTGGAAGCTAATGAATCTCAATCTACCGTTCAATTAGCAACAGCTGTCGATTTCAACTTAAAAAAATTATTAGTCCATTTACTTCAAATTGGTAAAGTAATAAAGGTTCACAAGTAGGTGCCCCAAGAACTCAATAATTGTTTCTTATTGTCATCTTCATTTAGTTTTTTTGATACGTTTTTAAAGCGTTTGCCCGCGGTCCGCCCGCGTTATGTCGGTTACTGCGGTAAAAAGTTATCTATGCCTTTCCTCACAAATCAAAATATCTTCATGCAAAATTTCACTGAAATCAGTTAAGAGGTTTAGCTGTGAAAGCAGACAGATAGTTACTTTAACATTCATAGTATTTTACAAGTTTAGGGATAATTTCATGGACCAGCAATTCTATGCTCTTCCCTATAACCCAAACTATCTCATTACTATAATAAATTTCATCTAAATCGGTTTAGCGGCCATTGATGCCGCATACTAACCTCCATCCCTCTTTTCACAGCCTTAAGTTTATCATTTCCATAATAAAACTATCCTATGTCTTTTCCTGAGAGTCGAATATCTCCATGACTAATTTCTTCTAAATTTGTTCAGTGTTTAAACGTGAGGAACTGATATACAGACAGAAATAATTTTGTATTTATAAAATTAGTATAGATTAGATTTATTAATTTTATGGCCTTTATATCACTCATGCTAAATGGCCGGCAACCAATGTCCTTATTTAAGTTGAACTGGGTAATACTTTTATTAATCATCAATAAATCACACATCACTCAGTCGTCATTTTTTTTTTCGGCGCTTAGATAAGTAATGTTTGAAACTGCGCAAATTGTTGTTCATATAACAATTTAATAGATATTTCTTTTTCGCTTATGTAACTTATAGAAATGCTATGTTTGACTTAAAGGAGTTTAGTCTCACAAGTAAAGGCGAACGACACGGGTTCCTCGTACGGACGACGGAGCACAACTAATTTTTGCGTCGGACACGGTTCTCCCGCGGCCTCACGGCCCGCACGAAATGTTTCATAATTTCATTTCTAACAATGAAGATATAAATATAATTTTAAACTAAGATCACACAGTTCACGTGTTGTACTATGTTATATTTATATACAGAGACCGTCAGTATTAAATAACTTCAACATTTTATTTGTAAAATTCAGAGGGAAGTTTGAATTTTTTTCCCGAGTTTTTTTAGTTGTCGTTTTTTTTCACATCAGATAGAATTTAGTGTATATATGTTTTACTCTATACAGTGGACTCCCGGTAATTCAACAAACGTTGTGCAGGGCAGTGTCGGACTATCGAATTTGTCGGATTATAGAGTACTGCCTAAGACCAGGCCCGGATTTTTTTACAAAAGAGTACCTTGTAATCCGACAAATTATAGACAAATGATAAAATTCTATATGTAGTCTTCTTGGCTTGTGACGGCATTACTAGGTATGTATACGTAATGCACAATGAATAAACGCTAAGCTGCACCGCTATCACACGTAGTCAAATTCAAACTAAGCAATCGGAATTGAAACAATACCTACGCGTCGAGTACAAGTTTTAACCTGTTTAATTATGCACGATTTACATTAGCGAAAACTGTTTGATTGATGTCGGATTACGGGGGGGTCCGGATTAGACAGGGGCCGGATTACCGAGCGTCCACTGTATATTTTTTTCAATATGATTGATTCAGTACTTTAATTAATGTGCAAGATCAAAAATGAGCGGTAGAGCAGTTTTGAGTTAGCGCAAGCCCTTAAACATCTGAATAGTCGTAAGCTTTAAGTATAAGTTTAAAAATAAATAAATGAACATACAGCACTGACATTATTTTCAGCAACAGGTTCAGCAATTTCTTCATTGGCTTCCGCTTCTGGGGGAGGAGGGTTGTTGTCGGGTTCATCAGGAGCGTCCACTTCAACCACTTCCTCAATGAGTCTTGCGCCACTACCGTTGTCATTGAGCGCTGCGTCTGCAGTGACACTTAACATGTTACAGACACGCTACGAATGAGAATAATACATTTTGTGCACATATAACATGTTTCAATAAACGGAGATTTTTTTTCGGCAATCGGACACACCACGGCATCTAGCTTCAAACTAATTACAGCTTATGCTAAATATATAAACATCATTGCACTATTTTTGTAAAAACTTTTTTTTGTAAATATAGTTTGCATATTATACATAGAAAACACTCAACATTTAGCCCGACCCGGGAAGCGAGCTTGAGATCTTAGCACGGGAGTCGCATACGCTACCACTGCGCCACCGAGGCATTCATATCGCTATTGCGAACAAATCAACTTACCCATTATGTCACTTCGAGCAATTTCTTCTTCCTCAGTTTCATTGGTTTCATGGTCTGCTTCCATTGGTTGAACTGCAGTTGGTTCTGCTGCCTGTAGCTCTACAACACAAAGATATTACAATTACAACTTTGTATCACAAAAATAAAAGGTAACAATTTCCTTGTGTACGAAGCAAATTCTGTTTATACACAAGCCGAGTTTTAATTAATTACATGTAAAAAAATTTAAAAAAATAATAACCGTCTTCCGAGTGGTCCACGACGTGAATAAAAGGATCTGTAGGCGTTTGACTGGTATTGGGTGTTTGGTCTCCAACTGGAGTGCCGTTAGCCTGCACAGCACCTGAGCGATAGTGCCAGGTTTGTCGCGGATCCACTTGATCTATAATGCCATTTAAATATTTATTTTGGCTATTTTTTATTATAATAGATAACAGACAGAGAGCTAGTGTATGTAAATATACATATTATGAATTGCAATAAATAGAAATCAATAATATGGAAAGGTTCTACATTATTAAGCACATTGTGAGAGAAAAAAAATGAAAAACTAGCGCAATGCGATTCAAACTAAAGCAATATACTCGTATTTAAATATAGTGACCACAACTCTTGATTCTAATCTGCCTGATGAAAATAATTTTCATCAGACAGAATAGAATCACTTTGGCAGGCTCTTCAAATAAATAAATAAAAAGAAGAATATTATAACATTTAAAATAGAAAAATATTTGACTTATGTTTAATTGTAGCTCTGTTGTGTAAAATGTAAAACAGAAAATAAGCCTTACGCAAAGGTTTTATAATATTCTTTATCTAGAATTCCACTTTGTGTCAGAGCTTCGTCAGATGTGTGTAGAGTTTTGTAGTGTGGGATGTTAGAAGATTCTTATAAGTGTTATATAATAATGTAGACGAATATAAACTACAACAGACTATTTTATTTGACATAATGTACACGAATGTTAAACAGAAAGTCTATGTTACCAAACATTTGCAGGTATACAAATCAATTTAAGTTAAACATCGCTAGTTGGTTGACATCCGCAGCTACTTTTACGAAAGCAACAGTCACACAGTCACTGCAACATTTACTTATAGAATTACATCAAATAATGTTGTTATTTATATTTTTTTAATTGCATAAACACGGCATCTTGGTTGCGTGACACGTCATCGTTCGAAAAACAAAACTTAACAGGGACAGAGTTTTTTAAGTATTGTATGCTAATTTACTGTAAATGTAAAATTAACACAACACTCACTCAAATATTAATCTTTTATATTTCTGTATTCAGAGGTACAGAAATTCGAATTTGTGGCCAAATTCTACAAGTCTGTACTGTTAATTCTACAAGCCATTTCTCCGCTGTTTAAAAGACACTATTTATATACTTAAAATATTCTAAAATAATTTTACATTATGGTGCATTTTCTGATTGGTTTTTCCAATTTCGAAAATAATTTTTAAAATAAAATTAATAACGTTTTTTCTAAAAATACTGGCAACTCCCACCCTTGTAAAATTTATTACTTACATACAATGAATAAGGAATAAAGGAATTTAATGTCTTGAATAAATATTAAAGAGTAGTTTGTGTGTTGACTAAAATAAAACACAAATTTTGAGAAAATCCTTAAAAATAAGCAATAACACCGATAAGTGCGCATCCATATTGAAACTACCAGTGTGCATCTACATGGGTTGCAATAGTATATAACTACGATACTCACATATTTTTGGCAAGAGGCCAGTATGAATTGGTGGTAAGTCTATGCGCAACCAGTCGTTGGTGAAACCAGGATAGCAAAAAAGAATATGTACATTTTGATATTCTTTCATATTACAAATATTGTTTACAGATATTGTTAATGGAACAAATCATAAGCAGCTAGAATTAGTTATTTATTTGTACTTCCTGCAGAAACATTGCATAAGGTGGATAAATTACTATTTGATTTGCATTGGATTTGACCAATTAATAAATACTCATGCAAGCACCTTATTTTGGAAAAGTGATTCACTGTGGTGCGTGGGATTCGAACCTACGAACACGATTATTGGTATTATACAATTTTACCGAAACTGAAAACGAAACAATACAAAGGTGTAAAATGCTAACTTACTATTCATTGGATAGTTTTGTACGGAGCGTCTAAACGACGGCCCACGGTTGCCACCCGCGGGAGCAAAGCCAGGCCCGGGTGGTCTGTGAGGAGGACG
Organism: Hypercompe scribonia; assembly: GCA_949316085.1. NCBI lineage: Eukaryota > Metazoa > Arthropoda > Insecta > Lepidoptera > Erebidae > Hypercompe > Hypercompe scribonia. Next base: position 7,558,328 of record OX438967.1, on the reverse strand, counting down.
ATCTGGTGGCCTTGACACTAAAATAAATCATATATCAGTTTAGCTATAAACAAAAAACCTTATCTTGCTATAATACAGGATGATAAATACCAATGTACCGATTGTCAAATATAAATTACTTTTTTAAAGTTCAGGCAGTAGTATACTTAGTTAAGATTCATAATTTCATGTAATTTTTTTACGTTTACTATGAATAAATAAATCGTATTATAGTAGATGACGGTAAATCGATTATATATTTTTCTTTTATAACTGTGCCAAATATGAGTAGGTTATAAGAAAGGTATCTAGACAGTTACCCCGTGGCGTCGAATGTGACGAAGGAGGGCGATTACTGAAGTTGGACGAACTGATATTAGCTCTGTTCTGAGCTAAGTTGTGCAAAGTGCGTGTCAATTTCTTGAAAGCGAGGATACGGTGCACGTCTTCAGCTATATGACGGCGCCTAATAGTGCGATTATCTGGAAGGCGCACTATGTCCGAGATAGCCGCTCCCTGTCTTGAAGGCGGATGGGCCTGGCTCGGTACAGATCTTGAGGTGGAAACCAAAGGCGGATCATTGATTCTTGGACTGTACAACAAAATAATTAAAGCGTAAAATATGTGTACTGTAATCAATCTAGACATAAATACATTATAGATTAAGATAAAGTGAGTGCAATGTCTAGAAGAAATAGTCTCTCGTCACACCTGGTCACACTAGACAGTACAGGAGCAGTTAATTACAGCACAATTTCAAAATTTTTTATATTAACTTTTTCACTTCTTAAGTGTTTATTTTATTTTTATTTTTTTTATTTTTTTATATATTTTATATATTATATTTTATATATTTTATATATTATATTTTATATATTTATTTTATTCTTTATTGTACACACATTTCAATCTATTTAGCAACTAGGAAATAGCATGTACAAAGGTGAGCTTACCCCAAACCTGAGTTTTCTTCCCGCGAACCTTAAGAGTGGATAGAGGATAGTTTAGAACGTAGAGGTAAAGTTACGTGTACTCGAAATAAAGAAATAATTTGAACAATGAAAATATTCATATGTATGTATAACAATAAATGTAATTATACAACAAAATATACATGAATACAGTTATATACACATACTTACATATATACAATAGATACACTAAGGGCCAAGTTATTGATGGGAGAGATACTAATGTTTTGTCCTGCATCCTTTAGTTTTTGTCCTGAATCATTCAGAGATGGGCTATTACGTATTGCAAGTGGTAAGGCAAAAAGAAAGTATTTTATTTCTTTTATTTTAAATATTTTTTCCTTACATAATTTTAAGTATACCTATTCTAAAAAAGATAATGGAAGATTTGGATAATTAATAAGGATCAATTTTATAAGTATTATTAATATTACTTGAATTTGTGGATGATCGGATGACAGACACGGAATCCAGTTGGAAGAATTGCTCGACAGTTTATAGCAGCTATCTCGTGTTTGAGTTTATTTGTTCATCTTAATGATTACTTTAAACATAATAAACAGATTGTACCTCCAATAACTACATATGAATTGAAGTCATAAGTCAAGTACAGGTTCATTTTTAACACTAAAAAAATTGATTTAAGCGATTTGGAGAAAATAAATCCGAGAGCTATCCCTACGTGGAGATACTGTTTTCACACAACAGTATGGGTCAACGTTTAGATAGTGGGTCACCCTGATGTAGAACAGAAAACGAAATAGTTATCATAATCAGGATTCTCCTTAAATTAAACAGCTGCAATGTTACCCCATTTTCCAGAAGGCCCCAACATTTAGATCATTATTAGTTATTTGATGCTTGCGAAATATATATGTAAATATGTATATCTCAAAACTTAAAAATTTCTATGTCTACACTAACGTTTAAATAAGTCATACCGGGCATTGTGTATAATGTTAGTAGGTCTTGGAGTGTTGTTTATGATTGACCAGAACAAATCCCTGTCCAAGTTAGCTTGCACTCTTCTTGATGTCGTAGGTGTGGGTTGTTCTGATTGTGGTTGTGTTAAACCTGGAAGCACAAATACAAATTTTCTTTCAAAGTTGAACAATAGTTCACAAATTGACAGCTTTACAAAAATATTGAATGTATGATATAGTATGTGTGACGTCCGACAAATGAATTAAAATAAATTTGCTATACATATTACTATGAAGCTCGTGGCTCTGTGGTAAACATGTAGGTTAACAAATTGTAAAGTTAAGCAATCTTAGTCAGGTCAGTCTATTATTGGTGACATATTGAGAACCCTCCGTGTCTCGGAGAGCACGTTGAACCGTCAGTTCTCATACCCATATCTTTAGCAATAGTTATGGGTAATTAGAACTCTAAAAAGTCTGACAACAGTCTATAGGATTTCCATATCGCCTAGTAATGGTTTCGGTGGTCAAACACTAGTCATTCCGCATAAAGAAAAAGAAAAATCAACTGTATCCTAGTACACTTAAAGCTGTCTCCAAAGTAGTTAAAAAGTAGGATAAAAACGCTCAGAAGATGTGAGCTATACATTACATACCACTTGTTCCAGGTTGGTCAGCCACACTAGGGCGGGGATCCCTGTTTGTCCCGGGCAATATTTCTTCAGAAGGCTGTCGCGGTCCATCATCATCATCATCTGTAAATTAAACAATTAAAATCAAAGCTGCTAAAAACCAATAATCCAGCAAACTACAGATGTATTACACACATACAGTCCCATCAAACACAACAAAAAAATATGACTATGTTACAAAAGATGACTGGGTAAAGATGGTAAAACAAAAAAATTAATAGTAGATTTCTAAACACACAGGCATTAGTATCAATAATATAACTTAAGAGTGAGTTGTTTTTTTTTTGTTTCAGACTGATGAAGATACCTCAAATAGTAAATAAAAATATAGTCTAATTATAGCTGTTTTATGTTCTAATTCAAAGCTACATGTATCTTCATATTTTGACAAAATCCCTTTCAGCTCACAACAGCTAATTATAATAAGCGGTACCAAATACTTGCACCAGAGTAACCGAAGTGCAAACTAGGCAACAGTAAAAGAAACTTAAACTTATTGGTTTCCAATCCCTAATCTGTTCAATAACACTTTTAGATTTATATATACTATAACTAGCTATAATTTCAATTTATTTTATTTTACCTTAGTTTTCTTTACAAAATGTAAACTGTTAATGTTATTTAGTTATTTTATAAATTTTCTTAAGTAACTTTCCGAGTTGAAGCAGTACTGTATTGTGCACTATACATTCATAGTCATTCCCCTTTAAGCACTTATTTAATTAAACCTGCTTTAAAAAGCATTATTAAGATACTATGCTATTAACTGATCATTATAAATAGATTTAAAAAATCTCAGCAGGTCAACACATAAATCGCAAAGACGAAGTCACTTGTGGTTATGGCTTCCAAGCCAGGAACCTCCTTACCACACTCAGTTGAAGAGAATTGCATTTTCTTTATATTTTATTTATGTCTGTATGTTTATTAAGTCCGCCATGACACAAGAATATTTGTAGTTAAGGAGTTGTCAACCATTCTTGATTCTCAACTAGTTTAGTTATAAATGTTTATTATTGTGCCTCTAATTTAAAAAGATTATTTTTTCTATATTAAGAGCCTGCTAAAGTGACTCTATTCTGCCTGATGGAAAGCATGAATAGAATCCAAAAGTTGTAATCACCATGCTCATTGCAAATGCAGACAATGCAGTATGGTGACCCACACTATGGCAGCCTAGTAAGATGCGTTTTGCTTAAGATGGGACATAAAAGACATGGCAGTCATCGTGACAGTGTAAGGCTCACACAGTTACCACGATAACTGTCACCTCTGTATCAATGGGCCTCTGGTCTCACAATCACCAACGAAACACGACAACACAGATGCTGTCGCTTTAGATTGGTCTTCTGTGGGTGCGTAGTACTGCCTCGGCCAAGCCAGCCTGCTCGTGCTGAAATCAGCGTGGCCCTACTAGATACCAAATTATTACCTATTTCAATTCGAGATGTTAATGTACAATTTTGGCTTCTAGATATAGTGAGATAGAAACTAGCACGATTAATATGGTTATAGAATTCATCACAACAGTGGAATGTCCAACAGATATCAACTACGATTCACAATATATTTTTATATTCATTTATCAAAACAACTTTGTACTTAATTGCACAAACAAGATCTTGGTTTCTCTGAAGAGATCAGAACATCATATTTAAGATGTAGATGGTTATTATAACATATGTCACTTTGCTTAATAAAAGCAATGTTTTTAGCGAAATTCTTAGCTGATATAAAAAAATTAAATGATCATAAATGAAACGACAATTAGAAAACCGTCTGTCTTTTTTCTATACAAAGATGGTAATAGTTACCTACAGTAAAAAGGACAATAGGTGTACCATTCACACAAAATAATAAAAATTTACATATATATTGAAATGTTTTTATTTGTAGGTATTATTATAATCTTTAAAGGAAATTACTAAGACTTAAACGTACCTGAACTCCAGGGATATTCAGATAGCCCTAAGGACTTCTTCAAATTCTGCTTTCTATTACCCATTTTCCAGATTCAAGGAATTATGTGTAACGACAGATTTTTTTTCTGTCTGATCAAAGATGTTTCTGAATACTGTATAAAAGATTTATATTTTAACACTTCACGTGCATTTGTAATTATGTGGAATTACTGCCATTTCTGCAGTTCGATCTATACTGCTGTTACTGTCTGCGCATGACATTACTTTTTTTTTCTTGTATTGTATTTTACCCAGTGCTGCCAACCCTGCTTTCAAAAAAATAGTTCAAAAAATACATGAATACAAAAAAAAACCTTGAAACAAACTATTTTTTAAAACACACCAAAAAATAATAGAATATTTTTTTCCTTTAAAACTTTTAAAATCAACTTATAACACAATATTTACACATTGTATATGATATAAAAGCTTGTCGTGAGATTTGAGTATAAAAGTGTAATTTTTTTTCTATATATATCATTGAACCCTGGACATTGTTTAGGATTAAGGTACTCGTCAAGAAATAAAACAGGCCCAAATTTGATGAGATTGTGTCGTTTTAATACGAGCTTTCAATGGCCAACTTCAGCTCCTTATCAGAACCTGGATAAAATTTAAAGATTTAAGTTAGATTTACGTCATGTCAAACCATATGAGGCCAAACTCGATGGAGTTTCTCCGTTCCATTAAGAATTCCTATGGCCATCTTCCAGCTCCACCATCAGATCAGATTCATCTCATTACAATATTGTATTGTTACGCAAAATACATATGCATGCAAACTTTCTCCTCGACTGATTGCTGAAGACACCTGCTTCAAACTTGAGTTGCAAGATTCCATCTAAATAAACTGTTAGATATATACATTGCAAGATAAATGGAAGCTTATTAAAAATTGGTAAAAGTGATCGACTTTGACAAAAAAAATCGGTAAACCTAGTACAACTAGTTCCCAGGATTCATAATTAAGTCCAAATAAAATTCTGTAAATGTTCTTCAGGTACTAAGATGATATTGTGTCCTTTTGTCTGTCATTTTCGAAATAGTATCTATCAAATCTTTGCAGTGATGAAACATACTTAATGTTGTCTTCGGATTGGGAAAGAGATTTTGATGCAGACTTTCAATTTCTCAAATGAAACAACTTGAAGGCAAAAACAGAATATTTATTTAACATAATCATTTTTAGATTTATTTATTTCTTCTTACGGAGCGTTTCTCATCAAATGATCCTCATACTCATTTGATTTAATATCAACTAAAACTTTCCGTTAATTACAAGTTCGATAAGTTTGTCAGCCATATCTGAAAATACGCTGCAAACAGTCGTCTGCCAATGATGTGCCACGAACAGAAACACATTTACCTGTCATGACGCGACACAACCTCCACCACTGCCCTGGCCAGCACGACAGAATGCGCTGCGATGCAACACCACAGCCGAATGTATCTCAACGCGTACTAAATGTATGGAACCAGTTTTGACACATTTCGAGTTACTAACCATATAATCAAATCGTTTGGATTTATATATGTATACTTTGCGTGCAACTTACCGCGCATTACTTCAAAGCATAAGTTAATTTCTTTAAAATTCACCACAATAAAGGATCAATGAACATTTATTTAGACGGTATTGAAAGTTGTAAATATTAGTCGTTATGTGAATACATCAAGTTCAACTGTATTTGGTTGTATCATTAATCAAATGTTCTTCGAGCCGGATAGATCGGGTGTGTTTCTTTTCTCTACTGGACAGTGGATCGCTGCTCAGATCATCTCCTATAGCGAGGCGCTGGGACAAGTGTGATTGTATTGGAGGAAACAGATGGTCACATCCGCAGGAACGGTGTACAAGAGATAATACAACGGTAGAGACGTCACCGTGCAGCGTGGTCATCGTATAGCGTCATCACCGCACAACGCTAGAGAGCGCTACTTGTGGTTGGATACACTAAGTACTATTACTACATTTCTACTACAATAACAGATTTTTAGCAAACGGGCATTTAAAATGATTATTAAGTCAAAGACCATTTACAAGAGAAACTGCTTCAGCAATAAGGGATTGATTAGTACTACATTTAAATACTTAGACTTTATTAGAAATTTAGGGATTAATACATCAATCAATCTGGGTTATTTTATTAATCCACATTATCAGTGCTTAGCTAAATCCAGATACAAAAAAAAGTAACTAAATGCGAGTCGGATTCGTCCATAAAGGGTCCCGTAGCAGAGATTTATGATGTATTAAAAAAACTACTTTCTAGATCTCGTTCAAATCAATTTCCGGTAGAAGTTTACGTTGTAATGTACATAATATATGTTTTTTTTTAGTTTTATCAATCTCTTATTTTAGAAGTTACAGGGGCACATATTTTACCACTTTGGAAGTGTCTCTCGTGTAAATTATTCAGTTTAGAAAAAAATGATATTAGAAATCTCAATATCGTTTTTGAAGGTCTATGCATAGATATATCACATGTATGGATTAAGAAAACATAGGTGTGCACACTTTCTATCAAGTCTTCAGAACACTCAACTGCCATTACCTGATAATCTTAGTATCTTGAGTTTGGATATTTGTCACGATCTGAGCCCGCGAGTCCTTTGAGAGTTTCATTAAAATGGCCAAAATAAACAAAAAAGAAAAGATATACTGAACAAGGTTCATCTCACCTGAGCATCTATATCTTCTTTATAAGACTCAGGTTCGCTCCTGTATTAAGTTCTGTTCTCATCTTTGCGAGTGATCCGCGCAGTATTTACTAGACGCTCTTGATCGATTACAATAGCGAGAAGTCCGCATTATAGACAGTCCTGAGGCTACTGAGTCTTTTGAGCCTCTACAGTTGCGATAAAATGTCGGCTTTCCGAATATAACAATCCTCTGACGCTTTTATTATGGAGAGTGATTTGAGAAGTTCTTCCTAATAGTTCTACTTTCTCCTTTAATCCACAGGCCAACACGTGCAGGCCTTGAAAGTAACCATTTTAGAATAATAGACATACACTTTCGAAGTAAACAGTTCGACTCTTCTTACTTGGGCCAATCAGTCAGAATCTGGAACTCACTCCCAGCGCTCATATTTCCGTTCCATTATGATCCCTGGTTCTTTAAGCGGTGTGTGAAAAAGCATCTCACTAAGCCACCACAGTGTGGATCATAATATAGCACTCTCAATATTGGCAGTGAGTGTGGTGAGCACTACTCTTGCGTTCTATTCATACTTTCGACCAGGCAGAGCAGAGTCACTTTGGCAGGCTTTGAAATAAACAAAACCATTTTAGGTATAGTGTGTAGTACCAAAAACTATAACTTTTATTTTAAACTAGCTGTACGGGCACAGCTAGTAGACTTCGTCCGCGTAGGATTTGAATTTTTACCTTGCGGATTTAGTTATTGCTGCATGCGGGATTTATCCCGATCCCCGTCTATACTTTACATTATACTATACGAACATTCATACAGCACGAGTATAAAGTAAACGTCACGCCCATCGTAGGTAGGTACGGGATTTGAGGGTACGTGTCACTTCAGACCAAAGGATTTGAGAATATATAATGGATATATGTAAGAAACCATTTTTTTTAAACGTGTGGAAACCTTCTCAGGATACACCACCCCACCGGAGTTTGCGGCGGGGTGGTGTATCGGAATCGTAGAAACCTTGGTTTTATACTCAGACAGACTCATGATTTCACCAATGTCACAATACTGAAGGTGTTGTATGACGCATTAATGCGTCGCCACCTGGAATACAGTGCAGTTCGTATGAAGTAAAACACAAACATGTACATTTCAAACTGTACGGAGTACATCCGCTTTACCTGTTGATGTACACAACAAAGGAAACAGACTTGCTTAGAGTGTGTTGTGAATACACGCTCGCTGTACATCTAGTAAAGTTACTACTACTACTAATAAAATTAAAATTTAAAAAAGTGTTATGCCAAAGTAGTATAACTTGTTATGTGCGCGTTTTTTAATGGTTTTTGATGATTTTTTATTCATTTCCACGTCCAGTTTTAAGCAATAGATGTAATAATATAAGTTTTAAAGTTAGCCTATCTTTTGGATTAGGTTTAGGTGTAACAAAAATAAAGGTGATGTAATAGATAAATAAATAAACTTAAATTATTCGTTATTTTCACATTATTTATTTATTTTCAATGTGGTTTAGTAGTAGTTGTTAAATTTTAAACAAATGTAGTACACCTGATTTGTTGAAATGAAGTTAATAAATTTTGTATGTATACTTTAACCCGTAAAACTTCGTGAAACTCGCAAACGTGTAAATGGTGTCCAAGCGTTTGCAAGGGCTTGAAAGTTGTGTAGGCTTGCCAATCTTAGGCGAGCGTGTAAATGGACCATAAGATCTTAGAGAAATATCTAGCTGTTCTTTTACAACATTTACGTTTAAATAGATTTATTGAAATATTTTTCCTTTTGGCATCAAATTGGCATCTCATATTATTATGATAATTCATACAGTCCTTTCATATAATCCTTGTATAATTTTCTTTTACTTAGGACATCTGACACATAACGCCACCTAGTCCCAAATTAAGCACAGCTTGCACTATGATTATGTACTACAGTTCTTAAAATACAGTTTAATCTCTATGACAGATGGCTAGGAAACTGACAAAGTAACTTTTAATAAGCGACTATATTTTGTATCACCTATATTTTCATTCTTTACATACTATTTGTGACACAAATGCAATAGAAGAGGTACGTGAATGGCGTGAGGCCGCTCGTGGTACTACGATGGTACGTTGGTCGTCCCGCCTGGAGTTACCATGTTCTGGTTTTGCCGCCGTGGAGGCTCTCCAGCCGGTCAGTGAGCACGAGCAGACTAACGCAGGTCCTTTCTGGCCACGGTTGCTAGGAGGGGTCAGGATGTCATAATAACAGCTTTTTTTTTTTTTCTATACCACGACAAACAAGCATACTGATGGTAAGCGGTTAACGCAGCCTATGGACGCCTGCGGCACCAGGGGCATCACGTGCGTGTTGCCGACCCTTTAAAAACCTATTTACCCCCTTCTTGAAGAGCCCCATACTGTAGTTCCCAGGGAAAGCCTCGGCAGGGGCCCATAACGGGATTGTTCGCGGGAGAGAATTTCTCTGAAACCGCACTGTGCGCGACCATTTAGGTTCCAATGTATGTGGATGAGCTCCCAGACGATGGCGAGCGGTGCGATGGTAGAAAGTGGCTGTGGGCATCATATCAAACAATTCTTCAGAACACAGCCCATTGTAGAGACGGTAGAGCACACACAAGGAGGCAAAGTCTCTTCTAAGACTTAATGGTTCGATACCGTCTCTGTGAGATCAGGATCGTCGACTATTCTCACAGCAAGTTTCTGAACTGAATCGAAAGGCTCAAGCTGGTACTTCGGTGCTCCCGCCCAGAGATGACAGCAATACTCCATGTGAGGTTGAACTTGTGCTTTGTAAAGTAGTAGCCTTTGTGCCGGTGTGAAGTATCGCTTCGCCCTATTCAGAACACCAAGCTTTTTTGATGCCAGCTTGACCTTCTCTTCCAAATGAGCTTGAAATTGGACGTCACTGGAGATGTCAACACCGAGGATCCCAATACTCTGTGAGATGGTAAGGGGTGTATTCTGGAATTGTGAAACTACAGTGAACGGGGTTTTCTTAGCGGTAAACGCACAGAGTTGTGTCTTAGAGGGGTTAAATTGGACCAGGTTATCCCGACCCCAATCGGAGACTCTGTGTTAGGTGCTCTCGATTTGAGACACAAGCTGTTCGCGACTTTCTACTACAACGGTACGAGGGATGTTAGCTCGGCCCGTGTAATACGCATCTCCAGTACTGTCATCCGCATAACAATGGATACCATCCGTGGACAACATATCATTGATATGCAGCAAGAACAGCGTTGGAGATAGCACGGAACCTTGCGGGACACCAGCGTTTATGTCCATGCTTTCGGAGCAGCTCCCGTCGACGACGGCTTTTATGCGTCTGCCGGAAAAAAGCTAGCCACCCACTTGCACAAACCCTCGGGCAGGCCGTAGGATGGTAACTTCGATAGAAGACCCCTGTGCCAGCCCCGATCGAACGCCTTTGCTATAGCCAAAGCCTCGAATAACAGTTGTTCCCGGATCCCTCCCATCTCAGGTGTAGTGTGGCATACCGTGTGGCTTTAGTCGGTCCGATTCCGACACACCGCCCTTTTTTTTCTTTTTTTAACGTGTGGAAACCCCCTCGGGCCGTCACCCCACCGGGGTTTACGGCGGAGTGGTGTGTCGGAATCGGACCGACTAAAACCACACGGTGTGCCACTCTACGCCTGACTTAGGAGGGATCCGGGAATACCTGCTATTAGGACATCCAGATCCCTCCTAGCGCCTGCCTGCTACCACGGGCACCATCTGCGGATGAACTCTCTATTTTAGGCGACGTACGGCACACGCGGACTCCGCCGCCTCCTTCCGCGAAATTACGTCTTCGCAGAAGGTTGCGACCGCGGTAAAACAACTGTCGGCGGCAAAGCCAGTACGTGGAGCCTCCAGCCGGGACGACCAACGAGCCATCGTGGCTCGACGAGCGGCCTCTCACCACTCACGTATCTCTTCGGGCGGGGGCCGTATGCCGCTACCTGCCCGGAAGTCAGCCGTTCGCCGATAAACTTCGGCGAGCACTTCCCCCTCCAAATCCCACGGGGGAGTTCCGGCCAAGGCGCACGCCGCCTCCGTCGATATGGTGCGGTAACCGCGTATAGCTCTAACCGCCAATATCCTCTGAGGGCGCCAGAGGCGAGCCCTATTCTGAGCGGTCAGAGCCGCCGCCCACACTGGTGCATCATACAGTGCCATTGACCGGACAACCCCCGTGTATAGCCGTCTCGTCGCAACGCTGGCTCCACCCAAATTGGGCAAAAGTCGCGCAAGGGCAGAAGCAGCGCCGACCAGCTTTGGAGAAAGCTGTCGGAAGTGCTCGTCGAAGAGCCACCTGCCGTCGAGGATCAGGCCCAGATACTTCATCTGGGCCTGAACCGGTACGAGGACCGAATTGACTACTATGGAGGCGCCAGAGGGTGGACCACGACGAGGCCCATGGAACAAAAGGGCCTCCGTCTTGTCTAGGGCCACCCGTAAACCCAACGCCTCAATACACATCTTGACACCTACATTCCCAAATTGATTGGTGAGACTATCCCGGACCTTCTTGAATACGGCTGCATAGGATAGCCCGCCGTTTGCCGCCTCCGGTGATACAGTGATCACTACAGCCGCAGTCTTTGGCGTCTGTAGTTTACGCGGCTTCTTCTGGGTGGCCACTGCCACCGATGGCGACTGCGGGATAAAGGCTACGTTTTGGGTAGCCTTCTTACCCCATTTTCGGGACTTCTTGGCCGACCCGACTACCTGCCACCCATCCTTTGACGGAGCAGAAATAGAGGGGCCAGATATAGGTGCCGGAGTGGGAAGCGGAGGGAACTCAGCCCTCGCCTTTGCCGTAATCCTTAGGGCAGCTTTAGGAGCCGCCGTCTTTGCCACAGTCGTATTTGAGGCCACTTTTGCTGCTCTAGCTGTCTTCACAGCAGCCACAGGGGCGGACGTAACTGTTGCCGCCGCATACGACACACGACCACCTGCACTGGGAACCGAAGACGGCGGCGACGTCTTCGATCGGCTGATCTTCGCCCTATCCGCTGCAAGTGGCGGCCAAGTTACGGGGACTGGAGGTAGCCTCGCCTCGAGGCCCGCGAGACGTCCTTCCAACAGACCCACTGCGTCAGGTACTTGACGCAGATGGGCATCAAAAACGTCCCCAGAATCGTGACTGGGGGCAGACCGTTCTGAAACCTGGCCTTGTCGTTCAGGGTTTTCCGTCTGCGCCCCAAACTGAGCAAATTGGGTGCTCAGCTCAGCCACCTGCCCGAGCTACGTCCCCGATGAGGGTAGTCACCACTTCTGCAATGGCGGAGGAGAAGTCCTTAAGGGCCCTGACAAATGGACCCTTAAGGTTTGTAGATTTCGTGGCCACCTTGTTAATGATGGCCACAGCTACATTCGCCCTCTCCTGCAGGGACACCGGTGCCTGGGCTGCCAAATCCTCCACTGCCGGTGCCCGAATTTTTTGCAGGAGATCCGCAATTTCCTCCTCCACTATAGATTCGCCTTCCACTCTGACGCGCCTGTAGGCTGCCGCCTTAGAGAACACGGAGCCTGAGGGAACTGAAACTGGAGTGCGTGAGCTCCCTCTGCGGCTACTAGCCACTTTGGGAGGCAACCACTCCTGAGAAGTATCTTCTTCTTCGTCTGTGGAGCGTCCGCGTTTTCGGTTATCGCGAACCTCCACCTCCATTACATCTAACGCCTCAGTTAGTACACTAGAGTCACCCCTATCTGACGGAATAGCGGATTTCGAACGTAGCCGATCTGATCTTCTTCGGCTCCCTGAAGCAAGATTAGCTTCTGAGAGCGATATAGGTGTCACACGTTCCTTCTCATTAGTAGAGAAGTCCTCCGTCTTCCTAGGCTTTCCCTTCCGATTCTTCTCCTCCTTTTCGTCGTCTTTTTTATTATAATTTTTTGTTAACATATCCATAATTATTCCCACGCGTGGGGTAGAAATAAAAGTCGACCCGGGCAGAGATCCCCCAATACCCGGGCAAGCGTAAATTTGTGCCCAACCGAGGGGTCCGCAGGTGCCTCGGCTGGGAGTGCGCTTGCGACTGAACTACCCATCAGCCATGCATCCCCAGGTCACGCACCAGAACACGGGATTCGAGGTAATTTTTATAGAAGTGTTCTTCCTCGCAGTCTGGGCGGCTAAGCCAAGACTCTCGCCCCCGATCGGAGTTGTGAGACATAACCACGACACTCCTCTCGAGATTATGATATGACAACGGTGGCAGGAAGATTAAATCTACCAATGCCTGCTCGGCGGCAGTGTGAGTACACACCGAGCCCGTTCTCCTTTCTCCACCATTGACAGTGGAGAAACTCCGACGCATGAAAGGGTCCCACCTTGATGATTTTTTAACGAGGTTTTCCTCCTCATTGCTTCGAAGAGCGAAGAGCCAACAGAGGAATCGACAGACACGCTCGCTCTGTTGGACCAAACCTCAACCGAATGGCCGAAAAGATTGGCCTCCTCTTCGTGCTAGAAAATTAGCCGTCGGCGGTGATGAACAGCGCCATCACCAACGTTACCAGGGTGCACCACGTGGAGGTTTTCTAGCTAAGCACCCCCGACACACCGCCCCACCGCAAACCCCGGTGGAGTGACGACCCGAGGGGTTTCCACAGGTTAAAAAAAAGGGTTTGTTTTAAGTTTTCCTTCTCTTTATAGGACTATTCTACTTAGGCAACTAACATATGTAAATACATCGCAGCAAATACACACATTCTTTCTTTTTATAAATGCATACATATTATACACTGAAAACAACAAAATTCCAAAATAAATATTTGCAGATCATACAAACCATGCTTTTTTCATTTTATAATGTACTAGTATGTTGAAAATTTAAATGCAATTGAAGTAGAAATCGAGATCAACTTAAGTGGATTAACATAAACGATTTATTTTTATAATATATTGTCACTCAAATGCTACCTATGGGAATGAATGCACTATTGTATACAACTTGAAATGAACACGTCAAATGTCATATTTGTCATTATTTTATTTGTCACACTTTCGAGAAACTTTTACCGGTTACCGGTGAGATTCGCGGTATCGCGGTTCAAGTTGTCTTTTCATCATTTTTAAATTGTCTTGCAGTCAAAATAATATAAGGTTGGAATAGAAATTGTTAAATTAACCTGCAATAAAGTGTTTTGATATTTTAAAACAAAATGACAGAATTACCGTATCAAGCTGAATATGCTAAAACTGGACGAGCTGGTTGTAAGGGTTGTAAGCAGAAAATTGATCAAGGAGCCCTTCGTATAGCGATAATGGTGCAGGTCGGTTGAACATGCTTTGTTTTGATTTGGTAACGCTTGCACTAATCACGGTTATCTTGAAGATTCGAATAACAAGACTGCGCAAATTCAAGTTGCAACATGATTTTCATACGTCAATTCCGTTTAAATCACAATTAAGTATCATTTTTGTGATACTGTGTTAAAACCTTCTGAAGTGTTATTGTGATGGAAATGTAATCTTATCAAAATAATGATTCGAACGAGCCTTGTTTTTAATTGATAATTTTAAACAAAATTAAACTATTTACATATATATATGTACATAAATTTAAAAATAAAGCAAAGGCAACAAGATGAAAGGGTTTGAAAATGTGGTTATGGACAATGATAACAAGATGTTAGTTGAAAACTCTAAGGATGGCTGATACCCATAATATGGGATCATAATGGGGCAAATTCTCTACATAGGGAGGCCTATGTCCAGCTGTGGACTGACCGACTGAAGGCTGTTGATGTGATATTTGATGTGAATTCTCATATAATAATTGTTTATCAGGATAATAATAATAATAATTAGTTTATTTGTTTATCTCATTTACAAAGGTAAGTACAATTTATCAGATAGGTATATTACTAGTTAAGTCATTCTTGTTCCTTTGTGAGAGAGTGGTGTCTGAAGTAGGAAAACCCTGTGTCACAGGTCACCAGGCTCCCACCTCCTGGGTGAATCTTAGTAATAATTACCAATGAGATTGGGAAATACCAATTATTATTAAATATATATTTATATCACCATATATTTTAATTTATTTTTAAGTTAGGCATACAGTAACTGTTTTGCAAATATGTGTTTGAGAGAATCCAGTAAGCTTCTGTATATGAGTGTACATGTAAGTGAGATTGTTTAAATGTACATCAGTGTTAGCAACCTGAAGTGCATTGATTATCGTACCCGGGGGCGTAAAATTATCGTACATGGATCGAAATTATCGTATTTTTTAGGATAATGTCTATTATAGATAAATAAATCATATAAATTGTAATATTGATATGCATGCAAGTACTCTATAGTTTATCTTTGTTAAACCACCGCTGTCAAATCAACAGAACACTGAAACCCAAATGTTTTACATGTAGTACAGACCTGAACTGATTTCCTTTCCACTTCAAGGGAAGTTCAATAAATGCGCCAAGTTTAAAATTCACTCAGACAAAATTTCACTGTTCCCATGCAAGTTGGGTATGAAACATGCCAAAATTTTGTATATATAAAGAAGAAATGTATTCATAAAGATTAATTATTTGTGTTATCACTTAGAAATCGCTAACGGTAAGCGTGAAAAGCATGAATTAGACCGCACGTTGGTACACTATGAGCGCTGTGAGCGTGATTCGGACCACGGCCATAATCGAAATATCGAACTTATATTCCCTTGTTTGCATTGGTAGATGCTATACTAACCAATAAGAAAGCGTGTACAGCAGGTGCTGGATAAAGTTACCGTATCGGCAATGAAAACTTAGCAGAGCGGATCGTAAGAATCAGTAGGAATAGAGAACTTGTATTTCCTAATATTTTCCCAAGATTTTATTGGACAAAATAAAATCATGCTAATGCGAAATTTAGACTATCAGTGCATGAGTGAAATAATATAAATTCTCAAATTTGATCATGATAGAAATTATCGTACAATCTGTGTACGATAGTAATATGCTATCGTACATCGTACGCAGGCACAAAATTATCGTAAGTGTACGATAATTATCGTACGGTTCCGAACACTGATGTACATAAATATACATATGTGTCTTTCTATGCATGTGTGTGTGTGTGTGTGTGTGTGTGTGTGTGTGTGTGTGTGTGAAAGTGTGTATTAGTGTAAGTTCTTGTGAAGATCTAGTTGTTACCCATGTGGAAAATTAATTTTTTAGTTGCATTTATTATGTTAATGGTACAATTAGGTTTTCAGTATCGCTGTAAGATAATTTTGTTAGCCATGATGTTAATTTTGCTTGTAACTTAAATTTGTTCAAGGAGTATATAGAAAGGAGACAGTTGATTTTGTTGTATAAGTATGGACCTAGAAAACAGTAGAATCTATGTGATGAGGTTGTTTTATATGTTGTTTCAGTCTGGTAGATTTTATGTTTACGGGGTTTAGTAGCGTTAATCAGTGGGTCGTGTTTAGAATGTGCGTGTGACTTAACAACTATATGAAGAATAAATACCTGTAAGCACATCAAACTTCACATATAGATTGGCTGTAAGATGCAAGAATGGCAGGCATAGAGCCACTTTTAAGACTGCTCTTTGGGTTCATTCTAATTTTAACAAGGTAGTTTTGGCGGCACCAAGTGTGGATGGATGGCAATGGATTGGCATAAAGTGAGGCAAGTAATTCTCAGGACTCTGTTGTATGACACATGTCGTAGGTTTCTAAATATGTAAATCAGTTTCCTAATCCTAGATGTCAATAGATCTATGTGAGCCTGAAAATTTAAGTTTTTATCTAAGATAATCCCAAGATATTTGATTGAGTCAACCGATTGCAACTTCTTGCAGATACATTGTTGAAGCAGAATGTTTTTGTCTAGACAGGAACGGACTAAAATAGGAATAGGATCTCTGTGCAGTTTGTTATTTTTTGGGTTAAATGCTAAAATGATAAATGTATTTTGATTTATCGACATTCAGTGAGAGAAGATTGGCGTTTAACCACTGAATGACCAGGTCCATACCACTCTGTGCACATCGATACGTCTCATCCCAGGAATCACCTCGGAAAACCAATGCAGTATCGTCTGCAAAGGTAATGACCCTCCCATTTGCCAAGTTTAGCTGACAAAGATCGTTCATAAAGATAAGAAACAAGGTTGGGCCGAGTTTACTGCCTTGTGTTGATGGTAAGATCATCGCTCCGCACGCCACCCAGCTGACCACATTGAGTTCGATCTTGCAAAGAATTGTAGCTGCGCACTTCGTACACCTAATCGCTCCAGTTTATCAAGAAGAAGTGAAACAGAAACCGTGTCAAACACCTTGGCCAAGTCAAGAAATATCACCATTACTTTTTTCTTTTCGTCCATACGTGTGATTATGGTGTTTGTTAGATCGTGAACTGCGTCATCAGTTGACTTATTTCTCCGGAAACGAAATTGTGATTCAGATATTAGTTTTTGTTTATTCAGATATTGGCCGATAGTTGTCGACACAACCTACGTCGCCACTCTTATGGATTGGATGAATAACAACCTGTTTGAATGATCTTGGGAAGATACCCGATGTAAATGCGAAATTGCAAATGTACGCGAGCGGTTCAGCCAGAATACTTCTATACCTTTAATTTAGACATACCGTCCAGGCCAACAGCACAATCGTTGCTAAGTTTACTTATGATTAGATCAATTTCAGCTACGTCTGTTGGGGAAAGGACAAATAATTGTGGCTGGATAGGGTTATATGTGCCTGTAGAAGACACTGTGGAATTTGATATCGTAAGATTCGCAGCTAAGATTATGCCAATATTAACAAAGTATTCGTTTACCGAATTGGCTGATGCCACAGGGTTGTTGTTAGTTATTAAACCGCATGCTGATGTTTGAGTTTTATTTGTAAGGGTAATGTTTTTAATAACTTTCCAAAGCTTTCTGGTGTTGTGCTGAGCGTTGTTCATTTCCCTCTTTTCATATTCTCTTTTAGCGTTTTTTATTAGTGAATTGCAGAAATTACGATAGCGACTGTAGGTTACTTGATAGATTGCATTATTCGGAAATTTTTTTGCTTTCATATATAATTTAATTCTTTTTCTTATGCATCTTAACATACCCTTTGTAATCCAAGGTTTTAGGATATGTTGGCGTCTAGGAGTAGGTATAATTTTTGTGCAACTATGTAGTTTACTATTTAAGGTAGAGATAAGAAAGTCAACAGCTTCATCAACCATAAATATAATATCGAGTCCAAATCCATTTTAGAGAGACACTTGTCAAAAGAGGTATAATCTACTCTTTTTTTTACCCTAGTAAGTTTTAGAGTGTTAGGTAGCATATCAAGGCGAAGTGCTAAAGTGGTCAGTTATGGTAGTATGTGCAACGTAACATTTCGCAGGCACATTGGTCCTAAGGATGACATGGTCAATACAGGTATGTGTATGAGTAACATCTTCGGTAGTATAGTGGTAAGTATCCCCGCCTGTCACGCGGGAGACCGGGGTTCGATTCCCCGCCGGAGAGACCTCTTTTGATCTGGATGTCGTAATAACAGCTGTTCCCGTATCCCTCCCTATGTCAGGCGCAGAGTAGCACACCGTGTGGTTTTAGTCGGTCCGATTCCGACACACCACCCCGCCGTAAACCCCGGTGGGGTGACGGCTCGAGGGGGTTTCCACAGGTTAAAAAAAAAAAAAAAAGTTATGTGTATGAGTAGGTATATTATGTGCAGGTAACATACCATGTGAGGCTAGAAGATTTAGATAGTTTTCCGATCTGCTATCCTTCGACGAAACTGCAATATCCAAGTTAATGTCCCTGGTTAAAATTATGTTCTTAAATGATGCTAATTTAATGAGTATATTATTTAACGATTCCAAAAAAAATATATATATCTCTTATACCGGGACGACGGTATATAGTGAGAATAACGGTTGTATTACTTACTGTTACCATTAAACAATTGGCATCCGCCAGTAGCGGTTCTGTTATGTTATAGTTATGCTTTGAGTTGTAATATACTGCAACACCCTCATTCTGTGTCTTATTACCAGTGGTAGATGCGTGGTTATAGCCATCTAACTGTGGTATAAAATCATTATTCTGTATCCAACATTCAGTCAATACAAGCAAGTCAAAATGAGTGTTTGAGTTGTGTAATAATGTTTCAAAGTGTGTAATGTTACAACGAATACTTCGAATGTTTCGAACCATTAAATTTAGAGATTTATTAACTGGATAAAGCATGTTAGTAGCTAGCATAGCATAGCATAGCATATATTTACATACATTATATACATTTATATTTAGTCATCAAAATCTATTTTACATAGAAAAACAGAGTAAGAGCAAATGAGAGATGTTGAAACTATTTTTACTTTATGTATCTGAACAACTACATCATATAGATTCCTAATATCGGTCATTAGAAGATAATGAGAGATCTTTAAAGACCTTTTCTTTATTTATTAGCTTTCTGGATCAAGCCACCCTTATTTACTTGTACACTTATTTAATTTCTCTCTCTATTGTGGTCTAATCCCTGAGAGGACATAGACTTAGTTGAATGACTGTGCTTAGGGAAGCTTAATAGAAGTTAAGACCACTATTGTTGTCCCTATCAACTATGTATTATTTGTATTTTTTTAGTCTGCATTCTTTGATGGCAAGCAGCCAAACTGGCATCATGAAGAATGCTTTTTTAAGAAGCAACGGCCTACTTCTGCTGCTGATATTGCTAACTTTAATAACCTTAAATATGATGATCAAAAGAGGATCAAACACACTATAGGTAAAAATATTTTTGTTTTTTATAATATTTATAAAAAAAAATATAATTTTTATATATATGTTAGAAAGTCAAACTGGTGACCAATTTTCATAGTAAAAGTTTGTATCTCACAAATAGAAATAAAGTTTGTTGAAGTTATTACTTTTTGTCACTACAGAAAATTCCACTGCTATTGTCATGCCGGCAGCTAAGGGAAAAGGTAAAGGAAAGGCAACTAAGAGGTCTGCTGATGAAGCCAGTACATCTGCACTTAAAGACTTTCAAATAGAATATGCTAAGAGTAGCAGGGCTACATGCAAACATTGCGAAATTAAAATTTGTAAGGTAACTTATACTATTGCTGCAACTGTTAATTAAATATAGTTCACAAAATATTCATTTTAGCCAATACTTGTAAATGTTATGTGCTGAAACTATTAATTTTTTTATGTCCACAATGTATGCAGCTGAATATATGCTTTTACTAAAAATATTTATTTTTTGCATTCATTCTTTAAAGCAAGTATATGACTATGTCATTGTGTTGTTTAACATATATATAAATTTCAAAAAACATCACACCAGGCCTCTGGTGCGGGCCAACCACAACACAGAGCAGTAACAGAAGAGTAAGTTAGTGTAAAATAAATTCGTACTAGAAGAGTCTAGTACGAATTTATTTTACAGAGAGCTGAATGTTTGACCCAAGGGATAGAAAATATAACTTTTTATCAGGGTTTATAAAGCCACAGGTTAAAAAATACCACCAGAAATTATATTACAAAAACATACATTTATGATTTTATTTCTGTATTCTAGGATGAGGTTCGTATAGCCAAAACTGTGTATGACACAGAAGTAGGCATGAAATTTGGAGGACAGCCTTTGTGGCATCATGTCAAATGCTTTGCGGAGGAAAGGAATACTCTCATGTATTTTGCAGGAGGTGAAGATTTACCAGGCTTCAATAGTCTGAGTAAAGAAGATAAGGCTATGGTTAAAAAGGAGATAAAGTAAGTTCTATATAAACTTATCATGTTGCCCAAAGAGATAGTATTCCTATAGTCTGCTATATCTGCAAATAAGGCTATAAAAAAGCTTTTTATATATTATATACAAATTAATTTTTCATAGTTAAATTGTATGCAATTGTTAATCTTCCTTTTTGCTATCTTCTAGGTAGTGCCATAATCCCATTACAGTAGAAATTATGGCCTTTTTTTATTGATGATCATTCTATTTTGTCCTTTGTTTGTTTATTTTTATTGGAGACTAGCTGTTTCCCGTGGCTTTGTCCGCGTGTAATTTTTTATAATTCTAAAACGTAAGTAGCCTAAGTTTTTCCTTATAACATCAGCAATCTGTCGGTGAAAGCCACGTCGAAATCGATCCTACCGTTTCAGAGATTAGCCGGAACAAACAGACAGATAGACAAAAATTGTAAAATTGCTATTTTGGTGTATGTATCATATGTATATTAACATGTGTGTAGTAAGAAGCGGTTATTTCAATATTACTGACAGATACTCCAATTTTATTTATATATATAGATATGCAGTATTTTTTACTGAGGCAAATTACATAGAAAAGGCAAATAATAACAGCAAACAACCTCCTATAACATGTTTTCCTTGCATTTTAATAGTTTAAAAATTGTTTAATGTTTTCAGACCTCTCAAAGCAGATGAAATACCAGTAAAAAAATTGAAAGATGAACCTAAAGATGAAGCCCAGCTCAAAGAAGAAAAGGCTAAGGAGAAACAATTGGAGAAGCAAAATAAACTTTACCATAAACATAGGCAGGCTTTGAGTGAGCTAAGCAAAGCTAATTTAGATGAATTACTTGAAGTGAATTCACAAGAAGTCAGTACTGTAAAAAATGAAGTGAGTTGGACTATCTTATATTTATAGAGATGCATCAAAGCCTATTGGTTATGGATTTCTTATAAGATAACGAGAAACATTTAGAGTGAAATGCTTATAAACTTGTAATGAATTTTTCTATAAGGTAAATTTGTAAGGATAATAAGCTAACCTGATTTCGAACAACTGCCTGCGTATGCGACTGCTGTACTAAGGTCTCGGGTTCGATTCCCGGGTCATTCCAAATGTTTGTATGACCAAAGGCTGTTGATGTGATGTGATGTTTCAGAGTTTGGGTTTTTCTATGTATTAAAGTAAGTAAGTAAATACTTATACATTATACATAATGTATATTGTAAATACTTATACATTATACATAATGTATAAGTATTGACAAAAAAATACATAAATATTTTATTAGTCAAGCTAGCTTTCACTCAACAAGCTCTGCTTAGTTTGAAACTAGATGGCGTAGTGTGTTGGCTAAAAAAATATATATATTAATATTTATGTAAACTTTTACTGTACAATACAACTGTTGCTAAAATGACAGATTTTACATATATGTGAGAGAAAGAAATTGATGATGTGTATTATTCTAGTGCTTGGACCGCGTAGCCGACATGATGGCATTCGGAGCTCTCGAGCCGTGTCCCGAGTGCAAACAGGGACAACTCGTACTTGATACATCTGGATATAAGTGCGTGGGTAAGCTTGTTTTTGTATCTTGTGTATTTGTGCTATTTTTTCAAAGATACTTTATTGTAGGTTAACACCAATGTTTACCTTTTGTATATTAAAGCAAGGCAACACATTTATACTAAACATTTTAAGAGTTTCAGACCCTAGACCCTTTCAATCTCGCCCAGACTGAGAGAGTTTAAGAATGTTAGACTTTTTGTGTTTGATATGAAAAAGTAAGGAGATATCGCCGCCGCTTTTTACTGCGCTCGTTGTGGCTCTGTTATCAACAGGGGCCTGCGCATTCCTTGTAACTGTTTCATGTAATTATAAGTCTTGTGTAGTGTAGTCTCAACATATTTTTATGTCTACAGGTAATATAAGTGAGTGGACTAAATGCCCTTACATAACACAAGAACCCAAGAGAATTGCAATGAAAGTACCCAAAGCATACAAAGAAGGAAGTATTTTCAAAAAATTTAAACCTAAGGCAAGTGTGAGACTTTTTGAAACCGCAGCACGACCAGCGCTAGTCATTGTTAAGGACGAACCTTCTACCAGGTAACTGGCCGTGGCCAATACTTATAATATACTATACAATTAATATATAACTATATAATAATTATAAATTACATGATTAGCTTGGGTCTAAACAGTAAAATATTGTTTATTTTTTTAGCATGAAAAAAGATATACCGGTTCCTCCACTGAAGAATCTACAATTCTTTTTGTACGGCAAGTTGAAAAATAAAGAAGAGACGAAGAAACGTATTCTGAAGTTAGGAGGGCTTGTAGTTACACAGCCGACAGATGTGACTGTAGCTGTTATATCAACTGCGAAGGAAGTTGAGAGAATGCCTGAAAAAATGCAGGAAATCAAACGCATGGATATCGAGGTACGTAGGTCGTAGGTAACCTACCTCCACCTTCATTAGATTTTTCATTCACCATCAATAATGTCGGTTTGACCAGCAAGTATATTTTAAAATGGGCATGAACCAATAAAAAAATCCATAAAAGCATCAATAAATAAACATTTAAAAGCTATTACATGTAGTTATTTAGAATCAGCTGTACGATAGCAATTACGAAATTAAATTTCTCACAATTATTTTTCTTATTGTTCATACAAATCATTTAAGTATGAGGATTTTTAACACACTTTATTAGCTTCATTTTTATGTTTATAACTGGCATTTGTAAGCGCATTACTTTTTTTAAAAAATATTAATTTAATAACCATAACAAACACAAACAGTTGAATTCACGCGTAAGGTTTAAGAGTATATATATATATATATATATATAATAATATGAAGATAATTGTTGAAAACATTTAAAAAAAAACATCCTCACTTGGGTGCGAGTATTCAAAAACAACCAATAAATAAAAACAGTTAGGTAGGTGAACACAAGATCACTAGAAATAGTGTAACAGTTATATGCGACTTAGTAACAATTAAATAAAAATCTTGTCAAGGTAAAATCACGTTATGACCAAAACAAATAATATCTCAGTCATTTATGGTGCTGTAATGGTTCACAGGTGTTTTAGTATTGATGTACATTTTAACTCCATTGATAAACGAGATATGTAATACACTATCATAGTACTCCACTATTTTGAAAATTTATTAATATATCAGTTAGTCAGTCGCGTGTCTGTGGGAAACGATGATGATGCGATAGTTATGTTTAATTGTAATAACAGTTAATGTTATCCAACGCTGATCTGCTTACAGGTCGTGGAAGAATCATTCCTGGATCTCATAGAAAAAGATGGTACAATAGCAAGATCATTGGAAATTGTCAAGGAGAACAACATTGCTGAATGGGGATCAGACGTAAGTGTAACAGATATTTGAGTTGAGAATCAAGGTGCGTTGTTGCATTTAACGTAAAACTATTACTATTATTACGTAACTATTTTGTTAAAAAAAAAAAGAAACGGAGATAAATTTATATCATACTAAATTTTAGTATGATGTTTTAGTAACTAAAACAATAAACACAACTAAAATTATATATACCTAAAACAACTTTCGAAGTATTTATTGGTAAGTTTCTTTTAGACTACCTAGTTATCGTGACATGCTATATACCTAGGTTTCTAAAGAACATGACATCTTCTAACACTGTCCATAAATTATAATACAGATGACGGCCAGCCTTTAACAGTGATGAAGTCAGGAACGTTCGTTTCCAACTACGCTTGGGCATATCGAACTTCATTATGCTTTTTTTTTTCTTTTTAACGTGTGGAAACCCCCTCGAGCCGTCACCCCACCGGGGTTTACGGCGGGGTGGTGTGTCGGAATCGGACCGACTAAAACCACACGGTGTGCCACTCTGCGCCTGACATAGGAGGGATCCGGGAACAGCTGTTATTACGACATCCAAATCCCTCCTAGCGCCTGCCCGCTAACGCGGGCACCATCTGCTTACAAACTCTCTATTTAGGCGACGTACGGCACACGCGCACGTCACCTCCTCGCGGCTGGCCATTATAGCGGATGGAGGGGAAAACCCGTCCCGTCCACCCGCAGCCACACTCAAGGCGGCATGAGGCGCTGATATGCGCGCCTCTGCCGCCCGGTTCGCCGGCGGCGAATTGGGTCCGAGTGGAGGTCGTCCTCCCGGGCCTTCTCCGCCACCTCCTTCCGCGAAATTACATCTTCGCAAAAGGTAGCGACCGCGGTAAAACAACTCGCTACCGACCATGGAGCGTATGATGGCCCCACGCTGCGCCGCCCAGGCGGAACAAACCGCTAGCGTGTGCTGAGCCGAGTCCTCACTGCAGTCGCAGTGGTGACAGGCGGGACTCAATTCCCTCCTGGCGACCGAGTGCAGATACTTCCCGAAGCAACCGTGCCCGGAAAGAATCTGCGTCAGGCGGAAGGAAAGGGTCCCGTGCTGTCGCCCTGCCCATTCGGCGATGACCGGCTGAAGAGCCTCCACGGTGGCAAAGCCAGCACGTGGGGCCTCCAGCCGGGACGACCAACGAGCCATCGTGGCTCGACGAGCGGCTTCACGCCACTCGTGTATCTTTTCGGGCGGGGGCCGTATTCCGCTTCCCGCCCGGAAGTCAGCCGTTCGCCGATAAACTTCGGCGAGCACTTCCGCCTCCAAGTCCCACGGGGGAGTACCGGCCAAGGCGCACGCCGCCTCCGTCGATACGGTACGGTAACCGCGTATGACTCTAACCGCCAATATCCTCTGAGGACGCCAGAGGCGAGCTCTATTCTGGGCGGTCAGAGCCGCCGCCCACACCGGTGCACCATACAGGGCCATTGACCGAACAACCCCCGTGTATAGCCGTCTCGTCGCGACGCTGGCTCCACCCAAATTGGGCAAGAGTCGCCCAAGGGCAGAAGCAGCACCGACCAGCTTTGGAGAGAGCTGTCGAAAGTGCTCGTCGAAGAGCCACCTGCCGTCGAGGATCAGGCCCAGATACTTCATCTGGGCCTGAACCGGTACGAGGACCGAATTGACTATGATGGAGGCGCCGGAGGGTGGACCACGACGGGGCCCATGGAACAAAAGGGCCTCCGTCTTGTCCAGGGCCACTCGCAAACCCAGCGCCTCAATACGCCCGACCACCAAAGAGACACCCGTGGTGGCCAGGCGCGCCGCCTCTTGAAAGTTCATCCCCCGGGCTGTGACCAATGTGTCATCTGCGTAACAAATTACGCCCAGCCCGGGGGGAAGACGACCTCGAAGGGCCCAGTCGTATCCCATATTCCACAGGAGTGGTCCGAGGACAGACCTCTGTGGAACACCGCACGACATGGGCCGCCGTCTCAGAATACCATCTCGGTCCTCGTACATGACGGTACGCTCCTCAAGATAGTCTGCCACAAGCCGCCTCAGGTACTCTGGCACCCCGTGGTAGTGGAGTGCTTCCCTGATGCAGCTAAATGGCAGACTATTGAATGCGTTAGCGATATCTAACGATACCGCCAACAGCACGCCGCCACAGCTCACCGCCTCTTCGGTCACGGCCCTCAGGCGCAACACGGCATCGACCGTTGAACGCCCCGCTCGAAATCCGTATTGGGCGTCCGACAGATCGGGGCCCACCTCACAGAGGTGCCGGATGATGCGGGCAGAGAGTATCCTCTCAAACAGTTTACCCGCCTCGTCCAGCAACACGATGGGCCTATAGGCCGCAACCGAATCGGCAGGCCGTCCCGGTTTCCGTAACAGGA
Organism: Hypercompe scribonia; assembly: GCA_949316085.1. NCBI lineage: Eukaryota > Metazoa > Arthropoda > Insecta > Lepidoptera > Erebidae > Hypercompe > Hypercompe scribonia. The sequence goes on along the minus strand of OX438967.1, from coordinate 7,531,650 downwards.
CCAGCTTCCCGTTCTTCCAGCTCTCAGGAAAGCGTCTGGACGCCAAGCTGGCGTCCAGGACCTCTCTGAGGCGATCCGACATGTGGTCGAGGGTTCTTGCCAACACACGGGCAGGTATCCCATCTGGCCCAGGGGCGGTATTCTTGGAGCGAATCCGTAGAACAACCGCCCCTATTTCCGATTTCCTGACGGGTGGAACATTATCCTCGTTCTCCGCTCCGTCGTCTCTGACCAAGAAAGCCATTGACGAGGTTGTGTGCTCCACCCGCTGCGGGAAAAGCCCCTCGACCACTTCCTGCAGGAAGCTGGGCTGGAGTCTCTGTAAGGGGTGACCCCGTCGTGCGGAGCTTTTGTCGCGCCGCACGATAAGGGCGAAGCCAGGGGTCACGATCGAGACTCTCCAGCATTTCCTTTCTTTTCACTTCTTTGGCGCGGCTAATGACCAGCTTCAGAGTTTTCCGCGCCTCTCGGTACTCCTCATGAAGCTGGTCCTCCTCACCGTCTTCGCGGTGACGCCGGCGACTGCGGGTGTAGGACCTCCGGGCACGAGTACAAGCCGCGCGGAGGTCCGCCAACTCTCGGGACCACCAGTAAACCTCCTTCCGTGGAGGCCGATGACCTCGGATACGGGGCATGGCCGCATCGCAAATCTGCGTAATCGCGTCACGAAAGCGACCAGCCCCCATGTCGACCTCCTCGGTTGGGGCCTGCGGAGACAGCCAAGACTAAATAACGGCCGCCTCCTCTAGTAGGTCCCTGTTCAGCTACGATATAGCCCACCGCGGAAAACGAGAAGAAGGCCGCGCCGTGTGACCCCTACTGGAGTCCTGGATCCGGGAGAACTCAAATCGGATGTAGAGGTGATCCGAGAGCGTCTCAACCTCTTCCAGGACACGCCAGTTCCTTACTCGTGCGGCGAGGGCAGGGGTTGCGAACGAAAGGTCCACTATCGACCCCCCCTACTGTCGCACGCACGTGTTAGTGGAGCCTCTGTTTAATAAACAGAGGCCCACCGAAGCCGCCACCTCCTCTTCGGCTTCGCCCCCAGCATCCGTTCTGGGGGAACCCCACGCAACGGATTTTGCGTTGAAGTCCCCCAGCACAAGGACGTGCCCAGACGTTAGTCGCCGTATCGAGGTCTCCAAGCTGTTGAGGAAAACCTCGAAGTCGCTCAAACTCCGGTTGGGGGAGAAGTACACACCGTATACGGTGATCCCCCCCCCCCCCCACTCAGCAGCAACATATCCAGTGCCCTTGTCTCTTAGCGACAAGGGCGAGGAATGAGGCGCTGTGGAGCCGACGACTGCCACGGAGCCGTCTCGGTCACCCAACCAATTCGGTCGAGGAGGAACATAGTAGGGCTCCGCGGCTACGGCCACACTGATCGACCACTGTACCATGGTTTGTAGCAAGAGATCCTGCGCCGCGGCACAGTGGTTCAGGTTCGTCTGGACAAGGAGGTTGGAGACTTGGTCCATTACCGGACTGTCTCTACAACCTCCTCCATGGGCGATGACGTTGACAGACGAACAACATCGGAGACAGCCTGGGCCGACTGGCTAGACCCCGATGATTGCCAAGATTCACGGGGAGGCTTGCAGCCCGCCTGCCCGATCTGGTGATTGGCGGGCTTATTACCCGCCTCACACGCCGGGCAGTGAGGGGCGGCAGAGCATTCTGCCGCCTTGTGCCCCGGTCGACCACAGCGGAAACATAGTCCGCTGCAATCAAAACGACTACCACACTTGGCGCGTGTGTGTCCCGATGCCAGGCATTTATAACACCTCATCGGTCTCGCCGCCAGGATTGTGATCCTAGCGTTCACGAAACCGATGAGTAGTCGGCCTGCGTCGCCCAAAGCTTTGGCTGACGCTACGAGACAACTGACCCACACAGCACCAAGTCCTCCTGGACCGGGGCGGATGGTGCCGACCCTAATGTTTTCCGCGTTGCACCCCGTCTTCTCTGCAATCGCAACGCGGACATCTTCGGCCGTTACAGAGTCATCCAGGCCCGAGATGCGCAATTCAGCGCATTTTGTAGGCCTGGTGATCTTCACACCATCCGTGGCTGCAAATATTCCCCGCAGCTTCTCGGCAAATGTGTCCGCCGTCTTTATACCTTCGGCTCCAGGGAACTCGAGTACTCGAGCTCCTGTCTGAGCGAGGCGCAATCTGACCCCTCCAGTCCCGAAATCGTTGGCGAGACTGTCCCGGGCCCTCTTGAAAATGGCCGCGTAGGACAGTCCGCCGTTAGCTGCCTCCGGTGATACGGTGACCACCACAGCCGCAGTCTTAGGAGGTTGTAGTTTACGTGGCTTCTTCATGGTAGCCACTGCCACCGATGGCGCCTGTTGGGTAGAGGTTTTTTTACCCCGCTTCCGGGACTTTTTAGCCCCCCCAACTACCCGCCAACCATCGTTGGGAGGGCCAGATGTGGAGGGATCAGATAAAGGTGTCGGAGTGGGGAGCGGTGGAAATGCCGCTCCAGGCTTGGTCGCCGGGTTACGTGCTTCCCTAGGTGCTACCGTCCTACCTACTGCCTTAGCCACCTGCCGCGCCTTTGGAGCAGCCGCAGGAACAGCAGACACCGACGCCGCCGCTGCATAAGACACACGACCGCCCACAACGGGAAGCGCTGTCGTCAATGGTGCGACCTTCGGTCTATGTGCTGCCAGCGGCGGCCGGACAATGGGAGCCGGAGGCAGTCTCGTCTCCAGGCCAGCGAGACGCCCATCCATCATACGCCACACTTCGTCCGTAATTTGGCGCAGGTGGGCATCAGGGATGATACCGATGGAAGAGGGAGCAGGCTGAGATGAGGTCTTGGCCAGATCTTCCGTCGGACGATGTGCTCGAAATTAGTCGAACTGAGCACTGAGCTCAGCCACTTGCCCCGTCAGGTGATCGTTAGCCGCCTGAAGGCGTGCTACATCCCCCATGAGATTTTCCACGACTCCAGCAATGGCAGAGGAGGAGTCCTTGAGAGCCCTAACGAAAGAACTCTTAAGGTTCCTAGACTTGGTGGCCACTTTATGGATTATGGCCACCCCCATATTTACTCTCTCCTGCAAAGACACCGGTGTTTGGGAGATAGAATCCCTTCCCACCGGTTCCCGTATTTTCTGCAGGAGATCAGCAATCTCCTCCTCCGCTGCGCTTTCACCTTCTGCTCTGACCCTTCTGTAGGCTTCTGCCTTTGAGAAGACAGAGCCTGATGGGGTCGAGATCGAGGTGCGTGACCGACCTCTGCGGCTGCTACCGACTTTAGGGGGCAGCATCTCCTGGGACGTGTCGCTCTCTTCGTCCCTGGAGTGTCCGCGTTTTCTGTTTTCACAGAGCTCCCTCTTTGTTGACTCCAGTGCGTCCATAGTCGCACTAGAGTTACCTCCATCCGACGGATTAGTGGATTTCGAACGAATTCGTTCCGAAGTTCTTCGGCTCCCAGCAGCCAAAATGACTTCTGGGAGCCCAACCGAGATCGGCGTTCCCACCAATACGCCCTCTTCGTGGGACGAGTAATCGTCCGCCCTTGCACTATTCTCCTTCCTGCCCTTCTTCTCCTTCTTTTTTTCGTCAGTTTGATTCTTTTTGTTTAAATTTGGTTCCATATTTAATCCCACGATTGGGGGAGAATTAATGGTCGACCCGGGCAGAGATCCCCCAATACCCGGGCAAGCGTAAATTTATACCCAACCGAGGGGTCCGCAGGTGCCTCGGCTGGGAGTGCGCTTACGACTGAACTACCCATCAGACGTGCATCCCCTGGTCACGCACCAGAACACGGGATTCGGGGTAATTTTTATAGAGGTTTTCTTCCTCGCAGTCCGGGCGGTTAAGCCAAGACCCTCGCCCCGATCGGAATCGCGAGACATAACCACGACACTCCTTTCGGGACTACGATATGCCGACAGTAGTAGGGAGACAACGTCTCCTGACCTCCACCTGCTCGGTGGCAGTGTAAGTGCACACCGAGCCTGTCCTACCTTTTCCACCGCTAAGCGGAGGTACTCCGACCCTAAAGAGAGTCCCACCATAGTGATTTTTTACCGAGGTTTTCCTCCTCAATGCTCCGAAGAGCGAAGAACCAACAGAGCATCCGACAGACACGCCCGCTCAGTTGGACCAAGTCTCGGCCGATTTGCCGAAGAAAATGGCTTCCTCTTCGTGCTAGAATATTAGCCGTTGGTAATGATGAACAACACCATCACCAACGTTTCCAGGGTGCACCACGTGGAGGTTTTCTAGCCCAGCACCCCGAACTTCATTATCCTACGCTGATCCTTGTTGAAAAATTTAACCTTCTCAGAAATTGTATCCTAATGCATTTTAGAAAAGGATTGTCTACGCTTACTTTTCGTACCTAACGCAGCCACTGGATTATCAATATGTTCACATATTTATTAAATGCCCTTAAAACAGACTTACAATTTAAACGATATTGTTTAACACAATCCTAAAAGTGTACTCTTTAGAACTAATAATTTTACTATTACTACTCTTTTGTGCATGACATTATTCTAATACAGATTTCTAGAGGCCCTGGTTTTATTTTATTTTATATTTTTGAACAGCCGGCTACCAGAATCCCACAAGATGTAAAAGATGGAAAGTCTATTCCGAAGTCTGGTAGCATGTATGTTAAGTCAGGAAAATCGTCAGCCGTTAAATTAAAAATTCAAGGTATTCTTATTTTTTTAAGATTTTTTTGTTTTATATAAAAAATACACGCACTTAAACCATTGAATCTTTATAATGTATTATATAAAATATTGTGTTGGCCCACGGTTAGATAATACTGTTGATCATAATATTGTTATTTTGTAATAGGATTATACGTCTTTTTAGCAGAATAGCAGGAGTAACCACAGCTTTAACATTAAAAACACTATCTTGGGACAATTAATAAATTGCTGTCTAGACTCAAACTCCGCACAGACATTCCCTTCTAAACTCGTTTTATAGATTATATTATTATACTATTTTCGGATTATCGAAACTCAAACTGGTGAAAAACCTGTTTTCAATTTATTCACCGTTTATTCAATAGGTGGTACAGCAGTGGATCCAGCAACAAACCTACAAGACGAAGCACACGTATATAGGGACCAAAATGGTACGAAATACACTGTGGTACTGTCGCAAACGGATGTGGTGGCGCAAAAGAACTCGTTTTATAAACTGCAGGTGCTAGAGGCAAACGGCAGAAGAAAGTAAGTGTAAGGAACTATCGTGATCCCATATGAAAGTTCTGACGTTGATTAATATAACTATATACAATTGCCCAATATTATTCATTCTCCACTATCCGACTCTCTGTGTAGTGACGAATACAAACTTTTATTACCCCTATTTATCCCACGGGTATCGTAAGAACCGACGAAGGACGCAGACTACACAAGGCAACAGCACTGCAAAGAGAATAAAAAGTTGAAACTAACCCTATAATACCATTCCATCTGGCTAGTCTGGTATAGTTGACCAAAATCTCGTTTTTAAGGAGAGACATGTTCACACGTGGGTTATTAAAAGTATAGCTACAAGAGTAATCAAAGCAAACCACCTTGATTGCTCTACAACCTCTTCAGTGTCAATGTGCTGCATATTTCACTTAAATTACTTGCAAGAACTTATGTCCAGTTATAACATTAGCCAACCACCACGCAGCAACCACCCTAACGCAGAACCGAACCGAGTTACTGCGATAGGAGTCAGCTTCAGCTCAGTCTCGCTGAAAGTTGCAAAATATAATTCCGACTTTCTGATTCTGCAACTGTACTCCGATGCACTGGAACTGCCCATTACTTATATTGACGCCCTCTACAGGCGAGCGTAAACCACTGGTTTATCGTGATATAGATGTGATAACATCCAGTAGGTTTACTTAAGATCTAAATGGTAACAAAAAATGGTATGCAATGCTAAAGTGGTCTCAAATCGTACCTCAATTACTTCTGTTCTTTCATCTTGTACTAGGTACTGGTTGTTCCGATCGTGGGGACGCATCGGTACGAATATTGGCGGATCCCAACTAGATGAATACGGTTCACTAGAAGTAACTGTTGCATTTTTTGAAGACTTGTACAAGGAAAAAACAGGAAACCCTTGGGAATTTAGAGACAAGTTCGTGAAGGTAAATTTATTTGGATCTTTCCACAATTTTCAGAGAGATGGCACGACGAAAGAGACTAAAACATCTTTTTGACCACTATTTTTATGGGTTTTTCATTTTGTAGGTGCCAGGGAAATATTTCCCGCTCGAAATGGATTATGGTGGTGATGACCTACCATCAGAAACTCTCACAGTAGATGAGAAATGTGATCTACCCGAAGCTGTGCAAAAGCTGGTTATAACAATATTTGATGTTGTACTTATGAAAGCAACACTACATGAGTTTGAAGTAAGTATTACGTGCAAATAATTTTTAAACAGTTTATTTACGTAATTGCAATGTCGTTTACTTCTAAACACTTTCGGCCAACAATTTAAAGAGTAGAAACAAACTATAATTACCAGCTTTAAAAACGCTGCAAATAAATGTTAAATTATATAGGTACTAATGTATTTAGCTATACAAAGTGTCCCCTAGCTTTGATGAAGATCCAAATGCCATTTAATACAGGTTAGGTGAATTTAAATCGAATCGAAATACAGAAATGCAAATTCAGGACAAAATATATATATTATTATTATACGCCATTAAATGATAAAACTCTATTGTTTACATGAATAACTGGACTGTTGGCCGCAGTGTCGCAATGTCGGTGACATCAAAGCGAGTTTTATTAGCGTTTTTAATTGCAAGACTAACTTCGGAATCGCCAGAGTACTTGTTCATGTCACTACGTGCAAAATTAAGTAACTACTTTGGTTGTCTCGTATCCTTTGTATCGCAACATACACAACTGATTTTATAACGTAGTTTGTCTTTAAAGCTAAAGATATGTAGAGCTAACATGTGACTGAATGAATGTGAGAGAAACTAAAGTATTCCTCGTAAATTAACATGTGCAGGCGTCATTTGCAAAATTATGAATATTTGATACCGATAACCCAATAAATTTAAAATACTTATAATCCACTCATTTTTTGGTATAAAACATTTTTTTCTGGTGCAGACAGCCAAGCAAACACAAGCACAAACAAAAACACATACATAAACACATACCTACATACACACACGTTCTGTGTGACTGATCGTATGTTAATTTATAAGATATTAGTTTAATGTATTTCATTTAGCACTATATCATAACTTAGCGTAATGATTCTGGTAAGGATAACTATGCGTAAGTTCAGCTGTATTTGAGTTTGTCATTTTAGCAAAACAGAAAAGCCTGTTCTAAGATTAACATAACTACTATGCAAGAGCACAGCACAGTGACTTGTCACAGGCATTGTTGAAAACGGGAAGCTGGTCCTACTACGGAAGCCGGGACGGCCGGCCGATTCGGTCGCGGCCTATCGGCCCACCGTGTTGCTGGACGAGGCTGGTAAATTGTTTGAGAGGATACTCTCTTTTCGCATCGTCCGGCACCTCTGTGAGGTGGGCCCCGATCTGTCGAACGCCCAATACGGGTTTCGAACCGGACGTTCGACAGTCGATGCTGTGTTACGCCTGAGGGCCGTGACCGAAGAGGCGGTGAGCTGTGGCGGCGGATATGACTGGGCCCTTCGAGGTGGTCTTCCTCCCGGGCTGGGCGTAATTTGTTACGCAGGTGACACATTGGTCACGACCCGAGGAATGAACTTTGCAGAGGCGGCGCGCCTGGCCACCACGGGTGTCTCTCTGGTGGTCGGGCGTATTGAGGCGCTGGGTTTGCGGGTGGCCCTGGACAAGACGGAGGCCCTTTTGTTCCATGGGCCCCGTCGTGGTCCACCCTCCGGCGCCTCCATCGTAGTCAATTCGATCCTCGTACCAGTTCAGGCCCAAATGAAGTATCGGGCCCTGATCCTTGACAGCAGGTGGCTCTTCGATGAGCACTTCCGACAAAGCTAGTTGGCGCTGCTTCTGCCCTTGGGCGACTTTTGCCCAATTTGGGTGGAGCCAGCGTCGCGACGAGACGGCTATACACGGGGGTTGTCCAGTCAATGGCGCTGTATGGTGCACCAGTGTGGACGGCGGCTCTTACCGCCCAGAATAGGACTCGCCTCTGGCGTCCTCAGAAGATATTGGCGGTTAGAGCCATACGCAGTTACCGCACTATATCGACGGAGGCGGCGTGCGCCTTAGCCGGAACTCCGCCGTGGGATTTGGAGGCGGAAGTGCTCGCCGAAGTTTATCGGCGAACGGCAGACTTCCGGGTGAGTAGCAGCATCCGGCCCCTGCCCGAAGAGATACGCGACTGGCGTGAGGCCGCTCGTCGAGCCACGATGGCTCGTTAGTCGTCCCGGCTGGAGGCTCCACGCCAGAGCCAGCAGGCTTTGCCGCCGTGGAGGCTCTCCAGCCGGTCATCGCCGAGTGGGCGGGGCGACAGCACGGGACCCTTTCCTTCCGACTGACGCAGATCCTTTCCGGGCACGGTTGCTTCGGGAAGTATCTGTACTCGGTCGCCAGGAGGGAATTGAGTCCCGCCTGTCACCACTGCGACTGCAGTGAGGACTCGGCTCAGAACACGCTGGCGGTTTGTTCCGCCTGGGCGGCGCAGCGTGGTGTCCTCACTGCAGTTATTGAAGGAGATCTCTTGCTACCGGCCGTCATACGCTCTATGGTCGGTAGCGACAGTTGTTTTACCGCGGTCGCAACCTTCTGCGATGACGTAATTTCGCGGAAGGAGGCGGCGGAGAAGGCCCGGGAGGACGACCTCCACTCGGACCCAATCCGCCGCCGGCGAACCGGGTGGCGAAGGCGCGCGTACCAGTGCCTCATGCCGCCTTGAGTGTGGCCGCGGGTGGACGGGACGGGTTTTTCCCTCCATCCGCTATTGTGGCCAACCGCGAGGAGGCGACGTCCGCGTGTGCCGTACGTCGCCTAAATGGAGAGGTTATCCGCAGAAGGTGCCCGCGGTAGCGGGCAGGCGCTAGGAGGGATCTGGATGTCGTAATAACAGCTGTTCCCGGATCCCTCCTATGTCAGGCGCAGAGTGGCACACCGTGTGGTTTTAGTCGGTCCGATTCCGACACACCACCCCGCCGTAAACCCCGGTGGGGTGACGGCCCGAGGGGGTTTCCACACGTTAAAAAACAAAGAAAAAAAAAGTTATTGTTGAAAAGTTCACTGTGGCCAATTTTTAAATTGTAAAACTAATTTATTATATTATTATATTATATTACTCAGTTCACACACATTACACAACACAAGCCAATATTGACACTTCATAATAAAATTATCGGGACTCGTTACAAAACGTTAATTCTTGGGCCATCGATAAAATTTGCTTACACCATTTCGGTGTGTTATCAAGAATACCAGGACTACGGCGTTATAATCAACCTGACTAAATGCGTCCTTGGCGCTAGCGAAGTTAAGTTCTTGGGCTACCACATTAGTGCTGATGGCACTCGTCGTCCTCAGGACCGTGTCCAAGCACTTTTGGACTTCAAACCTCCTGAAACAGTCCAGGCCATGCGCCGTTTTCTTGGCATGATTAATTATTACCGGCGTTTTATTCCCCAGGCCGCCAAATTTTAGGCACCTCTGATAGCTGCTCTAGTTGCCACCAAATGCAAAGGTTCTAAACCATACCCATAGTCACCTGAGCTGCTTAGTAACTTCGAGGAATGCAAGAAAAGCCTTTCTGCTGCAACCCTGCACCACCATCCTGTCGCTGATGCTCCTCTTGGTCTCTTTACCGACGCATCTAGCCTTCGTGTTGGTTCTTGCTTACAACAGTACGGCGACGGACATTGGTCACCGTTAGCATTTTTCAGCAAGAAGCTTACTCCTCAGCAATGTCAGTGGCCGGCATATTACCGCGAACTTTTAGCTGTGTACGAAAGTCTACAGCAATTTCGCCATATTTTGGAAGTTCAACACGTGTCCATAATCACAGATCACAAGCCATTGTTGTACGCTTTCGTACAACGCCGCGAAAAACTTGCACCACTACAATTGAACCAACTATCTTTTATCAGTCAATTTACAACTGATATTAGATACATTAAAGGTGAAGACAACATCGTTGCTGACACCATGTCACGGATCGAAACAATTTCCTTGGAACAAGAATACGAGGCACTTTCTCAGTCACAAGAGGCAGATATGGATATGATCCAACTTTTGGAGCATTCCAGTCTGAAACTTTCTAAGACGAACATTCCCGGCACAAATTTTTTCTTGTTCTGCGATCTTTTGACCGGCAAACCTCGTCCATATGTTCCACAAGACCTGCGTCGTACTATATTCAACAAGCTTCACAACTTAAGCCACTCCAGTATCCGGCCTACGGCTCGCCTCATAGCTGACCGTTATGTCTGGCCGTCCCTCAATAAAGACTGTAGAGAGTGGGCCCGCACGTGTGATGCTTGTCAACGCAGCGAAGTGTCGAGACAACTCTTCTCCACTTGGCAATTTCGAAACACCGACTGGTCGTTTTCTGCACATCCATATCGACATAATCAGTCCCTTACCTCCTTGCAAAGGCTTTCGCTACTGTTTGACCGCCATTGACCGTGTATCTAGGTGGTCCGAAGTTTGGGCTATGCAAGGAATCACTGCGGAAGAAGTAGCGGAAACTTTTGTAAGGGAATGGGTTTCACGTTTTGGCGTTCCGTTAACCATCACTACCGACCAAGGTACTCAATTCGAGTCCGATTTGTTTCGTAGGTTGATGCGCAGTTTCACCACAAAACGTACTAGAACCACCGCTTACCATCCTCAAGCTAACGGAATGATCGAAAGATTGCACAGGCAATTCAAGGCATCCATTATGTGCCATGGAGGCGACTGGATCACTGCCCTGCCTCTGGTACTTCTTGGCATTCGTTCAGCTTTCAAACAGGACATCAAATCATCTACTGCGGAGATGTTATATGGCGAAACTCTGCGTCTTCCAGGCGAACTAATAGTCCCTTCGTCCCATTCTGAAGTCTCGGTCGACCCTGCTGATTTTGTGTCGCGCCTCAGGCATCACATGTCTGCGATTCGTCCAGTTCCGGCTTCAAAACACGGCCTCCTTCATGTTCAAGGACCTCGCCACAGCCTCACACGTTTACCTACATGAGGACGCCGTTCGTCGTCCCTTTCAACCTCCGTACGCTGGTCCTCACCAAATAATGGATAGAGCTACTGATGGTAAAACTATTACCATTAGTATCAAAGGTAAAACAGTTACCGTTAGCGTCGAGCGCGTAAAACCCGGCCTTTATTTCGACTCCTGCTCCAGATCCACTTATACATCTTTACTCTAATCAGGTATTTCCACCGAAACCTGCAACCACTCCTAAGGATCCTTTGCTTTCTCCAGCTCAAAAGCAGCTAGCCGCTCCCCCAGTTTCACTTCATCCTGCGCCTTATGCCACACGATCGGGTAGGCTTGTTAGATTTAAGACTTTTAGAGACTAGTTCTCTTTCACCGTAGGGGGGTGGTGTAGCGTACATGTGGCAACACTGTTTTTGACGACGCCACTATTTAAACACTGAGTTGGACACAAAAAAGAATGTCAAGTGGACTCGGATTAACAAAGCGACTACAAGCGTGTAACTCAAGCTCTTGGAGACAAATACTGTGAATATTGGTACCACCTGAACAGTAAATTTCTATTAAGTTTAAACTGTGTTTAATTTACCCATTCAAGTGGTAGATGCATCACATAAAAATACAGTGTGGAGTACACAAACATAGTAACTCCCAAAAACAAATTAAAAACGAGTGTCCTTGATTCTAATACCATAAAAATCAACATATTTCATTCGATTCAAGTTTAGTAAAAGCGACAACAGGTGGTAACGGACGTAACGGTCAACGTGTGATGTTACGCCGCGTATACAACTGATCACCATAGATCTAAGGTCATTACACTGACACATGATGTTGTAAATTACGAAAAGAAAAAAGTAGTCTAGGTTCCAAGCAATTGCATATTGTTCGGTTATATTTTGCAAAGCGTCCAAAAATAGAAAACAATATACAGTTCAAAGAAACGTGATTGAAAAAAATAGACATTCTATAATTATATTACTATGAAGAGACCAACTGACGACTCTGCTATGTGTGACTCACAAAGATGTCGACTGATAGAGGTGCTAGAGGAAAAGATGTATGAGGGCCCCAAGTAGTTGGGACAAAATTTGATGATTTCTTAAAGTTTTTAATTTTTTTAGCTGGATACTGAGAAGATGCCGCTCGGCAAAATATCGAAGAACCAAATCAAGTCGGGATACAAAGTATTGTCTGAACTTATAAAATTACTTGAAAAGGGATCAGCAAACCAGAGTAAAATAATAGATGCTACTAACAGGTTAGATAAACCTATTTGTTTATACAGTTTAACACTTACTTACTTGATTAATTTTAAACATACTTCTCTCACTTACGTTTCGTTATTTATAAATTGAAGTACATGATCAGAAATCCAGATTAGCTAGGGCGGGTATAATAAACTATGTATCTCCTTAGATAATTGAACTGTTACTGAACTGCGCCTTTTTCAGATTCTTTACTCTTATACCTCACGACTTTGGAGTGAACAATGCTCCGTTGTTAGACAACGTAGACATCATCAAGACCAAGACTGCCATGTTGGACAACCTTCTAGAGATTGAAATAGCCTATAGCTTGTTGAAGACAGGTATTAGTGATAATCATCATCAATACAGCATAAGTTTTAAGTAAAAACCATAAAGAATCTGGCTCCCAGAGAATAGTATCCGTGATGAGAAAGTGAAATGATAAGGATTCCTTTTATTGTTTGTTACAGAAACCGTTGAGTCCACTCCCATATCGGCTCACTACTTGAAGCTGAAGGCGGATATCACTCCCTTGCCGACAGAGTCTCCAGAGTTCGAAATGATTCAAGAATACTTGAGCAATACACACGCTGCCACGCACGCCAGTTATAGGCTTAAAATTGAACAGGTCATATGTCCCATTTATTTATATGACGTTTGGTGAATAATTGAAAATAAATCCTCGAGAATATCAGCAGATCGTGACGTGTTCTACGGCCTGGTGACTCCTTTGTGGGATAAGAGTATTTAACTTCCTTCCCTCCCGCAAACCGTCTATTCGTCGTACAAGTTTTTGATTGGAATTAAATCGACATATGATTCTAATTTAATAATTTACTTTACATTTTCACATATGTATAATAATAAAATAATTTGAAAAATGATTGAAAATAGGTATTCAAAGTGGTACGTGAAGGAGAGGAGAAGCGCTACAAGCCATTCAAAAAGCTTCACAACAGGCGATTGCTGTGGCACGGATCGCGCGTCACTAACTTTGCTGGAATCATTTCACAGGGTTAGAGTTTTATTAATACTTTTCATTTAAAATGTATCAACTAAACCATTTTCTCACACTTTAATATATTCTATATGCATTTCGTTAGGTCTCCGCATAGCCCCTCCAGAGGCGCCAGTGACAGGTTACATGTTCGGCAAAGGTATCTACTTCGCCGACATGGTGTCTAAGTCTGCTAATTACTGTCGTACTGAGCACAGCAATAACCTCGGTCTTATGTTACTCTGCGAAGTTGCTTTAGGCAATATGTAAGTATATTTTTACTTTTATTGCTTTTCGAAATGTCACCTCTTCTCCACTTCCTTCCTTTTCACTTGCCTGCGATCGGTGTAAGTGAGTTCGATTTAGTGACACGGTGCAAAAGTGACATCTGTTACAAACTTCCGTCCTGACCAATGTTAGCGCGCTGTGCTAGATTTGGTCGTCAGATGGTAGGTGAAATGTAACAAATTATAAATGATATTTTTCCTTGTATAGTTTACCCTACGCTTAATAAATACACCAAAAATTTTCTTTTGCATTTACACTATCCTAGAGACAGCAATCAACCTTTTTGTGGTTTCGCCACGGACTTTGTTTCGTTATATTCACCGTAAACTTCAATATGAAAATTTACAGGAAAGAGTGTTTACAAGCTGAAGATGTAAAACTGCCCCCGAACATGCATTCAGCGTGGGGCATGGGCACCACACAACCCGACCCAGCGCAGAACCGGACGCTGGAAGATGGGCTTATTGTGCCACTGGGCAAACCCGTCCCACACAATGTCAGCTCCCACCTGTTGTATAACGAGTATCCTTTTTTAATGTTTCTTTTTATTTTAAAATTTTATCTCAAATTATTTATTTTATTATTAAAACAAAATGCACATATTCCACTTTTTAATTTCTATTGAACTGACCGGTTTCGTCTTACAGATTATATTATCAAAGGTGATATTATTTAACTGTGATACATGCATACCACACTCCTATTCATCCTGAGAGTGTCGTAAGCTGTGATTAAGAGAGCAAACTATGCAGGACAACATCACCTATACCAATGGCCAGCGTGGTAAAGTAGGCCAAAACCTGCTTTCCATGGAGAGGCCTATGTCTAGCAGTGGAATATTAAACATCAGGCGAAAGCGGTCAGGTTAATTTTAAATTAAAAGTGGAATAAGTATAAATGAATTTTGTTTTAATAATCTATTTCAACAAGCGCCGACATTCGAGAGAAATTATATTTATTTTGTTGTTCTAAACATAATTTTCTGGATAAGTGTCCAAGTGAAATACCAGTTGTAATAACTGATATTTCTATACTTATACTTGTACACTTATCCAGAAAGTCGAAGGTAAATAGGTAGGAATAAATGTTTATGAAGTAGTTCGTCCGTGATCATGTTGCAACAATGCCGAAATATCGGTGTGTGACTCCCGAAAAATAAATATAGTAAACATCTCGTTTATAATAATTATCAAGTGGAAATTACTATGAAAATTTAAATTCAAACCTCTAGCTATTAGTGTATTAAAATATTACTTCACTTGCTAAAATTAATCAATACATTTTTATTTGCAAAAATGGGTATTTATAGGTACTTCTTCATGCATTATTTATTGGATATTATAACATTGTTTGTATTTATTTAAAGAAAGTTTAAGGTGTATTTTATACAGTACTGTAATGTTTTTTTGTAATTTTTTTTCTTAGCGCACAATTCAGATTTATCGTATACGACATCGCGCAAGTCAATGTGAAGTACTTGTTGCAAATAAAATTCGACTACAAATGGTGAAACATTCCCGAACCTTATTTTTCAGTGACTGTTATTGTATTCATTGTAAATGTGTATTATTTTTAAGATGGTTTTATTTACAAACCAGGTTAGTGTTTATTGTTAAATTTGATATTGATCAAGTCATTATTATGCAAGTACAATTTAATCAACAAAGACAGCAAAGTCGAACTCCTGTTAATGTTCCTTTGCTTTTGTTTTGTCTTGTCATATTCTATCAAGCCGATCGTTAAATTTACTGTGATTAATCGTTACATTACTACGTTAAAAAAATAACATTATACTGAATATCTGCGATTTAATAATCTATTATAGTATTACTAACTGTCTTCATTATTGTTTGCCGAAAGCAATTTTTTTTAATAAATAACTATTAAAATTAAAAAAGAAGAAGTTTTTTATTTATATTTATAGATCCACTTTAACTTAAAGTTCACCTCAAACTTAGTCAAGTGTACAACAAACAATAACTTTAGTGAACTTGAATTTTTAAAATTAATTTAGTTTAAAAAATAATTATTTTATATAAAGTATAAAAATTGTGATAAAAAGTGAATTTTCACTTGTTAATAAATGATAAAGATTGTTGGCGCCCCTAATAAGTCCGATAATAAGCTTAAAAACTTCGATATCGTCTAGTACTTGATTTGTAGAGATCTGGTGGCAGTCGCTTCGAGTAAAATTCGAAGTTTAATCGTATCGCTGAAAACTAAAAAGCCGATTCCAATCTAGTTTTGTTGTACAGTGGTACTTATTCCCGATAAAATGATTTAAAAAAAGGTTACGATACCTTCTGTTTCCCGAAGTTACGAACACGTTACACCGCTCGTTGTCACGGGTAGACTGGTGTGGGCTTAGCGACGCCTTCGGTGTACAAGGTGTAACTACCCTCACTTGGTTGTGTTGATTGTACTAGCAGCACTTCTACATGCTACACTGAGAATGTCTGCACACTGCTTCGTCACTACGGTGGTAAATTCACTGGCTTATGACTAGATTCCATGATTTTGAATGTTGGTATCCGTCTTTCAATGGCTTAACTATAGAGTGGCAGGACTAGCAAAATGGCACGGGCTCCTGGTCTGATGGCCCGAGACGTTGTGAGTTCAGAAGTCACTTAACAATTTAAAAAAAAAATTTGTAGCCCTTATAAATTTTATATAAGTATAAGTACCTAAAATAAATCAAAGTTAGACACAAACAAAGGCCATATACAAATTCAAATAAATATTTAAGATTTAAACGCAATTATAATTGAAAAAAGTATTAATTTTAGAACGAATCCATTAATTGTTTCACTTTTTATCTTGCACTTAGGTAGTACGTGTGAACTCATGACCCTCGGGAAATTCTGACATTTTGTTAATCAAGAATGTACTTTTTCGTGGCGCTGGTGGTTTAGCGACACCTGGTGTCAGGGAACCCCTGTAATGTGAATTTGTAGCTTTTAAAAACGGAGGACTGTATTAGGCATTCTTTATTTAATTGTTGTGACAATGGGTCATTTTTCTTTGATTTTTCATAGTTTTATTTTAATTGGACCTAGAAATAAAGGCAAAGTAAAGTTAATTCTAAAACTTTTCTACAAGTCTATTTCTAGAAAATATTAACAGTTGCTTAAAATTGGTGTAATTAAAAAAAATCTACTAAATTACACTTAAGAAGGACATTTAAAACTACAATTTTTATTATGATATTAGTTTTTCACTGTCTAATTCTTCAAACAATCGAATTAGCACCTAAAGCATTTCAGTCGAAAGCCCTCGTTGTTTACAAGAATTGGGAAGCTATCGTCAGGAATTTGAAAATTTAAAAGAGGATGCAAACAGTGTATCAGAAAAGTGGTCCATCAACCTTCCGTTTTCTAAAACTCTTCAGTGGAATATGAAACGTCATTTTGTCGACCTCTATGAAGATGAGCGTCCTCAGAATCCAAAAAGTTTATTCAAAGTGAATATATTTTGTCAGGTGTTGGACATCTTTATTAAGTATAATGTTAAATATTAATAAATGAAATCAATGAACTGAAATCGCGTTTCCTACCAATAAATGAAATTGTTTCCAATTTCAGTGTTTTGCAACCTGCCATTTTGCAAAATTTAAAAAATACTGACCTATTTAATAAAGCACTGGAATTTATTGAAATATTTATAAAGACATATCTGAATCATTTGCCAAGGAAATTCTCAGTTTTTGGTACACCTTTAGGGATGAAATAGAAAAGGCAACGTGTATTAAAAAACTTGCTTAATTATTAATAATAAAGAATCATTTTACGTCATGCAGCTTTACCGAAATATTTACTGCAATAATGATGTGTTACAATGCCTGTGACTACAATTGGTGTTGAGGGATCATTTTGAAACTTAAATTAATAAAAAGCTATTTAAGAAACTCGCGAAAAATGACAAAATCGCCTACGTAACTTAGCTATTCTGTCTATTAAAAATTCTATGACTCGATTTACAAACTTTGATGATGTTATTGATATTTTTGCGGAATAGATATGTAAATACGTATGTTTTTAAAATTAAATATTTAACTAAAATGGACCGAATGTTAGTGTTGGTAACTATCTCAGTGATTTATTAAAAGATTGATGCAGGGGTGATAGTTATCTTGGTAAGTGTGCCTTTCACTGCGTAGCAGTGCAAGCCTAGCACGTAAGTGAAAACTTTTCGACCTCGAACCTTTGAGATAGATACGACGGTAGTGCCTTGTGCTGTTCTGAGTTTAGTCAGGTGACAACAGAGAAGGCCTTCGGCTTGACAAGGACTTTTCTGCCCTTATTTCAAGCGATTACGTACTCAACCACTCGAGTATTTGATTGACTAATGTATCATCTTACCAGCCTCTTACCTGCCTATTCAGTTCAGATTGTGTTTCGTCTTTTCCTCATCACATCCAGAGTCTCGCTTATGAGCTGCAACTGGCGCCCAATGCTCTTCTTTCGAAAATTGCTTCAACCCAACTCCTGGACGATACGTACCAGGCTGTCGGTGATGTTATTTACGTCCTGTACGGTTTCCAACATAGCGAGACGGTTTTGAAGTTCCAATGGGAAACTTTCACACTGAGCTTTGGCTTGTTGCGGAGTTGGTCTAAAAATCGACATCAACAGGTGCGCTCATTCTGTTTTGATGCATAGATTCATAGTATCTCTCACAAGTCGGTGATCACCTCTTGTGTTGTGTTAAATCTGTTGATCACAAAGACATCCCTGAATATTTGGCGTTTGTTTGTGATGGTTGCTCGTTTCTGAATATTGATGATACTTTGCATCCCTTTATATTTTAATTAATAATAAATCTAATTATAATGAATTTAATGTATTTAAGGCTCACATTTAATGACTAATTTTTTAAAGATTATTAAAAAAAATCAATTAAATATTTAAATAAAAGTAAACAGATTGTGATCTATTTACTTTTCTTTAAATATTTAATTGACTTTTTAAATGGTTTCTGAACCATTTACAAAATTCGAATATTTCCTTAGCAATATTTTTAAAACTATGTTAGTTAACTTATTAAAATACTATTCTCATATAATAGCACTATAATAATAGAGTATAACCTAAAAAAAGAAAAACTATCCTTACAACTCATTCATGATTTAAAACAGTGCTGGGCTCGCTATTGACAACTGTGTAGTTTGACACATTACTAATGTCACATATGTAACGTCATTTGTCACTTCATACAGCGATGGATTAGTAAAATTTTAAAACAAATACAGTTTTGTGATCGTCTGTTTAGTGTTATGTTGTTTGTATACATATACACTCCTAAAAATTCTTCAAGATATCCATAAAGAACAATTACTTGCTTTATTATAAGAGTAACTGGTGAAAATGGAGTCTGATATTATCAACTGGAGTAACAAAGAAGTGTTAGACTTATTACAGAAAGAGAAAATATCTAGTTTTATAACAGATATCTTTAAATCCCAAGATATCGACGGTCAGTGTCTTCTTTCCTTTGTCGATCGTGACTTTTATGATTTTCCTTTTGATCATTTAAAGTTAGGTGAACGAAAGAGATTCATTTTATTAGTGAAAAAACTACAGAAACACAACCGTAATGCGATGTTCGAGCTTGGACTTTGTGATGATGCTCTGAGTAATCCTTCGACTAACATAAACTTTCTCGGAACCAATTTGTCGCATCTGAGTTACAATCTACATAAAAAAATACCCAGTGAAATATATACGAGAAGTTCGGAATGTGTATCAACCTACACACCAGAAGTTAAAGCCTCGAGGCTAAAACCTGAGATATGGAAGACTGCAATAGCCCTAGGTAAGTACACCATGAAACAATGAATTTCGCTTTGTGCCTAGTATCTGGGTATCTGTCCCAAAAATGTATCTGTTATCCATGTATATGTTGTTGTCTGATCTTATTTATATTTTGTTTAAAAATAACATAAGAGAATCAAAAGTTTTATAATTTACCTTAAAGAAAGCATATTGAATTTTAACTTATTGAACCTAAAATAAAACTATCAATTTGTATAATTTTTGACAAAAATATCATTTTTGGTCTTATACTTTCTACTATCTGATTAGTCATATTTCTATCTGGTGTACTGCATCATCTGCAAAATGCTGGTGTGTACATATTTATTAAGTGTATAAGTCTATCTTTTTATCATCTCCATCCTTCTAAAAAAGTGATGGTATTCTCATTCTTAGTACTTAAGTATTATTCTCACAATTTGAAATATATCAATAAGAAAATCAACATATTTTCCTTTCATAAATTCACAAATGGATCATAAACTGTTTTCCTAAGTCTGGGTATTCTTTGTCTTTCACAAAATGGACATTTTGTATATGTTTGTAAAGCCCCTGTGACATAGGATACCTAAGGCAAGAGTTGTCTTTATAAAAAAAATAGTTTCAATTGAGTTCTTGATTATCTGACTCAGTTATCCATCCACAGTCCAACAATTGCTATAATTGTTTTTGAAATGTTTACTCAGACAACATATTGCAAATGAATTATGTAACATAATGAATGCTTGAATGTATAATGCTTGTGAACTATTATTGCAATTATAAACCACAACACATTAAAGTGCAAACAGACAGAAATTATGTTTTCTTCAAAATTGTATCATAAACTTCAAACAATTAAACTATTTTTCTATTGCAACAGTGTTCTGTACGTAGTTAAGGTATAGTTACTTAACTTACCTACATTTCATTTGTTATGTGGTATAATATTATATTTCTTAACTAATACTTCACTCTAGATATAACATTAGTATAATTGTTATATGTTATTTATTACCATGGTTGTAGCTGTTGTAAATTAAATTATTTTGTTTGCCTTTATTGTTATATGAAATTATTTTCTCTAACACAGAAAAGCCTGATATTACAACACTGTGTTACTTTAGAAGGCCCTGTTGGTCTAGTTGTTAGTGTCCCTGACAGCTAAGGTAGAGTTCATGAGTTCAATTTCCACCCAAGACAAAATATTTGTGTGATGAGCATGATTACTTACTCTGTGTCTGGGTGTAATTTAACTGTAATATATATATATATTTAGAAATATTTAAGTATGTTTGTCAGCAATCTGATTCAGATGAAAAAAGATAGATAAAGAATGATAAATCTTATTTTTTTTAAAAAATAACAATCTTTTATTTGAGTGTATTATAAGTATTTGTATGAATATTATTTGTATGCAGGCTATGTCTTCTTGGTAACGTGGGTAACAGCTGTTGTGATGGTGATTGTGCATGACAAGGTGCCCGATATGAAGAAGTACCCGCCGCTCCCAGATTTATTTTTAGACAATGTACCACACATCCCTTGGGCTTTTGACATGTGTGAGATTACAGGATCCTTCCTCATGGCTATCTGGCTTGTTGTCCTCTTCTTCCATAAGCATAGGTAAGTTATTGCATATTAACCTAAATCTTACCTCTATCAACTGTTTTACTCACAATATTTTATTTATATTGTTTGTCTATGGTAAAATGTTTCCTGTAAATATAAAGTGTGTGCATCTTGTAGGTAATGTTTTTTATATAAATTATATTCCTTTTATTGGTGACTTACGGTACAGAGACGTGATCGCTCAATGTAGGCCCGATAAGAAGCCTCAAAGTCACCCAAAGAGCAATGCTCGGCATTTCATGATCGAATCAGGAATGAGGAGATCCGCAGACGAATCAAGGTCACCGATATTACCAGTAAAATTGCTAAACTTAAGTGGCAGTGGGCATTACACGCAGAAACGATGGCCGATGGGGCCATAAAGTTCTGGAGTGGCGACCGCGTACTAAAAAACGCAGCGGTGGTAGATCTCCCACAAGGTGGTGCGACGACCTGGTGATGGTCGCGGGAATGCAGCACGGGACCGGCTATTGTGGAGAACCTTGGGGGAGGCCTGTGTCCGGCAGCGCACGTCTCAAGCTGGGGCCTCACAGATATCCTTCAGAATTTCTTAAATAAATTGCATAGCTTTAGTATTTCTACAACTTATAGGTATATTTTTGAGATTGAACACGAAAGGTGCTTGTGTTGCGAGAAGTTATAAGCCTTAAAACCATAAAAGTCATCAAAAAGGTTATCGATTATACACATCACATATATGATACCAATTACCATTCAGAAAAGCGAAAAGGATTTCATAGAGATCTATACGCAAGCTTACTTAAGTAGACGCACTTGAATTTGCTTCATAAAGGTGATAAAATCTCTTGTTCCGTACTTTCAACATGACACGTTGAGTTATGCTTGTAAATAAAACGAGTATAGTAGTTAAGAATAACGTATAAATTAATGCCCGCTTTCCTTTGTTTCTTTGTTTGAACAACCACATGTGTAAGCATTGTGTGCAAATATCAACAAAACGTAAATTAAATGAAAACAGAGTTTTTTTAAACACTCTTTATAATGTTACAAAAACTGACAGGTTTAAAATCCAATGCCATTGTTCACGCATCATGGGTTTGTGGACGAGTGAACCAAACAAAGCATATCTACTTATTGGTCATTGATAAACAATGCACACAACGATGTTAGGGGCCCCTCAACTGATCGTTAAAAACACGTAAGAAATTATGTGATTGTGCATTCCTAGAATTTAGCTGTCGTAACTGCCCGGGTTCCACGAGTAGGATATGATTGGCACATTGCTACAAACACTATTTACCGCTTACTATGAAAGCGCTCGTATGTTTTTTTACAATCTCTGTACTGCTAAAAATTTGTTTATTCTTACCATGTGCTTATTATATCATATAATTGAAAAGTTTTACGTTCGATCTTTAATAAATAATTTAGTAGGTAATTTTTTTTATATTATTTTAATATAAAACAACATTAAACTTGTTAATTAGAGGATATACTCTTTGTTTGATAAGAGCACAAAAAAAGAACGTTATCATAAGTAACACGTAACATAAGAACAATACATTTTTATATTCTGTTGTATTGACGACATAATAAAAGGAAACTAATTTAGATAGCTAAATGATGCAGTGATTAGTAGGCAATGTATATGTAGGATAGAACCCACAAACATGTAATATGTGCAGTAAAACGGTACGTTATAGAGGCCATACGAGTACTATACCGCCTAACTACACAAGTTTAGTTTTCGTTACTCGAGTGCCTATTCGTTATACCTGCGTTATACGCGACATGAATGCATAACTCAAGAGTGCGCAACGTCCCTGCACTAATCAAATTGAGGCCTATAAGTAGACATAGTAATTATAGCCATCTATTCAAATCTGATCTAATATACAGTAGGAACTGTCATAATTGCAATCCCATTTGCTTAGGAACAAACAATTTATCAAAGCCGACTATGACTCAATATTTATCTACATTGTTCACGATATACCTAATGTACAGTTAGGACAGTAAGTTGTGGCATACTTTGTTTGCGTGTTACTACAAATATATCTACTAATACCTACTTACCTAACATAAATACCATCTTATCTACCGCACAGCTTTTGTTATACTTTTATGTCTTTTAAATTAAAAGTATAAATTTTCATCCTACTGGTTTTTTCATGGTCATTTCAATACGCATATACGTATATTTATATTCTCTAAAAACGTTTTTTCTTACGTAAAATCACGCCTACGTTCACCATGTTTAAATTTTGAGCTTTTGAATACAGCAGCCTTCAGTAAAAGTTCTCAAAAAATTATAAATTGTGTGTCTAGTTAAAAGAGCTACTTAACAGTTACAATCGGTTCAAAGGTGGTCCCTCAGACGTGGCCGATAGGCATCCATATCCTGTAAACCGGTTGAAATGTACAACTGCTATAAATTACTGCTTTTAGTACAAAATCTGTATTTAGTAATTATTGTACTAGTGTACAATAAATATCAACCTTTCTCGTTCACTGTATAAAAAGAAGCGTGCAGAGGGTGCCCCTCACGCGATCACCATACTCGTAAGTGCAGTTTGAGTGGAGACCACAATGCAATTTGAAATTTTTGTATGGTTCTAGCGTTAGTAAACGAATGCACTTCTTCTGTGATGAAACTGGCACGTAAAGAATGAAAATATAGGCGATACAAAATAAAATCCCATTCAAAATTACTTTGTCGGTTTCGTAGCCATGTGCCACAGCGATCAAGCTATATTTTAAGGACTTTAGATGTCAAAATTTTGTTTTTTAAAATAAAGTCAAATAATCGTTTTTGTGACTGTCGAAATTCTGGAAACAAAGGCTGACATATCTACATAGCTTAAGTGGAATTGAGACAAACAAGTAAGTGATCAAATCTACGGACGAACAAATTCTACAGCTATTTAACTATGAAACGAAATTGTCACAGCAGATGAACAAACCAAATCAAGTCTAAATAAAATCGATCCTAATTTAGATTAAGCTTTGTAAGTCCACGTTGTTTAGGAATTTTTGAATCATTTCCGCCGTACTGTTTTATTAAATAAATTACGCATAACTGCGTATAACTCATATACGCAGTTAGCAGCGAAAAAAAAACAAATTGTTGTCGCGACTTTTGAAGACGTCATACACATCGAGATAATAATGTAGCTCGGGTTAACATTTCTAATCAGAGGTCAGATGAAATACCCGTTATATATATATGTGCCCTAGAAAACAGCCAACCCCTTAGGAAATAACACCACGCATTAGATACTAAGGTCTATAGATGATAGTACAATATTTATGAATTTGAAAGAGGACAGGGCTAAACAGTATGACAATGTGGCTATTATTCTTCGACAGTATAAGCATATTCAAAGCACATCGTTCGGTAAATAGTTACAGTATCATTCCATTTTTACAATCTTAATAGAATTTTTAATATCGTTAACTCACCGGATTTAGTTCTCTGAATTCTCAAGTGTTACTACATGTAAAATTATGGAAGCTGTAAGTTTTCGAACAAAAACAAAATATTATACCTGTAATCGAACTCAGACCCACCGAGTTCGATTCAGACATAGTCACATTACATCGCCAACGTGTAGATATCATTCACGTGCAGATGTGTTCACTTTCTATTTATCTATGCGAATACTGCATTTGTCGTTTTTGTTGGTTCTCAGTGGAATCGAACGAGGCGAACACAGTCCTCCTCTTAGTTGTCGGTTGGCTTTTAGGTCGACTGAAACATACTAATATTTATTAGGAGACAGGATATAATGTATTATACCATACAAAAGAATATGGGAGGGTTAAACCTAACGTGCAAGTACTCCTTACTTTATGAGTGGGAGAAGAAGAAACTAAAAAAATTGTGAAAAGCAGGACCTCAACTGCAACTACAGTCAGAAGTGCATTTTCGCCTTTTGTATCCCCCCCCCCCCCTGCTTTATCCCAAAATCGGAAGAGACGAGTTTGTTTAAACAAGCTCTTTGGTATGTATAATATATAATGTCAAATTTTCAAATCTGTACATTTTGCTGTCCAGGTTTATAATTCTTCGGAGGTTCTTCGCGCTTGCGGGCACGGTGTTCCTCCTGCGGTGCTTCACGATGTTGATTACATCGTTGTCAGTGCCGGGCTCGCATCTAAAGTGCGAGCCGCGGTCATACCCGCCAGCCGACGACCTGACGGTGTGGGGTCGTCGTCTGCGGCAGGCCTACGACATCTGGAGCGGCGCCGGCATGTCTGTGCGCGGTGTGCGTACGTGTGGCGACTACATGTTCTCAGGGCACACCGTCGCTCTTACACTGCTCAATTTCTTTATTACTGAGTGTAAGTAATTAATTAAAATCATATTATTATTATTTTTAGTCCTGACTACTATACTAGAGGTGGTGAATTCGATTCCCACCTAGAACAAATGTTCGTGTGATGAGCACGATCATGTTCTGTAGCTGGGTATAATATATCTATGATATGTTCATATGTTATATGTTTGTCAGCAGTTTGGTTACCATAGTACAGGTTTTGCCTAGTTTAGGATCAGACGGTCGTGTGTGAATCATGTGAGATTATTATTATTACATGCTTCTTAACAGGTACTAAACATATCTAATCCACTTATTGTCTACTGTTCACTGTACACAAGCTCGTGGTAATAAATAAACTGGTCTGTTCGGTGGCTATTAATCCTAATAATGCGTGTAAAATTTGTGCTAGTACCGGTTATCGAGTTTAATTATCATTTTAATGGAATTAAGAAATCTGGACATGTAAATATTTTACAATAAGAAATGCGACACTAGCGCATATTTCGTGTCGCGATTACAAAACAGCTCTGAGACCGTCCTATTCTTAGTGCCAAGGACACGATAATCCATTCGGAATTGAAAGACGTTTAAAATTTTATTGGGTGTTAGATATACACAAAGAAATGTTTATAACGCCTAATTTAATTCCACAATAGTTGGCATCAATCGACTGTTGATATTGTGTTAACATTATGACCTACATATTGACTATAATAACAACAAAGATACCGGATGTCAAAGTTCTACAATCTATTTGTTTACGTAACAGACATACTTAACGCGTACATGCACAAATACGAAGTGTGACGTATTAAGGAAGTTTTGCAAATAGTAGCCAGTGGTGACGCACACACTCGTAACTGTAAAACTCGCACTGTTTATCAGTATTAAAATAAATTTGATAAACTTGTTGACTAGCGTAGTAACGTCGATTCGATAACGATTTCAAAACCCTCCTTTGTTTTATAATAAGTAAACAACAAAATATGGAGAAATTCGAAAAGATTATACACAAATATCAAAACATTGTTAGGTACGTACATGTTACAGAGTTCTACCGAGTTTATTAGATAACAGCGTGTGCCAATAGTTGTAAAAAGAAAAAAAAACCTACCTTTGTGACTTAGAACGTGCATGTGTAGTAAAATTATATGTACTTAATTTATTTTATTGTAATTACATAAATACACTCACGACTTTTAAAGAAGCGTATTAAACGCTCACACTCTGACGGTTATAATTTAATTAAAGGGTACATATAATTCTAACAAACATATATATATTATACATAAATTATATCCAGACAGAACAATGCTCGTGTTTAACAAATTTGCATACATTGGAAATCGAAACCACGCCCTCTGGTTTAGCAGTCAAGATCGCCACCACGCCGAACCACGAGGCCAAGTTGCTTGACAAAAAGAAAATTTTAATATATTCTTATAAATATTGTATCTCTTGACATGCACCTACGAGTAAATGTATTGTAGAGAGTTGTAAGAAAGTTGTTATTAATATTGCACAACTATAGCTACCATGTTAAATATTAGAAATAAAACAGATATCCGGTATCTGAACTATATTTAGGAGGTATTGGGCCAAATACACCACATCATCAATCATCAATCAACCTATCGCCGTCCACTGCTGAACGAAGGTCTCCCTCAAGGAACGCCAACCATCCCGGTCTTGGGCATTTCGCATCCATCCGCTGCCAGCCACCTTCTTAAGTCGTCAGTCCATCGCGCCGCAGGCCGCCCTACACTACGTTTGCCCAATCGTAGTATCCACTCTAGTACACTTCGGCTCCAGCGACCATCGATTCATCTGAAGACATAGCCGACCCACTTCCACTTCAGCATACTGATTCTCCGTACGATGTCAGTTACTCTAGTTCTCTGTCGAATGATCTCGTTACGAATTTTATCAGCCAGAGAAACACCCAGCATCGCACGCACCATCGCACGCTGAGCTACTTTACTTAAAACTACTTTAACACCACAACACTAGCTTTAAAAAACATCAAAATTTTGATATACAAGATAAGTCTGTGTTCATAGTCTGTCTTGGTAATAGCAGAAAGATATTTTTATGCGTGGTTTGGAAACGCAGAGTAGTTGTGGTCTCCCCCATGACATCAATCTCTTTAAAATATAATGCACTCTCTGTTCCTTGGCTTGGATCAACTGAACTGCTAGCTATAGTTAAACTTATTTTCTTTCTATTTTACTGTAATCTGCCCTTATTTTTCAAACTCCATGGTAATCATTCATTAGGTATGTACGATAAAGACACTTGCCATGTTTATGGTGTGTGGTTGAAACGTATTATGCGTTCAGGTGAAATTAAACTAATATTCTAGACTACTTAACATATTTCGTAAACATATCATCATCTTTACATATATGTTTTACATACATATGTGTTTGAAAAAGAATGCGTGTCGTTTTAAATTCGTGCTAGTTATCTGCCGAAATCAAGCCGGTTGTAGATCACTTTTTGCGTCGGTTATTGTTTTTAGGTCTATTTACTAATCGCGACGATAATAAATTAATTTTTGTTTTGGCTTTACGCACATCCGTCCTTGATATATTAATACGCAGTCAATATTTTTCAAAAACAACATATACCTTGTTATCATAAATAATATTAAACACTGTAATCTTTGTTTTCGAATTTCCTCATAATCCTAAGTTATAATAATTCAGTTACTTGCACTATGACAAGTTGATTTTATTTATTATTGTGCTATGCGGCAATAAAAATAAATATCCACAGAAAACAAAAATATGGTTCTTAAAATAGGAAAGTTCTGAAAGGGAAGGGCGAGAAAGGTACACGAATGAATGTACATGAGAAAGGACGTATTTGTGATAGCTAGCTTCATCACTGTTAACGATTAACTTTACAAAATAACTGTGACTAAAATGTTATTTGTACTTCGATAGTACTTAACACGTTGTAATAATCAAAGTACCTATAATAAAACAAAGAGGTATAAGTACAAAGTCGTAAACAAGCAGTACGATGATTTCTGTATAAAATTGTAGAGAAAAATCTCGTGATTCCAATTACAGTCTTTTTACATCAATCACCTGTTGGAAATTTGTTTAGTACACGTCAACGTTGATAAATTATCTTTAAAACTTTGGCGGTCGGTGGAAGACAACACGTCATAGAAACCAAAGAGGAAACATTCACCATTAAAATGTATGGATATAGTTTGTATCGATTAGTACATAGGCTGTATATTGGATAGAACGGTGTGTGCTTGACCACAATCTGTACAAGTAATTTGATAAAACGTATAATTTCTTTTGAAAACGAAGTTACCCGATTTGATTAATCATAATTGTGATTCATAGTTCACATTTTAACTTTGAAAGTCTTGAAATAGATTGAAAATTAAAAAAAAAGGCGATAGTCTACCATAGTCTAAAAACACTTTTTAAATTTTGCTTGTTCTATAGCTTATTTCTTTGTTTATAACAACACAATGTAATAATATAAGATTGCCGTAGTTAGAGCTAGTGTTAGACTTACGCTTACTTTATTTTTGATTAGGCAGTTGGCCATTGTATATTTAATTGAGAAATAAACTAGTATATTAACAAAACTTGAATATGAGCTCACAAATCATTAACAAAATCTTGTATTACAGACACACCTCGCAACCTGTACCTTCTCCACATCTTAACGTGGGTAATGAATATGTTTGGCATATTCTTCATACTGGCGGCGCACGAGCATTACTCTATCGACGTGTTCATCGCGTTCTACATTACTTCCCGTCTCTTCCTTTATTACCACACGCTCTCCAATAATCAAGCTCTCATGCAGAACGACTCTTCCAGGTGAGATTTACGTTCATTTAGGTATGTTATTTTGCAGTCTTCTAATGATAAAGCGCTAACTAGTAATCGTTAGTAAATTTTGATCCTTTACCATGTGTGACATACAGACCATAACCAGCAAGAGCTCCAGCTTTTAATACTGAATTTTTCTTACTAGGAGAAATCTAACTTCTAATAATGACTTCGATACTACAAGGAAGTTAACCTCTGACCATATCCAACAAGTTAGGCTAGTTAGCCAATCGCGACATTAGTTGCAAAATTGACTGCGAGCAAGGACACCTTAGAACTTTTT
Organism: Hypercompe scribonia; assembly: GCA_949316085.1. NCBI lineage: Eukaryota > Metazoa > Arthropoda > Insecta > Lepidoptera > Erebidae > Hypercompe > Hypercompe scribonia. Next base: position 7,502,124 of record OX438967.1, on the reverse strand, counting down.
TAAAATCACATGAAAGCGCCGAGACCAATAAGCCTATGTATCTAATAATCAATGAAGTTTAAAATTAATTGGTATGAAATGTCAGTTACCCGAGCGGTAAGAGGTTAGCGGTTAGCGGTTTGAGGTTAGGCAATGTCTGTATTGTCATTACATGGTAAATGAGATGTAATTCAGATTGCATTGCATGAGAAAGTGATTTAAAAATGCTTTTATGCTTCTGCGTTCATAGACAATTTTTTTTAATATCTGTCGATTATCTATCAAATTATTATCTGCCGATTACCTAACGCTACAATTATTTCATTTTTGTGACACTAATTGTGTCACTTGTATGAAACCTGCCCTATCTCTGCCCTTTTGTGTTATTTAATTTGACATATTATAATACTTTATTAGAACCATTCTTACTAATATTATTTTATTTCAGAACCAGAATATGGTTTCCACTCCTATCGTTTTTCGAGTCCGAAGTCGATGGCATCGTACCGAACGAGTACGAGGGTCCCTTGACGATAATAAATAATTTAAGACATTGGTTCGTGCAACTGATCACAGATGTCAAAGAATCTTCGATAGCCAAAACTGCGGGCACAAAACTTCAAGAAGGCGCTGCTATGGGAGAGTATTCTGTTGTGAAGCTCGTCGACGGCATCAAAAGAAACCTTAGCTTAGTCGAAGAATACAAGACCTCACGCCAAAGATTAGTCACAATTGACAAAAACATACAAGCTGGCTTATTAGACGAGTGCCCAGACGTTGAGTTGCGACGTAGAAACTTAGCGGAGTTCCCCAGCGAGTCGCTGCTTAAGGAGTTCAGCAATCCTCCCTCTCCCGTTATGAAAAAAAGTATATGAACGTATTGAAGTTCTCACCATACTTAGAGGCTGTTAACATAGAACTGTTTCGTTATTATTAACCTTATACGATGAAATCAATTAGATACCTGAATGTTTACATTTCCAATATAGATTTTATATAATGTTATTCCATATTTATTTTACTATGATAAGTTAAATGTAAATTATTAAGAAAATTTATTTGCTCAAAGTACTAATCTTGAATAAATAACATTTTCGCTTATTTTCTCCTGCTATATTTTCTGTCTATTAGATTTTTATACAAGCGATTGTAAACACAAGTATGTCCTGTTGATAATGAACAATTGCCACTGCTCGTAAACAGCAGAGATGACAGCTGTGTCTTGGAAACTAAACATTAAATCAACCTGTAATCGTGTTTTGGTGGTGAGGACAAATATTTGAAAAGGCAATAAGTTTCGGGGTCGTGGACGTACGCACGTACGGTACGTAGTGGATAATCTTCTTAGCTTCATCTTGGGATAAATTTAAGCAATTACAAGCGTTCAAAATCGTAATAAACTATTAAAAAATAGAGTACAGCACAGCGAAATAAAAAAATAGATAACTTCAGGGAGATGCCAGGGACGCCAATAATTTTGGCAAAATATCACATTTTTGAAATGGATTCAGGGAAACTTGTTCGAAGGCACTGGTTGATCACAAATATATGCATGTCTTTTAACGCCAAAGGGCTTGCCAAAAACGTATTTTGGCGACTAATAATTTAATCCCACTTAGTAATGCCTGAATTTTCTGGCAACAGCTCTTTGGGTTTCAGAAACATGACCTTGAGTTTCTAGTTTGAGAAGTTTCATGTTCCACAATTCATCAGTACAAGCAATTTTTCTTTTCCTAACGTGTGTCGAGACAAGTGGCGGAGATAACGTTTTTGCCTAACGAAACGAAGCACTTAGTGTACTTAGTTATGCCCGCTGTCTAGCTGGTTAAGAACAGCGGAAATCGTGCAATCCCACCTTATCCGATGAAGCGTGTCGGCAATTACTAATAATAGCGTCCTATTGTCATCTGATGACGAAAACGTAAACTGCTCAGTTGACGAGGTTCTGTAACATTCAAAAATCATGATAGATCTATGCCGTATGCAAAATATAAAATGAATAAGTACTCTCAGTAGTGTTTGGCGATTTGGTTTGGGACGAAAACTTTTAAAATGAATTTTATACTGGATTTTGATGGTATCCTGAACATATTTACTCTCTTGAATTACCTCTCTTAAGTCATAACAATTAAGACCTCGAAGTACGAATTTGATTAATAGGATTTATATTTTTTATTAAACTACATATTTAATTTTTAGGAAACGGTTCAATAAAATGCTGTCGAGTCTTATCATACGCCGGCAATAACCCAAGTATAAGTTCATACATACAAATATCAGACTTAAAATAAAGATAACAAATTAAAAATATCGATGCAGCGCCTGATTAAAAGCATTGAATATGCTGACTGAAATTTAGTGTAGAAATATGTTGCCTCCAGTTCCAAGTCGCATTCGACATTCATAGACAAAAAAAAACATATTACACTTATATCCTACCTAGTTTTATAATTTTTAACGTTATGATATTACCAAAATTAAAAATAACACATCTGTAATATAAACCATTGTGCAAAAAAATATATCTTAAAATCACTATCATTTATAGGCAATTTAAAGGCGATCAGTTTGGCGCACTTATCTACACTTGATGAGGTATATTTCTTAATGCCGAAAAATACAAGTATGAAGGCTTCTATACACTATGACGGCAGCCTCGCCGACGAGTATGCCGTCAAAAAGCTAATGAATGAAAATAGGTAAACTAAACCATTATTATATAATCACAAACTATAGCCATTGAAACCAAATTAGTGACCGAAGACGTCGAAAGTAAATTGACGCCACACTTCGTTCCACAAATAACGTTGAGTTTTCAGTTTGGGCAATATAAAAATGCCTCTATTTGATGATTAAATTTCATTATTAAATTACTTATGATAAATTTATATATTTATAAATATAGAAATAAAAATCAAAAATATTGTATCCCCTTTGGAGTGACGTGCTGATTCCCATTACAAGTTCGTGCCAACAATGTATCACTGGCAAGCAATATCATCAGCATGTAGTTACAGGTGCAGCACGCAACGAGCCGCTTTCAATATTATGTGATTAAATGATAACGATATATATTATCATTTGGAAAGATTAAAAAGAGTGAGTAAATGGTAGCCCTGCACTGGCACTGATTTTCGCAACAGGTGTTTTGTATTATGCATAACATGATGTACTAATATAGCACAACGATACAGGAATATGATCTCTGCAGAGAAGTGAAAGTGTTATAAAAAATGGAAAAAAAAACAAGACAAGCTTACTCAAATATCACGTCTGCACACCCAACAACGAACTACCATACCTTAAAACTGCCAGACGTAACGACTAAAGTTTGGAGAATTTCCGAAGAATCTTTTCACAAGACTCACTCTCACAACTTCGACTGGCCTGTTGGCTTAGTGGTTAGCAATCTTGCCTGTTGTACCAAAGGTTGTGGGTTCGAATCCCACCCATTAAAAATGTTAGTGCGATGAGTACGATCCTTTGTTGTTTGGGTACACAGATTATCTCCTAATAGATACCGTATTATTGAAAATTGTTACGATTCGACTTCACCAAATTCCGGGGTATGTACGGGACGCGCGGGACGTGTCTAATGCGCTGTGATTGGATGTTTCAAGGCCAAACCTAGAATGCACCGAACCATAGTGTTGGGACAGGGTAAGAACGTTGGCCCGAGTGTTGGCGCGAAGACCACATGTCGGATCGCCTCAGGGAAGTCCTAAACGCCAGCTTGGCGTCGGGACGTTTTCCTGAGGGCTGGAAGAGCGGGAAGCTGGTCTTACTACGGAAGCCGGGTCGGCCGGCCGATTCGGTCGCGGCTTATAGGCCCATCGTGTTGCTGGACGAGGCGGGTAAATTGTTTGAGAGGATACTCTCTGCCCGCATCGTCCGGCACCTCTGCGAGGTGGGCCCCGAACTGTCGGACGCCCAATACGGGTTTCGAGCCGGGCGTTCGACAGTCGATGCTGTGTTGCGCCTGAGGGCCATGACCGAAGAGGCGGTGAGCTGTGGCGGCGTGCTGCTGGCGGTGTCGTTGGACATCGCCAACGCATTTAATAGTCTGCCATTTAGCTGCATCAGGGAAGCACTCCACTACCACGGGGTGCCAGAGTACCTGAGGCGGCTTGTGGCAGACTATCTTGAGGAGCGTACCGTCATGTACGAGGACCGAGATGGTATTCTGAGGCGGCGGCCCATGTCGTGCGGTGTTCCACAGGGGTCTGTCCTCGGACCACTCCTGTGGAATATGGGATACGACTGGTCCCTTCGAGGTCGTCTTCCCCCCGGGCTGGGCGTAATTTGTTACGCCGATGACACATTGGTCACGGCCCGGGGGGCGAACTTTCAAGAGGCGGCGCGCCTGGGCACCGTGGGAGTCTCTTTGGTGGTCGGGCGCATTGAGGCGCTGGGTTTACGGGTGGCCCTAGATAAGACGGAGGCTCTTTTGTTCCATGGGCCCCGTCGTGGTCCACCCTCCGGCGCCTCCATCGTAGTCAATTCGGTCCTCGTACCGGTTCAGGCCTAGATGAAGTATTTGGGCCTGATCCTCGATGGCAGGTGGCTCTTCGACGAGCACTTCCGACAGCTTACTCCAAAGCTGGTCGGCGCTGCTTCTGCCCTTGGGCGACTTTTGCCTAATTTGGGTGGAGCCAGCGTCGCGACGAGACGGCTATACACGGGGGTTGTCCGGTCAATGGCGCTGTATGGTGCACCGGTGTGGGCGGCGGCTCTGACCGCCCAGAATGGAGCTCGCCTCTGGCGCCCTCAGAGGATATCGGCGGTTAGAGACATACGCGGCTACCGCACCGTGTCGACGGAGGCGACGTGCGCCTTGAACCCCTCCGTAGGATTTGGAGGCGGAAGTGCTCGCCGAAGTTCATCGGCGGACGGCTGACTTTCGGACGGGGAGCGGCATACGACCCCCGTCCGAAGAGATGCGCAAGTGGCGACAGGCCGCTCGTCGAGCCACGATGGCTCGTTGGTCGTCCCGGCTGGAGGCTCCACGTGCTGGCTTTGCCGCTGTGGAGGCTCTCCAGCCGGTCATCGCCGAGTGGGCAGGGCGACAGCACGGGACCCTTTCCTTCCGACTGACGCAGATCCTTTCCGGGCACGGCTGCTTCGGGAAGTATCTGCACTCGGTCGCGAAGAGGGAATCGAGTTCCGCCTGTCACCACTGTGACTGCAGTGAGGACTCAGCTCAGCACACGCTAGCAGTTTGTTCCGCCTGGGCGGCGCAGATCCTCACTGCAGTTATTGGAGGAGATCTCTCGCTACCGGCCGTCATACGCTCCATGGTCGGTAGCGAGTTATTTTACCGCGGTCGTAACCTTCTGCGAAGATGTAATTTCGCGGAAGGAGGAGGCGGAGAGGGCCCGGGAGGACGATCTCTACTCGGACCCAATTCGCCGCCGGCGAACCGGGCGGCGGAGGCGCGCATACCAGCGCCTCATGCCGCCTTGAGTGTGGCCACAGATGGACGGGACGGGTTTCCCCTCCATCCGCTATAGTGGCCAGCCGCGAGGAGGCGACGTCCGCGTGTGCCGTACGTCGCCTAAATAGAGAGTTTACCCGCAGATGGTGCCCGCAGTAGCAGGCGGGCAGGCGCTTGGAGGGATCTGGATGACGTAATAGCAGCTGTTCCCGGAACCCTCCTATGCTAGACGCAGAGTGGCACACCGTGTGGTTTTAGTCGGTCCGATTCCGACACACCACCTCGCCGCAAACCCCGGTCGGTGGGGTGACGGCTCGAGTGGGTTTCCACACGTTAAAAAAAAAAAAAAGTACAGGTTCTACCAAGTTTGAGACCAGACAGGAGTGTGTGAATTGTGCTTATTGTTATTACTCTCTTTTCGTTTAATGTACCACTTTTATACTTACCACTTCGTAGACTGTAGAACACATTTTACCATAGTAGGAAAGAATTACATATAAGAAATAAGATGTAGCGTCATTTTATATTTCTAAATATGGGGCAGATATCATTAATCAAATGGCTGGTAATTATTTTGTATTTAGCAGTTGACCAGTTCACCCTTTTGTTAATTTGTTACTATGTAGCTATGGATGCTTGCATTTTGCATCGTAACGTAAGTGAAATCAAGTGAACAGAAGCAAGCTTAGTAGCTTTTCTTCCCAACATTCTTTTTATATGGTCAACATAAGCTGTTAGCAAAGAAACAATCTGTAATCTATATTAGAGTAACTATTTATCATCATCGTCATGAAGTTTACAAATATGTAGTGACAATTAGGTATTGTGTATTTATTGTGTGCGTTGAGGGGCTACACAATTAAAGGATGTACTATTTATATGACGTACTACATATTTTAAATCTCTTGGTTCTCTTTCTCTTTTACTGTCTAATAATACCTACTTTACTATTTTACTCTTTCACAAACAAAGCAAAGATTGTCTGTCATGAAAAAATAAATGGAAAGTGGGTGAGCAATTAAAATAAACTTTCATTCATATTTTATATAATTCATATGAAAAGTTGTTAAAAAATGTCTTTAATTAATATTAATAAGAGATGAAACAAATTTGTCATGAAAAAAGTAATATTACTTATGAAGCCATGCATGTTCATAAAGAATGACCACTTACGCAATTATAATGTTATAACGGGTGTAAATAATACTATCTAAAATGGCAGTCAAGTCGAAGTAATTAAGCATTTTTATTCGCATTCGACATGAAATAATAGAATAACAGCACAATAGATCATTCCTATGAATGTCTCTTACATTTGTAGAAAAATATTTTTTTTAATAATCACTTTATAAATGTAAATGAGAATAATAAATCATATTGAGTGAAAATTGTAAATAAAAAATTAATACTTTAAAAATAATACAAGCCTTCCTGAAGGATAAAATTGTTAAATAGAATTCATACTCTGGAACATTATAGATCTTTTAATTTAAATAATTTAATATAAACTCTAATGATTTATGATGATAGGCCATTTCATTTTTGAAAACGTAACTATACATTGCCACTTGTATGGACATTCAACAAATACTTCTTTGCATTATATACAATGACTTTATCAAAGAAGTGTTGGTGATACTGCATTATAAATAACAGAACTTAATGAATAGTGCTTGCTTAGTTCTAACAGGGTGTGATTTGAGCTGAAAAGCAGGTAATTGTTCAGTCCATTATTCAGCTGCAGCAGCTTGTTCATTCTGGATTAAAGCATCTGAGGGGTTATCCTGCTTACTCTCAACAATAGTTAAATCCGCAGTTGTATCTTTTTCTTGTGAATGCTCCCGAGAACTCACAGTACCATTTTCATTAACATTTTCTTTCTCAGGAGAACTCTCTTTAGTTTCAATTAATGTTTCCTCAACTTCTTTCTCTGGAGATTGCGCCTTAGGCTGTGGTGTGCCTTCTTTTTCAACAGATTTTTGTCTCTCAGATGATTCTTTTACAGGGGACTTTTCTTTTGAGTCTTCAGCATTATCCCCAATTTCATCTTTTGATGGTGTGCCTTCCTTAGATGTAGCACTGACTGCTTCTTTTACAGGAGAATCTTCTTTAACTAAACTATCTTCTTCATTATTCTTGTCAGTTGCTGTTGCATCTCCAGACTCATTAGCATCTTCAGTGGATTTTTCAACATTACTCTCGTCAGATGTTGCTTCAGATTCTTTATTGGTTTCCTTTTCAACATTACCATTTACAGTTTTGTCCTAAAATAGAATTAGTTGATAACTATAAAATTATAATAATCCTGCAACTAGAATCACACACACATACTTTTATATGGATACAGTTTACTGGTTCCTGGTAAAATAGAATTTTACTAATCAATCAAATCAACTAAATAAGTAATATTATAACAAGTACTACTCATTGATAAATAGTGTTTTAAATACCTCATCATTATCAGCTTGTAGAGGCTCTTCAGGAGGTACTTCCAACTTCAAGAACTGTTCCAAGGTGTCCACTTCATTTGCAAGATCAAACTGATCATAATCCTAAAAATTACGATTATTACCGTTCTAAATATTGTTTACAAACACAAGTCTGAGCAAGATATGGCCAGGAGCAGCTAAAAGAATTATCATTTTGTTCCAAGGTTTTTATAAACGACAGTAAACAAAATCTACATGACTATTCACATGAACAAAGAAAGAAAACAAACATATGGCAACATACCAAAATACTGGATATGACAATTCTTCCTTTCACATACGGAAGTGTTACTCCAAATTATAAAAAACAGGAGCTCACCCCACAATATTCCTCATCGTTAAACAGCTGCGGCGGCAGTGGTGACCGCGGGTTAGGGTCGCTGACAGTGCCACCGTTTGACTTCGAGTTGTTTTGCATGAAGTCTTTATCAGTTTCCTTTCCTGGTTCCGTTATGTCAATGACATCATATTTGATGTTTTTGGAATCTAATATCATTAGAACTCGTTGTTGTCGCTTCTTCACCTAAAAGTGGCATAATTCATGTAATCAGAAACAATCATTATATGAATCAGCTTCATGAAAAGTAGAGAAAAGCACCCGGCCATCCCAGGAATTTCTAATATTAAACTTACCTCTTTGTTGCCTGAAATACCACTAATGTATACTTTGACCACCATATTGATAATCTTTCGATTTAAACTATAACAATGAATAATAACAGTCTTTAAAAATTAATATACGAGAAAAATAGGCTTGGCCATTAGTCAATCTGTTTTAATAATAAGAATTACAGACATGACACTTCATGTGTAACCAATGTGATATTTAAATTCCTACTACTTTCCATTTATTAGGTAAACTTAATTCGTTCCAAACTTACAATAAATGCTAATAAATATTTTTTTAAAATATTTAAGTACTCCTTTGATAATAAATATTTACTCGTCTGCTAATATTAATGAATAAAAATAAAAGAATAATAATCGACTTGCATACCCATAAAAATATAATTTTTAACTTCTACTAAAAAACATCAGGCAACTTTACAGTAACGTTTCGTTTCACGCATTTTACTTTGGTGGTAAAATAAAGTGTATTGTTTATACCTGAATGGCAAGTGCATTTCCTTTTCGACTTGGCAGTACACTGATAAGCCAATATCGTATACATGGTTCCATATTTTGTTTTAAAGATTCTTAAAAAGATCATTGAAAACTCACAAAATAATACAAATAAGGGGGTTGGTATCATTATGTGGAAGATAGTGCACCGAAAGGGTGGACGGTATAAATCATTGTAGTAAAAATCGGAGGGCTTGAATATTATTAACGAAATTAGTAGTACTGAACCAAAGTGAGAACGAGTAATTCTCAGCTGCATTAATTTTTTTAAAAAGGTAAAAAAAACAACTTCTTTTAATTAAAAATGTAATACGTTTATTTATAATATATAGGCATATTGTCATGTAAATGTAAAAAAGAATTCACTATAGCAGCAAACTATCAAAAGACGACCAGAGTTTATGTGGAATGTTTATACATAATTATAAATTAATTGGTAATGAATTAATAAAATCTTTTAGATATACTGGATTGACAATGTCCTTCCAAACTGGTTGTTTTTCAGTTAAATACAAATGTATCTTTAGAGTGCGTTTCTTTATGTATTTGCATTCTCTGTCGTGATGTTTAAGAAGATACAGTGACTTATGTATATGACATCGGCTCACGTGTCACTGACAAACAATGAGGTACCGTATCTACCGCGAAACTATGATATTTTATTTTATAACATTTAAGGAATTAAAACTGGATAATGGTTATAGTATTTAAATGTTTCTATTGAATTTAGGACTACGTACATTTAAAGGTGGTTTTACATTTTACGTAGCACACGCTGCTACACGTTATGGCGATGCAGTAACATATATGTTAGGAACAAAATTTTGCCCAAATAAGCGATTTAGTACATATGTGGGCGTTAATGCAAGTAAGGACTTTGTCAGGCGTGTGCTTTATACATAATTTCTTTTTTGATTCATTTTATTAATTCACTACAGGCGTCGTGCGCGCCCAACCTAAAGGTAAGAATCGTAAGTAAACATTTTTAGCTGATGAAAGTGACAATTGCGGTTACAACTATTGTCAATAAGAATAGTTAAATATTAAGTATTTTCAAAACATACATGAATTTTAATTATTTATCCGTAGCAAACGGCTGTATCGTGAGAAAATATTATTGGCAGATATCCAGATCTGTATATAGTCGACAATTAAGTCGTTACGCTTAGCAAGCTGTGCTGATATGTATTACAATTATGTTCCGGTATATTAAACATTACAAAAAAATATGGCATTTTAGAAATGTAACATATCAATTTCAGTATGTTATTATAATAATATATTACATATAAGTACATACTCCCATTTTGTTGTTGTCCCATGTTTTCTTTAAAATTTCAACTTCACTATGTTGTAATTTATTGAAAATAAAGAGGAATGTATAAACGGTTACTGTTCAATATTTTATTTATCAGTCGTCACATTTAATTGAATTCATTTTCATTACACTAGTAACCCATTTTGAAATATATCAAAATATACAAAAGAAATCTAAGTCTATATGTACAATATATAATATGTTACAAAAATAAATAAAACAAATATATAGTAAAGATCAGGTTTACACACACTTCTGAGATTTCAATTATCTAAATGTTAACATACATAGTCGTTTTCTAAATGACAGATCGTGCCGTTAACAATTCGATTGATAGACAAGATGTTAGTGGTTATTCGCTAATCAAGTGTCCGATGTTTGTGTGCGGTGGTACTACAGCCCGTTAGCCGTCATCGATCACACTGAATCCGATTTCGGTACGGTAACAGTACACTCGTTGGCAACGTGACAACATTTGATGTCGGATTACTTTGCGTGGACAGTTTAATGAGTGCTTACAAACTGGGTGTTAATTACGTTGTCTGTCAATATTTTGTCGGCAATAATATGGTTGTGCATATATAATTTTATAAATAATATAATATATTAAATACAATTTAATACCAAAGAAAATTAAATTTTCTAAATCAGTAAACACAACTTATAAATAGATAGACTTTTAGCTAGGCGTAGTCTCCCAATCGCATAGTGGGAAAGCTCTGGTGTAAACGTCCATACAGTATCCATGATAACCTCTAGGATCACTGGCATTGACTCACAAAAGCAACTGAGCGCAACACTACGCGTTAACTACTCTTGGTGTTTTTTTAAACGAATTAAACAAAAATAAAGCACTCAAAAAGATATCACATCAGCATTAAACAAAAAATACTGTTAAAATATAGTGGGCAAATATTCAAATGGCACATAATTACAAGAAGTCATTATGTCTCGTGATATCTGCCACTGAGAGGAATTACAACGACACATAGTCTTAACTACTTCTTATAAGTAAGTCGCCTTGAATATTCTCCCGTTACTCCGTAGGCCATAAACGCACGCAGAGTGAGATCGATAAATATTAAGTATCTACTAAGTAGTATCGATACCACGAGTTCGAAAGGAAGTCGCTCACATTCACAACCGCTACATTTACTCATTATGTATGAGATCATTTTTAAATTATTAGATCATGTTGCGCATTCTTATAGTAGCTTATCATTGCTGATGTGTATGATAGACCTCTACGTAGTTTCAATCTGAAATTTTACTATACTGAGCTTGTTTGCGTGGCGAGTGTTGTCTGCGTGTTCTTAAATGTAAAAGACAGGAGTGCATTCACACCGGAGTGCCAAAGTCCGGGTCTCCGTCACCGGCGAGTAGACGCGGGGGAAACTTCGTACGTTCCGCCTCACCGTTAGTTAGAGCTGCGCCTTCCGTTACTCTTCGCGCTGAGCCTATCCTGTTTATTATAACAGAGAAAGCAAGGCATAAGTATTAGGAGCAAGTCGAAGGCTCAATAAAAGTTAGTGGAGGTTAAAGACATCCCGTTTCCCCCATTATTCGGTAGCCTATCTGGCCTGTGCTTACAATCCGGTTTCTTTACTCACTTTATTTACACACCGCTTCGCGTTCAAATGATCACAAAATTACATATTTGGAAACTAATAAAATTGTTAAAGGGCAAAGCAATAATAAAAATTAAAAAAAGAGATCTTCAAAACTGTAGTGAATTGATGCTTTGGTACAATTTTGAACCGTAAGTACCGTTTTAAGTCGTGTCTTTAAAAACATGTTATTTTTTTAATATTCTTAAACAATATATGTGTTTCATACCTGAACCCTTTTGATTCTCTTCTAATAAGTTTGATCTCACCGTTGACGGGCTTGTTTGGTTTAGGCTCGGTTCTGTAGTCTTTAGTGTCGATTTCAATAAGAGTCTGCACTATCTCCTGGGGAACCGGGAGAGGAGCAGGCGCTGGAGCGGGGGACGGAGGTGCCGGTGGTGATTCTGCCACTATAATTGATCCTTTTATTAGTTATTTATGAGTAAGTTAGTACAAATTTTATAATTAGTCACACAATCATATTGGTATTACTTTATGTAGAAAGCTAAAGACGTACATTCCACAATAACAAAGAGAAATAATGTTTATATATTCTACGAATGTCATGTAATTGCAACACAATTTAAAACAAAGTAACTTTTAACCTCAAAAAATAAATAAATACGATAACGTAAAGTGAGAAATCGTGTAGGTATATTGAATGTCTAAATTTCTATTGTAAGATGTGATATGTATGTAATTGAAAATTAATTTGCATTTACATGGGGAAAAGGGAAATAGAAGACAAAAGAAGTTAGACCAAGAGTTGCATACATACAGTAATAGAAGTTGTAGTAAATGTAAGGTGGGTTGAGTTGATGGTGGAGGGTAGACAAGACTACACAAAAGATATTTAAATAGGCTTGAGAAATTTGCTGTTATAGTATAAAACATTGTTGTTGTATGATAAATCGTGAATTAATATTTTCTATCAGTAAATAAACATTGACTGCTCATTTAAATGTATTTCTGGATTTGTAAATAGTTATATAAATTCACGTAATTGCTTACGCGTAATTGCGTATGAGTAGAATCTTGTACCCACAGAACACTTATACGCTGAGCGAACAATGACAACTCCATATAAAATTAGTAAGGCAATTTTTTCTTACGCCATCTATTTCCAGCCTGCACATAATTATATATATGGATATGTATTATATACACTGTGACTGGTGAGATACCTTCAATACTTATGGAGAGTACTCGGTACTCGATTCTCGTTAACTTGATATAAAAAAAATAGGTGCTTATTTTTTATCGAAATGTCTAAAAAATAAGTCAGCGCGGTGTCCAAGTATTCCGCAGTTAAATACTGGGCTCTCGGTGTACTGTGTACGAAGTTTACTAAGAAGTTATTTAATATTTCATTTTTATGTTATTTTATTTCATGATATATGTTCGTATACTATCACGTCCTCAAATATTGAAGGTATCTCACCAGTCAGTCTGTATAATGAATACGTTTATATATGGATGTAAATCTGTTCGGGTACAAAATTGGAAGCATTGTTTTCGAAAAGTTTCTTGCAGTTAATGTGTATGTCGATTTAGATTTGTTGTTCTATCAAAGTCTGATTATCTTTAAAATTAGCGATCCACATAATTAAAGAAAAAGTTTATTTGTAAATATAGGGATTTTTTTACGATTAATCCACTATGTTCAGCTGGATGATATAAATGATCTAGTAGTTTCAGGTTTTCTCATTTTACCTTGAAAGTATTCACTTACATAGGCGATATCATCCTCCTGAAATAATTTGAATTAAGTAACGTGTCTTTGGGGTGTTTACAATGTTGGTATATATGAGTGCAAGATGAATAAAAATGTAGTGTTTTTTCACCTAGGTGAATAAATTTTAATATGAACAATGGCCACCACATAAGTTGAATTATTTCACTAAATACTTTCGAAATGAAATGAAGAAATCCAAATTCTATAGTATTCACCCGTATGATATAAACCAGGTGAATAAACCAGTAACAAAAATCAATATGTTCTCGTTTTTCTTTGTTGGAACAATGCAAAAATTATTTTCTCAGAACTGGAATCTATATCATAAAATACTACTTGATTTCATCAAAATACTACAACGGAGGAATGGAGTGCTCGGCTCAATGTTTTTAATGCAGTAGAAAAAAAAAATGGCTTATTTATTGAAAAAAAAAAAAACCGAAATTACGATAAAAGCGCGAGAAGTGGCTGACATTTTTCATGTAGTGTTGCCAGTAAATAACACGAAATTATTTGTTAATATTTATATTTTGAATAATCTTTTCCATACTACGATTAAGATACTTTGTGCTATTTTATAACCATCAAAAATATAATTCATAATTATTTCCAAGTTTTTAAGGTACTTGCATAAAAACACTTTTAAAGTTAAGTCTATATTTTCAGTGATATCATTAAGGCAAGAATTATATAGCTGTTCTTATTTTCCGACTATCTTTATCTCTGTCGTGTCTAAAAATCCTCCTATCACCATAAGAATACAGTTAACCGACCCTGCCTATACGTACCTTCATCTGATACCGTCAGAGCATTGTCGCATGGTGCTTCAGTTTGGGGCTCGTCGGACGATGGGGCTTCTAGTTCGATAGGTCGGTATGCACCTTTAGTGCGCCAATCCTTTAACAATTTATCACCATCAACTTTTTGCCCATTAGGACTCTTGCCAAATAATATACATACACATGTTGTGTATATAGTACAACATTAGAGAATATGAAATACGTTTGTTTACTATATTGTTGGCTCAATTTCTAAATTATTATTTTATTACAACATCAGCAAGTAATTATCGCACAAGGAATTCAGTAGATAATCTCAGAACAGTATCACTGGCGTGGCTCCAGAACAATTTGTAGCTGTACTGACAAAATATGTATTTGTCAAGGTTACGTACACTAAGTACTTAAATTAAAATATATTTTAGTCTAGGAAGCAAATATAAAACATTTACAACAATTTTAACATGTAAACATACAAAAATAGTCATATTGTCCGTGTAGTGACAGATTAACTATAGGGACTGTCAGCACCCTTATTCATTCAATGGGTTTCTCAAGAGGCGACTTTGGCAGTCTAAGCAAGAGCACATCACTGCAAAGATAAGGAAAACTTGCAACAAACCCGTATACCGACTGTATAAAACCTGTCTAACCTGCGAAAACTGCCAAAACTTTCTTTCTAAAAAGAGACCATGTCCAACAGTAGACTTTGAAGGGTGATGTGATGTTATGCGTGACGCTACTGTAACTTTTAAATCTAATTGGTATTTCATTTTGATATTATAATTCAAATCTCTTAATTTTACGTCATTTCGTAGAAAATTTCATTTGAAAATAAATTACTATATTATCTGTTAGTTTATGGTTTCCGTTAACTGTTATTTTAGTAAAAAAGAACAATTGGTCGTCTCCGTTCATAGGTTTCCTTTTTTTTTCTAATTTTTCTGACACATTAGACTATAACGATGTATTTTCACTTTGGTGAAAGAGAACCATATTCATACAGTTTATATACGAGTATGCTCAAGCCTTTTCTCTTTTAGGTATTAAGTTTAGTGAGCAGTAAAGCATAAATTTATTGTCCAGCTCCAATAGAAAGTCACATTTAGTGTTCGCTGCAACGAGCAAGAAACTTGATTATGCGAAAGTAATAAATACTTACTCCAAGAACTAATTACGGAGATTGAATGCTAGCTGTAATAAGTAAAATTGTCTGATGAATTTGTAACGATTTCGTTTAGTAACGTTAAGTGTATTTTTTATTATAATTACTTAAGACTTATACGATATAGTGTGAGTACACACCTGCGGTTTGCGTTTTTTCTTGATCACTTGCGGTCGCGCGTGCACCGGCGTCGAGTTGTTGGACTCGCCCGACGAGCACTCGCGCGTCACGCGGCTCGGACGACCGTTGGCAGACCACTGTACGCAGAAGGGACTCTTACACTTTGAAATTTATTTGTTTTATTTTCAGATGCTTCAGGATGAACTTACAGACTTTAAATAAGTTTAGAATTCTAAACATATTTAAATAGTTCATGTTGAGAATCACAATTAATATTAAATAGTTATAGGGTTGCCGTCGGAAGCGGACAGCACAGGACCACCTGTTATGGAAAACCTTGGGGGAGGCCCTTGACCAGCACTAGATTGTCAAGGGCCGTTTGGCTGAGATGATGGTGATGTTCATAGGGTATGTGTATTTTTGTGAATCATTCTTATAATAAAACTGTCCACCATCATTTTAAAATATATTTTATTAAAAACACGTGTAGTGCGAGTTAAAACATGTGTTATTTAGTATTCAACATCAACTGTCGTTTCAAGGTCACGTATATTGGGATTAAATGAGAAAATCTTATGGCATCACTACACTATATTATTTTTTATGCGGCTTCGCTATTATCACCTAAATACTTGTTAAATAAACTAATAACAAACACTGTATCAAACATGTGAAATATATGTTTAAGTTTTAAATCATTTTGTGTTTTATTAAAAACACAAAAAGAATGTGTTGATGTTGCCTGCAGCAGCAGCTTATTTCTAGTTTGTGGCAATTACGCTTTGGTTCCTAGATATAAGGCTGTATCTGATGCAATTTAAAAAGACACAAGGCAATATCTGATACAATTCAAAAAATTACTTTTGTATTCGTTCACTTCATTCGCGTATTTTTCGACACGTGGCACGAATACGACATGCAAGAGAGCGAACTGTTGTGATTGAGTAAACGAAGTCGCCATACATATTGGGCTTATTGACGTCCTTTAATGTGTGTTAAAAAACTGTCAAGTGGATAGATATATGTACGTATGTGCTATTTGTGCTTTTGTCTAATGCGTGCCAATATAGTAAATACAGATGAACGATCCAACCACACGAAGTCGCATGGTTAACAAGGTGAATAACAAATAAACCGTAACGAACTGTGGTGCCGCTATCATGATTCGTATCCACTGATATATATATACATATATATATATATATATATATATATATATAAGTGGATAATATATATTGGTGATCCAGAACAGTACTAATTAAAACATATGCCTGAAATTATAAATTAAAGAAAAAAATCTTTGTTACCTCAAGTCGCGCTTCTATTTTGATGGAGTCGTCGTCCATGTCGAGTATATTGAGATTATTATTGATGTTGTTATAGTCAGGATACGGGGCAGGCGGCGGGGCGTTCACACGGTACGTGTCGGACCCGCACTCGCTGGCCGAGCCAACCTCTGAGGTGCGCCTGCACATAAAATGTACAAATTAGTATTATTGGTGGCAATGTTTTAGAAGTGCAATGTAAGTTTTAACATTTGGTCATCTACATGAATTTATAAAACATTTCTGTATGACACTATCTAAAATTTATTCGTAAAATATTGGTAAACATTTTTTTTATTTAAACATTCACTTTGTACATTAACTTTTTACGGTTCTTTTATGATTTTATGAATATGAAGCTAAAGTGAATAAATTAAGACAGTCATTGCGGCATTGTGTATAAAGCATTATATTATATTATAATTTTTAATATCATACATAATATTATTAGAAAATGATTTTTCAAATACTGTTTCACACTGGATCTCTCATGGGGGTTTGCCTTTATTTGGGTTGCCTTTATGGCGTCCCCAGGATAGAGTCTGACTAGGCGCGGCGTTGATTCTGCAGGGGACCTGAAATAACATGGTCCGGGTCCCCTTCAGAGAAGGACGCCTGAGACCGGCCGCCGGGGTGGTTTTTAGTGGAAACACCACATACTCCTGGCTCCTGTGTCCCCAAGGAGTCGGAGATCCGAAGGGATTTTCCACCCCGACAACAAAAAAAAAAAAAACAAAAAAAAAAGGATAACAACATGGGGGAGAATTCCAACTTGAAATATTTCATTAATGACCAACTATTGGTTTATAATAAACTTTTTATTTTATTTAACAACTTTATGCATAAAATGTACAAGTGCGGACTTAATGCCTTAGGCATTCTCTACCAGTCTACCACCGAGTGGTGTAGAAATGAATGAAAAGGCGCTTTAGTTAGGAATTCTCAAATAAACAAGAAAAAAATACAACAAAATATAATATATCTACGCGTTCATATTAAATACACATTTTATATTTTAACTATATTTGTTTTTTTTCTTTTTATTTTAAGGGCCTCTTTTCTTTTATCCAAAAGTTGTAGTCACCATACTCATTGCAAATGCTGACAATGCAGTATAGTGACCCACACTATGGCGGTCTATTACGATTTTTTACGCCTCTCTTGGGGACGTAAAAGACATGACATAAATGATGAGTAGAATCATGGACGTTGCGACAATTATTTTCAGGGGCGTGCATCGACATCTACATACATTAATTACCAATATATAACATAGAATCATGCTATGAAATCAGTTTTTTTATAAAATAATTTAAAAATATGTATTTTTTCATGTGTTTTCTTTTCTACCACGGGGGCACAAGTGTATCAACTTGTACCTCCCTTTATCGGTATAACACCCGCAGAGTTCCTATAACTTAATGACTGATACTAGTAACCTAGGTTTATTAACTAAGATTGTTATCGATGAACAGGACCAAATCTTTCACAGCAGAGCTTAGGGGAATAATTGATCCATTAAATGATAAAGATAGCAGTGTATCTAGCCTTCTGGTCGTACGTTGACAGCCCAAGATGAAAACCTGACACGTTTGGAGGGTTCACAGTCAAATTGTATCCATCAGACCTACCGCTGATAGTATCCAGATCGTAGTTTACCATGGTAATAGCCTCTGTTACCTTATCTACAGCAACATAAAGACATAAAGATCGTACGCACACTGAAGATTGATAATTGAATTGAAAATAGTAAAAATTGAAAATAACAGTGGAGAAAGAATGCTGCATTGGGGGACACCAGAGTCAAGAACACACCATTTAGAGGTGGATTCGTCGATACAGATGGACTGCTGGCGCCCACAAAGATATGAAGAAAATCATTCCAGCTCATTGCGTGGTATCTTATGATAGGAAAGGATAGACAGGAGGATATCTTGACGGACGGTGTTAAGAGCTTTTATTTGCTAATCAATCAAAGCTAACGTTGGTAACTTGGAAATCCTCAATCCCTCTCCGAACATTACCAGTCACTTTCAGAAGAGCGGAATTGTGCTATGCCCAGGCCTGAAACCTGATTGAAAAGGGTTTAGTAAGTTATGTCGATACAAAAATCCTGATAACTTTTGGTGAGCACACGTCTCAAGCACTTTAGATAAGAAGGGAAGTATGGAAATTGGGTGCAAATGATTTATAAAGGAAGGATTAGGGGTCTTAAGGAGGTGTATAACAAACGGGTTAGTGATGGGAAAGTTGCTGGATCGAGTGAAAAATTTACTATATGCATAAGCGCAGGAAGATATATCACAGATCAAGTATAGGAGTGACCATGCGGCAAATAATGTTGTCACTGTCCATTGCGTTGGACTTAAGGGACAGGGTTAACTTTTTAATGTCATCTGGTGAAACTGGAGAAAATTGAAAGATAATTACATTGGCACGAGGTGGGTCATCTTAAAGAAAGATACTTAAAATGGTTATCAAATTAGGGAAAAAGAGGTGTAATATACTATTGTCATCACGTCTCTACCGTTTTGGTTGCCTGGAAGAAATTGCTTTTAGCGATAAGTCCGCCATTTGTACATGGCCATCCAACTGATATGCTCTTGTATATAAAATGTAAAAATGTTGTAGTACAATAAAGTTTCTATTTTATTCTACTGTCTCTGTCATCAAACTGAGTAAGAGAAAACCAAGAACTTAGTAAGGTAAATATTTAAGTTCCTGACTGTTTTTCTGAAGTTTTATCTCTTGAACACTTATAAGTTGTTTTGAAATCCTACCATTCATCGCCATTTATTTCATTATTAATAAGATTTACGGTATAATTAATTTGTCAAAGTAGAATACATGTATGGTAGGAATTAACGATATCATAGTGTTTGAAAATTGGACGTAACTAGATTATACACGAAGAGACAAATTTGTAGACAATCAAGAAGACACCGTAAGCTGCGGCGGAGCCAGTGCCAAGATAGTATCTGACTGGCAACAGACGCTAATACATAACCTACAAAGACTCTTGCGATTGATGCTGATACCCGCTGCAATAAAATGTAATGACTGTGAAAATGTCACTGAAAAAACTTACATATTTATAGATCGGACATTTGTTTCAGAAATTAAACCGATGTATACGTGTTACTTAGATAGCGACTGATGGACTGGTGTCTAAATATAAACCTGTTTGTAACAGTTGGTGACAGGCGCACCAAGATTTTTTCAATCAAAAACTATTTTTGAATGGTTAATAGATACAGTTTGTTTCAACGGCGAGCTGCAATTTGTTTACTTTTTATTGTGTTTGGACGTTTTGAATTTAGTGACAAAATAGTTGAAAGTATGAGGCATAAATATAAAGCAATCTGATATTTGGTGTATAAAATATTACTTCTTTCTTTCTATTAATTCTATATTAGATTAAATTATGTGTATATAATAAGATTTTTGATCTTATAATTTTTTGATCTGATAATGATGCACGTTTGGGAAATATTTATGTAATCATTTGTTACAGAACTTATATTCGACCCTTATTTAATCAAAGGTTCACAAAAGGCAAATCACTTTTCTCTCTTAATACGAATATGTGATGGTAAAAAGTGGGTAGTTACGTGTGAGATTCTCTTTTTTTAATTGCATGCTGCTGTATTGTCCATTTGTATGTTGCTTATAAATTTCTTTAGCCTCAGTTTTTGCTTTCAAATCATAGTTATTGATTCAATCCGACTCTAGCACCAAATTATTAAAATAGTAAAGTTGGGAACCTTCACTTAAGTTTTTTTTAAGTCTGTTTAAGTAATTAACTTAAATCTGTTATCTAAATTAAATCTGTTTAAGTTATTGAAAATATTCCTACGTTCAATAAAATATTTTGCTATGATCCTTATGGCAAGACACTATGGGTTAGAATTCTATTTTAGCAAGAATTAATTATTTAGTTTTAATAACTATAAAAGAAAGTTTGAAATAGCAATAGGATGATATATACGTTGTGCATCTCATCACATTCTGAATTTGTGAGTTAAGAATCGTCATCATTATCATCCTAGTCGTAAGATGTCCACTGCTGGACGTAAGCTTTTCACAACAATCGGTTCTGTGTTGCCTTTATTATTATCGTACAACTTAGTAACCACTAGTTCTATTAGTTAGGGTTACATTTGATGAGTTCTTTAGTACTATTGGTAATAAGTTATATACCTACGTACACAAATAATATAATATTACAAATAGATATATGTTTTCTCTCATTTAAATAGTAGGAGGAATATTTATCAAAAACAAACTACTAATATTATATATTATACTACTAATACGTATAAAAATTAAAACATTGAAGGTAACTAAAAATTATGTATAAAAAGATAACAATATAAATGGTACAAGTTTTAACCAAATAAGTACATAACATACCATGTAAGTTTAGAGCCAATTTATTTTTTATTTGTAATGTAATAAGGTGAATAGCCATAGACAAGTAGTATTTTATATTCGTTGGAAATCTTGTAGGTTGTTGTGTGGCATTAACCATATTAAGATATATAGCGGGTTTTTATTTATTTGAACATTATTTAACATATCTTTGTATTTACTAATTTATGTAGGTACTTACTGATAAGAACCGAAGACTAAACAAACAAATATTTAAAAAATAAACTCGTTTATCAGTATAAACACCTTAACGGTAGATGTCAGTGTGATAATTGATGTAACTGAGAAACAGCATCATGATTCTACGGGTTTCTGATCTTGCATTATCTTGTTCGCACCGTAGATTAAGTTTAGTAGTGATTTCACACAAACGTGTGTCGAATTGCTATATTTGAATGCACATGTTGTATTTTTGTCTAAGTATAATCTACATATTACTTAGTCCAGGTTTATTCGAAATTATATTTATTCATAAAAGTTAAGTAATTCGCACATATTAGTAACTAAATATTAAGATTCTTATTATACAAAAGTTAACACTAACGCGAAAGCTATCAAACGATAGATATTTGGGATACGTGACTAAAACTGTAGGTATATGTTAGGGCTGCTCTCTCTGTATTACACTTGTATCATTGTTGCAAGAGTAATGGTATATCTGTTTTATTTTTATAACCACTATTTATATATTCTGTTTTCGAGGGTAAACGTTTACCTGACCTATTATATTCAGGTGTGCGCGGTGCAGTCGGTGTTGCTCCCGACCCATCTTGTTCACCGCCAAACACTTCCCCATCCTCAGGATATAATGGAAACCTGTAATCATATACTTTCTTAAAAAAAGTAAGTACAGATATACAGATGTAACAATATATTAATTGTATGTCTCAGCTTTAATTCAAACAAGCCATAGTCATCCACAGCATATAATATTGTATTGTAGGCCTTTTCTTAGAAAGGAGGTATTGGTCTCCTACGAGTATACCACACTGGCCAGACGGGTTGGTGTAGTAATGATATGGTAATAACAGTTGTTCCCGGATCCCTCCTATCTCAGCTGCAGAGTGGCACACCGTGTGGTTCTAATCGGTCGGATTGCGACACACCACCCAACCGCAAGCCCCTGTGGAATGACGTCCCGAAGGGGGTTTGCACACATTAAATAAAAAGAGTTTATTTCAAGTGGTACTTCTCTTTACAGTGCTGTTTTAATGCGTAATTAGTTTCCTTATTCGGCCATTACGACACCCACTACACGGACGAAAATATTACAATAATTAAAATAATATTATTTAGTTTATATGAATGTACAATTGAGTTTGACCTGTAGTTATCTTCTGACAGTCTGTCCTCATCGTCGGTCGCTATGAACTGTACGCAGAGTGCGCAATCTCCCTTCACACTCTGCAACGCCTGTACTGCTTCTTTGTGACAAGCCTGAAATAATTACAAGCATTACATACGAGGTACTTTATGTCACAATGTAATTACGGGACATGCGTATAAGATAGTCGGTTATGTGTCCGGTTATAAAAACATACATAAGAATTATTGAAATCACTGTCGCCGTCCACTGCTGAACGAAGGAGCGCTCACTATCCCGCTCTTGGGAAGTCCGCATCCTCCCGCTGCCAGCCACTTTCTTCAAATCGTCGATCCATTGTGTCGCTGAGCGCCCTATGCTACGTTAGCATAAACACGATCGCCACTTTAGTACATTTCGGTTCCAGCTGTCATCGGTTAGTCTGGAGACATGACCGGTCCACTTCCACTTCAGTGTACTGAATCTCCGTGCGGTGTCGGTATTCGTAATGACCCTCGAAAATAACTTGTACACATGGATCAGGAGTGATTTTGGGCGGTAGCTCTTCGTCTCCTTCTTGAAGAATAATACAACTTACCTAACACGCTCCTGTTCCATGGGGCTGGTGTAGTGCCATTATGCATGACAGAAATTTTTATGCGAGTTCTACTAATATAAGAATTCCATCGGCTTTTAAGAGCTTTTTTGTAATTCCATCATCACTTGGAGATTTGTTATTGTTGAGTTGTTTAAGTGCCATTCTAGTCTCGCCCGCTCTAAGATCGATGTCGGAAAACCTGTCGATGACGTAGCGTGTCATTCTAGCACACGGCTCATCCGTGCTGTGGGTCTCAGGTGGCGGGCTCGTTAGGTATCTCAATAAAACTTTTCGACTTTAGCAAGAATCTCTGACCTAGAGAGAGTGATGGTATCTTGGCAGACTTTTTTTCCTCTTATTTCGAACAATCGTGTCCTCAATCGCTTGAGTATTTGATTGCCAAACATTGTTTTTGTGGTTTTGTTTTGTTTTACCAGTCACTTTACCTGCCTGAGTCCCTAACGCTTAGATGGGATGATGTTTATTGTTTCTTATTTTTTTGCTTATTAGATCCAGGGTCAAGATCCACGGTCGAAAGAATTAACCCACCTTGCGGACGACACCTACTAGGCTGAATAGTACAATACCATACAATAAAAGTAAAGAACGTTTGTACAATAGAATTAATAATACTAAGTTAAGAACCCAAAATAAAAAATTTAATAAAAATGGTTATCGAACAAAGAATTTTAATCTTTCACGCCTTAAGTTTCGTAACGTTCACCTCAGAACTGTATTTTTATTAGAATAAAAAGATCCTGATGAAGCTGATTATCTTCACATCTTTAGAAGCAAAATATTATCAATTTAAAACGATATACTCTATGATCTATGACCCTATGAACACACTTATGTAATGAATATGTTATTATTCTTATTTTATGGTTTTCAGTGATGTCACTACAAGGTAGAATGATTGCCAGTATAAACATTTTACGTTCCAGGTATTTTTCAATGTCATTAAATGGCAACAATGTAGATGTCAGTAGGAAGTATCGTCGATCGTCTTGTGACTATGCTGGAGACCTATTTGTACTCACTCCTGTAGTACGTTTTTTATACAAGTCATTTTTTAATATTTATAAAGCTACCTTTTCAGCTTATCAACAAGGGAATCTCATCACATTGCAATTTATGGGATCATGGTTGTTTTTTGTAACTGAATCATCGCAACAATCATTGTTTTGTATTTAAGTGAGTTTTAGTACAATTTGGACCGCAATATTCCATTTAAAAATAAATCTGACTCCAAACCACAAAATGACAGGATAGTTTTTAAAAGGAATCCTATCTACTTTTAAATGTTGATTAAATAAAGAATTTATTGACAAATACTTTAAGTTACAATAAAAACATGTTGTTCAACAGATATGTGATACTACTTAGCTTACCTGTGTGAGATCAACATCGTTGATGGCGAGTATGGCATCACCGACGTAAAGTTCCCCAGTGAGTGCCGCGGGCCCGCCCGCCTCTAGCTCTGATATCAGAATAGGAACACCGTGCTCACGACCACCCTGGATAACAAGAAAATTATCTTTATAAATACGTAGATACAGTGATTTGTTGGAGTAAGTGTCGTATTACAATGCGTCTCTTTTAAAATGTCGGCACCATCAACTCGGCAGCTGCATCTAAAAGTCTCATGTTCAGTTTTCATATTTTCATAACTCAGAAATATATTAACCACGGCGCTATAGAGCACGATTGCTAATAGTTTTTTTGTGGGGATACAGATACAGAGAGAGTCTTTGGAATCGTAGCTTATGAATCGACGACCGAATATGACTTAGCGATTTTCTTTGAAAAGTTAATCTTGATATATAAGTGTTTTCATCCAGTGGAATCACGGTCGCGTACACATTTTTTTTAATTCTAATTACATTGTCGTCAAAATATGTATTCTCTATTCGAAATAGCCTAAATTAATTTATTACTTTATCAATTTATTATTTATTGATCTGAATAACGTTCTACATTTGAATGAAGATTTGACTACCGGATGCAGCGTGTAATATATGTGTGTGTTTTACAGACTCCGCAGACACATACAAGGAAAACAGCCTAGTAGTAGAATAAAGTCTATCTAAAAAAAAATAAAAAAATGGTCATGAGTGACGGAGTAGTACGTACAGTGACGGAAATGCCGAGTCCTAGATGCGGGGAGCGCCGCACACGCACAGTGCGGGCGAGGGCGCGCGCGGGGTGAGGCGCGGGCGGGGGACGCGCCGCGCCGCGCGCGCCTCCCGCGCCTGCCCCGCGGCATACCCGCACCAGCGTCTTGTGACGTTGTACTAGGATTTCTGCTTCCACCTATAAAAACGAAAGCCATTGAATTACAGAAAGAGATAGGTGATCGTGTTAAGACGTATTATTTGTTTTTAAATTTAAAGAGAAGCTGTTTTAAAACAAAGGATCTTTATGACTGTAGTTCGACTCTACTTTCAGATAGCTACTTATAGTTCTTAATTTTGAATTAAAAAAAAATAGTGGTAAACTGTACCTGCGCCCAAAGTGAATCTCGAAGTTCGGCACGCATGTCTCGACCGAGGAGTTGTAACTGTTGTATCCTACCCGCTAGTTCTTTATCCAAATACTTAGTTGCCAACCTGTAAATTGTTTAATTTATATTACAAAAGTATGAGTAATAATGAATACGATATATTAATATTTACGGCGTACGACCCCTTTATAACTTTGCATACTTTCATCAGTCTTGCAAAATTTTTAAGTTTATTTATCACAAAAAACTTAATATGATTAAATTTAAAATACTCATCCTCACCTGGCTCCAAAAAGTTCAGAGTGTAATGCAAGAACAGTTTCCCTGAGTGCAGCATTTTCTCTTGCAAGTTGAGCCGCTTCGGAGCGAGCTCGTGCTGCGTCTGGCACGTTGCCTGCTGCGTCACCGCTCTCTTGACATCCGCCTGTATGTCAATTGAGTATTATTGCAATTATCTGTTGGTTAGCTTTCGATATATTCCTAAAAGATGAATATTATGAATAATGATAAAAACATTAACTACTAAAATAACGTTAAAATGAATTATTATGTAGTTAAAAATTTGAAATAGACTAACATTGTTTGCCTAAAGTGCATTTTATTTTATTTGTACTAATGTGTTAAACGACAACTTAAGAGTATACAGAAGAAACAGTAAATTAAGAAGTAGGTAGAGTATAAACAGAAAAAAATGTGAGTAAAACGATGATATTTAACGAGGTGATAAAATTGTGTGTTATCTAACAAATCGATGTAGGCCTGGGCTTGTATTGATTTTAGTTTAGATGAGTATTTAGTGTATGAAGGAAACTAAGACTTCGATTGGTCATGCAAAGAGATTGTAATGATTAGCTAAAGTACAGAACAAATTCTATTGCAAGTTATCTTAAGTTGTAAGCTCAAATCATTTACAATAACAACACGATTTTGCATAATTGTTTAATGAAATGCGGAAGCGAATCTGATAATTTCTGTAACCAATGATATAAGAAAAAGAAAGAAATTAAGTTAAATATTGTAAACATCAGAATTTATGTTCACTAAATTAGAAAATTCGTTCGAAACGCATTCTCGGAATCCATATGCTACAATATACGTGTGTATGTCAATGATGAAATTGGAAACTGATTCTAGTAGGTACCTAAAGTTTAATTAAAACTGACATAAAATGTCAATTGGATACTAAAAACAATTAACATTTCGCAAAATGTTTTTAGCGCTTCATTGAATATAAAAATATCTATTGAATTTAAATATGACGACGAAAGCCTGACATACTCGTCAGGTCTCCGTCGGCGGGTGACTAAATATCCAAATATAACTTCTGTAGATGTAAGGCCGTTAATTGTGCGACACGAGGAAGTAGCGTAGTCGTTCAAATTGCATAGATTAATTGAAATCGAGTTGCATATTTGAAAACCAGTTTTGAACATAAAGTGGGTAAATCCCTCAGGATGAGGGATTCTTTCAAAATTTATGTCATGGCTTACGAAGCTCATTCTTGACAATTAACAAACATGTAAATTTATGAAGTAATTTCCTTATTTAACATTCTCAATCATTTAGTTCCATAAAGCATTATGAGAAATTAGTAATTAGGTATACCTTTGGTGAAGACAAAACTTACCAGCTGACGAAGCACGAGCTTGCACCAACTCCGCCCTCATATCCACAAGCTCAGCCTATAAAAAAAATCTTAATCTCACTAACTAAACCCCTCGAACAAATAGAAGGCATCGTATATCAACAATAAATAGTATCGAATGACATAAAAGTGATTCAGCACAATAGAATTTAATCTCGGACCCCAATCAATGGCAGCGTAAATCCGAATTTAAGGAGCGACACATATAACGGTCGCATGTCTTCTACGAGACACATAACATACATTAATCGTTTGACTTTTGCACCCTCGTGGCGTTCCCGATATAAGTTCCCCTGACGTACGCGTGGCGCACCCACATTCAACCCTCATATAAATTCATATGTCATCTTCTCGCCAAATAGACCTTGATTTATGTTACTGAGTTAGATGAAATTGGTGTTTTATATTAAATAAAAATTGATTAAGTCGTGCTTGAAATGAGGTTTTTATTACGGCCTTCGGCCGAACTGTTTAGACCTCAAGATTTGACTAACTTTATCAAATTCGAACGTATTCAGTGACATAATGATGTTTTTAACTACTGAACAGCTCATTTTAAAAATACTCTACTACTGACTGGTCTTAAAATAAAAATAACAAACATAGTATATACAGCGTGGGCCACGAATTAGTTAACATTTAGAAAAATCGTATAAAACCATTTGGTATATTATAAAAAATGTTTATTTAGAAGGAAGCTAATTAGTTGGAATTTATTTTTTTAAAAATTATATTTTCTAAATGACCACCGTTTCGACGTTTGTTCTCTTCTAAGCGAGCACCGAAATTTTCGAGTACTCGTTTATTGATGTAGACGCGATTCTTCAATATCTGGACTTCTGGATGGCCATGGAATGTCGCCTCGTTTGGAAATCAGCATTTCCGGTAACATTTTTTTTAATTGAAATTGCAGCCCATACAGTTACCTTGGCAGAGTGAAGTGGCCTCTCGTGTTTAGCTATGGGATTATCACTGCTCCAATACCTGTAATTCTGTTTGTTTACATGTCCGTTGAGGTGAAAATGGCCTTCGTCAGAAAATAAGATGTTGTCAAAATTACCGAATCGCTATAACATTGTTTCGGCATACGACTTGCGCAAATTTAAATCATTAGGTTTCAGTCATCATCAGTAGGTAGGTAGGCACTATTTGGATCTTATATAGATATAATTTCAAATGTAATTTCCAATTACGGCGTAATGATGTGCGGATAACTCTAACTCAGCCGAATGTTTGCGTGTCTATAAATCTGGATTACGTGGAATAGAAGCGGAAACTAACGTGCAGTACGTTCTTTTCGGTCCGAGAAGACCATGGGCCTCCAAATTGCTTCACATTTAGCGTAGATCCCATCTCTTCGAACTTCTTCACCCATTTCTTTATTAAAGGAGCACTCGGAGACTGATTTAAGTCGTGTAAATCGTAGTCAACACGAAATATGCACCTCACAGTAATAAGCGAACTGTTGTTTAAATAAAATTGTTTCACACAGTAAGCGTGCTTTGGCCATATATTACGACAAAATTGCCGAGAAACGAGCTAGGCCCTCCCTGCGCCCCGCGCTTCATTTGTTTGCGTGGGATGTTAGATTCAAATGTTACAAATTCCTGGGCCACCCTGCATATCATCATATGTTGCCGTCTAAAAATACATGCAGTTATACTGCACAAGTGCATTACATGCGCTTAAAAAATGTAAAACTATGTTCTCAAGTGGATGATGGAACACCACGCAACTCTCGTATGGGCCGTAATGTAAATTCCTATAACAGCATATAACAAGCACGATAAGGATATACATAAATGGCATTTGGAACACAAATTGAATTCGTCAGTACAGTGTCGGACATATTGTAATTTTATCTGTAACATACAGATGATCTTTCATTCCTGATTGAAAATGTAGAGAACTTGTAATTCAGTCACTAGCAATTAGTATTATAGAAAGTACTTAGAAATGGAACTCCATTACTATAGTAAAATTCCGCCATAAAGTTAACTTGACTGAAATGATATCGACAAAGAATTAATTTTACAAAAAGAGTTAACTGTTATTGAAGAAAAAGCTTTGAAGCTAATTAGTAAGTAACTTCTAACGCGTCAATAATTATGAACTGTACCCTGATTTATAACGCTTATTATCGAAAGGGCGTCATTACACAAATGGGATCCGAAGCCTGTAAAATAATCACTTCTTCGCTGTTATTATTTCACATGTTTCATGTTAACTACTCGTGATAATAAAAAAAAATGCCATGGTAGTAGTGTCATAAAAAACATAGTTACATAATTTAAATTTACTTATCTCCATTGGGAACTATGCCGACTTTGTGATAGCCTTTAATAATGTGATAGTAATTCAAATAAATGTATGAATTTAATAGAAGATAGTATTCATTTGAATCGATAATGACGATGAAAAAAACAAAAATAACTTTGTATGAAGGGGTTTTGTGGAGAAAACATCAAGAGCCAAGAGAAATATAAAAAAATCGAGTATCTATTAAAAAGTAACAGTTAAGTGGCATCTTCGGCAACCAGAGATAACGTATTAAATGATACTATTGACGTCTATATCAAAAAGGTGTACCTCAGGCCTTCAACTCCGTTTATATTGTTCACAACAAGAGTGAACGTAGTAGTGTAAGCTGCAAAGATTTCATTACATTTGTAAAATGAAGAGCCAGTCTTCGCAAATATGTCGAAACAAGTTTGACACAATGATTCCGAGTAAAGTACCTATACAATAGATACTGTCATGAGGCATATCGGTATTCTTACTTTTAACCTGAGGTACATTTTTCATCTTAAATCTTTAGTATTTTAGGCATGATTACGTTTGTAGGTGCTATTAATACGAACAGACGTGCATGAAATATGTAGGAACGCATTATGCTGTCACTACACTTATCACAAACTACACAAAATCGTAATTTACAAACTAAAGATTTTGAATTAAAGTGAAATTTTTGATATTTAAGTTACAATAATTGGGATACGAACAGCTCGTACAATAAGCCAATAAATACGACCTACGCCGATTCCATGATCATTATCGCTTGAAATTCACAGTGGGTGTTGTTGTTGCTTAAATATTATAAAGACGAAAAATCTAACATCTTAACACATCGCTATTAGATGCAGTATAAAATTTATTTGAATAAATGAACAGTTAAGTTGTTTTGAGAGACAATGAACACGGTTCATTAGTGTCGCAATAAAATGCGACTGTCATACTTTGAGTTGACCACTCGTAATTTAGATACCAGTTACAACATATCCTCTTGCTTTCATGTATTCCCTCATTAAGTTGCAAGGTATTGCGAAATGTCTGGAAGATGACAAAAATTGGTAATGCAATAGAGCAACTTCAGGCAGTACTAGTATTTAACCTTGGTGCAGCGATTCAAACTTTGTTGACAAAGGCTTTCCAAATTACGTAGGCGTGCTAGCCGAGATAACAAGTCACAAATGGAAGATTGATTCATTGCTGTTTGATATCGATGCACAAATCTCAGATTCATGAAAGATTGGATGGTCAGGCGCATGTGACGCCCGCCGGCGTTAGCGCACTGACAGTCTGATAATCTCTATAAAATCACAATATGTAATAAATCTTCAAAGCTATTCGTCAACAGTTTTACACGTCTTACAAGATGGAATCTGACTCTCATGAATAACAGCACATGGCATCGAATTTTAATAGGAGTGCACAGGAAAACTTTCGAATTTTGTTTCATATAAGTTGAGTTTTCACAATTGTAGTAATAATATTAAATGGGGTTTGTACAACCAGTATGTAAAAATTCAAAAAGATTAAAGAATCAAAACAAGCATACAATAAATTATAATGACGAAATCTCCTTACTGCCGTGTGATGGAATTTTTCTATAAATTTAGTTTTTTTAATATTACCTATCTAGTTATATAATAAATGTACAGAAGACAGGCGAGCTCTTCATTTATTTATATACGTGCTCCTTATATGATATTAGTATATTTAAACAAAGTACTAATCTTTTCTGTAGTATTGTATTGTAAAATAAAATTGTCATCATGTATAATAACATCAAGAATGATTATTTTTTTAAACTATTTTGTAGCTCAAAAAAATCAGGAAAAGAGTGGAAAGATGTAATAACTATTTCCCCTGTTATTTTGTCGTTATTATCATAGTTATCTATCAGTGTGGTGACGGATTAAGGATACAGAGTGCCACCATCTCCATTCAACCCGTGAGTGTTATAGGAGGCGAGTAAGTGAGTAAATTGCGTAGGACAACATCACTGAAAGGAGAAAAAAAACTTAATATAAACCTTATACCGATCCGTCTGGCTAGCGTGGTATAGCAAAACCTCCTTTCTAAAAAGAGTTCTGTGTCCAGTAGTGGACTATTAAATGCTGTTGATGTTGATGATTATAATTAACAATCTTCAACAATCCACTGCTAGACATAGGTATGGTTTTTATTCATTTCCAATTATTTATTCAGGTAACCAACCTAATTATTGTTAGTAACACTCACATCTATGTTACTAATTATACATTTAATTTTATAGTATGTGGATAACCGCTGTGCTGTCCAGCCAGAAACAATACAACAGCCATTCACATATGTACAATCAAACCTACTAGATATCATGTTATGGCGTGAGATGTGTGAGGTTAGAATATTATTATTATTGTTCATTGGCACTATATCTTAGCTAGCCGCATAGACAGACAACTTTACTACAGTTACTGCATAAACTGCATTTTTCTGATTTGTTCTTGAAAGCAAAACAACAGTGTGTAAATGTTTGTTCACTTTCTTTATACATATATCAAGTTCTACTAAGTGATATGTAACACTAGAATATTTATTTTACCATACTAAGAGTTATTGAAAAGAAAGTACGCAAACTTCACGCGAGGTGTAAAATACAGTTCGTGAGAGTAATCCTAAATATTCCATAACTTTATTTTTTTATGTCACAAGTCGCAATCGAATACATCCATCATACAAACGTGTAATTTATAATAGTATTATAAATGAACAGTTAGTTAGACATTGGCAGTACAAGTGACTGCTTAAAACTATAGTATTTATTATTCAAAAATGCAATAAACGGTGGTTCAACTTACACTGGTCATTAAAATAAAACAAGACTTTCAAAGGCAATCGAAATTTAATCATCAGTTTTCTCTAGTTCAAAATACCATTTTCCTGAGCGTTTTTATGAGGTGATTATTGCGACGGTCTTAAATGGCCTGTATCTATTATTTATGATTGAAAAAAATACTTATTCTTTATATAGTTCTCCTTTTACATGCGTCTACGCCATGCTTACATTCATATTACGCTGAAAGCATAACTGTTCTTCAACTTTTCAGTTTTTGTCACTCAATATGCTAATGAACCAGCGGACAATTTATAGTCGAGAGTTTTTTAAAACACTGCAGCGATATACCAAAATGGCTGGGCTAAATAAATTTTAGTTAGAATATTTAAATGATTCTGTTTAAAATAATTTTGTCAATTACAAAGCTCTTTAGAATTATACTTTAACTGTTTTACGGTAAAATAAATAAAAGTTATGTCGAGATAATCAAACTTTTCTAAGCTAATCTTAAATCTAAATATCACCTAAGGTAAATGGTAGTGAGGTGTTAGGTGTGCATGTGGAATGTAAACAGTTAGTTGTAAACAATGTTCTTTCAGGTAGTATTTCAGTTAAGAGATAGAAGTAACTAAAAGTATCTACTAATTCAGTTATAATATCATCCTAGTAGTATAGTAGTGGGATTTTTTGGTAGAAACAATATTTTTTTTAAAGATCTATAGCCAAAATGGCAAAAGAGGAAATTTTATATATAGTTTCATCATTGTCATCAGTTCGTCTGTTCACACTATTTCGCGTAGACTATTAGTTCTAGAAACCTGAACTTTCGCGTGAACATATCTATGTACATTTAGAATTGAAGCGCTGATTTTTGTTTAGCGCTGAGCGTATAGCCAAACGGTAGTATTTTGAAGTCTGAAAATATTTACACAAGAATTTACAAGAGTAATTATCATGGTTAAATAAGCTTTAAAAGTTTACGAGTAATAGTCGATCGACTAGTTTGACGTTATAGGCTGCCAAAACCGTTCATGAAAAATCTTTGCAACAGGAAATAACAAAGTGTTCGTGTCTTATTTGTATTTTAGTTACGTATTATTTTCATTATGATAGCGCACTCGACTGGTTTTTGTATACCTAATAGCGATTATGTCCAACTCCTGCCAATACCTTTGAAAACATTATATTTCCTTTACTTAGGCTTTGTTCACGCCTTACAAACACCTTTGGGCTAGAGATCCCGATTTGTGTAAAACAAGTTTGTTAAGACTAATGATATAGAACATAATTCACAGGCTAATACAATAATCATACAATATCTGAAGATAACGGTACGGCCGCCCACATTTCAACGATACTTGACGCTTGTGCAATGATCTCCGAACTAACACAATCCATATTCGTAATGCACCAACGGGTGTATTACCATAAAACTTATTTAAAGCGATCGCCTGCATCAATCGATTAGAGGATTTTATGAATCATACAATATCAACTAAATGTACAGTCACCCTTAAAAGTAGCTAAACATATTAATATTTCAAAAATTCATATATACCCGTAACATACAGAAATCATTTACAAAATTTAGCGTGAAAATTAAGCGATAATCTTAAAAGTTCCAAATAAATTGAATGACAATATCAAAAGTAGCTAAATAACACACTGCAAAAAACAGTAGCTGAACACAAAAAATTAGCTAATCAACATTACACTTATTGCGGGTCGTTGCATTGTGCAATCATTATTAATTTATTTTCAGAATCAGTAGATTTCAAAATTAATTATTGTTGTCGTTTAATATATATATATATATTATACACTATACTACACTACCTACTACTACTACTACTACAACTCATTAAGTAGTACGCAAGTATGATTTTCTTTTAGCTATAAAAGAATTTCTAAGTAGTCTAAATGTAGAATTATTGATTAATTATACATAAAAGGTTAGTATATTTTCACTCGTTCGTGAGTAACGGATTTAAAAGTGTGTTCCACATGCTGTTAATGATGATATTTTCACTACCCGCGCTTTAACCAGTTGAAGCAGTATATGAACTTAGTTGGTAAAGCAATGGCTATTAGCCTTATCTTTATCAATTAAGTTAGAGCATGGACCTAAAAAAGTTGGACATAGTCTCGCTAGTAAAAAAGTGTCTCTCTGAGACACGGCCAGCTTGTTGTACATACAAGTCGGCACGCATACTTTCACACAATAGTCGACCATTACGTACGGAAACATCGAGACATCGAGACAAATCACGCGGTGAAACAGTTTAAAAAGTATGATTTTATCAATCACTCAATATATACCAACAGAAAACAATCAGTCAATCATTTGTTTTAAGCAAAATTGCAGAAGTATATTCTGTGGCTAAAATTACAATTCTATTTTACATAATTATTAAAATTTAATCTCCACAATACCAAAACGTTGACTTTAATATTAATTCTGAATTATTTCGAAATAATATCAGTTTTCAAACAATTGTATTGGGTTTCATCATATTTGAAGTGCCAACAAGTAGTTAAGTTACCAAAATTTAGCAGCCATTGCCGCGGCACGCTCGCTTCGCTCGCTCGCCTTTTGTGTTGTTGGTCACACAACGAACGGAATCTAACCTATCGTTGCACCTTTCTGCATCTAGGCGTAAAAAATAAGGCTTTTACGTGTTCCTATGCCACCTTTTAAACAGCATCTTTATTATAAATTAAAAATTATTACCATCAGTAGACTGCAACGGGCTTATGATGATGACAATGAAAATGGTAAGAATCAACATATTTTTTTATTTTTTGGTGTTAATCTCGATAAGCAACTAAATTTTAAGGAACATTGTGATCATATTATCGCTAAATCCTTGAAAATCATTGGTTTTATAATAAAAAACTTTAAGAACTTTAAAAATGAAACCACCATTATAAGATTTTGCGGGAGTCTGGTCAGGTCTCTCCTGGATTATTTTTACTCAGTTCATTCCAATAAAATTGAATACATTAAAAAAGAAAAGCGTACCATACACATATAAAATTAACCTATCAAAAACCAACTACTCACACATACCGACAAATTTTTTGCTTTAAATAGACTCCAAATGGAAAATAATTTTGTCAGCATAAATAAGGATATTGATACATTTAATTTAAATTTACTTTATTTTAAAATAAACTATTAAATTGAGACACAAAATAATGTTTTCCACTGCCGACCTTTTCGAATTATTATGTCTTAACTGCTGGTAACATATTTTTTGATTTTGTAAACAAAATAAGGTAAGTAAGATGGAAGGGGATGCGTTGTGCTCCCAAATATCTGTTATTATTTTGCTTTCTGTTCAAAATTTCAAAAATTCAAATTAAAAGACCGTTTGATTGATTTAATAACAAACGTATTTCATAATATGAAATTTATAAGACGTAAAATAATAAAGTAGTACACTTTCTAACAAATAAATTGTTTTCATTTATTGACAGTTTCTAAATATTAGTAACATAGGGAACTTTAATTTCCTCACATGTATAGAGTCGCCGTTATTACGGTGCCTCAGTTCTGTTTTATTTTTTATACGTCTATGAGTTAGAGATTCAAATTCTGTTCAACAATTATGTAAAAAAACATACATGCAACCATTGTTTAATTGTGGATTTTATTATTTTTAATTTAAATACAAACTTTTTTATTTCATGTCCTTAATTCTACTTGTACAAGAATAACCGTTACAGACATTACGATAATTAGTTACGTTTTATTTTGAAAAATTGCCTAAACAAGTGTAAGGAATATACATTGCTCAGTGTCAATTTGTAACCATAATTTTACGGTGTCTTGAATTGACTATAATGTTATGCAGCTTCTTTTGATATATTAAGTGTTCAGCTACTTGTGTTGTTTACTTAATGTTAAACTTTTAAAATGATCATTCAATTTTGGTGCTAGGCTAGCGATTTATGTATGCTACGTCATATATCAGATTT
Organism: Hypercompe scribonia; assembly: GCA_949316085.1. NCBI lineage: Eukaryota > Metazoa > Arthropoda > Insecta > Lepidoptera > Erebidae > Hypercompe > Hypercompe scribonia. Next base: position 7,465,489 of record OX438967.1, on the reverse strand, counting down.
GATAATTTGGACATGGTCAGCTACTTTTGAGCCTGGTTGTACACCTGAACAATACGTGAGAGTAGGTTACAAGGTGCAAAGGTGATAGATCGCCACCCAGGAAATGGATGTTATCGGACAAGCGTGAGTAGTATGAGAGCGCGGCGGGGAGCTCGCTTCATCCCATTTGTCCTATCTTTGTAAAGGGTTATTAACGCTTCACTCTTTGTCCTACTGCTAGTTTCCATAAGTAAACGATAAACAAAATTAAGAATTTACTGTAAAACATTATTTTATGTCAATAAAATCATTATGTGATCACATGTTCTGGAACTTGAATCCTGATGAACCAATTTATTCTCATATTATCTATAGTGTCCTTAAAGGTATGATGGTCAACAATATATGTTTGACCGTTAACATTAACGTTAAACACAGTTAAGTATGGCATATAATCCAACAGGTTTGCTGATTAAATAAATGCTTTAGTTTTCGTTATGTTTTTATTGTACCATGTGCACGTTCATATGTATGATATTTGATCGTGATTGCACCTGGCAAGTGCAAGCGCAGCATACTGCCCGACCCAGCGTCGCGTCGTGTTGTCTACAGCAATTTCACGACACACGATTCTCAGAAATGAATCAATGCAACACATGCATTGCAACCCAAATGAAGATATGCTAATCGCACTGTTCATATAATTGTCCGGTGTAGAATTACTGGCATACACCATTGTCCTATGTATCCAAGTTCCTTGCGATCGAACGACACAACATGTATGTTATTTATTAATCTTGCATACGATTTAAAAATATTGACTTAATATTCGCAAAATTAAAATGTCAATTATAAACGCTTAAAAAATAAATTTGTTTTGCCTCATATGGTAATAAAATATGAAGTAACAGAGAATAATAATATTTTTGGCATAGCTGCAAGTTTATGACCACATAATTTCTTAAATACAGCTCTGTCAATTCAGTCATAATCGAGGTTATGTACCTAAGAAAGTGGCTTAATGCACCGTGGGATTTTTTTTTTTTTTTTTATCGTGTGGAAACCCCCTCGGGCCGTCACCCAACCGGGGTTTACGGCGGGGTGGTGTGTCGGAATCGGACCGACTAAAACCACACGGTGTGCCACTCTGCGCCTGAGATAGGAGGGATCCGGGAACCGCTGCTGTTACGACATCCAGATCCCTCCTAGCGCCTGCCCGCTAAAGCGGGCACCATCTGCGGATAAACTCTCTATTTAGGCGACGTACGGCACACGTGCACATCACCTCCTCGCGGCTGGCCACTATAGCGGATGGAGGGGAAAACCCGTCTCGTCCACCCGCGGCCACACTCAAGGCGGCATGAGGCGCTGGTATGCGCGTCCCCGCCGCCCGGCTCGCCGGCGGCGAATTGGGTCCGAGTGGATATCGTCCTCCCGGGCCTTCTCCGCCGCCTCCTTCCGCGAAATTACGTCTTCGCAGAAGGTTGAGACCGCGGTAAAACAATTGTCGCTACCGGCCATGTAGCGTATGACGGCCGGTAGCGAGAGATCACCTCCAATAACTGCAGTGAGGACCTGAATTAGTCTCGAGGTTATTTGAAGATATTAATTAAGTACACTTATTTTTCCTAATTATTCTTAAAACTTTTTGAAATATTGACCAATTCCATATTTAATGCACAGGTGGGACTAACGTAGATTCAAATTTCGAATTGTGGCCAGATTTGATTTTCAAAGAGTATAAAAGAATGTAAACAAGCCTGAAGCTACTATTTTCTTAACACTTAATTGTAAAAAAGTTTTTACTATTCCGCTGAGTAAGAATACTAATATCTATGTGTTGACGCCTTATCACATTCCCACGCACATAAACGACTATTTCAATTGATGTCATGGTAATAAGACAACATGCTATTCATTTCATTAATCTTATTACTCATACAATCTCATTCCGTTTCATTTAATTGACACACACTTCGTGTAAGCGTAATATATAAAAGAGAATTAAAAATTTAATAAAATTTTGAACATTGATAAAAGTAATGAAAAAATAATTGAATCTTAACATAAGTTTTATCAAGGAAATTGTGAATAAATAGTTAAAAAGAATAATCATGATATCTTTCCGAAAGGCCAGCTATATCTAGATCATAGGCGTGTTCATTAATTAATAAAATAAAAAAAATTCTATCTGGTTATCAGATGGGTTTAAGTCGATCTTCACCGTGTTAGACTAATTAATTACTTGTGGAGTATGAAAAGCTGTTGATGAAGTTTTTTAATTATTGTTTTAATTTGAAACTGTTGTTTGTAAAAAAATGTACAAAAAAAATCTACCAAATAGTATGTGACAGCTAATATTCAATGCTTATTTCAGCATTTTTTATTCAAATTCAGGGAGTTCAATATGTACTAACAATTAATACATTAGTATAATAATTGTGTATAACAAAAAAATAGCCTTGTAATTCCACTTTTATTAAAATTGTAACACTAAAAGGTATTTTAAAAATAAGAGAAGTATGAATATGTTTGTTCGGGCGGAATCTTGCAACACAATTTTAAATCAGATAAAGCGATTGAGTTGAAATTTTACACAATGGATAAGTTTTTAAATTGATAACAATAAGTCGAATTAAATGGCTATTTTTTCATGTGATATACATATGTGTTGCGATGACATGAACCTAATCCGATGATGGAGCTGGCAAGTAGCCATTGAAAATCCGTTATAATACGAAATTGGTCTTATTTATCTCTAAATGGTATCCAGGTTTTGATCAAAGCTAAGAGTGGCATTAGGATGTCCGTATTAAAACGATACAATCCCATCGACTTTATTCTCGTTTGATTTCTTGACGAATACTTTAGCCCTAAATGGTAACTAGAGTTTGATGATGAAGCTAGAAGGTGGTCATAATATCTCAGTAATAAAAGGCCGTAACCGCCTCAAGTTTGGGCTTTTTTGATTCGTCTTGCGAAGTTCTTTAGCCCTAGATAATATCCATTTGCAACACCATCAGATTTGGGGAAAAAACTTCGTGCCATTTGTTATAATATCAATTCCATGACGAACAGACTGAGAAACCTGTAATACGATAACCAACGAGCAAAACATAAATTAAAAGTAAAAAAAACTTCGTCGAAAACAAGATTTTATTTTAAGACTCTAAAAAGAACAAAATAAACTTTACCTTGAAAATTATAAGACTAAATAGTAAGAGTGTAACGTCTTAATCAGTAGGAATTTAGAAGGTTATATATTTAGAAATGTTTAGAGTCACCCTGACGACGTGCGTTGAGATATAACGATGACTGTACAACTGGTTACCAAGTTTTATAGTGTCATTAAACACAATATATTTTTATCAACAATGCTTCCAGACACATAAAACAACAAATAATAAAACTGATTTTTAGCTATAAACTTAAAATGCAATGGTTTATGGTCGTTCTACTGAACAGTAAAATTGGCATCAAGTCATCGAAGCAAGGTAAGGAATGAATCATTCGCCGCGTACCATAAAAGAATATCGTGTAAAATTCTTTCTAGCTTGCTTACATGGTCTACCTACAGCGTGGCATTTCAAATCACTATTCGTTTGAATAATACATGGAAGTATCAAATTCCTTAGAGTATTGTTTTTACTTTTCAATGATTTGCCACAACAAACCGCGGCAAAATTGTAGAGCACTTCAAGAGCATCGAGAGTAATGTTCTATAAGCCTATTGAAGACGAGGAAACAGGTTTTACCCAGTCCGATGTTTGTGGTTACGACGTCCGTCGAAGATGGTGGGTATGCTCGAGCGCACCACAAAGTGGACCGCAGGGAGCCTGTGACTGGTTTTTTTTTCCATCCCAATTTTACCACTCGCAAAAACCACAAAACATGGAATTGTGAAGGTACACATAACGCGTATATCGTATCGAGTAACAACCTAAATGGGGCAAACACAATAGCATTAGTAAATGACGAGACGCTTTTGTGATAAGCATCGGGGAACAAAGCTCTCGAGTACACTTACGCCACTAGATGAATTTTCGCCTATTGAATGGTCACGTACGTTACACAAAATTCAATTGGGTCCCATACATTTACAAAAAAAAAAGCAATAGTACACGCACACACGCACAAAGAAGTTCTCCGCTTATGAAGCCGCACATTTACTCTAATCATCAGAGATCACCTAGCAGTCGAATTTTGACTATTTTATTGCCTCGTTTTAACTAGTATACCTTTAAACTTCTACACTTTTTCTTAACAAATGATAATGGATTTATTGTTGTAAGTAAGTCTTTACTGATATCTTTACTAGTGGGACTTTAAAGCTAAAAGACGCTGGTATCCAGATTCACAGAAGAAACGCTTAAACAAACCATAGCTGTTTTTTTTAAAGTCCGTCCCTACACTTCAACACTATACTAACATAATTTTCTTTAACATTTTAAATAAACCTACTGCAACTGTGTAGTAAGCCTTTTCGTATAGTTTTTTTGTTTACTAAATGCTTAGATTTAATTTACTTAATTCTTGAAATTTGCTTTGTATTTTATCGTAGAATCACATACCATACTTGTTTGTGTGGAAATCCCAGTAAGTACGATCCTTTTTTTTATTTTATGAGCCTGCCAAAGTGACTATTCTGCCTGATGAAAAGTATGTATAGAATCCAAGAGTTGTTGTCACCATACTCATTGGTGGTTTCGACGAACTCAAGCCGAGACCCTTATTTCTAGTGTTGATATCACTAATGTCGCAAAATTTTGTCATTAAATGTAAATTTTTCTTTTCGTACACTACATTTTCATATATATATATACATAAACTGTCAAATGCGACTGTCATCATATCAACTCCCTTAAGCTTATCCCTCAGTGATTACTAGATAACTGAGAGTTTTCTTTTACAACTCAAAGGTATGTAAGCAGCATTCACCACTATAACTAACTATAACACTATTTGACATTACACTATAAAAATAGCTAAAAGACTCTAGTCTAACTGTTTCTATATTGGTTTATTGACGAATATAAACAGTGTAGCGTGTGCAGAGCTGAGCTTATTTAAAATAATTATGTTACGACATATTATTTTATTAATTATCATTAAGTACTTCAAATTTCACATTTCCGTCCTTGCGTTTTCGCTTCAGAAAGCCTTCGAATAGTTGTTACGTATTAATATGTAGATTTTGTTTCGCTTACAACTGGTGTGATAACCAGATTATAAAATAGTTATCATTATTCTTTCTAGAGACACAAAAATGCAAATTATATGCGGTTTAATACGTTTAGCCATGCTCAAGCTTACACAGAAATAAATTATTGCCCCCGTCACGATGTTTATTCAAATGATCTCTATCTTTAGACAACGCATCGTTATTCTACTGCATTATTTTATTTCGACAAGAAAAAACACTATTAACTTACTTCGCTTTATTCAGATATAATAAATAAACATAGTGCCACTTATAACCGTAAGCCTATAAGAAATGAATTATTTATATATTATATAGTTAATTTGCAGGCAAACGATATATTGCTTCACGCTAATCAATCAACCATTGCTCCGAGTGTAGTAATTGTAAAAATAATAGTGATTGCCATTGACCTTAGTTGGATGCGCCCTGCAAAGTCATTATTTATTTAAGTCTTTCTTTAATATAATAGCATTATATGTAACTCGTCTTCACAAACAAATACAATTATTTGCAATCAAATAATCAATGCAACGTGAGTCAGAGACGGAAAAAACCACTATCATTTATTCAGGTAATCAGTAGATGAGTTTGTTTGATGTGTTGAAAATAAAGAATGTACAAGAGCAGAGATAGTTAATGTAAATTAAGATACCTTAATATGACAACGAAGAAGATATTTTTACAATGAATATTGTAATTACTAACGACTTGAATATTTATAGACCAACTAAGTCCACTCCAGTCACATGCCAACCTTTCACCTTACCCTGTCAAAACATTTTATAGGTAAGAAAATTAGTTGACATTAAAGAAAAGAAAACGTTAGTGGAAACAACAGCTCATAGATATGCAGAAACAGCAAATTTGCGACACAGTACTTTCAACGTTATGAGGTAGTTAAAGAGCAGTACGAAAGTACATTAGCGTTGATATAAAGAAGGCATCCATACGTTACCCACCGATACTACGCACACGCAGTGTTTACGAGTAAGTACTTGCTAAAACTAACGATAAATAGGTATCAACCACTGTTTACTCGGCATACTTGTGTAATATGCAACATATGAGACAATAATTGTATAGGCCCTGCCTAGATTCACGAAACAAAACAGCACAACCAGTAATGCTGCTTACCAGCATTCTGTAGGAGTTACAATTCTAGTGTATCTTCTTTATCAAGCAAAAGTCTGTGGTATTTTAGAGAACATTTAAAAGATTGAAGAACAAACTTTTTCTTCTCGCAAGATTATTAGAATTGAGACCTTAATGCTAAGAAAAACTAACATCAATTTGAAAAGACGTCTGCTTTAACAAAAGAAAATCGAAGCGATTTTCTTTTATAGCCGGATGCCTCATCTCGGAGAATTGAGATTACTAGTCGACACCGACACAAACGTAGGCAAACTTGGAGAGTAGGACTCGTAATTGCTTGGTGTCGTTAAATTTTGCATTTAAGTTTAACGGCGATAGTTATTACTCGATCGAGAATTATTATGGCGAGTTACTGGAACTCGTCAGAACTGCACGTGTGTAGGTAAATAGGTATTCGAACCTAATTAAACGTTGAATATACTTTAGTATCCAGCCTGCGGCAATCTCTTCCCACGAATCTTAGTAAGGCATACCTGTCGCATTATCATATTAAAAGTAAATCGTATATAAGCGTTATGAAAAAGATAATTTTGCAAACTTCACTTCAACACTGAGTTTAGCCGCAGGTAAAGAGGCTACATATAAGAAATGTTTATTATTAAAATGACTATAAAAGGCAGAAATGCGAAAGTTAATTGTTATATTTTATTTTGGAATTTTGTTATATTGAATCTGAAATACCTAATCATTGTTAGATCAAGAGTTGTTGCGTACTTTGTTGAGTTTTACAGTTATACAAGTCCATATACTTTAAGGAAGATCTCCATCAGAATATCACCAAAGTAAGATTTAAGAAGAAAAATTTAAATTGGTATTTATTTTTACATTTATGGCATATTTTCAATAAGTATTTAAAGATCCCTAAATCACTGTCAGGTACAGGCGTGATTTTATATTATGTGATATATGAGATTGCAGCAACCACGACAGATTTGCTGTCATTTATTGAAGAGTTCCATTGCATGTTTTCAAAGAACTTCATCAGAACATTACTAAATTAGAAAGGGACCACCTCGAAATACTACGACGCTCTTCTAAATCATCGTGTACTGTTTTTTTTCATCTCACATCAACTAGTGAAAAATAGAAAACATAATCAATGTATTTGAAACCAATTAAAAACGCATTATTATTGATAACTTAAAAAGTACCAGTCTGATTTGATTCAAATTTAAATAGCACCACGTGACAAGCGTCAACTTTCGAATATAAAAAGACTCATCAAAAACGGTATACCCATTAAGAAATTATGAAATCACAAAAACAAAAAATAACATACAGTCGAATTGAGAACCTCCGGTCAATGAGTCCACTGGTGACCACAGCGATGTAACACGTTCGAAACGTTGGGGAAATAGATGGTATTGTAACCTTTTATCGTAAATAAGACCTGTATGTAACAAAAACTGAGTGCATGTAAAATACAATAATTATAAAATAAAATGGTGAAAATGAAAATTGCCGCTATCACTGATAATAGTTGCAATAATGTAATGGACAACATAGTCGTGTTAAGTTTCTACTTGGCATATCTAAAAGGAAACCTCTCCGTACGAGTTCAAGTCGCACTTAATTTTATTTAAAACTTGACACAACATTGAAAGTTTACGAGCATCACAAGATGATTGATACAGTAGATTACCGATATGCGAGACTATGGTTTTCATTACACAGCCAGCAGTAAACATCAACACTTCATAAGACAATGTCGGTTGCTTCCTCGTAAAGGATAAGAGAAATATGTAGGCACGTCATACTACGGGAATGGTATTAAACATTGTAACTACATTGTATGAGCTAAAGTGCGATATCAATCAGGAAATTCTCTTAGTATTTTATGAGATTACTAATAAAGTTATATTGTTATACAGAGCACCTATATGAAGTGGTAACAGTGTAATAAATATGAATCCTTGTAATAAGTAAAACTTTAGAATAATTCAGCAGTACAAGATATCAAAGTAAAAATAATTTGACCAGTTTAAGCTTAAAAAGCTCTCGTTAGCTGCACACGGATGCTGCTGCGTATACGGATTAGGCGCAACAGCACACCACATTTCGGCTAATCGCAAGAGCCAATATGTGCAATAGTGCCAGAAAATCTAAGGGTATTAATCTTAGATTTTCTGGCTGTAGTCAATTAGGGACGGACAAGCGACTCTAATATGTTCGAGGTAATTATTACTTACATTACTGAAACTTTACTTTCGAAAGAAAAAGTAAAAATGTTTCTTTATGTTTTGTGTTTTTATATTTGCGATCCAGGATGGACTATACTGTTTAGGAGTACTAACTACGTCAATGTGCAATAATTATAAAATAATGAGCAATTTTATCTACTATTTACTTCAATATATACGAGGGTTTTTAATAAGCTACTGTCTATCTCTATTAAGATATAGCAGTGAGTGTATGTATTGTATGTAGTGTATGTAATATATGTAGTGTTGTAGCACACTTGTGCAAGTGAGTAATGTTAGAAATAAGCGTAAAAGCTCTTCGTTTCTAATTAGTTTTTTATGACATAGTAAAAATTAATTAAGTGAAGAAATAAACTGAGATTAATGAAATGAAGAAAATGTATTAAATGTTATAAGAACAATGATGAAATAAAACGTTTGTAGGAAACTGAAAATGAACAGCAACTTGTTATTAATTGTACGCGAATAAAATATTAAAACATCCAACTACGATTCAAGTCGATTTTATTGTACTAAAACACATATAATCCTATAAAACGACATTTAGCTGTGAGACTAAGGCACAAATAATATACGTTCATTAATTATTCCAAGCCACACCCATTGAAATAAACAGACAAGTAACCATAAAACCTACAATTCTTTGATATCATTTGCAGTCAATTAATATCAGTAAATATTATTCTCGTTTTAAAATTGTCAAGTTACATAGTTACTGTTGATATTAATTACCCGGTTTTAATACTAAGAAAACCTTGTTTAATTTTAATGTGACCCCATTACAGGTTGAGTGCAAAAATATATATATGGCCAAGTGCAAAAAAGGAGATGAAGTAATAATTCAAACTTGTAAAGGCTAGTGATAAGGTCATGTTAACTTATAGCACCAGTAGGAGCTTTCTATGGAGTCTGTACATTTACCAAGCAATATAGCTAATTTAGTAAAAACACAATTATAATTATAAATAATTATAAACACTTAAAGGACTTAAAAAGAGATGGTTGTTCTTAGTCTAGTAGCTATTTTGCTGATGTATTGTTTCCGATTACTCGAATGTGACTAGATCGAGTTGAAAAGTAATTTTTTTTGAGCAAATACTTTCTGGTAGGCCCTACTGCTGATCAGCTAAGGATTTGATGATGGGATCCTGGAAAAACTGTACTTGTGCGTGAAAACACCAATCAGTAAATTGAGACTTGGCTGAAGACCACAGATGATCATCAAGAGTAATATTTTCAGAAAGGAGATAAGAAAATCACATTAAAACTTAATTACAAATTGGTTCAAAAACAAAATGTTAAAAATAAATGGGAATTAAATATATACCTACCTACCTTAAAAAGATGACTAGAATAAATTGAGAAATATATTGACGCTTGCGACTATTGTCATATTGTTAATGGTAACATTAAACAGAATTGAGGCGTATTGATATAGGTGACATTTGTAGAAGATACAATATTGTACTGTAAAGAGTGGTGGTGAGTTTCTTTCCTGGGTTCTTTTCTCACCACTCTACCATGAACAATCTGCGAACCCAGCTAGCTATAATTTTAATCGACAGATTGTTCATCTTTCATCTTTTATTGTTTTTTTTTTATGACGTTCATAAGTGTCTTTTGTGACCTAAATGAATAAATGAATTTGACTTTGACTTTGACTTTGAAAATGAAATAGGTGATCCTGTTCAATTGAACAGATATTAGTACATATTGGAATAACAAGTTTTATACTATTAAAGTTTCCATAATTTTATTATCAATATAGGTTGTTTATGAACTTTTATCTACTACTAGTGACCCGCCTCCGGATTCGCATGGATGCAATCAGCATTGGCTGCTCTGCTCTTGCATTTCAATTCTAATACCTTCTAAGGTATTCACTTTAAGTATTTGCTGTAAAAGCCAATGCTCTGCCTTATACGCATATCGTAAATAACGTATTTAATGTACCTAATAATGATTAATATTATATTAGTTAAAACTATTTTGAAAGTACAATCCATAAATTAATAAAGTATTATGAAATTGAAACACAATTAAATTAAAATTTAACTATTTACCTCAGGTTATGTATAACCCGCATCGCATCGCTCCCGGTACAAAGCTGTCTATAAAATTTTAACACATAAAAATGGTTACTGCGGGTTATTCATAGGATGTAGACATACTCGTATACCCTCACGGACTTTTTTGTAGATATTTACATATGCCTATTGCAATAATTACTACACTAATTAAATGTGTAAACGAGTATAATAATTACACACACATCCAGTATTTCACTTCTAAATAAGGAGTGCTGTCCATTATAAAATGTGAGGGTCTACTTTACGAGTAAGCCTAGAAACTAATGTTCTTGTTCAAGGTGATGTAATAACTTCAGCTCAGGAGTCATACAATTATAAAAGTTTCTTTACAATTTTGAGATTTGTTTGCGTATTTTCGTAATTAACTACTAAATAAGGCTTCAACAATTTCAAAAGCCTTATTATGGGCAATGAAATAACAGAACATATCTATAAAAATCACCTATAAAGGGCATCTGACCACCCGTGTAGCCGTTGTCGCTGTCTGTCCAGAACAGATGATTCTTAAAACCCACAAAACCTGTCAAGAAGCGGTTGTGGTCTGAACTGAGTGGACACGCTTCGCGGTAATCGAAAATTATGAATAGTTAATTATATTCGATACGCGTAGTGCGACGCCAGCTATTATCATTTAATAAAAAAGTAACTAGTTTCCTTCGCATATTGATCCGAGTTTACTACTTTATATGGCAAAACGGTCACTTGCAACATATTTTTAAGTGTTTGCAATTACATGTCGCCAACGCGGCGTTGTTTAAAGCCTAGTGTAAATGGCAACCTGCTTATCTCTTTTCAGAAAAACAAACAATCGTCAAGATTTTGTGGCGTGATAAGTATCGTGTAGTGTAACATGTATCAGTAAAAGTGTACAAACTTACAAACACTCTATTAAAGTCGTGGATAACTATGATTGTAATTCTTAGTTAGTTGAGTACTACCTGGCAATTTCAGCAATAAAATTTCAAACTCTAAAATTACCTTAGAAGAAAATACCAAAAAAGGGGTGTACCGGGACAAAAGGTCTCGGGAAAGTATTACCAAAAAAAATAATTAAAAGGCTGCTTCCTTCGAGGATGATTTACGTAGCCATCAGTAGTCATGAGTATGCTAATTTGTAACATCGTTGAGACTATACCTTGTATCTTGTGACTAGATAATTTAAAATGTAAGACAGACCAAGTCATCATCAACAGCGTTTAACAGTCCACTGCTGGACACAGGCCTCTCTTTAGCAAGAGATTTTAACCTACTATACCATGCTGGTGTAACCGTTTGGTATAGTTTGTTTCCAATTGTTCTTCTCATTGTAGTGATGTTATCCTGCATAGTTTGTTCAGTTAGTCGATTCTTACGACTCCTATGGGGTTAATAGGGGTGGTTCTTAATCCGTCACTACACAAATAAGGTCGACGTAAACGTAAGGAAATATTTTAATAGTGATTATTAAAAAGAATATGTAACTTTAATAACATTACATTGATGTAACGCTTAGATAATATAAAGGTTTCTTTTGAAAGATAACACTAATGTCTTGGAAGAGAATTACTTTTTATGAAGTTGCGTTACAACAAAATACGTAATACAATAATTCTGAAATAGGCATTTATTTTGGTAAAGTATAAGAATGGTTTATTCAATGATGGCGAAATCTAAAAATAACTCTCAGCTTAAACTACGCTGTTTCTCATGAAATAACAATAATAATTTATTTGAACACTAGATAAAATCCAAAAAGTGTCTTAATCATCGTTCTAGGTAATCTGACACAAACGTTCCATTATTTTTATATCTATTATACTCGTATTTAAATCAATTGATTTAATTATCAATTGATATAACTCAAAACTATTTTGGCCAATGTTTTTTATTTGAGAAGCCTAATAAAATGTAGATACTCAGATCCTTCCAATAATATTTTACAAAATAAATCTATAATATATACAGCCTTGTTTATATTTACATTATTAATGTATCTACAAGAGTAAACATATTATTCTTCATAACTCACGGTAATCAACACAAACATTTAACATTCATTTTCATTTTACAAATAGTTATAGACGTAAAATCATTAGTTTCATTTGTGTGTTTTTTATATTACGAAACAGAATGGAACGAATCTATTAATGTGATTTCTGGTGAAATTTGTTGTCTGCAGTACAATTATTACCATCATTATCAGCCGCATCATTATCGCAGTCCACTGCTGGACATAGGCCTCTCTCATTGCACGCCACTCTGATCAGTTTTGGGCTAGTCGCATCCAACTCCTACCAGCAATAAAATAAGTAAATAAACAATTGTAAATTTGTTTAAATGTAGATGTTAATAAATTAATTACAACCGGTCCTCGAAACTCAGAAACAAAGACAAGTAGTAAGTTAAGGCGAACATAAACATGGATGATTTCAACTACCAAAGAGGGGAAAGTAAATTTATGTAACTAAACGCTGCAACAGAACCAATATTGATTGTGATGATTGATGAACATTCAGACTCTTCAAATTTACCACGTGACGCAATACAGATGAGTGTATTAAACGTACAAGTGTACGCTACTACTTACTACCTACTTATAATATGGGACATCGTCATCGGCGTATTTTTACGTTAAGACATAAAGAATGCCTTATTTCATTAATTAACCCGTAAGTAATGTTATTTTTAATTTTAATCGGACTAACTCATAATAGATGGAGTGCCATGCATTTTTTAAGCGTCTTGTTGACCAAGTATAAAATGGTAGATTAAGATAATCTCATTGTATGATAGGTAATCTCTATTATTTACTTGTGAGAAAGATTTATTCCATAACAAATCTTATACTCGTACATGTATGTATGGCGGCTATTCAATATTTCTTAGTATAAATATGTAGTGTTTAAAACATTTTCTATTTTTCTTTATTATTTTTGACTTTATATATTAATGATAACGTATGTCTGCTGTGTTGTAAAATGGAAACAAGTATTTTGAAATTGATTTCTTATACACTATTGAATATATTTTAATAAAATAACGTAATTCACAGTTAAAATTAAAGCAAAAATTAAGAAAGAATGCTCTGAAAAATTCCAAAGGAGGCTTCAGTAGACGGGCGGGCGGGGAGGTGCGCGTACGCACGAGGCGCGGTTGGCGCGAGCGCTGGCCGCCATAGCCGCTGCGGAAGCTGCGGCAAGCGCACCTGCCCGACGCTTACACGAATAACTCGCGCGAATTACACGTGTAGATATCCGAATCGCGATTCGAAACAATTGTGAGATGACAGTTAGTGATTTTCCAGTGACATTAGTGAACTTAAAAGCGGCCTAAGGCAGGCTTTGTGTGCTACATATTCAGGATCAACCCTAGGTTGGTAGCGCAACGTTTTATCTTCTTATCACATTATCGCATGTTATGATTACGCACGCAATTTCCGTCGTGCGAATGTCTTTAATGTTGACACTATTATAAAACATTTTTTATTTATATTACTTATCTTATGCAACATAAATATTTTATTTGCTATTAATGTTAAATTAAATATCACACAAATGGCAAATATAATATGCGCAAATGAACATTTACATCAGTATCAAAGTATTCACTTATGATTCATGTCTTATACTATTTATTGAAAATTATTATTTGTTAAACGAAAAATATAGGTTCACAACTGCCTAATTTGGATGTTTATTTGATTTTGTTTGGAGTAATATTGCTTAATATTGTCTATACAGCCTTTTTATATTACAGGAAATGGCAATGTTGACTTGTTATTTTAATTTTTACCTGAAAGCTGGTATAGAGTGCACTAATATTCTAGTAAGCACCAATTATATTTATTAATGCAGCCTATTTTATCCCATTCAAGGAGGAGTTTTACCAAACTCCCCACAACAACATGTTATCGACGAAATATCAGCACCGAAGACTGGTTCCGATGACCGCTACATGCTACTATGCCGTTTGCACCTATCGTTCGCTTCACATTTCGTCCGATTAATATGATTTTAACTTGCAATATCGACCTACATAGAGATCCATAAAACTTGGACTATATCAACTGTGATAATCAAGATCAAAGACAGCCTTTATGTAAATCGTGGTGCGTTTAATATGGTCACTTCACGCTTTTACATGGTAAAGAGTGATCACGTAAATCGTTAGGCTTGTTAAGTGATATTAGCATTTAAAGGACCTCTCGGTACGAGAACCGATTACAAGTATTAGAGTCCTTAGTGCGGCGATGTGAACGAACCTCGATCATGTACAGTAGCATGAATCAAGGTATTAATGGCTGAACATTAGTTTACTATGGAGCATTGTAGCTTAGGATTATTGGATAGCTGTTACAGTAATTAAGAATTTAATCGGTTCGCGGTTCAGAAACATACATAGAAAACGGAGGCAATATTATTGCCTATGTAGAAACAACGTTCATATGCAGGGCAACGTAAAAGAACCTTCAAATCCAATGATGATTTCATACTGATCAAGGAAACTCTTAATGGAAAACCGCAAAGGCCGTTAAGTTTTTAATTTGAGCCTCCCAACAGTAGACACTAGATTTTATAAATTTCACGAGTGTGTAATTTATAAAAATATGAAATACCAGAGAAACATCGGTGACCTATGCAAGGGTGACAGTTGTTGTGGTAATAGTGTGTGTACAGTACAATGTCACGATGACTATCATGCCTTTTACGTCCCCAAATGAGACGTAAAAAAGCATCTTACTAGGCCACCATAGTGTGGGTCACCATGCTGCATTGTCTACATTCGCAATAGGTATCGTGACCACAACTCATGGATTCTATTCATGCTTTCTATCAGTCAGAGTAGAATCACTTTGGCAGGCTCTTAAAATAAATAAAAAAAATACAACATATTCACCTAAACTATTATAATTAATATAAAGATAACAGATAGGTATATGTTTCAATTTACATTGTATAATATTAGTTTTATACTTCATTAGACAACTAACATGAGTCGTATCGATAATGATTGATACAATGAAATCGTTTTTTTTTAATAGTACATACACAGTAATATTGGCTCAGGAAGAATCTCTAATTATCTCATCGAATAGCGATATCATCACTGTAAGCGTCCATCGGGTGGTCTCTTTGATTTTCTTTGGTTATTTCAGTTAATATTTAAAAAGTTTTTAGATATGCCTGCTTGATCTAGATCTACTTGAAGTGGTAACGGGATAATAGTTATTAGCTGTTTCTAATGTGTTAGAGAATGGGACAGCCTGTGCTTTTTATTGAGAAAACCACGAGGAAAAGGTGGTGTATCCTTCACAAAACTAAATAGGCATTTGACATCAAGAATAAGTGGTTAAAAAAGTTTTTTTAACTGACATACATTGTATAATTCAAAAGTAAAAAAATTGTTCTAAACATTGATAAAGACAAAAACTTGAAAAAAATACAAATGGATGTCAAGAGGTCAACGAGTTCAACGGTCAAATTTAAGTTTTTAACTCATTTGGAGAATGTTTCGTACGATTAATGATTACAAATGTTAGTTTATACGAACAACAAGTATTTGTGGCTTATATGGTGAAATTTAGTTTTATCAGTTTAGTAATTCCAAACACATTGGCTGTTACAAACGGACAGAAAGACGTATGAGTGATTCTAGGTTTCCATTTTTTTTGTCAGGATACATGGCAATGCTTACTTTTCTATAAAAACATAGCAAACGTGCACGAGTCGCTTGACAGTAAGCGGATAGCTGTGGCGTTACCGATTGCAAAATTCACACAGTACTAATTTTATCTCTCCAGGGAACTCTAGTGAATTTACTCCACTGTTAATATCGCAAATCAGCTGTGGCCTACTTCTTTTAAATTACCGTGATGTAAACATCTAAATATCTTCTATCGTTACTACTGAACTCCGTGAGTGTAATGCTGAAGCAATATCTCTGGGAAACGCAATGAAACCTATATAAGATTTTATAACTGTCACTGCAATTAAAATTTATCGTACCGTCTGGTTCGATTTAGTATTTATTGCAGCTGTTATTCATATTGATTTGGTGTTATTAAATGTTGATCTCAAACCAGTAAGTATGCAGAAGCAATTAAGAGATCATCAAGGGCTTGCCTTGAGCGTTGGTTAGGTAAGCCCTTCCTCTAGTGAACGTCCGCGTAACTCGCTCCCTACTCATCTGTTAACTATTTTGAACAGCATGATCACTGCTTACTTATTTAGAAGTACTCATTCAAATAATCGTATCTACTGAATAATACAACGATGAGCCTTTTTGATGGACTCTTTCTAAGAATTAAATCTGTACAGTAGAATTTGCAAATCGCAATGAAAACCATAATTTTGTAGCAGATTTTTATAATTTTGAGTTTTACAAGATTTGCCTATTATATAATTAAGTAGCCGTATCCAACAGTTCCATAGGCAGAGTTTAATTTATCGAGGCAAATGTTAGTTATGACAAATTTATTGTCATAACGTGAAAAAAATATTTAAAAAAGGAGACTGATATATGTACTCGTGTAACAAAGCAATTTATTTAGCTTTACAATATTAGTAGTTAGTAGTTAATACAAAAGTGAAGAGAGATTTTAAAAGAGCAAAACGTGTAATAGTCAAGATTTATCTAAGTATTTTTTTATCAATTCTTGATTATAAGTATAAAATGCTATCGATTTTAAAGATATAACAAAGATAGTTTTTAATTGTAAACTAATAAGTGGCAAGAGCTTATAATACTCAACCAACAGAATTTTATAACTCAGATTTTTTGTATTCTCATTTTTTAGGAATTTTAACAAAAAAGTAATAATCGGTAAACGACTGCCAACTTGCAACTAATCAACATTAATTTAAAGCAAATTAAATTTTGTTGGTACGAAAACGCAATTAAGGGTCATAAATAATTTTCATACAAAACTTACCTCGTCCGGCGTGCGGAGTCGTGAACTCAATTGACTTTCGCTTGTAAATAACAATATAAATAACGTTTAACAAGCAAGATAACAATATTTAGGTTAACTTTCACTGTACCTTATGAATAAGCTTCAAGCTGATAATTTAATTCCTTATACCTTAACGCAGTCCTAACTTACTTTCAACTAATCACCACACAATTTTTTTTTACAAGTTATTCAGGAATAAAAATTATGCGCACATTTTAGTAGCACTACTTAATAACACTTAAAAACCCCACCGTCCCTTGAACTCTATTGATATTGGAAGTATGTATATTTCCTTAAGAGAAAGTAACAAAAGAATATAATGAAACAATGTGAATTGTAAATAGTATCTGTCCTTGCAACACAATGTCTAGCTTAGAAATCACCTAAAACTATTCAAAACACATCCCTCACTCCGACACAGTCATATCGAGTATATGCTGATGACGATGTACTCCTAGCCGATTTCGGCCACGGCGGTCAGCTTCAGTGGAGACCAGCCCAGCCAACTACGCAGGATATATTATAGTGCACAAGTGCGTGCGTAAACACACGTGCACTCTCTGTTCTCTCACTCCCACAATCTGATCGAACGGTACTTTACGTGCTCGAATTTGGTGTTTAAAAAGATTATGTACGGCATGATAAGTATGTCTACTTTTTTAAATATATCTTTCTAGGCAAAACTGCAAAAGAAAATTGTAAGTGATCTTTGTTACGTAACATTTACTTTAAGTAGGTGGTAATTGGTTAAACTACAAGCTTAGTAAAATTATTTATTCGATAATTATTAATTTTATTAGGGATTGTTAGATATCCCATTAAAAACGGCATTACAAAGACCGATTGATTTATATTTTTTTTTACATTTATTTTACTATAAATGACATAAACATACATACATACCTTTAAAACAAATATCTGAATAAAAAAATTCATGAATTGCTTAACAATGTAAGAAGTAGAGCTGAAATGTTAGTCAAAGTCAAAGTCAAAGTCAAATTCATTTATTCATTTAGGTCACAAAAGACACTTATGAACGTCATAAAAAAAACAATAAAAGATGAAAGATGAACAATCTGTCGATTAAAATTACAGCTAGCTGGGTTCGCAGATTGTTCATGGTAGAGTGGTGAGAAAAGAACCCAGGAAAGAAACTCACCACCACTCTTTTAACTCAAAATCTTTTAAATATTAAAACAGCAGTTATATTCACAATCATAGGTCTTAAAAAAAGAGCAATTCATTTCCAAACATCTAAATCTGTGACATAGTCTGAAACTGAGTAATAAGCCTTTTTGGACAACCTCAGCTTAACAAATTTCTTAAATTTACTAATAGATAATAATACTATGTTGTTTGGTAATTTGTTATAAAATTGTATACATTGACCCACAAACGAATTCGATATTTTATGGAGCCTAGTAGTGTGCAAGGCAAGTTTATTTTTATTTCTTAAATTAAATTGATGGAGATCACTATTTTTCTTAAATTTACACAGATTTTTATGAACATACAAAAGATTCTCGTAAATGTATTGTGAGTGTAGTGTGAGAATGTTAATTTCTTTGAATGTGTTTCTTAGTGACTCACGAGGGCCCATCTTATAGATAGCCCTAATAGCTCGTTTCTGGAGCACAAAGATTGAATCAATATCAGAGGCACTGCCCCAAAGCAATAAACCATAGGACATAATGCTTTGAAAGTAACTGAAATAAACTAATCGCGCAGTATCAACATCCGTCAATTGACGAATCTTTCTCACAGCATAAGCTGCAGAACTAAGTCTACCAGATAACGTTTCTATATGTGGGCCCCATTGTAACCGTGAATCTAAAGTTATACCTAGGAAGACAGCCTTGTCTGTCAATTCCAGTACCCCCTTGTTCATCAAAACACTAGTTTTTACTTGTTAGCCTTTTGTTAGCCACTCAAAGCAATCGATAGTCCGTTAAGAGAACTCTTTTACATTCATTCTGAGTTATTATTCAACCTTTTCAAAAGAACTCAAACAAGTGAAGATTAAGAGTAATACTTACTGAGCAGAATATAAAGTAAATAATGGTAATACAACTCTAGATACATTACAACTTCTTCACGTAACATTTTCATTGATATTAAGTCGGAAATAATGTTTGCTGTGACTGCAGCAATTTGTCTGTTACTCCAGTTGTTAGTCTACATTAAATCAAGAGGTATGCATATCAACGTTAGGCAAATACGACAACAGACGGCATGCTCCCGTCTGCTTGAACACCTTGTATTTGTTCTTTACAAATAAGAGTCCTGACACGTCCGCATTCAAGAGCCACACAGAGGTAATATGACTTATACAAAATTAAATGAATTTCTTATTTTAGCTACCGAACTGTTGAAGTCTTCAGTTCTGTTTACTAGGCGTGTCTTGTGAGAATAATAAATAATGTTTCCCCAGTCAATTTAGATAATCTATTTTACTTTGATTTCAGTTTGAAGACAATGTTCTGTTTATTTATGTTAAATTTAATACTTTACGTGTAAATAAATTTATAATTCATCAAACTTTCGTTACATAATCTTGATGTGTTGTGCTGTGTTAACCCCCTTCCGCACTGCTCTTGCGTATCATCAACAAGATAAAATAAAGTATTAAGCGGCGTTCTAGTCATATATATATTTACGTATTTATCTTAAACACGTTTTTAAATTACATACATTTTGTTCGTCTTTGAAAAAGAAAAATCAAAACTAAATGTTGTTTTCCTAACAACAGAATTAATATCCATAAAGATATCAATACAATCATCAATAAAACTGTTAACGCAATTTATTTGATACATAATATTATATTTCGTGAGTCCACGAATATTACGTAAAATTGATAGTACCGCTCGTTGCTATGAATGAGATATCAAATGTGATTTTAGTCAAATAGCTTTGTTACGACTTTAACGGAGACCGTATGTATAATGTAGCACCTTAAATTTCCATATTGATGTAACGAGTATCCACTACAAACTTTCGTTATAATACTTTAAAGGAAGTGTTGATCATAAATGTCCATTGAGTGGATAAATGCAGAGAGGTCTTACTTCCAAGGCTCTAACTCTAAACACTATTTTGCATGTCGATCATAGACGAGACTATGTTTGATGTATATTTAAAACGAATCGTAATCATGCTAATGTAATAATTAAGATTGCATTGCGACAAAGCTGGTTTGCGAATGGGCGGTGTTGACAAGGGCGGTCGTTACAGCACATTATTGAAGCCGACACCTAGATAGCACCTGTCACGTAGTTTTTAAGTGGGTATACATTTATTACTGATCACTTAATCAATATTTTTAACGTGTATTTATATAATTTCATATATTTCTGACGGATTATTATTGAAAAATATTCATATCGTAGTCTTTTTGGCAATACGAGTGATTCATGTTCAGTGCAATTCCACAAAGAACAATGGAAAAATAAGAAATCTGGCGACCTCACACATGCTCTTGATTAAGGATGATGTAGCATAAGAACCAGTATTTGAGCTCTGTTGTGAGTGTATTCACCAAAACGCAACATGTTGCCAACTTAGTCAACGTATTTTATTTTTAAAAACTAATACCTACTTGCAAACTTGAAGATTCTAATATGTCAAAAGCCAAAACATACCTAATGTTCTCATTAAAAAATATCTTTTAAGCTTGTGACAATCCTGACGCAATGAAGCACTTTAATGTAGAGCACATTATCTTTTCCTTTTTCAAATGTTTATGGTGCATTGTTACGTTGTCCACACCACGAAGCATTACCGCACAAAGACATTGAACCTTTGAGTGTTGACCCCCTAGACGTGGCTTACACATGCTTGGCACAACAACACTATGATTCAACCTTTCTAAACAAGTGTTTATACATAGCTATAAAACGAATGATGTTCTCATATCTATTTAAAACAGAAAATATAATCGTAAAACTACTTAATCTTATATGTTATAAAAGTTTAACATTAAATTTTATATGATTAATAAGTAGGTAAACTTTTATTGGCATTTTTGGAAGTAACAATTTCAAATATCTCATTTAACTTGTTAGTTTAGTATCTGAGCTGATTCCATAAGCTTATAAACAAAAGTGAATTGAAATGTTATCGATTAAGAAGACCTGTTTAACTTGATTGTACAAGATATCACTTCAATGGATCTGGTTCAAGACATGGTCCTATTAAGCAATGAGTATTGTCTTGGAGAGATATCTTTGATTGGAATCAGTGCAGGGAGCGGTGCACGCGCCGGTACCACTTGTTTTACTACGAGGTTGCGCCCATTGCCCAGCCACAGCGGTGTAAATATGCAGACCTGACATTACACAATAGAATAAATTCGTAAAGCGGCTCTTACAGGATATTGAGTAACTGTTAATTATTTTCGAGATTAAACATGCCTAAAAAGGGCAAAATATAAGTTATTACTCTTATCCTAATATAATCTACTTAGATATGTTCCTAGCTTCAATATAATAAATAACAAAGGGTTAAGTAGTCACGTATAATAACATCCAAACTTCTAGGAACCAAAACATTACCACGCAAGTATTATATTATTTTGAGATTCGTTTTAACCTAACAGATAATGACGATTTAATAAATAACATTAAATAACTTTCTACTATGAACGTTCAAAATAAAATATAACATTCATTACAATATTCCAACAAAACTAATTTTAACATCAGGAATACTATCGTTTACGGATACACAAAAAATTATAAACGGTAGCAGTCACGCAACATTACTTTTCAATTTAACACCAGGTAAAATGTTAATGACTGTGATACTCCCTAACAGCGGCAGAGTCCCTATCAAAACATTTTAAAAAGAAAAGGGATAAGAGCAAACACTGAATTAAAAATAATAGCGTCCACAATCACATTTCACGAATAGTTTAGTCAGAATCGTTGGAGTGTGACACTGATTAATTGGCTACCGTTTTGCGCTGTAGTCGCCATGCAGTCTGAATCTGTTACCTACTTCGAACAACAGCAAGCATTTGCTGTAGTTCGAAGTACCAAACTCTATAAGGATATTGTCTAATACACATTACAAATAAACACCTACTACATCAACTTTCCAACTTTCTTGTAGCAACTCTCCCTTTTATTTACTGCCAGTCAAACCACAAAGCAACTTCTTAGCTAAAACTTACGACACTTCATAAAATTTTATTAAGTTTATATGGGGAATTCTAAATGTCGACACAATGACACACTACCACGTCTTCATTTTCTGACGTGATTCAAGTATAGGCCAGCGAAATGAGGACAGTGAAACGACCTAAAGTGAGCTGATAACGTGGTCTAGGAGTACTCATCGCTGTCTGTATATATGTACGCGTATAGCTTAACTTTACACAGTTCTCACTTGTTGTTACAAGAGAACAAACATGGTGCTTAGAATACAACACATAACAGCTGTTACGACAACTTTGTTAGAGTTATTGGTAATTTATGTGTTAAAGTCATTTTAATACTAGATGCATGTCATATTCTAATAAATTAAAATGTACTCGTCACCATATTTCTCAGTTAAAAACCCTTGTGAACACTACCATTTGACAATGTACTTAATTAATTGAAACTACATAATTGGAAGGAGTATAATTTGAATTCCCAAAGTGCTCATTATGTTGTTAAAAAGTGAATGATGAAGGATATTTCCAACCCGGGACGGTTTTCATTGAAGTTTTTGTTTTTTTTTTTATCTCGGATGAATTGAGCTTGGAGGTTATTTATTTTAAATGGTGAGTCATACAAAATTGCAACATAAAAGCAAATTTATAATGAGCTACCCAACGACATTCCACGAAGGCCGCGTAGTCGCAGACAGGTAAACTATTTAAGTTGTCACCGCGCCCAACATTGTGTTCTCGATGTAATACCAAACTACAATGGGCATAATATTAGTCAATCCTATATAGAATATTTCGACAAATACTACGTTCTAGGTTCTTCTGCATATTTACATATATTATATCCATACTTTACTTTTGGAATACTAAACCAAAAATTTGTATATGAAAGATAGTTCTTCATAAAATATAACTGCACAAGTACAATTGGTCTGTGGCTGGAACCAAACGGATGAAATGCATTATACTTATGAGTGTTAGGTAAAACACCATCCATGATACTCGATAATCATACATATATTTTCTATTTGAGGAATAAAGTAAAATATTTCGGTCTTAAATAAATAAAATAAATATACCATAAATACTTTAAATTGCTTTGATGCATTTAATGCGCAAAGGATAGTGAAGGACACGTAGACGTAGACTATGTAAAGAAGAATCATCATCATCAACAACAACCTTCACAGTCCACTGCTGGACATGGACCTCTTTTTAGACAGGAAGCTTTGGCCTATTATGCCATCTGGCCAGACGGGCTATTATAGATAAGAATAAAACCATAAATTGAAAATCAAATCGATAGTATACAAATTTATAAATCGGATTCCACTAATCTGTTATGCCTTGAGTGCACACTTTACGAGCTCAAAGTAAAATTTCAGCTAAGATTTAGAAATATGATGTAATCATATTATAAATAGAGTATTTAGTCATGTACAAGCCTAATAACCCAGTTTTGATATTCGTTGGGTGTTCATTCAATATCACATCCTATGATATTTCATTTTAATCCCTAATATACATTTAATACATCTAAATATTTCAGAAATAAACTTCTACAAATAAATAAAGGCCAAAGACACGTGTGTGCAATATCAGCAAGCAGTTGGAGCAAAACAAAGTAAAGAAAAAAGTCAGTTGACCTCTTTCCATTTATCTTACCGTTGCGAATTGGAGGGTCTAATACCAATCAAATCACAAAAGACGAACTTTCAAAATAAATTTGACGGTTGTCTCAGACAATGTGTGACTTCATTATATGACATACATAACAAACGTATCCCTTTCTCTCTCCTTTCCTTATATTTTAATTTAAGAACGGAAGCCATGACTCGACAAGAAAAGAATCAGATTAATTTTCACTGTTGTCCCGCCTAACGCGACCTATCTGTTAATATAAATCGTTACAAAACACCCGGGCGACTAAGTCGTGCAGACAAAAGGGTTAGACTGTGCTACAATGAAATATAAGTGTAATCTCGCCAGGAAGCCCGTGCACAATAGGACAAGAGAATGCAAGGAAAGGCCAATGACTTTTGTTAAAACGAATACATTTGTATACTTTCATAACAATATCATGTAATTTTTGGAAAAGTTTATTTGATAATGATATTAAATTAAACTTTACATAAATCAATAAAAGCAATAAAGTTAGAGCACCTGGAAGTGCGTGGCGTAGCCACGTTGGCTCGGCTCCAGTTCTACTGAACTTTGACAACTAGCCACGGCAGTAAATTGGTGAACACATCCCGTCTGCAATATATATATATGTACAAGCAACGCAAAAGAAATTCATGAAATGAAGCTTCTTCGTGATGACGGTATAAATACATACAAAATTGTATAACAAAATGATGCTGGTATTTTTAAATGTATACAGCTGAATTTTGTTATTTTGTGCACTATTTAATTGTCCAGTGCCTTTTTGACGTTCAAGACATTGAATTGCGTCTTGATCTTTATTCAACCATATGTGCTTATTGAACTACTTACAGAGAGATGCCTTTTCCACCTGCATTTTGATTGCCTCCAGAAAATAAATAGAAACAAAAATAAGACGAGGTTGCAACAAATGATCTCGGATAATACTATTGCTTTGCATTGTCGGATTGCATTGCGTTCACTACGAGTAGACGCGCATGTAAACAGTATTGTTATCGATTTGTAAATATGCGGGACGGCTTTTAACAAAAAGCTTCATTAAAATAAATTGGTATGTTGTCATTCAAATTTGATTATTTAGCTATCTTTGATTATGAATTTATCAACAGTCAATGCGCCAGAAAATCAAGATAGTCATTATAGAAGTTTCAACATCTGATCTAACATCAATTAATTATGATACAGATCTCATTTTGAACGTCAGTCCGGAACGAATGAGGAACGTTACCGAAACAAGCGAGACTGTGCGACGACAGGGTGCCGACATGACTAACACTATTTGACAGCACATATCTTCTCATTAATTAATGTATTATACAAATAGAACCAAAACGAACTTAGTAGATTATATTTAATCCAGATTCACATCCGCTCTATTTGTATACAGCTTGAGTTATCAATGAATGATTTCAACATTTCTCGATTAGAGCTGAGAATTTTACAAATGATTAAAACATAACAAATAAGAAGTTTTGGACAAAATATTAATATTAAGGTGTTCAACTTTATATTATTAATTATTTATAACCCTAATATTTCAAATGCGAATTTGTTTTTGTTTTTTGTAATACTTTTACGTCTTGACAAAAGCCTTTCTTTAAAGAAAAATAAAAAAAAAATATTAGCATATGAGTACATTTGTTTGTGTTAGGCATATAGAATTACCTACTAGGGATAGTACCTGAAAGCCTCTAACTAGTCGTGACAACGGTGTGACGGAACGGTCTGTTAAATTGAAAAAAACTTATGAATCAGTGTTTGTACTTTACACACACACATTACAATTTATTAGATGACGACTACATTACTGCATGGCAGCGTAAGAAGAGGAAAAAATCTTCTGTCGCACGGAGTTGGCAAGAAAGAAAAAAGCCTTTTTCACAACTGGTTGTGAAACTCATTTACCATGGCGGCCGTAGGTGAAAAAGGAATTCGAGTAAAATTCATCTAAAAAAATATTGTACTTTACGAGCAATTATTAAAAAATAGCAAAACTGCTAGAATAAACAAATTCATGTTTTCCAAAATAAGTAATTTAACAGAAACAATTTAAATTAATATTTTTTTATAGAATAGAATAATACCATATACAATGGAAATTACTAAGCGAGAACAAGTAAACACCAATTAATACTTCAAGATAAGTTAAGTTCTCAGTTGTGGTTCGGATAATTCTATCTATCTTTCAGATAACATCGGCATGAATAAATAAATCTGACGTTATAACAGTATTGTGGTTACGTAACCCATGCTGAATGCGAGCGCAGGGCTGATGAAAGGTTGACCTCCGACGACTGTGGGTGTTGTTAGACAATGATAATCTGACAGACAGAGGTCTACGAACTACACTGAAGAGCAAATAAATGGATGCACATAAACAGGATGAGGATACACACCTGCCGCTAATCAGACATACACAATATGATGAATGTTGCATATCACGTCCTACCCTATGGTGACAAGTCTCGCTCTTAGACAATATACTTTAGAAACTTTATTAAAATGAATTGAATATGGGAACACATGGAATTCATTTCACACAGCGTAACGTTTTCGTTATAAATCATCTGTAAATAAAGCAGATTTTCAAAAATTGCTATTACGGAGACATATTTAACGATGACAATCAAGTATGCAGTGAGCGCAAATGTCTTTTTAATATTTCCGTTGCCATTGGTAGCTCACGTAGTATCGCTCATTAGCATTTGTCTGATTTGCAAGTGACAGTGCACATTGGTGATGCTGACCCCGTAATACGTCAGACACGTATTTCCATCAATGGTTGGGACAATACTCGTAAAAGTATTAAAACATTTTTGTTTTGAAAATTATAGTCTGTACCGTAAGAGAGATATAATTGGAATTGGATTCCAAGTTTATAAGAAAATAACTGTGTCAACGTGATCATACACCTAAATAATACTATTCAAATCTTAAAATATGATAATCACTTTAGGATTTCTACACCCTAAAGATTGCATTCAATGACTATGCACATATGGTTATGTTGTAAAAAACTATACCGTATATATCTTCCAATATATCGTAATGTATTGGACAATATTTTGATAACTTCCCTTTTTCGTCAGTCAACTTTTTAAAAATCAGTTTTAAGTAATACGTTTCAAAGAACATTTATGCTTACTTTAGTGAAGTCGTATGCCTATAAAGAACCGCTTTACGAATATCAATGACCCCGAAGTCAGACGTCCTGCGATGTTTGTTTAGTGTTACTGAATATTTTCATGCCTAGCCTATAACTATACGATGACTGCCGCGACGCAGCTTTCGTAATGTAATAAACAAGACATGAGTATTGATGTTAAATATGTTTTCATATGCTTCATAAAATCACTAAACAAGTATTCAGTGATATTTTGCTCTTTATAGGTCTATTTTCTCCTACATCACATCTGCCAAATCTTAACAAAATTAATATTTTCGATACACAACTACTAATTTTATAGTAACCAATGATCATCATGTCATTGCGGATTGAGCTTCATTCGTTCTTTCGTTCTTATTCGTAGCCATTTCGTTTTTATCGATGGTGACGGCTAAAATGAAAAACCTGAACCTAAGCAGGCTTCTACGCCTTGTCACGAAAAGGACTCCCCTTAGAAATTAATAGTGTTTCCGTTAGCTGATAATCTCATAGTCAGTTTTCTGAGATACAGAAGGAATCAAGAAAGAATAAGACGGATAAGGAAGGATAGGTAACATTATAAAATAATTTATTATAAGTTATTTAGAACTAGTGAAGTTCTTTCATTTGGCATACTAAAAAGTACTTACTACAAAAAAAAATCATTATTTAAATTTTTAGTCATTATCGCAACGCCAATATTATCGTAATGCCTCTACAAAATTACATATTTCTACTAGGTTAGATACATTGAAATTTATCAAAGTATCAGCATTGTAAATATCATGTCAATATTTTATAAGTTTGTGTTAATAAGACATTTACTCGTAAATCCTCGATACGTTTGCACTATTCAGAACGTAGCTGCCAAAAAAAAAACTAATTTATTTATTATTTTTTTTAAGAAATAACTTATATTTTATGTAAGTATAAAGTATAAGTATAATAAGATTAATGATTATTTTTAAGCCAGTACTATTTGGAAAACTGCATTGAAATTAGATAGGTTACATTTCCTCATTAAATTATCTGAATCATTATATTTTGAGCGTTACGTTTTTATATCTCATCTCCGTATTTATAACCAGATAAAATTTTCCGCTTGTATTGTACAGACGGGGCGATGTTAAGTGCAGTAGCGGCAGTGCTAGCGTGCCTGTGCGTGGCGCGCTCATCGCAGGCCGAGCCGTACAACCTGCGAGCGTACACAAAGACCCCCAAGGTAAATACCTCCCTCTTGACAACCAAACATTTACACAACACAGTAATACAACACGCTGGGACATATCATCTGAACTAGACAAATAGATATAGTATTTTCAAACAGTTTAAGGATGTGGCCGTGTGGACGCGGCGTGTGGGCACATTGGATAAATTATCACCAGTCTGTAAATAATTTGGATTAAAATAAATAGAGTATATTTAGTTTGAAGGATCGTATTCTTTCATTGGTAGGATTGGTAAGAATCAAGAGTGTAATTGTTTAGTTCTACGTTTAGAGATACCACATTTAGGTAAGTAGGTATTTAGACTTTTTTTTTCGCAAACCCATGGACCTTATCGTAGTTTAGATCTTTATATTTTAATG
Source organism: Hypercompe scribonia (assembly GCA_949316085.1). Lineage (NCBI taxonomy): Eukaryota > Metazoa > Arthropoda > Insecta > Lepidoptera > Erebidae > Hypercompe > Hypercompe scribonia. Next base: position 7,436,380 of record OX438967.1, on the reverse strand, counting down.
CACATTTTATATGTTCTAGTTTTAACTTTATTTTGGCATACATATAATACAGATTAAACTTTATATATGTTAGGTTGGTAGACGGTGTAATAAAGGATATGGTAGTTCTTTTTTTAAAAAGTTTGTAACGATATTGAGCTATGAGGACAAAGGAAACTGATATAATTTTATTATAATAAACAAGCTTTTGCCCGTGACTTCACTCACGTGCAAGTATCTAATTCCGCAATTCGTTGAGAAAGTTTTTTCGAAATACACGTATTTCTACATCGTAGACCTCCAAAATGCAGAATCAGCCTAATTTAGATTTTAAGGATCATGAATTATTGTAAATAGTTAATGTACTAAAAGTTGAGGAGTTATTATAATATATGTCGCCAGGTAATTTCATGAAGTATATAAGCAGAACGCAGAAAATACGAGTTTCATAATATTATAATTTAACTTGGCTAAAATAACAATGATTTATTGATTTCACAGGACATAACCAGTATTCTATCCAGTATTGAAGAACGACTTCGTGTTTTAGACACAATCAGTGAAGCTCAAGAGAAACAAGCGCGCCGCTTAGACTTTATACAAGATAAAATCGGTTAGTCATGCTAGTTACTTATATTCTTATGATAAAATGAGTTAGCTACCCATATTCATACTCGTCATCGTAATAAGAAACTACATCTTTCAAGTATTTGCAATCCAAACAATCTGTATTGTAGTCGAAAGTAGAACTGTATTAATTATAGATGTTTTTTCTAAAATGGGGACCAGCACTCCGCCGTAAGTATTCTTTCTGTGTCATATCCTCTTTTACGAATGATAAGTTAACTTTCACAACATCTACTACTATACTTTGCTAAGCAATTGACCGAACAAGAGGAACGAATAATTAACTTCTAAAGGAACCGCTTAGAACTGCGATGGTACGAATAAATTACCAGTGCGCAGTCGACGTTCACTGAATAGGAGGCCGCTAATAATTAATATATTTGCTTTCAGATCGTGTGGAAAATACATTGACTTTAAAATTAGAGAGAGCCCAATTAGCAGCAGAAAAGCTTGAGCACAGATTACATATGCTACAGACTAATGTGCAGGTTTGTGTAATTTACCAATTTGCTATGATAATACTTCTGGGAGACAAATTTCCACAAACAACTGTTTCATTATTTTAATGTTTCTTTTCATACAAAATTATGCTACATACTATTAAATTTATTGATATTATTACCTTTTGACGTTGTCTCCGCCCGCCTATATGTCGGTTACCGCGGTAAATGGTAGCCAATGCGTTATTCTGATGAGTAAGCTATTTTACAGTAAAGTTTCATCTAAATCTGTACAGTAGTTTCTGCGATGAAGATTAACAAACGTCCATACATAATTACAAACTTTCGCATTTACACTTTTAAAGTTAAAAAAGTAAAATATTAAAAAGTTTATCGATAAAGAGTCTAGGTACCCTATTTAATACAGCGCCATCTATCATAAACAATGGGTATTTCTTTAAACCTAATAACTAAGATTTTGTGCCGTAAGCAATCGGGTAAAAAAATCTAATAGCACCATATATCAGAATTTGTAAAATCATAAAATTTGGTGTGATTTGAATATGCATCATAATGGATCTTCCCATGGGAATGAAATGTTTTACCGCGTTAAAAAGTAACTACTCTTCAGCCTTCTAACATCCTCGTAATTTCCAGACACAAAAATCATACTACAAAATCGCTCCGTTGCGACATGAAAGAAAAACAAACATACAGACAAACAACAGAGCAGCTCATGTATTAAATTCAAAATATAATGGAGGTTGCCGTAAACGGAAGTTCTACTTGTGTTTATAATTCAAATCTATTTACATTGCAGATATCTATCAAAGAGAGCAGTGAAAAGCTAGAAAAGAGTCAAATGAAAATAGCAGATTTGACGTACAATCTAACTCAACATATCGTAATACATAAAAAGCTATTAGAAAAGGTAAAATTCATTTCAAATTTTTAAATAATAATAACATGTGTTGTTACATTTATATGTCAAAAATATACATAAAATGTGTATATATTTAACGTATTAAAGTGTATAACGTTCTTCACTATTTTGCCCAAATATAATCGACCAACGCCTTATTTTTCGTATTTTTCGCCATTTTTAGTATTCCAATTCAACTCGAGCTTGACTGAATTCAAATTCTTATCTCATGATGAAACCAGTCTTATAGAGCGCAATAGCTTGTTGACTTCTGAACTAGACGTATTTAAAACGACAATAACCCAACGTCTAGGGTGTCAGCAAGATCACGGGTTCAAATAATCTGCAGTTGATTTATGATGCAGATGCATTATAGTAGAAGTTGTTACTGCTTCTCTTCGTTATATATCTTTTAGTATTACCAGCAGACTCGATTTTTTTATATTTCACAAACAACATGTGCTAATATTATTCTTTGTTTGCAATTCTTCGTTATTTTTTGCAATCTCTTCAGGTATTCTTAGGGTGATACCTATGGGTGCGCCGTTGTTTCAGCGATAAGATGCGTTATGGAGGATTGGCTTGAGAGGCATCGCGGGACCCTCTCATACTGGCTGACGCAGATGATTACTTAAAAAGGATGTTTCAGATATCACCTGTAATTGATCGACAAAGACCCAAAGCCTGAGTGCCACGAACTTAAAAATCCTACTTCTCTTTGCATTATATCTTTATGCAATCTTATATTATGTAGGAACATTTCCTTATCCGAAGAAAATACATGGTATTTTTTGACAGGTCAATGGCGCATACGCAGACACATGGCACCGGAGCTTAGTGCTAGAGTCTCTCATGAGAGACGGTCTGTCCATAGTGAATGTGACGAGAAGAGAGCTAGCAGACGGACTAAGAATCTTAGCCAGGCGCCAGAGAGACGCGAGGGTGAATTCGAACGACCTAGATATAATGTTTACTAAGCGATTCAACGAGAACACAAACAAAATTGATCAAAAGGTAACAATTATTTTTTTAATGTAACAAAGTTAGTTAAAACGCACAATGTAAACTTTTATTAAATAAAATTTCAGTATATAATTATAAGAAAATATATTCTCTAACCGCGTTGTACTCAAAGTTAGGAAGAATTCTTATAGGATTTTTACCATATATATAATCAGATGTATGATTTCTGATATGCATTCAAGTGATCTTCTTAATGCAGTGGAAACGACATCATGGGCAGGTTACTAGTAACATCTATAATAATATAGTGTGTCTACTAATGTGCTCTTATACGTTATAGTACTATCACTGTATGTATATGCATGTATAGTGTAAAATTATATGTGAACTATGTACTTTATTTTTTTTTGTTTAATCTGTGTGGTAGTGACAAGCTTCATCAAAAGTTGATGGTAAAATTACAGAATAGTTATTTACGTTATAATACAATTTCAGATGCAGGAGCTATTGGATGCTCAAAAAAGTTTCATTGATTCATGTCAGCAAGTGCAACGGGATGATCCTCAGCCAGTAGCGGATGTATTAGAAAAACTTATTGAATCGCTTCTAAAAATGTGTGTATATTACATGTATAACTTTGTCATAAGCAGTAAATTGTCACAAATTGCTATTACAGTAACAGTAACTAGCAATAACAATCTTGTATAAATAGGCTCTGGGAATTATAAGTTGATAAATTATTTCAGGAAGACTGCCACATTCCACGAGTTGCACAGGATTCAAGATAACATTAATAGACATGACAGCAAAATTGCAAAAGTTTTAAATTCACAGGTGCGTTATTTCAAAAACTGATTATTAATATGGATTGTATGCAATTTTAAAAGCAACTAAACTTGAATAAATCAATATAATTTTTATTTATGTTCATATTTTTTATTCTAGACTGATGTTACTTGTCGACGTTTAGAAAGCGCTTTTCGAAACACATCGCACACGATACTTAAAGAGAATGAATTGCGACAATTAACAGAGAAATTCATTTCGTTAACCGACCGAGCTGATGACGCTTTGCAACGTTTGGAGGCACAAATGAGGATTGGACCTGAGGAACCGTTACCCGTGTCCGACATATCAGCTGAAGCTATCAGACTCATGCAGAAATTAGTACACGAGTAAGATTGTTTTAAATAAGTTATTTATCTTCACCTTTAGACGATGTGATGCTACATACCTGCCGCTGCTCCACCGTGAATATAATTTTAGACATTTTAATTTACAACGATACATGTTATCGGTGTCATTATTTAAATAAATAAATCATTACCTAGTGTTTAGGTACGTAAAATTTTATTTAGCAAATTATGTAATTACAGCCGCGAGTCAGATAGAGAATCCAAAGAGTATTACGATTCGGAAGATGATGATACCGGTTATTTTCATGACGACGACGGAGGAGGAGATATTATTGGCGAAGATAGAGCGATTCTAGTTGGGGGCTTCAGAAAAAAAACAAGGACTACCACTGTACGTCCCACGCACCGAAGACATCTGCATAAACACCCCTATGACCGTGGCCCTACGACAAGATATACTTCAAATTAAAAATAAGCGTGTAATATAAATTTACTAAAAATAATATTGTATTATTTTACAAGTTATGATTAAGCCCTACACCTTGACTAATGAGGTTCCATGGTTGAGTACTAAACGATAATGTCTTAGAACACGATTGGTCAGGAGGCGAGGTTTAATTGATGCGTTATTATTTTCTTAACACGGATGGACTACAACTATATTCCTTAGCCCCGGACTGCCCAGCAATAAGCAGATCATAGCAGGTATGTGATCCTGACTTCTTGCACTATTTCTTACACTATCCGTTATATATATAGGAATATTCCTTTTCTGACATTACCTTTCCTGCTAGTCTACTTTTCCCTTCAATATACTCTCAATTTTCCTCAACCAATTCCTTAAGTGCCCTGTAGTAAATAAGTATAATAATTGTTTTAGCTATAGGAGCAACCACGACACGTAAATGAGGGGAAATTATTGTCAGCAAAATAAGATGAGATTTTTATACCCCTCCGAAAAAATAGGCGCATTTTAAAACAATAAAAATTGCCATGGACAACATAACTCTTAAATTAACTATTTTAATATCTGTTTATGTGTACTAAAAGAAAGTTTTCTTCAAAATAAAGCATAGAGAAACGAGAACTGTTTCAAAATTTTTAATGACACAAAGATTCTGAACACATTTATTATCACATAATTTACAAAGAAAATTGCCAATAATTACTAGAGGTTTGGCCAGACATGACTAATAATAGTTCTTAATTTAATTTAGAATACATTCCTACATCATCAACATCATCAATAGTCTTTTACAATCCACTGCCGGACATAGGTCTCTCCTTAGGAAGGAGGTTTTGGCCTACCATACCACGCTGGCCAGACAAGTTGGAATAGGGTTTGTTTTAAGATTTCCTTCTCTTTGTAACGATATTGTCTTGTATACTTTGTTCCCTTAATCGCCTTTTACGACACCCACGGGGTGAATAGGGGTGGTAACACTATGTATTCTTAATCCGTCACCACACGGACAGACACAATATTTCTACATATTATAGAACAATAAAATTTTCAAGTTTGGTTTGGTAGTGTTAAAATTTATTGTTTTATTTTTTAATTGACATTCTATTGATTTGATTTTATTGATTAACATCATCATATTCAACTGACATGACACACAATGAACCAGTGTTGTTGATATTTGTAACTTATTGAAGGAAACTGCTATCTTTCATACTATGGCATAAAGAAGAAGATATTATATAAAGAAATAGACAACTCATGTATTGAGGTATTCTACTGTTAGGGTTAATTTATAAAGTAAAACTATCTAGTAATCTCTGCTGTAGTGTTTCCATAACATGTTAATCGTCTTATGACAACCAGTCAAATACTGTCTATGTCAAAGTTATATTTTAATTCCTAACCTTTTCATAGCCCATGCTTCATCATCATCATCAACAGCTTTTAATACCAGCTGGACATAACCTATCCTTAGAGAGGAAGTTTTCGCCTACCATACCACTGGCCAGACGGGCAATTTCAATTGTAATCCGTGTATGTTCAAGTATTTCTTTCTTTTTGCAATGATATTGTCCTGTATAGTTTGTTCCTCTTATGACACCACAGATCACTTCCTAATAGATTCCGCATACAGGGCCACAAACGTGCGCCACACATAGTTACTATAACAAGCTTATAAAGTTACGCTAAAAATCACGACATCAGTATCGCCCAAGTTTGTGACCCGTAGACACACCGAGGTATTTGCAATTTAAAAATAGTTTTGTTTTAAAAATATATTGAAAATAGCTTACTGTGCAGTAAAATGCTGTGGCAAGTCATCTAAAACATCTAATTATCAAAAAGATGGTATAACATTTCATCGGTAAGTACATTATATTTTTAATACGTTAACGTCTTTCAAATATACCGGAGTTCAACTTATACTGGTGTTTAATAGTGCAAACCAATAATATTTAAGGAGTTATTGAGATCTTTTTGAAATGTCTCTTTCACTCACCACGTAAATTACAATAGGTGTCTTTGTCTAATACTGCACGCGTATCGATAGTGTTGTTATTATTTTTTATTATAGTTTATTATAGTGTAGTTATTCAGAAGTCGATTTGTTTGGTTATCGTTTGATTTTTTTTATTGAAGCAAAGATATTTCCTGATGTGATGTTTAATAGTGACATAATTATGTTAAAGGTTTCCTAAATGCCCTGAAAGAAAAAAAAATGTGGATCGACGCAACTCGTCGAGGGAACGAATGGTTTCCCACTAAAAGTACTGTGATATGCTTAACACATTTCACAGAAGATAATTTTCATAAAAAATCGAAGAAGGTTGTTTAATTCCTTTATACCTACTCAATACTTGCCAGTTTTGGTAAGGACTTTTACTTTTTTGAAGACTAGTATACCAATAAAGGTTATACAATAATAACATTAAGGGAGGGCTAGGGTAAGGACTTTTACTTTTTTGATGACTGGTATATCCATAAAGGTCCTACAATAATAACATTAAGGGATTGAATGAAACATAATATTCTAAAATTTACGCAAATGTTACTATTTTAAAGCAAGTAAAATATGCGTACCTAATATTATTATTATTTTTAATCAAATTTTAATTTTTCAAATAAATATTTAATAAACATTGATCATTTCGTTTATTTACAAATAAAAAAATATAAAAAATATATAGACTATCTAACCAAATTTGTCGATCAACGTTCTAACCCTGTCCCATCACTATTGTTCGGTGCATTCTAAGTTTGGCGCAAATCACAGCGCATTAGACACGTCCCGCGCGTCCCGTACATACCCCGGATTTTGGTGAAGTCGAATCGTGAAAAATTTTCAATAATGCGGTATCTATTAGGAGGTAATCTGTGTATGTCACCCATTGGATGAATAGGGGTGGTGACACTGTATTCTTAATCCATCACCACATAGACAGCCTATACTTGAGAAAATATTATTATGCTTCTTCCTACTTTACTTAAACACTTTGTAAACGAGTATATTTTCATTTATAAGTATATATATATATATATATACTTATAAATATATACTTACATACTTATAAATATATACTTACTTATAAATATATACTTATAAATATATACATACTTATAATAATATATATATATATTAGGGTGTCCCTTAAATTTCAAGTTCGATATTTTTTTACGCATACCTTCTTAAAAGTTTCATAATAACCCTGTATTGTCTAGAAAAAAATATTAGTTAGATATATAAACGATAACCCGTGCCGACTTGCTATTTAAACTTGTCGATACAAGTTGCTTAAGTACTGCCCAGTGACCTGTTACGACATGTTTTATTTGCCATTTCGTACGTGATTTTTGAGACTATTAGTGCTTCATTGTTTAGTGCGTAAACATGTCGGTGGAATTACGGAGTGATAAACAAAATATTTTTCTTATCAGATTTACTAGCTACCAAATAAATGGTGCAAAATTACCATCTAATCGACAAGTTCTCTCAGTCCTATTTTACAATATTCGTGAGGTTAAATTGACTGTTAGTGAAAGTGCAAATCTTGTGATTAGGGAGTGCATCATATATTGGGAAAAAGCAAGAATTCCAACAAGGGCATTTCCTAACTGCGTGAAGAAACTTATTGATTTATATCATGTTTGGAGAGAGTTGCAAAAAAATTGTAAGAAAACTCAGATTACGTTTAAGAGTCGTGAGAACAATTTTATAATTAATCTTGATAATTTGTTTGATATTGCACATGCTGATGCTTTTGAGAGAATGAAAATAGAGGAAGATAAATTATTTTTAATGAAACAGAGAGAGCCAGGTCGACCGGGATGCTTAGGTGGTGTAGATAAAAAATTGGCGGAAAAAGAACAAAGATCTAGACAACGACGATTGGAAGAAGAGGAAAGGAATGTAAGACAAAGAGAATCACTAGCGGTTGCATCTACTTCCACCACAAATAACTTAGACAGTGTAGAAGATTCAGACGAAAAACAGATCTTGAATTCTGAACTCAGCTTGCCGGACGTTCCCTGCCATGAACAAAGTTCAAAAAGAGGTAGAAAGAATCTTATAACACCTAAACTAGTTGCAGCTTTAGATCGATGCCAGTTAAGCATTAGAGATACCGTTTACATTCTTAATGCGGTGGTAGAAGCGCTTGGTCTGAGCAGCGATGATTTCTGTATTAACAAATCCTCGATTCAGCGAATTCGTACTGAAACTAGAAAATCAAGGACAGAAGCAATAAAATCTGACTTCCAAAACAATGTACCCGATATAGTCACAGTCCATTGGGATGGAAAACTATTACCGGGGTTGGATGTACGGAGTTCAAAAGAAGAACGCTTGCCAGTTATAGCTTCATTTGACGATAGAGAGCAGCTTCTTGCAGTGCCGAAACTAGAAAGTTCTTCTGGAAAACATCAAGCGAAGGCTGTATCAGCAGCTCTCTTTGACTGGAACCTTTATGATAAAGTGCAAATAATGTGCTGCGACACAACAGCTTCCAATATGGGCCGTTTCAATGGAGCTTGTGCTATTTTGGAGCAAACTTTAGGAAGAGAATTGTTGCTTTTCGCCTGTCGTCATCATGTTTATGAATTGGTCCTAAAAGCTGTCTTTGAAACCAAGATTAAGCAAATTACTAGTAGCCCAGATATTCCGATGTTCAAAAAGTTCCAAGAAAATTGGAAAAACATTGATTGTATTAAAATTGAACCATCTCTTAATTTCGTAAAAGCACGGGTTGCCGAGACAGACATTCAAGCGTTGTTACTATTTTATAAGGCAGAATTAGATAAAGGTTTTGTAAGAGATGATTACCGCGAATTGGTCGAACTGTGCGTAATATTTTTAGGAGGAGACACAGAGGAAAAATTAAAACTAAGGCCCCCCGGAGCTATACATCAGGCACGCTGGATGGCGAGAGCGATCTATTCTTTAAAAATATGTTTACTTCAGTCACAATGCAGAGTAACTGCGAAGGACAAAAAGGCTCTACAAGATGTTTGCTTATTTCTCGTAATATTGTATGTTAAACCTTGGCTCGAATGTACAGTGGCGACCAAAGCACCTAATCAAGATTTGCGCTTCTTGAAGATGTTAAAAGAGTATGAAAAAGTTGACGCAACAATTTCTAAAGCTTCTATAAGCAAGTTCAGCCATCACTTGTGGTATTTATGTGAAGAGACAGTCATTCTATCACTAGTTGATGATGAAGTTGACAACCAAACTAAGAAGAAGATGATTGCCAACTTCAACAGGGACAAAATCTCGGATTTTAGCAAACGCTATGACCCGTCGAAGGAAGAACTGACTCAAAAGTTGTTTGGTAAGTTAAATTGACTTTTTGTTGGATTTCAATTTCAATGTCCAATACTTATTTATTTATTTTCAAAATTGTTGTTGATTTTTATTTGTTATTTAACTTATTTTTCTTTTTTTTTAGACAAAGCACTGGATGATTTCGTATCGGAAAAGAGCAAACAATTTTTATCACGACTGCAGATCGACGACAGTTTTCTAAAGGAAGATGTATCTTCTTGGAATAACAATGCTGCTTTTCTGGAGGCTAAAAGAAGAATAAGTTATTTGAGAGTTGTAAATGATACTGCTGAAAGGGCTGTTAAATTAATGCAAGATTTTAACGGACTTATCACGGCTGAAGAAGAACAAAAACAGTTCTTGCTGCGCTGTGTCCAGGAACATCTAAAATTGTATCCAGACTGTAAAAAAACTACTCTAAAAAGAAGTTACCCTGAATGATTCTTATTTCTTTATGTTTTTAATTAAAGATTAATGTTCATCCAATTTATTATTTAATTTTATTCACTTAATTCATTGCATTTATAGTGAAATTATAGCAGACTGAAATTTTAGGACAAAACACGTTTTTTACTAAACTTTGAAGCTCGGTCGGCACTGGTTGCAATTATGCTAGATTGATAAAATTTTATATTTAAGTATCTTATAGCATTAGTAAAAATTATAGAGGGTATGCATTACGAAATTCGAAAAAAAATTTTTTTTTGTCATATAAGGGACACCCTAATATATATATATAAATATATTTTGCATTACAGGTCCCTCTATGTAAAAACTTGAAAATTAATTCTTATTAAATAAGAGTTAATTTATCAGTCAAAATTTCATACAATTTTTTTATAGACTAATATATTTTTGAACACTTGTCATGGGCACTGAGAGGTGGGCGCAAGAGCCCTCCCCCTGGCAGAGAAGAAAATACATAGAAGTTGCTTTTAACTTTACAGTAAAATTAAAATTTACAGTAAAATTTACAGTACATGCTGATGAGATGTATTCTCCTGAAAATAGTTGTGGCGACACCCATGACACTCACTGTTTACTATTCCAACATAATAATAAATAAATTACATTTTAAAGTAATTGGTTTATAAATATATTTATATATACACTTTTAGCTGTAAATGTGCTTGTGCTTATATAAAATACCACTATATCTAGTCATCTGCATGTTGCAGAAAATCAACCTACTTATTTAAGGATATATTTTGGTTTTTTTCTACTTAGGGGACAGTGTGCAGGACATGGGCAAACGTTAAAGGAGTGGTGGATTTACAAACTGTGTTTAAAAATTAGTACAAAAGTAAGTGATTAAGAAGTAGCATAAACTATATATAAAAGAACCACTAACTATTCAATATTAAAATTTATTATAATTACCTATTTAATAGACGTATTCTAAAAATGAACATACCTCAATTTTGGCACTATTTTGAAATATAGTGAGTGCTTTGTGTGTAAGTTGTGCAAAGGATGAGCTGAGTGTAGCTATCTTCTGTCGAGCACCAAAAACTACTTCTGGTTCCTCTGTCTCCAGTTCCGCTGTAATCCAATAAGAAATTGTTTGAACCGCTAACAAAAGAGCAATATTTTTAAATATACAATATACATATTGAAGTTCACATTTTCACTATATCTCACAACAGACTAAATGGTTTGCTTTTTACCCATAGTAAAGTGTACAAGATAAACATGACACACATCGTTAGACTAGAAATCTTCATAGTAATATTAATTATATAAAACTATAACAATATTTATACCAGGAACTGAAACATAGAATGGTGAAAAAGACTTCTGTGTGATTTATACAAATAAATACTTCAAATACGGGGCATCAAATCCTATTCATGTAGATCATTAGTGATGGTAGAGCTCTAATTTAATACTTATTTCTAGTACATTATAAGAAGACATTACTAATAAAATTATTTAATTGTGATTTATATATATTTATTATCATAAACTGAAAAGTAGTTGCGGTATATTTGTACTTGCGTACATTGCAAGTAAAAATGAAGTTATACAGTTTGTTACTGGAAAACTGAAATAAATAGTACTTACTTAAAGAGGTATCTAGTTCGAGACATGCTTTATCAAATTCCTTTTCTAAAATATCTAACCATCGAAATCCAACTCCGGTAGTCGCCATTTTCACAATAATTTGTTGACTACTTTACTGTCAAAATGACACTTAACCAAGCCAATCGTTCAGAAACAATAAAAAGAGATTTACGCTCTACGAATTTGAACAGAAATGTAAGAAACTCGAAAGAGGAATGGTTCTTAATGGAAATCTGTGAAGAATGACGAAAGATAATTCAATAATTCTTTTATAATTTCATGAAGGAACTGTTGAATTAGTATATTCTTTTTTGTTAGCCTTCTTTTCATTTTCTTCTTTTTCTTCATCGTTTACGTTTAATCGAATGATAAATTTAGACATAAAAAACAACATCAATAACATGAAACATATTTTCACAATATAAATATGTTAAATTAATAATAATAAGTTGAAAAGAAAAACAAATAAGATATTTGGATTTATTTCACGAGACAGTCGATGTGTGGAATGTGGATTTAAAAGTCATTATTTCTATAGTCATATCAGATCACGGGTTGATAACCAGGAGCCTCGATCAACATCTTAAGAGGCTCACGTTATAAGGTTAGATTAAGGATCTGATACAGAAGGTAGTCCTCCTTGATAGGGTCTTTACAATTAGGTTAAAGGTTCCCCTGTCTTTGGTGCCCTAACCACCAGTGTCTTGGTCTCTGTACCTGAAATCGGTGGTCTACTATTTTGTATATTTTAAATATGTATTTTTATTTTATTTTTCTGTTTTTAAAACTGTAATCAATATTTATAAATGGATACAGTAGAGTAATAATAATAATTTGAGCATCTGACTCACAACGTTATCTAGTTCCAAACTAAACAGAGTGGTATGGGTATTAGACAATTGATATAAGTACATAGTTACTTTTTTTTGTAAATACATATAAGTAAGTAATACATAGAAAACATCCAAACTCCGAAACAAATATTTGCAGATCATACCGACATTTGGTCCGAACTGAAAATCGAACTTGAGACCTCAAGCACAGCAGTCATATACGTAACCACTGAGCCACCGACGCAGTTAAATAATTCACGTACTCTTGATTTTTTTATTGCATGTCAGATCATTGTGGTGTTCCGATAAGTTGATAATATACGTAATGTCATAATCAACTACTCCAGAAAAATACTGAAATCTGAATTTGAGTCCTGGTCTACCAGAAATGTCGGAACAGCACAGAAGTTGTACTTAAAATTAATTAAACGGGAGGTATATTTACGAAACTGTACTATTAAATCTAATTAAATCCTAATTCTAAACTTAGTACGAAGTAAAAACAACACACAAATCTATACTAATATTATAGAGGTAATGTTTGTGACTTTGTACGTTCAGGGTAATCTCCAGTGCTACCGAGCGAGAGAGTTTCCACTCCGATGGCCGACATAAGGTCACGCCTCAGCTCTGCCCACGCTGGGCATTCTGCCAGCGTGTGGAGCGCCGTGTCCACGGTGTCCACGGTAATTGCGACCATGATGCGAAGCGAGAGCGCGTAGAACTCCGCCGTCTCCTTTTGCGAGCAAGTTATGCTTGCAAAGGCGATGTCAGAGCGGGACCGAGAGAGGTTCAGAACTCTCCCGGTCTTTTGGTCGGTTCGAGTCCAACATAACCAGGACCAACATAGGTGGTATCCAGGGGCAATTCCACACAGAAAAAAAGAAAAGGGTAATCTCCAGTACTACTATCTGATTTTGAAAATTCTTTCACTGTTAGAAATGTATTTTATCTCTACGTGCTTTAGACTTTTTATTTCAACAATAGCCCAGTCATATTAGGTAAAAAAAGGAGTCAACCTCGGAATGAAAGATAATAAGCTGAAAATCGGTACAAGCCTTTGTTTTGTCGTTCTAAATATTGTCTCAAAAGTCACCATTGCTATCGTGTCCGCGTCGTAAGATATTGAAGGTCAAAGGTCATCAAAATCGGTTTTTTGCAAATATATCGATTCCTATTGCTCAAATGAGATTTGTATTTATTATAAAAGTTGTAGAATGTAAAATTCTCTACAACTTTTGTTTAAATTTTTTTTTGCATACAACCAACCATTTTTGGGGTACACCGCGAAGAGTGCGCAGTGTATAGTCATATATGGGCTTATGCAAGGTCAAGCGTGAGTTACGGTTATCAGTACGTTGTATAAAGTCAATTACTAAAAAAATTTAGTTTTTTGACCAATATCCTCATACTAGAAAGCACATTTTATTTTTATATGCGTTTAGTAGATGCGACACGACTGCTGCGCTGTTTAAAAAAGGAATAAAAACTGTTGCTGAGCATTGGAGAAAATTCCCAATTTGGATGAACTGGTGGAAGTATTTTAACAAGAAAACTGCACCGAACAAACAATATTTTAAAATGGAGTGCGTATCTTGATGGCATTATATAATGCTTCAAAATCTGAGGACAACATTGATCATTTCCGCTACACGCAATTCATAAAATTAACGAAACTAAATAAACCTGTACAATTGCCAATACTTCCACCAACAAGTGTAGCAGCTCATCAACATATCAAACGTGTCTACTATCAAAATCAAACGTGGTTAGGCAAGAACTTAGAACCTCAAGAATGGGACTGGATACTTGATGCACCAGCCGAACTACTTAACATAATATTTTGCAATTGCAAAAATGGTCGTGGGTCCCGCTGTGGATGCAGAAAATCAGGGCTACTATATTCTCTAGCTTGTGGCCAGTGAAATGGAGAACTTGAAATAGAGCCTCAATATTCTACTATATCCAAGTAATCCCGATAAAGAAAGCACATACGATTCTGATATAATATGGCCGATAATGAGGATGATGACAATGAATTGAATATTTTTGAGCGACAACAAGAAGAAAACTACTAAGAAGAATAAGAAGAAGATAAGTGTCGTCCATTGACAATCAATTTTAATATTTAAACTCACATTTAATAAATGTATAATATGCCATATTTAATGATGAATAAAAATATGTGTGAAATCTATTTCCTTACTGTTTTTTTTATTTTAAAATATATAATCCAGAATTAATTGTATACATTTATATTTAACTATTTAACTATAGTATACTATAGTTAAATAGTTAAATATAAATAATTAATAATTAGTACATAAATAATGGACATTGTTTAATAATAATATTTTTAACTAATTGACTTTATACAACGTACTGATAACCGTAACTCACGCTTGACCTTGCATAAGCCAATATATGACTATACGCTGCGCACTTTTCGCGCTCTATCCCAAAAATGGTTATGTGAAAAAAAAGTTTAAAAAAAGTTGTAGAGAATTTTATACTCTACAACTTTCATAATAAGTGAAAATATCATTTAAGCAATAGGAACCGAGATATTCGCGAAAAATCGTTTTTTGTGACCTTTGACCTTCAATATCTTAAGACGCGGACACGATAGCATTTGTGACTTTTGAGACAATATTTAGGGTAACAAAACAAAGGTTTTTACCAATTTCCAGCTTATTATCTTTCATTCCGAGGTGAAACCCCTAATATGACTGGGCTAACAAGTAATAATTGTGGCATAATGCCAGCCATAAATGTGGTTCTGAAGGCGGCAAAAATTCTATAATGTAGCGTGCACGGCCTGAACGGCTTGAAATAAACTGAATAAATCTGTGACAAAAATATGAGCTTTACAAAAAGGTTCACGGCACCATATAGCTAAGTTTTTTATGTAAAAAGTAAAATAAATATACCTATATGGCTTTCATATCGAAAGCACTACACGTCCATTTATCTTTTCCAACGACAGTGTACACTTTTCGACATTAAACCAAATGTGTGATTTTTCTCGGTACCTTCACTTCACCTTCCGTGAAACTTATGTCATTATTACGATCATTGTGAAATCGTGAAAACTATGAGTTTTGCAGTGGACAAAATTGGTACAAACACGATGCGAGTTCCACTTTATTAAAAATTTCAATAATTATAAATGTCGTTTGCATACTCGGATGACAAGTGGTTATTTTTCTGAAAATTTGTACACTTTATACAGTTGTTGGACAAAGAAAAGATTTTGTTTTACGACCGTTATCTCATGTACGATAAATCCAAAGTATAGCAATCTGTACAATGCATACAGCCGCTTCGCCTACGCGGCCAAGACTACCTTGTGGCTTGTATTGTCGCGCAATTGCAAGCATTGCCCTTACCCGCTGATATCTTGTGTACCTCGTCCCCGCCATCGTCTGTGAGCCGTTTCACCATCGCCAAGATAACACGAACTCGTTTAAGGCGCTGTGACGGACGATTGACCTCCGTTCATGAAATAAAGAGCCTTCTCGGCTTGGGAGCCGAACGCCTCGATACGTCCGAGCATTAAAGAGACGAACTAACCACTCCTCTTTAAATTTCATAACCCTTTAAACAGGGCCAGATTTTAAAAGATCATTTTCACAACAAAACTAAATAGAAGATTACAAATAACTAGGATCAGATTTCCACAGCATTGTATGAAACTATTGTATCTTACTGAAACAAGATATTAACTATCCATACCCATTGAAAACATTGGGGTGGTATATGAAGGCCGCCCAGTATTACCATCAAATTTATAACACAGATAGGTACAGGTCAAGAAAACGCAATCACAGTGATGGCAGTCGTTTATGTCAAATTTAATTATGTATTTACAAATGAGGAGTACCTAGACTATTACACTCCAATTGCATTTGCACAATATCGTTACGGCCATTAGGTTGCCAAGCTTATTTTTACTATACATTACAGAGCTATAGAATTGATGAATAAGTAAGTACGTAAAAAGTAGGCAAATTGCCAAAGCATATAAAAAAAATAAGCATGTTGTAGATCTTTTTCAACATTGTATCTGCACTGTGATTTTTAGATAAATGAGAAATCTGTAGAAAGCTTATAATTTATCAACTCATCTGCTGTCGATTTGCAGCTAACGTGGTGTCGTATGTGAGCGACAAATACAACGCGACGCGACATGATGTAATGCGACGAAATGCTACGTGATTTTGATCATTACTTCTCGAATCATAGGTAAGTCCAGTACTCTTTTAGAAGATCGTTCTTAAAATATAGACTAGAAAAACAAATAGTAAAAAAAACAGGAAGAACACAAACATAATATTACTACAAAGAAACACATTTTCCAATTGATCCAACCATGGTGTTGCGTCTGTTCGTCACAAAACAAGTATTAGTAACGGCAAGCAAAGTATGCCATTGCGTTGATCGCATTCATCGTGTCGCATCGTATTCGTCGCTCACGTAGGAACAATCGTAACATTGCCGAAATCCCCATACGAATGCTAACATATAACAATCTCTCTATACTTAGTTCTATATAAACTATAAGCCCACAAGTGTAGATGATCATATGATATTTTAGAAGTAGTATTTACTTTACACAGTAACCATCCTTTAATTTATAAACAGTGTCAATGTTTATTACTGCAAACTGTAAAAAAATCTTTAGCTGGTTTGCTTCTCCTTGAAAATTACAAATATATACATATAATTATATAATCCTAAAAACCCAGAAGCGAAAAAATACTAAATTCAACAGACTTCTATAATATCTATTTAAACCCATGCGATGTCATCTATATAAACGGATGCACTAATTAATAACTCGTTTTGATATTAGCGCATTCGATATGATTGAAATGCGATATATCGATATAGCAATTTTTTGACATCCTTAGTTTAGAAAAAATGATCAAATATGAAATTTTTAAAGGTCTCCCTCACGTTAGGCGTGTGCGATCCACGCGCGTGTGTGGCAGAAACGCCGCGCTCGCGCCTCCACATCGCGGTTATGTGTTCAGAGTGCGCGCGGCATTCGTGCTATGCACACGGAGTCCGCATTGTTCGCATGCCCGATGCGGAGTAAGCCTAGGACTCGGTCATTCCTTTTATTTACTTAACATTCGAACATTTAAAACACACAGTAGAATAGCACAAACATACAATTAGTTTTTTTTATTATTGTCAAACAGAGAGGTGATAGGGTGGTCTTAATTGATGGATTGAATGGCATAGTGCGCGTATATACGCGTGCATAGACGCGTGAGTCACTAAGAAACAGATTCAAAGAAATTAACATTCTCACACTACACTCACAATACATTTACGAGAATCTTTTGTATGTGCATAAAAATCTGTGTAAATTTAAGAAAAATAGTGATCTCCATCAATTTAATTTAAGAAATAAAAATAAACTTGCCTTGCACACTACTAGGCTCCATAAAATATCGAATTCGTTTGTGGGTCAATGTATACAATTTTATAACAAATTACCAAACAACATAGTATTATTATCTATTAGTAAATTTAAGAAATTTGTTAAGCTGAGGTTGTCCAAAAAGGCTTATTACTCAGTTTCAGACTATGTCACAGATTTAGATGTTTGGAAATGAATTGCTCTTTTTTTAAGACCTATGATTGTGAATGTAACTGCTAGTTTAATATTTAAAAGATTTTGAGTTAAAAGAGTGGTGGTGAGTTTCTTTCCTGGGTTCTTTTCTCACCACTCTACCATGAACAATCTGCGAACCCAGCTAGCTGTAATTTTAATCGACAGATTGTTCATCTTTCATCTTTTATTGTTTTTTTTATGACGTTCATAAGTGTCTTTTGTGACCTAAATGAATAAATGAATTTGACTTTGACTTTGACTTAAAGCCTCTGTAGCTAAGAACAATTCAAGAAATATCTACTTAAAAGGATAAACAAAACAATAAATACATGTAGTTTCATCACAAGAGAAAACAATAGCAGGTAGGATTGAACTGAATTCAAATTAACTTAAAAGAAAAACAATTCAAAGTTGAAGGTACTTTATACATGTACTTAAAAATATTTTTTATTTATAAAATCTAGATATATATTAGGTATATATGCATTAACTTAAGCTTAAAAAGATAAATCATAATTGTAAGATATTTTTGATGCCATGCAAGAGGGTATGAAGTATCTCTATCTCAATCAGGCTCAATCATATATCAGGAACTCTTGAGAATGTATGTCTCTATAATTTATGGAGGTACATACATAGCTAAACACCGACGTATTTAAATCATAATATATTCTAATTATGCGTTTATATAAAAATTAGGCTAGTAACATATTCACAAATAAATTCGTGAGTTAGAGTTTAACAGTTAAAAATTACATGTCTATATTCTCCTAACTTAAAAATATATTTAGCAGCCAACAATAATAAACATACCACCAACTAGTCAGTTAATAAAAATAAAAGCCCATCTAAACTTAATTATTATTCTCCTGTATAACATAGTCCCATTCGTTATGATAAGAATCTTTCAAAAAATATTCCTTCTGCATATTCCTTGTACAGAATTGAAACTTGTACGTTTTCAAACAAATTCTAAATGATTCGGTAAGTAATGAAATATAAACGAAATAGTAAACTCTAAGAGTCAATAACCTGGGTTTAACGGGTAATAACCCGTTAATATTCATACAGAATAACATTGAAAGAATACATGACACTTATCTAAAACGATTATGGTAGTGAATAGCTAAACCGAGTGTAAAAGAATTAGGCCCACATGTAATTGAAATATGAAATGAGGTTGAAACAGTAACCTAGAACAAAAAAATTTAAACCTACTTTATTATAATCATAATAAGACATCAAAATATTGCAAACGAAGCTTTTTAATGTCGTTACTATGTTAAATGTTGCAGAAATATGTAATATATATTTAAGGTAGTTTAAAAATAGCGTTCGTGCAAATTTGCAGTTTAGGTTTGTCTAACACTTTTGTTTCGAATATTCTGAGCACACTACAGAAAACCATTTAGATACTAACCAGCATTACTTTTAATGTGTTTAAAAACAAACAACCTAGCTACATAATTTTATGAATCGTTATAACTAAGAACATCAAGACCTTGTGGTTAGCAATTCTTACTGCACTACTGCTGACCTCTGGGGTCATAACTTCGTTCCCTATTCAGGACACATATTGTGTGAAAAGCACAATCATTATGTTATATATTACATGTGTGTGTCTAAAGTATTATGATGAGTGGTCTGGTCACCATAGTCCATAGGAGGTCCATAGTCATAGTCCATAGTCCATAGTCCATTTGGGATAAGACGATCGTGTGTAAGAAGTTATAATTTATTAAACATCAACCACGGGCACCATCTGCGAGTAAATTCTTTATTTTAGGCGACGTACGGCACACGCGGCAGTCGCCTCCTCGCGGTTGGCCATTAGGGGAAAACCCGTCCAGTCACCCCGCGGCCACAGAAGTAAAACAGTCATGTATTCAAACATGTCCACTCAGTTTGTATTGCCTTCCCTTGATTTATCATACACTTGGCTAAATATGTTAGCCACTTTGTAAGACTTAAAATACATGATACTCTGATAGCTCTAAGAACTCTCTTTATGCTTACCAATAGCGAGGTATGTCCATAAACTTGTATTAAACTTACAGGAATGGAGTGTTTCACGTAAAGAAAACTATAACGATTAATTCATTTGTTGATGGCCTATAACAAGTTATATTTTATAGTTAATGAAGCCGGCGACTTTATTATAGACAACTAGTGTTTATTATTTGACTCAATCAAAATTTGCTAAAATATGTGGACATTGTTTGTGCTTAATTACTATTCTTTATATAGTTTATAATGAAGCTATTATTTCAAACTAAGCATATCAAAAGTAAATTTAAACTAAAGCATAAGTTGAATAATTTACACATTGTACAAAATAAACCTACCGGTGTCAATTATTATACTTAACTCATTATAAATAGGTACATATGGAACGATAGTTCTAGGACGTATTACACATTGGTATCAAATACACAATACCTTAACAGTCACTCGACGAAACAAATGATACAAAATTAACCCTATCAATAAATCTCTTCGTCATTTCATATTTTATTTATTCATTTATACATCTTTATTACACGCCACTGCAGTATAAATACTGTTCAGACAAAGTAGGACATCTACTTCTGGTATTACAATTGGCGGTTTTATCGCTCACGGCGATCTCTTCCAGACAATCTTTGTATGGATATTGTAAAATCTAATTCATATCGGATGCACATTCGATTTAATACGAAATAATGGTTCAGAGGTCCTAATGAGAGTTTATTTCACATCTTTTCGATTTTCACGGTGAGTGCGTCCGGCATTGTGATTGGAGCGCACCTAAGTCTTCACCAATCACAACGCCAAACGCACTGTTTGTCAAATGCGAGTTGATGTGAAGTATATATAACTTACACGAGTTATCTGATGAAATAACTTACGTCGAAAAAAAACAGCAAAAAAATGGAACCGAACAAAATAAGGCGCTTGTCAGTGTATCACTGACTTGTTAAAATGTTTAACATAGTTCCTTTAAAAACTTAAAAATTATTGACTTTAACCATTACAATTACTCATTTTCTGACTCAAAAAAGAATATATATGTAACTTGGAAATCCCTTATAGACAATTGTAGTATTTATGCATAAAAACTTATTAAATTTTTAAGTGTTCACTTCTATGTCTTACTCAAGTGCATAAATAAATAAATATTGGTTACTATATACTACTAAGCTTATAATTTTCTTAATTTGTTGAAATGTTATTTTTTTTAATTAGGTATACAATAGCATACATGCTTAAAAGTTCTAACATAGTCATAGGAACAAATGATATAATGTTAAGCAGTTTTTATGAAGCGGTTAGGAGTTATAAATAGGTTTATAGTGAATAGTAAGTTACTTGTGTAAAAGAAAAAAAAATAGGACATCTTAAAGCTTTTAATTTTTAGGTACGTTAATCGCTAGTTAACCGTTAGTTTTCAAAAGAAATTTAAGCAAGAGCGACAATGAAAACTTTTCGCGTACCCAAATTGAGTCCCAATTTACACGCAATAATTACAATTACAAAATTATCTAGGTTTAAAAATTCTAAATTAACTCTAATGATTCAACAGAGGAAACTCACTGAATACTTATGTTATCATATTGGTTTTTAATATTTATATTACATTTGTAATTACATCAAAATGGATAACTTTATATCTTGATTTCTTTTGCATCGTGAGTGACTGAACTGAAGTTAAGTCAAGATAAAATATGTTAAAAAAAATCTAGTAAAATAAAAGTTGCTACAAAAGTGTTGCCACCTTTCCAAGGGTGTGGCCTGTCAAACTAGAGTGGCGTCCTAAACCTACCGTGTTTTATGTCATTCTAGACATAATGTACGCATCTAATGGATAAGTGTGTTAGTATATTTGGAGATACAAAGGAAAAAGAAAAAATGATATAATAATCTACTTATATGCTGGTCGAAGTGAAATTTTGTACACAAGGCTAGCAGGTTAAAAGCAAACACTGGAATAAGATTTGAAATACCATGTGTCCTAGTGTAACAAAGACAAAGCTATCAGTCCCCTGGAGCTAAAAGCGCTCTGACCAATGCGACTGAGACTTATCTTATTATAAGCTATAATGTTGTTACAAGCAATGTTATAGCAGAAATTGCATTGTACTACTTTCAATCCTAGTTTGAAACCAATACATTTCCTGATCCAGTTATCAGTTTCAATTGGAGTCATAAATTATAAATTTGATCATGACTTTTTATACTCTTAGTGTCTTCATAACTCTTCCAATCAGACCATGAGAATATAATAGAACCACAACTAGTCCTGTCTTCATAGTTTTATAATATTAACTAAAAGCATACTAAATGCAACCTGACATATATTAATTAGCTAACAATAATAACCAATAAATAGGCCATAAGGACCACTTACACTGTTTATACATTTATACAAAAAAAAACAAATACAGACTAAAAAATAATTTTATATATAATACCCGAAAACAATAGCATATGCTGTCAAACATGTCTTTTGTGAGGAAAAGAGTATTGCGCTGTGGTACTTTTTAGAGGAGTTTTAAACTACTGAATGGAAAAATATACTGGAACCAAATGAAGTATAATCTTTTTTGTGTTCTATGAATGTGAACAACATGTTGGTATATAGTATAGTGCAACTGTTAAGTGTTATACTTTCTATAGTAAAATAATATTTACAGAGATTGTCTTAATGTAATGATGCACATTTTCCCAGCATTTACCACACTACAAACTATATATTTCTAAATTGAACACACACATTTGCACACCACACGAGTTAAGACAATCTCTATATTGAAATTTATACAATATTTATAGTTTTTGCTTAGTGCCTATGTCATAGACTTAACATACATAATTTTTGGTGGTTTATATGTAGAAAAAATTTATAATAAATCTTAACAAAAATCAATAAAATAAATAATTTTTACAATAAATTGATATCAACAGGATGTGGCTTTGTACTTAATAAGGTGTTATAACTAATAACAATAATAATGAGAGATAAAATGCCATTATCATAGAAAGGGGAGCCCAAAACACCACATCAACTGTGTTGATTGAAATGTAAGGTATAAGGCCCCATGCTACAAGTACATATGTTGTATTATAGTTACTATTTTGTATCATTGAATCATTCAAACATAGAAAAACATGATCTAATTGTTATACACCACAACGGCCGCAGCATTCAGCTTGCTGTGCACATACAAACACTACATTTAAATCACTTTAGCTTAAGTAAAAAGCAATCATCAAACCTAACATTCATTAAGAAATCACACATCCATTCTTGTCCTGTATGTGTCCATCTGACCGCTCAATCTCTGACAATATAGCATGGAACATGTCTGTCACAGACTGAAATGAAAGAAATTAATATGTTAGAATTAATCAACTTATCATACTATGCTACAAAGAACTAAGTCTTATTAGCATTGTAAAATGAAGGCTTCAATAACATATTACGTTCTAATTAAAAATAAGCTTTAAGTGATGACCTCTTCATGGAGCCTTGCATGAGTTATAGAGAAAAAGATTTCACTGAGATGCTGCTCTATATTGAATGGATACTGTATCCATTCAATATGGAGTACTAACACACACAAAATATCAAAAATTTTATTGGCCTAATAAATTGTGAAGTATCTCAACGTGAAATTCCGTAAAATAGTGAGTGTTTTCTAAAAGAAAAGCCTATTTATAGTGTGATTATTTTTACAGTATGATTTATAATTATAGCAACTTCATAAAACAATAGAGATGACCCATAAACTCTTAAATTAACAGAGTGTAATCAGAAATTTATTGTAAAATAATATGAACTTTTAAGAACATTTTATAGGCATGTTAACTTTACAAGCTAGTTTAATTCTCTCTTTAAAATGTTTTAATATATCTTTATGTTACACTAGTTTTTTTCTTGTAAAGTCAAGTAACTGTATTAAAAATGTTATTCATGAAAGTGAAAGCAGAATAAATTGCTTATGAAAGTGAAGCATACCTCATTACGTTTAGCACTGGTTTCAACAAATGCAGCCCGCCATCTTTCAGCAAGTCTTTTACCCTCCTCTGTACTAATTTTTCTTTCAAGATGAAGATCTGTTTTGTTGCCAACTAATACTATAGGTACACTGAAAGCACAACAATTGTCAAAACTTATAGAATTGAAATGTGTGTAATCTTTTTTTAAAAATCCCAGATACTCACTGGATTTTACCAACCATGTCCAGAAGTTTATCATAGATAATTTGTACAATTTGAAAACTTTTGCTGGATGTTATAGAGTAGACCAAAACATAGCCATGAAAATCCATGCTGTATTGTAACGGGAATATGCTGTATTCATCCTGACCAGCAGTATCAACCAACTTAACTTCATACTCGGTAGAATTCAGTCTGATAAATTTTGTAAATGCTTTGGAAGAAATAAACTGTAGTTAGTGGTTATGTATTAATGGAAAAATACATAAAAAAAAAACAATAACAAATACTAAATACCAAATAAAAATAAATAATATAATTCAATATCTAACAAACAGGGTAATTATTGTCCAATCACTGAATTGATTACAAACTAATCTTGGTACGGAACAGAATATGAGGATGTGGGATACGATTTGAAAGCTCAATCACAATGTGACAAGCCATGGTTATCTTATCAAAAGCTCTGTAAAGCATACTTACTGTTTTCGATTGTAGGATCATACGAGTCAACAAACTGCCCTTCTACAAACTGTATGATTAAAGAAGACTTTCCTGAAATTTTTTTTTAATAATTATTATAACGTCACTAACATTAAATAACGCGCACAATATTTGGAAACGATAACTTTACCCACAGAACGGTATCCCATCATAGCAATCTTTCTCTGCTTTGATGGCATTTTAATAATTACAATGCAAGCAGTATACTGTCCAAAAGGCTAATATTTTAGAGTTTTAAAGTAAAAACAGTGTTAAAATTCATAATTCTTCAACACTTCGCTTGTTTGACAATTGTATTTGACATTTTTGAACCCTATGTCTGCTGTACACTTCGGCTTGATCCTAACAATTTGGTACTGTTTTTTTGAAGTAGTCTTTTATCTTTTGAAATTTTTTCCATCAATCAGTAATAAGAATGTATGAGATTTCTACGACATAAATTGGTTTGGCTGTAGTGGGTACATTTTTTTACTACTATTAGTCGATACCGTTGAACCAACAGCTCCATTAGAATTTTTTAGATTTTAGATTTATATCATTATATTCTGTGAACAAATCATTTCATATTTATTATTATGATGTTCTTTTTTGAGCAATATTCGATAAGAGATGCAAGGCTAATTTTGGTAATGATCTAAAACTTTTAATAGATAACTTATATTCAAAGTAATCACTTTAGATTCCTCTCTAACACAAAATTTTGAGCAAGACAAAAGATTGTGTGTAAAAAACCCATTGACTACGCACTGTAATATCGAATAATTTTAAGGTAGAGTTTAATTTGTCAGTGCCACTGTTTCCGTAATTGTGCTTAAGGATGTTAGCTCAAGTTTGATAAGAGAACACACTTTGATTTCACTAAAAATGGTGGCCGTGATCATCGCAAAACTTCCCTTTAGATTATCTTTTGGAGTTTAGTGTTCAAGCTATATACTAAGTGATTTCAGAGCACTTAAATCAATTATTGAAAACTTATTAGCTTTTATATCCTTCATATAAATTATTCTCATCAACAGCTACAATTAATTTTGCAGTATGAAATGTGGTCGAAATCTATGAAAATATTATTAATCGAATACATCCATCCAAATACAATATATTATCTTCAAGAAGTCAACACCTCGAAAACCAATGAGTTCAAAATTTGGCAACACTGAGTGTATTTAATGTAATGATAATAAAATTTTGTCCGTGACGGAATTTATGTCTGTATTTGTTATATGAAATTGCTATAAAAATTGTGTTCTTAAAGGCTTATTAATATAACTTGTTTCCTCATATAAGTTTCTCATTAATGTGATTAGGTAGATATTTTAAACGTACCTATGGACTGATTCATCTTGAATACTTCATATCAAAAGCGAGGCTCCAATGACAGTGTTATTTTATATTACAGTCTTATTACAATGTCTTTCCCTGAGTGTCCAGCAAGTTTGAAATCTATTCAGCATTACTTAAAGACTGCTGCAGAACATGATAATAGAGATCCTGTAGTGGCCTACTGGTGTCGGCTTCATGCTTTACAAACGGGTTTGAAACTTACTACTAAGAAAACTCGGGAAGAATCTGCGCTTTTAATAGGTAAAGTACTTAATGATTTAAATCTCATAGTAACATATGATAGAAGCTCAAAATTATGCAGTTTTTTTCAATTGATGTACATTTAGACATTGGCCTATTCACTCAGATAAAAGGCCACAGTATGACTAATTTGTATAATAATAATTCGAGTCGTCTACACAACCAATAGACAGTGCTAGTGTTATGGTAACCAAACTACTGCTGAATACACTTATATATTTCTAAATGCTTACATATTGTAAATTAATTAAACACATTTGTTCTGGACGAAAATCAAATTGATTACCTCTGGTTTAAACATCATAATTGCTAACAATTAAATCAGTATGTGATACAATTATACTGCTATCATTATGCATTTAGAATATTATGGTCAACAAAAGCAAATATAAACAATGAGCCTTTTGGTCTATGAATGAATAAATGAGAACTATGTTAATTGATTAACTGTCTATTAATAACATTGTAGCATTGATGGACTGGTTAGAAGAATGTAAGAGAATTAACAAGGATAACGATGCAATAAGCAATGAAGTTGCAGCCCAAGCACATCTTGAGAATTATGCTTTGAAATTATTTTTGTACGCTGACAAGCAGGACAGAGAACAAAACTATGGAAAGTAAGTAGTTTAATCTGACAGCATCCATATTTATGGAGTTTATTGTTTACTGAAGTGATTATTATTACCACATGAAAATTATGATTTTCATAAATAATAGCAATTGTATCAAGTTAAAAAAATATTAATAATAACATTTGATCATTTAAGGAATGAATTTCATAAAATGTAAAATTGTGCTCTACACAATTAAAGCTCTAAACGATTAGATTTCAAGCTAAAGTATCAGCTGTAGGATTTTATTTATAAACATTTATAATCATTGGAATGTAATTGATTATATAATAACATTGAAGATTGGTTTTGGTTTGTGCAAAAGTTCTATTACCTAGAATTCACAATCAGATTTAAATATGTTTGTATTTGATAAAATTGTTGGTGATCGTTTTGGGATATGTAATAGTGAACTAAATGAAAATGAAATCATGGCACATAGATAATATAAAATAAAAGTGTAGTGTTTTACTGGACTAGTTCATTAATAATTCCTTGACCTTGAGTGTATAATCAAGATACTGCATTGACAAAATACTTGCATATATTTAATTTTCTTTTTGGTTAAATGGATTATGAATCATAATAGTAAAATCAGTCGCATATCAATTAAAAAATATGTTTTTATTAAATTTAGTCAAGGTTACTATTTAATAAGTAAAATTTATTAAATTTGTAACAAAAGTGTTGAAAATGACAGAAAAAGAGGTTGTATTCTAATAAGTAGATTTAAATAATTATAACACTCACATGAGATAAATAATATGTTTTTGTTTTAGGAATATTGTAAAAGCTTTCTACACTGCAGGTATGATTTATGATGTACTCTGCACTTTTGGTGAACTCACTGATGAAGCTGCTCAGAACAGAAAGTATGCTAAGTGGAAGGCGGCTTATATTCATAATTGTCTTAAAAATGGAGAGACACCAGTACCAGGTATTATTAAAAAGACTTTTGAATCTTGTTTCAGGTGCAGGCAGCATTTTAGTTCTTCTTCAATACTAATTGAAAAGGGTCAGACTCTAATTTCATTGACCTCATGTATGTTTCAGGAAGTTTAAGTATTCTATGATGATAATGAGAAGGAGGTAAATAAGCAGACGAGTCACCTGATGTCAAATGACTTCCCTCATCCATTCACGCTCTTCCAGTTGAAATCTACTACCAACTTTACCAACCAATATTTAAATTACACAAGCTCTATAGATATGCATATGGCACTAAGCAGACTTCGTGCAGTATAATTGCTGGCAATATAAATAACGAAAGTACTTTACCACATTTTAAGTGAGGGTGATGACACAAAGGGTGGCAAAGCACTTGTTATAAATTACAAAGACATCACTTAAACCCAAACACCATAAGCACAGCATATACCTATAGCATATCTGTTGATAATTCTTTAGGAATTACAGCTGATGAATGCATGCTTAATACTAGGTTAACTTCCTTCAAAACATCTTTTGTAAAGGAAGTGTAAATATTTTGATTTTTGGAGTTTTCTCTAAAAAAACCTCTGGACTTACAATTTTAAGATATAATTAAGTTTGATTGATTTGATTTTTTTCCGATAGAAGTTACATAGAGACTTAGAAGTGAATCTAAGTGAAATCACAGACCATATGAGAGGTCCTCAAAACAGATTGTGATCATGACCATTGTCTTTCAAGGTTACAAACTAGTGTTTGGAGAAAGTTCACCTGTTTGCATTATTATAAAGATATGTAACAACAGTTGCTAAATTTCAGGACCAATGCAATCTGAAGATGGAGGAGAAAATACAGAAGAGCCAAAAAGTGACAGCCAACCCGCTCCTGAGCCAATACAGCCTCAAGTTTTCCCTACAGTAAGTCCATCAACACCGCCTGATGCACCATCCAGTTTTAGCAACTCATTGCCTGATCCTAATGCTGCAATGAAGGCAGCCTCACAACTACCTCCGGTGCCATACACACCAGATCCAAATCCAGGAGGTTTCGTGCCTTATGATCCGTCACAGCAATCACAACCAGCACAGCCGTCTACTTATTATGGTGATATTTCTTCTACGGCGCAACTCACTCCAGATCAAATTGCTAAAGCGCAAAAGTATTGCAAGTGGGCCAGCAGTGCCCTGAATTACGACGACATTAAAACAGCGATCGGCAATTTAAAGAATGCTTTAGAATTGCTCCAAACTGGTCGCGATCCTGCTTGAGAAGAAACAACATGTTGAGAAATGTTGCAGTTGCATCAATTCTATGAATATGTATAGATCGTTTATTATTATAATTTAGGTACTTCAAAAACAAAGCAAAAAGCTTACAATCATAAACATAATATTATAAATATATTTTTAGGCTTGCATGCAGTGATACTAATTACAATGTTGTTAATAATATGATAGTTTTTATTGTTACTGCCTTTAGCAGACTTGTGTATATGTATACATGTAATATACTTATGATAATGCTAATAAATTGTGTGAAACCGTTCTAAATCTCTGACTTAGGTTAATACAATAGTGCAGTCTTAAACATCCAACTAATTTGGCCGCAGAATTACTTTTATTGTTACAATTAATTACCGAGCAGAATTTCTGTAAAATAATTGGGTCAGTGGAGTAGGTAGGGTAGGTAGGAGTTGGTATTGAACCAGCTATGTTATTTTCTTTATTAATCGAGATCTTAGTGTATCTTACATCGTCGTGCGAAAAGTGGAATGCACCTACACAATAATTAGATTTTTTATATTTTTTTTATATTTAGATTTAGATCTTTGGCTGGAATATGAACTTTAAATTTTCTAATCTTATCTAAACTTGAAATTACTTTAATATTACATTACCTGCGAAAAGTAAAAACAAATGTTTTTAAAAATAATAATTTTTAAAGCTTTAACCGAAAACAGAAGATGTGCCGATGTTTGCAGTATCGTAAAAAATTGCTAAGTGTTTTCACTTTATTCAGATAATAAACTTAAATAATTCTAGCATATATTTAAGTATGTAGAAATAAAAAAAAAATCAATACACTAGTCATTTATTCATTAATCATTACTCAAGACACACACGTCACATATTTTATTATTACTGACATACCATATACTAAAACTATTTTAGTAAGCTACAAAATGTCTAAAGATATATTACATAAATTATGATTTTTTCAGCATCTTCCAATTTTCTAATCCAAAAATTCCACCGCAAAATCCTTGTACAAGTCGCTTGTCTACCGCACTGAGCGTCTGTTTGTTTGTATGTTCACGGTGCTTTTGGCAAATTGGGAAAGGTCTATGATCAGTTCACGAGTGGTAGGCTGATTGTTGTTTCTTAATGAGTAATTATTATTATGGAAAGATAATATATTTAAAACTAAATATTAAAAAGCTTGGAAGTTATTTGTATTCTGGTATGATTGAGCAAATAATATTAAACATAATGTATCTGTTAACAATGTATTTCCAGTGCAATAAATATTTTTTTATATATCAATACGCAGTGGCAGTTATCATTATAAATCTCCATATACATGACACACATTCACATTACTCACACTTACAAAATGAACCTAGCATGTATCGCTTAAATTAATATCACTTTTAGGTACAATTAACTAATTCATTGAAGGCGCATAGTCACCTAGAGAATTAGTATGAACTAAATCGTCTGTTCTATATTTAAATAATCTGAAGGTCATGACTTCAATAGAACTTATGATGTTTAAAAATTAATAAGCTGATGAATATAATGTAATTCGCAGGTTTCTCTAAAATACAATCACAGTGTGATTAATTACTATATAGCAATAAATAGGACTCGTATAAAAACTCTCATCGCGTCATTTTGGAGAGAGATCTAAAATCACATTCGGTATATTAAACCAACTGATAATGTCAGCACTACATTGAAGCACAGTAAGTAGGATTGCTCTTCAAGAATATTTTTATAGTACAATTTATTCTCTCTTGAGCCCATTCCCATTCTGTGTCGCGGCCGATCGTTCCATTTCTTCTCGACGGCTTATCTGATACCTGAAAAATTATATTTATTCATTTGTAAAATTGATTTTGTTCAGAGATAAAGTTAATGGTAATTTTCTTTTTTCGAAATGGAGAACCCACACATATTCACTATATCGCATTGTAACATTGCTGAAATCTTAAAAACCAAGGCACTTGCCCAGAGAAGATATAAATAGTTTGCTTTCACGGCTTTGATTTTATTTACAACAAATAAATATTTTAAAAGTCGTAGTGAATAATGTTCATTCTAAACTCTTTTGTATTTCTGGACGACACTAACTTTGGTTACTAATGAAATATGTTAATAGACGGTAAAATATATATATACATTCCCATCGGTCTGGAAAATGTATTATTTGCGCGACACTGGTTCGTCATCGCAGATTCTCTGGCCAGTTGCCAGGCAATGGCAGAGTGGCGCGATAACACTAATTTTATTTCGTAACTCTTGTTTATATCACATAAAAATTGGTTCAAGGTGCATTAGCCTTATATACGACAACCCTCGATAGATTCATAAAAACTGTTGCAATTAAGCTTTCAATGACAAATAGGTATATCTACGTCGTGCACGCGGCTACAAAAGACATTCTGTTATTTACCGTTCACCAAAGTTTTTTAAGATTTTTAATCTTCAAGTACCTTCTCAAAAAATTATAAGGACTTGCTTGTTTTGTACATAAAAAAAATCGAATAGTTTTACTCACTATTTCCAAGTTTCAAGGAAATACTTTTAATTGATATGATTTAATATATTATTTGTTACAAAACATTTCAACATATATGTTGATTCACAATTGTAGGACTAAAAAGCGTAAAACGCGTTTACAATTACCGCATAAATATTCTTCATGACAAAAGAAAAGTTTCATGGACTTCTTATTAAAAATCTGACTTAACGTAAGGGATATTCTTAATTAAATAGCAAATTAATAAATAATAACAAAATCTTCCCAAGGAGCACCATGTTGCACTTTACCATGAAATAAATAAAGTCCTCTTTAAATTATTAATATTAATATATTCTGCATTTCCTATTCGCAATGAGGATAATGATCAGCACTGTTGGATTCACTCCTGCTTTCCATCAGGCAGAGTAGTTACTTTAGCAGGCTTTATATTTAAAAAAAAAGAAAGCGTAAAGTGTTGATGTTATGGGACACATCCCATTTCGTGCATTGTAGACTTGTGGACGTTTTGGAAAGTGTTCGTTGTGAATCTAACTATATATTATTAAAATTACAAAAAATAAGTCACCTTGTCCCGTGAACTTTTTGAACAATCAAAATTGCAAATGACTAAGTTAATGGATCGCCGGCGGCGACTATTTTAACGGTATTGAATCATTTTCATTTAATTTTGTCTGTTTTTGAGAATGAACAAAAACAAATAACATTGACGTCATCCGTGACTTCCCACGTGTTCCCAGTCTTACTGGATTATTTAAACTATTTGTGCTTTCTAAATATTAACTCAGTGAATAAATATAAAACAAGTTATTCCAAGAAGCTCACCAGACGACGAGACGTCCACTGAGCATAAAGAAGAACACCAACGCTGGCGCACATCGGTCGAATGGATCGCCAACCATCACGTGAGAATATGCTGCCAGTATCATCAACAATAACAGCCCTATGTTAGCTGTATTCTTAACTTTATCTAAAAAAGAAAAATGAGCACATTCAACTTAGCTTCGAGAGCAGATCATTAAACTTTAGGGGAGGGTATGGTGCGAAAAGCATTCCCCGCGTTAAAAAAAAAAAAAAAAAAAAAAAAAAAAAAAAAAAAAAAAAAAAAAGATCATTAAACTTCCAACTTCTGATTAATCGCATTATGCATATTTTTGCTTAGTAGTTTGGATACTGTTGAAATGTGTCCATTAATAAATGTTCTAATGTAATGTTATTCCATTTTCTTGAAATAAATTTGCATGAAAGCTCGGGGTTCAGACATGTTAAAGTAATATAATATTATACATTATTTCATATGCTGTAGTAGTGTGAGTACTTATGTCGTAAAGTAAATGAGTAGGTCGAAATTGAACCTTGATCGAGTAATATTTTTCATATCGTTATTCATCATTCGATTAGTGCCCAATACAAATACATAGTAAAACCGAATATTAATTTTCATACATTCACCACGCCACTTTGATCACCAAAGATCCGTAGTTCATAGGCACATAAAGAGCGTAGCCAAGTTTTCTATCGACTCACGTTTCTATTATTAGTTTATGTCATATTATGCAAATGGGAAAATGTTTGAATATCTTAGCAAATATGGCTCTGATAGACCCATACGATCTACAACTGATGTGTTAAAATCTTATCATATACTTACGACTAGGTAGAAGGGCAAGAGCCAATCCAAATAATATTTCGAGACCACCAACAGCTCTTCTGTACCATTTCGATGGTAGTTTGAAGTCCAAAGCTTCGGATAATGGAAAGACTTTGGCATATCTAACATATTCTTTTCTCTGGAAAAAAAAGTATATCATTAGTCCCGTATTATATGTACTCACTCGCATTTTCTTGTGGATTTTGTAACAGTTATATTATAATATTTGACCTCCCCTAGATAGTGCAAAAGACAAGTTTGCAAAAGTTTTTTACCTCAATCCGTTGAAACACTGCCTTACTGAATCTAATATTATAACGTAACATAAAAATGGCGGTAACGTAACATAACATAACGTAACATACATAAATGGCTTACTTACACATACAGAGCTTTATATAATCACTCTACGACCTTAACTACTACCTCTTTCACCTTCACAACATCTTGCCTTATTGTGTTGTGAAGGTGAAACAGGTAATAGCTGTGTCTTATAGAACAAAATTCTTAGTTTCTTCCCTTTTAGTATCCTCAATTGAATTTAAAATGATTTTGCTAACATAATTCATAAATTTTCTTTTCTTCTTGCGAAGCTTTTCGCAAAATATGAGTTTGGTTTAGAATAAATAAATCTGTTCTATCAGTATAACTATCAAATAAACATTCTATACCAACAACGTTATGTATAAGAGTTCATGTTTACATAATCACGAAAACGGAAACTATTTCAAGGTGGTTTATAGATATTCCTGATATAACAAATTGTATCTTCAATTCGTCTATGACTACAATACAATTTAGTGTTTTTATTAGATGTGATTACCCAGTACGCTGATTTTGCTAAGCACCTTTTTAATTGAAAATGTGTTCACAAACGACCAAATCGAAATGGGTTTAGCAGATTCTCTTGATGTGAAACAAAAAAAATGATGTACTCCTAGCCCATTTCGGCCACGGTGATCAGTCCCAACAGAGACTAGTCAACAACGCAGGAAATATTATAGAGCACAACTGTGTACGCAAACACAAGTGCATTGTCTGTTCCCGCACTCTCTCAAACCGATGGGACGGTTATCTAACACTACCGGGAAGAGATCAGGTGTAGGATTGACGGCGAGGCACTAGGGTTAAGATCCCATCTTCTAAACTCCGTGCTGTTATCAAGCATTTCTATAATTGGAAAAACTCAATATCACTTTATTGGCCAGACCCGTGCATCAAACCCGAGAGCTCTTGAATGTCAGTCGTATAAGCTAACCGCTAGAACAACAAGCCAGGCAAAAAAACACTTATTTGATTTTTTAAAATAAACTTTTACTGTTCATCACCTCTACCTCGTTGGTCTAGGTTAACACATGCGATTGGTGATCCAGAGGACTCAGGTTCAATTGCCGAGTCGGATCTAAAATTGTTATTGAATTTTTCTAACAAAAAATCTTAAAGATAGTACCAAGTATGAAGTTTCACGCCCGTGCCCCGAAGAGTGTGTCAACCCGTCATTCCCGGTTGTCCTGAACACCAATGGCAATCTTTTCGGCAAGTCAGTACTCTCAAATATACTGACAACTAGTTTAAGCCTCTACTTCAGTTTGCCCTTGGGATGGCGGAAGTTGGATGCCAAACACTCCGTGGAAAAACTGATATTCAGATAAACCGAGTTGAAGTAGTAGGCGATCCCAAATAATCTTGGGAATGATGAGGTGATGAATGATGGCTAGGAAGATGACTTGTTATACCTTAAAGTCTGCTTGCTACATATACAGGTGGACCACGAATTAGTTAACATTTGAAAAATCGTATAAAAAAACCGTTTAATACATCATATTTTTTTTTTATTTACAAGAAAGCCTCTAAATGATCACCGTTTCGAGTTTTGCACTCTTCTAAGCGAGCACCGAAATTTTAGAATATTCGTCGGCACTGCGAGGTCACGCACATCTCGTCGCTGATTTTTATTTTAGTTGACATAGTGTTTTTGGTTTATTGATGTAGACCCGATTCTTCAAATAACCCCAACAAAAGAACTCTGCTGGGGATAGATCTGGACTTCAGGATGGCCATAGAATGTCAGCAGTCCCGATAAATGCAGGCTCACTAACAAGTGTAGCTATAAATTTATGAATGATTGCCGAAATTGTTAATTTAGGATTCTGTTTGGAGGAATGGCGACAAGTTTTTTGACATCGTTTTCTTTTTCAGTCCGTAAAGGAAACCGAAAACGATATAAGTGAGCAAAATATAATACATTGAAATACTGAAAAACAGATTATTCATCAAAACTTATTCCTTATCTCCATTTGATGAAGAGTTAGAAATAAAATAATAATATAAAAATTCCAAATTAACAATATTTAACGAAACTAAAAAACGACGTTTTTAATTTCGCTAATTATTGTAGACGGATTAATACAGCGATATTAAAATAAAAACCAAGATGAAAAGTAAATTGCACATGCTGTTGTGCTTGTGTGCATGTGCTGAAGAGGATTCCGTAAAATGACGGATTAAGGATACAAAGTGTTTCCACCTCCGTTCATCCCATGGTTGTCGTAAGAGGCGAGTAAGTGAGCAAACTACGCAGGGCAATATCACTGCAAAGAGAAGGAAAACTTGAAACACACCCTATAAAAATCCGCCTGGCCAGTGTGGTATAGTAGGCCAACACCTCCTTTTTAAGAAGAGTAGAGAGGATCCATGTCCAGCAGTGGACTGTTAAAGGCTGTTGATGATGCTGATGATTTATGGAAAGGATTTACTGTTTAAACGGATTTTCTTGTTCGATAATCCTTCTTCGACACTTTGTGTAGAAAAGGGAATCCTTTTCGTACACAAATGTCGAAGTAAACTTGAATAATTTATGAGTAAATTGTAATGTCATGGAATAATTATATGAACGTTTGTTATTAACTCAAAACCAATACCTACATGATACGTGTTACACGCTATAGCCTCAGAAACTAATAGCTTGACTAGAAAGAATTGCCAACTAAAGCTCTGACACTTACAGGATTGTGCCTTGATAAACAGACGAGGTCCATAATCACACACGTCCATTAACAAAAAAATAATACAAAAATTTACAGTAACAGCGCTAAAAATCGAATTATACCTAAAAAGTTTATGTGTGAAGTGCCACATCTAGACCGATGATATATTATGGATTCAATGTTAGTGATGAGTTTAAACGTTTATTTTTTATGCATCTATTCCTACGTTTTTTGAAATAAATATATTTAAAATACGATATCAATAGTAAACTTTCTCTATAAACATAATATTACGCCATAGATACAATTGTTTTTTTGCAGACTTTATTTTGTAACTTCAATCACATTACATAACGTTAACAATAATACATACCTAATATTACGAGTATAAAATATATACAAATACAAAGTAATTTAAAAAAAGTCGGGAGTCTGGAAGGGGGCATTCGCGATCGAATCACGCTGTCGTAACAAGACAACTCGGTGGTGGTATTAGGCGGCAGGCCAAATACAAAAATAGCGAGCCACATCGCTGTGCCACAAAAATCTAAATGCAACTGGCGACCTTTTTCTACTTCTGTTCAGTAATAGATAAATGAAAATTACTTACCAAATCTTTGTGCAGTTCTTTGGAAATAAATGGAGTTAACTTTGTTATTCCAACAAAAATAAAAAACACTCCTAAGAGGATGGATAAACTTTTCAACACTATAGAACCCATTTTTTCAAATGAACCACTATAATTTAATACCTATGCAATTTATACCATGAACATACTTAAAATAAATATATTTTCGTTTTTCTGTTTAGGGACATAACATAATTATTCCCTATTTTAACTAACGAATCCTGTTAATACAATTAAATATATATCTATGTCGTGTATGACATATCTTCTAATAATTTAATGAAAGGTGAAAAAATACAAGCGTGTGTTAGAAGCAAACACGATTCGCGCCGGCGCGAAAAAATCCATATCGAACTCTTACCAGTGTTACCCGTAAACAAAATCCAAATTAATAGTCTGCTTTCAGGTGTAGAGTTTTTAACTAATTTCAAAGAAAAGAGATTATTAATTCAGCTGAACATGCATATTAAGCGATTTATTCACTACTTTTGCGAGCTTTTTTTTAAATTAACCTTTCACTTGAATTACAATTCATCAGTTAACAGTATGTTTAAAAAGTAACTAGCTACTGAATTAAAAATATTTGTTGATAAAAAGCAAGATAAAAGAGATAATTGGTAATTTATTTCATTTTTCTCAGAAAAATATAAATTTTTTTTTTAAGTATAAGTATATATCCATGGGTCACGTGAATGCAAACACCAATAAGAAAATATGTCGTAATCGTCCATATTCACAGTCGATTAACCAATCAGCTGTCTTGCTTAGACTATCTTAAGTTGGCGCGAAAATGCAAATAGTAATTTGTTTAGTAAGTGATTATAATTTGTGGCAAACTATCCAAGATCTCTTTCATTATGTTCTTCTGAATATAGAAATGCTACAGTGCTAATTTTAAGTAAATACATAGTAAATTTTCATAAAACTGAAAAGTATTCTGGTGAATAATGATCATAGGTAGTCATGTTACTATGTAGTTTAATTTGATTAAAGCGTAAAATAATGTATTATATTTTACTTTACGGGTATTACTTCAAACATATGAATGTTTTAAAATCATTTGAAAAGTAGTCAATTCCCAGAACCGGTGATACTTATTCTCAGTGATAAATTAGCTTATGGTTTACAATTTGAAGAAGGTCAAGGGGGGGCGGGATAAGTCCGGCAGCGGGTCGAGGGCTCTGCTTCTCCTATGTGCGTTTTACTTCCCTTCAGCAACTCGAATGTATGTCGGTAAAACAGTGTCTCTTGCTAGTTCTGGCAACAAATTACTGATCTTACTACGGCTCTTACAAGAGTAGAAAATATTTTGCAAAAATGTTTATGTCGGTAATTGCGGTTACGAAGTTGGAAATTATCGGGTGTTTTACAGTAAATGGCTACATTATACACCTAATTTATAGTTAAATATATATTCAAGTGAGTATATGCAACTTTTTGAGTAACATTAGTCAGAAAAAAAAATCTCAAAAAGTAATGTTGGGGTAATGCCGTATGCTACTTCAAGCAAATTCCGACACATCTCGGTTTTACCCTGTTTCAGATATAGCATTTTTTTTAAATCTTTTGCCTTGTTAACTATTGCGCGTTTTTGGAACGTAGGTAATTTCATTTTACATAATTATTTTAAATAAGAGTCTGTTTATGAGCACACCGTTTAAGGTGTCTTACTAATACGATTTATGAGTTTGTTTTTCTCAACTTAGTAGCATATTATTTTCATTTTTAGGTGAACACAATTGTTAATGGTGCAGAATTACAAAAGAAAAAGCGTTATAAAGCATCATAGCGGTCCGCATTAAATGGAGCTATCATGTTGAAATAGTTGAAAATATTGTAATAATAAATGAAGAGACCTATTAGTCTATAAGGTTTTGTAAAACTATAAAAAATGCAACTTCAACATTTAAAAGGACCAGGTACAGGACACAAATATATGTTGTCCTTCTGATTATTTATTCTGAAAGACTGATTCAGTATTTTTTTTAAATAAACCTATTTAGTTATACAAAATATTGTATAACTTATTGACATTCTAACAGCCTCAATCTAAGTTTGTCCTTTTAATTAGTTTTTACATTATTTACGTATTTGCGTCACAAACACTATAAAGTCATCAATTACCTTATAAAACTACTATATGACGGACTTGCCCCGAAAAAAGGCGGACTTACACAGAATTTAAAAAAATTGCCATTAAATTCACATTGGAGTCAAAAAATTGCGACATGCCCACTTTGACCTTATTCTGTATTATCCTACCCTCATTTGACTAGGCTTAAGACCCTAACTACCTTAACATAATTATGGCAAGTGTACTTCGAGTTAATAGCTTAATCATGGGATAGTTCAGTTCGAAGACGATTCCAGACTTAGTTCTTATAGTTTTTGCATTTTGTTCCATTTTCCCACCAGATATTTGCGGTATCTCATATCCTAAATATCCTAATTGCGTAATAAGTAAGTAATCTGAAAAACAATACTATTTTCTCCTTTTTTGGTCGTACAAGTAAGCGATTCCTTGTAAAGGAGGGTTGGGTCAGGTATTCGGCCAAAATTATAAGACACTTGTCAACTGACAACGCCGAGTAAGCCGACAATATGCTCACGCCACGGCCCGTGTTAACATTCTCGTTGCAATGTGTGGGAAAGACTCAAACAACGCGTATCCAAAGTCGGGAGCAGTCTAGCTAAAGTTAATGGCTCAATTCAACGCATTTAAAATTTTGGTTCTTGAGTAGTAATTTACTTGATTTTTTTTTACTGTAATACCTGCGAGTACATTAAACTAAGCAAAGCTTGTACTGTAGGTACTAGGAGACTGATAGGACACACATGTTATAGCTTATTACACGTAGATCAATACAAAAAGATGTGCATGCACTGCCTAGGTATTGAACCGGTGATCTCCGTGACATTCACATTCCCATGTTAACATCGCTTATCAAATAATTTACGACAATGACGGTAAAACATTAAAATTTTAACCCGACTTAAAAAAAGGGAGGTTCCTAAATTGGTATATTTATTATGCTTGTTACATACGAACATCATTTATACATTGACTTTGAAATTGTTTTTAAGTAAAGTAATTACCTATTTAGCAGGTACCTGTGGTTAAAGTGCTATCGACGCAAAAACATTAAAATTTTGTGCCATTCTTCTTTATACGGAATATTAATGTGGTGGGTGTAATTCAAATAAAAATAAATATAATTTCCATTGTAACCATTATAACTAGTGAGTGATATTTTACACAACTATAAACTGAGTCCTATATGAAATGAACTTGGAGATCAATTTATTTTCAGTTACAATTTTAGTAAAAGCTTTAGAAGAGATTAATATATTTAACCAAGTTCCAGTATTTTTTAACATAAAATATAAACATGTTCTTAATGTAAAGGGTGTAATATTCTTGTAAATCGAATTCCAGGTGTTTCATGACAGCAGTTAGTTACCAACAGGTAGTATAATTTAACTTTAAAATATGCAGTAAGAATGTATCACATCACATCATATCAACTGTCTGGGACTCTGGTGGTTTTAGGCTACTATACTTAAACACTAGCCAGTCGATTATAGAATACAAGTTATATATATTAATTTCATTATTCTACTATACATAACCATTTGTATTATACATTTAATATTTTTTGATATATTAATTTGACATTTCTTTACAAAAGCTTATGGCTTGTCTGTACACCACATACACACTTTCTGAAAAAAGATCATTCAAAAATTATATGGAGTTGTAAGGTTTGGTTTAATTAATACACAGTTCTGACTTGTCAAAACAATACTATATCTTCTACTAACGGGAACTCTTTTCTAATATAACTATCATAATCCTTATTAAACTCCTGAGACCCACATATCAAAAGTTGATCACTGCTAGAAATTGGTATCAAATTTAATAGTTCATCATACTTGAATTTACTGTTCTTTATTGGTTCTTGATACTTTACATCAGCATTAATTGGCAGACCCAAATATATTTTATATTCAAAATTCCAATAAGACTTATTAGCATAAAGCTCATCTCTAAATAATACAGTGTCTAAAGATTTACAACAATATAAAAGTACAATTTTAGTTATATCATCCTCATTTTTTAAAATGTTATCAATTATTGTAATGAATGGTGCGATTCCAGTTCCTTGTGCAATCATTATCACTCGGCTGAACTTATTAGGTGTCATCTCATAATGTCCATATGGGCCCCTCCACAAAGTGACACTTCCTGTGTCCAAGTTACATAAATGAGAAGAAACTGTGCCATTATCATATTTTTTTACAATTATTGAGAATTCACCATTATAGTCATTTACACGTTTATCAGCTATCGGAGTGTATGCTCGTGTACATGACTTATTACATGAAATATATTTATAAAGAAAATGATGACCAGGTTTCCACCAAACTCTTTTATCATCTTGTACTTTTCTTCTAAAAGTAATAAGGTTGTGTAAATTGCATATACTTAAATTCACAATGACAATGAATTTCGTATATTCCAATTCTGATATACCATTATCTTTGGTAAGATTGATGTTCTTTCCATTTTGTGAGTGTTGTTCATATATCTTTAACTGTTTCTCATATATATCAAATATACAAGGATTGCAACCACTGTTGCAACAGTCTTCTTTATTTGGTTCTACAGGTTTTTCCATCATATTACTGCACGATAATCTATTTTAGAGTGATGCTGTAAAAACACTAACAGGAATAGAAACATATATATGACAATTATTGCTTTAGCGACAATTACTGCTTAATGTAGGCATTGGAGAAGTGTGTCAAATTTGAATTCAAATTTCTTACTGCAAATCATTTATTCATTTAAAACTAGATAAGCTTCTGCCTTTTTTAACTATAATTCCATCATTTTCACGTTATCCTATTACAACAACACAAATCACAAATTTACGCATATCATCCTATTAGAGCATCAACTGCTTGCTTTGTCGACCTAATAGCAGTGTTAGCAACCTGAAGTGGACTGATTATCGTACCCGGGGGCGTAAAATTATCGTACATGGATCGAAATTATCGTATTTTTTAGGATAATGTCAGTTATAGATAAATAAATCATATAAATTGTAATATTGATATGCATGCAGGTACTCTATGGTTTATCTTTTTTAAACCACCGCTGTCAAATCAACAGAACACTGAAACCCAAATGTTTTACACGTAGTACAGACCTGAACTGATTTCCTTTCCACTTCAAGGGAAGTTCAATAAATGCGCCAAGTTTAAAATTCACTCAGACAAAATTTCACTGTTCCCATGCAAATTGGGTATGAAACATGCCAAAATTTTGTATATATAAAGAAGAAATGTATTCATAAAGATTAATTATTTGTGTTATCACTTAGAAATCGCTAACGG
Source organism: Hypercompe scribonia (assembly GCA_949316085.1). Classification (NCBI taxonomy): domain Eukaryota; kingdom Metazoa; phylum Arthropoda; class Insecta; order Lepidoptera; family Erebidae; genus Hypercompe; species Hypercompe scribonia. The sequence continues at coordinate 7,393,749 of OX438967.1, read as the reverse complement.
TAAGCGTGCAAAGCACGAATTGGACCGCACGTTGGTACGCTATGAGCGCTGTGAGCGTGATTCGGACCACGGCCATAATCGAAATATCGAACTTATATTCCCTTGTTCGCATTGGTAGATGCTATACTAACCAATAAGAAAGCGTGTACAGCAGGTGCTGGATAAAGTTACCGTATCGGCAATGGTGAAACTTAGCAGAGCGGATCGTAAGACTCAATAGGAATAGAGAACTTGTATTTCCTAATATTTTCCCAAGATTTTATTGGACAAAATAAAATCATGCTTATGCGAAATTTAGACTATCAGCGCATGAGTGAAATAATATAAATTCTCAAATTTTGCTCATGATAGAAATTATCGTACAATCTGTGTACGATAGTAATATGCTATCGTACATCGTACGCAGGCACAAAATTATCGTAAGTGTACGATAATTATCGCACGGTTCCGAACACTGCCTAATAGTTTTTCTAATGCAGGTATGTCAGTATGATGTACAATGTACAAATTGTACGAATGAAGTCAAAACACGTAATGATTATCGCTCTGATGTGATGCTCATTCATTACCTATTAATATTGTTTTTTTAAGACATTAAGATTTTATTTTATTTTATTTTTGGACGTTCTTTGATTGATAATTAACAACAAATAGCAACCAATCGACTAATTGCTAAATAAATTTCTTTTGGAACTGAATTTTTTTTAAACCTTATTTTCTATTATTGATGAATTCCTTTATTGGCGGCAAGTTTAATTTCTTATAAGTTTAACTCATTGACTACGTTCTATTAACCCCTAATGAAATAACAGCGTAAAGTTAATGAAGTTACTTTATTCAAATTTCCCACTATTGTTAAAATATTTTTGTTCAACTACAGTCCACTTGTCTTGTTTTTTATTTTTTCTCAACAAAGACATCAGCGCCCTCTACACAGACGCCAAACAAATGCCGGTTCTCAGTTTGCTGCCCGCCATAAATTCTCTTTGACTCTGCGTTAACGTTTGCTGTAAACAAGTCTGTGAGTATTTTTATTCAAATTTTGAGGAATTTATTAATCCTTATAAGAATATTTTGTGATTCAAACTTATTTTGCTGACAGTATTTCTAAGCAATACCATTTTATTTGTGGATTTACATGCTATTCTCTCTTGAAAATGTAAGCAGACTCCATTGTAGAGGCTTGGTATTCGTAAATGACTATCGGCTTACTACTTATTCTTTAAAGAAATGTTTTGTGTTGTGTGGCGTATTTCATTTCATCTTTGACATTTTAAGTGTGCGTGTTTGATAAAAGTACTTATTTCTTTACATAGGGTATAGTAAATAGTCCGTAATAAAGCTCTTGTAATTAAGTAAGAGCGGATATATTATTGCCCGAAATTTCTAAAATTAAAAATCTTATTTTGTTGCAATAAGCAAGTAACGCTACACTTGTTAAAATTTGATTTTATGCCTTCACTGGTTTCTTCGAATTAATAATTTAATGTTTATTTAGCGTCACAACGAATTTAAATGCCTAGTGCAATCATGATCATTTTCATAAATAAATAATTTATTTAGCTTCAAAGAATTTAAATGCCCATTGCAATCATGTTCATTTTTATAAATAATTATTTATTTCAGATTGTATCTCGTTAGCAGCTATTAAAATTGCCAGAAATGTCTGATGATGGTTCAACCGTTGTAGAGAAGAAAGGACGCGGCAGACCTAAATCCAATGGAACACAAGCAGTAAGCATTTTCTGATTGTTTCTTTACAAAATTTATACTTCTCTTAATGATATCTCTTCATATTTAAATTGTATTACCAGGAGGCCAAAGGTGATAGCAAGAAAAGAGGCAGACCACCAGCACCAGCCAGGACTAAAGAATCAGCAAAATCATCTGACGATGAGCAAGCACCTATAGCAAAAAGAGGAAGAGGACGGCCTAAGGGTTCCAAGAAAAAATCATCCGCAAGAGGAAAGGTGCGTTTTTCATTAAATAATTTTATTGTTTACATGCATAAGTTTTAAGCATTGTCAGTTGTTTAAAATAATATACTGTTCACATTTCAGAGTGCACCGGTTGAAGGACGGGGACGTGGACGACCACGTAAGGACCCAGCACCACCTAAAAAAGATGCTGCCTCAACTGAAGAGGAACAGGATGAAGATGATGAAGATGAGGGTTCTGAAGAACAGTAAAATCTGTTATTTTAAACATATAACACTCACTTTTAGTGTAATTTGTTTGTCACGATAACCCATGTGTTACTGTAATTCATTAATTTTGTTATAGATCTTTACACTACTGTATCACGCCAGATACTTCACTCACTTTAGTACATAAGGTTATCCTGACAACAAAACTCATTTGAGATTGTCTACCCAATTTTTAATCATGTGAGACATTAAAAGATTATTTCAGATTCATTGGCTGCTTAAGATGTCCCTTGTGTGATTTCTGTGCATTTATTTCAAATATCTTTAGTACAATACAAATCTCACTTGAATAAATTTGGGATGAACTAGCTCTCCCTAGAAAACGTACAACTAAGATTTAATTTGTAAGATCCTTTTTTGTAGAGTTTATTCGAATAGGTATTTTGTAATCTCTTGATTTATAATTCATACAATTTTGTAGATTATTTTGACTTCTAAGACAAGTATTATTTTATATAATAATAAATATTATGTTCACTTTTCAAATTAAAATTATTTACCCTTGTTTACATGTTTGAAGTATTCAATAACACTGGCAGCTATTGTGGAAGGTGTTAATAATTGTATGAAAAAAATATTTAAACCAAGCTGGTATTGTTTCTTTAAGTACTAATTCACTGATGTAGTGGTATGAGTAGTGCCATTTTGTATTGACATTTTATATTTGGCAGACTGAAAACCTTGTTTTTATTGACATTTATTGTGTGTATGTGCGTGAATGTACAACTAGAACAAAATATAAATCTATGAAATCCTAAGGTTTTATTTCATTCGGTGAAGATTAACCCTATACCTATCTTTCAGAAAACTATGTGATGTACCTAATGGGTGTTTTATATAGAGGTATAGAACTTTAAAGTTGCAATAAAATAACGATGGGTTCTTCAATTGACATGAATTTTATTTATCCGAAAGATAATCTTTTAGCATTACATTTTAAATATAATTTCTGGCATATGACCGCCACGGCTGGCGCGGATGCAGTCTAATCTGGACGTCCAATTTTCGATGACTTTTTCCGAAATTTGTGGCCGTATATCGGCAATAACACGGCGAATGTTGTCTTCCAAATGGTCAAGCGTTTGTAGCTTATCCGCATAGACCAATGACTACGTAGCCCCACAGTAAGTAGTCTAGCGGTGTTAAATCATAAGATCTTGGAGGCCAATTCACAAGTCCAAAACGTGAAATTAGACGGTCACCAAACGTCTTTCAATAAATCTATTGTGGCACGAGCTGTGTGGCATGTTGCGCCGTCTTGTTGAAACCACATCTCCTGGACATCATAGTTATTCAATTCAGGAATGTAAAAATTTAGTAATCATGGCTCTATACCGATCACCATTGACTGTAACGTTCTGGCCACCATCGTTTTTGAAAAAGTACGGACCACTGATTCCACCAGCTCATAAAGCGCACCAAACAGTCAGTTTTTGTGGATGTAACGGTGTTTCGACATACACTTGAGGATTACCTTCACTCCAAATGCGGCAGTTTTGTTTGTTGACGAAGCCATTCAAACAGAAGTGCGCTTCATCGCTAAACAAAATTCGCTTATGAAAATCGGGAACAACGGTAATCTCGTTTTGGGCCCATTCGACGAATCTACGCCTTACTTGATGATCGTTTGGCTTCAATTCTTGCACGAGTTGGATTTTGTAAGCACACAAACTCTTCCATAAAGTGGATGGACACAGATCCAATTCCTGTGCTCGATGGTGGATGGACTCCTCCGGGTCTTCCTCAATGCTACGCTCTACAGCAGCAATAGCTTCTTCTGTACGCACCGTACGGCGTCTCTGGAGATGCGAGTTATCAATAATTATTATATAATTCTATACATCTATGAAAAACATCCTTTATTTTAATTAGTGACACAGTTAAACTATATCAAAGATCTATTGGAATATTAATTCTCTCCATATAGTTTCAAACTAGCACTTACAGAATTCATATATTATTTTAACATTATTAATGAAGCATGATACTTTAACAAAAGTAGGTTTTTGACTTTCCGTTTCCTAATATATTTTCATTGTTGAGACATTCGATCATGAGCTTTAATTACAGATCTGTTAGGATCAAAGTAGTCCTGGACAGTTAGGAGCAGGGCGGTACTTAAAATTTCACATAATTTTTCTTTTGACATTATCCACTTAAACTGGTAGGTATGGACATTAATTTTAATCATGTTGTAATGTCTAAATACATAAGTATTTATATTGTCGTCATAAATACTAAAATTTTGTTAAATTATGGAACATAGGGTAGGCCAAGAATTTGTTAAAAAAATTTAACATTTGAATCTAAACATCCCGCGCAAATATGTTACGGGAGATCTTGGAACGGATGCTATTGGAATTTGCTGGCTACAATCGTAACATATGGTTTCAACAAGATGGAGCCACTTGTCACACATCCAATGAGTCCCTGCCGGTGGTCAAAGACATGTTTCTAGAAAAGCTCATTTTCAGACGAGGCGACATTCCACCACCCATCGCCACCCAGAAGTCCAAATCTATCCCCAGTAGGCTTCTTTTAATAGGGTTATTTGAAGAATTGTGTCTACGTCGATAAACCAAATACACTACGTCACTTTCGGTGTTCACTTATAAGAGTGCAAGCATCTCAACGGTGGTCATTTAGACGATGTAATTTTTAAAAAATAAGTTATAACTAATTAACTTTCTTGTAAATAATCAATTTTTATAATTCATATAATGATTTTTTTATACGATTTTTTTCAACGGTTAACTAATTCATGGCCAACCTATATATCACAATAAAATACCACTATACTGAAAAGTAACAATATTAACTGAGGGGTTATTTGTGCAAGATGGTTGTAGAAATCGAGAATCAGACTAAGTGGCGCACAATGGTGCAAATTAAGCAGTAGTCTAAAATATTTTAATGATGTTACCATTAAATAACTTCATATACGTTGATGTTTTACGTGAAATTAAAAATAAAAATGTCATAAATCGAATAATGAATAGAAAATTTTACCTTAACATGTTAACATGTAATAATAAAACTATAATTCTGTATAAAAGAATAAATACCGTATAGTAAGTTTTTTTCATAGACTATCTTTGCCATATTGGATTTTTAAAAATGTGTCTGTGCCTTCTGCTTGAGTGAAAAATAGTTTTTGTGTTGTGAAGACGGTTACTGTCAGGCTGTCAGCGTCATTCTCTTGAATGGTGTAGTTACGTGCGCCGTTATCTTATTTCTTCGCTTAATGTTACGTTTTTAAACTCTAATGTAGATACAATAATCAAATAAAAGTTACTTTTTGTTGTTTAAATGTAATTTTTGAACCAAATTGCATTATTTCTCAACTTTTGTGAACTTTGAAACTGTGTGTAAATTACATAGTTAACCGTGTCGCGCAGTACATTGAAAAGTTGTTGACCAATATTTTAAAAGTTATAGTGATTGTTTTAGTGTGCATTCTATGGTTGTTTTTATGAAATAATATGTGTGAATGATCTTGTAAAATAATTATAACTTATAAAAGAGGTGAGTTTATTCGAAGCATATGTACATAGTAGTTTAAGGCTAATTCGAGGTGGAATTTTGTGACAAAGGTAATCATACAACGTTATCTCAGTGATTACATTACACTAATAATAACCAGTTGTTGGTGTGACTAAGTGTGTGACAAATGGTACAAACCTTGCATTCTCACAAATTGAAAACACAATTTCAGTGAAAAGTTCACAAATTGTTAAAACATGTTGAACAGCAGACAATTTCGCGTAATTAATAACAATAAATTGTTGTTTGCAATAAGCATAAGAAAACATTATTGATTCTAATAAAAATCTTATATTACAATGCTGTATTATGATGTAATTAAGACATGATTTACCATTTATGCGTAGCCTTTAATGCATAAATAAAATTGAGCTCATTAATCACATAAAGAAATTACTTTATATAAATCTTTGTTTAGTAAAATGTTGTGAATTAAACATTATCTGTTAATCTGTACTTAATTTTTTCTAAAGTGTACTTTCAATATTTGTGAATTTTTTAAACCACATCTAATCAGGCTAAGTCTAATTAATATGTACTTAAATGTATTTCATTATACCCTCTCTGTTAAAAAAAGCACTTGTTTATAAAACTTATATCTTATCTCAAATCAACATTATTAGAAACTGAAACTTTTAAAAACTTCCTAATTTCTTAACTGCACAATGTTTCAAGAACTGTATTTAAAAGAAAAATCATTAAAAGAAGAGAGAGGAAAATCCCCTCGGATCTCCGACTCCTCGGGGACGCAGTCTTATGATAGCCATGGTATGAGTAGGACATGTGGTTGGGGTGGGAGGATCGACAAATGAAAAAAAAAAAATCTATCACTAATGTAACAATATCAAAACATTAAATTCAGCATATCTTAAAATATCATCAAGTTCCTTAGCCATTTAAAAACTTAAAATATAGATAAATACATGATATATGTAGGTGTAATCGTGTGAGTTGTACAAGGCAAATAGTTGTATACAGTTTACCTGATTTTCGTATACACATTAACTAAGCTTAATTAGTAAACTAAGACCAGTAACTAAATAACTAACTAACCCCATTAACATTTATAAGAAAATGTTGACTTTCTTTGAACCATGCATTTTTTTTAAAGAAACAGGGCTTTGACAGGGTAAGAGGAAGCCAGGATGTTTATAATTGGACTGGAAATTTTCTAATAACCCAAATTCACTCCCCTGTGTGTTTATTGCTTATCATATCTCGGATTGACTATCCGTTAGATAAATGGGCACTACCAAAGTTTTTTTTGCCTGTCTTTCCCTCTAATTTAATTAATTCCAATTGTGATTCCATTTTATGAATAAATAATAAATAATAAACCTCTTATCCTGAACTGCTTTCTTCTTTGTTTTGTATTATGGTTGTCTCTTTAGTTATAAAATATCTCGGAATTTAGTGTGCCTCTTGGCAAAGGTCTGCTCTAACAATTTCCATATTTCTCTCTCTAGCAACCCTTCTCCATTTTGGGCTTGCCGTCAGTTTTAGTTCATCTTCTCATCTCTTGCATTATCTTCCTCTGATTCTTCTCCCATCTCTAGGGTACCAGTCTGTTATGGTGTTGCTCCACTTCTCTTGTGTACTGCGCAATATGTGCCCAGTCCATCTCCACTTCAAACTATCTATTCTAGTAGGTATGTCTGTGACTTTTGTCTTACTTCTTATGACGGTGTTTCGTGTCTTGTCTTGTTTCTTAATACCAATCATACTTCTTACTTCGCCTCATACTTCGTCTTTGGCAGTGCTGCAGCTTGTTTCTATGGTGTTTTGTGAGAGCCCAGGTTTCACACCCATAAGTAATACATGGGAGAATGCAGGTATTTAAGACTTACTTTTGATACCAATACTAAGATCTGTGGATTTCATAATCTCTTTCAGTGACCAAATATTTTTTCCATCCGTTAGCTATACGTTATATTTGTTTGATTTTGTTAGTAGCTTCGTTTTGTTTATATTCATAGATAAGCCCACTTTCTCGCTTTCTTTATTTAGATCTTGTTTAATTTTCCAGGATCCCTGGTTGTTCTTCAAATAAAACAATATCGTCAGCAAATCTAAAATGGTTTAATTTTTGTCCGTCAATATTTAATCCATGATGGTCCCAGATTAGCTTTCGAATATGTTTTCCAGCACCGCCGAGAACAGCTTTGGGGACAATGGGTCGCCCTGTCTGACGCCTCTTTTTACTTGGAATGTCTCACCCAAGGTTTCCAGTTGTACTCTTGCCTTACTGTACTGGAATAAATGTTTTTAATGGTGTTTATGTACACTGTCGGGATTTCCTGATTTCGTAAGCTTTCCCATGGGAAATGGGATTCCATTTTATGATAAACGAAATCCATGCAGTTTTTTGCTACCCCGTTTTTTTCCTGAGTTCCAGGAAATCTTAATGATGACAATGACACTGGAAATCATTGGTAATTGAGTCCCCTCTAAGTTAAAGAATGATCAACTTATTTTCACTGAGAAATACTAGCATATAAGAAAATGCTAATTCTCTTGGAAAGTAGATAAATTATTTTATTATTGACTTTAAATTCATCAATACTCGTGAAATGTCGAAAAATACTACATAAACCCTATAAAGTCAGCTTCTGCGCATAGTTTTTGGACTCCATATTTGTAAATGTAAATTAAATAATGAACCTGTTGTCTATAGCTAGCCTATATAAATAATTTCAATATCGAATATTAAAAATCGAAGTCTCTTATGCTCGTATATAATTATAAAATATGAGCTATGTGCAATCATTGCGTTTAAATTAGACACGCGATGTTTTGTGGTTGATTGTCGACTAAAACTTTCTTTAAATATATCCATTGTTTACCCAGTTATTGAATACATATTATATATCAAGTAACTATCTTTCGATATAATCTATATATATATATGTATATAAATTGTAAATTGATTTGTATACATTTCAAAAACTCGAAAACTGAATCGGTTGATCTCAAATTTTGACACGAGATACAACCCGTTTTAAAGGTTTTTACCTAATTTTCTTGTCAGTTTCGTTCCTTATTTCTTCACAGCGAAGCGTGCAGGGTACAGTTATCTTCAAGTAGCGAAATAAAATGACAGCTTACTAGGAGTGTATCGTCGTGTATTATACATATATAATACGCGAGATCATAGCGAACAGTCTGATTTGCACCTATTATCCCTTACCCGTTTATATATCCCAATCCCCATCAGAGCTGCAACAGTAAAATTCTGGTAGATACCTAAGTTCTTTTAAATTGGTTAAAGCCAAATCGTATCAAATAATGATATTTGAAAATTCTCTTGTGGGATCACTTTGCCTTCCTTATTTTTGGGATAGATTTTACTAACTTTCTTTTTGGGCAGGATTTTGTCATCCTTGTCTTTAGGAAGGATGTCACTATTTTTTGCTCCGTGCATCACATTGCGTTTTGGATAGGGCAGCATGACGAGAATTTCACTTCTGCACGTTTAAAGTATGCGACTAACCGTCATCAAATGCGTCTTCATGCGAAATGTTCGAAAACTGAATTTAAAGATTAACACCAGCGGTTAAAAAATTTGTAAAAAATCTAATTCGATTTTAGTTTATTTGTTAAATGGTGTCAGACTATCTTAGAGTCAAGTAGGAATAAGTGATTAGGTGCACTACATTTAAATATGGAGTTCTAAAGTGTACAAAAAACTTTATTATACAGATACAATTTACATACTTACAAACTACCCTTATAGACTTATATACATACATATATCTATACGAAAATACATATAATTTCTTCCTTCTTTCTTTCTTTCTATTTAAAACTGTCATAAATGAAAGACGTGTTGACTATGTCGTGTATGTGAATTACTTGGGGAAATCATGATTCCTCAATACAATAACTTTTCTTGGCCTCAAAATCGTGACACGTGCCATGGTTGTACACAGATGTATGTATGCAGCATTTGTTCTACCCGAGTGTCGACTGTGCCTATTGAAGTATTGACTATAATACGATACATACGAGACTACCATTCTAATTAGCTTTGTATGGGTTTATGCGGTCGGTACGTACTTGTAGGATAGCCTTCATATTCAATGTAATACCTTCACGTCAATAAAATAAGGGACACGTTACACAGTTTTCCATGATTGCATTTGATCCATCACAAATAGTATAATATTATACTATTTGCTATAAGACTTATACAAAGTTGATTGTGATGGAAAAGCTTTAAGAAAAAATGCCTACCTTGCTTGATTGACGGTATTACTAAGTTCAAAATCAAATCATTTCAACTGAAGGATGAAACATTGTGTACCACCCGGTCGTTGCCTCAATGAGTCACTGATGACCGCGGTAGGTTGGCTTGATATTAAATAGAACTTGCGAATAACTTCAGGTAGGTAGGTACTTATGTCAATATAGTTTTCAATGGCTTTAGGAGTTATAAATACTTTTTACACATGATGTTTTACACTACATGTTCCAGTTAGATACATTATGTACTTTCGGTGAGCTAAATTATCAGGAGTAAAAAATTGGATGTTCTGCATTTAAATAAACGTCCTTGATAACAAATTATGGACTTTACTCTCGATCTTTTCAATAAATATTAATTATAAAGGTTTTTTCTATGCAATAGAAATAGAACAAGTCTAGCAATTTGATCTATTATAATAGCATTTAAATGTTTATGGAAACTTTAAAAATCCCTTAATAAATAATATTAGCCATGCCAATTTTTAACTTTTAGTTCTGCTAACATTGCGATTTTACGGCATGGGATGTGGACAGACAATAAGAATATCTAACAATGTAAAAAGAGATTATGTAGAGTAAATACAGTTGTGTAATAATAATAAATATAATATAATAATCGTGTTAAAGCGCCTCCCTTTTCCATTAACTTATATGTACTGGAGTAACTGAAGATGAAGACTCATCACCTTATGCTTTGCCCAGATTTTTTTGACATCGGTATATTGAGTTCTCTTCCCTCATTCTCCTTGACAACCTCTTTCATACACTCCTTCGTTTTATAGCGAAATAGTTTTTGGCTTTTTTATAATGTTTGGGAAAAGGTTACTTGGAAGAAATTGCTTGAAGCGATAAGGCCACCATTTGTTCATGGTAACTCAACTGATATGCTCTTGTATATAATCTGTAAAAAAATTGGTGTACAATAAATAAAGTTTATTCTATTTTATTCTAAATTTAAACACAGGTTTTTTCTATTGTCATTCCAAACAATATTTTAAATTCTTCCTATTAACAAAAACACATTTTATACCGGCAAAAATGTTAAATTGCTAGACTATATGTATTAAATTGATTAATTGAGTGTACAAATTGTATTCGTATGGTGGGCTTTAGAAACTTGTCTTTGTTTCAGATAACATGGCGTAGATATATTTCCACACAACGTGCTGCCGTAGCCCATCGCGTTCCGAGTGTATAAAATCTATGTATGTACGTATAATTAACTTTATTTACTACATCATTATTTTAAACACATAAAACTCGTAGGTATGTGCAGTGCGGCGGAAATCGTTTAAAGAAACGATGCTAAATATCATTCTGCATTGCAGTAGGTCACAGCTATAGCTAGACTAGACTACCTGAATTTTTAAGTATTCTATTAAGGCACTGCTTGAGTCTCTGTTTTACTTTCTGTGCGCTTTTCTCTCGGTGATTGCGTCTTTTTACGTTCTCATAGTAGTTTTCACTTTAAGGGACCGCTATATCAACGTTGTTAATGTGCCGACGGAGCCTCGCTGTCTCGCTTCAAGATTGAAGTCCGTGTAGTATCTAACCTTTATTTTAATCCTCGCGCTAAAGTATCTGATGTACTATAGAAATTACATCTATAAAAAAAAAAATCGTTAAATCGTGTTGTGTAATGAAAGAGTATTTTGTAGCACTTTCTAACTTCACAGACTGTTGATAATTTTGACTTTGTGCACTAGACCCTTTTTAACAGAGATGTTAATACTTGTACGTATATGCCAAAACGTAAGCATATGCGTTTGCTCCAGTTCGGTAATGTACGTTGCTACAGTTTGTTTATACGTTTCATTACATCCTGTCTAAAATGTGTATGTATTTCTATCTGAAATGAGAAAGTATGGTGTTTCCATAATGCTAGTAGAACAGTTTTACACAAGTTATACATATACACATTAAAATTAGTAAAAGTTCTGATCATGTATATATGGCACTAACTTCAAATACATTTATAATATACTGTTTTAAGTAGTATAAATAAACATAGAAAAGTATAATTATCTTATCTATAAGTTTACGTTGGCCAGAAATGAAGTAGCAACTTTTCTAACTTTCACGACAACCTCTTGCAATAAATGCCATTTAACTACTTGGAACCAGTTTTTTCAACTTGCGGCTTTGGGCTTTCGTCGAAGGAACTACCTTCGGATCATATTGCATTTGTACTAAGCAGGGTTACGCTCTGTGAACGGGAAGTAACTGACAACAACGGTAGGCTTGCTACGGATGTTTATCAAGTATATTACAAAGGTAGGTACATACTTGAGAACCTTAACTACATATGCGTGTGTATTACATTAACGTAGAAATTGATACTAAAAAAACTTTAATGTACTGATCAGACTAGTCCACTGATTGGTTTTTCATTGTACAGAACAGCTGCAAGTCTAGTTTTATCTTGGAGCGGTAATTTTAGCACGGAATTATGTATGTTTCTTGTTTTCCGTTAATCGAGAACAGATAATATACGATCATAAATGCTTACATTGTAGGTTAATTATATTTTAGTATTCATTGGAAGTAAAAATGTTTTTAGAGCGTTCGTTTAAACAAAGGGGCGGCACCGCACTAGGATTGGTTCAGCAACAACGTCGGCATCAGATCCGATTGCCTCTAATTTAATTAGGCTGCAAGTGGAACGCGCTGAGCACACATGAACGCTTTATGCACTCAATAGTTCTTACATGGACTCTACTCATTTGAGTAGTACTCTTGTACAACTCTCGAGATGTGCAATAAAGTAAAAATGTCAAACTAAGTTTGTCTAATTACTCAAGCGTTCATCATACCATGAAGCTGTCACGTTTGCAGTTAATAATTAATCAACAACAGTCATTAATCAACATATATCTTATCATAGAAAAAAGTACCATTCATATCGACACTTTAATTGATTAACAAAGTTGAGGGCACTGAGCACAACTATATATAATGATAAAAATATCATCCGTCCATGTAAACTGAAAATCTTATAACAAAATTATATTACTTGATAAAATAAAAATAAATACGTAAAAATCAAAACAATATTGTTTTCAATCTGTACATCCGTTTAACATTGAACACTATCGACTTGCAAAACTGATTTACTAAACAATAGCTTGTAATGGCATCTCGCTTTGTCTGCACACCAATGGTGCAACTATGCTATTGTATGAGATTATCTCTTAAAATCCAGTTAGTTTTCGGCTGTTATGAAATGTAAAGTACCTACCAATATAACGATAGAATATTTATTTGTATATTCTTTAGAACTAATCGTCGCTTTGTTATGTTTACTGTTCAGTTAAAACGTTTTTTTCTCTAAATTTGTATGTAACCAGGTAATGGTAAATTGATAAAAATATTTAGATTTGACTGATTTTATGCCCATGGTGTACAAATCAACAAAACGCTGGATAAAACAAATCTTGCCATTAAATCCAGGCCAATGTGACATTTTTTGAGTTAATTTCACCACAGAGAAGAGTGTGCGTGAGGAGAAACGGTTCCTATTGCATGGCGCACTCGGTGCCAGGTTCCAACGACCCCATGTATCTACGTACCGGTGGTCGATACGACTGTATGTCAATTTGTATGCAACAATGAAAATGTTTTCCTGTTTTAATTACATTGATATTATATTTGACCAAATGGATTGAACTGCGTTGTTCGTAATCTCGTTTTCATTGAGAGTAAACGCGTTGTCCGGTCACGGTCATTTGTTCAAACGCGAATGCCGGATGGTGACCGCGACGTCACACTTTTCTCTTCGTGAATACCTTATATTGAACGTGGCATCACTTAATACCGTCGGGCTGCCAACTCGCCATCCTCTCTCTGTCGCACTGTCTGTTATTGCCCTACTATCACTTTACCGATGAATGAGCCCAAATCGTATGTTATTCGATACTAGACAACGGCAGATATTATGTTTATCCACTATCATTTTTGTGCTTTTACATTCACTAGTCGTAAAATTACAGTTCAGTGCATTGAAACATAATTATAAGCTGCATATTTTGATGTACAGATGTAATTCGATTCTACAATTAAGTCACGTCGTGTGAATGAGGAATGTTAGCAAGTAGCAGGTGTACGTATACTTGATGGCTAAACGTGCATTCCATTGCGTAACAACCCTTATCAAAAGGTTAAAAGTCATTTAAAGTGTTCAATGGTTTTAGAGTTTTTTTAAGTGACACTAAGAACCCCATAAACACTTATTTTCGATGATATCGTTGGCAGGGTAGCTTTCTAGTTATATCGTTATCGAGTCTCACATGCCTTCCATGTGAGTCACGTTAATACCATAAGTTGGTGCTTTTGCATTCCATGTGTTAAATACAATAAAGTGCAGACTCTACTATGTTTCCATAGTTTTTGCTCAAGGTGAAGCGCTAACCGTATTTTATTTTTAAATTTGAACAAAACTTAAATATTGTGCAATATTTTTAATACATATCTTTCCTATTATATGTATAATATACCTTTGTGATATTGGCAGTGTCCTTAAATTCCTAAATCATGAGTCTCATAACATTTCCGGTTCGAGTATATCGCTATTGTACTATACGTTCATGATTAATTTGTATAAATTGTTTCTTGGTGATTTTCAATTATGTTTCTGTTTCTTTTATTGTATATGCAAGGAGATCAGAATTTTAACATCATCACTCACGTAGAGAGAAATGCTCTAAAAACTTGTCCATTCGCAACGAGGGCAGCATTCATACAAAATCCGGTTTTAAAATATTAAACCGCGTAGAGAGGAATGATAGCAGCCGGCACACGACTGAGCAAACCATCTCGAGAGACTATGATTGTGAAGATGAACTCGAATCGCCGTCAATTAGTATTGTTGCGTGACAGCCTAACAGTACTGTCGCATTACGTAACAGACACGCAAGCATGTACACATAAGGGGACCAAGTTCTCATGCTATTCGCCGCGTTCATCATGACGGGTTGCGATTGCTAAGGTTTCACGATTACCGTGATATTAGACTTGTTAATTGTACTCTTCTCAACACAGATGATATCTATAGTTTATTTTTAGGTGAAATAATAATAATACAATTGTTTAATTGACCTACAAAAGCTATTGCCCGTTTTTAAATTCTCAGACAGTCTTTGACATAATGTGTTTGGCTTTAAAAGTTTATCAGTTAAAACAAACAAATTTATATTGGTAAAAGGATTGTACGCTTATTCATCATTGCTTAATAAAGAATACGTGTTGTCGTGTTGCGGATAGGTCCACTTGTTCCGCCCCTATGCACTTGCTGCAGGGGTCGATATGCCCGCGCTTTTTGCACCCGCTTTATTATTTTAACTTCCACGTTCCCACGCTGCACTCAAACTGAATTAACCTGTTCAATGAAATCTAGAATGTTTATGTTTACTCATGAACTATGTGCACGTTATTTCTCATGCCATATTGTTGGCTTCTGGGAATAAAATGACTTTAAAATGATTGTAGTTATAGCAGCGTTGAAATAAAATGTTTATTATCAACTAATTGATGCATTCTACATCCACATACCGGCGATTATTATTCAATAACTTCTCATTATGATACGTTCACCTGAGGCTCAACTCGGCAGATCATGGTGTATTACAGGAAGGCGCAAGGTCGGCGTCCAAGCGTGAATGAAGATACCTTCTACCTACCTTCAGATACGGCTTTCCTTGTATCTATACTATACTTTTCTCATTAACTTAACAGGCAACAAACTGTGAATTCAACTCTACGTTTTTTGTGTTACACTTAAATTTGCTGCCTTTCACGTTAACTATTTACAATCGTGTAATTTAGTCGATAACAGGTTGTAAAAATGCGTTGCCCAAGTAACGTATATCGATGCGTATTTACTTTATTATTACGGGTAAACGCTCCGTGTTTTCAATGGTTCCCGGTTCCTCGTTCGGCTCACTAGCAGCTCGTAAGCTGCAGTCACCCAAATAGCGGAAGCGAGCCGAACCATAACAACGCTGACGGCTGTTTCGGTTTCTGACAGTTAACACTAATAAACTGGTTTCAGATGAAAACTAAAATGAAATAGGAACATGTAACTCTACTTAAGCGTTACATCGGTTAAATTTTCGAAGTACTTGTACAGAGCCGCGATTATGTTATTGTTTTTTTCGTATCACGTTATAGTAATAAAATATCGGAAATAATATGTTTTTAATTGCTTATGAATGCATTAAAGGCGAACTACTGACACGAACTTAATTATCATTTAATTCTAAAAGCAGTATTTACAGATGTAATTATTAATAACGACTACTTCACACATCTCACACGACAGTCTGATCTTAAACCAGGCAGAGCCTGTGCTATGGGAACCAGACTACTGATAAACACACTTTAATATGTCTAAATACATACATATTATAGATAAATAACACCCAAACCCAAAAACCTATCGTGCTCATCACACAATTATTCCTCCTGGGTGTGAGTCGAACCCTCAACCTCCGGCTTAGCAGACAGGGTCACTAACCACTAGACCAAAAAAGTGACATAAAATTTTATGTTTGAAAGATATTACTAGTGACACTAGTGGCTAAGGGATAACTGAGTGCAAGTTGCACATTGCATTTTTTAAAGAAGAGAATGCAATACTGTATACGAAAGTGTGAACCCTAAAGAGCCCAATAACAGTTAGTCTACAGAACTTCGACACGGCCTAGTATTTAGGTTGTGGTTGTCGTCTTGATGTCACTACACGTAAAAAACGAAGTTCAACCGTATGAATGGAGTTAGCGGAGACCAAATTTTTTCCAATTTTAAGATTCTGGGGAAGAAACTCAAAGCGTGATAGTACACTTTGACTCTTGAGTAGCAGGTGTCCATGGGCAGTGGTATTTACTTAGCATCAGTTGACCTGTTTGCACTGAATTGAACTTGTCCTCCTAAGCTTGCCGTTTCACTTTGTAGTATGAATCATGGATTTTTAAATTTTTCAAATTCAGTAATCCATGCCAAAAAGGTAGACAAAAATATTTACTGATTCCTTTTTTCCTTTCATGACTTACGTGTCTTATCGTCAGTGTTGATTTTGAAGCCGCTTTGAAATAACAAGGATTAACTCAGGAATGCATAAATTAAAATATTTATTATTTACTTATTTGTTTAAAATTAGTCGTTTTCTTACCTTTTTAGAAGAGAGAAAATTTACGGACATTAATGGTCGTTCGTTTCAAGACCGCTGGGCCATATGTTTACGATATAAATACCTACAGTGGTGTGCGCCTGCGTACCGCCGCGCCCGCGCCGCCGTTTTAATATGATGCATGCCAGAAACCGCCCACATCGACTTTTCACTTACAGATAAAATGAATATTGTATTGGACAGAATTATGTTTTGCAGAAAAATCACAGAGTGTAATTAAAAATAATCGTTTATTACGTAAAGAACTTTTTGCAATAGAAAGTTACTTGACAACATTAGCCGCGTGACCTACATTCGTGATCATGACTGAATAGTTACCATAGTCACTACTATTTGTTTAATTCGATAGTAATGTTTACTACGAACAATGAAATAACTATCGAGAAAACTGTCTCTGTATGAAGTGTACTTACAATGTATGTATATTAAATTTGGACAATTATCACTGATAATAGCAACCTGTGTAGGTGCGGCCGATATTAATACTATAATCGATGACGTAATAGGTATATAAAAAACTTTGTAATATTTCTACTATATTTGTAACAGAGTTTTAGCTTAAAACTGAATATTATAGAACGAAAATAATACTGCAAATGTTTTATACGAAGTTGTACCAATTCTTTTGTTTCCTTTTCATATGCCATTGTTTTGTTGTTTTTCCAGGCTGACTTGATGCGGTGACACAATGGACGCGGCGGACAAGCGAATGCTGGAGCGCGAAGCGCTCCGCAACATGATCCAGCAGTGGAACGCCAATCGCCTTGATCTGTTCGCGCTAAGTGAACCCAATGAGGTAGGCATTAACTTTTGTTTATTTCTCCCGTCACATCTCAAAGTACCTACAAGACTGACACGACACATACCTATAGCAGTTGTTAAAACGCTGTTATTCAGTTAATTTAACAGTTTTAAAAGTAATTTATTTAAATTTACCTTTGCTCATTAACACAGACGCACAACATTACACAGCTAACATAGAAAAACATTTTTTTTCTGCTACATAATTTTTGAAATTAATTTAGATACATATGATTATAAAGTACTGATTAAAT
Source organism: Hypercompe scribonia (assembly GCA_949316085.1). Classification (NCBI taxonomy): domain Eukaryota; kingdom Metazoa; phylum Arthropoda; class Insecta; order Lepidoptera; family Erebidae; genus Hypercompe; species Hypercompe scribonia. The sequence continues at coordinate 7,375,516 of OX438967.1, read as the reverse complement.
TTTCTTATTTATAGGATGAGTAGCACACTCGGTCTACAAATTATTGTGTTTGACTGTGGTTCTCATGATTGTCAAGATAATCCGTTTATAAAAAACAATGTTGTCCATTAATTTTAACGAATAGCACCTTTTTCGTAATTATTGAGTGTATAAAATCGTGGCTGATTATATTATATTTGGTTTATACATGTTTTGTCTTAATAACAATCGAAAAGAGTAGATTCAATAACAAAAATAATAGTAATAAAATCCAAGCTCTTATTCACTTTATTCCTATAGATTCACTGTCCATGTGATAATGAATTAAGAATACGGATCATCACCACTCTATTCATCCATAGGGTGTCGTTAGATTCGAGTAAGGGAGCAAACTATGACGAACAACAGCACTGCAAAGATATGGAAAACTTGGCACAAACCCTACGTCAACCCCAACTATACCAGCGTGGTATAGTAGGCCGAAACTTTTCTAAGGAGATGCCTATGTACAGCTTCACGGAGTTCGTGTCCTGTTATGACCTATGTGTGCGTATGTGTCAAAATGTATCCCCTGTGGACTCCGAGGTTCTTAATAAACCCCATTACAATCTTAATTCTTAATTTAGATACACATGAAAGTAATATACATTTTATGTCTGTTTTGTAATGTTTTACTGTCGAACAGATTAGTCATTTCTGCATTATCAGCGTCATATTATCTTTTGTTTTGTGATCAATGCCAAAGATAAAGTAAATGTTTTGTTGTAATATGTCCTTTTTCTCTCCTTTGTCGAATTATCATTTACTATCTTCTAATGCTACTGCGAAAGAATTAGTAGTACATGTCTGATGGCTTGTAAAATACGTCGTCACATGTGATTCACCTATCAGTCACGTCATTAATATTTAACAGTTAACATATTTGATCTCGACTTAACTGCTACGTTGAGTACTCAGAGGAACGAACTCAATGCGTCACATTTGTCAACATTTTACTAACAAGTCATTGTATATTGCGACTATTTACCTAATTATCACGAGGATTTATCTTCAAATTTTAACCTTCTAAGTTACTTACTTAAAGATAGCCTGTATTAATGGACAGGTTAGTTATAAAGCAACTTTAATTTAAACTCGAAGAAGCTCCAATTCTTGGCGCATATCACCACTCTCCAAACCTTATTGCTTGCAAAAAAAAAAACACAAGGAGACAACCAACAGAAAATGAATCAATTATTAATGTTATGGAACATTCGAAGTTAGTTAGTTAGTAATAAGGATAACAAACTTTAAAATCAATTATTTTATTTAAATATTTAAATCAATCATTCTGTGATACTGCCTAAAAACCTAATTGTGGAAGTATTTTTTTTTGTAGTATAAACTATTGTAATAGGATTAGTAATACAGAACTAAGCTAGAACCGCAAAATGTAACTGTTCTACATTTATATAATTAACATCAATAGACAAATACGAGATAAGCACAACGAAGATAAATCATCTTGAGTCCATTTTATCATTCTGTGAGATGTCCTTTAAAATTGCCAATTTGTTATGGAGAAACATTGATTTGAATTGTTTGTTTTATTTTCAGAACTTAGAATTCCATGGTGTAATGAGATTTTATTTCCAAGATTCGGGCCAGAAAATAGCAACGAAATGTATTCGCGTTGCCTCCGATGCCACTGTGAGCGATGTTATAGGTGAGAAAGCCAATTTATATGAATATAACAACTTCCGACGTCGTCAAAACACTTTCCCACAATAACCTCTACATAATGTTAACTTTCTTGGATTAAATCACCTTTGCGTAATAGCAAACTGACGTAACATAAAAATTTCTTCATATAAATCTACACCACAATCCTTTGTTATACTCTCCTCATTATACATATGCAAGCAGACACTGAATTCTCGAACTAGTGTTACCACCTGTTCTTGTAACCTGGCAAGATCAAAATTTCTATGGTTATTCATTTAAATGCATGTGACGAATTTCGTTCAATATCCTCTTTGAATTCTGATTTCTTATAAAAATACGTAAGTATGTGTTAAATGAGACTGTCTCTTGACCTGATAACGCAGTTGATAACTTGCCGTTACAAAAAATAAATAACGTATGTCAGAGTACTAACCTAGATCTAATATCATAATGTTTATATGACCCAGTTCATTAATGGAGATCCAGAATGCAGTTTCTCGTCTCGAGTCGATATCGACTAGTTATGTGTTGTTATCGATGACTGTAATTATGATACCAAATAAGTTACGAGGCCACTACTAGTAGTGGCGTAGAGTCGATAGAGCTATTATCGATTAAACTGAGTATTAGTGGAATATAAGCTACGACCTATTTATATTAAGCGAATTGCGCATATGACCGTGAAAGTAGGTATGGTAAATGTAATTTTGTACATCATACAAAAGCCGACTAGAGATAAGAGTTTGCCCGAAATTCATTAAATTTATTATTGCAAATGATAAAATTCCGTTTGCGGAAGGAAAAAAGTGTATCAATCATTGTAGGCAACACTAAAACTCGTTAAATGTTTGTAGTAAAAAAAGAAAAAGAAATTAACCATAAATGTTTAAAGTATAAATAGTTGTGCTTAACAAAGTTTTTGACTTATCAATTTCTGCAAAGACTGAATGTCTTTGTGTAGCGGATGGCATAAGATAGTATTCTGTCTGTGTAATTCTGCGAATTCTACGTTCTAAAAGTCATTTTATAGCTATACTTGGGGTTCTGACCGGACGCTACCGGCATTGAACATAGTAAAAGTATAGTAATGTTTATTGCTCCCGCTGCACATTAATTATAATATCAAAAGTTCTATGTAATATAAATGTCACGTATATCGTTCGATGTAGGTGTAAATTTTATTTACAATAGCAATAGTATGGTGGGGTTTTGAAACTCTATTTTTCAAGTAGAATATTTGTACATTACTTACATAAATTAAAAATACGGCCTTATGGTAGTTATAACGTTATTTTTTTATAATCAGTAGCTTTCCGCTTCAGTCCTACGAAAGTATTTTTTCATATTTAGGAAATAATGTTTTTCTTCTGAACAAAAAAAATCCAACTTCTGTACATACTTGCTAAGCTTCACGACGACTTGTAAAAATATTTTAGAGAACTAACCCCTGACGGTTACGAAATTAGGATTTGCGAAAATTAGGCAGTGATCATATAATTAAACACTGTCAAATTTTTTATCGGAAACATTTACTCAACAGAGACGTTGATCGAGAAATTCCGTCCAGATATGCGCATGTTGTCTCTGGGTTCGTATTCACTATGGGAGACGCACGGTCCAGACGATGAACGGCGACTTGAACCTCATGAGAAACCTCTTCTAGTGCAGCTCAATTGGCATGCTGACGACAGAGAGGGACGGTTTCTACTGAAGTGCCTTAGCAACAACGAGGTAATACTTGTGAACATTAATTTTCTATAAACAATAAGCACTATATCTACGGCAATAATAATCACTGACTCCAGCCTTTTGAAATAATTCCTTTTGTTAAAAACTACCTTTGATATATTCATTTGTTTTTATCTTTTAACTAAAGAGCAGTTAAGTTTAAATATTGTAACTTAAATTTTGTGAAATAATATGAGGTACTCGTTTTTGACTGATGAGATCATCAAATAATCAGTCCTTTGGAGATTACCAAATTTTGTGTATCTCCAAATAATTATTATAATCATAAAAATATATTTGTTATACACCGAAATATACAGCATTTATATTTTTAAGTTTCTAAAAGAGGAAAAAATTTACGCTCAAAAACTCAAACTTAGGCAAGCACTCATCTATCGTGAAATTATTGTGACAATTTAATAATATAACCAGTATTTCGACTGACATAGTTATATTGAATGAGACCAGTGTCAGTAAAAACAATTTTCTCTTCTTCTGTGTTTAGTATATAATCTGTAAGTCTTTTTACGAACAGATTCCACTGTCGTCAGTGAACGACAAAGGTGACCAAAACTTTAAAAGAAAATTATCGAAACGAGAGAAAAAGGAACTGAAAAAGAAGGAGAAGCTTTCACGACTGAAATCCGATACTAACGATGAAAATAGACCGGTGGCCGAGAAACTGTATACAGGTAACTTTTTTTTATGTTTAGTCACGGTAGTAAGAAAACCTTCTTTGATAAAGTTTACCATTGGAGTCGAAGCCCTAGTAGACAAGCTTCTGAATTTATTTAACATTATATAGTACCAGAGTATAGACAATTAAATCAGCTTTTTCTGGAGACGACATTTTCGTTCGTTTATCGGAGGTAATAATCATACGAAACGTAAATTAATAAATCATGAAGTTTACTTAAGTTATTTTCGTAAAGTTTTTGCTTGATGACATTGCTATATTCCAAACTCTTTACCGAATTGTTGTGGTTCGCAGAGCTTCCGGAAACGTCGTTCATGCGAAGCATTAGTAACCCCGAGGCGGTGATGCGTCGTCGCCGACAGCAGAAGCTTGGGCGTAAGCTGCAGCAGTTCAAATCTAAAGACGGTGGTCCTGATACAGGTATTTGAAGAATTTGTCACTGGTTTAGCTTTTTGTTATCGACCTCTTGACCTACAGCACGACAAAGTTAAATATCATGTTATAGCAGATACTGAGGCATTTAAGCGATAGTAATACAAGTTTTCTCCATCTCTAGTACACACACATATAGGTGTACGATTGTAAACACACATATAGGTGTTAGATAGATACGCATGTTAATGCAACTGTTTTTATTACACAAAATAAAGTGACAATGATTGCCTAGCGTGCTAAATCTATGACAATGAGAATAGCCGTGACCCTGTGTCACTAGCTCCACTTTATAACAATGATATGAATTGGCGAATCTGGGGGCCGAAAACTAAACAATTAAAGTGCTGGCCAGACGAAGTGAGAATTACAATCTCCTACAAAAACTTCCATTGTGACTGATAGTGATTTTATATCAATAATTCGTTTTGCATCTATTAATATCAAGTTAAGTTTTTACATGATGCTACAAAAATGTAAGCTTATATCCATGTTATATTTTATCCCAAACGTCGTATCAAAATCTCTTAAAATACGTTAGTTTATTAAACACGTAAGAAACGGCGGTTGATAGGCATTTACCGAGCTCCACCCCTTCACCTATGTCCTACGTATTATGTTTTTATTATGACACATCTGATGACAATACTACCGCCAGAGCAACGATGCAAACCAAATCAATGAATAGTTTAGTAAGGTTTTTCATTTATGTTTTTTTTTGTATCGAGTAGAATAATCTTGTATAAATAAAAATAAAACACAAAATGTGTTGCTTAGCGCAAAATTCGAGAACTTGAGAGAGGCTTGACCAATCCGGTTAATTATTGGAACGAAGTTCCTTACAGCAGGCTTGGAGGGGATAGGGATTGCGCTGCGGGACCGAACCGAAAAAAATGTGATAGTAAAACCGTAAGTGGAAAAAGTGCGTGGAATAAATCTGTGGAATAAATCTGTGGAAAAAAGTGCGTGGAATAAAACCGTTAAATGAGACGTGCGCAGGCGCGAAAGCGCGTCATGTGTGCTATTTTATTATTTTAAGGAATTTATTATTTTATTTCCTAAAATACTGAATTTCCTAAATACTTTCTTGTACTTAAATAAAAACTAATCAGCAAAATTTAAGAGAAAAATCAAGAAAACCTACATAAAATTGAGCACGATTTTTTTTGCAAATTGTGTCGATTCCACATTATCCGAAGGAACTTCGTTCCTACCTGGTGTCCCACGACACCATTCGTTTTTTTTTTATATTTTCGTAAAGACCCAAAAGGGTTCTTAGAAAGAGAAATAATATAAAAATTATAAAGAAAATAGTGACACTAATACTTTTTTTCATACAAATCTAACTGTCAAATATTTGACTTCAATCAAAGCAAAGGTACGCTAGGATTAACTTTGGTATGCCTTCAATTTTGGCTGTATGGATAATAAATCTATACTTGCCCAAATCTTTTTTATTGAACGTAAAAAAAAAGATTTGTGTGTGATAAAAAATAATAATATTAGAAACAAGCAAAAAGCTTTTGTCAGAACGCAGGCTATTGCGACAAATAGTTAATAATAAAATTGGGTTCATTTATATTCAAAGCGATTTACGTAATGATTAGTCAGTGTCAATGTATTTAATGAACAGATTTACTTTTTGTTGACTTTTATGTAGTCAATTAATGAAATATTTCAGATAATTACCAAATTCATATTTACGATAAAAAGAACGAAGTATAAAACTGTCTACACATATTTACTGAGATGTTGTGGGTACGGGTGATAAATACCTTAGTTTTATTTACACATCATCATAAAAGAAAATAGAATAGAATAAACTATTGTACATCAAATTTATACAGATTATATATAAGAGCATATCAGTGGAATGACTATGCACAAATGGCGATCTTATTGCTAAAAAGCAATTTCGTCTAAGCAACTTTTGGATGGAATAAATGGACTGTAAAAAACCGAATTCATGGGCAGTTTAGGTGTGATAATAAAAGAAAAAATCTAACGATTCGAATACAAATTAATAACAAAAGAGTTATTGAGTAGAATACACATTAATGATACGCATAAAGTACAATACACACACAGGATACAACAAACAAGAATACGCCAACAAAATATAATATTATTTTTAATTAATTAATTTTATTGAGAAATGGGATGCGATACCTTTTAAAGAATCGAAGTAGGTAGGTACCAGAATGTGCTTTAGGTTAGTATAGCGTAGGTAGGCGAGTTAGTTAATATTAAGAATAAAATACAATTAAAATGAATTTGTTATCAATGGGGCACCCTTCTTGTGAGATGCAGAATCAGCAGTTACTACGTAGTTCCAAATGTACTCGCTAGATGACGCTGGTCCAGATTTTCAAAGTAGGTGTGTTTAAATGTCGATACGAGATAATGTACGTTGTTTCAGGTGGCACTTTGCGGGTATACGGGTCGATTCTACGTCCAGACGTGTCCTACGTCACTCTATTACTATCTGTCAACGACAGTGCAGCTACTGTGCTTCGGGAAACACTCGACAAGTATGGCATGTCATATCAAGATCCGCAACAATTCTGTATTGTACAGGTACTGTATTTTTGATATTTTTTTGTTATTTTTGGCCGTTACGAAAATCTGAACTTATTTAAGTAAAATATTATTATAAAATACATATACTGGGTACATACTTACATTATATTTAACAGATCATACAAAAAAATCTATACTAAGACTAAGTAGCGACTTGTTTCACACCACAGGAAATAGCGAATAAAGAAACAATGGTTAGGATACATACACATCTCACATCACTTATACATGTACATCTCTAGGTACTTACTTTATTTCATAGTAAGATGTACCTGATCTTATTTCATACAGTAAATTAATGTTAAGAGATAGTTAATTTTATTTTTATTTTTAGGAGGATAAATCTGATAACTCGGAATACATTCTGGAGGACGATGAGTGCCCGTTGGCACTGATGAATATGACAAGAAGTAAGTAAACATTCTTTGATAATAGTACAAAATATATATTTTATATATGCGTAATATCTTTTTTGTTCGCGTATAATATAACCGGTGTTAAAAGGCGAAATGGAACTAATTTTAACACTCTTCTAATAGGGTTTTGTAAATCGAATTGTGAGAGTGAGAGAACCGAGAACGCATCTGTGTTTGCAAACACTCTTGTGCACTACACTGTTGGTCTAGTGGTTTAAGCGATCGCCACGCCGCTCTCTGCTACGCTGAGTGTTGTGGCTTTAAAACCCTCACGGGGCAACATTTTGTGTGATCCACAAACTGTTGTACTGAGTCTGGGTGTTCTTTGTCCGTTTGTTGTATGTTTGTAAAGTCCCTCGCAACATAGGATTTATTCATAATCCGGGCGTTGTGTTTTTATAAAAAAAGGAAAAAGAACTGTAATATCTGCTGAGTAGTTGATTGATCGCCGTTAAGATTTGCCGCGGTGGTCGAAATCGGCTTATCGAAGTACGTCATCGTTATTATCATGTATGTAGGTTTAACTTCCGTAAATTTTATAGGGACTGGAACATTTTCTTATAAAATGAAAAAAGTAACAGTAAGTAAGTAGCTTTTTATCACGTAAAAATCCTCAAAGAACGTGGTTTACGATGAAGTGAAATAATAAGTCGGAATCGAATCGACTGAAAGAACATGATGTTTCGTTCCATGTTAGACTATTGCATAAGACTCAGCTATGCTTTTAGAAGAGCGTAGTCGAGGACCTTAGCAAACTTTGACCGCATTGGCTTTTATATGATTGCTTGTAGCTTGATATGCTACCTTTCGGTTTAAAAATTATAACACGTCGCTTTTCTGCCAGGGTAATAGGTAGCGTTACCTTCAAGCTAACGTTTATTCAGATCGGAGATCTTTTTGAAATCTCCGTTGCCTGATCGCTCTTTCCCTTTTAATTACACAAGGAATCACTTTCTTACGAAACTTAGCGGCGACATCCCTGTATTTTACATAACTATGGATATAGGCCTCTTGCAAGAGGATATACAATGTATCAAGTCGCACCGAAAACCTCTTTTTTAAGTCTGATTATAACAGGAGGAACATTTATCATGCCACATGTTATGTTGCTAAGTTTTAAGAAAAATCAATTACAGTGTAATTGTTGACTAAGTGACAATGAGACTGCTGTTGGAGTAAACAGTTCCATAAAAAAAAAATTGGTCCGTACATAAAAGATATATCGGTGTGGCCTAAATACATAAAAATACATACAGCTACGCATTTTTCGCCCTTCTTCGTTTTTTGGAAGTCCTTTAAATAATATTTTTTATCTGTGTACCGCTCGGTTAAGTGATATTTATTACAAGGCTTTTGTAAACGTTGTTAACATACATGATTTATTCTACTACAAGCTGTTATGTTGTGGATCAAACTTTAACGTTGTATATTGTTACGTTGATTAATGTTATATACCTTCTTAAAATAGACGGTTGCAAATTGAAAATAACACCACACAGGTGTTAAAGTACTAATTACGCATGTTCAAAAACAGGTTTCGTACTTTTGAAAAGTTTTTAAATAAACCTTTTACATAATATAACGTAAATATTTTCTGCAAGTGGGATATTATGGATTTTCATAACTGTAATGGAAGTTATCGAATTTCTGGAATAGTAATATATTCAAAACCATAACAGGCAGATAGGGTTTGAATAAGACATTTTGTATTATTTTTATACAACTGAAATTTTATCATTTTTGAATTTCTATGTAGAAAAAATAATCAAATTAAAAAAAATATAAGAAAATAAATAAATATAAAAATTTGTAGTTATTATTATCACTCACTACTGGGTTTGAAGCGCCCTATAATTAATTTGTACTCTGTACTCGCACTACATGGTATCCGTTTAAACATTCACATTTCAGCTCATGATCTAGCCTCTTTAATGCCATAATTATTTCTTACGTGTGCTTTCTTTTTATTATAATCCAATTCCATGATTCCAAAATTCAGGTCAATAAGCTTTACGTTTATCAATGTTGAAGATTAACGCTTGTTGTACTTTTATACACATTACGGAGGGATATCTCGCGACAAGTTTTAGTTTAAGGCTCTTATTGATTTTCTAATTCAGATGTCTAGGTGTAGGTGTATATCTACATCAGTAGATTTTTATTTATTTCTATTTTTTTTTAAGAAACAGTGTCATATCTGCTAGTTGGCAAAAAGGCGATTGACAAAATGTTATAATGTTTTTTTCCAAGTTTTCTTGCTGATTCAGTAAACGACCATCAGTTTCATCAGTAAGTGTGACCATACTATCAATCGGACAGTTCTGTCAGTGTCTTTAGACGTCTCGGCTGGCTGTGATTATTAGCATATTTTAAACTATGTTTATTCTTAACCACAACGGTAGTAAATAACTGCATCTGAATTGAAATTTTACACAGAACGTTTCCTATATTTACCGAACGACTAATGAATGATTTGATAGTTAAAGATGACGTAACAAATTTTTTCACGATCATGCTTTTGTCTCAAAGTTTTCAACTCTCTGAATAGTGGTTATCTGTTTTCCATTAACCTACTTTTAGCAACCTAGAGGCAGATACTTTGAATTTAAGAACTGTTACTGTTGCTAGAGTCATAAATTGATACCGTTCTGGTATCGCATTCGCTATATTTATGTCGTTAATATTTAACCCAGATATTACTGAAAGTAAACAATCTTAAATATTTTTATGATTTGCTCTGTTTTTTCTGATATTCGATGAATATAAATTCTTTGAGATATGAACAAATTTACGATTTCCTTTTTTTTAAACTCTCCAATGGCATCACCATCGTATATTCTGAACAATTGTCGAGCATTATAAACCGTTATATCTAAGATATGACATACAATGAAAAAAAATATTCCTATAAATGCCTGTCCTATATATACATCTGATTGGTTTTAGATAGATGCACCATGGCCTCATCTATGCTGTAATTCTCTTCAAAAGGATCAAATTAAAAAATGATTAGTGTAACATAACTAGAGGTCTTATATTTGAAAATTTGTTTACCAGCCGCAAACCTCAATCACAACACAACACCTATCACAACAATGTAGATTCAACATGAACGTAAATCTTTCTAAGACACTAGTTTCAGACACTAAAGTAAAGTTACAATTTAGAGCTGTTTCCCAATATATATATATAGAGAGCCTCGAAACTACAATGTAACCATTATATAAAAGAATTCCAAAGACAAATAAAATATTTTTTATCTTCTGAATCTTCATCGATTACCTCAGCATTGCAATTCTCTGGTGGTAAAATAGTGACGATATATAATATATCCGTATCGTCTTCTATTTTTTCTAGGTGCTCGATAGTCTCATGTAATCGTAATCCTCGTACACGTGATCTGAAACAAAAAAAATCATTAGCAATAAATGCAAAACGTAGAAATACGTCATATTACTACTATATGATAAAAAGAACGTCTATTTCAACGCAAAATTTAGAACCTGTGGGTATTGTTGTTTCACATGAACAATTTAACTCTTGTGGCACAAAATAATATTAATGTACAATGATGTACTCCGAGCGAATTTCGACCACGGCGGCCAGTCGGCTATGCACCTTGCAACCATCTGCTTTTCCTTCTCTTCGCTGTGGTTTTGCCTTGCGTAGTTTACTGTCTTAGTTGGCTCTTACGACACCACACGAACTCCCCAAAGCAACAGTAATAGACATTAAAAAGGATAAATAAGTAACGATAAAACGCTTAAATGTATCGAGTGTCACCAGGTGTTTTAATTTTTTATATTTTCGAGGAGTTGAGGATTCGCCATACTCACTTTATAATTATGCAAATAACCGCTTGGAGCTAGCAAACACAGCTGGCTCACAGGTTTTTGGCCGGGTCAATTCAATGTGACGCATCCGGTTAAAACGGTTAAATATTAACAATTCAGATTTATCAAATTTCAAGATGTTCATTTTGAATGTTGCTATTATTTTTGCTAATAATGTATATAATATTAACTGGAATACGCTCCGTTACTTTCTAGCTAGGTCTTACATTTTATCTTCGGACATAACCGTATGTTTAAAATGTTTCTCGGTGCCTGAAATCCAATCTTAAAGTTGTTACCTAACTCTGGGACGAATGCTTACTTCGATAAGTTTTGAATGGACGTCATTTGTTGAAGTAAATAGTAATAATTCCTACTTTGTACGGAGACACATAAAATCTCTCCCATACAGACGTAGACATGTCATATTTTGAGTTTCTTGTGTTATTCTGTTTATTTTCGTAAAAGATTTAATAAAATATTGATATACATGCAGTCATTTTGACAAGATAAGGTGTAATCAAACTGACAAGGGGGCATTCCCTACTCATCATCACCGATTTCGCTCAAATGTATAGGACATGTGGGACTTGGTTAAAGATGAAATTACCCAAAATGGGAACTCCAGATGGCCAAGCGTTGAGAAAAAATAAATTTCGCACGACTTTTTCACCATTTAAGCTATAAATTTTGACAAGTTTACCAACCAGTAGTTGGCGTAGTGGTAAGAGCTCCGACTAGTATCTCATGGTCGTGAGTTCGATTCCGCCTGGGGAGACTTTTTTTCTTAATTTTTTTTTAATTTCTCTAGTTTTTCGAATATGTTTTTCTTATATGTCTTGTAAGACCAATGTTTGACTATACTAACCTGTACTTTGTTCCAAACAGTAAAGCTCAATAAGTGGTTCGTATGTAAATATTTGTGGCTGGGTCGTGAAAATTTCATAACTTTGGATGGTTCACATCGATCAGTGTGAGGTGTATCGACTGATATACCTCTACCTGCCGGTAACATAAGAATTACAGCCGCTCCCAAAATGAGTGTTTCAATATATTATTCTTAACACTTAAAGTTCCGTACGCTTTGTTAAATTATCAATTATGTTATTGTAGTTTTAAGACTTCAACAAGATCATTTAGAAGATTTATATTTATTAACTGGCAAATGAAAATACGACTTGCACCGTAGCCAGCGGTCACCTTTACTTTTTTGTCCTCTTTCTTGAGAGTCCACCCCGTATAAGCCTGTAGTTAAATACGTTAAAATTTCACCACCACTAAGTTTGTACTCAGATAGACAATGTGTTATTTTACTAACTTGTTTGCATGAAATATTTTAGCTCTCGCGTCTTCGCCTGGTTAACTTTTTAGATACCCCTCGGGATCAGTACTTTTTCAGTAATTGAATATTTTCATGGTCACCAGTTAAATATTAAGACGTCAAAGGATAACCAACAAACTTACTTTGACATTAATATTTAATAGTAAGGCTTCTTTATACAATTTTAATGCACATTTATACCGATTTATTGAGCTAAATCTTTCAAATCAAATCAACTTATGGCTGACCCCTTCGAAACGAATGTTTCCCCCAAGGAGCGCTAACCATCCCGATCTGAAAATAAATGTAAACCCTGAATTCATAATATTTTTCCTTACATTACCTTATTTAAGAGAAGCTGCCGTTTATTTATTTAGAACTTAGTCATGATACACTTCAGATTAATCCTTCGCTTGACTTGCTAGCTATAAAAACAACATGGTACCAAAAAGATAATATTTAAAGGAGACCGGCAGATCCTGTGCCGATACGAAAATTTGATGGATATCTATGACGTTTATACCATTTATTAAGTTTATCATCCAACTATTTTCATATAATTATCGTATTTTTGGAGTCTTGCTAAAAGAATTTAAATTCTTCTCAAAATTTTGTTCCGACTTCAATAATATAATAAACTTACGCTTAAACTCTGTTTAGTTAGAAACTTGATGACATGTCAGATGTCCAAATATATAGAAACATCATAAAACTTAAATTACATAAAACCGATGTAATGTTAGAATCGAAATCTATAAATGAAATCACTAATTTATTTAGTAGTGAAAACCACACATTTTTTATTTCCAATGTCGATTATACAGATTATAAGAAGTGATACAGGAGGGATGGAGGAGGATTTATTAGTAATTTTTTTTTCAGTCACTGCTATTGATCGTGAACATTATGTAAAAAAAAATACTCAAATAATTTGACAGAACAACATTTTATGTCGGACTAAGAAAATCGTAAACAAATGATTTTGATTTAAAAAAAATCGCACGACGCGATGTGACGAGTAGTAGAAGTTTAGTACAGCTTATATGTAATAATAATAATATATAAATTAATATTTTAACCCAGGGTTCTAAAAATAGAATTGAAACTGTTTTTATCGGTGATATTACCAGCCAAATAAATACAACAATAATCCCTATCATGAGATATGTAAGGCAGTGCAAAAGTCCCATACATGCCTGCCATAGTCCTTTCATATACAGTGGAAATGAGATGAGATTGTCCGCAGCACCACTGGACCTATACCTAAGGCTGAAATCGGCCACAGAAACATTATTCTTAACAGACGTTCCAATTGATGAGCATAAGCGTTGTAACCTTCGCTATTTATTTACATATCAGAAATACTTAAAAAGTTATTTTTACTTTTAACTGACAAAATGTATTATACATATTTTGCAAAAGCTCATTACTAGCGGCGTACTAACCTAAGTTTCATTTGCAGTAAGTTTGTTTAATGTAAAAACGTTTGCAGTGAACCAAAATGAGCACTTATACACCTTAAACATACTACAAAAAGAAAGTACCCGGAATATACGATTTGAAGATATAAAATTGCTTGCAAAAACTTCGATCTAAGATGATTTATTTTTAAACCGGGACTGCCTTTTTGTCGCTTAGTATACGCCAGCTGAATAGTCCCAAGTGGTTAAGCCGATTTGCATTTCCTCATTGTGTGAACGTCCAGACGTCCGTGTATACTCTTTACGTTGTGCTTTGCCAAGCATGTACTTATCCTCTGACGCTGCGTTGTAAAATATATTTATGTATGTATGAATGTGTGAGTCTAAACTACAGCCTTCATACAATGCGTTAAAACGTTGTAAACAGTGGATTACTTGCTGTAAAACTATCGTAAACTGATGTGTCTGTGAAGAGTTCCTAGTTTGTTTCTATTTTATTGTGGATGACATTAATATAAGTAGCTTTTTAATTTTTTGATATCATAAATGGATTTTTTAAACTCTTTATTTCCCATTAAGTCGATATATCAGGGCACACTCCAACTTACAATCCAATGTGATTCCTAGCAATACAACGAAAACAGAAAATCTAAAATATAGTTTTCTATTGTCGTATAAGGTTGTGTGAAAATGATTTATATGAGACATATTATAAGACACTACAAGACAAAATATCTAATTGACTTTTAAGTAAGTCGTTTAGCAAGCAAATGAGAAATTACTTTGTCAAGTTTAGCGTAGTATAATTTCTTACTGTTGATTTTAAATATAAGTTGTACGGCGTCAGTAAACATTTTAATATCGTTGAAGCTAATTTATGTAAATTAGTAGAGTAGGAAAAGCTAAAATTGATTTCTTTTTTAATGACAAGTGCTCCAAAGGAACTTTAATGTCGTCAACATTCACTCAACCAATAAGTTATTTAGATCGTACTCCATGCCTCTAATACCGGTAACTTATTAAACCTAAATTTAAGCGAAACAATATTATCGTCCTACTCATACATAGAACACATTCGTTTTGAAAGATAGCAATTTAAATAAATGAACATGACTTCTCACTAACACTGAATCTATTTGTAGCGTTCATGTGGTAACACTGTTTTTGACGATGCCACTTTTTATACACAGAGTTAGGTACACAAAAATGTTAAGTGGACACTCTGATTAACAAAAATGTAATTCAAGCTCTTGGAGACAAAATACTGTGAATATTGGTACCTGTACGGTAAATTCATATTAAGAACATTCTGTGTTAAATTTGACCATTCAAGTGGTAGATGCATCACATAAAAATATATTGTGGAGTAACACAAACATAGTAACTCTTAAGTAAATATTTATCAATATGTATAAAATTGACAAGGTATGTGTATGCTTCAAATGCTTGCAGATCAGAAAATAAAATAGATATTAATCTTAAAATATTATAACGAAATAAACAAACGAGTAAAGTAACATAATTTCGATCATTCTCATCTCATTGTCAGTGGAATATTGGGCGGTACCATTAATTTCCATTAATAAAAAGAATAAATATGAGGCCGTTTACAGAAACGGCACACATAAAATAGTTTCTGAGTGCACCTTGAGGAGAAGTTTAATCCAGCCAGACCGTGATTTGTGCACCTTACGTAAACACGCTCATGCCGTTACTTGATGAAATACTGTTGGTAAAATCGTACAACTTGCCTTTGAAACTTGGTTATGATCATAGTTTCACATTATAATATCAATCTACCTGTTAAATGTTACATTACGTATGTATCCTTTCTTCGTTAACTCGTATTACAAGACTTTTGAACAAGAAATTTGTCATTCCTATCAACTCATACAGCATTTTACCAAACGCTTAGTAAAATGCATTTTGGAAAGCCTTCGGACTAAATTGAATTGTTGGATATCAAGTTCGATCATCATTGTACCGGTTTGGACAATAGACTTCTATAGTGACTATTGTACTAGGACAGGAAATTGTAAAGAATAACACCAAAGTACTTAGGTATACTGTATCGTCAATTTAATCTCCGGTTTCATAAATCATATCAGAACAGATGCACATTAGTTTAACCAATCATGACTAATGTTAATTGGGTTGAATATTTAATTATAATAATTACTATGTCTGTCTGTCTGTATTATGATATAACGATAGTGGTTTTGTTACTTAAAAAGAAAGCAATTAAACGTAAATTTGCAATCCTTGAGAATAATTTTGTTATCATTTGTGAGATTGACTTTTTAACGTGCTTAAAAATGTATGTTAGCCTGAACGGCGGCTTTAAATGTCCGTCGGTGTACAAAAGGTGTGAGTGACATTTAATAAATTTCGTTAATAGACACATGTAGGCCAGTGATACTGCCAATTTATCTTAGACAATCGCCTCTTACAACACCTACGAGAAATGATGGGATGGCTTTTATTTACAAGCCGCCAGTGTGATATAGAGTTTTATATTTTTTCTTCGCTTATTTAAGGTACAGATTTTGCAAACCGTAATTCACAATCATATTCGCTCAACTCGTAGTATTTTTCCTCCTATAACTTTTTTTATTATTTTATTTAATTATCTAGGAATTAGTTCGAAAATTACACTGTAACGTGTCTTGATACTGATGAGATAACTTCACTAACATACCATACCTATTTTGCTACGTGAAGTATATAAAGTGTTACAAAAAGTAGTAATCGTATGTTAGGATCGTCAGTTATACGGGGAATTTTTCCTCATAATTGAAAACGCTGAGTATATAATATTCAAAGAAACAATTACGTTACTAAACAGCTTACCTTCAAAATATCAATACCTTTGGATGTTTTAGGCAATCGTTACTGGGCATCTAGTATAATTAAAATAGCACCATTCATACTTAGATTCTTGATAGAAGTCGAATACTTAAGAATATTATATATATTTTATTGAAATATAAAGAGTACTAAATACCCGTCATTGTACAGCTCCTCAATTAGCGATCGACAAGTAGCCTCGTAATTAACTAGAAGGATTTAATTAGTAAGTAGTACTACCATCTAAAGAAATAGGACAAAAGAGAGTAAATTACTCTCTTTTGTCTTTAGACGTTTAATATCTTTAACAAATCGAAACTTCTGATCAATGACATAGTTGTGTATTGTCATATTTACCTTTTGTAAATTCAAGCAGCTGTTAGGACCGACGCCACGGTTTCTCACTGCGACTGATATGACAGACAAGAAATAGATGCTATAAAAATGTAAACAATTATACATATTACTTATATACAGTATAATAGAAATACTTATTATAACTTCCATTAATTTGGCAACCGTCTGCTTAACGGCAAGTCCGTACAAACATACACTATGAGTAAAGATTAAATTAGACAGAAATCGAACACGTTTCATCAGAAAGCCAAGTTACCGATCATTTTTACGAACTACAAGGTTTCATAATACGTTCTTGACATTTAGAGACAGTTACTGGCTGTTGTGCATTTTTACTGATTCTAGACAAGGAAATTATTATTTTAAATTATTTAGTTTCTTAATATAGAACGTAATTTTTAAAAACTTTTCACCACAATTGCGAAACTCACAAGAACAGCACAACTATTGCGTCCGATAATCACTTAGATCTTGTTTCTGATTTTCTCGTAAATGACATTACATATTGGATATGGTATAGGCTGCTCGTCTGTTATGTGGCAGAGAGTCCACCACATCAGCTAGGTTCCTCTTGGCGCCGCCTATATTCTATGCAACTTATAATACAATGGGAATACATGAGAGGGAGTATGCGGGCGCAGGACGCGGCAGTCGCCTCGCAGACGCCGCGCCACGCGCCTCACTTTACGCGCGCCTCGACATGGATTGGGGCCTCCGCCGTAAGTTAGCAAGAAAAAACTTTTTGCTCAAATTAAGCGATGTAACCATCGACTAGATCTACTTCGGCAATCGCAAGCGCTGCAGTCGCGATCGAAACAGATAGTAAACAAACGCATGTGGCCCGACAGAGTAGTCCGACCGGTGTGCCCACAGATGCCGGTCGACCGACCGCCGGTGCCGGTATTTTTAACTCGTTTCGCGGTTCGATGTCCGTTCATTCGTGGAATCGATATGCATAATACCGTCCTTGAAAGTCTCAATTTTTGCAAGTTTTGAATAGAGTTCATAGTTTCTCAGAAGTTCTACAATCGATGTCTAACACATATATCACCACTGGACTGTAAGTTGCAAACTTGTTTTCTCATAAGCTTTGTACTACGACCGTCCTTTACGTGCAAGGCGGAAGTTCGGCACTTTCTAAATGTTGTGTTTCGTCACCGATAATAATTCAGAAGCGTTTCTTTTATCGTCCAAGTAAACCAGTTTTATTTCGCGAGAGCGTCGCAATGAAGACCCTTTTTTGTGAAGAACCCATTAAGTTATTAGTCTTACTTTCTACGAATACTTTGGCCTTCACCACTATCACTATTGAGAATTAACTTAAGGCGACATGTTAGTAAAAATAAAGTGTTGCATGTGTAAGCACAGTAAAACAGCTTCCTTGCCATATTTGTGGGAACAACGCTATAGAATATACTTTTATTAGTACATATACTGGCACTGTAATGATAAATCAGTGCTTAAGGTATATTAATTAATATTATTTATGATGTCCGTTCATCTTACTTTAGTTCATTGCAATGCATCATGTAAAATCGCAATACTAGTGTTAGAATATTATGAAAGGTAACATTTTAATACTTCTATCTATTCACTTATTTTCTTAAACACGAACATATTGTCATTCTAAATCGGAGAATTCCAAAGTGGATAATGTTTTCTGCTGGACGGATTAGAATACAAAGCACATTATTATCATTTACCTTAAGTGTATTATGTTAAAATTGACTACTAAAAATTATATACCCTCGTAGAAACGTTGTGTCTAGTTGGGGTATAGCTATTAGCTATAGGGTATAGTTTTTATCTTTTGGGTGTAAAAACCGTAAACTTGCAAATGTCAAAATAGAAACCTGTTAACTGACGCCTGTTCTGCTAACTAAAAAGAAACTGATGATGCCTAACTTATGGACATAACCTTGGAAATAACTAGCAGAAAATGAATGTTGACCCTTCGATCCCCCTTGCACGTACACTAACCACTTCGTATATATTCTGCTGTAAAATACCACGTATTGTTAACATTAGATCGACACAATTCTGTCTTCGTTTTCCTTTATTGCTGTCTTTATTACCTAACTTTATATTGTGGGGCGCATTTTTATGATATGCACTAACTTACATGTATGGTATATTCTATTTCATAAAAATCTATATGTCCCCTGAGATTGATCTGAACACAGGATATCATTTAGGATAATATACATACAGGATTTTTTTTCTTAATAGTGCACATACACGTTTTAGATATACTTACACATGCGTTACACACAAACACAGATTATGAAGGTGTCTATGAAAAAAACCAGGTTCTTGGAAACGAGTTCTCATAGTCAATTAACCAGTTTTCATCACATGCATAGTCCAACTACACTGGTAGAGTGCAAAGTGAAATGTTTAAAGGCATTGAGTATTTTTAGCCTTTACTACTTTTGGTTTCTAGCGGTGATTGACGTAACAGGAAATAACTTCTAACAGTCGCTGACCAGACTAATTAGAATGCCATATCTGCTTTCTATGTTGTGCAGAGAATAACATTTAATGTATATTAATTTCAATCAATTTCAAATAGACAAAAATTTAAAGTGTAAGTCCGATTTTTCGATCTGTTTACTTTATATGTGTTCAATAAGCGATTGTACTGTTTAAAAGGATCATATTTGTTGTTAAGTTACACAAAAAACTTATTTTTTTTATTTATTACTTGCTTAATTAAAGTTAATACGAATATACTCGGCAGCTGTATAATATATATAATTTCGGAACTGTTCCTGTGCCTCTTTATTTATCAAAGCACTTTACAAATGTATATGACAGGGACACAAAGAACACCCAGTCTCAGAACAATAATTTATGGATTAAAAAAAGTATTGTCCCATGTGGGATTAGAACCCACAACAATCAGCACTACAAAGGGTGTGCTAAGCACAAGGTGACCGTTTAACTCACTACACCATCCGTGCATGGTGCAGTCTAATTGTTTGGATTGTAGAAAGAAAGAAGAGAAAAAATACAGAAAAAAAAATTATTGGGCAATAAACAAAGTCGATCTGTTTTTTTATATATCGTATAAGCGATTATCTTGTTAATTAAGAAGATTGTACTTGCTGTTAAAATACACAAAAGCCTTTATTTTTCGTATTTTGGTAAGGTTTATGTCCAACAGTGGACTACTTTCGGTTGAGATGATGACGATGATGAAAGGGTCGTTTAATTTTTACCATTTAGTCACTTCCAACAAATTCTGCCATTGAAGTGGTACAGATACATATGCAATTCTGAATATCTAGAGACTATACTTGTAAAGTTAATAGAATAGTAACTTTTTTGCAAAACAAACTAAAGAAAAAGGTTTTGATTTGGACTCATAAAATAAACCAAGTACTCTTATTCAATTAAAGTGAAACCTCAGATAATTTCTTGAGCTACAAGTTAAAAGATGACGCTGTCGATATTAACCACAGATCTTTTGCTTCACACAACGTCAAGCAATGCCTTTCCGTTGCTAAAATTTAGTAGCATTAAAAAATGTTGAAAGACTTTCCATGCAACACACATTCCCGACCAAACAACAGATCACACTATTATGCTTAAAAATCTTATAAATAATTATCATTTCTTTTTCCTTGAAACAAATTTTAATAGAAAAAAAACACTATCATAATGGTGAGCCTTTTCGAATACGTTCGTAGTTCTAGTGGTTTTAAACAAAACCAGAGTATTTTAACAAAAGAGCGTTTTTCACTGCGACTTATTCGTGTTCTAGTTGAGCCCTAGTACAATTCAGCTTCGATTTTACATAAAATCGTTGACTTCGTTTTTATTCTGATTTTTTTTATGAAATTACTTTTTCTAAAAATGGCCTACATTCACCATTTATACATCAAGTTTTTATTGAAATAATTGCCTTTTGTTTTGGTTCACCGTAATCATATTTTAAATCAAATCATTTACTTTCCCTAAAAACAGTGTATCTAACGCCAAAAAATTATTACACTCGTAACATAAATAATGATCTTCCTTCAATGACATATATTTAATATGTGAATATAAAAATAAACAAGAAAAAGTTCTTGTTTCTGGACTCACTCCACTCTATTATTCTTTCTAAGCTCTTTGTTGCCCACCTTTCAATAGGCTCTGCATCTTCAGTTACCGTAATAAGTAGACATTTAAATTTCACCGATTCATTCCTATTGTTGCTGTGAATAAATTAATAATTAAAGGAGAGTGTCCTTTAATTTACATACAGAAAACTTTTATTCGGTGGAAAAAAATCTCTATTTAATGATGTAAAACCAATGCCCTAAGAGTCCATTTGCCATACGAGTGCAGACTTTAGAAAAACCTGATTTGATTGTATTTATAAACGGATTTTCGGATTTACCTATCAGACATTTCAGAATATCATAACATATACATATGACCACTGGTTTGGCTGCTCCCTTGCTCAATTATTATTCACATTCAATAATTCCGATGACAATTTAATGTTTGGTTAGCACTATTTCTTAATGTGCCGTTCAGAATGTAAATGATAAACCTTTTTGAATCATGAAAGAACCATTAATCTGAAAAAAAAAATGGTTCTCAGATACATTTATCACAGTAATATAAACGCTAGACAATCACAAGTCTCATAAGGATTCAGGCTTTTGCAGATTTGCTTTTGATCTGGCACTAAAGATTTAGTAACTTTTTATATATACTTACACAGATGATAGATCGGTATTTTCAAGAAGCGTCAATTCATTTTTTTAATTTATAAATGGTTGCTTCAAAGGTAAATATTCTTAAATATTTTTTTGAATCAGACTCTCGTAGTTGCAATTCAAATTTATGATAATACTACTCGTCCTCGCCTACTTCCAAACTTTTATTACGTTATAACTTGTTTTAAAGTATAATAAAACATTGTTATGAACTATTATGGAAAAGGTACTTTAGGCTCTGACTTATATAGCCGCCTACTCGTCATCGATTTGTTTTGTACTGTATTTTTAATCATTACCTGACATTTGTACATAGGTTATAAAAACACATTTTTCAATGAACTAGTCACTTTCGACATCATGATGCTTTTTAGTCGAATTGTTTTACTTGGCAAGAGTACATTTTTTTAAGATGTCTATCCCCGGCGTAAAAAAGACCGCTGTTAGTTTTATGAGAATATCTATGTCTATCTGACTGTGGCATCAGAGCTTACAATGAAAGACATATTTTGTAGTTTTTCTTTTGTTTCACAATAGACTCCAGAGTAATATTGTTATTTTAAAAGTTTTTTATAGGTTTAAAAAATTTAAAAATCTAAAAAATCTTTTGGAGATCCAGATCTTTGGAGATGGATATTTTTTCTAATAGTAAGGGAGTGTATAGCATACATATGTACATACAATAGTAGGAAATTGTATTTTGTCATCAATGGTTTTAACCTGTAGACTAATTTATATGTAGACTATGTTTTGTTTAACAACCTTTTCCATTTGTTGACGAGGTGGAAAACCCCTTAGATGTACGTTCCTTTTTATTTCATTTAGATGTAGTACTTTTATTATGAGAAAATTATAAGTGCGGCTTAAATCGTTTTGTAGAAGATCTTCGTAGTTCTGATTTTTTTGATTAGCAGTTCCATTATGAATTGATATAAAGCAATTGCCGAAAGTCAGTAGGAAAATTGTGAACCTTCTAAGGTGAAGTCTGTGTCCAGCAGTGAAACATTGTAGGCTGTTGACGATGATTTGGTATAGACGTGTAAATCTTAAATCATAAAAGAATATCCAATAATTATAAAATTATAACGTAAGCATTGGACAGACTGAAATAAAAACGAAATGCGTAAAACAGAAATCCTTTTTTGCTTATTTGACATTCTCGTGAATCCTACGGATGAATTGTCGAAATATGTATTTCGTGGGACAAGGTCAGGTGAGCTACAACAAAAATATTACGATGAGTGTCAGTATTAACCTCATACTTTTGTATGTATAAGGTATTCACACGAAAATACGAGCTGCAATGTTGCTCGTATTTGTCTAATCACATTTTGAGCTTAAGCCTTCTGAATGTTTTATGATATGGTGGTGTACTATTAACACTTGAGGACCCGCGCTCCGGAATGCAACATAAACACTCGCTACCGGGTCCAGCGAACCCAGACAAAATCAGGTTTTTTTTTCAAAACTGCTCAATGAAAGTAGTGGGTATCTTTTAATATCGTTAATAAAGTGCAAAAAGAAAACAAATATTTAATAAAATAGAAATATTTATTGTTTTTACTTAATTAAATAGTCAGTACAAAATATAAGGAATTTTGGTATAGTTTTATGACTAAACTCAGACTAATAGTTCTAAATTCTGTAATGATATATTCTAAACAAAATCTTCTTTACCTTAATATACTACTATAATGTATCTACTAAGACATAATATGAATAAGAGATCAATCTTTATAGGAACAAGCAAAATCAACTTTCAAACTCAACAAATTTTGGATTATATTTTTGGGATAAAATCACTTTTCAACCGTTCTTAATTTTTATTTATCAAACTAAGCTATAACAATTTGCACAAATCTGTTTCATGCATTCTCCACAAACTGGTGTACTACATTTTACGCAAAAAACTTTGGTTTTCCTATCTTTCTTCCAGTTACACAGACCGCAACGTACTTTTTGTCCGCTCGTTGGTAGGGGTGCGTTGGATGCTGCAGTTGGTTCTAATTCTGGTATTATGTTTCGAATACGGGTTTTGATATGCTGTAGAATATTAGTGACACAAATTCTTATATGAAGATATGGTTTAATTAAAGAAATAGCCAACGTTTTGATAAAATCTCTTCGTGTGAGATCATAGGAAGGTACTATAGCCTTTTGAATAATGTAAGTGTTTAGTCCACTAATATTCAATAACGCAAAAAATATACAAAGAGGCCATCTTTGAGTTCGTCTTGACACAGAATATGTTTCAGTCATCTGGTCAACTACATCAACTCCGCATTTGAAGGTGTTGTAATCAGTTATTATTTCAGGTTTCTTTTTGTCACCAGTGTCTTCATCAATCTTGGCATTATGATGCATAGTAGATGCTAAGAGAACCACTTTGCCACGTTTGGGTACGTAAGATACCAGTGTGACATCGTTTTGAAATCCAAAGTAGGAACTGTGTTCTTCTCTTCCTCTTGTTTGTGTAAATACTACAGGAATCTCTCTTTTATTTTTCTTCAGAGTTCCTAAACAAGTCAGGTTATAGTCGTCTAATAATTCAGTTATCAATGGAACGCTCATAAACCAATTATCCATGACGACATTTCGGTTAGAACCTTTTATTGGAACCACCAGTCTTTTTACCACATCACTTGGAGAATTGCTGACCTGGTATGGCCCATCGTTTTGTGTACCGGCGTAAATTTCAAGATTTGAAGTATAAAAAGTATTTGAATCACATACCGCAAGTACTTTGAGCCCATATTTAGCTGGTTTGCTAGGAAGATATTGCCGGAATGCGCACCGACCACGGAAAGCTAATAACATTTCATCTATAGTGACATGCTCTCCATGTTTGTAATATTTTTGAATATTTGATACAAATTCTTCAAAAATTTCTCGGATTGGTGCCAATTTATCAGTTTCTCTTCTTCCTGCTCTAGTCCTGATATCATCAAACCGTAAGCATCTAAGCAAAAAATGAAATCTATTTCTTGACATTGTTGATATACAGATATCACATCCTGAGCCATCGGTGACCCGCAAATCTTTTGTGTTCAAATGTGCTCCTCTTAGCTTTCCGATATAAAAAAGAAGTCCTAACAAACCTTTTATTCCACTTATATCTGTAGGTCTACAGTCTCTCTTTCTTTCAAAATTGTCTCGAACCTTTTCTGTCATATAAACATTTGTAAAATTCACAATTTTCGACAAAGTATCATCTGGTAAGAAAAGACTAAATATTTCTAAAGGTGTTGTTGAGTTTAGTGCTTCCAAACAGGGCCCAGGAACTTCACGTATAATATTATGACTCCGGGTTCTTACGTTTCTTGCCGGTTCTTCAATATTCCATACAGTACTTTTATCTTTACCAATGAAATAACCTTTTTGTAAGAACAACAATGGAACACACTCTAAATCCGAACGGCGAAGATCAGGTGCAGGTCGACGGATGCCTTGTCTTGGCTGTGAGGTTAATTCATACTCATCTTGAATATTTTGTTCCTCGTGGTCACTTTCTTGCTCGGAATTTGTTTCATGCTCGCTTATTTCTAGGTTATCTTCAGTCTCAGAACAGTCTTCGTCTTCTATTTCTTCATTTATACATTCTTCTATTTCGTAAGGTCTCAAAGGGCGGTTAGTCGCCATTTTCTATGAAATAAAGTACCAAAAACAGTAAACAAATAAAAATATTTAGATGAAAAAAACACTTACATATTTAATCGCTACTGGGTCCAACGGACCCACACTCACCTTATACGTCCGTAGCACTCACACGCACCGCGCTAACTGACAAATTAGATCGTTATCTACCGCCCTATACTATGGTCGAAAGGTACTAAGAACGGCAACGTCGCAAACGTCGTAATTTTTAAGTAATGCAACAAAATACAAGGGACTGGGTCCATTGGACCCATTAGCGAGTCCTTAAGTGTTAAAGAACTTAATATCAACAAATTCACGATACAATATGATCGTCATACTAACATGAATAGAAGCATAGAATGCAATACTAAGAATTTTCATATCATTATTTACCTTAATATTTTCTGGTACGAACGTGATTTAAAGAAAAATCTAAGCAAAATTATTACAAACATTGATCGTCCATCCGACCGACCTGCGTTCTTTGAGATTAAATAATGTATACCTACTCTGAGATACGTAAGCACAAAATTCATTCCTTTATATGGTTATGAACAGTAAAAAAACATGAATTTGAAATGTCAACGTTAGTGGAAAACACACCTTAGACGTGTTGTTACTAGAGCACTGTACACAGTGTAGTATGTCTCCCGCCCATCCCATACTATTGTTATGTTTACGCAAGGTCCGTCGGCGAGTCATTGCATGGAAGTGGATGCCAACATGTCATACGCATACATCTATAACTGATCCTACTTAGCTCGATGTTATCTATTACACACATGATTTACTAAAACAATCCAGTAGGTTCCTTGTGGAACACAGTACTATGTATTGTGTTCCACAAGTGAAGGATGAAAACGTCGCTTTAATGTTTGTAATTTACCGTTTGGAATTCAACCGATCAATTTTACAATGCATTTAATATTAAAATACTTTTAAAATTTAGCAAAATATGTTGTTCTAAACAAAATTGTTTTGATCATTTTAAAGTTGCACACAAACAATTGTACCCTGAGCAGTATATGCATAATCTATATTAAAATTGTAAAGTCAAAAACGTTTGTTGTATGCAATCACTAATCTCAGGAACCGTATATATACATATTATACGATTATATAAACATATACAATATTCATTGTATTCATTTTAAAATTGCATTTTTATTGATTAGTGTGATGTGCCGAAAACAACTTATTTATGTTCTTAGACCTAAACTTCTACTCGAACAGAGTTGCTGGCAAAAGCTAGCTTCGGTTATAAACAAATTCCAGTAACCATTATGTACGTGATATCAGACAGCACTAAGAGTCGGTCAGATCGTTTTATTTCAGAGAGCAATCTTTATCCAATTTCGAGACTTATTTGTCTCGAGCTAAGGCCAGTATGACAGTTAATTACTGAATCTGTCCAACGATTGATCGATAGACTCGCGAATATGTTTCTGAAACTTAACGTGTTACTTTTGCGCTTATATTTTGGAAATGATTTTTCATTTTCTCTGTTTGGTAAACGTTATTAATTTTAAGATTTGAATAATATAAAAGTAAATTTGAGCTCATCCAGCATACCGTTGATCATTATAAACATAGCGTCCAATGTGTTACATGCAATAAATAAATATAATAATAAAAAAGAAATGTTACCAAGAGACCTTACTTTGACATTACGTACGTTACGTACCATGGCTGTGATAAAAAACTATCCAAGACAACAAGAGTGATGAGAGTGTGGTGTCATGGGGGTGAGTTCTCGAAACTAAAGCACTCTAGTGCTAAATTTACACTAACCACTTCGAGCCATTTTCAACCCTCTCTAATTGGTTAAAACTTTATAATTAAATTTTACGTACGCTTTAAAGGCCATACAAACTACGTGCCAATGTCATATCTCCCAACTTTTAATATTTTAAAAGAAATGAAAGCCTGAAAAGCCTAAAGTTTAGGTAGAACTGACTGTCTGACAGTTTAGTTGTAATTGTATTATTAGTTCCCAGCTTTATCAATGCTTATTACCGGTATAAATAATAATAAGTAAATATTTCGAACATTTACACACGTCATCTAGTCAACGTCATCTAGTTTCAAACTAAGCAGAGCTTGTACTATGATAACTAGACTGACTGATAGAATAAAAAAAAGTATATGATACTTTTTTTTGTAAATACATACATATTATACGAATATAATTGCAGATAACCTACTAAGTTAAAACAGTTTCCATTACAGCACTGTATCTGAGTTTTTCGAGTATGTATGTACGTATTATATTGGTGACTATACGCAGTAGTATACAGACATGCTGATTTGTGACCTTTTTAGAAAATGAGGTTTTCTCTTTCGTGAACCCGACCGTCCCATATCATTTAGCGTTTAATGCGGAGTGGCATTTTGTCGGGGCAATCTATTGGACAAGTATACTGCGGTTACAACCTTGTACGAACTATAAAGCGCTCTATTTGAAAGTGATATCCATTTTGTTGCACTCTTTCTTGTTTCCAAAACGGAACCGTACATCTTTGAAACAATACTACAACTAGTACTACTGTTACGATACGCTAGTTTTACAATTTGAAACTAAAACTACAAGTTATTTTCGGAAAATCGATATTTTATATTTTGCATGTCAAATGCCACATATTGACAAACTTTTAGAATGTCTGTTCTTGGTTTAATGCCAGATATAAGCTTATATACATTCAATTATATGTATCGGATGCTACGAATCTATCGCATATATTCAAATTTATGTAGAATTGTACTAAATATTTCTGAATCTGCCTTGAAATGTCGTGGGACGACTCTTTGATTATTAATGTTTTAATAATTCAAGCTAATGGATTCAATTGTAGCGGTTATAATGTCGATTTGTTTTCGATTGTATCGTAGTTGTAGTGTTGATTTGTTGCTTGTTATTATTTGAGAATAAGCAACAGGTGAGGGCAATTATATAAATTTTGTAAGTCACGCAGGCACGCAACGGAGACGCGCTGGCAGAGCCGCAACCGCGCCCAATATAACACGATTACGTTAACTGATATTCCACGTCCTATATCCGTTTATTGTCGGATGTAGACATCAATGTAATCTGCCAGTTATATTAATTAGTTTTAGAATAAATAGGTCGTATGTCAATTACACCCTACGTCTTGCCGATCTAATAACTTATAATTAAATTGATTTATACGCTTATACATTAATAAAGTGGTTTAATTACATGGCTTGATTGTTAAATTAATATTTCAATATGTACATACATACATATTCGATTTGATTATTCATTCAACCGCCTATATACTAGTTGCTAGTTTAGGCCTATGTCCAATTATCTTACTATTTTCAAATATACTATACTTCGTGGTCAATGATTGATAGTAAATCATCAGTGATTTATTGAGGTTTATGAATGTGTTAAAATATGTTTGAGTTATTATAGAAATTTGGTCTAGGTGTAGTTTTTATATCATATGTGTATATTAAAAAATACATAAATATGGTTATCAGTAGTCTGGCTACCATCGTAGACAGTCTGCCCGGTTTGGAATAAGATGCATAAGTATGAAATGTATGAAGTTATTATTGCACTAAATAATTAACTTTGGAATACGTAAATATAAGCTAGTAAAAAGGTACAGATTTTAGTTCGAATTTTTGGGACACATAAAACATGACCATTAAAATGTGTTGACATATGTATATTGTTAACTTGTTAACACAAAAGTGTACAAGGGCAATAAAATAGCCCTTAACCTGTATTGCGTTATGGGTAAAACGGAGCTGTCGCCGGGCCCTCGCCACCACCGGTGGTTCGCTGTGACGTAGTGGTGGTGTGGCACTTAGTCCAGTTACAATTAGACCGTCGGCCGGTTTGAACTTACCACGCGCTACCACGTTTTTATTTAACCGGGCAATGGCTCAGGATACCTATAGATATGCTATTTAGCAGATCGTTTAGTTCACGGTTGCGAAATCAGCATAAAGAAGTTGTTTTAGGTGATGGTTTCAGTGTTCAGTTTTGTCATTATATCTGTATTGTGTGCTGTAAATTTGGTCAAACATGGTCAACAGAACTGCAAAATTATCATCAGTGTGAAAAAAAAAATTTTTTTTTGGCAGCATTATTATAGTCTTTACAATCAATGTGATTGATGTAAGTTCAGTAAGCGTTTGCACATAATGTACAAATTAATCTTTTAAGAAACGAAGTTATAAACTTCTAAACGCTATGATCAAACCCGTTCATTGTGAATTGATCACGTCAATACTTAATATAGGTATTATTTCTCGGTGGGTATATTGATTTTGCCATTCTGTTGAACCCAAGTGCATTGTTTATGTACACATATTATATCCTACCATGCGGCCTCATAAACCACCTATCCATTGTATGTTTGTGCTCGAACAAGGCTTACTTTGCCAATTTTGTGACTGTTGACCCGGTTTCCGATTCCAATATATATCCACACAACGTACACATATATGTCAGATTGTGCCATGTGAGTGGTAATGTATAACTTGGAGTTGATTTGTGCCGAGCCCCGAAAATGTTACTTCATTAACCGGTAAGTGAAAGAGGTGGCTAGTTAAATTTGCTGCTTTTGTCAAATAGGCCCGACGCTTTTAAAGTTGAGTGTTGATTAATTACAATTTCATATTGCTAGCCTTAATCATCGATCATTTTGATTCCAAGGACACTTGACTACTATTTGAGTGTTATCATATATATTTATAATTTTACATGGGGTATGAGTAACATTAAAGAACGTCAGAGGATTGTCAAGGTTACACTAATATTGGATATGATAATCAAAATGGTTAAATAGATTTCATCTAAGTTAAGAATTATAAAGAATTAAAAAGTTGTTACAAAAAACATAAGTACATAGAATATTAAAATTGATAAACGTAGTTAGTTACTTTTGTTACAGGGTCTCAAAACTTACTTTTTTTTGCTAAGGTTGATTGCAACCTATTAACTTGGTATAAAGGAGGTTTATACCAGTTAATGAGTGCGTATAGATAGATAGAAAAACGTTATATATTTTTTATTCTGTCAAAAAAATTAAACTTAAATAATAACTCACAGTATATAAACAGTGTTCCGTTGTGAAACTAGTCGTAAGTACTGTAACATAGTAGTAGATGTCTTATGCAGCGGCCTACGTGAATTTGTAGCTCGTAGCAACTCTTGTAGCTTTAATAGAACGACGGGACACTGTGGACACTAATGATGTTGACACTAGAGGCGGGCTTGCCACATTCTTGTCACTGCTATATTCTCCCTCTACCTCACCTCACCACTACACAACCTAACTCACCCTAGAGTACACTTACCTAAGCACTATGCTACTAAAGTAACACTTCCACAATATTCTAAAAAGTATTAGACAATGTAATTGCCTCGTTGTACCTAGACTAAAAACACCTTTTGTATTTATTATACACTTAATCTTAGTCTTACACATTTAGGGTGTACCTCCAAACAAACAGAACTCGATTTATCACAACCTTGCTAAAGTTTTGTGGTCGTAACTGTTGTAATTAGGTTAACTCCACATTATTCTCCTGTTCTTGAGTCCCTAATCAAGTTGATTTGATTATATCTTTCCTCGTGTATCTAATTTATATTTTCTAATATATTACATATTTATAAAACAGATGAGTTTCTATTTTTCTGTTACTTATCTATAAAAAATACCTACACCTAGTTAAGGTTGGTCTGTTATACCTTTCAGTCGATCATAGACCTCAATATTAGTGTTATGTTTGCCTCGATTCGATCGATGGACTTACAGGTAGTTTGAATGAATACTTTAAAACCGCGACCTTTGAGTTAGTTGCTGATTTTGTGTGCGATTAAGACAATTGCAGTGTTTTCTAACATTGTGTTTTCTAATCTAGTTTTATCTAATTTTTTTAACTTTCTTTGTTGCCTTGATGTTAAGAATTTGATTACTTCAATTAGTATGCTTATGTTCCATTATACGTTTTTCTTAGGTGATAATAATAATATTTTCACACATCTCGCACGGCAGTCTACTGCAGTGTGAGCTTCGCTAACCACAATGTCTATAAATATACTTATATGTTTCTAAATACATACACATGATAGGTACATTACACCCAGACACAGAGTAAATAACGGTGCTCATCACACAAATATTTGTCCTGGGCGGAAATTGAACCCATGACCTTAGCACTAACCACTAGACCAACAGGCCCGTCAATGCTGATGATAGCAATTAATTGTTTGTTGATATATTTTGATATTTAATTTTCTTTCTTATGATATTATGTACATTTAAAAATGTGTTTATGAAAAAGTTCGTGCAACATTTTCATAAAATCACAATTTTCACACCTCGATTATTAGCAACTTTTGAGGTACATTGGTAGTTATACGTTATAAGGCCATTTCTAAACATATTAGGAAAATGGTTTTCTCGGTTGGGAAATGCGAACTAGACTACAAAGGGTCCCAATTTCCTCGTCATTCCAATAAATGGGCGATGGTGTAAAAATATTAATACTCTTTCTGTTCATGACCATTTGGTAATTTAAAAAGAAAAGGTGCACTGTGATTGTATTTTTTAGTTTAAATAAGTATTTGATTAACTTAACAAGTTTTATGTATAATTTCCTTTGATCGTCACTTTCAGCAATTAGGTTATAATTATCGGTGTGACCGACATCACATGGCTTTCAGAATAATAACTATTCGTGTAATAATACACTTTTTATTACTACAAAACGATTTTTATTTTTAAGTGTGAGTCACAGGCTGAAAATTCCTTATTTTGTAATTTGTTTCTCCTTTCATATAACGAGAAGTCCAGTATATTTTTTCCATAAATGTGTTACTAAAGCGTGTTGTTTACAGTTGCCATTTTCTCATAAACACGAAAATTCGATTATTGTTTAAAGCGTTCGCATTACAGCACTTTGTTCACGTTCAACAAAAAATTATCGTTAATGAATTTTATATACATAGCTGGGTTTTTATCGATCTCCGCCCGTCACCTCCGCGTAAACTTTATGAGATAGTAAAATACCTATTTGTTTGTTTTTATTGCTCATACTCATGCTGTAAACTTTTACATTATAGAAGTTAGTATTTTTAATAGTAAATACTCCAATATTGCTAAAATGTTAAGACCGCTCTACAGTAATGAATAAATTTGAATTAAAATTACTTGATATACGATTATTATATGTATGATTTTGTTGCATCCACACGTTACTTTCGTACCTATTTAGTTTGTTTATATTTATGAATAAAGGTTTATTCGAAGTTCAATAAATACGGTAGATCGATAAACATAACACTTTCTTTCATTACACTGTACCCTGTTTGATACAGTAGACATACTTATCTGTACTAGTTCAAATTCTAAATGTCTTTATATTATTATTTATATACAGATATGCAGTACTCTCCAAATAATCCTATTTTCTTTGATGCTGAATTGTTTTGTTTTCGTCTCGTATGTAATTGCTCAGTTCATATTTTTTTAAAAAGTTTCAGACAGTAATCGACAGATATGTGTTGTAACAAAATAAAAGTTTCGGAAGTATACCGAAATTTACTGGTAACGCTTATGTAATTGTTTCACTCATACAAGTTATAAAAAAATGGTTATGTATATAAATATTATTTTAAAATATTACAAAATTTGTATTGAAAAAAAAGGAGCTTAGATGTGTAATGAAAATATAACAATACAAATTAATAGATGTTTCAGGTCATACTCAGCCTAGCTGTAGCCTCTAGGTTATAAAACTTATAGTCATAAATGTCTCTTTGTTATAGGCTCCATCATGTTTCACGTGCGGCGGCGGCCAGCGGACGCTCAACAACCTCGCAGGCGCAAGAAGAAGGTGGCCGGCGCCGCTAGCGGCCGGGCTGGTAATGAACCTATGCTTATCGAAATGGCACCTGACGCAACAGCACTCGAGAATGGTCGCCGCCTCAGGATCAATGACGTCGTTGAGGTAAATTTAGGTTTAATTGAGGTTATTAAGGTTTCACTCGCGTTTATGTCGCCTATCGCCGTGAAAAGTAGCTTATTTCCTTCCTCAAGAGTCTTTATATGTAAAATTTAATTTAAATCGGTGCAACGATTAAGGCGTGAAAGCATAATAGACAGAGATAGATACTTTTTTATTTATAATATTCGTAGGGATTTTTAACATACTTACACATTATTGCCTTGCCGATAATTAATTTAAACATATTAATATCAATGTCCAATATGTCCAACAGTGGAATACAATAGGCTAATGATGTTTATCAATAGGCACTTTACACATATTTTTTTTAAAGTGTGTTTAAATCTAAGTTTTTAAATCTTGGTTTAGTTATCTTTAATTCCCAATATTTTTTATGTAACAATTGACCAGTTACAGCTAATATGTATGATCTTGTTTACTAATGGTGCTCCTCATTGCATAAAAAGCCCATATAAAAGAATGCATAGAAAAATATGCGTATAAAGCATATCGTTATGGAGGATTGGCTCGAGAGCCATCACAAGATCCTCGCATACCGGCTGGCGCCAGTGATAGCCAAACCCTAAGTGCCACCACTGTGAAAACCAGATCGTGGACACGGCGCTCCACACGCTGGTAGAATGAAGGGTATGCAAAGAGCAGAGGCGTGAACTCGCAGCAGCCACCGAAGTCGAGATCCTCTCGCTCAATTACCTGATTTCGGCCATGATATGAAGCAAGAGCACGTGAAACACCAATCTCTTTCTGCGAATAAGCTATACTTGCAAAGGAAACGGTGGAGCGGGACTAATAGATGTATAGAACTGTCACGGTCCGGCACGTCCGGGTACGCAGAAGACTTAGGTACCGGAAATCAGAAAACGATATCCATCCTCCATAAGTGCAGGCCTGAGGGTGATAGGTCTCACCTCTAAGAACCATGTATGAACCAGTAACTTCTAGATTGCTCGAAT
This sequence comes from Hypercompe scribonia, assembly GCA_949316085.1. Taxonomy (NCBI): domain Eukaryota; kingdom Metazoa; phylum Arthropoda; class Insecta; order Lepidoptera; family Erebidae; genus Hypercompe; species Hypercompe scribonia. Next base: position 7,340,890 of record OX438967.1, on the reverse strand, counting down.
ACTGTTTGTTAAAGTTATTGAAGTTTGATTTAACAAGATAGTAGAGCCACGCTACTAGGTAGTAGAGCCACGCTACTAGGTAGTAGAGCCACGCTTATTTCAGCACGAATAGATCGGCTCGACAAAGGCAGTACTACCCTCCCACAGAAGACCAGCTTAAAGCGACTGCATCCGTGCTATCGTGTTTCGTTGGTGAGTTTGAGACCGAAGGCCCGTTGATGCAGGGGTGACACTTCTCGTAGTAGCTGTATGAGAATTACACTGCCACGATGACTACCATAGTGTGGGTCACCATACTTTATTGCCTGCATTCGCAATGAGTATGGTGACGATAATTCTTGATTTCTATTTATGTTCTTCATCAGAAGAGATGAGATGGCAGATTTTTAACCTAAGCAACATGCTTTACGGTCATTCTTCGATCGTCTAATACGATTTCTTCTACTTTTTTCACGCTGTTCTCGGTCAGGGACGTGGATGGGCGTCCATCGCGATGTTCATCTTTACTGAATGTTCTGCCCAGTTTAAATTCCTTTGCTCAACGTGCAACTGTGGTATATGAAGGAACAGATTCCCCCAATGTTCCTTCCAAATCGCTGTGTATGTCTTTGGCAGACGTTTTTTTCCAGCAATGACGGCTCTAATTTTGTTTTTCTCCATTATGGTGTTATCTCTTCGACAGTTCGTATTCAAATGAATGTACCTCTCGGGAATCGTGACGTATTTATATCATTTTTTATACTGAAGTAACGGCAAAATATATTTTTTTCTATTTTTGTACGCCCTAGAAGTACCCGATTGACATTATTTATTGATCACTCCTCGTATTTAGATTCAAACTTATTATGATGACACTAGTAAAAAAAAGCCAAATTCTCGTTCGCTAAACCGTTAAAATATGTAATTTTATAATATTTTTATTTGTTGTCGACTTTTATCTTATGAGTAACAATTAATTGCTCTTCGTTAGTCTTACGAAAACTCGAAAATACGAGGGTAAGTTTTTAAGTTCGCGGAATGACAGTGAAAAAGGCGGGTAAACGCGCTCTTTTGATGCCTACCGTATTCAGTGACTCATAATTAGTCTGCATAGTAAAATTTGTTGTGATTGGATCATTAATTATTATTAAACTATCGTTGACCAAGTATTTTAATCGGGAACGAAGTGAAAAAAATGGAGAAAATTGAATTCCGTGCGGTGATAAAGTTCCTTACTAAGCAAGGAAAGTCTGTTCAAACCATACTCAATGAGATGTCATCGGTTTACGGGGATTCTTGCCCAGGAAAAACAATGGTCTACAAGTGGCATAGTTTATTTAAACAAGGCAGGGAATCACTTGAAGACGACCCGAGGCCGGGGCGCTCCGTTGAGGTGACTACGCCAGAAGTTATTGCAAAAGTAGAAAAAATTGTATTGGAAGATGCTCGACTAAAAAAGAAACAACTCGCAGAAATGGTTGGAGTATCGGATACAACAATTTTTAAAACTTTACACGATCATCTTGGCATGACTAAGGTTAGCGCACGGTGGGTGCCGAGAATGCTCACGCCATTGCAAAAACAACAGCGCGTGGAATGTTCACGTGCGTTTTTGGACCTCTGCAATGAAGACAAGGATGGCGTATTGAATCAAATTGTTACTGGGGATGAAACTTGGGTTCATCATTATGAACCCGAGTCCAAACAAGACTCCATGCAGTGGCACAAAAAGGGCACAGCACCACCCAAGAAATTTAAGGTTTCACAGTCGGCTGGGAAACTCATGGCAACGATTTTTTGGGACTCAGAAGGAATATTATTGATAGATTATAAAGATAAAGGCATTTCTATAACGGGGGAATACTACGCTTCAATCTTAGAACAGTTAAAAGAAGCCATCAAAGAAAAAAGACGGGGAAAATTAACGAAAGGTGTCCTGCTATTGCATGACAATGCTCCCGTTCACAAGAGCCGAGTCGCACTGGCTGCCCTGCATAAGGTGGGCTTCGATATTTTGAATCACCCACCCTACAGTCCAGATTTGGCTCCGAGTGATTATTATCTCTTTCCAAAAATGAAAAAAGAATTACGTGGTAAGAAATTTTCAACTGATGAGGAGGTTAAGGAGGCGGTTTCGGCGTATTTTTCAGACAAAGATAAAACTTTTTTTTACGAGGGAATAAAAAAACTAATTGAAAGATCTGAAAAATGTATTCGTGTTGCAGGGGAATATATAGAAAAAGAAAAATAATTTTGTGTTTTTATTATTACTCAATACCCTCCATTCCGCGAACTTAAAAACGCCCCCTCGTAACTCGAAATATTCGCGAGAATCCAGCGAAAGTTTAAACGTAATGTGAAAACATGTGTAATGATGTGTATGTACCAATATCATCATCATCGTCATCAACAACCTATTGCAGTCCGTTGTCTCTCTGACCTCTATTCAGCCTCTCCCATTGTGCACGCCACTCTGACCATTTTTGGGCTTCTTGCATCCAGCTCCTGCCAAGTCATCTTGCGCAAATCGTCACTCCACCTAGCTTGAGGACATCCTACACTACGTTTACTGAGACGCGGTCTCCACTCTAGAACTCTTAACCCCAACGGTTGTCAGTTTTGCGACTAATATGGCCAACACACTGTCACTTCAGTTGGTTAACCCGGTGGGCTATATCGGTGACCTAAGTTTTCTGCTGGATCACCTCACTCCTGATTCCTTAGAAAAAACCGTGTGTGAGATGTGTATAGTTGTGTTATTTTATGTAGGTAATACTTTTGCTGGCGCCGGCCTTGACCCTTGATTATAGTAGAGTGAATTTGTCTTTCAACGCCATTTTACTCGTCTAAATTATATTTTGGTTTTAGTGACTCGGTACTATTATGTAAATTAATTTATCTATGTGTTAATGTTTGTTTTGAAGTCTGCATGACTTTAGTGTTACTTGGCTCATTAAGGTTGGATTATAGACCGAACCGATAACTTAGATGTTGAAAGGGTACTTTAACGTTATTTTTGTGGTAGTTACTCATTATAAAGCAATGCATGCTACAACAGGTCGGTTCGGGCAACGGAACTACTCTCCAGCTATATGGGCCTTCAATTCAGCCACGGCACTGCGTAGTTGCACCTGCTGAAGGTGGTGGCTACAACGTTACACCGCTACACGCAGATGCGCACGTGTATGTCAACGGACGTAGAATCATGCACACGCAACGCTTACAGGTAAACGTTCTATTTGTGAAGTTTAGCACCCACTCATATATTTTTCTTCAAAGGAACATGCAAAGCCGTATTAAACACTAATATTCTGCCAACTATAATGTAATAGCCCATTTATGTAATAAGGTCAAGCCAATTGCCGCTAACTGTGCACATTGGATATTAAAGATGGAAACGTATGAACGAAACGCTATAGAAGGAAGGATTCCCGTAACATTACATATAATATATTATTTAAAATTTTCGTTTGATGGATTTAGGATTGTAAATAATAGGTGGAACAGATCAAAGTACTTATCAAAGCACTTCTAGTTCCCAAACATTATTGAGTGCCCTACATTTCTTTCTACAGTGCACTTAACATAAAGACTTTTATATCCGTAGCATGATGTTTAGCACGAATGTCGTCTTGAAGCGCTTAAACTGTTTTCCTATTTCGAATGTATATTTTAGTTCTCGGACCGATGCTTCATAAACATAATAGAGGAACGAAGACATTGTTTCGTGAACTTAATGAGAAGAAAACATGTGCAAATGTTTACGTTGTCTTGAATCGGCTTGATTCATTAGCAGAACATCTCTCTACGAAATTTATAAACTAAATTCAACTAAGCTAGTTATAGTTGTGTTATCTTAGATTAGCATATTGTTATTTCATTAAGTTAACTACATTCAAAGCACGTCACAAATGGTATTTTAGTAAAGCGAATATTCAAAGTACGTATCATAATATTATTCAAACCTTTTTGTACGTGGGCTCTTTTTCAGCCTCGGATATGTGAAGTCATGGATGAATGTTCGTAAAAGAATTCTTAAGTGAAATTCAAAGAGAGAGAGAAGTGTTCAAATTTTAATTCTAATTTTGGTTTAAACAAATATGATATATCAAACCATAAATATTTTTACTAGTAAACTAATAAGAAAATGTATACAATATATAAATTAAAAACGTATTTGTATAAACATTGCGTGTATACTCTTACATTAGAAAAAAACCTGCCTAAGCTCCATTGCCAGGATTGCTTAGAACGATAAATCGGTCCTTTGTAAATTGTAATTAATGGATTGCCAACGTATCTCCAACTAAGTCCTAAGTACGTTACATTATAGCTAAAAAAGAGGTGTTTGTAAAGGTTGAAACATCGCTTATTGTAGTACGTAAGTATATATTTTTTGATGATGCCAATGATAAGTGTATTGCTTTTGTAACCTCAATACGACCGTGTTAATATATTCCAGACACACGTTAAACTTGTAGACCAAGGTTATTCAATTGCCCCGGTGTTTTTATAAATGAGTTACGTTCGAACACAACGAGTAATGTATTCACACAACCTACACGTGTGTCGTCAGTAGGCAACACCTCCATCGCTGCCACCTTTTTATTTTAACGCGCTTCTCTGATTCGTAAACGATAAAAATTAGAATTTATTTTAAAGTAATTATTCTAGCTTCTGAAGATTCCTACATTGCTTGCGCACTATAACATGTTTTTTCCTAACATTCGAAAGTGTTACATAGACCAAAATATGTAACCTTCTTGAAACAAAATAGGGGCCATCCGTAAATTTGTATAATCAGTAAACATTACTTTTGTTAATTATTTGTAACAATATGTAACTGTTGAATTATCAATTCCTGGAAAGGTCAGCAACGTTTCTAGTAAAAAAGCGATTTAGAAAACGATTAGATAAGGGAATGCATTATTAAAAATAAAGTTTATTTCTCTTTTAAACAAAAATAAATAAATTTGGCTTCATCTCTTTACTAAAGAAAATGTACTAGCTTTTTAAAATATTCTTTTTACTCAAAAATGACATCAAATGCTTGAATTAATTCATTATAATATTTGAATAATTGTTAATTAAATTTTACTTTTACTAATATGACTTAAAGTAATCCATTTTAAATTCCTTTATTCACAAATACTCGTATTGTCAACACAATACTAGATTGTTTTTTAAAATCTTTATAATATTCAGATTGCCCTTTTTTATTTTGAGTATTATGATATCAAAATTTATAATAATAAATAAGTACTAATTTATTTTTTATAATCTGGTTTAGTTTGAAGAATAGAACAGAATAGATAGTTGTGTGAGTAGGTTAGAACATTAATTTACCAAATCCTATCATATCTTTAAGCTTAAATAACATCATACCGTCTACAATTTTTAAACAAGTCTTAAATCAAAATATTGTTTTCTCTTCATCTTATATTTCACACAGCTATGTGACAACAACCATTATTAGCATATTTCAGCAAGCGGGAATATTGTACCTGCGAATTGAATATTAATTTGACATATTTTCTCGTAGCACGGTTGCCTACTCAAATTCGGTCGAGTTTCTACCTTCCGCTTCGTAGACCCGGCACAAGAGAACTTAATTAACAGAAACTTAGCTCAATCACAACGCTTCGGTTCTGGCTCTATATACGACAGGTGAGAATGAAGTCATTTATATCAGCTCGTTACTTTATATGTTGTGGTTAGTTTCGCCCCAATAGTTAATTAAATGTAGTGTTACACAAGCATTGATTTATTTGATCAATAGTTTCGACAAGTTTTTCGCACAAATGCAACGTTTTTGTATTACCTGTAATTTAAATTAATTCTTTAAGTCAACCAGCTCCGTTACTACCTAATCACCTTCTGTATATTTATGTTGTTTCATCTGTCATTATTTGTTTTCTTTTGCATGTTTCTGTTACTGGCTCACGAATATACGCTTGTGTCCGTTACCCTTACGTTAGATCGCCGACATCCCCCGGCGAGAATAGCGGTGCCATGTCGCCGACTTCGATGTCTTCTCACCAGCCCGACCCACTCGATTCGAACGCGAACACTACCAACGACCCAGAGTATCAAAGAACCATGAGTCCAGTATCACATGATACGTACTACAGAGATGGCAACGACACTATACCACCGTACAATAACAACACGTTGAAGCTCGATAACGAGTCGCTCATAATGTCACAACATCTCAGTGATACGAAAGATGAATACACAAAAGACGATCACTCGAGCTCGGTATATAACGATCAAGATCAGAGCGCCAGTGTGAATCGCACAGCCAACTCACAGTACAAAGACAATTATGAGACTACATTTGATCTTGATGGCAACGTTGAGACAAAGAGTATTTGCAGTGCCAAGAGCGGAGGTTCTGGTCATGAAAACAGGTATTGTATATAGAAGTTATTTTAATTTACTCTTCCTATCTTCGTAGACAATGTTTGTTAAAATAATTTGCCCTGGACATCGAACAATTTTAAACCTTTCAGAAAAAATTGGAACAACAGAAGAAAGTAGTTAGTTTATGTTTATAAGTCAAGAAACTATTTATTAATAATTAAAAGTTCTATAAAATTTAGTAAACAACTTGTAATAATAATAACTGTTTCTTTGACGTTTGATTTTGAATGACTGATTTGTCAGGATGAGCAGTGTAGTCGGTGGGGCTCGCCAGTGTCAAGAGGCTATCCTACCTGCAGTCTTGGAGTTCCCTGAAGCGGGACAAGCACAATTTCTTGCTGCTGTCATCACAAGGCTTGACCCTCACGCACCTGCATTCAAATTAGCTCCTGTATATACGCTCTACTTATGCGCTAGGTAAGAGTGTAAATGCTACACTACGTTTTTATTGTCCGTCCCGAAAAACACGACAGTGGCACGTTTAAAAATGTATAAAAGTTGCCTTATTACAACCAGCGCCCACCTATGTATGTACCTTTACGGTAAAGCATCGTTCAAATACTCTAATAGTAACCTATAACGTTATTATTTCATAATTATTAATAATTGAGTTATTCCACCTGTGACCAAGCCAGAGCTACTTAGTCAAATCAAATAATGCAAAGGTGTGTAATTGCTATTGATCGCCAATTCTCTTAAAGTTAGCGTCTGAAGTTATGTATTTAAAAGTCTATGTAAGATTGTGGTTTACTTAACTTTTAGTACGACTACCTCTTTTTTAAATAAAACTCATTTTGAATCCGGTTAGAACTGCTGTGTTCAATTTAAAACATGCGACGGGCAAATTAAAATTATATTTAAAATTGATTGTAAAAATTATAAAAGACATATACATTTCTCAGTTGTATAGATCGATTCCCTCCCGAGTTAAGATTGAATAAAAGAACGACGGGAGATGTAATGGAATACTGTGTCTTATTTCATTTCCTGTTGCAAAAAGAATATTGGGCTAACTTATGCTTACAGTGCAATTTCCAATAAACATTTTCACTCCGACAATTTGATACGATATGATGATAGCTATGCATTATAAAATTTCCTAGAGTGAACGGGTGCTCTAATGATCTGTTTTGCTGAAAACTTTGTTTTCGAATTGCCCTTATTTTTTGTTTTGTATTAAAATCGGATACTCTCTTTCTGCTTAAATAATAGCCTTAATTCAAATTCTCGACTTGTTGGAAGCTTCTTGTTTAGAAAGTATTTAATGACGATAAAATTGTAGGCATAGTTTAACGTAAGAAAAGAAATATAAAACAGAACGTTTTAATTAAATAAGCTTATACCATTATATTGATTGTACAGAGTTCAATATTACTTAAACAATTTATGTAATTATTTATAACGACCATAAAAATTAAACCTAGCGGTTCTCGCCCTTTCCGGTCGCAATAATTTGTTTGCTCGGTCGATGTCGCTGTCGCTTTGCTTTTCCAGCTTTACGCACTACTGGATATAAATTCCTCAATTTTTAATAAGGGACAGGCAAATGAAGCGTTCATTCGAATTAAAACAGTTAACCCTGACCTTAGTTAAATTAAAACTTGAGATAACGTTATACGATTGTTGAACCGCTCAAACCGCGTCGACATCGCAAAAAGCTATGATAGAAGTTGCAATGTTTAACTTTGAATTAATAAAACTTGAGAGATTATTATCCATATTATTCGAAAGCTGCGAAGCAACATGCCAAAGATATGAAGATATACGACTAGATACGATAGAACCTTGCTCCGGCACATGTAGACCGGCTCGCGACTCCACACTCTCACTCCGACACTGGGTAGTAGAGCCACGCTGATTTCAGCACGAGCGGGCCGGCTCGACCGGGACAGTACTACCCTCCCACAGAAGACCAACCTAAAGCGCCAGCATCCGTGCTGTCGTGTTTCGTTGGTGAGTGTGAGACCGGAGGCCCATTGATGCAGGGGCGACAGTTATCGTGGTAACTGTGTAAGCCTTACACTGTCACGATGACTGTCATACCTTTTACGTCCCCAAGCGGAGTGTGAAAAAGCATCTCACAAAGCCGCCATAGTGTGGGTCACCATACTGCATAGTCTGCATTTGTAATGAGTATGGTGACCACTATTCTTGGATTCTATTCATGCTTTCCATCAGGCAGAGTAGAATCACTTTGGCAGGCTCTTAATATATATATATATATATATTAAAAAAAAAACAGAAAATAAGTGTCGTAAAATTCTGTAATTGGTTTTCACAGAATGTATGAAGTTACTGAGGACCTAACTGAGGCCCTGTAATTCTCAGGGACACTGATAAGGCAAATACGCACTTGTGACTGTTTAATGCCAAGTTCTCACGGACGGTAGTCTTTTGCAATTAGGTAGCTGGTCTGCTAGTGTACCCCTTACACGACTAAAAAAAAATTTTCCAGATACCGGGCGTCGACTCATTACCGGCCTGAACTGACTCCGACTGAGCGTGCTCACAAACTGACCGCCTTTTTACACCACGTCGCCACGCTTATACACGCTACTGTGCAGGTATATATTTTTTTTGGCAACAACTTTCCAGTCTTATAAAGTTTTAAGTTAAACCAAGGATTCATTGATTGTTTTATTTATAAAGATCTTAATTATTTTTTTTAATTCGAAGTTTTTGAGTTTATGGAAAATTACATTAGCGCTGTTTCAACAGTATCGTTACATGCCGTATTTGAACTTAAACTAGACAGTTAATTCAAAATAATTTTCAGACTAACGAATAATCTGAAGCTATTATGATTAATAAATTTAAATTTTAATTTGCAGGAGAGGTGCTCCGATTCAGCAGCGCAGGCTTTCTGGATGACAAATGCTAGTGAATTGTTGCATTTTCTTAAATACGACAGACATATATCTTCTTTCTCCACCCAGGCTCAAGATCTCCTTTCGATGACTGTACAGAACGCTTTTAGGTAAGCTTTTACCTGAAGTCAAATGTTAAGCACTTACTATACAAAGTATCTATAAGCTGAAATTGTACAATAGTCTCTTTTCCTAAGTTGTTGGTGAAACTTTGTAGTTTTTTCAACTTATAATACAAAATTTAATCAGCATTATTAGTCACCAAAGAACTACAATCTTTTTCCTTTGTGGCCTATGATCTACTCTATACGGACTATGAGAAGTAATTTTTGTCCATACTTCGCCTGAGTGGTTCGCACGGGAAATTATTTTCCACCTTAATTATTTACTATGATAACGAATGGATATTGTGAATCTTTTTTACATTGTCATTGTTACAGCAACCTGGTAACGTGCTTCCAAGAAGAACTATCTCGTGGTCTGGCGACGCTGACGAGCGCGGCCGTGGCGGACGCCACAGAGGCCACCGCGCCCACGCTGCAGGCGCTCGCCGCCGCAATCGTTCTTCTGCGTAGGTGCCGCGTTAACGCTGCGCTCACCATACAGTTGTTCTCGCATCTCTTCCACTATATCAACGCAGTTTGCTTCAACAAGGTAACTAACAAAACTTGATGCAAGCGTAACTGTGTTTGAATGCAAGGATGGCGTAACGGTTTAAGCGGTCACCTCGCCGCTTTTGCTTCTTCTCTGAGTGTTGTGGGTCCGATTCCCTCGTAAGATATTATTTTATCTGATGTACAAATTGTTGCTCTGAATCTGGGTAGTCTTTGTGTCCATTTCAAACGTTTGTGAACTCCCTCACGATATAAAATTTATTTGTAGTGCGAGAGTTGTCTTTAAAAAGTAACTGTACAAAATATTTGTTCTTCTTTATTTTTTTGTTAAAACGAGTATTTGAAGTCTGTGTTGTCTCTCTGAAATTTAAGAAAAAAATTTTGCTAAGACTTTCATGTTCATTTTATGGATGCTAACCCTTATGAAACTTATAAGGAAACGATTAAGATTGTGTGTGTCCCCCAGCTGGTGACGGAGGCGGGCACGGTGAGCGCGCGCTGGGGCGGGGCGCTGCTGGCGCGCCTCAAGGTGCTGGCCGCCTGGGCCGAGCGCCAGGGGCTCGAGCTGGCCGCCGAGTGCCACTTCGCCCGGATGAACCAGGCCGGTCAGTGTCTACCCACAATTCCATTCGTTTACTCACTTGCTCATCTCTAAACTCGTAACATATTGAAGTAATGTGCTTGTGGTTATTAATAATAACTTATATAATCATCGTTTACAGCCTATAGCAGTCTATCGCTAGAAATAGGCCTTGCGGTAGAAAAGAGGCTTAGTCTACTATACTACGGTATATTTGACATGCCGTCGTCTAGTGCCAAACCATAACGCGCGATCTTTACTTGCCACCACGTTATCGTCTCCATCCTACATTTGTTCGTCTCGGGTGGGAATCAAACTTACGAACGCTGGTTTAGCAGACGGGATCACTAGTTGTTTGATACAAAGCGTGGTATCGTTGGACTGGGTGTGTGACACTAGTAGGGATTCAAATAAAACCACTGTGCACTATGGGTTCGTAGGACTCCACGGTTTAATTGGCTGTCGCCTTGTATTAAACTACAGGTTTGTTCTCCTCCAATTTTGTTCTCGTCATACGAAATGTTTGTAGACCTTATAAACTAACGCGTGTAACACAACGATAGCGCGATCTAAGTTTGTAACAGCTCCCTCTAGGGAACGTAACGGTGACAAATATTTTGGTTTCGACTTTGATCGCACTATGCTGTTATTGGTCTCGAACACTAGTTTTAAGTGTAACTTATTAATTTACAAGCTATATCTTCTCATATTATTATAAGTTGAGTCAGTGGGTATTTTTTAATTCAACAAAGAAGTGTAAAACGACATTAAAGTTTACTATATTTAGTTATAATTTATGTCATATCGATTGTTTAATATGAATTTTCAGCTCGGTTAATCCAAGGCGAGTATCGAACAGAGGAGGACGTCCGCGCCGCGCTAAAGGCGTGTTTCAAGTTGAACTCGGTGCAAGCGCGTGCGCTACTGACGCCGCTCGCGCCGCCCGACGTCGTGGAGGCGGGCGTGGCCTACGTGCGCACGCACACCGACGAGCTGTACCGAGCCGACGGGAGAGAGGTATACTTTGAAACTTCTATAATGTCCTTTTGAATCTAAATATTTTTTTCTGCCTATTTTTTTATTTAAAATCGGCTTAGTCTCGGTATAACACTGCTCGAACCGTTAGTCAAAAAGAAACTAAAAACGTCAATTTGTTAGTATACTATTACCATTGTTATCATAGCTTGTTATCATTCACTGCCTCAGTGATTTCAGATTATTAACATTGTCTTCGTGCGGTGACAGATTAAGAATACAAAGTTAAACCACCCCTATTCGTTCCACGGTCGTCGTAGAGATGACAAAGAGATCAAATTAAGCAGGACTACATCACTGCAGAAAAAGGGAAAATTTGAAACAAACCTTATATCGACCCGGCTCATCCGGGAGTGGACTATTACGGGCCAACGATAATAATATTAGGAAAGGCTAACGTCACCCGCCACGTTCGAGTTTCGAGGTCGTCAAAACCGAAGCGATAACGTTCGCAGATCCGGCTGGAGGAGAGCTCGTGGCTGGGCGCGGGGCTGCTGATCCCGAGCGACGGGTTCAGCGCGGAGGTGGTGTGCGGCGTGCCGCCCGGCCTGGCCGAGTTCGTGGCGCCGCTGCAGCGCGGCGGGCTGTGCCGCCTGGCGCACCAGCCGCACGCGCTGGGCGTGTGGACCGTGTACATGGGCCACGCGCCGCTCGCGCGCGCGCGCCCGCCGCCCGACGCCAAGGTGCACATCATACACCTGCACAAGAACTCCAACGGGATGGGGCTCAGCATCGTCGCGGCCAAGGTCACTCGCTTTAACCCTAACCTAATTATACTTTCTGACCTCGAACTGGGTCAAATCTGTGCTACGTTAACCGGCCTGCTGATGAACATACGCTTAACGCACACTTAAACACTTATACACTGTGACTGGTGAGATACCTTCAATACTTATGGAGAGTACTCGGTACTCGATTCTCGTTAACTTGATATAAAAAACATAGGTGCTTATTTTTTATCGAAATGTCTCTAAAAAATAAGTCCGCGCGGTGTCCAAGTATTCCGCAGTTAAATACTGGGCTCTCGGTGTACTGTGTACGAAGTTTACTAACAAGTTATTTAATATTTCATTTTTATGTTATTTTATTTCATGATATATGTTCGCATACTATCACGTCCTCAAATATTGAAGGTATCTCACCAGTCAATCTGTATATGTATTTCTATTTAAGTATGTTTCTTATTATTTTTTTTGATACGTAAATATTATAAACAAATTACACCCAGACCCAGAACGAATAATCTTGTTCATCACGCAAATATTTATCCTAAATGGAAATCGAACTCACGACCTCCGATTTAGCAGCAGTCAGGTCCGCTAGACCGACAGGCCCGTCGGGATATTGAACGAGACTACAGTTTACCTCATTTAATTTTATCTAAATTAAAATTGTAACTTTTGAATACAGGGTGCCGGTCAAACTAAACTAGGAATATATATCAAATCTGTGGTGCCCGGCGGTGCGGCGGCCGCCGATGGCCGCCTGGCGGCCGGAGACCAACTGTTATCCGTTGATGGACAATCGCTCGTAGGAATTACACAAGAGAAGGTGTGTATATGAAATTACTCGTAAACGCTTAAAACATTACTGATAAACTTACCGAATCGAATAGTTACAAACGTTATTAAAGTCTTATATTTATTTCCGAATATTAGATTTGATTGTGCAAAGTTGCACCTATGTTCTAAAACAGAATTACACGGTTGCCAAAATATAACATCACTAAAAGTAATTAGAGATTATGGTTTATGTCTCAGCTTATGTACGACAGAATATAAGACTTGTTGAGTTGATTACTGTTATTATAATTATAGGCTGCGGAATATCTAGTTCGAACTGGACCTACCGTGACCCTGGAGGTGGCGAAGCAAGGTGCTTTGCTTCATGGACTTGCAACACTCTTACACCAACCTGCGTACAATCAAAAGCAAGGTATGTCACCGTCGTTACTAACTTTATTCTATATATTTAATATGTTTATGTATTAATACATTATCAAATCGAAGAAAACAAATGTTTATTACTCTTTAAAGGCATCCACTACTACGATTCAAATCGATCTTGATGGGTCGTTAGCCTACGGCATGCGGACCCCTTCTCCTATCTTGTGAATTTTAACAGACTTCAGCAAAATTTATTATCAATATTAACGAAAACTATTGTAAATTATTTTTTAAACATAACTAACACCAGGATTTGAGAAAATTGGAAACAAACCTCCTCTAAAGTGACATTTCAAGTTATGACTACGAAAGTCGGGAAATTTGGTACGTATCAAACGACCGTTGGTGTGCTAAACGGAATGCATAGTAAAAAAAAAAATCACACGCACAATCATTCGATTGACGTCTATTGTATGATTGCCTTGCAGATTAAAAACCCAATTTTGGCGAAATTAAATAGGATCGATTAAGGTTAATTTCGGTGGATTATTTGATTAGGTTCGCATATATTTGTCATATTCATCCCACTTGTATTGATATGTGGGGCCAGCAGACGAAGAGGTGCAGTACGAAGACCGCATGCGGCGCAACTCGGGCACGTTCACGAACATGCACCCGGCGCTGCTCAAACCGACCTCGCCGCTTACTGAGCTCGCTACTGCAGGCAATTATGTCTTGGCAATTTTACACCTCGGCGAAACATACGCCTTTTATTCCCGACACCCACACGCCCGGTAACATCTCTCGTTTACTGGCCGCTTCTTTACTTTCAACTTAGCTTCGAACAGCTCTTCAGTTCGTTTTTCTTTATTTGCCTTTTCGATGTTATGATTTCGTTAGTTGTAGCCTACGTTTAAGCTATCTCAATATTACCTCTTTCCATATATAGGATATATTTGTCTATTTTATTTTTTTCGTGTTTTGTTTGCTTCATCTGTAGATGATACTACAATACCGAAACAAAATTTACTGAAGTATCTTTACAGGATATAGTCGTCGACCGTGTCACAACCGATGTCAAATTTTGAGAGATGAGTCTACAGAATCTAGCACCGATGATAGCGAAGAGTGGCCACCGTATTATCACGGCTCTATTCCTAGGTTAATAGTGACACTGGACAAGGAGAACAGCCAGTTACAAGAAGACTTATCGCCTGACACTCCAGGCTGTCCGATAGAACTTAAATGTCAAGGAGCACCTCCTCGTCCTATTCCTGTGTTCACGTTCACTTGTGAAGACTTTGACGAAAAAAATCCTACTAGTGAGGATGTTAGTCTACAAACTCAGGGTGAAGAATCACTCCACGAGGAGCCTCCACCTGTACCCGATCCACCAGCAAATTACGACCTATTGAGTGACAACGGAGAGCCAATTTATTTACCACCACAAATGAAACCTATCGATACTAAACTTACGTTGAACTTGTTCAAATCGCGGACGCGGGAACATGAATTTTACAGAAGGAGGTGTACTGGAGTTGATGAATGTGTTAGTGCATGCGAATGTTGTCGAACTCCTCAGCCTGAAGCACAGCAGATACCGTATATTGATGAACCCAATTCGGAACCATTAATATTTGAATGTGAAGTACCATCTGACAAGGTAGCCACTCCAAAAATGCGACGGATATTACCATCTTTGTCTCTGGACCAATCAGAATCTGACAATAAGACTGAAACCGTCGATGCAATGTGCCAGACTTCGTCTTCCCCTATATATAATAAATCTGAAGATGTTACCTCCACTTCAAAAAATACAAAGTTTAAACTCAATTTAAATATCAAGGACTGTGAAAAGACGAACAATATTCAATGCCGACTTAAAAGAACATTGTATAGTATGTCCACATCATTTTCTGGAAAATCAGAAGATACTGAAATACCATCCACTTACTCGACATCGGATTCCTTTGATCAAACAACGAATGAGGTTTTCGATATCGAAAAGATTAAAACTCAAAATCCTGCTGAACCAAGTGCTAAACAAATATTAGATTGTGTGAATCGAAAGTCATGGAAATCTCCAGATGAATTCAGACCAGCTTTTGGTAAAGTCAAAGAGCTGACTAAACATTTCAATGATATAAATTTAAAATATTGCGTTAAAACATATAAACGAAATTGTCAGTCCAGTCCAAATCTCAGTGTTCGCTTCGGCGATGATAAAGCGTCTAAAGTAAGAAACATCCCACCCATGAGTACAAGTCTTGCCGATATACAATACGAAATAAATAAAACGGATACGAGCAACGCTAAAGAAACAAAAATGTCGGATGATGAAGTCAAAAGTATATTGATTCAGTTAGAGGATTGGTCTAAATATGGATCTCGAGGAAGTGAGGATACTTTGGCTCATGGCAATGAATTTGAAGTACCAAACCTTCCTTCTGAAGAGTACACCGATGACACACCAAACGGATATGTCTTCAATGAAATAATCGATAAAAAACCTAAACGGATCACACTCGATAATATTAAGTTGAAATCGAACCAATCAAGCCTGAACTCTGAACAAGCCAAAAGCAAAAAATCACTTGAAAGAAGTAAAAGTTTAGAGAAAGTGCTAACAGATAGACTCCCAAGGGTTGTAGCAATGATTCCATTAACTTCGTCATTCCTAGACGTGTCAACTGCTTCTACTCTTGGGGATTTTGCGCGCAGTTGTCCAGACATCAGCGGTGAAGATGACGCTCATACAACGTGTAAGGCTCCCACACACGCATGACGATAGGTGTGTTATAGCTGGACGCACCATTTATTTCTAAATGTTACTCCACGTATTACTTTTGTTTACGTAGGTGCATGGTCGCAGTTGAGTATTATGTTGGGATTTGATGAAATATTGTTCCTATGTCCTATTTTATCACTCACACTCGTTATGTTTATTTAATTTCGTTCGTTTTTAGTCTTTTTAGTTCTATTTATATAAATAATCCTCAGACGCTTTATATACTATTTTTAGATTGTCACCACACGAACTGATCACCGATTAACGCAATCGACGATCTCTATTGCTGTATTGCCTGGTTGACTTAGTTGTTAGGTTTTTAGCAGAATGAAATTGGTATGCATTATTGTTGTAACGACCGTAAAAAAGAAGTGCGTAAAGTATAGAAATTTAATCCTAAATCGTGATCACCATAACACAATCTCACGATCGACGGTTAAAGGTTAAGTATTGTTAATCGATCAATGATCAATGAAAAAATTGCGTAGCAACAAAAAATAACTTACTCATCAACAGCATCGGTTAATCGTTGATCCATCGATGTGATAGGATTTTTTTTTATTATTAAATTATTTTATGACACGCTTGTGGATTTTGCAGTTTTATATATTAATATAGTTCAACCACTCGATCGTTTACTTAAACCTTGCAATCCTGTCCTTCGAAAATCGTACAGGAGTTCGGCATATAATATCTTACTATCTCTAGTCGTCTTTGTGTTATTAGCTTATGCATCCTGTGCGACACGCCTTTTTTATTTATAAATACATAGTTTTGAAACGTACGTCAGTATTTGGAGCCACGCAATATGCAAAGTGAGTGCATTAGAATGTGTTCCGCAGCCGGCACGGGCACGAGCGCGGTGCGCCGCGCGTCGGAGCGCGACCTGCCGGCGCGGCTGGCGGCCGAGCCCGTCAAGTCCAGCAAGAGCACGCCCGCGCTGCACCAGGTCGCCGCGCCGCCGCACGCGCCGCACCCGCACCACCAACACCCTCTGCCGAACAGGTACGCGAGAACTAAAATATTCAAACTGATCACGCCGTTCTACGCTCTAATAGCCTACTGAACCGCGCTGGCCAGATGGATTGCTGTAAGGTTTGTTTTCCTTCTCCTTACGACGCCGTTGTCGTGCCACTTCTTTTTTTAATTTTTTCCCTAATTCAATTCTTACGATACCCACAGAACAAAGAGAGATGGTGACGCTCCGTATTCTTAATCAGTGGCCTATAGCTAAACATATAAATTTTCGTAAGCTCCATAAATTGATCGTGTAAAAACTAGTCTTAACAATTATTCGGTTACTGCCAGTGCGGCTGTGAATACGACGGTAGCGAGTGGTTCCCCGAACGCTTGGCCTGGCAAGTCCCGGAGCAGCCACAACCTATCGGCGCCTTCGCAACACGATGGTTTTTACCAGAACCTATCCTCGGTCCAGTCACAACAACATGCATTACAAGACAGGTACGTACTGACTGCACGGTTGGTCTGATGGTTTAAGCGGTCGCCACGCCGCTCTCTACTGTGCTGAGTGTTGTGGGTTCAAACTCCACATGAGATAATACTCTGTAGACACTTTGTGTCCGCTTCTTTGTATGTTTGTAAAGTTCCTCGCGACACAGTAGTTTTGTTGTCTTTTTTAAAAGAGTAGATCTATTGCAATGATGAATAAGAATTTTGAACTTTAATTTGTGCTAACATAAAACGCATTTGGTCAGGTGGTCATCGCTACGCAGCTCGACGGGCAGTAACCGGCCACAGTCAGCGCATTTTGCAGCAGGACAGACGGAGACACCCGACTCACCCCTACATCATCAGGTAAAACTCCCCTCTTTTTAGTACTTATATATAATAATGCTATCATTGAAGTAATTATAAATAATACTCGGCGAAATTTTTAATAGAATTAAATTACCTTAAGTGACAGACCGACTAAGTTTTTAAAAATACACAGTGTGGCATGATTTTCATAAAAAAATACCATGTTTTGTATTTGTGAAAATAGTCATAGCCAAAAACTTTATTGATTTAGTTAATAGCACTCAATTTTTTTATTCAAATACTATCGCATCCATTCTCCATCAATTTCATCTACAGCTAAGAGTTCGGTTAAAAAAACAAAGGCTTCGACCAAGTGGGTATTATAAATGTAAATATAAAATGATGATTTTCTTGAACAGCATTCAAATGCAATGAGCGCTCGCGCAGCTAAACTCGCAGAGATGTCGGAAGAGGTGTCGCGGCGACAACAGGTCTATCAAGTGCATCCCAAGATGCCATTAGCCGACCTCCATCAGCATATGATGGGTAAGCTAGCTTTTATTGTACATTTTTATATATAATTCATTATATCACCAGTTATTTGATATTGTGATTTTTGTTTACTATATTCTTTTTTATTCGTTAAACCAAATTTTTACTATCTGTTTAAACTTCGTAAGGAATGTGCTTAATAATAAACTTTTCATTTTTATCTACGAGTACGTATATATAAAGCCTTCTGTCTGTCTGATCTATCTCTAGAAATATATTTTTTTATGCTTACCGTCAATGTTGTTGCTGCTGTTGACATACAGTTGACTTGCACAGCGTGCACTATCGATTTATCGTGTTACTTCGTTTGTATGCCCTAGGTCAAGCACCGCTGCACTTGCAACAGGCACAGCCGCAGCATCTGCAGCAGACTCAGCCACAACACTTGCAACAAGCTCAGCCGCAACATTTACAGCAGAGCCAACAACAGCACTTACTGCAGAACCAACAACAACACTTACAACAGAGCCAACAGCAACATCTGCAGCAGAGCCAGCCACAGCACTACCAGCAGCAATCGCCGCAGTTACAGCACACGCTGCAGCACCCCGCCTCACCCATGTCTCCTATGCTGCAGCACATGCATCCGCAACAACAAATATATCATAACCAACATATGCCACAAAGGTGTGTAACCTAACCTTTAACATTCTATCTAATAACTTAATTTTTGAATGGTTATTAGTTTAAAAGAAAACAAATATATCCACTTACTACAGTTCTGGCACACCTTTGCTTCGTCCACATTCATTAATCGCTATATGCAAGCTCGTCAGTTTCTGGTCCCATTTCACACGTCCAATTGGTCGATAAATGTTCACCGTGGATGACCTCGCCCGACGCTTCCGTACACATTCGCTCTATAAATTACTTCCGATAATTTTCTATCATCCATTCTCTCTTAATGGTCAAACTAATGAAGCATGCCCTTTTCAATCCTTTTCGCTATATCTTTTTCAGTCCACAACATTTGATTATCACTATACACACACTCGCATACTTCTTAGTGAACAATTTGTAATCATTTTCGTCATTTATTATATTTACTGTTTGTCTCTATTTTTTTAAATAGTTTAAAATAATTAAAAAAAAACAGTTTATTTAATTTATGATTTGGTTATTTCTAGGTACGAATGGTTACCACCTGGTCCTCCATCACCACAAAGATCACAACCGCCCGTTGCTCCGAAACCACAGGTAAGCATAACTGTTACACGAGTTGCATCACACAGACAATGATAAACCAGTCAATTTCTTGACCATAAAATAAATAAAAATTAACTTAAAATATAAGTATATACTATACACTAAATTCTTAATCGCAGGGCACAAGACGAACAGATATGGACTTAGAGGATCAACAGCAACATTCGCACCCACAACCTCAGCAACCGTCAGCTGGATCCGTACAACCTGAGGACGGTAAGTATAGGTTGTGAAATAACCTTTCAGTATGTTTGTATTTATATTTTATATTTATGATAGGTCTATATTTTGATTATGTACTATGTGTTTACTAATATGTGTTCGAAATATTTTACCTATAAAACAAACTTTTTCGTTTTGAGAAATAAATATAAATCTTTTACATATAAAAATTAGTTATTAGTATCATCGCTGCCCAGTAGAACTATAACTCGGTTTAACTGGTTGTACCATGGGATTGTTTTTAAATTATACTAGTCAAAACAAATCTCAAGAACAGTTAAATATACAAAAGAAGAGATTAAGAAGTCGTAATATTATATGCAACTTTTAACTTTAAAAAATCCTTTGGTTTTTCAATAACATTCACAACTTTAACTAATTACAGTTCTAAATAGACTAGTTATACCAAGCGAAATAATTTTAATCTTACTATTGTGCGGATGGTCTATGGGAAAAAATCTCCACGGTACAACCAGATGAACCAAGCGGTGATTAAATTAGCTTATTTTCGCAGACTATATATTTTTGTTAGGACATGGAAAACTTTTGCTAATCGTTTACCATCACGTATAAGTGTTAATAAGCGATGCGTTTATATGTAGCTATGATGATTGATTTCTCAGAGCGCTACGTTGCCAGCGCGCTGGAGCCCCCCGCGGTGTCGGTGTACCCCGCGGGGCCGGGCGGGCCGGGCGGGCCGGGCGCGGGGCGCGGCGGGCCGCCGCCGCACAACCCGTGGCAGCGCGAGGAGCGCGAACGCCAGGCCGAGGCCCGACGAGCGGCCGCCCGTGCCAGGAGGTTAGCCACTGGAAATCTTTTTTCTGTTTCCGCAGAATATTTTTTCTTTTTTATTTCCTTGAGAATTTAAAATAAATTTTAGATGTTATTAGTTATAATATCCTACCTCGACTTGTCTGCTTTACAGCATCTGATGCTCTCAATGTTACTACTGCTTTATTAAACATTAAAGTTGCCACCGTGTATAGACGTAAATATGTAACAGTATCGCCGATTTTTATTAAAGGGACGCGGCGATAGCGCAACTAGTATCGTTGGGTGCTTCAAGAACTCCAGTACAAAATCAACAGCTTCGTTCGTTACAATTAGAGCGAGACTTCGAGTTACGCGCTCAGCACGATCAGGTTAGTCGTACAATTGATTAAAAATTAGTTATTATATAAGAATGTTTTGTTGCTGTTCATATATCTAACTTTATATTACCATCCCATGGTTGCCTGTAAGAAATTACCTCCGAGTAATAAGGCCGCCACTTTTACTTTCTTAACATTAAATTAACTTTGTAGTGAACTTGTTATGTTTTATATATGTATTATTGTGTAAATTGTTATAAATATAACAAGTGTCGAGTGTATCATATATATGTATTGCATTTTATATGCGATACCTTTATACCGGTATTTGTTAAATTTAAGTGCGACAGGGTAAATAGTAGCAAACGGTTTGAACAAAGAAAACTTATAATGTGTGAATAACATCGTATCGCCCGTGAATATTTTTAAAAATCATTTTATAAATTCAACTGCCCGAGTGTCGTTACAGTAATGCCAGTGTGGAAGGTATTAACCTATAAACTCGGTCGGGTTTACTATACAATATAAAGGAGAGTATGTTTTAATTTCTGACAATAGGAGGAAAATAACGCGGCTGAAGGTTCAGAAGATATGGAGGAAGGCGTGGATGACTCGACTCACTCGGTCGTCAGCGCCGCATCACCGCCGCCACAGTCCCCCGCACCGCCCGCACCCCTGGCGCAGCCGCCCCCGCAACCCCCCAAGTCGATACTCAAGACTAACACCAGAACCGAGATCACCAACGGATATTCTAGTGAAACGGTGAGCTATACCGGAGGACCGAATACTATTTTTTTTGGGAGGACGCGCAGCTATTCGATTATACGTGTTATAATGTATAACACGTATAATCGAATAGATAACGGTAGGCGTCAAGCGAGTCCTCGCTTGAGGCGATATACTAAACAAAAATACGTGAGCATAACTAGTTATGTAAATATTTTCCTTTTAATTTCGCAACGTGATACTGAAACGGTACAACAAAAATGAAAATATCTCACAGCAGGTGACGTACGAGGAGAGCCGCGCGTCGGACGTGAGCGCCAGCATGAGCGCTCTGTCGATGGGGGCGAGCGCGGCGGGCGGGGCGGGCGCGGCGGCAGGGCCGGGCGCGCCCGCGCCGCCGGCGCGCGGCTCGTCCTTCGCGGTGATGGCGGAGCGCGCGCGCACGCTGTCCCCGCACCGCGCGCCCGACGCGACGCCGCAGTCAGTATAACCCTTCTGTTTACGAACCTTCGATAACTCTTAAAAGACTCGTTTGTTTATACCGAGTGTCCACATATCTTTCTTATAAAAAAAAAATGTGTGCGTGTACTAGCGTACACTCGTAAGAAGTGAAACTTCTTTATGACGTTATTTTTCAAAAAAATAATTTAAACCCGTCCGAAGTCGATGCAATCGTCACCTGGATTTCAAAAATGTAACTACTCAAAACGGGCCGCAAAATACATTGGAGACATTTACCAATCCCTACTCCGCTGGAGAAAGTATACTTCGAATCACGCGTGGTAGGGATAAGAAAAAGATGGCGCGTAACGGAGAAATGTGACGCGTAACGAAAAAATGTTACACTAAATTTTTTTCCAACCCCGATAAAGAAGTTTCACATCAATAATACTAATTTAAAAAATTAACATCTATTTTTTACTCGATACGTAAATCCAAAGGTCGGCCTAAAAGATGTTGAGAAATTTTCGACCAGCTTTTATTGTATAACTAGGATTTAGGTCTAAAATTATTATGTAGCGAGTGCCCAACCTCTCTCTCATATTTGATGTGACGTTAAATTTTACACACAAATTTGATTTATTTTAATTTTAATATAAAACAGCAATTTCGAAATTATAACTGTTATGTAGAAAAAATGAGAGTACAAGAGGTTATTGACGAACGACAAATTGTAAAATATTATTTTTAATGAAAGATTTACTAAATGAAAAAATCTTCATGTGTCCCTGGACGTGTGACGTTAACATTCCACTTAATCTTTTCATTTTCCAGATATATAGGTTTCTATTTAAAAAGATACTTGCGTTTTTAGTTAACAATGTCATACATTGTAAAAGCTATACTAAAGTCGACAGCCATGACAGTTCGTCAATCAGGAATGCGTCAATCCTATATAAAATAGGATGGATTGATTAAAAATCGTTAGGATGATCGTCACTTTATAAACGTACAATTCTCATAATCATCCGTTACATATCGCTAGCGTTGCAGGATCTACCGTTCTTCTTTATTATGATCTTTTATTTTTTGATCGATATTTAAAGATAAAATAGTTTTAATTTTTTAAATATCACAATGTATCTTTAAGTATAATAAAAACGTAGTACTCTATGAAGGGCATCGACATCTCTTTCTATTTGACGCAATGCGAATATAAGTCGAACGTCACGCACGGAGCAGGTCCCCGGTGAGCACGCTGCGCGACAAGCGCGTGTCGTTCCACGAGCGCGCCGCGCCCGCGCCCCCCGCGCCCCCCAGCACCTCGCCGCCCCCGCTGCACGAGCCGCCCGCGCCGCCCGCGCCGCCCGCGCCCAGGGAGGATCCCGACGTAAGTGCGACTGCTTTGTGCGACACGGAAAATTCTGCAGCTATTTAGTCCTTAGTTACTCGTTTATTTATAATAAGTGTTTGTGTGAAAGTAAAATCTAAAATTACTGTTTACTTATTTTGTTTGTTGTTGTTAGATCGTACCGTAAGCCCAGTATAGAAAGTTGAGCAAAATATAAATACGAGTAGAGTCGTTCCCGCAAATGAGAAATTTTGTTTATTACAGCGATTCATAGAAGAAGCGGAGAGTATGTTAGCGGGCCCCCTCACGCCGCCCGCGCAGGCCACGCTCTCGCCGCTCACGCACACGCCCGGCGTTATCGGCGCTCAAGAGGTGTACCGGTAAGATGCCGTCGTGTAACTTGCGTGAGCTCTGAGTGCACAGCCGTGCCTAACTCCTCCCTCCCCGCAGGGACCCGCGCACGCGACGCCTGGCGGAGCAGCAGGCGCGAGCCCCGAGCGCGCCTGTGCCGGAGCAGCTCTCGTTCAAGGAGAAAATGAAGATGTTCGCGCTCGAGTCGGGCGAGGCCTCCACGCCCAAGGATAAGGTCACTACCGCTCATTAGCCTAACCGCGCTCGCCTCTGCACTAACGCCTGACATCGCTGAACGTTCGTTATTCACTGAGACGGGGCGAACTCATACTTAATGTTAATTTATTGCATCCTATTTCCAAATTGACTCGTACCTGACGATAATTTCTAAATTTTACTTACAGGTTAAAATATCGCGCGCGCAGCGAGACATAGATGCAGTGCATTAATTAGCACGTTGACCGATATAAATTATACTCGTAATACGTACCACTCGTCTGTACAAATTATGTGCGTAGAGAAATGACTTACGTCGAATGATTTCAAAGTAATATAATAAAACAAAGTAGTAGCGAAACGTTACATTTTGTATTACAGTATTATATTAACATATTTATATTCGTTCTATTTACTACATAGTGAAAGCAATAATAATGTATAATTAACAGTAACATGAATGCCGAAACGTTCCCTTGCAGCTTAAGAGCAGCTAAAACATATCATAACCGTATTTGCTAGTCTGGTACAGGTTTCAGCGGTAGTCATCGATGCCACTAATAACACACTATACTATTGTTATTAACATTATTTTTGCTTACACTTCATGACATTAATACATAGAAATAACATTTTGTTATAGAAGGATATAATTCCTATTTAATCGAACTGGAAGATTTTACGTGTCGTGTTCGAGGTCCACGAATTGCCTTGCAACAAAAAATTGAACCAATTTTGTATGTCAAATATAGAAAATAAGATTTTTCGAAATATATATTATGATTATGAAATTTTGAATGTTTAAAGAAGCAACGTGCTTTAGCAGCTAGTGCAATGATATTACTATAGATCTAAATTACAAACTATCAAATTGAAATTAAGAGATTCGTCTTGTATACTATCCACAGCAATTTGCTCATATTTTTAATATTCGTGGTATTTTCAGCGGCACATCCAATAAAAAAATGTATTGTGCCATTTTATGAGTATGTTGGATAATGCGTTTCTGCCGTTTATATTATGATAAAATGTTTTATTCTCAGGGAGGACCAATATAGAATCGACATCGGAGGGTGCCTTAACGTGTACCTTAGAAGTAATATTACATATATCCATCATATTTTAGCGCCGTGAAGTTAGTATCTATTTTCTTTCAATAAAAAATTTTGAAACTTCGTTACATTCCAAAGAACACAAGTTTCTTTACTATGTTTATATGTATGTTAAACATTCCTGCATGTATATGTAACTATGTACCGCTATAGCGGCTGTTATATTTTCAATATTGTTTCAAAATTTGACCTGTTGTTTCAATTAGAATTTAACTGAAAGCAATATGATATTATGAAGACTATTGTTAATGCAATTTATAAAGTATATAGTTAAGCACACCGTGCCAAGAAATTTTATAGTCCAATGTGACAAAACCGCGATGCGCGCGGTTTAATTGTTTAGTGGCAGCTACACTGGTGCTCGGTCGCAACACTCGATCACCGCATACGAGTATTTTGTTTACACTCCATTTCACATGACAGGATCGAATCGGGATTTGATTGCTGCTGAAACTTAGTATTTTATTATCATCGTATACATTTCATAGCACCAATTATTGTACATATGTAGCTAGTGAAATCCTTGTGATTATATTAAGGTTTTTTTGTACACCTGTTTGTATATGTAAATGTTTATTCAAAGATATGGTATGAAGTGTTCGACGAGACGGGAGATGGAAGGCCTACTTGGGGTAGAGTTAGATTAGTTCTTGGGAATTAAATGATGAAGATTCCCAGTATTCACCCAACGATAGTCAATTAGCGAAAGATTGAGATTAATTTTAGAAAGGATTTTTTTATAAATTGATAGCTATACTGTATATAACTACGCTTGAAAATGTCAACATGAATATCACGATTAATATTTAAAAAATAATTCGAATGATTATTATACACAAAGTAACTATACTTGTTATTAACAGTAGCTATTGTACTTCCTTCTTTTGAGAAATAAATAAAGTAACAATTATTATTACTTGTTTTATTCCATAGATTGATTATATTACTGTTTAAGTGTGATATTTAAAAATGTTATCGTCATGTCTCATGAACCTCAATTGTTGCATTAATCTATGCTATTTTATATTTTAATACTGTTAAGTACACGTGCATGTAAAGAATCAATATTATATGCAAAATATAAAATTCCTAAAATGTAAACTCTTCAAGTGAAATACGTAAAAGTCACGAAAATTTACAGTGAAGTTAAAACAGATTTATAATAACAGCCTTAATTAAATACGTACTAATATTTATTTATACTTACGAGTACACTATTTATGTAATTATAGTATAGGGTGGGCCAAGAATTCGTTAACATTTGAATCTATTTCCCGTGCAAACATGTTATGAGGGTTCTTCAGACCGATGCTACTGGAATTTGCTGGCTACAATCGTAACACATGGTTTCAACAAGATGGAGTCACTTTTTACACATTCCATGAGTCTCTGCCGACGGTCAAAGATATGTATCCGGAAAAGCTAATTTCTAGACGAGGCGACATTCCATGCCCACCCAGAAGGGACGTCGGTAATCTCACGGTTTCTTTGCCGACGAGTATTCGAAAATTTTTGTGTTCGCTTAGAAGAGTGCAAACGTCTTAACGGTGGTCATTTAGACGAAGTGATTTTTAAAAAACTTTTTCCAACTAAATTAACTTTCTTGTATATCAAAAGTTTTTTTTGTATGATTTTTTTAAAGGTTAACTAATTTGTGGCTCACTCTGTACATATATATGCATGATGACGGACGTGAACAATGAGTCGAAGCTCCACACTAGCTGTTGAAGCTTGTACGGATCGTTAGGAGCGGTCTGTGACTGACCCTACCTAAACGTACGTGTTCGATCGCTTGGCTGGAAGCAACTACAGTAACAACTATTCAATGTGGAAAACAGTTGGTGAATTTTAGAATTGCATTATTCTTATTTATTATAGGTAACAATAGTAAATCTCTAATAGAATATAATATATTTTGGCTTATCTTTGTGTAGAAAATTACGAGAATAGACCAACCAGATAGGTTTTTGTCTCATCCGAGCACAACACACATAAAAATTGCAAAGGGGTGGATAAGCTACACATTAGTTTAGGATTTTTATGAGACCCAGACGTAGGGTCAGACACATGGAGTCTATCGAGAATAATTCCAAAATGCTGTCTCTTTTAAAGATTTGAATGGTACAGACAATTTAGAGCCCTACATATAAAGTGTAACTATGCCCAACTCTTTGTGTTCACAACCGCTTTATAGTTATTCACGGCAACATGTAGCGTGCTGTGCTTTTTCATCTGCGTGATTCAAACGTGAAAAAATACACTTGCTGTATTTTATATTGTACTTACCATATTTTTTGTAGACGATATTTTTTTCCTATTATGTACTTGCTCCCATGTCTCGATTAGCACGTTGAGCCATCGGTCCCGGTCGGCATACGAACATTAATTGCAAACGTTATGGGTAGTTGGAGCCTTAAAAAGCCTAATAATAGTCTATCTACAGGACTTTATATCGCCTAGTACTTCGGCTGTGGCGATCTGTTGACGGTTGATCCACGTGAAAAAAATTTAAATTCAGACATGACAGTAAGCCGACCCCAATCTAATTTGGAAAAAAGGTTTGAACAATAGATTATTTGAAAGTCATTCAAAATTTAAGGACAAATAAAAAACATGTCATAATAGATTAACAGTGTTTATATTTGTTTTGAGGTTAATATTACGTGTGCCACGTGGCTTTAGGTACCTTTAGGAAAAGCACTAAATGATTTCTAA
Source organism: Hypercompe scribonia (assembly GCA_949316085.1). Taxonomy (NCBI): domain Eukaryota; kingdom Metazoa; phylum Arthropoda; class Insecta; order Lepidoptera; family Erebidae; genus Hypercompe; species Hypercompe scribonia. The sequence continues at coordinate 7,312,977 of OX438967.1, read as the reverse complement.
AACATTATCAACATGATCGTGAACGCGTTTTACATATCCTAACAGAAATGTCACAATATCATTTACACAATGTTTATGCTCCACCTACGATCTACATAACGGCGTCGTCGACGTGGCCAGATATTAGCTTGTGCACTACAATTACATATTTACGTTATATCTAGAAATATAAAACTTTACAATACATAGTGCAATTAGAAACATTCAGAATGTAAGGCGGTTTGTACCAAACAACTAAAACTTGTATGTATTACACTAAAGTACAATATTATTAGTTTTTAACGGTGGATATTTTGTTTTGTGGCGTAATTTAAATGACAGTGAACTTTGGCATAATCTTCCACTTCACTAGTTAGGAATGTGACTTAAAATTACAACTTCTCTCAAACTTGTGGGAATATTTGTTCTATCAACAATACTTAACGTGGAAGATCGTGAGTCTATAAAAGTAATATATTTATAATTCACTAATACAAAATGAAAGTAATAACTCGCTAATTTGGTTTCGCGTTCCAAACCTACACAACAATATATTGGCATTCATTGTTAAGGAAGCAGAATCTCAATTAAGTCTTAAATCTATAACAAATTTACATTGTAACAATTTCTCTAGATTCTCATAATCATAATTAACATACTTAATATTAAAGCTTGCCATTTATTTACACACTAAAAGTTAACTCATCAAACTACGCAACACATAGAAAAATATATAATTATGATTAAGTCGTTAAATGATAAATGCCAATGGAAACATTGAATATAATTAATACAATTAAATATCACGAATTCACTGTCTTTGCCCAACTGCGAGGCGGAGGATTTGTGTGTACGGCCCTACGCCGAATTCACTTACAAGCACTCATGGTTCATAGTATTCAAAAGATGCTTCTAAGTACATCTAAAACTAACATCTTCGTCATACGATGTTACACTTGTAAATATATAAATGCTATACGAATTTACTAATCACAACAGTGAAAATTATAAGTCAGGTGATTGTGTAGCATGTTTTCAAATATACAACAAACCAGTATCTGTAATAAAATTCGGCGTCTGACCTGTTTTCTGGCATATTTAATATGCATCTAAGTATAGTACATACATACACTGTATTATAATTCATATAAAAATATCCATATCGACACCTTAGTCATCTTTGCTAAGAAGTCGGGAGCGAGTTTATATAAATAGATCCCACACTCATTGTTTCTGACCACTAAATTATATTTATTATTATAACTCTCGACTGCTAGTAGACTTTAACAGATAGAATCAATAGAAAAATAGAACAGAATAGTAAATCAATAGAAAAATAAAAGAAAATAGGTTTTACTTTTTACCATATAAAATATTTATCTAACTTTTGTAGTAAAAAAAGGCCCAAAACTGTCTCACGACTTAGCTCGCCAAGTGCGAGACATGGCGCAGTGGTCAGCGTGTTTCTTGTAATGTAAATATAGTATATATACGACAATAGTTATGACTAATCATAGTATCACACGCACGTTCGCGCACACACTCTCATACAAATACAATATACATATATCAACAACAATGGAAGAGTTATCAGAAGCCCCGTGTCTATAGTTTTCTTAGAAGAAATATATTTATACTTAATGTAAAAATATGACAGAAATAATCATATATCCACTCAACCTTAACAAATAATACCTCGCGCTACGTACAGCATTGACTGATCGCCATGGTACTAGTGACATAACATAATTATCACCCATACCGCATTGACCACACTGAGGTTATGTTCGCAGACCATACGACGCGACTGGACGTAACACAAAACGCTCGGCGTAACGGAAATATGACATATATTAATAAGACGTAACGGGAATGCATTTCAAGTCGGACATTCACATTCAGTAATATATAGAACTTACAAAAAATTGACTTAATCAATAGGTACAAAGTATCTCGTACACTGACTCGATTCACTCGTGAGTGACGAACGAGAGGAATCGCGGGCGGCGAGCGGGACGAGCGGGGCGGGAGCGGCTCGGACGGGGCGAGCCGGGGCACTAGGCGTCGGGGCGCGAGTGCGGTGGCGTGAAGAACTGTCATTGCGGCGTGTCACGAGCCGCGCTCCAGCGGTCGAACTCGATGCCCGAGTCGGGCGACACGCCGGCCGCGGGCGCGCAGCCGCAGTCGGCCGCCGCGCCCGGCTCCTCACGCACGCCCAGCTGCTGCAGCACCTGCACACAAGCGCGCTGTAGGGCGGGAGGGCGCTACTCACGCGTCACGCGTCCACGGCCGGTGCGGTGCGGACCTTACTCAGACTGGCGCTGTGCTCGTGCAGGCCCAGGTCGCGCTCGAACGAGTGCAACTGGCGCATGAAGTGGAAGTTGGGAGCGATGTCCGTCTTGCGGCTGCGGACCAGCTCGAAGGCATCGCGCAGGCTGAGGCGGTGACGCTGCATCAGGTAGGCCAGCGTCACCGTCACCGAGCGCGACACGCCCGCCACGCAGTGCACCAGCACGCCGCAGCGCGCCGACATCGCCTCCTCTGCCGGCACAACCCACACGTCAACTTTGATCCTCGAATACATAAGAGAGACGTGGACGATTGTATTACGTATAGTTTATACTTAATCCGAACATCCACATCACTCCATGTTATGTACGTTATAGAAAGTCCTTATGTATGAGTTCACCCACGAGTAAAACAGGAAATTATTTAAAAATGTCCCTCAATAGTTAACTACTAATAGTCAACTTAGAAAGAACGTAAAATCCTCCCGCTGACTCATACATTAACTATGCACATCAGCTGCTGTAGTAACGGAGATACTGACTAGATGACGTGTTTCTAAAAGGTTTATAACGTGTCACTACATAAGCATATATTCAATCGCCTTGCAAAAGATGTTGTGATTTGAACAAATTTTAATTATTTCCTTTATTTTATCAACTTACCGATAAATCTTATGGCCTGAGGAAAATGAACGGCTAGGTTTTGACTCCAGTGATCCGCAATGGGGATCTTCAGGTAGTTGATGCCACAGCCGTCAGCTTCAAACGTGTTGGGCAAGTCTGGGGTTACGTTCAGCACGTACTGAAAAAGACACACATTATTTATTTACACACATACATTTATATTTACATTTTGTTAAAAGTGATTGCATGATACGATATAATCCTAAGCTGAGCTGCCTATTTATGTACTTAGATAGGCAACCTGCATAAGAAATCGCTTGTCATAAACAACGTCAAAAGAACGAATGACGAATATATGTGTTACCTTGATATTGTGCCTAGCGAGCGCGTCACAATCCTCACTGTTAGTTGAGTTGCCAAGGTACAGGTTAGGCAGGATCTCGATAGGGAAGTCTTGGGGCACATGCGCGTGAGCATCCTCACACTCGGACGATGACCCTGATGATAGAGCTTCTTCGCACCCTGACCCCGAGATGCGCAAAGATCTGTAATATGACAAGGTTTCTACATAATGTGTCGAGATCAGTTGTGAATCCACATCAATATTTCGGTCTCGAAGCGTATATTAGCGTAATTTCTAAGTTAACAAAAGTCATAATACCAAGTTCAAAAGTAAATCAATTAATAACATTAGTAGGTAGACGTCGAATTTATAGTAATTTATGCAATAGCCAAAAAATAGATAACGTCACGATGAGGTCGATCAATTTATGAAATATTCGCATGATGTTGCTGTATCATTAATATAGTGTTTCAATAACTATAAGGCTTAAAAAAATTGTTATAATAATAGGTCTACAACTTTGCTCCCGCCGTTTTCCAAAAGATGGCGCTAGTAGCCAGTAATAGTTCAAATAAATAAATCACAGTTGTTTTCCATCAGTTTTGACATCTATAAATATAACCTTCCATCGATATTAGTTAATTTTTGTTTGCATCATATAGTTACACTTAATTAAATATGTCAACTTAAAAACCGAATTCACGTCATTTGCGGGAGATTTTACTTTTTCATTTCAACATGAAAAAATCGGCGGCTGAGGCTCATCGGGTTATTTCAAGTACTTATGGTGATGATACTATTAGTGAAAGAACGTGTCGCGAGTGGTTCCAGCGCTTTAAAAACGGTGATTTTGTTGTTGAAGATCGGTATAGCGGTGGCAGAGAAAAAACTTTTGAAGATGATGAACTGGAGGCTTTACTTAATGAAGACTCGTGCCAAACTCAAGAACAGCTAGCAAAATCATTGGGAGTAACTCAGCAAGCAGTATCAAAACGCCTGGAACAGCTGGGGATGATCCAAAAACGAAGATACTGGGTACCGTATCAGTTGAAACCAAGAGATGTTGAGCAACGTTTATTTGCTTGTGAACAGCTGCTTGAAAGACAAAAACGAAAAGGATTTCTTCATCGTATTGTTACTGGGGACGAAAAATGTGTGCACTACGACAACCCTAAGCGACGCACATCATGGGGATTGCCCGGCCACACTCCTACGGCGACACCTCGACAGAATATTCACGGATCCAAGGTCATGTTGTGTATTTGGTGGGATCAGCTTGGCGTAATTTATTATGAGCTGCTAAAACCTTCTGAAAAAATTACTGGTGTAATTATCGAACGCAATTAATGCGTTTGAGTCGGGCATTAAAAGCAAAACAGCCGCAATATGCTGATAGACACGAAAAAGTAATTTTGCAACACGACAATGCTCGACCTCACGTGGCGAAAGTAGTCAAGACGTACCTCGAAACACTGAAATGGGAAATTATATCTCACCCGCCATACTCTCCAGATGTTGCTCCATCTGATTACCATTTATTTAGGTCGATGGCACACGGCCTGGCGGGCCAGTGCTTCGATTCTTTTGAAAAAGTGAAAGAATGGATCGATTCTTGGATCTTATCAAAGGATGAAGAATTTTTCCGACGCGGGATTCGTTTGTTGCCTGAAAGATGGGCCAAAGTAGTGGAAAGTGACGGACAATACTTTGAAACATAAATAAGATACCATTTTTTTTTATATAATTTTTAAAATTAAAAAAAAACGGCGGGAGCAAAGTTGTACACCTAATACATGTACAAAATTGTTAATGTACATATAGTTAAAATAAAAACGTTCATACATTGCATCCTCAAAATTGTCTTTATAATTTTTTACTGCAGTTTTTTCTTTTATTTGCATATTGTCTTTCAAATAATTGTCCGTGGGCTTTTTATTGATATAGCGACACCATATACGATGTGATAATGGGTATACGGATTAAGAAATAAACATGCAGCACACATTCTAATCCTTTTTACGAACAAATCTTGAAAAAATACTCAACTATTTAATTAGGTATTTCTAAACTTTTTTAAGTACATATTTGTAGCAAAAAACATACATGTAGATATGATGTTTGTGTATAACGCCCCATTCAATAATTTATTAAAATCCCTGTATCCTTTCATTTTGTTCAATCAACGTGATCACCGATAAAACAAAAATAAATACAGGTTAACTGTAATCTATAGATATAAAGATAACACACGTCACGATCTCCATAGGAGATGCCCCATCCCACACGGTGTAACTAAAATTAGCATCAATAATAGTAACAACATCGAGTAAAGATTAAAATACAAAGTAGGTAGGGGTATATTATAAAGCTTGACCTTTTTTGGATGAAAGTATTCTGAAATATCAAGAAACGACGAAGTACGTTAAAAGTTATAATGAACTAGGTCTATAGGATAGTAATTTACAAACACGTTAAAATGGGCCTTAATATCAATAGGGTTCATTAGTGTTCGCCAGTGAGTACCGCTAGGATATCGACTTTAGCACTATGGTACAGTGATATAATATTATATTTACGATATGTGGTGGTGGGGTAGCCGCATCTAGCGAACATTTGCGGCTGAATTTGTATGTGCGCCCACCCGCCTGGTGGCTATCGATCGCGGACTGCTGAATGGGGGTGGAGGCTCTAGGGGTGCACCATTCACCTGCCCCCGCGACTCAATGGCCGCCCACGCAGAGCTCGTCCTTACTCTCGTGTCCGCCCCCGCACGCCGCCTGGAACCCCCGCCTCCAACGCGCTCTACGCGACATTTCCAAATTCGCCCTCTGAATCGTCTCGCCGCCATTCAGTTTGTTGTTTCGAAATCAATCAAATTAGGCGCGGTCCTCGCTTCTTATAGCGAACTATCGAATAACTCGACACCTACGCTACGATCTTGACTCCTATAAGGATCACAACGTCAACTGCCATAACAAGAACTACTCGTTTACTTAATTCAAGTGCCAACTGTATACTTTGTGCCCATTATTAGGACTGACGTACATTTTAAAGAACAGTTGATTTTACGAAATTATTATAAACATTTACTAAAAAAAATAGTTTCATTAAAACCCTTGATTTGTACTGATGCTTATTATATAACTCAGTGTTTACGTGCAACCCAAAACAGCATTCGATTTTGTTGAAGATCAGCGGTTACCCGCGCCTGTAGACGTGCATACAGACACTCTGAACACAACTAAAATTGTGTTCTTTGCGTCTTGCCGTTTGAGTTGCGAACCCACCGAAAGAAAGAACTAAGAAAATACCCCTCGAAAGAAACATAAGACATCATAATTTTATTAAATAGCTTTTACATGTTTTTTACCGTCTACGATATGTTGGTAAACAAGTGTCGTTTTGGTTAGATAAGTTTTAATGTTTAATATGACCAGCTAACCTGACCACTCTATAGTGTTGACAACCGGCTTTCGACAAAAGTACTTTTGACTGAAAGTGGAGTTCAATGAAGATGGTTTAAATGAAAATAGAAATTAATCTAATCCGATTAGGTCAGATTAAATATTTTTACGTACAAGTTGAGTAAGGTTAAGTGAGCATTTTTTTTTTATTAACCTAATGGTTAAAACCATTAAGATCACACATCTTGTATCTTAATTTTTAAATGTCTTATACGTAACGCTTCCTAAGGGAATGCAAAAAAAATGTATTTTTATATTTATAGTTTTAATTTAAGTACATTTGTCAAGTACCGACATTTTCATAGCTTATCTAATAACCAATTTCCAATACGTGATCATTTATTTCAGACCGAAACTTCTGCAACTGTAATTCTGATAACACTATCCTGCGCTTCGATAATTGCCACGTGACTCAAAATCTTAAGTTTTCAATTTTTGTCAGCTGCTTTATGTAAATGAATACAAAAAAAAGTTTGGCAGTCCTTCCTTTTTATTGGGTATTAATTTCAATGACCACTTTGCGATAAATGGACCATATCAAAATTAGATTAGCATCACGTGGTTGGTCATCAAGATAATTATGAACAATAAACGGAGGGCAGCTGTATTGTGTAGGTACTAGGCATTAGTAGGCTCATAGTATGGCAAGAGGCGTGGGCCGGCGCGTAGGCGACGACCATTCGATACGTCCATTCAGAGGACCTGGGCTCGCCCACACAACCGACGCCATTCCGCCGGTCTTAATATATTAACGATACGATTTACACGGATTTATTTCAAACGTGTGGGTGAGCCTGGCCGTTACGCAAATGTCGGTCGAGAACTTGAATAGCCAATATACAGGTGCAAGCGTCTGTTAGCAGAGCCATGTCATTCGACTTAAACAAAGAATGTAGCAACTCTTTAAAACACTTGCATAGAAGCTGCTTTGCTTTGCATTGTGTAAGCGAAGACGTCAATTTTATGCGAATATAATTTCTTATTTGAATGGTGGGTGCGTATACGGGGCGGACGCCGGAAGCCATGACACGGTCGGTCGTGTTATTAATGAACGATTCCGATATGTATGGGCGGCCGGTGCCTCCTCGAAGCCGCGCGACTCGGCTAAATAACGAAGACGAGTGAACCAGTCGACTGTAAGCAGTGAGGAATATCGACGGCAGCCGGTCGGATAACAGTGTGAACATTAGAGAGCCGGCGCGTGTGGGCGAGCGAGTGCGTGCGGTGCCCTGGCGCACAGGAATGCGGCTCGACCCACCCGCTGCCAATGACCGCCTGCAAGGGACGGTTTTTTAATGGTCGACTCGCCAGTTCCCATCCTGGCCGCACTTTTAATGAGTTGAATCGTCCGAACAAAGAGGATCGTCCGTTTACGATATGGTGATCCAAAATGAGTTGACACAAGAGCTGTAATTTTATGGGTAGGTACTTTATATCAAGATATAGTGTGCATTGTAAAAAATATTTCATGTTCCATTTGAACAAGTATATAGATGTTATAGGCTACTCTAAAACTCAATACAATCATGTCTGGTGGAACAGACAGAATCATATTCTGAATGTACTTTTTATCTGAGCTGGCTTGAGTAACGAGTTACCTATATTAAAAAACATGAGGCACGAGTCTGAATGAAATACTTTGAATGTATTTTTTATATCGATTGCTATTTTAAATTTTTAAGTAGGTTACATTTGTATACATTTACGTATAATTGAAGTTTATTTATTCAGGACATCGTGTATCATTCATTATTACTTGGTGAACTCTGTAGTAAATTGTAACTATTAAAAGGTCATTGAATAAAATACCAACACTGTTATAGAATAAAAATAAATATTATACTGTAACAATCGAAATATTAAAAAAAATGTATTCGTCATAGGCCATGACCGTGTACGGATTAATTCGTGAATGAGCTCACGCGGAGCGAGGAACGCCTTGACGTCAGAGAAACTGACGTCACATCACCGATAACCTGTCGCCTGCGGTCACGTCAACCAGGATCTACATACATCATAAGAATTCAGTTTATAAAACTGCCAAGATGAGACTAGTATTCAGATGCATGCACCTCGGGCTTATATTTATAAGTTACTCAATAAAATCATGACATTTAAGCAATTTTCAACTACAAAATATTTTGACTAATATTAAATAAAATATATTTATTGTTTAGTTTACGAGTATCTAATTTAAATATGTTAAATTTCACTATTATGATAAATTAAAACGACATCGTTATACATAAAGTAAGTTTTGTTAAAAATAGCTATTTACGAAAACATCGTTATAAAATACTTTTTTTGACGAAGTTTGGTGTTCTGAGGCACGAAAATATTATAGAACATTACACACAAGTTAAAGAGCAGGTAAGTTGGCCGAAAGCCTACGTAATCCCTGCGTACATTCAAGATCGCCTGAGGCCGGGGGCCCAGCGCGTGGTACTGCGCGGCGCGGTGGCAGCCAAGCGTAGGCGTTCTTACATTTACAATTAATTTGAATGTTCCTATTTATAGATCGTTTAGGCACTATTTCGTAAAAGGTAGTAGACAAATGTCCTACGTAGCCGAAATCGGTTATTTACAAATCTCAGTTAAACAATTCAAATTACAACACTGAACACCAAGTATTTCTTTCTAGATGTATATCATATTATGGATGAATAGAGAGGGAACTCGACGATATCTTTTCTTTTTATTCAAAAATAAAATGAACCAAATAAAGCGCTCAAGTAGTGCTTTACACCAAATCGTTCTGCAAGTAGTGAACTGGCAGTAAAAGTATACGCTGATGTCACGCATTACAGTCGCCATTCAACATTGTCGGTTCATTAACATCGTATACCGAATACCTACAGTGATTTGCTAATGGAAAAACTGAGTGAACGGCGCGCTTACGGCATGCACGCTCGCTGCATGAATGGAGCGCAGTCCATTGAGCGCACTGCTCGATTTCACCGCTTCTAATGCAATACGTTAATTACGTGTTTGGGTAACTGTGTGAATGCATTGCACGCTTACAGCAGCGCAAACGATTCCCCTCATCGCCAATGAAAATGATGAATGAGTTTATTAAACAAGTTCTTTTTATTGAAGCGCTTATAATACTTAAATGTGGAGCAATTTTCTTGCTCGAACGACGATAGAAGTTTAGTAAATTAATCTTTAATATCTTTACAGATAAGTAAGTATATATGGTGTTCTAACTTCAATATAATAATTTTTACAATAAACAGTCAAATGGAAGCAGTGTACGTGATTACAACCGCGAGTTCACATGAATGGAATATTTGACATTGATGTGTTTCAGACACGTGCAAAAGTCAATCAGTTACGGCAACGTCTAATAGGTATGTATATCCATTACCAACCATCATCAGGCTGAGTAATAAAAAGTGTGACGATACGCGGGAGGAAGAAACCTATGTTTGCTCTTTATGACTAACATCCTCAGTCACCGCCTATACTGAGAATACATTTTTTATTAGTCGAACTTGTTGTATACGTATGAGGTGATCAATATAATGAATGGTTTCAAATATTGTATACGTATTGTTTAAAGAAATATTGAAATGAATGTACTATCTACCTACTCGGTTCCCAACATTTTTTGTTATCAGTGGCTCGTATAGATTAGTAAATTATGCAGTTCTTCGAACCTCAGACCAGTCTCATCAAGGTAACATTGAGAAAGTCAATGTTGATGTCAACTGGTCGTGCCGGAATTGTCCGGACTTGATAGTTTTTCTGTCGAGCAGCGGTGCAAGGTGAAAAACATCGCAACGCTCAGAAAAGAAATCAGGTTCCCACGGCTGGGTTTCCTCGTTCTCTCAATTACTTACTAATAATACTTGAAAAAGCCAGTTCAAAGATATCTAACATGATATTAAGGTACATTGTAATCATCATATAACTGTCCTCTTTTAATAACTTAAATGACTGATACGTTAGATACGGTTCCGTATGTGTTTTTAAGTTTTAATATATATTTTATAAATCTATTACGTAAAAGTATCTTACAAATAAAACTAGAACACTAACTACTAATTAAAATACTGTCGTTACTCGCGTATTCTTGTTTACCAAGAATTTGTCTATAATTGTACATTAATTAATTATACAATTAATTTAAGCTATCAACACTAAATTGTGTGAATAGTAGATTGCAACTAACATAGACACTTATTTTATTATACTTTCTCAATTAGAACTCTTAGTGAGGACGGCAACATTAATTACACATTCATCATCACATTGAGGTTATGCCACTGCTTTGCAAACCACCAACCAAAACATATAAAGTCGATTAACTATACGTTAAAAGCCTCCGATCTCTATGACGACCACAATAAACATGTATACAAAATACATGCTTATACACTAAATTATCATGAGTTGTGAAATAAACACCTAGCAGTCAATAGGAACTACGGTGAAGTAATCCAGAGGGATTAGACAATAATATAATACAAAGCGCCGAATATTTAGAAACTTAAAATATTCTTACAATACAGAAAAAATGGAGTTCTTCAATCACTACATATTAATTTTTATAAGATACATTTAGATTTGAATACTGACCGTAGCCCCATTAATGGCAGATGAGCATGCGGCACGTGCTGGGCGCCCGCTTCGCTGCACCACTCAGGATATGCCCGACGGAATTCCGCAAAATCACCTGAAAGTAAATTACATAATATACCTTTTAGTTAAAACTTACTGCACATATTGAACAAAGGCGGACTTAATGCCATGAGGCATTCTCTCCCAGTCTACCTTCAGGCGATTTGTATAGTAGGGAACCGATAAAATATTGAAAAAGTTCGTACTCTTATGTAAATAAGAGATGAACCTACACCAGATATAATCATTAAACATTAATTTATTATTATATACATATTGTATATGATATATATCAATACAAACACAATATAAATAAAAATATACATGTATTAATTTAATACTACATAAAATACACAGTCGAGTGACTGACTGCATATAGAAGGTAGATTCAATGAAGTTGGAAATGTGTGGGAGCATAGACTGAGCAAATTTTTGTTGACCGAAGATTATGGTTGTGATTGCAACATAAGAAACGAGTGTTATGCGAGGTACTAGGATATAGTTCTAGAGCTGAGGAAAGAAAAAAGAGAAGTCAGACCTCGCAAAGTGCTGTGTTGCATAATTAGATGCAGACATATAGTTAATAATTGTCTAAGCTAAAAATATTCATTTTTTATATGATTGTCTTCAGTTACAAACAGTGGCGAAAAATTATCATCATCATCAGCAGCCTTTCAGGCAGTCAGTCCAATACTTAGGCCTCTCCTTAGAGGGAGGTTTTGGCCTACTACACCACGCTGACCAGACGAGTTGATTAAGTGTTTGTTTCAAGTTTTCCTTTTTTTGCAGTGATGTTGCCTTACGATACCCATGGGTGGGATAATAGGGGTGGTGATACTCCGTATTCCTAATCCGTCATCATACTGACAATAACGGTGAAAAATCAAAAGGTAAAATTACAAATGCCCTAAGTCCATGCCTAACCTAAATATTGTAATTTGTGGATATTTTGATATAATTTCAAATGATACTATTTTTGGTACTGATAGTTTAACATTTTTAAGGCAATTTATGTTGCAAATCATTCATTAAGGACATGTTACATCATCTCCGGTCACATCAGGTAAACATCAATTATCTAATGTTTATATAATAAGTTAAGCCATATTATACAGTCTAAAACAATCACAATTAATGTACAATTCGCCTGACTCACGTGCCCAAATTTGAATTTATGAAAATATTTCTCCAGACTAAATCAGTTCGGAGATTTTCAGAATCATTAAACTCTTTTAAGGCAAAAAGTAATTTTCTAAGTTTTTTAATAGTTTCCTATGTGGAAAAAAACGGTTATTTTTCTAGAAACTGTATTATATTATTTTTACTGATTTACGAACTTAAAACTTTTCCAACTGGAAATTTTGGTCGTGATTGACAGTACAACACATCTTCGATAAATATCAGGCGATATTTTTTTGTTTAATTTTCACTTATGATAGAAATATTGTTATTTATTATTGAAGAAACCCTTCGTGGGTTTTTTATAGTATATATTGTGTTTATTTACCATATCATAGTCGCAAAACAATTTTTTTTTAAAACCTGTTATTAATAGCGGATAATATGAAATACAGAAGGGGCTTTGCGGTTCTCGTTTACCAGACATACATATGAATGGAATTAAACTAAAATTTTAAAACATGTACTTTTGAATAATTCAGTTCATATACGAACAATGGCATATAAAATTATATTCTGTTACAAAAACTAGCAGCTAAGTGGTTAATGTTTCATTCCGTCACTAACAAGAGTAATTGTTAGTCCAGCAATTACAGGCTCTGCGATAACTATTGGTGCAAATAAGTGTAGGAGTAAATGTTAATTCAGCTTCAAGTCTAGTAGTTCATTCATTATTCTATCTCATTGATATTCTTTCATTCACGCTGATGGACGCCTAGCGTCTGCCATAATAAACCAGAGAATGTGTTAGCAGCGTAACATTTATAAACCTAATTACTATTGATATAACACAGCAGAAATATGACGAGTTTTCATCAGATTTCGGTTAATTTTAGAGACGCAAATTATTCGATATAGGTAAAAGTCGATCTTATGTTAAAATGTCAACAGTACTTACGCAGTTAGGAGAAACAAACTGCTGTTATTACGCCTACGGTATATCTAAATTTCTCTGTTGAAGAGGGGAATTTTAACATTGTGGGCGTTCGCCTACAATCCCAAAACTACGCATGAAATTTATAAAGTCAAAGTTTCGCTAAAACATGTTAGAAGATAAAAATAAAACATTAATGGAAAAGCAACCTTGGCAAGGGATTTAATCAAAGGATCTAACTACAGATTATTTTAAATGTCATCTTGATGACGCTGTCACCATTTGTTGTATGTGGGGATGGAAGAAAATTAAGACAGCAATCCTTGTTGGCAACCAGCTATCTCTACTATCCTTATCACATCGTGGTTTCGAAAACATCAAATACTTTAGATCTAGGTACCGTTTTTTATATTCACTATGTTTAATTAATTATCACAAAAAGGTTTTCATGTTCGTAACATTTTTTATTTCATTCTCCTTTATAAATCTATCAAAGAAATAAGTAACATAATCAGCTTTACTCACAGATGTCAAATCAGTAGACGCTACGGTATCTAACGGTAGTATTAGCTATCGACAGGTGCGTCAAAGCAGCGACAACGTATCGCTTCCGCCACGTTATGCGACTTCCTGTCGATGCGACTGATGCCTGCAATTAATTGTGTCGCTAATACGCCTCCATTATGCTCATCATTTCCCTTATATTTAGGCATATTCAATTGCTAGTACCTATAATTATTATTATTAACACCTATTCGACAAGTATTTCTTATAGTGCGACGTTCCCGGCACTTGTCTCAGCAATACGTGATCTTACCAGAAAATACTTTAAAAGTTGCCATAATTTATAAAGCAGTTAAGTACCTAGTGTGTGACACTATCTCATTCCAAATTTTTTTAGTCTCTCTTCTAAATACGAGTACAGTGGGAGTGAATGTGATCTGTTCGGAACACACTGCCACAATGAAAGTACACAGAATCTCTGGGGTTAAATTTGATGTCAGTAATATTATGTAGGTATTGATGTCAGTTCGACTTTAAGATGATTGTGTTGTAATATCACGTTTAGAAATTCTTATTCAAACAATTAGATTATTATTGGTTGAAATAAGAATATAAATAGCTAACGAAATAAGATTGGGCAATAGCGGTCCCAAATCAATGAAAAATTATTTTACAATTCTAAAAGCAGTTGAAGAGTCCTTCAAGACAACCTCTTTCAAAAGAAATATATAATAGCACATGCGCTCATATACGAGCTAATTGTTCTTTGCAATTTATAGCCAGGTAAAGGTGCCTCTAGATCTAATGGATTGGTATGGTTAAATGGACATACCTATTTAGTATACTAACTCAGAAACTGAAACTAAAATGAACACAGCCTAAGCGATCGGTCTATCGATTGAGTCTAGTAAGATTTTGATATTGATCGATGATATGGTAGACCGATCGAGCAATTGTAGTAAATGTTCATGGGAGAAACTAATCAGAAAGTTGTCTAAACATACTAAAAAATCAAATACTGTTCTTTTCTTTACTAACACTACAATACAAACTTCTAGAGGTATTCACACAAATTTAATTATGAAAATAACAAAAACTGGTAACTCGAAAACCTACACTTCTCTATAAACACTAATTTACGATAGCTGGTGTCAACTGTTATTATCAGCGTCGATTTCCGACACAACGAAACATTATCAGTAATGGTGCAAAGATCTCCAACTCTAGGTATATGCATTGTTTAAGCAGTGTCAATAATGGCCAGGAACACAGAATGCGATTGACGTTTAACAAGATGATGGTTAGGCTTAGTCGGAAAATGCATAAGTTTAAAGAGTTCTTATGCTCTAGAAAATGGAGATTGAAATATTAATTTTATAATATAATAATAAACGTAATATTATCAAAGTCTAGGATAATTTTCAAAGCTAATTATTTATCACGTTCATAATAAAATGGTCAAATAAGTACGTTGCAAGACTGGCAAGCAGGCATCACGCAGACGCGCTACGGTTGCGGGGCGCGGGTGGTAGCCGGTGGCTCTGCATCGATCCGGTGAGTCATAGCGGCCCATTCATCCGCCGCACTCAATGAAACCACCATACCCTCCCTCTTCTTTCGTCAACTCCCCCACCCTTTCACGCGCGTCCTCGGTAGCAAGGACTTTATATAATTCTCCCTAGCGTGAAGCTAATCCTTCATCCCGTAACACCTACACATTTCTTGACGTGATCATTTTGCAGGCATTTAACACCCACTGTAAACCATCGAACTAAAGGAATATTACTGGTTTGCTTCAATTATCTTAATTCTAATGTTTACATAAGCCTGTTATTATTATTTAGCTTAAGGCACAGATGCTTGAAATAAAAGCACAACAGTGTAACAGCATGCAGTCATGCTTTAGCCAGAGCTATAATCATTACACGTGAGGTGGAATGGCGGACGGCGGCAAGAGGGGAGGCTGGTGGGACGTGGTAGAGCTGCGTGGGAGGCAGGTGCGGACGGGGAGGCCTTGGCCCGTTCCGCGTCCTTCCACCGGCGTTTATCAACAACCTTGTGAGATTAAAAGCGCCTAGTACATCATTACGTAGACTAGGAGACTATTGCCGATTGTTATAACTAGTTAATTAGAAAAATATGGGTAGTATTTTATGTCATCCCTCAATTAACATTAGTTTTCCTATAAAAAAAAATAATTCATGACTTAACGTTGTAACATTTACAAAATATATTTGAAATAAAAACAACTACAATATCATATCATAGGTAATACAGTATCAGATGAAGTTGTGCATTATTGTCACCAAGTTGAGGAAGCTATGCATGTGTAGTATTATAATGGAAGTAAAAGCACTTTAATTATGAAGATTAGACCATTCATATGACTTTATTTTGGCTTACACTGACCCGTCTATGAGCTTTGCTAAATTAATAAGAATTTTTTATACGTCACAAGGGTCATAAATATTTCGTGGAAGGAACTTTATAATTAGCAGATATAGAACATACCGCCTTATGTGAAGTAAACCTACGTACAATATTTGACGCAATAAGCTCTAAACCACCGCACTATTTGAAGATGTGAAGTATTCTAAACAATGTAAAAAACGTTTAATCAGACTCCAGAAATGAAGTACCTTGACGTCACAGGATACAATTCGAATTTGATGTTTCTGCGAATCGACGAGATGTGAGTTTAGGATTACAAGGTGGAATGCCGAAAATAGATTTCGATCTCTACTCAGAAGTGCGTATTAGGATATTACAAACTCAACACTGATCATTATATTTTAAACAATTTTTTAACTTCAATATTTATAAAACATTTTTAGCGATTTTCGCTATACTTTGAAATTGACTGATAAATCTTAATTGCAATACTAAGTACTGAAAATTTTTGATATTAAAATTGCTATTTAATTAATACACATTTATAGGATTATCATCATGATTGGTTAATATGTGGATGGGCTTAACCATTGACAATATTTTGAAGTAATTATAGTGAACATATATGTAGGAAAATAGGTATAACTTCAAAATGTCCTGTTTATTTATATATTTTACTGTGTAATGAATTATAAATGTTGTGTAATTGACGGTCGGCTTCGTTTCATACCAATTAATGAGCGTGGCGCCGCCGCCCGTCCGCTATTCGCCAGATAATGTGTCTGATAATCGTACATGCATTTACATATTTATATTATCTGAACAGAGCGACATGTATACTCCCAACCTCATCCATACAATAGAGTTAACTTATAGTCTCATATTTATTATGAAGTATATAAACTGGACCTATTCAAATGAATGCTAGCGTTAACAAATTGGCGACCTCTGCGTGCCTTTACGGCGTAACAAGCTACCTCTTTTTTTTCATTCGAAATCACTGTACCGAAACGAGACATAAATAAAATCTGAATACAATACGCAGCACAAAATAGTAATCCGCGGATTGGACATTACATCAGCACATAAAAACTGTCAATGCCAATGTTACGCCTTCAAATGTATTTAGGTACTTGTTTATACACACTGCTTCATTCAATGTTTCGTGCTTCACATTTTATCAATGATACTTTGTTCGTTATTATCTAGTTACTTGCGATAAAGAAGTCACAGGATTGTTACTAAAGCCTAAAAAGACAAGTTGATAACCGCCAGAAACAAACAATAATTGACTGCACGTGGCTGTGTTAATTCGAACGCGATCAACTTTTATGAGATTCCACTTCCTTTTACCATTTCGTTTTCCTCTATTAGCAATATACGTGTATGTTTGCGCGTGGCGATCCACGCTGGCCAGATGCTCACGATTTTCTTTTCCATTACAAATGTTAAATTCAAAAGCGTTTACATTCAAAGCACTGCTTATAACATCCTGCATGCTGTCCACGAGCACGTGTCATTAATTTAACGACCGACTAGCTTTGTACTCAGACATTTCAAATGAGTAATTCAGTGCAGAAAATAGATCAATAGCATCAATTTCCTTATTATAGATGGTTTATTAGCTTTTCAGGTCAATCGTAGCACTCGAAATTGTCGGTAACACACGTTAAAGTATTAATTTAAAACATACAGTGTTGAAACTTAATATGAATATGTAAATAACTCCAAGCTGAAACACTGGATTATCTGTATCGGGTTATTAACAAAATCTAACTCATAAGTTGTTATTTCACACTATTATAGCAAAGGAATATTTAAGGTCAGGTTTATTTCCATTCTTGAGTTTTGAACAAAGTAAAGTAATTATTATTTAAATTACATAAAAATCTGTCAAGTGTCTAACCTTGCATGGAATACATCTCAATAATGGCTTTCTAGCTGGGCAAATTCTATGGAAGTCGATTTGCAAGTCCCGGCTTTTATTAGAAGAAATTCAGACAAAAACTTTCATTGTTTTTTAATATAACTAGTGTTAAATAGTTTAATGCAATTGGTAAAATTTGTAATAATATTAAAAACAGGTAGTTTTTTATTTAATTATAATAATAGATTGATAAGTTAATTAGCACATAAGTAGTTATTAACCTATGTGCTTGAGAAATACGGTCTTTAACGATTGGACGGACGGATAGACTGCAAATTGATTAATGTTTTTTACGTAGAAACGTTCACATGAATTTATGATGTATTTATATTATAGTTTACAAGCACTTGGTTGAAGCTAACAGGACGTGAATGAAACGGGAACTTATTAATAAAATTGTGGGGCTCTTCCGTCCGTTGAACGAAGACCGAAGCATGTAGCTCCATACGTCCGGTCTATTTTGATCATCCAGTTTATACTACAAACTCAGTACCTACTTTTAATGAATTCCTAATTTTCTGATTAATCTAAATTTTATGCAATTTAACGATTTTCCTAAGGTACTAATTACGACAGTTTTTATATGTGTGTTTGTTATTTATTTGATTTCACAGGAGCACACATTTTATTAAACCATTTCGTTTCATTGTTCAATAAATTTCAAAGCAACAAATTAATCGAATAATTTCTACTTATAGTTGTGACTATACTCATTTAAAAAACCAGAAAATATCACAGAGGCGGCACAAACAAGCGCATTCGAGACTATGCCGTGATTATAATCTATCGTCTCGCATTGAGGAGCACAATAAGTAGTCGACTTCCTCTCCCACGTTTGGAGGAGCGGATGCCTCGACTCGCGACCTCCGGCTTGGCTTCTTACCAGTTACGCCCCTCACACATAATAAAACTAAAACATTTCAATGAATCGTCGTACGTAACCGTAATAACTATCATTGATGAACACGCACTCCAAACAACTCAATTCTTAAACAAGTCTCAAAAAGCATTTATATATGATTTTATAAAGAAAGCCTTCATGAAATTTTAAATGTTTTATTACTGAAATAAAAATGTAGTAAGTAGTGATGATAGTCTGCAAATTAGTTTAAAATAACATTAATATTAGAAAAATCACATTGAGCCGAAAATTGGTACAATACTAGAAACATACATAACATGAAACTTTTGAATAAACTAAAATGTATGTACATAAGTAAGGCAGGCAAAAATTTTAGCTCATGGACGTAAGAATAATTACGATTTTTAAGATATAGGGATTCAAAATGTCGAAGGGACCATTCAACATTTCTTAATGGGCACCATTATAAAATTTTGCATCCATTTTCAGGTCTATGCGATTTATTTTGACCGAAAAATAAGAGCTTATTGTAATATAATCAATGTTAAAAGTTTTTACACATAGACATTATAATTTATAATGCAAATATTGTTTGTCTCTTCTAACCGCTTATATTATTTACGTTTACTATAATTACTTTCGTTCTTAACTATTTCAAATACGTTTTGTTTTTCTATACAATTACTATCGTTAAAATAATAAAGTAATAGAATTTGACAACCATTGTTTATCCTGTTGTTGGTTTATCTTGTTGTTACACATACATAGTTATTGACACTAACTTCTACAGGACAATATCTATTACTCTCTTTACATACATTAGTGAAGAAATCGTAAGAAAACTTTGAAACAGTTTAGTAAAGGCAGAATCCCTCAAGCATTATAGTAGAATTTTATTAGTTAAATCTACTTTCATATAAGACAGGTTCTTACTGAAGATATCTATCGAGTTTTTTGTCAATGAATATTATGAAACCGTTTCTAGCCGTAGCAACCGGTATTACGTGTATGCCACTCAGTTAGGTAATGAATGAATAAAGACGTGAGAATGACTATTAGGAATTTTATACGAGAACATAAATTTATTATATCTTTTACCTTTTTATTTTTTAACGTGTGGAAACCCCCTCGAGACGACACCCAACCGGGGTTTACGGCAGGGTGGTGTGTCGGAATCGGACCGACTAAACCCACACGGTGTGCCACTCTGCGCCTGACATAGGAGAGATCCGGGAACAGCTGTTATTACATTCAGATCCCTCCTAACGATTATACCTTTTACCTGACGGTAACGAAAAATGATCTTTTGCTCTAATTCATACAATTTTAAGATGCGCTATGATTTTTTCCCACTTTTGAAAGTCTATTCTTAAAAAATTGGTTGACAAAAGTGATGTATGAAAAGACTCGCTAACTCATAGTGACCTTAAATTGTATCCTTACACAGAGGATGCTTTACGCCCTCATCTATTTTAATATTTAAGTGACTTGTAATTTTAATGAAGTCGAAAACAACAAGAAGTGTGAAAAGGCAACTTATGTTTATACCTAAGATGCAAGCACAACATAGTGTCAAGGAATTATTTTTAGATCAGTAAAATAATATTTTCTTTAATTCTCTTCATGGTACGGTTGTTCTGTGTCATGGTACGAAAAAATAAACCAGAAAATATTAAATCACAAGTTAAAAAAACTGTTATAGTATAAGAAACAACGTATGTTCATATTTTATCTGTCATAATATTTATCTGATAGTCACGAGGTTTCCATACACATTGCTAGGGAATGAGAGCAGCAAAACAATCTGGCAATTCTGTAAGATTATGGTACCACACTAATTGACCTGGTCCATTTGTACTGAAGCATGAGTATTCCACAGTAAAAAGTTTAAATCATGATCATATTTTCTAGACCATTTAACATAAACTTCTTTTAAGATTTACAGTCTGTAAATTGGCTTGCTAAGAATTTAACTTTAGATTTAGTTAATTCTACTTAATAAGAGATTATTTTATTGATACTAGCTTTTTATTCAGATTTAACAACAATGGCTAATGGTATAAGGAAGATAAGTACACTGTGTATTAGTGAATACTGGCAAAACTATTAGCACAGCTTAACAATACAGCACATTTATCTCATGTTTCACGGCTCCAATTACTATAAAACATATGATTATAATTTACCAGATACTCAAGTTTTACTTAAGTATTGACATAATATAAAAGAATATGAATATGGAGTGTCACCACCACAAATAGGTTTCATTCCATGACTATGGTAAGAGACACCAAAGGGATCAAACTTTGCAGAACAATTTTACTGCAAAGAGGAGGAAAACTTAAATAAATACACCAAGCCATCTGGCCAATGTGGTATAGTAGACCAAAGTCTATTTTCTACTTTGAGGCCTATGTCCAGTAGTGGACTTTTAAAGGCTGTTGATGAAATATGAAAACTAAATAGTATTTTTTAAGTTTTAAGGTAACTTTCCGTATGGTGATGGATTAAGAATATGGAATATTATTACTTCCAGCCTAGGAATGTCATAGGAATCAATTAATAGAGCAAACTACACAGGACATCACTACATGAGGAAAACTTGACACACATCCTATAGGAACCTGTCATGCCAACATAGTATAGTAGCCAGTGCCTCCTTTCTAGGAAGAAGTCAATGTCCAGACTTTTAAAGGCTGTTGTTGATGATGATGACGGAGGTAACAGATAAAAAAATTGGAAAATCATAGGTTGAGACTGCAGTATAGACAAAAGGACAACCAGTTTTGTAAAAAATTCACAATAACTGCTTTGCATTTGAAATTTGTGATATCTGATCTTACCTTTTTTGAAACAATTTATAATATTCTTTAGATCTTATGAAATATAAAATTCACGATTCTTAATAATTAGATTAGCATAAAAGAAATTGTTTATGTGAGATTATTAGAAAAGTAAATTTAAAACATTGTAAAGGTATATAAGAAAATCTTATACACCAGGAGGGTTATGACAACATGGTAGAATTTTAATTAATAATAAAGGCACAACGCACAAGCTTACATATCTTATCATTCCCTTCAGCAAATGTGGCTAGTTATAATGTGTAACCTGAAACATAAATGTGACTGCAATAACAGTACAATTTCCTGCCCTGAATTCTTCCTTTTCTACATCATTATTTCCTAATAATTTTATTTAACATTTATTTAATTATTAATGATCCTAACTACTATGCTACTTTGCTGCCAGGCAGGGGTTTAGTTATATTTCTGAATAAAGTTATGATAAGCATAGCCATTTGTTCTATGTGGGTGTAATTATCTAATTTTAAAAATATTTAACTATGTTTTTCAGTAGGTAGTCTGTTTACAACAGCTCAGCTACTGTCCGATGTAAGATCAGACAGTTGTGTTCACACACAGGGTTTGATGAAATAGTCATGTTAAAAATTAGTGAAGTCTTATATATCAAGCATATTATGAACATTAGCCTAATTATTATAGAGCTAATAGATAAGGTTTAAGGATTCATTTATGTTTATTGATGATTTTAGCCTAACAACATAGAATTATAACACAGGATGTTAGAATTTAATGTGAAACCTAATTTATTTAACTATATTAGTAAATTTCATATATTAATACACACATTAACTTATCAGTAACCATCAGTGCCTATATTAGATTGTATCACAAGCTTGTTTTTCTTTAAAGAAAACTACTACTACATGTGGTCATTGTAGGTGTATTTTGCAACTATGGTGCACAAACTAAGTTAGTCCTAAATTAAAGCATACATGATGTTACAGTACCTTCAAGACAGACGACCTGCACGCCATCTTGCTTGAGCCTTCTTAGCAGTATCCCGTGAACAGAATCCGGGTCCCGAGGTGCTCCATCGCCGTATAGAACGAAAATCCCCCGGGTTCGACAGTGTGAAATCCTTGCCTTTAACTCTTTACACTGCACTGTCGAAACGAGCTCGATCTTGCCTGCAGCCAACCGCCGCAACATTATACTCGGTATTGAAAAATTAACTGCGGAACGGATGTGGGACTGCGAGTATTCATTAGACATCCGACAGTCTATGAGCACCGTGTCTCTCTCATCGGATCGGAGCTTCGACAACAACCACTCCTTCGACACCAAGTCGCATTCGCATTCAGAGTCTGTAGGCATGATGAAATTACAACGTCTTCTTGTTTACACGAGCCCTTTGCGACTTAAAATCGCCTGTTGCACTAAACCAAGTAATTTACAATTAAGTTCAAATACACATACATAGTTATTGACACTAACTTCTACAGGACAATATCTATTACTCTCTTTTTAAAATAATATGATAGTCTTTTAAAATAAACACAACAGTGATAAAACCTTCACAGCGAGTAAGCTAGACGCCAGACGGCGAAGCAAAACGCAACAACGACCACCGAACGATTTGATCTGAAATGCGGGGGAGGGACTGGTATGGAGGGGAAGGTGGACAACGGGCGTCGGTGGTGGCGCAACAGAATCAGAATATCGGGCAAATTTATTTCACATAACATTCATAGTACAGCATGTTGGGAATGAATATGTAACATTACTCCCAAAATATTGAGTTCTAGCATTATAGGTTTAAAAAATATGAAGATTATATTTACATATTTTATTTAAAAATTAAATTAAATATTATTAATAAAAGTATTGTTAAATCGTTTAACAATATGTTTTTTTATTAGAGATTTTTTATTCATAAGTCATTGAAATGTTTCCCTTGAAATCAGTTTCTTGTGCTCTAATTTTTACTAACTTTCAAACTTCAACTTCTAAATGATAGCATTTTAAATAGGTTAACTTGTTTTCTTAAAATTTATACTTCACGTGATTATACATAAATATATACTCTTATTATTATATTTATAGTGACAGTCAATTCGACAATTATTTATTAATTTTGAGGAGTTTAGTTTTGATACAAACAAAGAAAAACGGCCAACCTTTCAAAAATGTAAAACAACTTAATTCAATATTTCGTAATCTGTAGATTTTACTACCATGTAGGTTTTTATCTGTGGTTAAAGAACTGTCAGTAAAAAGAAGTGGTAGTTACATACGTTTGGTTTTTGTTGACTTTCTTTTAGGATATTATTAAAAATACTTAAGGTATCTTGTTGTAAGATTTAAACAGTAATTAGAGTTATATATAAGTAATAATTTTATCGCAATGGAGGCCTTGTACGGTGACCTAGAGAATTATAATGAAGTCAACATCGTTGAAGAGGTACAGTATTTTAGCGCCAAAAAATATACTGTCACATTTGTTTCTATAAAAAATAATTTTTGTTTCGTTATTGTTCAATTTGTAGCTTCGTAATGAAAACAGAGATTTAAAATTGAAACTTGAAGAATACGAAACGGCTATTGGTAAGCTTCAGAAAGTGAGTATCATCAGTATCGCTAATTTTATATTTTGATAACAACTTTGATTGTAATACGAAGATTAATAATAATTGCTTGTATTCAGCTGTGAACGATTAAAGGCTGTTGATGCGATAATTTTGCACTACATCATCAAAGCAACTCCCATTTGACTTAGTATTTTAATTACAACGCAATTTCTACAAATTCCTGTAATGTTACTCTGTGTGGTAATAAGTGGAACATTGTAACTAAGAACGACTAACACATTGATATTGTAGAGCTTATTACAGGATTATGACAAACTAGTCTTGGAATTCAATAATCTACAGACCAATTACTCGTCTCTATTGAAAACAGCCCGAGCAGAAGTGGAGAGAAAAGCTCAAATGATCACTCAACTTAACATTGAGTAAGTATATATATAGATATGTATTTATTGTTCCTACCAAGTACTTAGTAGAATTTAATTTGATGCAGATTTACAATTTTCTTTTAACACAACAATTAATTAATCACTTAATTTGTAAATAAAATATTTTATGAAAACCCAAAGAAAAATACTTGAAATGTTATAAACTGGTTGTAGTTCTGATTTTATTAGGGTTGAGTTCAATAACAAAGGGGGAATAACATATATTAATTTATTTTCAAATTTATGTACTATGGTGAGGGCCTTTATGCCTTTCAGATATTTTCACTTTTAATCAAGAGTCTATAAATTATATATTATTAAAAACTTAACTTTGGCAATTTTGACTTGAATTATTTGAGATATTAAATCTTAAATGAACCGAGTGCCATCACTCATTATAACTTAAATGGAAATTTCTATGATGAAATACATCATGGTATGGAGATTACACAAATCAAGTTTTTTTAAATAAATTTTCTAGTTAACTAGTAAAGTTTTAGTGTGTGGAATAAAATGATGAAAAATGCTAAATTTCTTACCTCATCTTTGAAAATCATGATAATTAATTAAACTAAATATCCATACTTTGTAGAAAATATTGATAAGAATTAAAACTTGAGTTGAAAGTGAAATAAATTAAAAATTTAGCAATGCAAAACTGTTATTTTTTCAGGAAGGATACAATGATATTAAAGACATTACAAAATGCAAACAATAGAAGATTTCAGAACAGGTTACAAAGTAATACTCAAATTCAAAAGAAGATGACTAGCACTAAAACTGATAAAGCTAGTGTTAATAAAAAAACAAAACCAGAACATAATGTTAACAATGAAAGGTAAGTTTTTCACATTTTAAAATTAAATCTGAATAGTTGGAAAAATAATTGTGTTCATTTATCTGTGTAATCTATGTGTGGCAATTTAACAAGAAAAGACTATGTAGACATACTAACTCTAATCTAGCCTATGTTCATTATTTGTCAGAATGCTGGTTGACAGCCACTTTAGTGAATTCATGGTTTTCTTCATAAATTTTAATTGTGGAATAAACTAGATTATGGTTATTAACAGAGGGTAGGTTTTATTTTTCATAGAATAAAAATGTAAAATCAGTAGATTAAATTTGCACTATTTTACAGAAAAATTAGTTTTTGTTAGCTCAAAATCTGTATCTCTATATCAAGAACATGATAAATTCTATCTATGACGAATTCGATCTATAATCTCTCTTAATACATACCTGTTTGTTTTAACCCTAGAACTGAGCCATTTTGACTTACATCACACATTTCTTACAATGTTTCTCTAAAAAACATGCAGAACTCAGTCACTGGTTAGCCATTTACTTGGCTCAATTGATGTATTTATTGATGTGTAGTCAAAATGACTCATGATAAGCATTTACACTTATAAGATGATCAGTATTCTAGGGTTAAGCAGTAAAGTTTTATATGGAGAGTTTATCGCTCTAAAACTGCTATGTTGGTTATTTTTAGTTTAAATAGGAGTGAGCTGAAAGAAAATGTGGCAGTCCAAAGTGCAAAAACTCATGATAATAACATGGCAATTAGAAGAAAGTCTTTACCATCTCCTACGTAAGTTTTTTGTTTATGATCATGAATATTGTAATTATAAAAATTTAGACACCTGTCAAATGCATATAATTGAAATAGTATATATCCATAATGAATTGAAAAACGTTCTTAAATGTACAAGAGCTATATTTTTCAATGTGAATGATTGTACAATGACTGATCGAACTGCAAATTTGTCATTTAAAAAGCGAAAAATATGCACAAATTAAAAACTATGTGTGTCTAGCATAAATATCAATAACACATTAAAAAGTTCTTATAAAGATCTGGGTGTTAACTTGTGCATTTTTATTTCCGCAGATTACATCTTATCAATAAAGATCAAGAGTTAGATGAAACTAGAAATCAAAAAATCAAGGACACATTACCAAAAGAGATTTGTAAAACAAGCAATACCAATGAAAGATTTAAAATAATGACTAATGAAGGTGTTATTAAAACAACATCAGACACTGTGAGCATGAGTGATAGGAGCTCGAATTCCCTGGAATTGAATAGAGATGGTAGCAGAAGCGCACTAAATAAACATATTGAATGTGAGCAATTCAAGAAAGATAAGATTAGAGAATCAGATAGATTTACTAAAAAGATTGACGAGTACAGAGAAGGCGACAAGAATCGAGAGAGGCACAGCAACAGAAAAAATGATAAAATGCTATTTATTAGACAAACTGAGGAAGGTGACAAATATAGTGATGGTAATAAATTTCAAGAAGGGGACAAATGCAGGGAAGATTATAAATGTAGAGACAAAAATAGAGATGGTGATAGAGAGGATGAAAAATTTGGAGAAAATGAATCACTTAGAGAAGGTGAAAAATTAAATGAACAGGAAAAATGTGGTGAAAATGAGAATACTAATAGACATAGCAACAAGTACAGGATGGGAGACAATTGTTGGCAAAGTGACAGATATAGAGAGAGTGAAAAGTACAGAGAGAGTGACAGGCACAGAGAGGGTGAGAGCTACAGAGAGGGTGGCAGGCCAAGAGAGAGTGACAGATACAGAGAGACAGACAGGTCTAGAGAGAGTGACAGATACAGAGAGACAGACAGGTCTGGAGAGAGTGACAGATACAGAGAGACAGACAGGTCTGGAGAGAGTGATAGATACAGAGAGGGTGACAGGTCTAGAGAGAGTGACAGATTCAGAGAGGCTGACAGGTCTAGAGAGAGTGATAGATACAGAGAGATAGATAGATCTAGAGAGAGTGACTGGCACAGAGATAGTAACAGGTATAGGATGATAGATAAACGTAAGGAGAGTGATAAATACAAGGAAGACGACAAATATTTTCATACTGGCAAGTTTAGGAATAGAGATAAATTTGACCCACCCCACAGATACAAAAGACACTATAGTCCAGACAGGTTTTACAAAAGAAACTATAGAGAGTGTCAAGATGATTATAAGCAAAACTATGGACGATACAGAGTATTAGGAAGTTGCACCCCTGAATCACACAGTTTCTCTCACACAAGAAGTAATGAAATATTCTCTAAAGGCCAAAATCTCCAAAGTGAGAACCACAAACATCTCCACGAATCAACACATGCAGAAGGACTTTCATTATTTGATAACCTAGATGAGCCATGTAAGAAGCGCCAAAAATTTGAATACGAAATAAATGTCGATGAGTACAGGCAACATCACGACAGGGAACCATTAATAAGACCATCCTTTTCAATGAATTTCGACATACCGGCTACTTCTTGCCAATCTCCGGACGCGGTATTCTCACCAGATTCATGTACGGATACACAAACTGCACATATTGTTAAAGGTAAATGTTATTAATGTATATAATGAAATAAATTAAATTAGGCTATAATCCATTTACATCAAGAAAATAGTGTCGATGAAGCCCAAGTCGAATTCAAATTGACTAAACTTTGTGCTGTTTGTTTTTTGAGCGTTATATTAAATTGAAAATTGCTACCACGCATTTCATAAGAATAAAAGATGTTGTTTAATTGCTAGTGGAGGTAAAAGAACATTTTTATTACTTACTTATATTAGACACATAAACTATAAAGTTTTCTATTCTTAGTCTAGCTGCCTTTAAAGGTAGATATTAATAGTAAATATTAGTTATCCTGTTTGCACATTCATAAACGTAATTTAGCGCTTGTGAGTGTCCTGGATTCATTATTGCCGGTTTATTTTGATAATAACGAAATTCTTAGTGACACACATTGTACTTATACTGTGCGGCTATTGCAGTTAGTGGAATGGCTGGTGTTAAATTTGTTGAACGCATTAGTACTGATACGTTCAACAAATTTAACGGCAGCCGACCCAAAAATACTTTATCAGCTTGGTAGTATAGAATTGAACGTCGTATTGCTGAGACCAGGACATTCATCCGGCCGAAAATCATGAGCTTTGGGAAACAGACATTCTTGAGGACTACCGTTAGCCCTAAACAGTATATTTTCGGTGTCACAGGGCGCATAGACTTTCTAAAGCAGAAAGTTTATACCTAGGCGAATAGATCGGTGTATTCAGACTTGTATGTTCCAAAGAAATGAGAAGTTGGTGTAGTTGTGTTGGTGGAAATAGGGGAACCGAGTCCATGTGTGAGTGACGAACATTTTTCAGATGATAATACTACAAATACAGTCAAACCTGGATAAGCGAGAGTTCAAGGGAGCACAATCTTCTTCTCGCTTATAGAGGTTTCTCATTAACCCGAGTTTCTCGCTAATGCAGGTATATGGGTAGCGTTTCTCTCTTATAGAGGTACGCAGCAACAACAAGTCACAGCAAGTACGAATGTAGTACATATGTAATATGATAAAATGTAATTTTATTTTATTTAGAACGTATTTAGTTTCACGAAATAGAATGAGTCATAAAATTCCAGATGTTAAATTTGTAATTTGTTTTGTCATTTGTTCCTCCTAAAGAATATAAATAAATAAAGCTCGACTGTCGCTTATAGGGTTATAGATAAGTAGCAGTCTCACTTACGGAGGTCCATGAGGGAAATACGACTCTCTCTTACAGAGGTTTCTGTTTCTCGTTAATAGAGGTTTTGGGAGCTTAAAATGAAGGGTCCTGGCTATTCCTCTCACTTATAGAGTTTTCTCACTTATCCAGTTCTCACTTACCCAGGTTTGACTGTATATTTTGGTGTAATATCTCGTCAGTGCCTGTCACTTATACAGAAGGCTTTGGAATGTTAGACGCTCATGTGAATCTATAATAACTATGGAAGCTATTACCATTGACATAGATAATATAAATTATACAGTCGGTTCATTGTCGAATTGGAAATCACCTGGTCCAGACGGACTGCAAAACTTTTGGTTTAAGTGGTTTCGAAGTTCACATGCGTGTTTGGCACCTTAATTCCGGATAGTATTAGATTCCGGTTTATTACCACAATTTTTGACCGTTGGCTTAACCCACTTTCTCCATAAATCTGGTATTCGATACTCTCCGTTTCTCAGAATGGATGTAGAAGTGGGACCCGTGGCACTAAAGAGCTTCTTATCATAGACATAACCATTACCCAACAGGTACGTCGTAATCGTAAGAGCTTGGTAACATGCTGGATAAATTATACACTGTGACTGGTGAGATACCTTCAATACTTATGGAGAGTACTCGGTACTCGATTCTCGTTAACTTGATATAAAAAAAATAGGTGCTTATTTTTTATCGAAATGTCTCTAAAAAATAAGTCCACGCGGTGTCCAAGTATTCCGCAGTTAAATACTGGGCTCTCGGTGTACTGTGTACGAAGTTTACTAAGAAGTTATTTAATATTTCGTTTTTATGTTATTTTATTTCATGATATATGTTCGCATACTATCACGTCCTCAAATATTGAAGGTATCTCACCAGTCAGTCTGTATAAAAGCTTATGACTCGGCTTCACATACATGGCTTTTGAAGCTGTTAGAGTTGTATAAAATTGATACAACTCTGTACACTGTCTTGAAGTTATGTATGAGTCAATGGAGAACTATGCTTCGCTATCCAGGATGTCGACAAACTGCGATAAACAATGTAGCTCTCTACGACAATCTCTTGTGGCTTTGTTTGGCTTTGAATCCTCTCAGCACTCTATTAGAGGCTTCCAGGATTAGGCTATAGGTTTCAGAAAGATGATCATGTTATATACCTTCTTTACTACACATTAAATTACAATTGACAGGCTTACTAAAAAGTTCACAGTCCTTGCGAACACCAGAATCTTCCGTGAAACAAACCTTACAGGAACAGTTTTTTGGCCGCCTGAAAAAAGTGATTAAAAGTCTTTCATCAGAAAATAACATGTTTGAGTCATACCGATTCTGATATATTCTTTTGGTATACTTAGATGAGCTCAAATAGAATAAGATGTCCTTGACAGGAGAGTCCGCACACTGCTTACTACATTCTGAATGTACCAACCACGTACATCGGTTGAGGTATATTCCGCGAAAGTTTGAGAGTCATGATCTATTAAATATTAAGATCCTATACAAAAGCGAGACAAAAATCTCTCTCTTTGAGAATACATCGCAATGTATTTGCAGTGGGTACCGGTTTAACCCCTCTCGCTCTGGCGAAAGAGAATTGGTGCAAACCTGTGGTAATTAGTAGTAATGGTCGTAGGGAAGTATGGAAGAGTAAGGAACTTCGTGGTCGCTTTTATCAAGTCCCAAATGGGTCTGATATAGACTTTAAAGCAAATACGTCTTGGCTACGATATAGTTATCTCTTCGGAGAAACTGTAGATTTTGTTTGTGCGATTATAGACGAAGTTTTCATAACGAATAATTATCGAAAATATACCCTGAAAGATGGTACGGTTGATACCTATCGGGCATGTCACTCTCCTGGGGAATCTATCAGTCATATTATTTCTGGTTTTTCTCGTTTTGCTAACGGTGAATGTTTGTACCTGCACAACCAAGTAGCGAGGATCGTACATCAACAACTTGCCTTTAAATATCATCTTGTGAATTTAGAGGTGCCATACTACAGGTACGAGCCCGACCCAGTTCTCGAAAATAGCCGTGCTATGTATGGAGAGCCGAGATAGGTCGAGAATAACTAAGAGCGACTAACGCCTTGATAGGCTCACGTTAGAAGGCTGTATCAAGGGACTCATGCAGAAGGTATTCCTCCTTGACACGGCCCGTGTAATGAGAAAGTTCCTGTCTTTGAAACCCTAACCACCGATTCTTTGGTCCCTGTATCGGAAGTCAGTGGGTTACTATTTTTTATATTTTGTAATATGTATTTATATTTTTCTTTTATTATTTCAATATAATTGCCAATGTATACATATATAAATCTAATAAAGAGAATAATAATATTAATAGTACATTGTTTCAAAATAGTTCATAAAAAGTCATTGTTTTAGAGCTATATTAGTGATTATCTTTGTAGTCTTTTCTAAATAGATTTTATAATAAGATTTATAATTTTCTATCGTTTTGTAGAAATAAGAAACACATCAACAGCACCTTTAGAAGATCCACGTCTTATCAGTAAAAGATATGTCCTGAAAACTGAAAGTGGTAAAACCACTCTGTCCTTAGCAGCAAGCCAATATATTGATATAAAACCGGTAGATAAGTCGTTGTGGAACATACAATCTGTTGCTATGCCTGAGGCTTTATTAAAAGAACCAGATTCAAACATTGCAGAAGAATGTATCAAAGAAATATATATGGATGTCGATAATCCGGAATCCAACGTGTCGATAGAAAAAGGTGAAATAGTCGACGATACAATTTCTCCAAGTGATGTCCAAGAAAATGACTTGGAAAAACGTTTGGAAGTCAATGACACACATGAAGTTGCTGTTAAATTTGACGTGATTTCTACCCTAAAAACCAATTCCGAAAATATTCAAAAGATTACTACCCTGTCTGAGATTCCTGATGAAATACAACTTAATAAACAACCTGATATACCCAAAGATTTACCTAAAATTATTTGTGATGACAACTTTACCAAAAAGATCATAAAAGATAACCAACACTCAGCTATTTTACAGTCATGCCTACCACAGTTTGATGATCTTGAGACCTCCGCACCCCATAAACACATGTCAAAAAATAAAAGGGATCGACATAATCAAATATCGTCATCTGAATTGGCAATGGTTCAAGATGACTTAGAGTTAAGCGATGAAACTAGTGATAATGTGGATTATCACAAACATATAGTAACAGAAAAAGAAATATTATGTCAAGAACAATCTACTTTAGTAGCTAAAAAGGATAATGATATTAATAACGAATCAAAGTATAGTTTGAAAATAACACCTGAAGTTAGTGTTGAAATAGTTAATAGCACGCCTAATGACAGTTTGAAGGACTGCGATGGCCATAAAAAACAGAAAAGTAAAAAAAGAACAACCAAATCTAAAGAAAAAGAATCGAATGAAAAGAATAATGATATCCATGTTACTGAAAAAAAGATAAAATCCAAAAAAGATAAAGAAGTAAAACCTCAAGAAATTAAAAATAAATTCTCAGATCTTTTCGGTGATAGTAGTAGTTTAATAACTCCAGCAGATTTGGGAATCCCTTCAGAATGTGTACCACTTTGTGAGGACGACCAAGATGCTGTTGATATAAATATAAAAGAAGTAGGTGCCACACAGTCCTGTGCCAATGACTTAATACTTAACGAAACCATACCCGAAAAAGCTCGTCATTGCGACACCGATATAAATAATAAAGAAACCGCGGCAAGCATTGAGGGTTATAATGCGAGCTCTAATGAAGATGCAAATAACATTTACCAAAACGTTAATGCCGAAGTTGATTTAAACAAGCCAGATATTGTGAAAACAGTTATTATTTCATCAGGCGTTCAACCTCAATTTATGTTAGAAAACAAAGAAGAAACCACACAAAACCATGTTGAAAAGGATGTAAATAAACAAAACAATGTTAATTTTCATCAAGTAGCAGTTGACGCCGAGTTTAAAAAACAAGCCTCCCTAAAAGCTTTGGCTACATCTACACCGCACAAAGAATTGTTTATCAATGTAATAGGACCTGAATGTATAAATATGCTTGGAGATAGTGTGAGTGGATGCATAGATACAAATAGTCCAGTAGTCAACCAGTCTAATATAAATTCTCAAGAATCACTTGATGCCCCTGATGTACGTATATTTGTAAGAAGACGAAAAAAAGGTGTCAAGAAACCTTAGGCTAATTGAATCATAAAGTCATGTTTATTATTATTAGTGTTTAGTCACTAAGAAACGTTCTATTTTACGGTAGAAATATATAAACAAGTTATTTTATTTCTCAGGTTTGTAAGATTCAATAGTATTTCAGTAGCATATTTAGAACATTTCAAATTACGGTTTTCAAATAACATGTATAATATGATAGTGAGATGTGTATGATACAAGTAATATGATAAGTATATGCAGAAACATAGTAAGGGTTTTGTTTTAAGATATTGATGAAATTCTTACTTAAAACGAAATAACTATTCGTATTATCAAGGACTGATTCTACTAACCATACATCCTGCATACCTGTCTGATACTTTTAGAGAGGCAAGGACGTATTAATAATATTGCATATCTATTTTCTAGTTATAAGTAGGTTAAGTGAGTTATTACTGTCACAAATTGTTGGACTGAGTGACGTAATGACTTTAACTTGTGAAATTAAGAGCAAGGAATGTGAAGAGTGCAATGTTGAAATATAATGAAAGTCTAAGATATTTCCTGATTTTTCTTTCTTTGCTCAATGTGTGGTTGAAATTCGACTTAGTAGTGGTCCCGGTTTATCAACCCATTACAATTTTTAGAGGTAATTTTAATTAGCCGTGGTTCTATTTAACTAGGAACTCTTATTTTTCCTTCTATTGATAGAAAATAAAAAGCACGTAGGTACGTACACTATAGTTAAGCCATTCATAAGCAAATATATTAATCACATCCTTGGAAAAGCATCAATACAAGAACCAAGATTGAAAGTGATGAATTCATAACATACACTAATGACTAGGGTGCCTTAGTTATTTTTACATGTCTAATGCGTATCTAATGGATATTTTACCTGTAACTAAT
Source organism: Hypercompe scribonia (assembly GCA_949316085.1). NCBI lineage: Eukaryota > Metazoa > Arthropoda > Insecta > Lepidoptera > Erebidae > Hypercompe > Hypercompe scribonia. Next base: position 7,278,454 of record OX438967.1, on the reverse strand, counting down.
GCGTATAGGATGAACTCATTGCCTTCAGTTTCCGTATGAAAAAGTGACAAATATATATTTTTTTATAACATTGGTTTCTTTTTAAAATACTACACAATAACTTGTTGTTATTGATGATGAAGGAAGGGCGAAAGTCCTACTGTGATGGAACTATGGATAATAAAAGTTACCCCTGGAATAATAGGGGGGCCCACCAGGACTTAAGAATTTTATGCTCGCTGTATTATATTTGGCCTGTTGGTCTAGTGGTTAGTGGCCCTGACTGTTAGCCAGAGGTCGTGGGTTCGATTTCCACCCAGGGCAAAGTTTTGTGTGATGAGCAAGATGAGTTGTGTCAGAGTGTAATTTATTTATAATGTGTATATATTTAGAAACATTTAAGTATGTTTATTAGCAATCTGGTTACCGTAACACAAGCTTTGCCCAATATTGAAATCGGACAGCCATGTGAGATGTGCAAATCTATTTATTTGTTACTATAGTATTATGAGACTGATTTAATACATTTATTATTAAATAATATATATAATTCTACTCGCCCAAAGGGGGGGGGTGGAGTTATATATACACATGGATGTGACATATAATATATATATAATTATATATATATATATATTTTATTTAAACTTATTACACTTGTCTGTGTATTGCTGTTGTGCAAAGGTGCACTTAATGCCGTGAGGCATGCTCTCCCAATCGACCTTCAGTTGATGTAGAAATAAGATGTGGTAGGTGTAAAGTTATTGAGCTTATAAATTTGCTTTAATATACATGAACTTATTACTAATTAAGTAAATGTATATATGATAAATGCACAATACATATAAACATATACATACTTAAATTCAACATGTATAATTATATATTATATGTCAGTCACTTTTGTGAACTTTGTTCGATTTACTTTGTGAAACACAGCGCTTCCCAAGACCCTAACTTTCCTCACTAATCATCACTCTTGAATTGCGGTCTGTACTTTATTTAAACAATGTACTTTTCGAAGTACCACACAGATAATGATGTGTTATATTACTTGCAATTATTTTGTACATAGTGTAAATATTTAAACTCGCAATGTGAAATAAGCTTTGTTCCAAGTCACATTGTTATACTAAATAAAACGATTTGTTTTATTCCCATAACAGTCTTTATTTTCCTTAAAAAATAATCATAAACTATATTTACACGAAATATCTATACACGTATGTTACATTGGAAACATAGGTACACCTAGCTTAAAATATTTGTACATTATTTATACATAAAGGGGAATTAATTTCTCGGTATTTGTCCATAAATTTGTTGTTACTTTTGTTTTTAGATGTGTTCACTTGGCAGTCACTGCTAAATACACATTACTCTGGCTACTTGGATCTCACCTAGACCGGTTTTTGAAAATATAAAGGTCAAAATATATATATTTGATAAATAAGACTATGCAAATAGTCCAACACACTATGTATTAACTAATTATTTACAATCGATAATATGTTGTTTGACATTTGAACCTCCGAATTTTACACACGATTTCTCACGAAATAGTTTTCTTTAATGTACACACTAATGGCATCTTATTACAGTCATTTTTTTCTTGATACAAAGATCTTTGTCGCGATACTGAATACCGTAGTTGCTTTGACATTCCCCTTTAATTTTAATTTAATATTACATTTTGAAACACTATTCAAATGATTTCCCAATCAGAAATATAATATTTAGACTACAAGCAGTCAACGTCTTTAATATAAAAAAGTTACCTTAGGTTTCAGCAATTAAGGGTAAAATCATTTTTCACTATAAACTGAAAAAGTCAAAACGAATCTTTATCAAAAAAACCTTCAACCATGAGCGTCCGAGTTCACGGATAACACAATTTGAAATAGGTGGAGTGACGTTAATTTCGAAGTTAAGAACTTAGCTGCTGTCGTAAAAATGCAATACAAGGTTTCACTATGTTACAGGTGCACATTTAATTCATTTCAACATTTATAAATAAGTATAAGATAACTAATTCGCTATGAGAATATGCTATAACGGAATGCAAGATTTGCCTAATTGTATTTTGATGGTACCTTGATAGGAACAATTCATTTCAAAACGTTTGTTCTCCATTAAAAGTTTGCTTACTTTAACATTATATTTTCTTATCTTCTTCTTATCGTATCAATGAAATCTTGAGAGATTTCATTTTCAGTTGTATACTGAATACTTAATAAATGTAGTTAGTAAAGTTTTTGATAAATATGAATAGAATTGTGTTTAGATTAGACCGGCTCGGTCTATTGTATATGACAACTTAGTGGACTTCTCGTCAAAATCAAAGTAGACATACTATATTTTGTAATGTACCTCTTTAATTAAGAGATTAGTAGTAGCAATTTAATGTTGAATCAGCTTAATGTTGACAGATAGGCGTCTTTTTAGTACTATAGTACTTTATATAGTTGAGCTATGTCGTAACAGAAGTATTGAATGTACTATTGTGGTCTTTTTCATCAGCCACCGTTAAAGCGATTCAATCTTTAATTATATACACAGTTGTGTTAGTTAATGATAATACGGAGGGCCTCAAGGAAGACATTTAGATTAAAAAGAATAGTACAATTCCAAGTGATAAGAAAACACAAACGAAGACGGACTTTCGAAACAGTAGGTAATTGAAATTCGTTAAGTTTTGATTTTTCGTAAACATTTTCCTACATGTGGTATTGTAATAATAAATGTAACAAAAATAACATTTATATAAAATCTTAAAAGTTAAGTATCAGTTTTAAATAAACGTGTTGCGCTTTTGACACACTTCGCGAGGTCCATTTTGGTTATATTTATGTTCAGAAGTAAACGTGGAGTTCGGCAAACCGTTGCAAAATATAACTCGGGTCCTCGATCTGCGCTCGTTCCGGTCGCGTCATTATCGAAGGTCGAATAGAAGCCGACGGCACTCGACGGATCACCTTCATCGGGGTCGACCGTTTCGTAGGAACGTTTATCGTCAGACGCGCTCGGCCGGCAGTCGTCCCGCAAGTCGCGGTCGACTACAGGAAATCGCCGGGAGATCGGGGATTGGACAAGGTGCCTATGATGTTGTTGGCGGTGGGGATGTCGTCGGTGCGCGGCGCGGAGCCGGAGGGCGCGGGCCCGGCGGCGCGCTTGCCCAGCTTGCGGATGGCGGCGGGCGGCGCGGGCTCGGCCAGCTCGGCCAGCGGCGCGCAGTGCTGGTAGCACACGGCCGACGCGTGGCCCGAGCGCGCCGACTGCAGCGCCGGGCCCAGCGCCCACGTGTCGCTCGCGGGGTCGTACACCTCCACTATGTCTAGGAACGACGTGCCGTCGTAACCGCCTGAGGACAAACGTTCCATCGGTAAGTGAGTATATCGCCGGGACGCCTAAAGCTACACTGGAAGAGAATACCTCGTGGCATTGAGACCGCCTTTGAACGACGAGTGCAATAACTTGTAAATAAAACAAAAACACGTTTTGCAAAATAATTTTCTACTCTTAAAATAGTCATAGTCCGGCAAGGTGTATAAAACCAAATTGTACCGCCTTGCGTATCTTGTGGTAGAGATTACTCTTGTATTTAATAGTTGGTAATATCATCAATAACAGTTTTAATGCCCAGATTTTAGGACCTCGTGTTGCAGTTATTTCAGTTTGTAATTTACATTTTAGCTGTACTGAAGTTCTACTCCTACCCATCACAAACGAGTCGTCATTGCTGTCAGCAGCCATATTTTTAACATTTTTAGGCGATTTAATAAATTTTCTTTATAACTTCGTATAATCTGTCCAATCAACATTAGGAATAAAAAATGTTTGTTGTCAACTACTAAATATGCTAGTCAGGTCATTTATAAAATCGGTTTGAATATTTTATCCTTTTTCGTATAATAATTAAGTTTTATATTATTATATAATAATATAAACGGTCATCTAACAGCCAACGCCATCTACTTGCTCAGAGTTTTACATTACAAGTTTACTTTTTAATAAAAAAGTTTATATCATTAATTCGCTCCTTGGGGGAGACCTTCGTTCAGCAGTAGACTGCGAAAGGTTAATTTGATTAAGATAAATCATCCTGAATATTAATAATTCATAAGCAGTATAAATCTCATAACCGTCCACCGTACGTCGCTAGCGGTACGGGTAAATAGTTATGGGTTATCGGCGGTAGGAAGGCGGCTCACCCAGGGCGTACAGCTTGTTGTCGAGCACGGTGAGCGAGAGCGCGGAGCGGGCCGTGTGCACGGGCGCCACGTGCTGCCACGCGTCGCGCTCCGTGTCGTAGCGCTCCACCGACGCGAGCTGCTGCGACCCGTCGTACCCGCCCACCACGTAGATGTACTGGTTCAGCGCTGCCACGCCTGTGCACATCGCGTAAACGAAACGTTTATCTACATAAAACGATTCATATGGTCGTTTACACGATACTTATGTAATAAATCTACGATGAACGACGTCCATGATATCTCTTAAACTGAAGAGATTCAGTGCTTTGGCGGTAGATATAATTTTATCGTTTCACTTAGTGATCAGCAGATATAAATAGAATGTATGTCCTCGGCGGTCAACGATTTAAAGAATTCGTTGACAGTGTACCGTGCAATAAACCCGGTTAGTGGAATAAATAAATTATTAATAAATATAGTCTGCATACCTGCTCCACTTCTTGCAATATTCATAGGCGCGACTTCGTTCCAACAGTTATTCTCGGGATGGTAGCACTCGACGGAAGCTATCCGCCTGGCGCCATCGAACCCGCCCACCGCGTACAGCAGTCGGTTGACGACCGCCACGCCCACGCCCAGCCGGGCGCAGCCCATCGACGCTATCGACGTCCACGTGTCACGCTCCGTATCGTAACTAGAATTAACGACTTTTTATTACCGATCATTAGAGGTTTGAAACCAAAATTTAATGGTGCCTAAATTTTATTACGTTCTCATTACTATTGCTTGCATTTTCAAGGAAGGACTCAAAATGATTTTATTTGTTTTGAATCTAAAGTATACTCCTTGTAGTTAATGTAAAAAGTATAATTTATTGGTGAGTCAAAACTTTGGGTTTGCTCACCGGTGACTTACAAAAGCCGAGTTAAAAGTTAAGAGTAAAGGTGGCAATATCTAATCTTTTTGATGTTATTTTTATATCAGCGTTAAGAGATGAAATTTTTCTATCTGACCAAATCAACACCGCCTCGCCTTGGTAAATAAAGGCAGACATTACTTACCATTCCACTGTTTTATGATATTCCGAGCCTGCTGAACCACCGACTGCGTACAGTAAACCATCCATTACTGCGACCCCTAGCTGTGGACAAAAAAAATTGAAATTAGTCTACAATTAATCAAAAAATAATTATAATAAAATACCAGCTGTACCGTTATCGCCTGTGACTGACGCGATAAATAGATAAGTACTCTTTTTGAAATGCGCTTAATTTAAAACCTAGTAATACTCCATATTGCAATGAAATCGTTTATTATGCAAATAGGTTACATTCAAACTCTTTATAGTCAAACTTTTTTTTATATCAGACGTGTTTGTACTTCGTAACTGGACTAACTCTGACCAGCCCTTGACTTTAAAAGACGAAACAAATTCAGAAATTATCGTCTTTTTTAAAGCCTAGACAAGTCTTCTTAAGTGTGAATACATTTATCTTTCAGTACAATACAATATCTGAGAAAAATGTAGGCCTTATGTCTAGGGGCACTACAACCGTATTTTAAAAATTGACCTAAATTGACCATTGTACTACTAATTTCTTTACCTATTCCAATTAAGTTCTTTCAATTGCCAATTTTTTTTTATTTGTAGTCATCAGCTAAACAAAAAATATTTTCAATTTCACAATCTTTGATCTTTATGAAATTTTCATTTCATTTAAAAATACTTAAAATTATTAACTAATAGCACTCTAAATTTAGTAGAACGGTATAGTACATATTATGGAATATATAGTATACATATTTCAGTCGTTAATGTCTGAAATGTTAACCCACTAAAATGGTTTTCTCTATTTGATAAATTAGAATGTTTTTTGTACGTGCTTACAGAATGCGGTAGTAGTTTAAGGGAGACTTCGTCCTTGGAGTGTCATTTTTCAGGTGTTTACATTTTATTTTTTTTAAAGGGTAAAGCTTTTTGAGTGAAGTTTTTTTTTAGTTTTTACTCAATATATACAAAACGTTAAAAAATTATTATTTTTATTTTTTAACCAAAATGGCGGCTGTTGCAGCTCCGCAAAAACAGGTCCTCAAATCGCGGGAGGTAAACGGCTGACATCACTGCCCCTGCTGTGTTGATCTGAACCGGCAATTCCAAGCATATTATCAATGTGTGATCCTCTGGTCATGGAATGACGGATGGGTTTTTTGTTTAGTACAAATTTCGAAAAATTACGGCAATTATTGAAAAAAAATCGAATTTTCGCTTTTTTTTTCGCATAAAAAGATAAATTATAAATGCAAAAATGTATCTATCGAAAAAACGATCCGTCGTTCCGTGAAGACATATTTCCTCTCAGTCAGTCTCAGTATGCTCTCCAAATTTCAGGTCGATATGTTAACTACAGCGGCCAGCAGAATGTCAGCCATTTTTAAAAACGTGTTTTCGAGAAAAACACCTTAAAAGTTTTGTAATGTGTTTACGATAATATGTTTATAATTACCACTAATCGGTAATGCCTGGTCCATAGAGGCATCCCTTCTCTTCTTCTAGCTGCTCATATTTAGCCGCTAACATCTCTCGGTGCTCAATCCGGGCCTTTTTTGCTGCGTCGGTCACCTGCCTTTCCGCTCCCTAGATTCTTTCTCTGTTCCGTGAATGGACCTAGCTCTCGGCGTATGTGCCAATCCGGACACCCATGAGATCCATGGCAATTAACAGTGATTCCTCACCTTCGTTGAAGATAATTACTGCTAATTCCGTGGTAATATTGACCACATCTGTGCCGGAATGAAATTCTTTCAGCGCGTGCATCCAAATCATTTTATTCAGTGACTCATTACTGTTTTGAGTATGAGCACCCAAACATCTTTGGACCAAATCGTCCGACGACAAATCTTTGTAAATTGGCTCGATGGCTTTAAGAACTTCATCACTGAGGGGAGCTTTGTGCTTATATTAAGACAAAGTATCCGACGCTTCGGCTTTACGCCACGTACACCAACTGTTTTCTCCTGGTGACCACCTCTTATGCCGGGGTTTTTTATCCGTGGAGCTCTTGTGATAATATGTGGACCAGACTGCGTCCTTCATGGCTTGCACAGAATGTAAATTTCGGCGGATAGCAAGGCCATAGTATTTGGTAAGTTCTCCGATCACTTGATCTGTGAGTTTGCCTGCCCCTTTTCCTCCAAGTCCCTTGGTTCCTTTTTTCACATTTCTCAAAGAAAGAGGAAGTAGGGACCCTATTCAAAGGTTTCTAAGCATTAAAGGCTCTGTATACCTGCGTCAGAGACCCTAAGACCTACAGGGACCCAGCTCGTCGGTCGCTCTGCTAAGACGGTATTAACTTCAAACGCGTTTAAAATATCGTAAACGTTTGAAATCCTGGAAACTTTTCGACATATTTGTTTCTAGTAACATGTACAATAAGAATCCGTAATAAAAAAAATGTATTTTTTGAAAACTTCAAGGACAAAGTCTCCCTTAAGTTTAAAAGAAATACAAGTACAGGACATACCTTTTCTTTTTTTTTTTTTGGTGGTTATGTCGGACTCGAACCGACCAAAAACCGCACGCTATGTTAGGTACCAGTAGCTGGGGAACCAGGTGTACCCTAGAAAGGAAATCCCTGGAACCCCGACGTACCTCGGGCCATCTATTTAAGGCTTGCAGATGACCCCTTTTCTACCCCAAAAGAGCGTGTGCTCCGTAGCACGTCGCGCTGCCATCCTAGCCTGTTTCTGCTAGGGTGACGGATGGCCTCAGGACATACTTATAATTTACCGCACCATTCAACAACACTTTGCATATAAGAGACTAAAGATGGATTCGCCCATGACACCTTTATAGTTCAGATCGGTCCTGACACTCCAGCCCTATTTTGTACCCAGAACAGTCGTTTGGGGTACTTCGGCACTTAAGCGTAATAAATATAATCACCAATATTATTTTAGCATACATATTTAGTATTTGACTTACCCTATGCCTAGGCGTGGACATAGGACTGCAAGGTCGCCAATGTTCAGTTGCGGGGTTGTATACATCTACCCAATCACTGTCGTATGAGGAACCCGGTGAAGTGTTGCGGCCTCCCACTGCATAGAATAAACCCTGTAAAGTTCAAACCAATATAAACCTGAATAAAATTGTGTAATATAAAACACTTTCTCCTTGTCGTCCACTATTTCATAATACAATCGACAATTATGGACACAAAATAATAATACTGCGAATAGTTTATTAATAACTACGTATGTATATTATTATCGGTATATGAGTAGGTACACTTTATTTTAGCTTAAACAACGCACAGAAAAGTGAGGCAGAGTGATATGCTCTTTTTCGTGATGACTGTTGCTTCCATATAACAACTAGGCAACAATCACTACTATCTAGACAACAAAACACGAAAACTGAATAATTAAGTATGTACATGATACCATGCACACAAATTATCAAACTTCGTAATGAACTTACTAGTGTTTTTAAATATGAAGAATAAATTAAAATAGTATTTCCTGCAGCATTTGACAAGTTAAAATGTATTTTTATTGAAATAGCCTGTATAGCATTGCAAGGCATAAAAGTTGAATGTGTCACAGCGATATACGACTAGTGTGGCCACTCATGCGTCACATATTTTGGTATAATATCTTCTATTATATTTTAATTTGATCACGTTTTTCTTATTTTATTTAACACAACTGACGGCAGTCCACAGTTTAACCTGGCATAGTTTGTTTTGTATTTATATAAATACTCTATGTTTTGTATGTAATTATTATTAATTTCATTAATTATATTATTCATTTCGATGATTATTGAGCATTAGTTTACGATTATAAGAACAGTCATTAATACAGAATTAATAAGTAAAACTGGACGGACAAGTAGCAATAAAAGTTAAATTCAAAAGGTAAACTTTATGGAATATCAAGATAATTAAATAATAATTGAAATGAAACTTTATATGTTTAAAAATTTACATTTATCTTATGTTGTAACTTCAATATTACCGAAAATAATATAATTATTCATAAATAATTTATGAGGTTGAAAAGCCACTTCTGTAAACTATTTCAAGCACCGTTAAATTTATGTAATAAAATCTCTTTGTTGTAAAACAGTTGTGTATACGAGCCATAATTGCTATTTCAAGAATGAAATGAATGAAAAATGTGAAATTTCATTTGCACACAATCTTCTTATTTTAATACTGGCAATATTTTTTTATGCAATGTCATTTAAGAGTGTTGTCGTTCTAATCATAACGCGATAAATTGCAGTTAGAAATCTGAACTGTTGAACAGACGATGTTAATTTTCAGATTTACTCTGATTAGTATATCGATGCTATTCAACAAAATATTGGAATCAAATTATAATTTACATTTGTAAAGATGCACTTTGTAAGGATGCAAATTACCATCAAATATTAAATTATATTTTAATTTATTCAACTCACTAAGAAAATAAATAGGGTAGTCGATGTGAATGTATATAAATATGACAAAAGAACCCTTCCGTGAGTTTGTAAATACATAAATCCTGTCATGAATAAATCCTTTTTAGAATAGGTGATCAGTCTTCATCATCAGGTTACTCTCAACTACAGAAGAAGATACAATAGTTTCAGTCAACAAGGTCAACTTACCTTAAGGAATACAGCGCCTAATCCAGATCTAGGCACCGTTAATCTTGGTAAGGTAGTCCAACTGTTGTCATCGAGATTGAAAGCTTCGAACAAATCTATGGAATGCCTGAAGTAACCCCCCGCGACGTAGATAATGCGAGGAGTGTTCGGCCTTCGTTCCTTCACTACAGGCTTCTTATGTAATGTGAGATCCTACAACAAAATATTAAGACAAATCAGTTTTTAAAATAAAATCACACATGTCATATCTTTACCAGTCCACTGCTAGACATAGGCCTCTCCTCAAAAAGGAGGGATTGACCTACTATAGCACGCTGGCCACACGGGTTGGTATAGGTTTTAAGTTTTCCTTTGTCTTTGCAGTGATGTTTTCCTGCCTTGTTTGCTCCCTTAGTCGCCTCTTTTGACACCCATGGACTAAATAAGGGTGGTGGGTCACTGAACTCTTAATCCTTCACCAAACAGACAAAAAATATTCACACCAAAAGTAAAAGCTACCAACACTAAAATATTTAAAATTAGCTTTAAAACGAATCATCCCTTTGGTGTTACCATGTGGTCACTAGATACGAGACTACATTCTTGTCAGACGAAACTTTTAAATTTATACCTAGTTATGAAATTGCAAGTCACTTATGATTCAACTTTGTGATATGCAAACAAAGTTCACGTAGGCATGTCTGAGTTTTTATCGCTACTATACGTACTGATTACGTATTTTCACTTCTATGCTATGTAATCAAAAATTATGGCGGTAACAACTAAACGGCGAGGATCGTGGGTTCGATGTCCGTTCAATGTAAATATTTGTATGCCGACTGCTATTTACACTAAGGTTTTGGGTTGAAAAATATGAACTTGTTTATGTCAAAAATGTTTAGTCACACCATAATAAAAGTAGGATAAGTTATTGTTAATTTATGATAAAATTGTCGTTACACTATTATTATTTTATTTTACTTGATTATTATTATCTACTATATTTCTGGAATGATAATTGCATTTGAAATCTTTATAAGAGCTATAACACATAATACTTTTCATTTATAAAAAAAAATTGCGACATCTTTTCTATATATTACGGTGTTAATCATGGACTTTGGATTCGTGAAAATCATTAGACCATGTTGCAATAGTTTGAACTGTATTACTCTACCATCTTACGTGATTCGCAGCAAAACATATTTATTTTAGATATCAGTTGCTAACTGGGGAATCCACACTAACTTAGAAGGGACTACGATTGATCGGAATCTAAACTGATTAAATACCGAGGAGTGAATTAAGTGACATATACTCGTATGAGACACAACTTCTATTATAGAAGTTGTGTCTCATATAAGTAAGCTGACTGACTGACGTTTTCTACTGCGCTGAGAGTTGTGGATTCAAAGCCAACACGGGAAAACACTTTGTTGTTGTCCACAAATTGTTGTTCCGAGTCTGGGTTTTGTTTGTGCCTGTTACGTTTAAAAAAAAAGTTTGTGAAGTCCCCGCGACACAGGATTTGTTTTGAATGTGGCAGTTGTCTATTTAAAGAGTAATTTAAAAAAATTGTAAATTGTTCGTATGACGGTAAAGATGCTATAATACTAACATAAGAAGGTTTTAAGAATACCAATCACGATTGTTGGTAGCGTCTACGAAGGTGTGAGTATTGCTGACCTTTGGACACTAACCTTGATGAAACGTCATCAGGTCGTTAGCCTCATTTTTATATGATAGAAAAAACCGTATACTGCATATAGTACAGTTAAATATACTTTGTCACATTTTCTGTTTAGTAAATAATGTATGCCATATAAATTAACTTTCAAGACGCTTTTCAAATAAACATTTTAACCAAGTATTCAAACTTTTTATACAAATTTAAATTGAAACGATTTCGTAAGGATGTTGAAACAATAAGTCGGTCGTCACGACGGGTGGTTGTTCAAGTTATGACAGTACCGGGTCTCTTTTTGTCAGAACCTGTCTCTACAAACCTTCGGTATACTCTACAAACTGTAAACTGGTTTAAATTAAAAATTTCTAGCAATCGGTCGTTCATCCAAGCCTTCCCGCACCAATGTCACAATTTGAGCAGCTTGTTTGGACGAAGTATCCATATTTATGGAAACTTCTTGAGTTTAAAAGACTAAAACTCAATACTATTGTAACAATAATTTAAATCGGGTAATAAAAATAATTCATTTAAATTTTTTTTTTATCCACGAATTTGAGACTGCATATTTTTTTATTACCGAGCTATAATTTTGGCCCCGGGTGGTTCCCCTACTCGTCAACTCCGAAGGTCGCCTCCAGGTGTGCGGTTCAAGACAGATGTAAAAAATTGTGCCAATGGTCACCAGTAGCAGCAGTTTTAGTGGTGGTCATTGGGAATAAACCCATCGAAATGTTATTTTCGAATCGTATATTAATATTATTGATAACGAGACTTCAAAGGCAAAAATCTTTGCTAATTCATTTCAATTTTTTTATTATCCACGAATTTGAGACTGCATATTTTTTTATTACCGAGCTATAATTTTGGCCCAGGGTGGTTCCCCTATTCGTCAACTCCAAAGGTCGCCTCCAGGTGTGCGGTTCAAGACAGATGTAAAAAATTGTGCCAATGGCCACCAGTAGCAGCAGTTTTAGTGGTGGTCATTGGGAATAAACCCATCGAAATGTTATTTTCGAATCGTATATTAATATTATTGATAACAAGACTTCAAAGGCAAAAATCTTTGCTAATATTATAAAACTGTAAATTACTTAAGTGTTAAATAGCTCATTTATCGAGGAACGCTATAATGTATATAAAACCACTTTAGGTTCAATATGTGTTGAGTATTAATGAAAAATGTTGCAAAAATAATAAAAATTTATTCATGCTGAGAGACAGACGAAGTTGCGCGGATTAGTTAACAGAAGTATAATATATGAATATGCGTAGACTTTAAACATTATTTTAAGTTACCTTAAATATCTTGGCGAGGTATTCTCTGCAAGCGGGAACCTTCTTAAGAACTGTACACGTGCTCATCTGTTCTTTCAGAAAACTCGGCGTCAAATACTGGCATCGTACGGCTTGCAAGATGTGCTCCATGCGCGGATGACGACGGTCTTCATCGAATTTCACCTGAGCAAGAGTGTTAATTTAGAATCATTATGATAATGAATAACTTAGAAGATTATTTGAACTTCATATTATAACTGAGACTGCAACAGCTGATCTATACTATATGTGGTCAGCTATAAAGAAATAGTAACTGATTAAACCAGATAAAATAAGAAAAGATAAAACATAATATTATTTAAAAACATGATAGGTGTTAGGCCGCGTCAAATACAAAATTGTTATTCCTTGTATTCTATTCGTCAACATATTGTGCATCAAAATGTAGTCCACTGCTGGACCTCTTGTCGTCTGGTTTTCGAGTGGGGGCCTTCCACAGTCGATGCCGTGACCAAAGAGGCTTTCAGTCGTGGCTGTGTGCTGTTGGTGATGTCGTTGGACATCGCCAACACATTCAATAGTCTGCTATTTAGCTGCATCAAGGAATCACTCCACTACCTCGGTGTGCCAGAGTACCTGAGGCGGCTTGTGTCAGACTATTTAGAGGAGCGTACCGTCATGGATGAGGACCGAGATGGAGTTTCCTCCGGGCTGGTCGTAATTTGTTACGCTGATGACACACTGGTCACAGCTCGGAGGGCGAACTTTCAAGAGGCAGCGCACCTGGTCACCTTGGGAGTCTCTCTGGTGGTCGAGTGCATTGAGGTACTGGGTTTATGGATGGCCTTGGATAAGACAAAGGCCCTATTCCATGAGCCCCGGCGTGGTCCGCCCTCCCCCCGACGACTGCATCGTAGTTAATACGGTCCTCGTAACGGTTCAGATGTAGATGAAGTAAAGTTTCTGGGCCTGATCCTTGACGGCAGTTCGCTCTTCGACGAGCACTTCTGGCAGTTTGCTCTAAAGTTGGTCGGCGCTACTTCTGCCTTTGAGTGACTTATGCCCAATTTGGGTGGAACCAGCGTCGTGACGAGACGGCTGTACACGGGGTTGTCCGGTCAATGGCACTGTATGATGCACTGATGTGGGCGGTAACTCTGACCGCCTCTGGCGCTCTCAGAGGATATTGGCGATTAGAGCCTTACGCGGTTACCACACCGTGTCGACGGAGGCAGCGCGCGTCTTGGCCGGAACTCCCTCGTGGGATAATGATGAGTAGTGCTTGCCAAACTTAATCGGTGGATGGCTGACTTCCGGGCGGGTAGCAGGACACGACCCCCGGATGTCGTAATAACAGCTTTTCCAGGATCATGCCTATCTCAGGCGCAAAGTGCCACATCATGTTCTGGTTTTAGTCGGTTCGATTCTGACATACCACCCCGACGCAAACCCCGGTGGGGCGACGGCCCGAGGTATCCTTCTCGGGCAGCTTCCACACGTTAAAAAAAAAAGAAAAGGGTTTGTTTCAAGGTTTTTTTCTATTTTCGTATAGTAATACATCTCCTAAAGGTTATAGATTGAAATGTAATAACATTTCCATCAATAAATCAATAAAATTTTAGATGACAGAGAATATATCCATATTTTTGAACCAAATATATAAAAAGCTATTTACTACTAGACCACCACCTACTCGAACAAACATTTTTTATTCACAAATTGTCAGCAGAAACAACTCATTGAAGTTGCCATCTCACCCTGTTAAAAAAATCGAGAATAAAATGTGTACCAAAGTTTTTCTCTAAGGAAATAATGTATCTGTATTCAAAGATAGATAAAGGTGCTTTAAGGTACTTCGGTGCTTTATTTTTTTATTTTAATTATTTTTATTTGCTTGTAATTATACAATATATCATAATTTTCATCTTAAAACTTAATTTACCAACTTTTACTTTTATATTTCCTTTAAGCTGCTTCAAGACAGAGAAATAGTTAGCGATAGGTAGTCAACACTCAGTAAAATTAATTCCACTTCAACATACAGTGCTTAGAAATAGAAAAAAGGAATACTATAGGTATAGTTTTTTGTGACGTAGTCCGTTATCAAGTTTTACCGTTCAGTTTTTTATTATATCTGTAGAAGTTGATGAAATCTTGTAATAACTATGCCTATACGATTAAAAGCAGTCTCCAGCTTTATATGTCACTAACGTTGACTACTTTAATGTAGTAAAAGACGAGGACCTATCTAGGACCATATTTTTAAGTACTTTTTCTTGTTTGTTTTTTTTTTATTTTATTTTAAAAACCTGCTAAAGTGACTATTCTACCTCGTAGAAAGCATGAATAGAATCCAAGAGTTGTGGTCACCATATTCGTCACGAATGCAGACAATGCAGTATGATGAGCCAGAATAGGGCGGCCTAGTGAGATGCTTTTTCAAGTGCCGCTTGGGGAAGTAAAATTCATGACAGGTATCGTGGCAGTGTAAGACTCACACACTTACCACGATAACTGTCACCTCTGCATAAATGGGCCTTCGGACTCGCACTTATCAACGAAACACGACAGCACGGATGCTGTCGTGCCCCAGTCGAACCGGCCCGTTCTTGCTGAAGTCAGTGTGGCTCTACTACTTTGTGGCCCTTTCGTGCTGAAGTCAGCGTTTGTAAATTAAAATTTAAAAATTGTATATTTATTCATTGGCTTAACTAGAAAAAAATAATGTTCATTTTCTAGGTACCCGTCTTTTTTCAGTAAATAGTGCACTTCTTCGTTTATTTCCTTCATGGGTTTTTTTTTCAAAGATTTGTCTGAGAAGTACTATAAGTATGATTTGTCTGTGTTTCTTGTTGTACTGCTCTTCTTCAAAATGTAATAGAGATGTGCAGATCCAGCTCCTCCATGAGGACCAGCAAGTTTGAAGGTAGTTTTAAGATAAGCAGTGATCTATATATAGAACTTTGACTTTTCAATGTTATCAATAATAAATTTGTATGTTATTCTTATAATTTCATTAAATTTCATTTAGTTTTGGCTTATACTTGCATTTACATACATGCATATTTATATACATTTAATATTCGTATATCGGAGATATTTGGTTTCACTATTGAAAAATAGATGGCGTTGATATGTAAATAAACCGCAATAAAGTTTAGAGGCATAGAACAAATTGTACTTAATAGTATAACATGAATATTCGTATGAAATTTCGCAATGAAGACCTGAAAGGTGTAGTCGCGATGCTTACCCAATTCAATACTGCTTGGTAGACTTCCCTTTCTTCTCTCACGTTGAGCTCGTCTTTTCTTATCAGGCAAATCAACTCCTGCGGCGTCAACTGTAAAAACTCTTCCTCTTGGCACACCTGCAAATTAAGTCAACATTTAGACAACTTTCATAAATAAGGATCTTAACAGTCTATTTTTATCCTTTGCACTATTTTCTCAAAAAGATAAGTCTAAAGTTGATTAGGCTACATGCTTTGAATAAAACGTAACTAATATTTACATAGAAGACAATGATAAGTATGTATGGAACTTTGGTACCGCCTTGCGTATCTCATGGTAATATCACTGAAACTGACATTTTAAAGTCTCAGATTTTTAAACCTTTGCATTAAAAAGTTATTTCAATATTTATAATGTAATTCATACCCTGCACTAAAATCGACAGACATGACAGCTGTCTATATGCTCACATAAAAGAGTTGTCATTGTTGTCAAAAAGATGGCGTAGTACGATATTTTTAAAATCAAAATCATTCGTTTACGGTTTTCTTTATCTGTCAATACTATTGTTCTGGTGCTAAATGGTAGTACCCTCATTCATAAATAACGATTTAAGTATTTTATCGTGGTACAAGCATACTCTCTTGAGTGTAAATATGTATAAGAATGCTTTAATTGTAACATAATTCTATAATTCTTTTGAAATAATATCGGTGCTCACATGGATCATATTACTTTCTACGTCATTAGGCGAAACGTGCAACTTATTTGTAGCGTCGTTTTTTATGTAATCTATATTTGATAATAATATAAAAATATTTTCGGATAACTGACATACAACGCCATAGAATTTTCAAATGAGCAAATTTTAAGCATGGCAAGTTTAGTTAATCATGTTCCGAAGACATTAAAAAAAGTATAGCAAAGATTAGACCCTAAGAACGAACCGTTCAGTTATCAATTCAGTGGATAATATCATGTAATTACATTATGTATCTCGCCGGAGTGACTCATCAAGTCTAGTGCCTATAGGATAAACAAACTTAATAATAATATTATGTCGGTTTATATTAAATATACATGTTTCCACACAGACAACATTGCACTGTCATCGTGACTGTATTTTAGTCACATAAAGACTTATTTAAGTCGTTTGGGAAATTTTATTTATTCGTTCGAATTTGTATTTCAACAAGTATTGTGGTATTAGGCTCTACCTAGTTTGTAATCAGGCAGCCGTATGTGAAATGTGTATTGGTTATTATTGTTAAGTAGCTTTTAAGTTATTTAATCAAAATGCGGCAGCTTACGCACCACTGATAAACCTTAAGATAGGTTTCTGTGATTAGATTATGATAATTATGAATGTACTTAGTTTATTTGGAAAATAAATAAAAAGGCTGCTGAGTTCAATATAAGTTACTATTTGAATATCACACATGCTACATCACAAGACACACGTTTATACACGGGCAAATATACATACACACAAATGTTTAACTTTTTTGATACTTTATTATAAATACTTTTATTTTAAATACTTTTTCTTATATCACATTCCTCAAATGTAGATGTGTAAACTTCTTAATCACTAAGGGGAGAGTCTGGCAGCTTGTCACACAGCCTGATACAAACTAGTTCTCACTAAGGTTTATTATATGTTTATACTTATTGTTCTATATATAAAGTTCAAAATCTGAAAACAATAGAAACTCTTGTGTTGTCCGAAACTGTGTTGTTACCTGAGTAAAATGTCTCTCGATGAACTGATTGGCTTTCTTCTTGAGATCCATGCAACAGTGCTGCTCCGCGAAGTTGGCTATACCGATAGCATTGGACGGGTCCAACTGTCGTTCTAAAAACGCGCAGCAGGCATCTATCACGTTCGTTATCTGTCGGGACAATGCTAAAATAAGTGTAGATTGCTAATGTTTCTAAGTAAGTTCTAGCTCAAGGCGCGCCAATTTGTCTATTCATAAATTAGTTACAACAGAAAGGTTATCGGTGGTATATACTTATATTAGTTCGCAATACACAACCCATTGAGATATCAATCGGTTTAGTGCAAGAATAGTTCTCATCGTGGGGTTCCTTCAGGACGGACGACGCCAGGGGCGAGGCCGTAGAGGAGTAGGTGGCCTCGGTGGGCCTCTGTTTATTAAACAGAGGCTCCACCAACACGTGCGTGCGACAGCGGGGGAGGTCGATAGTGGACCTCTCGTTCGCTGCCCCTGCTCTCGCCGCGCGACTAAAAAACTGGTGGGTCCTCGAAGAGGTAGAGACGCTCTCGGATCACTTGTATATCCGATTTGAGTTCTCCCGGTTCCAGGACCCCGGGAGGGGTCACGTGCCGCGGCGTTATTATCGCTTTCCGTGGTGGGCTGTTGCCAAACTGAATAGGGACCTAATAGAGGAGGTGGCCATAATTCATTCTTGGCTGTCTCCACAGGCACCGACCGAGGACCACATGCTGGCTTCGCCTCCGTGGAGGGTCTCCAGCCGGTCATCGCCGAGTGGACAGGGCGATAGCACGGGACTCTTTCCTTATACCTGACTCAGGTCCTTTCCGGGCACGGTTGCTTCGGGAAGTATCTGCCTTCGGTCGCTAGGAGGGAATTAAGTCCCACCTGTCAACACTGCGACTGCAGTGAGGACTCGGCTCAGCAAACGTTGACAGATTGTTCCGCCTGGGTGGCGCAGCGTGGGGTCCTCACTGCAGTTAGTCGAGGAGATTTTTCACTACGGGCGTCATACGCTCCAAGGCCGGTAGCAACAGGTCGCAACTTTCTGCGAAAACGTCATTTCGCGGAAGGCGGAACCGGGCGGCGGAGGCGCGCGTACCAGCGCCTCATGCCGCCTTGAGTGTGGCCGCGGGTAGACGGGGCGGGTTTCCCCCTCCATCCGCGACAGTGGCCAGCCGCGAGGAGGCAATTTCCGCGTGTGCCGTACGTCCCCTAAATAGAGTTTACCCACAGATGGTGCCCGCGGCAGCGGGCAGGCGCTAGAAGGGATCTGAATGTCCTAATAGCAGTGGTTCCCGGATCCCTTGTGTGATTTTAAGTGGCACATAGTGTGGTTTTAATCGGTCCAATGCCGACACACCACCCCGCCGTAAACCCCGGTAGGGTGATGGCCCGAGGGGGATTCCACACGTTAAAAAATGGGTTCTCATGGGATATATACATCGATAATACTTTATTTTCATATTGCTCTTAGAGTAATTTTTCCAGGTAGCCTGCGGATGGACTTGATTCATTCTAAACTGGTGATGGTAGGCTATTTATATTTTTTTGCCCACCGATTCGACTTTAATCGCACAAAAAGTTACTTTTTACGTAATCAATTTCGGGGAGCAACTTATATAAACAAATAAAAACATCTTTCATTGTGAAAATAGCATATATAACATTATATAAATAAATAAAATGCTCTCAACTTTAGTCATTTAAACGGAAATTAATGGTTTACTGGCAATGTGACCTTCAATAACATTCATTATTTTCTATTATATTGCTAAGTCATAGTTACTAGCAATAATTATAACATACGTATGAAAATTTTCAGTAATATTGAGTCACTTTGTTTACCAATGTAAGATGTACAGCTGATACGTGAAAGAAACGACATGAAACGATACTACTACATTCTTCTATTGTAAATTATAGTGTAAGTGACTAATAATTTGAGATTAATTACAAAAGTGAACTAAATAGACTAGACTTTTGTACAGTACTAGTACTAGACTTTTGGAAATAAAATTGATTGCCGACTGAAAAAGTAGTCACTTAAAAACCGTCAGACTAACTAACTGTTGTATCGACTTGTTTACATAAAATTATTCGTTACTCTAAAATCGAGAACAATTTCTTGCTAGAGAAACTAATTTTGGATTAACTACAAAAAATATACATTTACCGCGTGCAATGACTAATGTTATTTGTGAAGTCACATTGTCTCGGTTTTAAGATAGTTATCTAAAATAAAAAGGATATTTCTTAGAATAAAGGAATCCCACTTTAGTCGACATCGCAAGGCGAATTAATCTATACATTTTTGGATTTTATAATACGAAACTCTACGAAATTAGAGATGTGCCGATAATTGCTCATCATAACATACTTGAACAGTCCATTGCTGGACTTAGACCTCTTCTTGGAAAGGAGGTCTTGGCCCACTATAAAACACTGGCCACATGGATTGGTACAGAATTTGTTGTTAAAGTTTTCCATCTCTTTATAGTGCTTTGCCCTGCTTAGTTTGTTCCTTTAATCGCCTCTCATGACACCCACGAGGTGAATAGGAGTGCTGACACTACGTATTCTTAATCCGTCACCACACGGCCAACGTCGTACAAATTAATAAACACGAATGTCAATACTTACTTGAAACATGGTAGCGGCAGGTAACAGCTGACAGACAGTTATTTCGGTGACCCTTATCTTGCCAGTGTACAGGAAGTAAACGAGCCACGCAATTGCTGAAGGACAAACACCTTGGAGACGCACTCGTGACATTTCGCATTCTTTAAGGCCGCTTGTAAACATAGCCTAAAACAATAGTAAATTATAACTGTAGTAAACGAATAGTACTATACAATATAATATGTCTGATATCTCTTAAGGATTTTAGGGCAAAAAGTTCTTCGCGTAGCATCTAGCTTCACCTTATCGTTTACCGTCTCTGTATTCTTTTTTCAAAGTTAATTTCAAATTTAATAAGTAAAATAATAAAATAAACTGTTCGGTCAAAGCAATCAAAAGATAACGATTAATTTAGATTTAATCCAATTAGAAGGTTTTACAGGTAAATACATTTAGGGTTAATTACCTTTTAGGTAATTTTTTAGGGTTAATTCCGAAAGGAAATGACCTTTCTCAATTTTTTTAAATCAGACAAAACAAAAACAATTACATAAATATAATTTTATAAAAAAGTTTTTTTTAAAAAAATTATTAATTTTATAAATTAAAAATTTAAATTACATATGGACTTGCGTTAATTTAACATTTTTGGTTTAAAGTACAAGTATTACTATTGTGTCAAAAAAACTCAAATTAACGTAATATTAAAACAAAACAATAAATATCACATATATACTGTCAAATACTACAATGTAATCAAGTAAACAACATTTGATGATGATGAAACAATATTTAATCATTTCATACAATCAGTTGTCTTCACTTTGCCGAACTATAAGGTTTTTCCCCGTGCCGTTTAAGTATACCTAATATCTATGTTTGTATGTGTTAACACAGTTTGTGCACCCTAACATATACAATTCACATTCGATTACGTTTACGTTCACCATCATCACAGCCTTTGATTGTCCACAGCTGGACATAGGCCTCTCCTCAGAAAAATAGTAAATAAAAAAAAATATAAATAAAACTAACACTTGTAAGTCGTTAATCTCGTTTTTATAATGAATTGCAATGTGATAAGCAGCAGCGAAGTTTGACGCATTTACGTACGTAGGTATATTTCATAAATTGTGTATTTAGACACGTTTTTATTTAAATAAAAAGGTAGTCGAGCATGTGTCATGTTGTCTAAATTATACTATAAAATAATAAGAAAACTAAAATTTCTTAGCATATTGATAAATAAAAAATAATAATAGGGTCATCGTTAACAGCGGTTAGACACCGGTAATGCTAATGATGATATTGTACGATAAAAAATCATGAGCTCGCTGTTATCTAAAAAAAACCATATCACTAAGTTCATTGTCATTTACCACATATTCAAAAAGATAATTTATTTCGCGACATTCCATATTTGAAAATTCTCCAATAATGAAGTAAGTACCAACTAACGTGGATCACGATTCACTATGGTTTATTTTCTAATTTTTAATATTCATCCAAATGCTAGGGACGTGACGCGATAATTTTAAATTTCATAATAATCTCTATAATCTTCTATACATCGATATACGTCATTTTAAATACACATTTGCTATCACAAAAAATATTGTTTTCATGTGACATAACAAATTAACGACTTTCATTTTTTTGTACTGTATTTATGAAGAAACTCTACTAGTGAGACCTCGCCAAACACTATTGTAGGTCAATGATCTAGGCCTTGATTTACCTGAGAAATATCCAAGTATAGGGCCATATCATTTATTTCCATTGCTTTAAAATTTGATGTTTTTAAAACTTTTAAGATATATTTTTAACGATTCGAATTGGACACCTCTATGAGTTCCTGAGCGACAAGGTCTTGAGAAACAAAGAGATGGGCAGGTAATGAAGTCATCCTATAGGAGTGTCTTTTTTCTTTTCACGAATGAAGTTCTAAATAACAACTTAATTAAGTAGTTCTTAAATTTAGCATAACCTTTTGTTACTACAAATTATATTTTTCTACAAATTATATTATATTACTTCCTCAGAAGTTGAATCAATTGTATTTATTAATCTATCAAATCATGTAAACATATTCTTGTCTATCAATATACAATAAGCGCGACACGATAAAAAGTGTATATCAAGCTCTTAAACATACATGAACCCGATTGCTAGATAGCTGATGTTTCAACCGATATGGCGTGCGCTTACAAAATGTTCTCCTCAAACGATTTTATCAGTCATATGACGTCTATAATATTAAAAAAAAACATTGTGTAGTGGGTGCGTAGTATTTTAAAAGGGAACCGACCTAACTCTTACACTTTAATCAACCGGACTGAAAGGTGTTACGTGGTATGCCATAGATTACATAGATTTTTGATTGGTTATCCAAATTTGCACTTATTGCGTGTATCTTGGACATTATTATGTAGTAGTATTGATCGTTTACCCTGGCTAAAGAGTAAATATATTGGTCCGGTTATTTTAATAACAGTTTGCCCGGATTCTTCTTACTTTAGGCGTAAAGTAGCACGCCGTGGGTGTGGTACTAGACGATACAAATCCGAAAAAAAAACCATCCCACTGCAAACCCCAGACATGTGAGTTTCCACACGTAATAAAAACAATATTCAATAGTAATTAAATTACTTATTAAGTAGTAATGATATTCTCCGTGTTGTGACGGATTAGGAATAAAGAGTGTCACTACCCCTACACTTCCCATGGGTGTTGTAAGAAGCAACTAAGGAACAAAATATGCAAGACAAACATCACTGTAAAGAGAAGGAGAACTTAATATAAACCCTATAGCAACTCGTCTAGGCAGCGTGGTGGAGTAGGCCAAAACCTCCTTGATTAGAAGAGGCCTAAGTCCGGCAGTGGACTGTTAAAGGCTGTTGATGAATAATAATTAGTTAAAATTCTGGGCAAGGTAGCACAATAGTAAAGTAATACAATCAATATTTATCTCTGTCTAAAAATGTACTGCGTAGGTACATCATGTGTTACATACAAGTCGTGTCGTATTTGTCGAGGATGATTTGCAAGTTTTAATCAACGCGTTGTAATAATATAATCGAGTTTCTGACGTACTTATATATACCTATATAGTTTATTGAACTGAACGCAGATGTTTAGAATACACTATTCAATATAATTATGGAATAGTGAATGTAATAAAACTACGATTGACTTTCTTATCAATGACAACATATAAAATGTAGTAATAGTCGAAGATGACATATACTTAATGTTTGTTTGTTCCTATTTGTCCAATCCCGTGCAGTATTTAAATCCAAATTAATTGTATAATAATAGTCCAATTTTATAATACAACTAACATTTAAACTTTTTATTCCTTTTATTTCATTATTTTTTTTTTGTTATATTTAGTGTGTTTTTAGTAATATTTTCAATATGGCAATTGGCTTTTTTTTCTTTTTCATGTAATCATCATTTTACAATCCACTGCTGGACATAGGCCTCTCCTTAGCAAGAAGGTTTTGGCCTACTATACCACGCTGGCCAGATGTAATAAAGTACTATTTTTTTTGGAATCATTGGTTATAAATATTATGAAAAAAAAATTGCACCTATTGCAAGACGATACTTACTTTAAAATAGGGGCTTCCTGCAGCTAGTACAACTTTGTGCACATGGAAAAGTTCGTTGCCCACCTCCAGCACAACGTCTGTCAGCATATGGTGCGAGCGCATTGTGAACATCATCTGTGGAAACAGTTTCACTATATAGTCTTAAGAAAATTGCACACTTTTAAAGTTTTCATACATAAAGAATTAAGATCTCAGACAGGGGTCGTTTGGAGAATGTCTCGCTCATTCATACACAATACATTCAGTCAGGATTATGTTATTATACAGAACTGATTCTTCTCGCGCCAGAGACATTTTGAAGTGTAGACTAAAGAACGAAACACAATCTTTAAAATGGGCAAATTTGACAATACTGCCAACATAGAAATATCGGTGAATATACGATTACGTAAACATACACACAGCCAAACAAAGAGCCCTTTTTTTAGTCATGGAACATAATCAAATTTAAGACGTATTATAATAGTTAATCTGGCCTGCAAAATTCAATGTAAGTTTATGTAACTTTTGACACAACTTTCATAGATACATACAAACAAGTTTCTAGAATTATTCAGTTGACATTGTGAAGAAAATCTAATGTAATTAGATTAAGCAATTAGGTTCTTTCAAATTTGTATGAATGAATGTGGTCCTTGAGTCGTGGTTTTGTCACTATCTTTGTTATATAACTTATGTTCATTAATTCTTTTCACAATTCACATAAACAAAAGATAAACAAAGTTGTGTTGATGATAATATTTATTTATTGACTTAAATTTTTGTACGTTGTCATGATTAAGCAATTTTTTTATCAGATATATATCGTGATAATGACGTGGCATTTTTTTCTAATTTTGTTTTATATTATGAGCTTAGGCGCACATTTCGCATCACGCTGTTCAAATTTAATTGATTGTCTACATTGTAAAAAATATTCAGAATGTTACATATTAATATTATATCACAATACTGCAACGAGTTGTGTCGTATGAATTACTTTTAGTTAACGTATTATTTATTTTAACTAACGTTTAGTAACTGCATGAAAGACGAGATCTGATATCTGAAGGTTAATTTCGGCATTTTTTGCATATGAGAAAGGAAATAACTAATTACGTAACCTATAAACTCATAAACGAATATTCATCATAATTAATTCGATCTATTCGTGACCAGTTAAAGCGTATCTATAATAGAATTAAAACAAGAATTTCATTCAATACTAATTAGAATCACTTTAACAACATTTAAATTTATATCACAAAATCATCTTTACAAAAAACGTTTGGATAAGTATCTATTTGAAATTTTCAGGCGTACAGCATTCTTAACTTATTTTGTAAAGTTAAAGCGAGTTCATTGAAGTTAAACGTTGGATTCCTGAATTAACGTCCTTATGGTAACTCAATCAATAGTCAGAAATTTCTATATTCTCTTGCTTAGGGTGTGTGTCAAGAAATAAAAATATGTACGAGTATATTATGTTCCTTACGGTGCCCAATCCACGCTGTATTATCTAATCTTACGTCTCTTTACGAATTGTGTTACACACAACACATCTACTTATGATTACTATTTAACTTAAATCGCAGGCGCTATCTAAGTTAATTCACGTTTTTCATACATAAACCTAATATAAACAACATTATATAGTGATGATGTACTTCTAGCCGATTTCGGTCACGGCGGTCGGTCTCAATGGAGACCAGCAAAGAACGCAGGCAATATTATAGTGGAGAGATGTGCGCAAAATACAGGTGCACTCTCTATTCCCTTACTCTCATACTCCGATGGGACGGTTATCCGACGCGACCGAGGAGAGATAAGGCGCAGGCCCGACGACTTTACGTGCTCTTCGAGGCACGGTGATAACACTTTTTAGCCCCGACCCGGGCATCGTACCCAAGAACTTTTGATCGGCAGTCGTATACGCTAACCGCTAGACCAACGCAGCAGTCATATATTACATGATTCCCTTTCTGAATAAGTATACATTTGTATCTATTCTGTTTAATATTAAGGTTTAAGGTAGGGCTTCCATGGGAGCTTCACTTAATGCATGGGCACGATGACATGACATGATTCTTACTGATAAACGAAGATAGATATTAATGTCGGTATATTGTCACATAACATTATTTAATCGCTTCCGCTAAAAGTTAGTTGCGTTATAAAAGTACTTTAAGGTTTGTCTTTCTACAGTATTGATAAACGGCACACCCTTACACCACATGAAACGGCTGATTGTTGTCAGTCGAGTTTCATTATCATTGTTGAAAACATCATTTCAGGATAAGATTAATCACTTGATGAATTAGAGCGCAGGGATGAATCCAGTTTTTAACCATTCTTTCCACTTGAACCCTCTGCGTGAAGACCCTCTGAGTCTCACTATTACACTTGGAATCTCAACCAACGATTTCGATAACAATTATAAATTTATATTCCTCTTCAATCCTTAGAGACTGTATACCGAAGGATCAGGCAAAGAATGCTTTTAACGCAGAGATAAGTTTATTTTGTGTAGCCTATGTCTATAACTATGATTTTAAGCCCCCTCCAAATCATAGGTACAGTATTAAACTAACATTAATTCAAAAAATTTTCATTTTTCAGAGTTTGACTAATTTTTACATATGCCAAAAAAGTGTTGGAAAAATTCACTATATAATAATATTTACATTTTTTTAGTTAGAACACAATAAAATAGGAGGTTTAAGAACCTAAGAATAAACATAAATACAAAAAATAAATAACCCCACACGATAATCACACTGCCATCTGTTCCCAAATTAGACAGAGCCCGTGGTAGCAAAACTGCTGATAAACATACATAAATAATATATCAATATATACAATAATATTGAATACACATATATCAAGATCTATCACATTTTCAGTCTTAACAAGTTTTAACAAACGAAGAAATAGTGCATTTATTAAATGTACTTAATTTGAATTGAAAACAAATGTGGTGAATGTAAATGAAGTTTGAATACAACTGTATACATTTGCTAGACGATAATTACCCATACATTTCTGAACCAGATCAAGTTGGGTAGTAATGATTGAATTCAATATCGTGTGCATTAAGAACAAAGTAATGTAGATATGTTATCAAAAATTTATTTAGTAAACCATCTCTTTATAAAAATTCTAAGAAAATCTATTGTCATCACAAGTTTGCAAAGAGATTTGTTAAATTGTCGAGTTTGTTATTCAATTCATTACGTCAACAAAATAATAAATCGCTTTACGAAGTTATTGCGCGACATAGTGGAGTTTATAAACTGAAACTATCATGTTTTATTTTCTAGACTACCGCACTAGAACTTTTTTGGATAAATATTATAGAGTTAAACAAACCAAGATAGGGGTCTTGGTTTGTTTAATTTTGTTTTGAAACACTGTTCGGTTCACTAAATGTGTGGTAGATTTAAACGGGAGAAAAATAACACTATTAAACCAATTTTCTTTTCCTTTTCTTATAGGCGCAGGCCTAAATTTCTGACATTCTTGAGCTTACTTAAGCACTCTCCATCAGCCATCGTATTTAAGCCTTCAAGTTTATAACTCCTAAAGCGGTATTACGTGTATATGGATAACTTAAGATCTAGGTGATAAATATACATAGCTCTCGACGTTTACAAAACGATCGTTCGACGTATGTAGTCGTGAGTGAATTTACATATCAATTTTTTACTGTTATCAGTCCTTATGTCACCATCTGGTCCCAAGATCACATATTACCTCTAAATTAGATAAAACATATATGGAGAAACCTGAAGTACCCCAAATACCTTTAAGAGTTAATGTATTTGAAATTTGAATATTTTTGAGATTAGTCAACGGTCAACGTACAATGTAGAATAAACACTTCGCTACTAGACGTTGTGCTTCAATTCTGTGGGGTTCGTGAGCCAATTTATACACTATTCTTTCATCCTTGTTGTAGACCGACGATTGTAAAGTGTTGTTGGTATTCGAATGTATGTAAGTGTGTAGAAGGGTGAGTACACGAAGATTGAGCCGGGTGAATTTCTGGAACCCCTACTTCGCTCGAACAGTCCAAACTTTTGGTAACAGCGTCACATACAACTACCAATTACGATGTAGTGACTTTATTACTCTGAAGCAGGCCACCGAAACGTGAGAAAAGAACAGGAAACGGTGCCGCTTGTTAATACCGAAGGCGCAACGCTAAGCCTACACGCGAACCGGAAGAATAATAGCAGTGTTCTACTCGACTGACCATGTCAAAGGCGTTAATATACAAAAACTACAAACTGTTAATATCAATAATTATTTTGTATTAAGCCTTCATTAGCTTAGTATTGCATTGTGATATTCGATCAAGACTAAAAATACTACAAAATTAAATAGGTTATAAATTAATAGATAATTTTGAAATCGTTTACAAGTAAATATAATAAAACAAAAATAGTTTATCAAAATCACTACGAATTTTAAAAACAAGTGCAATTCGTACCGCTGTCATTTAAAGGAAACAAGGCATGTTGAGTATTTGTTGTTGTTGTTGTTGTCATATTAGTAATCTACTCGTAAGAACTAAAATAATGTCAAGCAATTCCGCCGCTCTTTTTCACCAGTCTATTAGGTTAGCGGAGCCCAAATAATCTTTGACTCTTGAGTGACAGGAGTCCACGGGGCAAGGGCAGTCACTTGTCCACAGGTGACGTATCTGTTCGTTTAGCCATAACATCATAAAAAAGAACCTGACCTTGTACCGTCAAATTTTGTTTACTTGTGGAACTATACAATAATACCAAAATTAGCATAACAAAAGTTAACCTTTGGTAGGTAGGCACCCCTCTCTTACCTACTATGCTAAGTAGATTTGCATTTCTTTATCTTTTGCTTTCTTTTCGAGGAGTGAAACATAAGAGGTTTGAATACTTATTATTGTTTAAGCAATCAATACAATATAAGACATTGTTTTCATTTTAGTTTAGCAATATTTTTCGCTATGTATTGAATGGTAAGTGCGGCGTAAGTATTGAATTAACTTACAACCCAGTTGGTGCATGACAAACCACTGAACAATGGGTCTGATAAATCGAAGTTATGTATAATGTACTTATAGCTTCTTGCCTGAAGTGCAGAGTAAACCTGACCAGGTAATAAACATACGGACGTCACGTCTCAGTTTGTTTAACTCGTATGATTTTCCAGAAATACACGGAACCATATGATCGCTGATGTTACGCGACTGCAGGAATACTTGAACACTAGCTAATAATAAATAAAATACAATTATTACTTATATTTTAAAATTCTGTTTTAATGTGATATTCTCTTTGCAACAATACGTGTTGCAAAATGTTGTGGCACTATTTTTATTACACTTTAATATGCTGCTTATTAAGTAAAACAGATAATAATTTTTTGTTTGAAAGACTTATATAGGCGAATAATTAAAGGATGGAAGTGCAGGTCCTGTACCGCTAGCAATTATATTGGATGGTTATGGGATTTATTATTTATACCGTTTACAAAATGAATTTTTTTAACTATTTTCATTTAATTGTACTATTTTTAGAACTTTGCAAAAATAATTTAAATTCTTCTCAAAAAGTTGTTGCAACTGCAATAACAAAACGCATTTCTACGCTTTTTAACTTGTCATGCTTAAATTCTGCTTGGGTGAAACCTCGATGGCGTTGTGTTAGATGTTCGAAGATATTTTTATATTATTATACAATATAAATTGCAGAAAAATGATAAAATAATTAAAATAATATTTATAAATTAGCTTACTAGAGTATTTAGCAGCCGAACAACATTTTATAGACAGATTAAGAAAATTGTAAAAAAATGATTTTGATTTCAAAATATAATACTACGCCATCTTGTTGACAACAATCACAGTTCATTTGTAGCAGCTCATGCCAGCTGTCATGTGTATTGACTTTTGTACAGTCTATGTATTTCATTGTAAAATTTAAATTGAAATAACTTTGAAAAACCAAATTCTAACATCTGGGCATAAGAATGTTATTATCAATGATATAATATCATTCCAAATAAATCTAAAAATAATCGCTACCATGAGATATTTGCAAGGCGGTACAAAGTTACCTATTTTGTTGTATGTTCTTAGTTTAATTATCAAATGTAGACTTAATTTTGATTAAAAAAAGAGCTATTTCAGATTAAAGATACAATTTGTTTTTATATGACGTTCGTTTCTTAAATAAACATGTAATAATTTTTCTATTCTATCTTAATGCCTTTATTTCACCTAAACATTTACTTAAACCAATTTTACTAATGACATACTGACCATCGAAAACGACTCGGTCCTTGTTTGCTGATGAGAATTATATACGTTCATTGGTTCTAAATACATAGATACGTTCAGTAGAACTGGAGAGTAGGTATTGCGTCGTAAGTTCTACGCTTACAATTTTTTGTGGTTTGGAAGTAAGGTACAATACCTACTAGTAAGGTACAGCACAATGCTTTTATAGACACTTAATTCTAAGGAGATAGGTCTCCTTAGAAAGCGCTGTATTTATAACCATGACAATCTTAGCCCCGTCTGGAACACTAGTGTATACTTTATATAACAGCAGATACTAAACGTAAACTATGATTAATAACAACTACCAAATATGATTAAGAAAAGTTTGGTATTACGTACCTTCATAAAATCACTAACATAGTTCCCCATACAAAAGGTCATGTCACCGATATCATTAGAACCACAACCACCATCGTTTTCCGACGGAGGCTCGCAACTGATGGGTGGCAAGTTATCCAGCATATGGCAGCGCGACACATCCTCGTCAGTCTCCATACCTGAATGAACAGAAAGTTATTTAAAAAAACGTCACGTGATGAAGGCAACCAAAGAGTGAGGGCTTTTCACTTCTTTCAGCCACTAGAACTCTTTGACTAACGTAAAGACATACTGTGTTTTACTAGTAAGTATATATACTAGGTTAGTATAAATAGGATATATGAACCACTCTACCTTTGCTACTAGATACAGTTACACGTTACTTAAATATTTCTACTAAATTAATATAATATTAGGAAACCTATCTACAAACCACCAAATTTCAAGCTATTGGAAACTGTTCAGCTAAAAATTTATTTAGTGGAGTAGATACCACTGCAAACACAAAAGTTTGCTCCGCCAGGGTTACACCAGTTTAGTGTCCAAATTTGTAAGATAAGAATTAAGGTGTGTTGTTAGTGGTGAACAATTAAGAACGACAAGTAATTTAGACTATCAGACTTTTTTAACGAAGGAACAGATATAATGCGTCTATAAGATTCTTGGAGCAGACGAAATAACCATACCTGGGCGCCGGTGGTCGATGTTGAGAAGTTGTATGAAACCAATCGTCGTGAGAACTTTTATTGTAAGATACCATTAGTAGTTAAACCGTAGTTCGGTATGTCTTTCTATGTTCATATTATATGATATTGAAGTATGTTACATTTTTCTGTCGAAAGTACATCAAGCCTTTGTGATAAGATGCGGTATTGTTAAACTTCCTCCATTTACTGAAGAGTGTTTTAAAATATGTATAACAAACAATTAAAATAATATAACAAACAACGATAGTTACAAATTATAATTATCTATTTTGCTTTAAATGGGGCGGTGCTATGTGTTATCGGTATAAATGGAACACGCCCATATAGTCATAAGCAACAAAAAATAGAATGCAGAATTCAACATTTATTAGAATACAAATATATTTATTATTGTTTACTGTTACTTTATTTATAAATATATTTTGTGAGAGAGAAGACTAGAGAAGTTACTGCTTCTCCTACCCAAGCAATACTACGAGGAATTTATTACTTTCCTTACCCAAGATAATCTAACTAACCTATAACATAAATTCGGATTCGGTGAAATGACCGAATAAAATTGAAGTTTGTTTTTATATAAGCTTAATAAATAAAATGTGGGAAAATGTCATATTAAAATACTTGATTACATTTTAATCCTCGTAATCAAGATTGTAAAACTTATTTTACCAAAAAAGTTTGATAAATACAATTTAAATAATTAACTTAAAATATTCAAATTTTATTGCACAACAACATTTTGCACCGTAATGTTAATTAATAGGTCAAGTAACATTGTACTGATAAATGTTATCATAACTCGAAAGATTATGTTTATACATCACCAAGCTGACCATATTCAGAGTTCAAGACTGGGATATAAGTGGTACACGTAATTATAAAATAGGTCTGCAGTGTCCCTAATCGAAGTTATTAGTCTAAATAAGTGAGGAAATGAAAACATAAAAAACTATCAAATCAGCTTTACTTTTGCTTCTATTTTAAATATTAACACATATTTAAAAAAAAAACTTTTTTTCTATATCCATTTTTATCCAGCTATAAAGTGTTACAAAAAAGGTATTACCGTTTTGTGTGGTCAAATTGCAATTTTCAAACGATATTTCTATATTAAAAATCGGTAAATTCTGGCTCCTATTCAGGCGTAATATGATTGCACGTTTCATGTAACAAAAAAGTTTAGAACAACGTAAATGCTTACCCATATTTATAGGATAAAACTGGACACCATTTTCTGTGGTAAATAGTTTCATTTTACACTTAAATAATCGGGTAAATATAAATAACACTACACTATTATCTTATTATAAGACACAGTATCACAGATCTTAAGTAAAATACACACAATCACAACACCATAGTGCACAATTTAATACTTCATTAATTGGCGAACGGTAATGAAAAGCCACGGTTCAGCAAGGCTGAATACGCGCCACTGAAATATTTATCAACCGAAAGTGCCTCTGCAATCAGTCCAAACAGCCGTCTAACCGTTGCAGTCCACGACACCGAACACGTCCAATCACAATGACTCGGCAAACCGATCACTTTTGAATGTGGCAGTATTTTCTTATTCCCCAGTAGGTATGTATGGTCATGAGCTCGACTTTCAATATTGATCAAAAATTATAGCTTATAAAGCTAGCAATAAACCTAGGAAGGGGAGTAATTAGATAAAAGGGATTGTACTTTAAAAATACTTGTAAAAATAAAGTATACTTAATAATAATTTGTAATATTTTTAAATATTTATTTAAAAACTGAACCGTAAAAAACCTTTCTGTAAACTGTTAAATAAGACAATACTTAAATAAGCAATATATTTTTGCACTTACTTTATGAATTTAAGCTAAATTTATTTCAGCGCTTGCACAAACATTGAAGTTTTAATATGTACGTTTCGGAAATGTTACCTAAATGTGTTAATATATTCAATTTCAACATTGATAAAATAAATATATTTTGTATCGAGTTCCCAAGAAATCTATTTTAATATACAGAATGGTAAGCACCTTCTGAGAAATTTAATTTCTTGTGTCGTTGTGGGCGAGAATATACTATTGATGAGTACGATATGATACAAAGTTAAGTGTCAGTTTACGTGAAACACGCACTGTGCAAAGAAAAAATACGCAATATTAATATTGCAAATTTTGACATAGTTACCAGAGAAAAATCAATGTTATCTATGAATAAATATTTTATTACAGTAGTATCCTTTTCTTTAAATGTACAATGTAAATAATGTTGGACTATAGTGACAGCTGGCTATAGTGGCTCATTCAAATGAATAGTCATTGTTGTCAACAAGATGGCGTAGTATCATATTTTTAAAATCAAAAAATTCACTTACAATTTTCTTGACCAGTCAATAAAATGTCGCCCTGCTGTAAATGTAGTTAATATCGATTCAAACATTTTATACCTTTATATGTAATGCAATGTAAATGTGAAAGTATATTTGTTTGTTTGTATGTCTGTCTTTCTTTCAAGTCGCAACAGAGCAATTTTATGGTATGATTTTTGTATCTGGAGAGTTATATAGTTACAATGTGTATTTGAATCATTCTAAATTTTATGAATTCCAATAGATAGCGCTATTAGTTTTTTTTACTCGATTGCATACGGTACAAATTTTTGTCATTATTATGCTTTATAAAAAAATACCAGCGGTTTCTGATAGATGGCGCTTAATTGAGGAGGTGCCTAAACTCTTAATGGTCGGTTAATTTTTTAACATTCTTTTAAATTTATATATTACAAAATATTTGTCACTCGTTCACCCAAAGACTAATGTACGGACTTAGATGAAACTTCACAATCATATCCTTACTATCACCATAAATAAGAAAGTGTTTGTTTGTTTGTATATTTGCCTTTTTTGCAAGTCGCAACGAAGTAATTTTATGGTACAATTATTGTCTGGAAGTAGTTAGCAGGCTGGCGATTGATGTAAGCTACTTTTTGCTTATTCCCATGGACAATCCATTATGATGCGTATTTCACTCCAAATTATACATATTTTTTTGTTCTTCTCGTTGAATTCAGCTAGAGTGTCAGGTTGACTTTGGTCTACGGTCTGTCTAAGTGGTCCTCCGTGCCGCTTGCGGGTACAGGTTGATAATTAAATTGGGCGTTTGGGCTTGTTGGTATTTCTGCGGTGTCAAACCGGTGGGGCGGAGAGGGACGGCTAACTAACGAGATCGATTTTTTTTTAATATTAATAGCCTGCCAAAGTGACTCTACTCTGCTTGATGGAAAGCATGAATAGAATCTAAAAATTGTAGTCACCATACTCATTGCGAATGCTGACAATGCAGTATGGTGACCCATACTATGGCGGCCTATTAGGATTTTTTACGCCTCACTTGGAGACGTAAAAAATCGTAACGGGCCTTTCGTCAGTAGGCCCCACATGGTACCCATCAGCCAGCACTAGATTGAGTGTTGGCGATGGTCCAGTAAAGGTTGCCACGGAGACGGCCATACCTGTCGCCGATGGTAGAGTGCGAATTCCCGTAGGTGGTGGCGTTGTGAGCCATTAGTACGTACGAACAGGTTTGTGCTCAGGCTTCTCACGAAGTCGTCCAGGCTGTCGACGAGCAGATCCCGAATAATCGTTCTGTTCCGAACATAGCAAGGGGTGTTAGCGAGAGTGTGTAGTGCAAGCGATAGTATGGGCCGCAGCAGGAAACGTGCGATAACCTGGGTAACAACGTTATTGAAGTGAGGGGCTTCATGGGGAGGGCGCGGTCGATGGTCACACCGAGGGACTTTATCATTGTCGATCACTCGATGCTCTGTCCCATGAGATTTAGCTGTGGTAGGGTTAAGCTTCTTATGGTGGTCTCCTGAGTCTTCGCCACGTTGACGTTAGTCTCCAGTCTATCAGCCAGTTTAAAAGTGCGCCTTGTGTACGCTACATCTTGGTAGCAGCGAGTTGGTGTGCCGTGAAGTGTTCGGCAGGAAACTCAAACTACTCGTCGCGTGGCTGAAGGTGTAACGTCATTAGCAGTAGTAGTAGTTTCTCAAACAACTTCAATGTCGTCGAGAGGAGCGTGATAGTTAACTTCCGGGTAGGAGGGTATTCTTTTGCAGCTTGGGCAGCATGATGACTCTGCCTAGTCGCCACGTGGTGGTTAAGTGGCCAGGGCGGAGAATGCTGTTGAGGAGACGCGTCAGCGTCGTGATTGCTCGTGAAGGTACGTGCCGCAAGGCTTCAGTGGTCACCTGGTCATGTCTGGGTGGTTTACGGAGATGCGTTCGGCGAGTCATCAGTTGGATTTGATCAGGGGAGAAGATGACGGTGTTCTCGGTCGGGGTTATCGGTTGCTCAAAGTATTGTTGGATTTGTTGCCAAAGCAGCAGAGATCTTCTCAGCTAGAGCAAGAACCTGTGACGTTGGTCTGTAGAATGCATGCACACGGGTAGGCTGCCTTCCGGTGCAGACTTCTACGCCGACTTTCCTCTTGACCAGGACTGCTAATCCCCTATAAACAGTCCCTCTTGGCGAGCGTTGATCCTCCCGGTAGACATTTAATAGGTCCCTATTTTAAATTGGTTTACTGGTTTAAGGTGAGCTTCACTGAGAAGGGTTTCGTTTACTTGCCGTTTTGCCAACAGCAGTTTCAAAATCCTGGTCTTCTGTACAAAATCTGTCATTAAATTTTATAAAAAAACAACCGCGCTTTCTGATAGACGCCGCTTTTTATCAATAAACTTTTTAACTTTAAATTTTTTAAATGTGAAAGTTTGTAAGGATGTATCGACGTTTGTTACTTTTTTACGTAGGAACTACTAAACATACATACATACAATAATATAGCTTATACAGGGTGGAAAAAATCCGTTTACATTTGAATCTGTCGTTGCGTCGAACAACTGCAGCGGGGTGGGGCGGGGGTATTACGCAACGCTAGAGCGGCTAATGGGAATTTAGTGATATAGCGTCATTCAGCGGGATACAAACGTGCGTTCTGCGTACACGAGTACTATCGCAACAACGATTCTTTGAGTCAAGCGCAGCAAAAATTTTGCTCTCACTATAACATACGGTACAAAAATAAAACTTCATCGATTCAGTTGATTAAAAAATGGGTGCAGAACTTCGAAGAAACAGATTCAAAAATAAAACAACCACGGTCCGGCCGCCCTAGAACATCACGGGATCCCGAAAATATAGAGCGTGTAAGAGCGTCTGTGCCTGAATAACCTAGACTCTCTACTGGAAAGCGATCTAGCGTCTTACATCTGCCCAGAACATCTTTATTTCGCGTTCTTCACAAAGATTTACATTTACATCCATATAAAATCCAAATGGTGCAGGAATTAAAGCCTCAAGATCATGCTCACAGGTTGCAGTTTGCTAACGAAATGTTAGAGAGGTTCACCAGTTTTAACAACATTTTCTTCTCAGACGAGGCTCCCTTTCATCTGAATGGGTATGTCAATAGACAAAACTGCAGGTATTGGATTGACACTAATCCAAAATTAAAGCATGAGAAACTCCTACATTCACCCAAGGTTACTGTATTGGCATTGTCAGCAAGAGGAGTCATTGGTCCATACATTTATGCAGATCGTAGAGAGAAAGCTGTTACAGTGAATACAGAGTGGTATATTGCAATGCTACAGAACTTTTTTACTCCAGTGCCCCAGGATTATGATAGCTTTAATCAACGATCGTGGTTTTAGCAAGATGGGGCAACATGTCACACCTCCAACGACTCATTGAGTGTAGTTCGCAAAATTTTTGGCCAAAGAGTGATATCCAAAAGAGGTGACATTAACTGGCCACCGCGTAGCCCGATTTATCCCCGATGGATTTTTTTTTTGGGGATACCGTAAAAGTAAAGTTTTTATTCATAACCCAGTATCTCTGCAAGAATTAAAGGAATATATTCGCGAGGATTTCCTCGCGAATATATTTGCATTGCCGATTTACATTTGCAAAACATATCACGAAACACTTGCCAGGCCGTCATTGAAAATTTCTACTCTGGGTTGCAGCAGTGTGAAAATAATCAAGGATCACATTTAAATGTTGTAATTTTCAAAACATAAATTCCCTATTTGTTTACTATCATAATAAGTACACAGTTTTTATATAATACAACTATTTTCTCTTTTAACATGAAATTGAAATCTAAAAAGACTTTTGGTACACCCCGTGCATCAGAAATACGTATAAGTTATTATTTACCGCGACTACCGACACGCAGGCGGAGCTACGGTTAAAACTTTGTGAAAAATAAAAGTTAACTAACGAAGTATTTTAATTAATTGTTTTGCTAAAATTAATACAATATGTATTGTTGATTTAAATTGCCTTTCGTAATCTCTAAACACTTATCACATAATTTGTGAATAGGGAAAAATATTTATCCAGGATTGTTGATTTTTTTATTCTTCGAGTAGGCACAAAATAGGCAATTATCTATGGAAGGAATGTAGCTTACAATTTATGGGCATCTTTTTATTGGATTAATATAGTATGCCATAATGCCATATTAATCACATTCGTTGAGACATTATAATATTAATACACTTAGGTAACTATCATAGTTAGGAAGAGCTAAAAAAGAAATTTCTGGACAACGGATTTGATTAGTTTATGAAGCGCCTGCAACCTATAATAAGATAAAATGTGGGGATTAGATATAAAATAAACGGGGATTCACATTTTTAAAATTGTGTTCACAGCTGTCGGAACTTTTTTACTTTCTTCTTTTATCATTTTAACTATAATCAATAATATTCTTTAAACTTTATGTACTTTATGAAGTATTGATATAACTTTTCACCAATTATATTAAAATTAATAAAAAGCTTGACAAGCAACTAATTCAGACATCAGATAAGCTTATCTAATTTCCGGAATCCTGAGCCTGATAACCTAGCCAGATAAGAAAATTGGACTTTATGCTCCCACATACAAGAACAAAAGGAGATTCTTGGCAAATAGTCTTCTAGCTATACAAATGAGGCTTTACTACCCGAGAAACGGTGTCGCAAACAGTCGGTAAAACGATTTAAAGCGCAAAATGTGTATTGCAAGACAATATACGTGTAAGTATGCACGTACAACGTTATCTACCATACATAACATACAAAGAACAATTATGTGCCTATTTTATGTGTTGCCATGCCGTTCGTAAGATCATTGTAAAATTTCACAAATACATTGCTAGGAATACGGCAATGGCTGTAGGGGACGTTCATGCGAAAAAAAGTAGTTACCAAAAGCAATAACTTATATTTTTTTTTTAGTATGTAAAACTAATAAATATAGGTATAAGTCCGATTGGTGACATAGAATACGGACTGTGATCATCCCTATTTATCCCGTGGGTGTCATAAGAGCCGACTAAGGGACTAAATTACTGCCAAACTTCAGCTAGTGCTGTTGTTCTGCGTAGAAGAAAAGCAAACGAAAAGGAGTAGAAGAAAAGGCATAAAGAGAAAGAAGCTTGACACAAATCCTTACTTCTTTACGCGTGGCAACGGAAACCACTAAAGGCTCTCACCCCATCGGGGTTTGTGTATTGGCATCGGAACAATTAAAACCACACGGTGTACCACTTTGCGGTTGAGATAGGAGGGATCCGGGAATAGCTGTTATTCAAACCCTTCGTAGCGCCTGTCACCAGCACGACTTTCGGGTGAACTCTTTATTTAGGCGACGAACGTCGCCGCACGGCTGGCCACTGTAGTGGATGGAGGGGAAAACCCGTCCCATCTACCAGCGGCCACACTCAGTTCGGTATACAATCCGCTGCCTACTTCTGCGAAATGACGTCTTCGCAGAATGTTGCAATTGTGGTAAAACAACTAAGGAGAGGCCTGCTTCCAGCAGTGGACTGCTAAAGGTTGTTGATAACTAAATATAGTCAATGTCAACAAATAATTTATACTACCTATTTTTTATATTATTGTTGTTATTTTTATCTGCCAAAATAAATATTTTTCTTTCTTTCTGTAATGATAAAATAATAAAAAATCGAGCAAAATTATGTAAAATCATATTTTGCTAACGATTAGCTCTTTAGAGTATCAAATACATACAGTGGAATGTGGAACCCTCTCCTTTTTGAAGTCGATTAAAAATGCTCTAAGCTTCTGTCGCATTTATAATATCTTAATTATTATTCTATTTGACAGTACTTTGCTGTAATGAAAAGTACCCACCTTATATCCTCTTTTGTATTTTTGATGATATGTAAAATGTAAGAAACAAAGACACTGACTTTCGCATTTATATAATATAATGTTAGGGAGGAAGGATGCATAGTTAAAGCGAAAACACCCATTCAAATGACGAAGTTTTTTGTTTCTGTAACTAAAATATGGATGGGATGTCGAATGAGT
Source organism: Hypercompe scribonia (assembly GCA_949316085.1). Taxonomy (NCBI): domain Eukaryota; kingdom Metazoa; phylum Arthropoda; class Insecta; order Lepidoptera; family Erebidae; genus Hypercompe; species Hypercompe scribonia. The sequence goes on along the minus strand of OX438967.1, from coordinate 7,238,778 downwards.
AAAGAAAACTTATAGCCTCAACCAAAAGGCCTAAGATGATGATGACATGATTACAATATTTAAACACAAGCATGAAGTAGTATATGATCACACAATATTTCGGTATAAATGTGTTAGTAAAACTAAATCAACATGTTCTACTTGAACACAAACACGATACACAACATTTGTGAAGCTGTGAGACAGGTGATACTAGTACCTAGTTTACAATTTTGTTAGTTATCCTATTATACATTCTCGCAGTTCCACTGGCAAAGGAAAAATACAAAAATAATAAAATAAAAAAATAGCAGTACAATTAGTACAATTTACACTTAATGACATATTTATGAAATAAAAAAAAAGTAAGTTTATTAGTAGCCTGGTCACAGCACATTTTCTGCCCTGATTTGGTATCCGTGTGGCCTTTGGCCGTGTGTAAGTTGTGTTAAGTTATTATTATAATATTATTATTATTAATTTCTATATTAAGAGCCTGCCAAAGTGACTCTACTCTGCCTGATGGAAAGAATGAATAGAATCCAAGAGTTGTGGTCACCATACTCATTATAAATGCAGACAATGCAGTGTGGTGACACACACTATGGCGACCTAGTGAGATGCTTTTTCACGTCCCGCTTAGGAATGTAAAAGGCATGACAGTCATCGTGGCAGTGTAAGGCTCACACAGTTATCACGATATCTGTCACCCCTGCTTCAATGGGCCTCCGGTCTCGCACTCGCCAACGAAACACGACAGCATGGATGCTGGTGCTTTAGGTTGATCTTTTGTGGGAGGGTAGTACTACCTCGGTTGAGCCGCCCCGTTCGTGCTGAAATCAGCGTGGCTCTACTACCTAATAAAATTTAATTGAGGGAAACAGAACATACGTAGCAAAAATATAAAAATAATAGTGCCGAGCAAGTTCCGTTTTCTTCAATATCTAATGCCTTAGAATAGAGAGGCACACGCCAATTAGTCGTGTGACACTCATTAATGAATTAGAATAATAAAAAGTATTCAAACTAATGGTGTGATATTCAAATAACTTAAAAGGCATTAACGAGAAATGCAATGAAATTTTCGTTTGGGCCCATCCGAAACGAAGAAACAATACGGGTGGTATTTAAGGTCGGAAAATTACGACATGAAGAGTAGAATTTATTATATATACATCATGATGAAAAAGCATTTGCATTAAAGTCGGTGGTACATTTTTAAAAGTTTATTATATCCTAATTATTATTTAAATAAATGAACATATTTATGTACCATAAACTATTTCTAATCATTTCAGTTCATGTTGCAAATCTCTGAAATATTGACTCGTACGCTAATAAAATGTTTTCGTATGAGACACCTACAGATATTTTTTTAAGTGGTGATCTGTACGTCTAGTTCCAGTTTAAATCGAACAAATCAACTTGACACAAACCCAGTATTAATCCGTCTGGCCGGCGTGGTATAGAAGGTAAAACCTTCTTTCTAAGGAGAGGTCTCTATACCGCAGAGGACTACTAAAGGTTGTTAATATGTATGTAAATGTGCAAATAATTGAAAGATAGATATTCAACATCAGCATCGATATGAAGGATAAAATGCTTCAGCGTCTTCTAGGGATGACTTGAGGGTGTTGGACAGCCTTCATGGCACTCCCACACAGGATGCGTTATTGCAATGTTTTGTTTTTTGTAGTGTGTAATTTCTAAAAGTACTTAATTATTATTTCAGTAATTAGTTATTTTATTTTCAAAAGACGAACCCAAATAATACGACGGCTACAAACACTGCTGCGATAATATCGACGCAATAAAAGTAGGACGCTTGCGTTCCTTCGTCCTGCGATATTTCGATATAAGTTTTTAGAACATTTGTACTGAGATGTATGCAATTAAAGACATACTCGTAGTAATTCGTCCTGCGATATTTCGATATAAGTTTTTAGAACATTTGTACTGAGATGTATGCAATTAAAGACATACTCGTAGTAATTCGTCCTGCGATATTTCGATATAAGTTTTTGGTACATTTGTATTGGGATGTATGCAATGAAAGACATACTTGCAGTAATCGTTGCAGCCGTCATCGAGAATCATTGGACAGAGACAGAGAAAAAAGGGCGAAATTTAGTTTTACCAACAGTTACTGAGTGTTTAAAAAATTGACAAAGTGAATATTGATTCATCATCAAACGAAGAATTTTTAACACTAAACGTGGCTATGGAAGATATCGGCGGGGGTCGGAAGTGTGACCACAGTGTGCCCATTACAAAAATAGCGAATGTGCTCGACATTAGGGAAAGTGCTGAAAAAACGTGAATACGAAATAGAATTATCTGACGGTAAAACGCAGATGTATGCAAAGAATTGCAACGCAATAGCGTAACTGATAATTTCAACCGAACCTGTATACCTTCATAATTGTGTGGAATTAGTGCTATTTAAGATGGTAATGCTGAAAACACATGTGTGCCCAAGTTTTAATTATCATAGAAAAAGGCGTGAAAATAATCAGATATCCCAAATAAAAATATTCAAAGAGAGCATCCTAATTTGGGTGCATATTCCTAGTTGGAAAGGTATCAAGTTAAAAAATGTATCTGTGCAACTTAGCGATTTCCAAAATCTTAAAATGTCTAGAAAATCAAGAGGTACTAATAAGATATCACATTTTTGTTAGTGCTTTTTATATAAAATGTTCCATGTATAATAGATATTCACAAAATATAAGTATTACACAACTGATAAAAAGCAAAAATTTGAATATTTTGTTTCTACGCAATGTTTTATAATCACACTTCATTTAGGCATTTGTAAACAAAAAGAATTGTCACTATTATTTCTGATATTTTTTTAAATTTTACTTAGGGATATCAAAAACATATGTAATAGAAAATAAATCTTTATTGTAAAAGCACCCTGTAATAGGTGTTTACTTGAACCAATTAGAATCTTAAAAAATACTTTTTGGTTCTAAGTAAGGAACACTTTCGATTCTCTTCATTAAAGTGATTTAGGATAGGGATGTATAATTATATATTGTACCATTAGGGACTTTACAGATATAACGGATCATGTATAAATTAACTTGAACCTCTAGCCTCAATAGCTCCACCTTAATAAAACACTCGAACCACTGCGACTAAAGGAAGCCAAAGATTAAAATTAAAAATCATATTAATTAATAAAGAATGAATAATTTTGAAGACGACATTTGCAGAGAAGGATATTATGCACCAGACCATGGAATTGTATTATATTTTTTTAACGGTACTACTGATATAGGTGTATCAGTAGTAGCATCAATGGTACTGATCAATGATACTTTTGAGGTGAAGGATACAATCCTGCATCATTTGCATTGTTGACGGTACTAGTAACATAAAAGTGTGTTTATAGTACTATCAATGGTACAGATTGATAGTACTTATGACATAAAGGGGACCATATTATTTGACAAAAAGAAAATTTCTTTGTTAATGTGTTAATATTGAGATGTGTTAATTCAAAAGCTTTTATGATAATAATAAAGCTGACAGTCTAATAATTTCAACATTATCATTTATCTACATGAGATATGGTACAGGTGTGTTCATACAACACAGCATTTTAAAAATCCATTGTCTTTATATAATTAGGTAGATACCCTATATTTTAAATTTACAGGTCAAATATCATGCTGCCCTTTCAAGCATCTAGAGCTGATCTTTCAATACATGTTAGCTATACTTATATCTTATCATCATATAAGAATTACAACACAATTATGACACCAAAACCAAACTGTGTAGTAATAAAAAAGACGTACACATTTTATTATACTACCTTCTACCTAAAAAGTTATGAATTGTGTCATGTGCAAGGTATTATAAAAACAAAAGATATAATACAATTTATACCTCTGATAATTTTCCTGTCGCTGTGTGACTTAAGCGTGGCCAAGTAAACACACTTGTTTTTTCTTTAGAAATGGGTATCAGATTTTAAATATATATTCTGAGAAGTTTCAACTCATAATTTAAATTTTATTTTGCACTTTGTTTAAATATTACACACTAGTACAGATTACAGCACACAATTACACGGTCACAAATTCTTTTAGTGGTATCAAATTGACGTACAACTCAAAATACTCAGATTTTCTAAATTCTACTGATATTATTTGCTAAAATTTGTACATTCCAGTCTTTTGACAGCTATTAACTTTGCTTTTGCCTAGGGCTGTATTCGAATGTGTTCGAAATTTTATCATTAAAACTAACGAGTAATGTACTCGATTCTCCTCATTTTAAAATTGGGAATCGAGTAGGTACATGTTTTATTTTAAAATTTTTATTTTCAACTTATTTTGATATTTAGATACTACCAATGCTTACAATACTCTTTCGATTTAAATATCAAGTTAAAAATATTTTTCTAGAAACAATGAAATAAAAACAACAAATAAAGTTTAATATCTTTTAATAAAACAGATGGGTTACAACTGATTTCCTGAGACTACTGAATACAATTTATCAGTTCAAATAGCTATTCAAATTAATTCCTTGAAAGGGACTAGCGGAAACAGTTTATAATACAGCACAATCATCATCAACAGTCTTTTTATTCATTAATTCAACAGGCTTCTCCTTAGCAAGGAGGTTACTATGCTACTAATTTTTAATTATTTTATTATCATCCACGTTATACGTACCTCTATTGGTCTGTATTCGCTATTTCTGTGTCAATTTTCATTCTAGTCTAGTCTATGGCTAATAAAAAAAAAACTTACAAATTCGATAATGGCAGACGCTAAGCAAGGTAAGTTTCTTTATTTTACACAATTTCTATGAGTCCTCATAGGAAAATAAATGATTTTATTGCAAACTAATTGAAGAAAAAAACTGTTATATATGTCATGAATGATTAATGAGTAGGTAATTATGTGTTTCTCGAGTTGTCCATGCTGCATCGTCAACGGGATCATTTTTGTTGTTTGACTATCCTTCTTACATATTTTAATAAGATCTAGTTATAATTAGTGTCAAGCTGTTTCTGAGTTATCATGGCATATATTCTTTGTCCCCATCGAATATGCGTATCTCTCAAGTACTAATGCAGTATTGAAAGTACATGATAGTACAGATACTTGATTTCTTGGTCTTGGTTTCTGCGCGTTTAGTTTACTTTGTTGAAACATAGCCCAAACAGAGGCAGTTTAAGAGTTTATCAGACGTAAAATAAGATTCAAACATGTTATGTACGTTTTGCCTGTTTTGTATGTAAGATTTTTTACCTTTAGGATTCCATGACAAACAAATTCCATTCAATACATTTTACAACATGTTAATGATTAATTAATTTACCATTTGTGGATTGTAAGGTAAATCCCCAATTGAAGATTTCTTTAATGGATCTCAATCAAGATCAGTCCTAGCCAAACCTAGGCTTGGTGGATTTGGCTCCTCCAGTTTTGCATCCAGTTCTAATAAAGGATCCTGCAATCCTTTTGGTAAGTTTGATTAAGAACTAGAACATTATTTGTTGTGACAGTTATAGATAGTGACTATTGTAAAAATTGATTTTCTTATGTAACCTTACTTAGAGAAACACTAAAGGGCTGGTAATTAAATTGTAAAAATATATTATTGAGATAAAATATTCAAATAAAAAAAAAAAAGTTTGTACATTTTTATTAGTGTGGGAGCTAGATATGATTCCAGTGCTTGATTTTACAAATTTTTAAAAGGCTTTGTGCCATCTTTACTTTCTGGAGCATTGATATGCCAACAGTGTCATACCCTTTGGTGCTCTTTTCTTCTTTTCATTTTTTCAGTTAAAACATTTTTTTTATTTACAGGATCAATCTTGCGGCCATCTCAGTTGAAAACTGGTGCTAATCCATTCTTAAAAGTCACAGATACTTTTGGTCGCAGTGATGCAAAAACAAGTGATAAAAAAGAAGAGAACCAAAATGATGACAGACTTAAAGAGAAAGCAGTTCAAGAGGCTGATGCACCCAAATTTGTACCCCTAGGAAATGTTACTAGAATATCTAACGCTCCATCAGGAGCACAAACTGCTGCCAGTTCTTCATCAGGATTTGTATTTGGACAAAATTTAAGTGAAAGAGTTGAATTGAAAGAATCTGTGAATAATGGAGAGGCTTCTTCTACTGAGAACACTAAATCTAATAAAAGCACTGAGTTACTGTTCAGTAATGCTGCTGCGTCAGTTAAGGATAACCAAGTAAGTATTTTAAAGTGTCTTTTATATAAAATAGTTCAATAATAATTAATTGTGCCATACCATATAGTTGTTTAGTTAACCTAACATGTTTGTTATAAAAATTCAATTAAAAAAAATATGAAAAGATTGGCTTGAGAGACTGTATGACAGCACCTGTTGCCACTTGACATTTTCTGGGATGTTCCAATGGTTTCAGAACTTTCTGGGGCTTTTTTTATAGTGTCGGGTCCTGCTGCAATTTTTTTTCTTTCTGCTGGTTTCCTTTTATGAAGTTGTTATTATCTACTTACAGATTTTAACAAGTAAATTTATCTATCAATGTACTTAAACTATTTAAGAAATCATACACGGTTTGTTTAAATATTTTAGTGACTAATCAATAATCTTTTAGGAAGAGAACAATTCCAGTGATGTACCGAGTAATAATGACGGGTTGGCAGCTGCAGCAGCTGAATATGAGCGATCACATGCTCGACCGCCACCTCCTACTACTAACATTACAATCACTGGTGAAGAGGGGGAGATCAATGTATTGCAGGTGCCCCCTTATTATATGTATTTAATTAAAAAGCTTAACAATTGTTATTGCAAATTACCTCTTTCTATTATATAACTCTTTTGTGAGCTTTTCTTTTCTGGAAGAATAATTAACCTGAATGTTAAATTTAAAGAATGCATAGATTTGGACATTTTGTTAGAACTGTCTCACTTAAATTAACCTTGAAATCCTCATCTGTAAAGCAAGCTTTTAAACGGAAGTTCTTGGTAGAACGATAATGCATTTAACGCTAAGTCTTACTTTAATTCATCTGGTGTACATAATAATATAGTGAGTGATCCGTGGCAGATATCGTGTCGGCTGTTCGCGTGGGAGGCGGGCAGTTGGCGCGAGCGCGGGCGCGGCATGCTGCGGTTGAACGATGCGGAGGCTGGGCGCGAGGGAGGCGCTCGGCTCGTGGCTCGCGTGGCAGGCTCTCTGCGCGTCGTGCTCAACACCAAGCTGTGGCCCGACATGGTGGTGGAGCGCGCTGGCACCAAGTCGCTGCGGATCACCGCCGCTGATGCGTTACAGCAAGTCAAACTTTTCCTTATCATGGTAATGTAAACTGTTACAAGTGCTTTTGCATTTTTACTTACCTAGTGCCTATGAAGACTGACTTATTATAAAACTGGAAACTGATTGAGAGCATAATGACTAATGGAGGTTTGCAATATTTTTATAGAGCTGTAGAGCGATTGTTTATGTATTTTTGAATACTTTGATGTGAACATGATATTAAAAGAAGTTTTTCATCGGAAACAAAAAAAATGTTTCATTCTGAAGAAAAAACCTATTTAAGCTCTTCCATTTGTGAGTCTGGTGCGAGTTCGAGGTTTTTAAATTTGAGTTTTGTAACTTCTTTTTGCAGTAAAGAAAAAAGATATTAATAAAGAATTTAGTTTCCTCTTTAGTCTCTAAATAAAATAGTTGTTTTATTAAAATTAGTTTTTTAAATATTCGATTTCCGAGGTTGTAGTTTATTAAGAAAAAACTTTTAAATAACTAGGTCACTTGAAAATTGAAAGTGAAGTACTAAAATATGAAATCAAATATTCGTGTTTACGGTACCGTCTCTCGTCGTCGTTTGACTATTTTGCTAACAGAGAAAGGATATGGTTGCGACTGACCTTACAGTTTTTGCAATTGCCTTGACCTCAAACCTATGTGTTAACGCAAAATAAACAGTGACTTCAACAATTGCACTGTTAGATATTTTTTGTTGCATTACCCTAAATTCTTTTATTTTTGTTACATTCGATCTTATGCAGGATCATATTCAAATAATTTAATAAACTTATAAAGGTATAGGAATCTTGTGATGTGAAAGCAAAATGCGTATTTTTTATAGAAAAGATAAATTGAAGTTGCCGAGTCACTGTTAGGGCAACAGCTTCATTTGTCAATTTCATTTTCAAATATGGAATGTTTTTACAAGTAATGAGATACAATTTACACTTGATACGACGTTAGCAAATAAGCAGTTTCACGAGGAGATGAAATACTTGTTTACTTACTTGTGATTAGTTTAGTGTATATGTGTATATATGTGTATGTTTAGTGTAAGATAATAGTTTTATATTTCGAAAAATATATGACTAATTGTTTTTATTTTTATAGGGGTCTCCTGGTGATATTGCACAGTTACATAGAGCCCTCATGTCACGTATCTCAGTAAGCAAACGGCTATGTTCCGTGTCGGCACATACTGGAACGCAAAATGCGACGTCGCAAAAGGCCGCCGAGCGACTTGAAGCCGACGTCGATGAGAATGATTACCTCGAGAAACAGGACGATAACAAGAGCGAGGAGAAACAGGACGCTGGTAGTGCAGTGGATGAAGGCGTTGTAGACAGCGAGGCTTCTAGTAACGACAGGCTACAAACTGACAATGTACTCAAGACTGATCAACACGAATCAAATGTAGACGACGTAAAGGAAAACAATGAAGGCAAGGCACTGAAACGAAAAGAGCCTGTTGGAGACGAATCTTCGCCGAAGAGACAGTGCCCCGAAATATTAATAGAGTGATATTCATAATTATGTTGTATAAACTTTGTGATGTAAATGTGGACATGGTTCATTTTTTCAGCATTCGCTAAAAGCTCTGGGTTCAAATATAAATCTTATGTAAATGTAACTAATAGATAATGTGTAGAAATATTTATGATTAAATTAATATAGCATTTTACAACATGGTTGATTATTACTAATGGAAGTTCCATTTCTAATAATTATAATTGACGCGATCGCACGCATTTGATGAATAATTTTGAGTACAAAGTAAGGTTTGCTATGTAACTGCTCAAAATTTCTAATGTCACATTCCAATCATTGCAAATAGAAGCTAATGAGTTAATATGTTCGGCCAGAGCTGATACCAAATACAAAACTGATGTAGTTTATTTTCTGATAGATTTTTAAATAAACTATTTCACATTGGAGGTCAAACTGTTATTCAAATATCCATTAACCTATTTCCTTTGTACGACTTCCAAAGCAGCTAGAAGTCATAATGCCGGTATTACGGTTGAATGTCCACGTTATGATAAATTAGTAAATCTTATGACCGTAGCGACACCAATGTAGTCAAATCAATTTAATACGGATGTATAACTGACCAAAAACCTAGTGGTTTGAATGTAGAAACGTAAAACTGGTAAAAAGCATTACATTTTACTTAAACCTCTGTACACGAGTCGGACTCGTACTTGTCTGGTTTTTTGAACAAGGAAATATTTTTTAAACGCTTAGTAATACCTCCTAAGTATTATTAAAAGTATATGATTACTTCAATGTAAATTATACTTCACTTTTACTGATTTGTATAATCGAACACTGCCTGACGAACAGTTTCTAAGAAATACCTTCAAATGATCTACCAATATATACAGAATATACAAATTACAAATTACCTTAGTTTAATAAAAGGATAATACGTAAAAGTTATAAAAAAGTATTTAAGTAATAATGTTCAAAAACTGAAGACTTCGACAGCGTGATCTTTTAAAAAGACAATTCCTGCTTTAAAGACAACTCCAGTGTCGTGGAGGACCACTTGTCTTCAGGAGGTCTCATGAAATGGACATAACACCAAGACTCCGCACAACAACTTATGAATCATATAGTATTGTTCTATGTGGGGTTCGAACCCACAATACTTAGTGCAGTAGAAAGCAGCGAGGTGACCGCTTAAACCAAAAACTCAAACTCCGAAACAAGTATTTGCAAATTATACAAACATTTGGTCCGACCTAGATATCGAACCCGAGACCTCAGCACAACAGTCGCATGAGCTACCGCAACGCCACCGAGGCAGTTTAAATATATTTTAATTTCTTTTGTTGTAAGGGGCTAACGAACAGGCAGGTCACCTAACTAAGCAGTTCCGCCGCCCATGGAAACCTGTATCTCAAAAGTTATGAGTGCGTTGTCGCCCCTCGAATCAGGAGACTGTGGAGACGAGTGAGTGAGGCTAATCTCCCATTTTTAGGTTTCAGTAAACTCATTCAGTCATAAGTTTATAAATAAATAAATATTTTAGATTAACGTTAAAAATGTAAGACTTTATAGTCAATTTTAGTCGTATTAAATTTCTTCATTTTATACCATGTAATATTTTTCTAACATACATCCAAAAACATGTATTTATCCGGGACTGTGCTCATTCTAAATGTCATTTATACTACAGCTATATATATATACAGCCTGCTAGTTTACCCGCACCTCTACCTGCAAGTCGATCTACTTAAAGATCATTTTGTCTGACAGTCTGTCATTTGGCTTGCATATAGACTTTCTTGTCGGCCTGTCAGCAAGCATTGCCTTCCAAAAGTACAGCACTTAATCAAAAAAAACAGCAATAGCTGCATATTATTCCTTTTTATGTATCTCTTTTGAGCTTTCCTTATTTTTAACAAATAAATTTTATAACACCCGTTTTCTAATTCCCGTTTAAAAACACACACACACACACACACACACATACACTCACATACACACACATCCACACACATATACATACTCACACACGCACACACACACATTTGCATTCTCCAACACGCACTTTTAAATGTATTTTTATTGTATAGTTTGAAATAACAAAAGGGGTGAAGACACTGTCTCCTGTAACACAGGTTGTTACCTACCATAGGAAACAGAGTACCATTGTATCTCAATAATGCCTATACCAATAAAAGAAATTATTATTCTCTTTATTTCGTGATATACACATATTTGTTACATTTTTAAATATATATAAAAAACAAAAAATACACATTTAAAAATATAAAAAATAGTAGTAGACCACCGACATCGGGTACAGGGACCAAGACACCGGTGGTTAGGGCTCCAAAGACAGGAACCTCCTCACAATACGGGCCGTGTCAAGGAGGACTGCCTTCTGCATCAGACCCTTTTTTTTTTTTTTTTTTTTTTTTAACGTGTGGAAACCCCCTCGGGCCGTCACCCCACCGGGGTTTACGGCGGGGTGGTGTGTCGGAATCGGACCGACTAAAACCACACGGTGTGCCACTCTGCGCCTGACATAGGAGGGACCGGGAACAGCTGTTATTACGACATCCAAATCCCTCCTAGCGCCTGCCCGCTCACACGGGCACCATCTGCGGATAAAACTCTCCTTTTAGGCGACGTATGGCACACGCGGACGTCACCTCCTCGCGGCTGGCCACTATAGCGGATGGAGGGGCAAACCCGTCCCGTCCATCCGCGGCCACACTCAAGGCGGCATGAGACGCTGGTACGCGCGTCTCCGCCGCCCGGTACGCCGGCGGCGAATTGGGTCCGAGTGGAGGTCGTCCTCCCGGGCCTTCTCCGCCGCCTCCTTCCGCGAAATTACGTCTTCGCAGAAGGTTGCGACCGCGGTAAAACAACTGTCGCTACCGGCCATGGAGCGTATGACGGCCGGTAGCGAGAGATCTCCTCCAATAACTGCAGTAAGGACCCCACGCTGCGCCGCCCAAGCGGAACAAACCGCCAGCGTGTGCTGAGCCGAGTCCTCACTGCAGTCGCAGTGGTGACAGGCGGGACTCAATTCCCTCCTGGCGACCGAGTGCAGATACTTCCCGAAGCAACCGTGCCCGGAAAGGACCTGCGTCAGTCGGAAGGAAAGGGTCCCGTGCTGTCGCCCTGCCCACTCGGCGATGACCGGCTGGAGAGCCTCCACGGCGGCAAAGCCAGCACGTGGAGTCTCCAGCCGGGACGACCAACGAGCCATCGTGGCTAGACGAGCGGCCTCTCGCCACTCGCGTATCTCTTCGGGCGGGGGCCGTATGCCGCTACCCGCCCGGAAGTCAGCCGTTCGCCGATAAACTTCGGCGAGCACTTCCGCCTCCAAATCCCACGGGGGTGTTCCTGCCAAGGCGCACGCCGCCTCCGTCGATACGGTGCGGTAACCGCGTATGGCTCTAACCGCCAATATCCTCTGAGGGCGCCAGAGGCGAGCCCTATTCTGGGCGGTCAGAGCCGCTGCCCATACCGGCGCACCATACAGCGCCATTGACCGGACAACCCCCGTGTATAGCCGTCTCGTCGCGACGCTGGCTCCACCCAAATTAGGCAAAAGTCGCCCAAGGGCAGAAGCAGCGCCGACCAGCTTTGGAGAAAGCTGCCGGAAGTGCTCGTCGAAAAGCCACCTGCCGTCAAGGATCAGGCCCTTCTGCATCAGACCCTTGATCCAACCTTCTAACGTGAGTCTCTTAAGGTGTTGGTCGAGGCTCTTCGCTATCAATCCATGAACAGATATGATTTTCGGAACAATAATCACCGAATCTACATTCCACATGTCGGCAATCTCGTGAGACAGATCCAAATACTTCAATTGTTTTTCGTTTTCAATTTTCACGAGATTCTCGTCATGAGGAACGGCGATATCGACAATCATTGCGCGGCGCTCTAATCGATCTATTACCACAATATCAGGCTTATTGGCAACAATAGTCCTATCTGTGATAATAGATCGATCCCAATATAACGTAGCACGACCGTTCTCGAGAACTGGGTCGGGCACATACCTGTAGTAAGGTACTTGATAAGTTGGTTTTTAAGGACAAGTTGTTGGTGTACGATCCTGGCTACTTGGTTGTGCCTGTGCAAATACTCACCGTTAGCAAGACGAGAACAACCGGAAATAATATGCTTAATAGATTCTCCAGGACGGTGGCACGCCCGACAGATGTCAACCGTACTATCTTTCAGGATATATTTCCGGTAGTTATTCATCATGATAACTTCGTCCATAATTGCACAAACAAAACCTTCAGTTTCTCCGAAGAGGTCACCAGACCGTAGCCAAGACGTCGACGCTTTAAAGTCTATATCAGACCCGTGTAGGACCCGATAAAATCGACCATGAAGTTCTTTACCCTTCCATACTTCCTTGCGATCAGTAGTAGGGTAAGGGGATATAAGTTGGTGATATAAGTAATTTGGCGACATTTCTTTAACTGAATATTACAGAGCTCCCTATTTGTGGAAAATAATGAGACAGTGATAACAAGTTGTCGGGAGTACCAGGAGGATAAACATATATCACTTGCTAGAGGAGCGCGTCCTAGAGTTTAATAAACAAACTTTTTAGACAGTCGCGTGTTAATGTCGCTATTGTTTGTTGAGTTTGGGTTGTGATTACATATTTGCATAAAATTAAGTCGATTTATAGCAGTGTTTCGTGTTAAAACTATATGAAATCAATAAATAAACTAACGAATTATTGATAAAAACTATATTGGAATCAGGATTCAGTGAAGGTAAGTTTTTATTCCTTAAGTTGCCACCGCGGTTTCTTAGTGTTTTGCTAACATTTTACAATGCTTTTTTTAGAGACTAACTTTAGATTTAATTTGCTCTTATAATTTAAATAAAACTACAGAAATTAAACACAGTGTGTAATGTGTTATGTTTTGAGGTATACGTGAACATATTTTATTTCTTTAAATATCGTATTTTTTTTATCGCTATATAGGTAATTTGACCTAATCAAATTATTTCGATATCACCAAATAGCCCATTTTATTTTTAATTTTAGATTGACAAAGGAAAAAGAAAGTAAATATAGAAAATATAGTCAGCAGCAACTTTAACAAGCTGTCAGGTTAGTGAGAGATGAAGGGAAAGCAATATATAAAGCTGCTAAAGAAGCAGAAGTCCCTTGGAGCACTTTGAAACGTTACCTGAGGACTGAAGAGAATTTTGTAAGAAAAATGGGGAGGACGCCTTTGAATGATAATAATAAACAACTTGAAGAAGACCTCCAGCCACAGCCTTCAACATCGGGCACTCAAAAAATAAAAAAAAGCAAAAGTGAAGATGATTGGGAATGTGGATTATGTTAAGTCCTAACTCTAGAGACGTGAAAAACAGGAATGGAGCTAAATGGATCTAGTGTTCATATTGCTTGACGCCATACCACGAAATTTGCGTTTCTGATACTGACATAGAGTCACAAGTATATTACAGACGTGAACGTTGTCTGGAATAATTATTTTTAAATTAAAATTTGGCAATATATTGGCAATATCCATAATATCACCAAATTTCCTACCCACTATCACCAAAATACCGGACTGTGTCGCCAACTTACCTATAATTACTTTGTTAATTCATTTGACATTTATTGTCATTCATGTTAGTTTTTTTTTAATTATCTTTTCTATTTACTTTCTTGAATAAATAAATAGCCTAATAAATAAAACTGACTTTCTGTTTATTTGCCCAATCCCATAATAATAAGATTTGTTATTATTTATCACCAATATACCTTTCTTTACCCTACTAAGTACTACAGGTTTGCGCCAATTCTCTTTAGCCAGAGCGAGCGGGGTGAAATCAGTATCTACTGCAACTACATTGCGACGCACTCCCACATTAGTCTGTAGAAAATATTCTCTGAGATTGTATATCTCGCGATTGTGTAGAGTCTTGATATTTAATAGACCACGACCTCCAAACTTTCGCGGAATATACAATCTCATAACCGATGAACGTGGGTGGTGCATGCGGAATGCCGTCAGCAATGTACGGACTCTCCTGCACCAAAGGAATACATCAGAACCGGCATGACCCAACTGTTACAGGCTCGCACCTTGTTATCGCCTGATAAAAGACTTTTAAGTACTTAAATTATTATTATTATTATTTAAATTTTGATTTGTCTCCCTGTTTAGAGGGGCAATATACGAGTCATGCGGGCCTAAGCCAAGCATGATACGTTAGATAGAGTAGATAGATGATATAGATGAAGATGTTAGAAATTTGCGGCAGGTATTGAGTATAGTGGCTTTTTGGAGCAGATGAAAGGAGTGTGAAGGCATGTGAAGTAATTCAAGATTTTGAATGAGAGTTTTAGGTACTATGCCTGTTGATGATAGAACTATTGGAACTATGTGTACTATGTGAGCTTTTCATTGTGTTTTTAGTTCTATTGCGAGGTCTTGGTATTTTGAAAGTTTTTCTGAAATCGTTGACTGAAGATTATGTGTGTTCGGGATCGCTATATCTATAATGTAAAGAATGTTACTGATTTTATCGTGAACGGTTATATCTGGACGGTTGTAATGAATGGTTTTATCTGTTATAATTGTTCTATCCCAATATATTTTACAAGCTCTGTTTTCTAGTATTGTGTCAGGTTTATACTTATAGTATAGTATGGATAGTATGGTTTTGACTGATGAAATTATAATTGTGTGCTAAATGTTGATGAACTATTGCAGCCACTTGGTCATGTCTATGTTTGTAATCGGTTTGTGCTAAGGATTTACAGGCACCGGTTATATGTTGAATGGTCTCTGGAGCAGAAGTGCAATGTCTGCATAGGTTTGTTGTCTGATTTGGGTCTCTAATGATAATTTTTCTATAATTTCTGGTTGTTATTACCTGGTCTTGAATAGCAAGCATAAATCCTTCCGTTTCCGGAAACAGTTCCCCTTTCTTAAGCCATTCGTTCGACTTTTCTTTGTCGACGTAATTTTGGCTAAGGTCGGTTCGCTGCCTTCCATGGAGGGACTTACCAGCCTAGTTTGTTATTTTCTGATCTATAGTAGTTAAGACTTCGTTACGTTGGGTATGCCGATCTTGTAAATTTAAAGGTGTGAGTTTTTTATCAATGTCTGCGATTTTTTTATAGAGAAGAGATGTCAGTGATTTGGTATGAAAGTAGTTTCTAAGCGTTGTAATTTGTTTATTGTGTAAATTTTGAATATCTATTAAACCTCTACCTCCCTCATTTCGTGGCAAAGTAAGTCTTTCTATTGACGATTTTGGATGATGTTTCCGGTATTTAGTCATAGGTGTGTTAATTGTTCGTTGCAAGTTCTTGAGATCTGTTTGTGACCAGTTAATAATACCAAATGAGTAAGTCAATATAGGAATAGCAAACGTGTTGATCGCTTTAATTATATTTTTTGAGTTAAGGTGAGTTTTCAAAATAAGGTTCAGCCTGTATCTAAATTTATTTACTAGATCTTCTTTGGTTTCTTTTTGGAGAATTCTTCTAGACTGCTTAAAACCTAAATATTTATATACGCTATAACTATCCATTGGTTCAATATCCTCACCAGATTCTAAAACATATATATTATTTTCAATTATACCTTTATTTATTGACAAAATTTTGCACTTATTGACTCCAAATTCCATACATATATCTTTGGAAAACTGTTGAGTAATATCGGCTAGAAGGAAAATATCGTCTTTGTTGGTGGCATAGAGTTTTATATCGTCCATATAAAATAGATGTGTTAGTGAAACCTGGGTGTCAGTAGATATTAAATTGTATCCAGCATTGCTATTATTAAGAAGACTAGAGAGAGGATTAAGTGCGAGGCAAAACCAAAGTGGGCTAAGAGCATCTACTTGGTATATACCTCGCATAATACGTATTGGTTCAGTAGTTATATTATTGGACAGATTTTTTAATTTCAGTACTGTTTGCCAACTCTGCATAGAAGATTGTAAGAATGTTATGATAATTGGATTAATTTTATATAATCGGAGTACATCTAGAAGCCAACTATGAGGGACAGAGTCAAAAGCCTTGCGGTAATCTACGAACATAGTGTGTATATTTAGCTTTTTACGGTGTGCTTCGTTAATGGTTATTGCGTCTATTGTGAGTTGCTCCTTACATCCTTGGCTATTTTTCCTACAGCCTTTCTGTTGCTCAGACATGATATTATTCTCTGACAAATGAGTATAAATTGTTTGACTGATACAAGCAGTCAGAATTTTATAAACAGTTTGTAAACAGGTTATGGGGCGAAACTTTGAAGGGTCTTCTGTATTGGGTTCTTTTGGTAGCATGTAAGTTAATCCGTGTGTTATATAGTCCGGCATTAAATGTGGTGATTGAATGAATGTATTAATATGGTAGTGTAAATATGGGTGTATGCAAGTGAATTTTTTATACCAGTAGTTGTGTATGTTATCGCTCCCTGGTGACTTCCAATTGTGAAAGTGTTTGATGACGCGTAGAAAAGTGTCTATTGTAATATGTTCGAATTCCATATCAGAAATTTGACAAGTTGTTTCGGTAATGGTGTGCATCCAATTAACGTTTTTATTATGTTGAACTGAGTTTCCCCATACGTTAGCCCAAAATCGGTGTAAATTTTCGGACGATGGTGATCTTTGTTCTTGTGCATTTGTATTGTGGTAGTCAGATGTTATTGTTCGATAAAACAATTTTTCTGTTTGTGAAAATTGACTGTTTTGTTTTTTCCTGATAGTGCATGTAAGATACCTTTTAAGCCTACTAGCTGTTGCATTTAGTTTCTGTTTGAGTGTATCTAAAAAGTGTTCTAATTCCGTGTTGATGTTTTCGTGTTGAGTGTGTATTCGATATTTATTTCTTTTTACTTCTACAGCGTTTACAATTCTGTTACTTCTGTTCCCATGAATATATTGTGTTAGTCGACCTATTTCAGTTCGAAATTTCTCTATTTTGGTTTGTAATCTTCTCTGCCAAGTTGGCTTAAAGTCTTTTGAATTTGTTCTATTAGTGTTTATTTTTATTCCGTTACACACTGTTGCTGTATATGCCGCTGAGTATATAATTGTCTGAAAAGTTGCGAAATCTTGTTCTTTGTTTAAAAAATTTGGTAAAACATTGTTATTAAGATGTTCTACTATTAGATCTAATCTCTTTGATGGTTTTTGTCGGGGTAAATATGGTCTAGAGGTAGGGTTGGTATTCTTAAGTATGTCGAGTGCTGAATGAAATTGTTGAAATGTTGTTTTTTATACCAGTAGTTGTGTATGTTATCGCTCCCTGGTGACTTCCAATTGTGAAAGTGTTTGATGACGCGTAGAAAAGTGTCTATTGTAATATGTTCGAATTCCATATCAGAAATTTGACAAGTTGTTTCGGTAATGGTGTGCATCCAATTAACGTTTTTATTATGTTGAACTGAGTTTCCCCATACGTTAGCCCAAAATCGGTGTAAATTTTCGGACGATGGTGATCTTTGTTCTTGTGCATTTGTATTGTGGTAGTCAGATGTTATTGAATTAATGTTAAGTTAATCCGTAGGGTCCTAACCACTAGACGATCACGGCCCTATTAGAGCTAATCTCTTTGATGGTTTTTGTCGGGGTAAATATGGTCTAGAGGTAGAGTTGGTATTCTTAAGTATGTCGAGTGCTGAATGAAATTGTTGATTAACCTTGTCTTGATCTATGATTTGAGAGTTGTTAGAAATATAGCATGGTTGTTCTGCGCTTAAGTGTATAGTAGTCTGAGAGCGAGATTAATCTACTTCATCACCTGTATCTATTTGTGTTGAGTATAACATATGTTGTGATAAGTCAGTTTTTGAAAAGGTTGTGTTTAATTGAACGGTTGTATGAGATGATTGTAAGTGTGCTTCAACATCGTTTTTAATTTGTCTAATTCTATCTTCAGATAC
This sequence comes from Hypercompe scribonia, assembly GCA_949316085.1. Classification (NCBI taxonomy): domain Eukaryota; kingdom Metazoa; phylum Arthropoda; class Insecta; order Lepidoptera; family Erebidae; genus Hypercompe; species Hypercompe scribonia. The sequence goes on along the minus strand of OX438967.1, from coordinate 7,220,108 downwards.
CATTCTATTATTTATTATGACTCTTCTTTGATCTGATATACGCTGTTCTGAAAGGTGTGATAGATGTGGGTAGGTTTGAATGAATTTATCATGCATCTTTTTTCGATGCGCTGTCATGTTGGTCTCAAGTTCTGTTATTTCGTAGTAGATGCGAAGTATTGTTTCATTTATGTCATTAGACTATCTCATTCTAGATGATGCTTGTGTAAGTGTGTGTATTGGTTCTACATTTTGTGTAAGATAACTGTTTACCTCTATTCTAATTGCATCAAGTGTGCTTATAGGGAGTAGTTTGTTATTGATTATGGCTCTACGCTGGTCTCCTACACTCTGTTTGGACGCATTCATTGTTGGGTATTTTTCTGTAAAAGCCTTGTGCAATGGATCTAAGTATCCTCGAGTTTGGGCTTCTAATCGGCTGGTAATGAGATAGGTGCGCCATATGAACATATTCATTTCAGTAGTCCATTTTCTTCTTGCGCGTGATTTCGCAGTAGTGGGTCCAGTAATATCAGCATTTGCCTCCTGGACAACATCTACTGTTGGCGATGTTGTTGATGATGTACGACTAGTATTTATGTGGGTTTCAAATGAGTGCGGGGATGAGGCGGGTGATGGGAAAAGGCTACTTGTGGGTGAGGAATGTATTGGTGATGTATTGTGATGTGTGATGGCTTCGGCTGTAGCATGTTTGTCGGTAGGAGCCCGCCTGTTCAACTCCGTACCGCCGATGGTTCACATACTGTAGCATCCAGCATCGGCCCCAGATGCGCCCCGGCGACCCCCGGGCAGCGACCTCAAATTATATACTCTTTTATTCATATCTCCATTTAACAGGGTTACCCTTGCCTTGTTAGCCACATAAGTTTCATTAGTATGTATGTCCGCCCCCACATGGCTAGATCTTCAGCACGGACGTAAGGTGGGATTTTAGGGGGCTTATTATTATTATTATTATTTCTTTTGAACTTTTTTTTCACATAAAAATGTAATGCTTTACCTAAAGTTTAATTTATCCTCCGTGCCTTTTCTGAAACTAGGTTGGGATCAGTTTTCGGACCACCATGGGCGGTCGTTATTTACGTGGAGTGACTGCCATTAGATCTCCACGACCCAACACTAACTGATATTGAAGTTTTGTAGATGGACTTACCCTTTTTAGGGCGTCAAGCGCTCGTAATGTTTGCCACAGATATTAACATGGCAACCGGGACCGACAGCTTCATGTGTTCTCCAAGACACAGAGGATTCTCCAAGATCTGACGGATCTGAGGATTCTTCAAGACTGAAGTGGCTAGAATTGCTTAACTTTGCAAAGTTTTAAACTACGCGGTGACCACTTAGCCATGAGTCACTTCTAATAGTTTCTTATTATTATTTGGAGTATACTACCTTTAACTAACAGGCCATACCTACTGGCTACGACGTGTAGCCAGTACGCCCTTGACCGATAAACAGTATCTAAATACCGTTTTAAATGATATAAGTTCACGATTTATGCGTACAGTAGTCGGTCTTCAATGTATATTAAACCTATGGTAGGCTTGCCATATTATCGCTATCGCATTTCTTATGGAGTGTTCTGACGAGCTCTTCCAACTGGTCTTATGTTCTCCCTCACATAGTCCTTTCCTCTACACGACAACAACTTACTGGAAGTAACCGGTGGTGGACATACGCTGTAGAACTAAACGGTTGAACTCTTCCTTCCTGTGTCAGTCAAAACCTGAAACTCACTACATCACAAGAATTTTCCTCAAACTACGATCTCGGGTCTTTTAAGCAGGAATGGAAAGAGTATCTAATAAATAATAAATAAATAAACATTTATTTTCAATAAGTTACAACAAACATATACAAGAAAGTAGTCAACAAGATATGAAACAGAAAGTATAGTATTTGGAACACTGATACCCATGGTAAGATCTAACTTGTGTTATGGGTATCAGGGCATAGCAAGTATCTATAACGTTTAACAATTGCTAGTTCATTCAACCTCATACTGTTTATATGTTCAAATATATATATATATATATGTGTGTGTATTATTTTTGTGTGAGTTTATGTGTGTGTGTGTGTGTGTGTTATTACATTATTTTATCTGATCAGCAGTAACATTACAGAGTTGATATTCTTAGGAGATCTTCGGTTTCCTCATATGTTTTAAGCATAAGCCAATCTCTTACTTTACTCTTGCATTCAGGTCTAAGTGAAGTATATATATCGCAGTATCTATTCACAATATTATATAAATGTGCGCTTAGCACACCATAATGCCTTGCGGCTATTGAGGTGTTATATTTTTTAGTTTGACAAACTTTATACGAACGACGTTTGCTGGAGAACTTTGGGTCAAAGACAAGTGCAGCGTGTTTTCTAGTGACTGTATCAAGCACGAACAGCTGTCGAACAGAAAGTACTTTACAGTCGTTGTATAGTTGCTGAGTAGGGTACCTAAAAGGTCTACAGGTCATCACCTTCAGAACAGCTCTCTGTGCACGCTCCAAAGGTAAGATATGCGTCTTAGCCGCACCACCCCACACCGCAATACAGTAACCTATTATTGATTGACCTAAAGAGTAGTAAACTGTCCTAAGAGTATCCATATCAGCGGAGTGTCGTAATTTTTTAAAAATATAAATGATTTTGCGTACTCGTGCTGTTAAATCAATAATATGAAGTTTCCACTTAAGTAGATCATCAATTATGACACCTAGATATTTCACTTGGTTTGTTCTCCTTATAATCATACAGTCACAAGAATAGTTATCGGATTTAGGGTCACAGACATGTGCTTTAAGGCAGTAGGTGTCTAACGAGGGTTGAGTTATATTTGATGTCGAAAACGCTAAGTAGGTAGTTTTGTCAAGGTTGAGTGTTAAATTATTTTTTCCAAGCCACTGCATTACTTGGCTCAAAGATAGCTCTGCAAAGCCAAAAGCATCACTCCAGTTATTAGCACGGATTAGCAACGCAGTATCGTCCGCATAAGTGACAATATTGCAGTTAGGGATGGAAAGTTTACACAAGGAGTTTATGTACAACAGAAAGAGCGTTGGGCCAAGTACTGACCCCTGAGGCACACCGAAATCCAAGGACGCATAACCACTGACGTGGGAATCAATTTTAACGCATTGAGTTCGCTCAGATAGGTAGTTGGCAAATATGTCTAAGGCTAATCCGCGAATTCCATAGCCCTCCATCTTTGACAATAAGTGTGAAATAGAGATAGTGTCAAAAGCCTTTTTTATGTCTAGGAAAATACCCAGACATTTTTGACCGTTATCAAGACTGGCAACTACTTGGTCAACAAGCGATGCTACTGCATCTTGCGTTGACCTTCCATATCTGAAACCAAACTGGTTCGTTGCAAGAATATCGTGTCTATTTAGGAAGTTAATAAGACGAGTGTTGAGTAACCTCTCCAAGATTTTTGACAGTGCAGGTAATAAAGATATTGGTCTATAGCTATTTATACTCTCCCTATCACCACCCTTGTAAATAGGATGCACCATGGCCCTTTTAAACGTTCTCGGGAATATACCGCTTTGGATAGATATATTACATATATGCGTGATGACTGGAACTAGTGTGGGCGCACACTGTTGTAGTAATTTGGTAGGGATCTCATCCCATCCAACAGCACTATTTGGACGTAAGCCATGAATAATTCCATTAACTTCAGCTTCGTCTGTGGGAAGTAAAACGAAAGAATTGCGTAGACCATCATCAGTTGGTGTTACACTATCACAAGATGGTTTGGAGCTAAAGTTGAGTGCCAAATCTCTGCCAACACTCGAAAAATATATATTGACCTTGTTGACAGATGCCTCCGCACTAGTATCGATACTAAGTAGCTCTCTTGGAGAGTTCCTTGAGCAGCTTGTATGAGTGATATTCTTGATGATATTCCATGTTGCTCTTGGGTTATTACGTGCTTTCAAAAACTCACATTTCTCATAGGCATGTTTTAGTCTTTTGAGTAATTTATTGCAGAAATTACGATATCTTAGGTAGGTCAACTTAAGGTATAGATTTTCAGGGTCATTTCGTAACTTTCGACACATAGTGTCCCGGTTCCGGATACAGCGTAACAGTCCTTTAGTTATCCACGGTTTGAATATTCTTTGTTTAGAAGGTACGTTCTCTGTTATAGTATGTCTCTTGATGATTGATCTGATAGTTGACACAAAATTATCTGCAGCTAAGTTAGGGTCAAATGTGGCCATGACTGATCCGAAATCAGAATTAGAGATAGCCTCATAAACTGTTGCAAAATCCACCCTTGTGTACACACTACGCTTTCTAAATTTGTTTATAATAGGCTCAAGTTGTATAAGAATAGGGCAGTGATCAGTTATACAGGTATCAAAGATTAGAGTTACTGACTTTAAATGTGATTTTAAAAGGGTGTGATCAAGACAGCTTTTATCCCGAGTAGGGTAATTGTGTGTCGGCAGCAGGCCATGTGAAGCAGTTAAATTAAGATATGCACTGGCCTGATGGTCTATGTCAGTGGGAACAATATTAATATTAATATCACCTATAAGAAGAATATTTTCATAATTAGACACGGATGTAAGGGTGTTGTTAAGAGAGTCAAGAAAAGTATCAAGATTACGGGAGCAGGGGGAACGATACAAAGATATTATAGCTAGCTTCACCGATTCTATTTCGCAAATTAAGCTATTTGATCCATAAATGAATGGTTCAGTAATGGTATGTAAAAGGGTTGATGTAACAAAAAGAATAAGGCCGGCATTTTGATTCTGGTTATTATTTGTGTTATATGTTACATAACCATCAAGTTTTGGCATACTTGAAACTTTACTAAGCCAACATTCGGACAGGACTATTATATCCGGGTGTGTTTCAATACCATGCAGAAAAACTATAAACTCATCAAAGTTTTGATTCACACTACGTATATTGATGTGTAATATTTGTATTGGATTATGGCTCCTGTTGAGTATATTCATACATTGCTCCACTTTACATCTATAAGACTCAAATAACCCGAAAACATCCAATTCCTTAGATAAAGAATTTAAGTCAACCATTATAGCGACTAAAAAACACGCAGAAAAAGTACCAAGCAAGTGATTCCAGTAGTTTTATTACTTTTAATATCATCAGATTATTGAGCATAAATGACAAAGATGTGTATCGATTCTGTGTTCCTGTAAATTGTTTGTATATTGTAGTTTGTGCGAGTAAAAAATACAATGAAATTTGTGTATTGTGAAAAATGTGAGGTCTGTTTAAATACATATTATTATCCTTATAACTAAAGTATGGTTTCTGAAAATGACGGTAACATAGGTATATTTGACTAATTTTAATGGCGGGTATATAGATAAAAAATAATTTAAGTAATCCATTAGTAGGTATTAAAAGGTTAAAGGTGGAAGGAATCCAAATAGAATGAGAGGTATTATTCACGCTGTGGTTTGAGTAGTTTCTTAAAACATAAAGATGTCTTGATTGGTATGGCTTCAGTCCCCTCCCTCTCTCGCAGAAATAATCGCCCGTTTCGTGTCCAACAGAACTTGTAATTGTTGTTTCTGGCAAAGTTCCGTGCTTCATAAAATAACTGCCTTTGTATTCCAGGAAGGTGCTCAGCGATATAAATTGGTTTGCGAGGACCATCTATCCCGATACACTTAGTACTTAATTTTTCATCAATTGAACGGTCTTTATTGAGTGTGCGGACTGCATCTAGGGCCTGGTGTTTTAAATGGACAGATGAAAATTCACAAATTATAGGCCTAGTTGAACTATTTTTTCCTGGCATTCGGTAGACGTCTCGCAGTTCGGAGGAAGTAACGGTCATCCCTATAGCTTTACAAGTTTGTAGTACTATAGACGTTATATCACTGGTGGACTCTTTTTCACGCTGCGGGACGTTTCGTATTTCTATGGTTGAGCAGCGTGTACTTTGTTGAAGATCTTCAATCTTCTTTTCCAGAGCCAAAATATAATTACGTTGTTCCAGTCTTCCCCTCTCCAACCCTTCTATTGACTGCCGTAAACTCTCATAACGATTGTAGATAAACTCAATCGATTTTTCTATTTCATTATTTATTTTCCGTATTTCCATGTTTTGTTGCTTCACCTCAGCGATATCTGATGTTAGTTTTTGCAGTAGTATATTCTGTTCTATCTTCCATGAACTGAGTAAGTTCATTACACGACTTTCAAAAGCCACGGCCCAGTTATTGTCGGGTGACAAGTCCGAACGTAGACGCTTACTCCTCGTCGTTACATTAATGGAATCTGATATATCAGGAGTAGTAGGTTCCAACTGTATGCCTGTTGTAGGAGTAGCTGGTGGCGAGCGTTCCACTCTCGGCATCCTTATGTAGTGAAACTAGTATTTCAACAAGCTTAAACAACAAGTACAGCTTCGTGTAAACAATAATCTATTTGCAATATTTTTTTACTAAAGTTAGGGTATTTGTAATGTTTGGTATACACTCAGTGACAAAGTCCTGGCGATCGGTACGAAGTCGCGAGAAAAACGACGTAAGCGCCGTGTATTTGCCGTCACTTACGCGTCTTAGCGAGTCACTCTGCGTTCACTTAATTGTTGGTAGTTTAATATTCACCTCAACTGTTTAAGTTGAATTATTTAATTTAGTCACTGTTTAAATGATTATTCACTATTTAGCTCAAAGTTATCAATATCTGTTATATACACTGAGACTTAAATCTCATCTCATTAGGCTGCCGTAGTCTTCTCATTCATTATCTCATTAGGCTGCCGTAGTGTGGATCACCATGCAGCATTTTTTGCATTCGCAATGAGAATGGTGACTGCCATTCTTGGATTCCATTAGGTTGAGTAGAGTTATTTTAGCAGCCTTACATATAAAAAAATTACAACGAGGTAGTACAGAGTAAGAATATCTAGTAAAATTAAATAAACTATTGTCATTTAAAATATTCGTACCAATTGTTCAAAAAGTACACATAAGATAAATTAAAATTTACTTATCAAAACTAAGCGCTCTTCCTGTCTTATGCTCTATATTAAATAATGTATCTTTGCCAATATATTTAAACTCCTACTTCCAACTTATGTGATTGTTAATCATTCTTCGTTGTTCCTCCCATATACGAGGGTAAGTTTTTAAGTTCGCGGAATGACAGTGAAAAAGGCGGGTAAACGCGCTCTTTTGATGCCTACCGTATTCAGTGACTCATAATTAGTCTGCATAGTAAAATTTGTTGTGATTGGATCATTAGTTATTAAACTATCGTTGACCAAGTATTTTAATCGGGAACGAAGTGAAAAAAATGGAGAAAATTGTATTCCGTGCGGTGATAAAGTTCCTTACTAAGCAAGGAAAGTCTGTTCAAACCATACTCAATGAGATGTCATCGGTTTACGGGGATTCTTGCCCAGGAAAAACAATGGTCTACAAGTGGCATAGTTTATTTAAACAAGGCAGGGAATCACTTGAAGACGACCCGAGGCCGGGGCGCTCCGTTGAGGTGACTACGCCAGAAGTTATTGCAAAAGTAGAAAAAATTGTATTGGAAGATGCTCGACTAAAAAAGAAACAACTCGCAGAAATGGTTGGAGTATCGGATACAACAATTTTTAAAATTTTACACGATCATCTTGGCATGACTAAGGTTAGCGCACGGTGGGTGCCGAGAATGCTCACGCCATTGCAAAAACAACAGCGCGTGGAATGTTCACGTGCGTTTTTGGACCTCTGCAATGAAGACAAGGATGGCGTATTGAATCAAATTGTTACTGGGGATGAAACTTGGGTTCATCATTATGAACCCGAGTCCAAACAAGACTCCATGCAGTGGCACAAAAAGGGCACAGCACCACCCAAGAAATTTAAGGTTTCACAGTCGGCTGGGAAACTCGTGGCAACGATTTTTTGGGACTCAGAAGGAATATTATTGATAGATTATAAAGATAAAGGCATTTCTATAACGGGGGAATACTACGCTTCAATCTTAGAACAGTTAAAAGAAGCCATCAAAGAAAAAAGACGGGGAAAATTAACGAAAGGTGTCCTGCTATTGCATGACAATGCTCCCGTTCACAAGAGCCGAGTCGCACTGGCTGCCCTGCATAAGGTGGGCTTCGATATTTTGAATCACCCACCCTACAGTCCAGATTTGGCTCCGAGTGATTATTATCTCTTTCCAAAAATGAAAAAAGAATTACGTGGTAAGAAATTTTCAACTGATGAGGAGGTTAAGGAGGCGGTTTCGGCGTATTTTTCAGACAAAGATAAAACTTTTTTTTACGAGGGAATAAAAAAACTAATTGAAAGATCTGAAAAATGTATTCGTGTTGCAGGGGAATATATAGAAAAAGAAAAATAATTTTGTGTTTTTATTATTACTCAATACCCTCCATTCCGCGAACTTAAAAACGCCCCCTCGTATCTTAGCAGTGGCGGATTTACATATTTACCACCTGTAAGTTATTAATTTTTTGCCGCTCCTATTAAATGTCTGTCTGCAATTCAATACACTAGTAACTAAATAAATTTGTTCGATTAATGTGTTAGTTCCAAGACTGTCACAACTCACGGTTTACTGAAGTTTACACAAGAAATAATTTTTGAGTGCATATATGTACTTCTGTGCTAAAAAACTTAACCTCGTAAGATTTATAAAGTTGGTAAAGGTATGATTTAATACTATTTACACAATTGGAATGGCACTCTGACAATTCAATAGCAAAAGCTCCTGGTGAAGAAGGAATTACAACAGAGCTCCTAAAAGCTGGAGAAGTTCTATGTTAGTAGAGCTTTCAAAACTATTTATTTTAGCATTCATACTGGCAGTACAAAAGTGGTACGGAGTAGGAACGTAGTAATATTATTCTTCAAAACGGGAGACAAAACTTTACTGAAGAATGACTGCCTAATATCATTTCTGAACCCTGTGTGAAAGTAGTTTTGAATGGTCAATAAGAATCGTTTTGTCCAAAAATTCAATGCCTTCCAGCCCATGGAGCAAGCAGGGTTTTGAAAAGGCTTCAGTACCATAAACACAAACAGTTTACCAAAATATTAAAAGACGTCTTCAAGACGCTCGATAAGAACGGACGATACAGTCATTCTGGCGGCATCTCTGGAATAAATGTTCAACACTGGACGATTCCTCGAAGCGAGTGGGACAGGCAATGAACATCGTAAACACAAAAGTCATGCATAATAGTCATGTATCCCCGAGTCCCATGACCGTAAATGTTGGTACTATCGGAGTCGTGCAAGAATACATCTTCCTTGGCTGAACCATCCAACCCGGCTGGCACAGCTCTGATTAGAAGATTAATAGAAGGATTCGTTTGGTCTAGGTGGGGTATGGTAAACTACGTTATATCATCAAGTCGCCGATACTGCAATCACTAATGATGAAGGCATTTAACTGTAACCAGTGCGTCCTACTCAAAATGACATATGAAGCCGAGACATGGATACTCACCATCGGGCTGATCCACAAAGTAGCTCTGCTTACAATAGAGCAAGCGAGGCAGGCCCTCATCGTCAATTCTTATACAACCTATTGATGAAGGTTCTGCTGTATCTTTATTAAAAACATAAAACCGTTTTTTTTAATAAAACAATACTGGGTGAGAGTCCAAATTGCTTTCATTTGTTCAAGATTGTTTTATAAACTGCAAGCCGTCTAGGCACCAGTAGCCGGGGAATAGGTATTATATATCCTAGAAAAAAAATTCTTGTGCCAGTGCCCTTAAAGTACCTCGAACCATCTTAAGCATTACTTGTTCATAGAAGAAGACGGCGGCATTTCACGTGCTTTTGCTCCGTACTATTTATTACAGCAGTCATGGTACTAAGCGAGAGAATTAATAACGGCGTGTACCTGCCTCCCTGCAGCGGCAGAGTCTCTTGCGGTACCTGACCTGGCGCTTGAAAATCCAGTAATATTTTAAACCTCTCACAGTCCCACTCTACCCTCTCTTTTGTGAGAATGACTTATTAGCATAAGGAGTTCGTTCTGCTTCACCCGTACTGTACGTTAGCGTGTGGACCATCAGACACAGAGATGCTCTCCGAAGCATTCCTAGAACAGTATTCTGTGTTTCCTTATGAGTCAATTCTCTGTACGAGGTATTACCGCGGCTATAAGTCCGTGTCTGGATTAAGTGAACCCATGATTTTCCGAACGCCAAACTTGCACGTTTTGGGACATTTAGGAACACGAAGACGCGCGTGCGCACCCGCGTCTCGAATGATTTAAATTATACAAACGTTTTATAAAGTAATGCATAGTTTATAAATGTTTGCATTTATTTTCGTACACTCATTAATGTGTCATTATCGCGACATAATAAAAATATATTAGACGTGGAAATTATGAAAATGTTTCGTTTTCGTTTCATATATCTGTTTTTGTCGCCTCCCTGAAAATATCGTACTTGTGTGGTGCACATTGTTGTCTTTGCACATTCCAGTTTAAAGAATACAGTATTTAAGTGGTGGAGAATAGGTATTACACTTAAAAAAATCATAATTGCCCTTTTTTGTTTAGTTATAAACGAAAATTTCCGCATTAGAAATACTCGTATACCCTGTAATACCCTGTATACATGAAACGGACACAAAGAACACCCTGACTTAGAGCAGTAATTTAAATTGTAACATTGAGACACTGTTGGAATATTTATAAAAAATCACAAAAGTATGTATCATAAAGCGTTTAGTAATTTCACATAAACAGACGTAGCGTAAACGTTTTTGGTAGCTATTTGCGTATGCATGTAATTATATAAGTTAATGTGTATTTTGTTATATGTATAATGTACATAGGTTCTAGAGTATCATAGGTTTATATATTATGTGTACTTGATATTTTATTTAGTTTGTTTCTACAACAAATGAACAACCTAGATACAACTACTACCTTTTCTTTGCAACACGTAACACTTGACTGGTAGAGAATGCCATAGGTTTTAAGTCCGACAATGCACCAAATAAGCATGATATATTAATAAAATTAATAAATAAAAATAATAAAATTACTACTACTAAGTACATATGTGTTTGTATTCAAATACACAGAAACTCTTGTACCGGCGCAATATAACACATCTCACCATGACTTGTAGGTATACACTTATTTAATGATAAGTACAAGTACGTACCTTAAATAAATCTACCACATATTTATGTTAATTGCTTCGTAAACGTATTTATTTGACAAACCTCTAATTTGTATAAATCAGATAGCGTCGAAAGTGCTTATTAGATAGAGGCCTTAATTGACTCTCAATTACTACATCATTAGTTCCTTTGAAAGTGTCGCAAAAATTAACGCCCTAGTTGAGGTGTACAATATAAATAAAATAAAGAGCATACACACAGTATGATTTCTTTTTAAAACAACGTTTGCTTTAGGAATCCGAATATATCCTATGTAGCTAAAGTCCTCCACTTTATAAAATACAAGAAACGGCCACAAAGAACACACAGATTTAGACCAATTTGTGGATCACATAAAGTGTGGTCTCATGTGAGGTTAGACTTCACTATGGTAAACTCAGCGCAATAAAGAGCGGCATGGTGATAACTTTGGAATTAGTTAGCTTAGTAAAGTAAAATTTGTATTAAGAGTAAGAGTGTAATTATTTTAACACACAATGTTTTCTCGTTTTCTTTTACTGAATAAGTATATGTAACGAGTACAAGTGATTACACTTTTCCAACTAGCTATTTTGTTAACACAAGTTGACGCTAATGTTCCACCTTTGTTGTAATATAACTGAAACAATTGCATACATGCAACAACAATATCATGTGTAATTGAAAATGTGCTTGAGAATTGATAACAGTTCAGTTTGTTGTTGTAACTTCTTCGATAAAAGACGTTAATTTCATATCATCATCTCTGATGGACATAGGCCTCCCCCAATATTGCACAACAACCGAGCCTGTGTTGCTCTCATTCAACGGCTTTCCGCGACCTAATTTTGTGTTGAACGTAAAATTTTGTTACACAAGTATGCATATTTATTGATAAAACAACTGTTCACTAAAGAATTCAGTCAAATTCACTAAAGGATTTCTGAACAAAGCTATTACGTCCTCAAAAGGTTTTGAAATCCTAAGCGTCGAGTGACGTCTAATAGTAATCACTACGAACATAAGGTCAAGCTGAGCTATATAGCTTATTTAAATTGTGAGACCAAAATTGTATGCCTTTAGATATGGTAAACAACTGACATGAGAAATTATTTCGACTATTTGACTAATTATTTTGCTATAACTTGTGAAATAAAACATCCTATAGACTGTAATGAATAATTCATAGTGATTCGACGCTTCATTACTAACAATCGACACGTCTTTAAGCAAACACTCATGCCAATAGTTGTTACAATACAAAGTGTAACAATATATTCATACTCTTGACAAAATGCAGGACGAAAATATAAATTATTCAACATTTGACGGATTGAGACCTCATTTTGACGCATTGGCCAGAGTGGGCTATTTTAAAATCGTGCCGAAACCATTGTCCCGTTTAAAACAGTGTCTACATAATGCATATCGGTTGCTCTCAATTGGTTTTGTCATCTTGTATAACGTACAGCATCTTATACGAGTTGTACTGGTGAGTATACATACTTGCAATATGTTTATTCAATTAAACGTATCGCAGTGCTATATCGACGGCAATGTGATGAAGTGATACGAAAACACTACTGTTTGACAAATACTTTGAAATAATAGCTGCCTGTCCTTAGGACTCAACATGTCTAATATGGTATGAAGTGGCGCTAACACTAATAAGTTATCGTTTCTGCTTAGTAACTCTTTACCCGCCTACGGTTAAGCCATAAGGAAGGTGAATGATTTTGGCGCCTTATGTGTTTTTGTATATTCCATTGTAGCGCCTAAACTATTGAACTGATTTTAATGATTGGGGTATCAATAGATTTATAATAATGACGCGGGTGACATAGGCATATCAGTATCAAGGAAAGCCACACATTACTGGTATTCTTGGAAACTCCTCCAACCAAATAAATGCTGAGGAATTTAGGACCCGCAAGCATTTTATCGTTGTAGTAGGTCAAAATCTCCTTGCTAAGGAGAGGCCTATGTCTAGCAGTGGACTGTAGAAGGCTGTTGATAAGCATTTGATCGTAAGTCTAACGGCATAGTCGTGTTGTGCTAGAGACTTTTAAGGTACTTTCTTTTAACATTTCACTTTTTGTAGGTTATTTCTACTTGCAGACCAGATGTTTAGTAAGTGTAATTGTTTGTTGGTAATGGGGTCATGAGCTGACGGAGTCGAGTTGTCCTAAAAAGGAAAAAGTATATTAGTTAAGCAAAAAAATTTTCGTTCCTTTAGTCTGCATTGTTTACATTCGCAATGAGTATGATGATCATGATCATGACTCTTGAATTCTATTCATGCTTCCCATCAGGTAGAGTTGCCACTTTGGCAAGCTATAAATGGAATAAAAAGCTCATATAAACAATTTATTGCATCATCATGAGAAAATAATAATTTATGTGTAATAAATAATTAAAACTTGTCTGTTCTGTGTCCTAGGTCCGCCATAGCACGGAACAAATGGTCGATACGCTGTTCATTTTGCTTACTACTATAAACACTCTAGGAAAAGAAGCTGCATTTAATCTGAGAAGTCATCGTATAGATAATATTATCAATGATATTAATGGTTAGACATTTCAATATTTTTTTATAGATGTATATTGTTACCTACTTGGGTTATCGTATTTTTTTCAAATAAAAAGGGTAATTATTTCGTTGTTTGTGATCGCATGTAAATAGTAAATTACGATACAGTATATATTGGTGTGGTATTTGTAAATATACTGCTATAAATTAAATAAAGGCCAATTCAAAATTTGCGCGTGAATATGAGTGTGTAAGCGTTTAACTCATCATTATTGATAATAAGTTACTAGTGTTGACTGTTTAAAATTATTTTCTTGATTTCTGACCTCTACTTGATCTCTTCTGGATCTCTATGATAGAAGTAATTTGTTAATTCTTTTGTGTCAAACGAAATATTTTCTGTTAATTAACAATCGAAGAGGCACGACTCTTACAAAATTTGTAATTAAATAAACATTTCCCGTACAAACACTCCTGCCGTATAAACTGTCCTCGTTAATATTATGTATTACTATTACCACATCATAAATATTAGTGTCATCAATTGTGTGAGTCACTTTTCCGTCTATGAAAAGTTTTAACACCTACGCGTTTCAGACACGCTGCTATGCCCGTCGATTAATTGGTATTTTTAGAAAAAATATGATTATATTTGACTTTATATTTTTCTCAGGATCCTACTTTATGGCAAGCAAATCGTATCATGTAAATAAATTAAAATCTAACGCCGTGACGATGGCTGGTCTTTTGAAATTGTATCACGTGGCAGTAATGACTTGTGGGCTGATGTGGGCTATATTTCCACTTGTGAATAGAGCTCTGGGTGAAGACGTACAATTTACTGGGTATATTCCTTTTGATGCTACGGAGACACCGGTGTAAGTCTAAATCCGTTTAAGTTCATTTTAAATGGGTTTTGGCAAGTTTGTAAGTGTATAGGAAACTGTCTCAGACTCAGAACATGCCAGTTCGTGTCAATTTTTAATGGTGCTTTGTATTCATTATTTAATTATATTATAATAATCTCTGTTAGTTAAATGATAAAAATGATAAGTATATAAACATACAAAAACAATATAAAAGTAAAATTAAAGTAATTGTAAAAAAATATGCTTTTCAAAAATATACAAAATTTGCTACTCTAAGAGCTATCCTTGTCAACTTTCTTGAAGATAACATATGATTTTGAATAACATTAAATCAAGTAACGAGAAGAGTTACATGTAATGGTGATTCCCATTTACTCACAACTCGTTGATTAATAAGGGTTAAATAAATAAGAACCATAGTAATATTGTTTCTTTTAGATTTGAACTCACATTAATTTACATGAGCATATTAATAGTTATCCAAGCTTATGGAAATGTTACAATGGATTGTACAATTGTCGCATTCTATGCGCAAGTCAAAACACAAATACAGATACTGCGATATAATCTCGAACAATTGGTGGAATTTGACGACATTAAAATAAACAAAATGGCAATTATGAACTGTCAGTTTTATTACAAAGATCAACGCAAGGAAAAAACGGAACTGCAAGAACGGTTAAAGAAGTGTGTTGTTCATTATCTGCATATATTACGGTAACTTTTTTGATATATTTATAACTTGCTAATGTTAAACTAAGTTTTAAGTATTTTTAAAATATTGAAAGATTTCTACGACATATCTCACCCAGGCAAGATGAATTTCTAATATTTGAGGTGTTCTGCAGAAGACACAAAGCAATGAGGTCCCAACCTACATTTGAACCACAGTGGTCTATTTTAAACATGAAAATTTTATCAGCAGTTAGCAGTAGACGTTTTTGGCAAGGTTATTTATGGTGATTTTTCTTTGTCCTCAGGTTTACTAACGAAGTCCAATCAATATTCGATGAATCAATGGTAATTCAAATCTGTGTCATGTCCTGGGTAATTTGTATGACAATGTACAAGATAGTTGGGGTACGTATCGAAATTGATATTTCAACTAACAATATATGTTTATTTTACTAACATTATGTATTTGTTTTATTTTTCAGTTAAGTCTCATTTCCTTAGAGTGCGCTTCGATGGCCATGTATTTAGGTTGTATGTTGGCACAACTATTCATCTACTGTTATATTGGAACGGACCTTAAAGTTGAGGTAAATAATTACGGTGCTTTAACACAGGCTGGTTTAAAAAAAATAATTTATATTACTACACGGATGGCGGCAAGCTGCTGGGTGCGGGCGGCACAGGACCGGCTGTTGTGGAGAACCTCGGGGGAGGCCTATGTATGTGCAGCAGTGGACATACTTTGGCTGAGACGATGATGATGATGATGATGTACGGATGGCGTAGTGGTTTACGCTGTACATCTCACCACTTCCTACTACGTTGTGGAATCGTTTCCCACATAAAACAACCTTTTTCTGAATTGTAGTTTCTGAGTTGCTCTGAGTGTGGTTTTTTTTGTGTTTTCCATGAATATTTACAAAGTCCAATGCCAAACAAGATATATTCATAGTGCCGTAATTTACTGAACAAAAAAGATTATTTCCTTTATAGAGATTTCCTTTTACCATTTATTTAAAGCACTGCAAATATCTTATATTAAACTGTTATGAACAAATGATAAGAATGCACATTTTGTTGTCAGAGCGATTCTATAAATCAGTCAATATACTGCAGCAGTTGGTTGTCGCTATCACCACACTTCCGTCGTCAGCTGCTTATCATGATGCAATGTTGTTCCCGATCAATAGCCCCCCGGATTGCTTATGTCATTCCAATGTCCTTGGAAACTTATATTGCGGTAATTATTTATTATTCTTTAGTAATGCATGACATAATTCAGTGTGTAAATTTTATATAAGTAATATTTCTAAAAGTCTCAATAAGGTTTGCTTTTAGTTCTAAAAATACCTTTCAATTATTACAATCTGTATCAAATCCAATGTTCTGCACCAGTGCGCTAAAGTTGATTTCGTCCCAATACTATTTTGTGCACTGCGTTTACACACAAGGTTTGCATTAAACAAATATGATTTACTCTTAACTGATATTGATTTTAATTCCAGGTGCTGAGAATGGCGTACACACTTTTCACAGTCTTGAAACGTGAAAACTTTTAGATGTTGCATATTTAGTATTTTCCTATAACAAATGTTTGTTATTTTATATTTTAAATCATTATGCACTAGTAGTACATTATCGGACTTAATGCTTTCTTGCCCAGTCTACCGTGGGGTGTTAATATATACGAACAACAGTAGTATTATTTTATTTGAGGACTTGAGCGTAATTTGACACATGCTAGCGTAATTCCTAATGCATGAGTAATCTCAACTTTAGAGCCAGTTTACAATGTATCATACATGTGAAAGTAATTTATAGGAACTCATTCAGCTTTTCAGTTTTTTAATGAGTGTGTAATTTTGTTTTATAAGTAATTACTTAAAATAATTACGCCTAATTAGGTGTACCTATTGCGAAAAACAGAGAGAGATAAAGTGAAAACAAATATAGGAAATCGTATGGAACAGTGTTAAGTTACTATATACTCGTACAGGCGAGAGTACGGTCTATTGTAAATTATGAAATACTCTAAAAGCAAAAGTTTAAAAAGTACCTTTGAAATAAATATCAGATACCACAAATAGTGATTTGGCCGAATAACGTACATTCGACGAGTCTTTTGGTCTAACCGCCGCATATTTGGCAACCGAATACTCGGCAAAATTTAGTACATTTCACGGGTGACAAGTTCAAACCTGTATCAGAAATGTATGATGACGACGCACTTCATTCGTGATTAAGTCGTGTCACAAATCATTTTATTTGTCGATTTTGATAAGATTTATTTGTCATCTCCCGGTAGCGGTGTCTTCAATAAAAGGCTGTTTGCCAAAGCAGGTATAATATGTTAGGTAAAAAACAATAGTTTGTAACCCATTCATTATGACAAATGAAACAAATTAACATTACCAGGCACTACCAGGTTATATATTAATTCTTAATATTTTCGGTCTTTCATTTTAGTCTTTTTTATGAATTATAATTATTATTCTCCTTATTTCACTTAAAATATATAAATTAAATTAAAATTAAAATTAAAATTTTTATACATATGAAATGTAAAAATACCGAAAAACTACCGAGCAGCTGTGACGCGGCAAAAGTAGGTGATACCGCGTGGACAAGTTAGTGTATATGTTAGTCAGAAATAATATGTTGTATGAGTTTGCCTTCGAAACCGTTTTACAATAGTTGTAGAACACAAAGCTGTCAGAGGCTCTGAGGTCGCTCGTAAAATTGACCACCGTTTGATTCACTGCGTCTATTTATTGCTGTTTTATAGCCAACGACGTTAGATGTGTGGAACAAAATCCGAACTTGTTTCAACATATTGTTCAGCATATTATTTGTACTATTGCTCTATGTAGATATTCTTAGTAGACATTTTGTACACACAAACGCTGTTAGCTCTGTCTATAGGTCACTGATGAGGAAGACATATTTTTATGCTGAAGTGATGGAAAATTATTTTGCATCGCCGGTTTCTGGAGACGCAGTACGTGGTGTTTTTACTAAAAACAATCCGATGGCCGACTTCAGGCCCTCTACTACATTCTACAGGAGTTGATTTCAGACCCGGATCAAGTGATTTCAGATCTCCTACGACTTACAACAACTAACCACCAACCAGGCCCTATTGCGGCGAACGAGATAGACATCGATCTCTATTTCAAATTCGTTGAAACTTTTGTTGTTACAATATTATCAACCTTCATATTATCTTGTTAACAAAAAGACAAAAATTAATCCTTTATAAAAATTTCACTGACGTCATGATTTGAATGTATTGTAATAAACTGTATTCTTGATTACTTAAGTTTCATCCTTACAAATGATTTTTTGATAAAAGGGAAAGTAAATTCTTTTAAACATAAAATCAACAAACATGCAACCTTATTGATAATATCGCTTTTTAAGTCGATTTAAAGGAGCTATTTTTAAGGCTTCGTTTTTAATAAATTCTAGATGTTTCTTCGTTATGTAAACAATTATGTTATACGAATCAAACAGAAATGTCCGGTTTGAAATGGGGTACTGGGGATGACCCCAGTAACCATTCCATAACTCAAAGGTATGAACCTTTGAGTTATGGAATGTCATGTAGGGTATTCGGAATTTACCAAGTGGCGACCCTTGAGCTTATTTGCTTATATTCTAAATTCATGAACCTTTAAAAATTCGATGTTCACAAATCAAATCAACTATTTAAGTATCTATTGTCTTTTGTGTATAATGTATATTAAAAAAGTAAACATTAGGCATGCTTATAAATAAACATCTGTCTATTATTTTATCGAGTGCCAGTTTTCTTCTATCACGTAAAACAATTATTTTAAGCTCTGTATTTTTATATGCCCTCTTAACTGTAAGCTGCTGTCGTCCGGATCCCGCGGACTTCGCCAGACAATTCAGGAGCCCAAAACTCGCCTTTTCAGTGCTCCGGACGACGTAAGTGCCGAAAGTCGTGTAAAAAGTTGTATCCGGCTGCGAATAGCGCGTGTGGAATTCCGTTTATAAATACGCGAGTGCGGGCGCGGCGGGTCGAAAGTCGTGAACGTGAGTTTCTGTTCAGCACGAGCGCTCGAGGTAGTCGAGCGAGTGGTCAGCGGCGCCCGGGGCCGGCGAGCGCGGGCGCAGGGCTGCGGCACGCGCGCGCCCGCGGCATGCGCACGCGCCGATGATATTCACGGGCGGGGGGGCGCGTCGCCGCACCTCGCCCGCGCCGCGACCTGTGCGCCCGCCCGCCCCGCGACTCCATGCCGACTATGTGAGTCCCACAACTTAGCCTGATGCTTATCAATACAACATGTTGTTTCTTATATGAACCCCTTAACGTCATCGTTTCAAAAAAAGGATGGCGGTAGTCGTCGAATCTATTAGCTATCGCTATTGTTATCTAGTTGAAGACAATCAGCTGTGGAATTTAGAGTAAACAAACAGTTGGCCACCATGACATAATTTCTAATACAAAAACAGGTCAACTGTCTTGTAACTCTTTGATAATAAATGTCAACTGAGAAAAGGGCTTTAACTGTGTTTTTAGAACATTAGTAAAGGTAACATGTGCGTTTGTTGTTGTTTCTAAATTAGCGTGGAGGTTACAAAAAGTTTACTCTTTTCAATAATAAAAAGAACACACTAATTATAATTACACTAGTTTACAAAATTTAACTTTTTATTTATATCCCGAAACAAATGTATGTAAATATGTTAATCTACCTTCCTTAAACCTAAAAGTGTTAGTAGAAATATTTTATCACGTCTTAATTTTTTCCTGCAGTCAAATGTTTTTTTTTTTAACTACCCGACATGGTGACGACATTTTACTGTTTATTCGTTCACTTCAAACGACAGTTATCTTGCTTCGGATTGATTTAAAATGTCTAGTAAAAAGTGCAAACAAAGTCTTGATCGTTTTTGTTATGTTTGTGGCCAGTTTATATTTTCAAAAAAGAGAAGACCTATTGTAGATTCGTTAAAAAATGCATATCTTCATTATTTTGGATTTCCTGTTGCAAATCAAGATAAAAAGTGGGTGCCTCACGTGTTTTGCGAAAGTTGTAGAATCATCTTACTCCAGTGCTCATCGGGAGAAAAAGTTTACCTTCCATTTGGTTCACCAATGCTATGGAGAGAACCTAGTAATCATGAAAATGATTGTTACTTTCATGTTACGAAGACATTGGGATATAATAAAAAAAATAAGGCAAGTATTATATATGCCGAAGTTCCGTCTGTTACTAAGCCGATTTTACATTCAAAAGATCTACCACATTCAGTTTATCCCTGTAATTCGAGTGCAAATATATTAGATGACAATAACAGTGATGTTGAATTCAAGTCGATTTCTAGTGATTCTGACGAATTTTCACCTCAAGAAAACACTCCACATTTAATTAACCAAGCCGAATTAAATGACCTTATAAGAGATTTACAGTTGTCAAGATCTAAAGCAGAGCCTCTCGGCTCCCGCTTACAACAATGGAACTTGTTACTACCAGACACAAAAGTTACGTTTTTCAGAAACAGAAGCAAAGTTTACTCAAAATTTTTCAAAAGAGAAGGTGAATATTGTTATTGTACTGATATCCCGGGACTTTTTGAAGCAATGAATCAAAACTATGATAAAACAGAGTGGCACCTATTCATAGACTCTTCGAAATATAGTCTAAAAGCTGTTTTATTACATAACGGAAATAAGAAACCGTCCATACCAATAGGACACGCAGTGAATTGTAAGGAGAGCTGTGAAACAATGCGTACTTTAATTAATTTAATGAAGTATAAAGAACATCAATGGAAAGTGTGCTGCGACTTCAACGTCATCGGCATGTTACTGGGATTGCAGGGTGGTTATACGAAATACTGTTGTTGCCTTTGTTTGTGGGACAGTAGGCCGAAACAACATCATTATGCAACGAAAGAATGGCCTGTTTGGAATGAATATATTCCGGGAAAAATGAACATTAAACACGAACTGGTGGTTGATCCAAATAACGTCATTCTACCCCCTTTACACATCAAACTAGGGCTCATGAAAAACTTTGTAAAGGCGCTTGACAAAAACAGTGATGCTTTCCGGTATTTGCAAAAAATCTGTCCAAACATTACCGAGGGAAAACTGAAGGAGGGTATATTTATTGGCCCACAAATTCGTAAAATTATGAAAGATTCTCAGTTTGAAAACTTTTATCGGTTAAAGAAAAATCTGCTTGGAACTTATTTAAAATGCTTGTAGAAAAATTTTTGGGAAATAAAAAAAGTGAAAATTACGAAGAAATTGTTAATAATTTATTGAAAAAATTTCACAAACATGTCATTTTAAACATGTCATTAAAGATTCATTTTCTACACTCTCATCTGAATTTTTTCCCTGAAAACTTAGGAAGTATGAGTGACGAACAAGGTGAACGTTTCCACCAGGATTTAAGGAGTTTTGAAGAACGACATCAAGTATTTTGGGATGAAAATATGTTAGGGGATTACTATTGGTCCATCACAAGAGAAACTGATTCAAATAACTATAAAAAGAAAGCAAAAACTACTCATTTTCAATTTTTTTTTGTATTAATTCTAAAAAATTTGTATTTCTCTTTAATTTAATAAATATTTTTTAGAGCAGACGTGACCGAATTTTTTTATTATTTTTTGTAGATAATTTTACCTAAATACAAAATAAAATAACAACTTTCAGCTGGGGTATGAAAACCGTGTAAACTAGTGTTATTTACGAAAATAGGTTAGACCCTTTACTATGGAGGAGAAGACCCTTTACTATAAAGAGCAGCTGACAATATTCCAAAGTCTGACGAAAGTTCTAAAGTTTAGATAATACTTATTTCGTAAATCAATCAACCATAAAAATACTTAAATTTTAAATATCTACTTTTAGTGCCTTGGAATGTTGATTTGAAACTAATCCATACTTTCACCAAAATATATTGCTAAATCGGGATAATGTTTGTGAAAATTCAATGACTCCAATCAACTTCAAGATTCATCAACAGTTAAATAACATTGTGTGTTATTTACTTCAAAAAAATATATATTTCGCTTTAGAGTTCTTTTTTTGTTGCATACTCTTCTCAAATGATTTCACTTTCTTGCGGTTGATGTTTAGTACCACTGCATTTGCCTATCAGCATGATTGAGGATCTCACACTTTTTGACATTGAAATTGACGACAATAAATCTAGAAAACCACTTATGTGTCCTTTTATTTACTAGCGGCTACCAGCATTCTCATTTTACCATTATACATAATAGTATTAGCTATTGTCCACGGTTTTACTCGCGTGATTATTTCTTTTTTTAACTTTGTCGAACTTCCATACAACCACTCATTACTTTTTTACTTCCTGACGGGGAACAGTTCTTAAAAATCTTTCTTAGTAATGCTTACAACATAATAAGCGTCAGCTTTCAAAATTTTAAATTTACAGCCCCAGCGGCTTTTACCCTACGTTGATAAATGTCATTCAGGGCAAATGTCATATGTAGATCGACAGAAACACAGCATCCTGTTTTTTTTTTAATTTTTCCACTTATTCACAAGTGGATGCATTGGGTTCCCACAATAAACTTAGGGAACCAAATCAACTTCACCTGCAAGTGGTGCATCTATTAATTGACGGACAAGGCCCTGCAAACAAAATTTCCCGATTAGCGGCAAAAGGCTCGCCACCTATTACGTGGGACCAAAACACTGGCGAGAAATGGGCGTTTAATATGCCTCTGCCTACCCCTCCGGGGAAATGGGCGTGATTTTATGTCTGTATGTACTTATTTTCAAATCAATATAACTTTTTATATGAGTCAGGAAACTTTATTGCCAAAAAACGTAAGCTAAAATACCAACTTAACATTATATTTAATGACTTATTATAAACTGGATATTGACCATGTTTATTTTGCATACAAACATGGTAAATATCCCGTTTATAATAACTTAGCAAGCAAAAATGTTATCATGGTAGTTTTAAGGAAGTACAATCGGGTAATTGGTGTTGAAGAAAAGTGGAACCACGTTATCTAGTGACACAAAACTAATATTATTATTATTATTATTGCTTATTTTACAACTATTTACAATAAGGGTCTCTTTTTTCCAATCTGGGGAGTCAGAGGGATTAACGCATAAAAAAACTTCATATGTCATACGAGTAACCTAAAAAGGAAACACCTGATATCCCGACAGATCTCGAATCATCTACCCCTTACAGATGACCTCCTCGTATGTCCACGGTATCTAAAATTTGACGCAGAAACCTTCTCTTGATTTCTGAGTGGTGTTTTCATTAAAAACCACCCCAATGACGTCCTACGCAGGCAATGTAATTTCAGGTGCTTCAAGAATCGGTCTAACCGGACACTACCTTCCTGCCCTCAATTTCTTCAATAGCGAAATGACAGCCCAATCATGTTTTAATGCTATCAGGTTGCCACATTATCCTGTGTCGCTAATCTGCTACCGCTGATTCTTCGTTCGGGATCTGCCCTCTCTCGATCTCTTTCTGGAGTATCACAGCTTCACAAAAAATGTTCACTGGTGTCACATCTGGCCATGTTGACTCTATCAAGTATGAAATCTGTTTAAATATCTAAGGTGCAATTAATACTTATATAAAATCAGTGGGTACTTATAAAAATTAAATTAAACAATTCTGAACAACTTAACAAACAAATATTTTGTAAGTCTTATTTACAATTTTGGCTATTTGTTATTGTCCGTTGTTTCACTTTTCAAATGTCAAATGCCCGTAATTCCGCCATTGACTGTTTACTTTTACAATTATTTAAACATTTCGGCCAATCTATCTCTCAATTTCTTTAAGTAGTAACGAATCTATTTTTTGTTTAGATTAATAGAAGAATTAATAGAAGCCATAATTCTGTAACCAAAAAGTATTATGTTTAGACACTAATGTATTTCTTTCAAGATTTCTCATTTGTTCTATCAATAATCAATAATCAACAGCCTTTAGCAGTCCACTGGATAGTTGGACATAGATCTCACCTTAGCAAGGAGGTTTTGGTCTACTATACCACGCTGGTTAGATGGATTTGTATAGGGTTTGTTTCAAGTTTTCCTTCTCTTTGCAGTGATGTTGTCTTGCATATTTTGTTACCTTATCCCTTACACAATAATCAATCAGATGAGATGTAACCATAGTCACCACAGAGTATTTTTGAATGTAATAACCATACGGATGCAGTAGCTTTTTAAATGTACGTTTTATTTGTATATAGATATTTAAATTGGGCATGGCAACAATGTTTGCAGATGCTCAATTTAAATTGAGTCTTGCTGCCTTTTATCTACAAATCATTTAAAGAGCAACTAGCATATTAAAAGCGAGGGTTCCTTACAAAAACCCTGCGTTCGCTTAAGAAACCGTTTTGCAATAGTCTGATTAACATTTAGATACTCCAAATTGTGCTGGCAATTTTTATTTTCGTTAAATATAAAACTTATGGATACAAAAGAATGTCCTTAGGGACACTTACTAAATTTTTCGCAATACCTCAAGAATCTTTTCAAAATTGTTCATCAGCTCCTGGAGGTATGAGTTCTATGAACGTTACAAATTGTTATATTATACAAGTTTATACAGAACCAAGCCACAGTCTTGGTGTTTAATATACAGAAATTAATCTGAGTAACAATTTATCACCACATTTGCAAAAGTTACTACTCGTTATCGACATCAATAGCTAGAATTAGTCTAAAACAAATGATTAATTCTAACCAGTAGCGGTGTCGTAACACAAAACAGAACTAGTTATTATAGAATAAAGATAGGTATTGGAACGCCTCCTTCAGTATTGAATGCCGACGCGGTCATTTCTCGCAGCGCTCATAAAACAGTTTACAGTCGAATCGATTTAAAAATACAATCATTTGTTTTCAGTTCACGCAAACGTAAGAAATATGTTACACAGTTTTCAACAAGCTGTTCTTATAAAATTGACCCAACTTTGAACGATAAACTTCAAACGAATTTTGTAAAAATTTATTAAAGGAATCAGTTTTTTTCACTATGTTACTTCAATAAGTTATGTGAAATTTTAGTTTCTATTCAATAAATTATCGAAATTACATCAACTATCAAGTTATGTTTAAGACTGTTCTACCAAGAATTCATGTTGTGAATCAATGAATATTTAGGGAAAAACCTTTACTACGATGGTAAACAAATAAGCAGCAAACACATCTACAAACACGTGCCACACCTGTATTACTCACATGCAGGGCTTGATTTTTCTATAGACTAAGAGTACTGTACAGTACTGTATTTGTTTTTGCATGCATGTATACACTTTATTTAAATAAATAATTGTCCAATTTTACAATTGCTTTTTCAAATTACACATTTACAAATTGGGTATCAACAGTGCAGAGAGTTCTTTAAAAACTTTGAGAAACTTTGAGGGTGTTTCACAACTCTGTAAGCAATCAGATCTGAGCATTGTTTCTTATAATGGGTAATTAGTTAGTCAGTTAGTTATATGTGTTAGTTCCAATTTAATGAGTTTTTGATTCAGGAAAAACCGGATAATAATCCGCTATTACTGTCTCTATCCACTAATAGCTTTTTAAGTGCTTATTGGGTTAAGATAAGTTTGATTCAGCAATCGATTTCCCTAATTTATCTAATTTCGAAAGACACTTATAAAATTAGCCAATATTTTCATCGAGATTATATTTCGATTAAGAATCCTCTTGCTCATCCATCACCTTACGCATCGATGATATTGGCAATCGTTTAAATTGTAGATCGAGAATTGCAATGCACAATCCAAGGCTAGCTAAAGTCTTGAAAAATTGTCGCTAGTTTTATCAAGTCTAGTCGATAATAAAATCACAAGGAACAAATTAATCAGGTTCTTATTGCTGCTTCTGAAGCCCTTCGTCTCCTGCGAGGTTACTATTGCTCTGAGTACTTCCTCTAACATGTCGCTTTAAATATTGGGAGAAGTTTTTTAAATAAATAAATTTTTTCATTGTGACTGACGCCACACTATGTAACTATGTAGGACTTTCGGTAGACTATTAATTTGCTATTTAAGTTATAATAATAAGCATGGAATAAAATGTCAATGAGATGTTACATAAACACCCTATTTGCCTATTTAATGGTAAACTTACTTATTTATTTATTTTAATGCAGGTATGGTAGGATTAAATAATAATGATATAAATAATATTAAACTTACTGTTAAATTACTGTCTTTATGTATCTTCTGAAAGCAGTTGTTATTTCATACCAGTAAGTTACCTTATAATTTTGTCAAGTCTAAATTTAAGACTTCAAATCAGAAACTACCTCTACGCATCTCTGAACTTGCAGGTGCTTAATGTAGTCGACGAATTCCATGGGTTTTACGATCCGACAAAGTGTAGTATCCACGCGATTTTATTTTTAAACCTGTAATTGCTGATGTTCTAAAAAGAAGGCGCCATTTTAATACTCGTTCATGTAGTATGCTAATATTATATTTAGTGAATTAGCATTGTATAATGAACGTGTAATAATGATAATGCAATGTGTAATAATGTAACGTGTTTCTTTATTTTCAAAGTGTCGACTTGTAAGAGAAACTATGATGTTATAGTAGAAGTGATAGTTGAATGGGTGATGACGCACAAAGTATTACACGAGTGGCATCGTACCGCGGGTTCCGGCTATTAATACCCGTGCATTTACCACGCGGTTCCACTCAACCTTGGTGCTCGGTACTCTTCACTCGACGCTAAGGTGCGACCAAGTTTACTTCTGTTTCATATTGACTTGTTTATGTATACTACAGTGATTCATGCAACAGAATATCTTATGTATACCAACTTACATTACTTGTACATGCATGATAAAACTTAAGGCTTTTTTTTTAAGTTTGATTTTTAAGAGATCAGGTATTTCTAGCTATTTCTGAAGTCACGCTACGACCCTGGGGTCCAGAGAAGTGATGATAAACTCTTGGGTGAAACTGAAAGTTCATATTTGCTTAAGTACGAAATTAAAAATGACATGATTAGAATGTGCAAAATATAGGTAAAAGTTTATTTTGACTGTCGATTTATTTAAAATTGAATTACTTATAAATTAATTTTATTTAAGTCTTGTATTTGGTGCGTAGTTTTAATATTATATGTGTAGATAAAAGGTGCATCGTTTTGTCTACTGTTACAGTAACACTATAAATCGACCGAAAGCACTTTTACTGCAAACTCTTTCTTCAAATAGCAAAAATATTGTTGACAGAACAGGTTGGACAAAGTAATTTTGACTGTAAAATTGGGTTTAATGTCTAATAAAGTGGTTTTAGCTCAGTAAAATATCACTGGAAGGTTACCAGCAGTTCAAATTGAGTCTAATATTATTCACAAGCACTATTGTCGAAAGCTGCGCTCAAAAGTTATTTAGACAATTTCAGGTAATTTTGGCGGCCTAAAAGTATTGACTGTAACAGTTGCGCATACCTAGATCTATATCTACATGCAACTGGTACTATTATGCAATCTAAAAGCGTTTAGGTTTTATTCTATTTATATGTTTATTAATATAAATGACAATAAACTCGAAATTCAAGTTAGTCTTTAGTTGAATTAGTTACTTTCAAGAGATCAGAAAAATGGCCGTTTTTAAATACAGAATAAACAGGTTTTAAAAGGTGGATGTGAATTTGTTGAGGTCTGCTATTTAAAAAGATGTAAAATCCATTACGAGATAGGTTGTACCTAGATTTCATACTGTTTACTACAAATCACAATACCTTTTGTGTTAGTTAAAATGTATAGATTTAAGGGCATACTAAAGCTAATGGCTGCAAGACCAAGTTATCCTATCCTGTAAATCAAAAATAAACAACAAAATATAAAAATGAAACTTTAAATTATTACAGTTGAAGGGAACATGTATCTATTAACACAGATGCAAATCAAATGTATTTGGGTGTGATCGAATGATACACATCAGCAACACATGACAAACGAATTCTCAATTTTGGCTATTTGACATTAGTCGTCTAATCGTATTTCAACTGTGGTCATCCGAATCCATGCCAGGGAATTTACAGACCTTGATCACTGACGCTTTCTATGCAAATACCGGTGTGTCTAGTGCCGTCCTTACGGCTGAAAGGGCGTTACATAAATGTATGAAAGTTTTATGTTTATTGGCGATGACAGTTTTGTGCAGCTCCGCCAGTGGGTGTGACGTATAATTTGGCGAATCGGCGATGCGTCGTGCTCGCAATATCAGTAGTGTGCGATGTCATCTTGGTTTCGGGTATGTCCATTTTCACGTTACACATCACACACGAATTCTTGGCTTTCGTAAAGTTTCACATTGATATAGCTAAATAAGAAACACGTATGTTGTAGATAAACATTATATCTTGTAGCGGAGCGGAGCGATGGGCGGAGCGGGCTTACTTAACCAACACCAACGTACTAACTGAGAATAATAGGGAGTATTCTTATTTTAGGAATATTCTAAAATATTTTCGTGAGTTCTGTTTATCTAAGTGTAAAGTCTTAGAAGAATATTACAATAAACCGATTTGTACACGAAGTGTGTTCTAGCTTAGTACATGTTTTCGTATTGCCAGGTGTATCTTACAGTTCTCGAATCATTGAATCTTCAAGTATGAATCAGGACAATTATTCATAAACTAAAAATAAACATTACTTGACTAATTAACGGCTATGCTGTAAGTAGTATTATAATTAATATTCTCGTATCACATTTGACATATTTGCAAATTAAATACATAATTGTTTTCGTATTGAATTAGCTTACTTACATAAAAGACAGAAAATCAGTTTCTAAATACTAAGCACATCCTAGCATGTAGCTTATGTGTTGAGGGCATACACTTTTTGCGTATCAGCCAACAAGCTAGGGCTAACAGTGATAACGCATGACGAAACAAAGTATTTTTGTGCGTATAGAGATTGTGTTTTTGTGTGCCGCAAAGTAAATGTACGGATCTTATACGTTTTTCTGTGTAATTATATGTTCTTGTATGAATCGATGAATTAAAATTAATCGTTAATCTATAAACTAAATTTATCTTCGAGCTCGTATGTACATAACTACAATAGATTTAAAGAATTAAAAACAGCTCATTGCATATTTACACCGACTGGAGTTTTAATTTGTTTTTTTTTTTTATTTTTTTTTAACTATTTCATAATGTTATTCTGAGATGTGTGAAATTACAATAATTATTACATATAAATAACTTAAGAAGATGTAATCTTAATACTCTGGAAATGAAAGAAACGTCTAGTTTATATTTTTCAATGTCATTTTGAAGCCCAGATTTATTAAGAAAGAAATACGTATTTGGCATCGCTTTTTCTTATACCATGTGTGTGCATGAAATGTTGGCAATCAGTCAAGCAAGTGCAATTAGCGCTGACTGACACAATTGCCGGAGCTCCCAAACATTAAACAGTTAATCGCACCATCCAAATGAATCATAAATGTTTACCAACCTCAGAATTGTATTAGATACATGTAAAACAACCATAAAATATATTAGGTTAATATAAATAAATAATTACTGTATGGAATTTATATGAGGACTTACATCTATTAGTTATGACATAGACATGAAATATCTGGGCCCGATCCTCGATGATAGGTGGCGGGAACCGGTACGAGGACCGAATTTAATACGATGGAGGCGCCAGGGGGCGGACCACGACAGGGCTCAAGGAATAAGAGGGCCTCTGTTTTATCTAAGACCACCTGTAAGCCCAGGACCTTAATGCGCCCAACTACCATAGAGATACTCCAGGTAGCCAGACACGCATCCTCTTGAATTTCGCGTCCAGGGCTGTTACCAGTATGTCATCGGCATAACAAATTACGCCCAGTCCGGTGGGAAGACGACCTCGAAGGGCCCAGTTGTATCCCTTGTTTCATGAGGTCCGAGAACAAATCCTTGTGGTACACGGTACGACATGAGCTGACGTCCAAAAAAGATCGATTTTCACACATGATGGTACGCCACTAGCCACCTAAGGTATTTTGGCACCACGTAGTAGAGAAGTGCTTCCCTGCAGCTTAATGACAGATTATTGAATG
This sequence comes from Hypercompe scribonia, assembly GCA_949316085.1. Taxonomy (NCBI): domain Eukaryota; kingdom Metazoa; phylum Arthropoda; class Insecta; order Lepidoptera; family Erebidae; genus Hypercompe; species Hypercompe scribonia. The sequence goes on along the minus strand of OX438967.1, from coordinate 7,189,807 downwards.
CGTTGGCGATGTCCAGCAACAGCACGTCGTCACAGTTCCCCGACTCTTCGGTCACGGCTCTCAACCGCAACACGGCATTGACCATCGAACGTCCCACTTGAAAGCCGAATTGGGCGTCCGACAGATCGGGTACCACGTACCAGTAACACGATAACACGATGGGCCGAAACCGAATCGGCAGGCCGCCCATCTTTAGCAGGATCAGCTTCAAAATTAGCTTCAAACTAGTGTCCAAAAACCTCCCTGAGGCAGACTGACATATGGTCGAGGGGTCGGGTCTGCACTCTGTCAGGTATAGCGTCCAGCCCAGGAGTGGTGTTGTCGGAATGGATCCATAGAATAGCCATCCCTCCCATTCCCTGGCGGATAGAACATTTTCCTCGACCATCTTATTGTCTCCGACCAAGGAGGCTATTGACGGGAGTGGGTTCTTCACGCTACAGCAAAAGGCCCTCAACCACAAGAAGCTGGGCTGTATGACCTTTGTACTTGGCCGACGTGTGAAAATTAACCCGTACCTAATCTAATCCAGTGGAAGAATTATTTTCTTATTATGTGGTTATTTTCTTAAAAAATATTGCGAATATGAAGAATTTATTACTAAAACCCAGAAAAGGCTGTACATGCATGAATTTGAATGGTGTATCGAATTAAAGAAGGCTACTTGTGATGTGTAATAAAAAAGACTCTCGTTTTTGAAAATTATAAAAGAAAAGTATAATGTAAAATAATGGAAAAATAAACAAAAATTTCACATAGAAATGAGGTTATATATTTAACATTTAATTTAATAATTCAATTTAGCTTAGTGAGATGTGATGCATCAATGAGATTGAATGTCAGTGCGAAAGGCCTTTGGGCAACTTTCTGAGAAATAACTTCTATTTGTTAACTTCGCTATCACTACTTTGTGATTACACAAAAGATTGCAAAGCGTGTACAGAAATACATATTTACTTAAAAAAACTACGTTAAAAAAATACCAGTGGCTCTAAATTATTATTAACCAAAGTACGCTATTGAAAGTTAATTTACAAAGAGAAGCACCAATTCTTCAGTTATTTTCATTAAAACGTATAACATATGCAGTAATAAATTTAACATTTCCTGTAATACTCCAAATTAATCAAAACTCATATAATTCTAAACTATTCACAATTTTATTTAGGTTCGCCCCAATGTGTGTCAAGTGCACAAGAGGTTTTGGAACTGTAATCGTTTTCAGACGGATAAATGTATGTACATATTTCAAAATGATTAACTGTGTTTAACAGCGGTCTGATTAGCTTTATTGCTTTTGGTAACTGTGGTAATTTTTACTTATTAAATAACGTTTTGGGTACTTTGGCACTAAAGAGTACATAACTTTGACAAAACATTTAAATAAAAACAAATCTGGTACACAAAATAACTAACAGTGAAATTAACGTAGGGGTAAAGAGAGTTCCCGTGACGTTTGTTAAGGATGTAGGTGTAGGCTGACGTCACAATTTAGAGCCGTTAATCCTTACTAAGTTATCCGCTATTTAGCTGTGCTCCTGTTATATCTAAAATGAATAAAGCGCACACTGCGGTTCTTTGAAACTTGTACCGTTATGTTATTGCCATAGTTATAACGTATAACGTTGTCAAGTGTGGGCATTTATTTTTACCTTACCTAATTGAAATCTCTCATTTATGTTTTTCAGTGGTTGCCGGGCGGGGGTTGCGGCGAGGGAGGTGAGGGCGCCGTACGCCGCTCCCGTGGCAAACGTATTACACAGCGACGCGGTGCTATCAAACATAATAAGTAAGTTCGTACATATGACTATGTCAGGCATACTTTAGATTTAGGGTTAGTGGAAAGACCCTAGGAATTAAAAGTGCCATTGTTATGTGATATACTTGCGGCACTGCCACTTTTGCACTACTGACTTAGTCCAAGACTTCATTCACATAATTATTTCTAACTTTGATATTGACAAGCTTTCGTACAACCGCTTATTTCTAGAAAATATTTTAATTCTTTCTTAGTGGGTGCCTCTAACGAAAAATGCACCAGCTGCCAAAAATTTAAAGCTTGCGTCGTCTAGAATCTATGTTGATGATTACCCCATCAGTTAGGGTAAATAATTTAAGACGAAGATGATGACGTACTCCTAGCTGATTTCGACCACGGCAGTCAGTCTTGACGAAGATCAGCAAACTACGCAGGAACTATTACAGTGTGCAAGTGTGTGCACAAACACAGGTGTACTCTCTGTTCCCACACTCTCATTATCCGACGGGACGGTTATTCGACACGACTGGGAGATCAGGCGCAGGACCGATGGCTTTACGTGCTCTCTTAGGCACGGGGCTAAGACTCCAATCTTCAAATTCAGAGCTGTTATAAAATATTTCTGTAACGAGAAAAACTCAATAACACTTTTTGACCCGACCTGAAAATCAAGCCCGACACCTCTCGCCGTCGCTTAAGCTAACCGCTAGACTAAAGAGGCAGTTTAGTTAAATTTTATATGTAAATATTAAAGTTTTATCATTATGAATTCACGTCTCTTCACTTCAAAAAATATAAGAAGTAGGAAGTAAATATGTTTGGACTATAATTTACACAGTCATATTACAACATATCACAGAGAAATTTTAATTTAATATCAACAGTGATTTATAGTTTACAGGTGGACATAGGCTTCTTTAGAAAGACGATTTTGCTTTTTAAAACATAAATATCCCATTGAATGTTAAACTGCGTACAAATAAGCTTAAAAATTATGGTGTTCTGTCATTTTGTCAATACTTGGAATGTATAAAATGTCTTGACTCGAAGCTGCAGTGAAACAAACATATTGTTGAACAGATTTTCTAAGAAAAATATCATTATCTGACAGAAAAACAGTCTGGGTGGTATTTATCTAATCACTATTTTCAAAGTCACTCAACAGAATGTTGTAGGAATGTTGTCGACATTCAAACAGCGAATAATATATGTATATTCTGTAGTAATTTTAAGCAAAAATTACTCTGTCAGATGATTTAAAAAGCAGCGTATTATTTCTATGATTTTCTAAGTAATGAAATAAATTATATTATACTTACATAGACTAGACTTACTACAAAAAATATGTAATTATATTGCTTTTGTAATTAATATATATACACTTTTTTAAAGTAAGATTTTGTGTCTTAATTTTTTTCGTACATTCACAATTATGCTATCTTTTCCTGTCTGCAAACGATTACATTCGTATTCGCATTGGCGTCAGGTAGGCGGTTATCATTGAATTAAACCGGCCAAAACTATTTTGTAACGTTACATTGAACTAACCTCTAACAAAATTAAAGAAATGATGATAACCAGATCCTAAAGTGTACCCAAACCTATATTTAAATATTAATATAACAGTAAAACGAATTATATCTTGAGATTAAGTTTGAGAATTAAAAGCTTACTTTCAGAGTTTCAGGAGTTCGATAATTTTAATAGAAAACCCTCAAGGATAGGTATTTCCAAGGCATTGTGAAAGTGTGAAGACTATTTTTGGTATCAGTGATATATCTATATACATACAACGATTAAACTGCTAATCTATTTTTGAGTCTGTTGGTCCCCCAATTCATATTGAATACAGAAAGAAAAATTTTGCTTTTGTTGTATTAAGTTAAGAGTACATCGTTCAAAATCGATATCTTTACAAAACAATTGTTGAAACGATCCTGATTTTAAATGGGTGGTTATGCATGTATTTTGTTTTTATGCTTTAAATATTATATCAACAGCTTTATAAAGATGTACTAACATAAAAGAAACATCCGACGTGGGCTGATACATTTTTGTGATTTAGCGTGATTTTCTTTAGCCCGTATCTTATTTTTCCTATTGTGACGTAATGAAGAGGAAATATAACAAGTGGTAGATAATTCCTAAGCAATATATCACGCCTCTTCTAGCCTGATTCTGCGCATCTTCATGTTTGAGATTTTTTGGCTGGCATATGATTACGTCGATCTATCATGAGTAACGCCTACGTAAATGTTGTTACCTATTTAAATACTTAACACAATGTACGACAGACGTTATGTAATTTATTGAATTTTACTGGAACGCGTTTTGTTATACTTCATTACTTTATAATCTATAATTTAAGTGTGCATTTGCGCTGGAATTGAGATGCCGCGCCAAGATGTCTCATCTCCATTTTATGCACATTACAGTGTAATTTTATTTACTAATGATAATAAAAGTCGTCATAAACACATGATACGAAAATTCCTGTCTCGCGGTGATAAAATAAAATTTCGACTTATAATTGTAACATTTTCAGTTTTAGGAAGCTAAATGATTTCTTTCTTAAATACTACCTAGCTAATTCTAATGATATGTCGGTCTTTATTGTTATTTTCTTGTGCTTCTCTCTTCGCATCGGTAAATGTAAATATGACATGAGTACTCGAACCATTTGCTAAGAGAAAAAACTACGACTTGCTAGTGTAGGATTGCTTGTTTGAAAAGAGATATTACTTTCTAAATCTAAACTAAGCAAAGCTTGTTGATATTACTTTACTTTGTAAGCCCAAATACATATTAACTCGAAACTGAACGTCGAATCGAAATAAGTTTTATGACGTCACTCCACCTTGGAATTCAAATATTATAAAATACATTTATATTTTGTATTTGTATCTTTACAGAATTCACGAGGTGAATGGTCACCGTTTCGTGGCGAAGTTCTTCCGTCAACCAACATTCTGTGCGTTCTGCAAGGAGTTCTTGTGGGGCTTCGGTAAACAGGGCTACACCTGCTCTGTGTGCCAAACGACGGTTCATAAGAGATGTCATCACAAGCTTCTCGGGAAATGTACAGGATCGTCTGCATATTCAGAATCCACCGTGGTAAGTATTTCTAGTGCAAAGTACTTAAATCTCTACTTGCGTTCTTTATCATTTTTTGTGACTGGTCCGCTTGCAAGTTTAATGTGATGTTAAATACCACATGGCCTTCTTCAAAATTGAAAAGTGATTTAAAGAAGTCTGATCCAAAACTAGAGAGGGCCTGTATTATGAAAATCAGGTTGTACATTACATAATGTATGTATTTACGAAAAAAAGAAGTATATGTGTTATTATAGCAGTTGTCTAATATCCATAGTACAAATTCTGCTCAGTTTGGGACTAGATGGCGTTGGGTGTCAGTAGTCCAAAATTTAAATATCATATTAAAAAATGTATACATTCTAGATACTTTTCACTCAGACATAAAACAAATAATGTATGTTGAATGGTGCATTTTTGTCCTGGATGGGAACCGAACTTCTGTCTTAACAGTATACTACACTATCAAGTCAATCCAGGGTAGAAATTTTAAGATACTATTAGAACTCACATTCTGATTTTTTGATAATACAAGTTTCATCATTGGATACTAATACTTACTGCCATAAGAATCGTACATACATTTACAAACAATAATTAACATTTATTTGAGATTTATTAAATACTAACACTTAAACAATTTCCATCTTTGCAGTACCTTCGGGAGCGGTTTAAAGTGGACGTACCACACAGGTTTCGTCCACACCAATTCATGTCACCCACTTTCTGCGATCACTGTGGGGCTATGCTATATGGCTTCTTCAAACAAGAGCTCAAGTGTCAAGGTACAGTTTATATTACTCCACTTCAAAGTAGAAAATGGATACCTAATTGACCAGCTTTAAATATTATCAGAACTTGTAGATAGTATATATTGCGTATGTGTGCATAAGTGTACTCGTATGTGTTTTTGGTTAATACGCACTAAGCAAGATCCTTTGGGGAAGGCCTCTACAAATATTGTATAGTTTATCTCGTTAGTTGATATTTATTTGGCGCGCAATAGTGAAGTTCAGGCTTATAGCTTGGATTTAGTTTGGACATTATTAGTAGCAATAGTTGAGTTTATGACACTCTTGGACACTCTTTACATGGAAACACAAAATGTGCGTTTTTTTTGTTGTTGGGGTGGAAAATCCCATCGGATCTCCGGTTCCTCGGGGACGCAGGAGCCAGGAGTATGTGGTATTTCCACTAAAAACCACCCCGGCGGCCGGTTTCAGGCGTCCTTTTCTGAAGGGGACCCGGACCATATTATTCCAGAATCAACGCCGCGCCTAGTCAGACCCTATCCTGAGGAGGCCACAAAGGTATTACCTATCAATCCGATTGTCATAATTTGTTGCAACCCGATCACATTTTTGCGGCCAGGCTACAACAAATTATCCTATCGCCGACCGTAGCAACTAATCCGCCACCAGAGGTCCCCACTCACTGGCGGCTCGCGGTCCCGTCGACAGCTCATAACGCTGCAGATGTCTTCTTCACTCGGGATCGGCCCTCTCCCGATTCCGTTCAGCGGTCTCTTTTTGGAGTATAACAGCTTCGCAAAAAGAGACTACTGCAACCCAGCTTTCTTTACCCACCAGCATGGCAACAACGATGCTGGCGGTGACAGGTGTCGTCCTATTTCATCAGCTAGGACTCCGTGTTCAGATGCCCACGCGGGTCAGTTCTCCAGCGTATGCTGGGCGGAATCCTAGTTGGCCACGCAGTGGTGACAGTGTGCTGTCTCCTCGCGTACGATCTTATTCAGATACTCACCGAAGCAACCATACCCGGTGAGTATCTGCGTCAATTGGTAGGTGACGCGACCTCCCTCCCTACCTACTCAAGCTTCGAGGTTGAGCAGAACGGAACCGACAGCGCATTGGCGAGCATTTTGTGGCTGTTCCAGCCGCGCGCGCCATTATGCCAATGGCTGTCGGTGAGCGCTCCGGCACATTTCGAGCTCATCCTGGTCTTCCTCGCTCTCACCCCTGCGGATAGCACGAATACGGTCATAGACCCCGCCAGGATATCAAAAGGCGGGTAACGTACCAGGACTGATGCCGCCTTAGACGAGATGGTGCGGTATCCTCGTACGATCCGAATGGCCGCTACCCGCTTAGCATTGTCTATACCTACGAAATGAATATTTGACGTATCTACTACATACTCGTATATACAGATATACATAGACAAGATTTCTTTGTCGAAATAAATAGAAGCAACTTAATTCAACTTCCAACGCCATTGCTAATACTATCTGCAAGTTCTTAATATTTAAGAAAACTCTACATCCATATTTAATTATTTTAAAAGTTTATTTAATCTAATAATATTGATCCTATTCTATTTTTACTGCAATGTTCTACTTTTTACAATGAGCTGTTTGTATTTTTGTATTAATTAACAAACACAGATATTTCTTACTTATTGTCACATAGATGACTAAACAGTCTTGTGTATAATGTAAGACAACTAACTAAGATAGCTTCAGTTTAGTACATAAATAAATATAAGACGTCATTTTATGACTATTTTACAAAATAACAAATGACAAATCTAATCACGCTAAAAAAGTCATTGTGGAATAAATAAAACAATAAATTTAAACACACGAAATTAATCACGTACAACGAATGATTTGATCACGCGACAGGTGTTCAAGGTTGTGACTAATGATAGTAATGTAATCTTTGTACATCGGTCCCCTTACAGACTCATTATTGATTAGTCTTGTCATCTTATGTACTAAAGTGGAGCTAATGTATTATATTTATCTTTGTTTCGATTGTGCATGACGTGTGTTGATTGCATTTTAAAATATTCTTATTTAGTATGCTTTATTGCAATGCGTGAATTGCATTGTCTATTATTGTTTGGTCCACTTTTTTGAATACTCTCTAAAATAATGTGTCGTGTTTGTTCAATAACGCTACTAAGCTTTTTTGACATTTATTCATTATTTTGTCATGTTAAATTAGATATAATTTTAGTCTTATTTATAAGTTCACCTCTCCCCTGTTCGCAACTAATTTTAGAATTTTAGGATTCATAAAAGAAGTATTATTTATAAAGTATGGTTAGTCTATAAATCTGTAAGGAAAAAACACAGCATATCGCTAATATTCAAAATACCGTCGAAGAGGTGTGAAGTGACGTATAAAAGGAAATATATCATACATATTTAATTAAAATGTAATTAAATTCAAAATTTTGACCTTTTAAATATATCTGTATTTACGAAGGACAATAGCTTAAATGTATAATTGAATTAATAAATACCGATAATACACAAAATAATAGGACAGGTATTGCAACAATCACGAAATAGTATTAATATTTAACACGCAGGTTACATTTATACTTTTGCACATGTATATATAGTCTTATTTATTTCATTACTAACCTAAATTACTAATTTATCATTACAATATATCTAATGAAAAACATGTAGTCGATCCATCGCTACAAGACAGAAGGAAGAACATCAACAGTATTTCGATAGCGAAATCGTAAGTAAAAGTAGTGGTATATTGCTGGTTAAATATTCTGTCTTATTTAATATGTCACTGATGAGGTTAGTAATGTGCTAAGTTATTTTAAGTATAGTTTAACTTATCCAAGATAACCTAATACATGTATGGCACTACGAATAGTGTAACACTTGTGGTTAAGTTACACATGCGTGCGCTACGCATGTGTAACTTAACTTAACTTAACGAGAACTCTGTAGACGTAGAATTGCGTAGATGGCTTTTGTACTCCTACGCAACTTCTGTTATTCTAGTATTAATTAGTTTTTATAATATAACACTTTGTTATCTAACTATTTTATATAAATCTAATCTAACATTGATATGAGTAATCTTAAGTATACTTATAATTTTTATATATTTATGTTACGCGCAGACTACACTTGCAACTAAAATGTTACAAGTGAGGTACCAAACTTTCAATTGTTCCGCTAAGAATAAGGGCAAGGGGAAGGATTTGTACTCAATAAGAAATCAATTACCTAAAAATGATTGATACCAGTTTGTCGTGAGCCTCCGGTCGAATCTCGCCCATGTGTGTCTCCCATGAATTCTTTAATCAACCTATCGCCGTCCACTGCCGAACGAAGGTCTTGCCCAAGGAACGCCAACCATCCCGGTCTTGAGCAATTCGCATCCATCCGCTGCGAGCCACCTTCTTCAAGTCGTCGGTCCATGGCGTCGCAGGGCACCCTACACTACGTTTGCCCAATCGTGGTATCCATTCTAGTACACTTCGGCTCTAGCGATCATCGGTTGGTCTGGAGACATGGCCGGCCCACTTCCACTTCAGCTTACTGATTCTCCGTATGATGTCAGTTACTCTAGCTCTCTGTCGAATAACCTCGTTACGAATTTTATCAGCCAGAGAAACACCTAGCATCACACGCTGAGCTACTTTAAACTTATGGACTAGTCACATGGCGAGTGTCTACGTTTCGGCGCCGCATTTCATTACAGGTAGAACGTACTGGTCCAATACTTTGGTCTTTAATGATTATGAGATCGGCGACTCGAAGATGTGATGAAAATTTCCAAACGTCACCCAGCCCAGACGAATTCTCCTATCGGCCTCCTGATCGAAGTTGTGTCGGCCAAGTTTGATAGTTTACCCAAGGACGATATCTTCTTGCACAATCCCGATAACAACGCCATTTATGGTTACGGGACTCGGGGACACATGCCTATTATGCATTATTTTCGTTTTTTCAATATTCATCCCCAGTCCCACTAGTTTTGAAGAATCGTCCAGACTGTTGAGCATTTGTTCCAGATCTTACAGAGACTCCGCCAGGATAACTATGTCGTCTGCAAACCGCAAATGTGATAGATATGGGCCATTGATATTGATTCCCTGTCCGTTCCAATCGAGCGCTTTGAAGACGTCTTTCAATGCATTGGTAAATAGTTTCGAAGATATAAAATCTCCCTGTCTTACCCCACGATAAAATTGGATTCGTCTTGTGCTCTTTTCTTGTACTTGGACGATAATTGTTACAGCTTCATATAGGTATATGATAACCTGAACATATCGGCAGTCGACCAGGCATCTCTGCATGAATTCCAGGACAGCCCAGGTCTCGACGGTATCGGCTTTCTCGTAGTCCATATACGCTAGACAGAGAGGCTGATCATATTCCTCTGGGTTTTCGATTATTTGCCTTAGAGTGTGTATGTGGTTCACTGCACTGTAAGCTTTTCGAAACCCAGCCTGTTCCAGGGGTTGGAAGTCATCAAATGTTTGGGTATGACGATTCGTAATAACCCTTGAAAACAACTTATATATATGGCTCAGGAGTGAAATTGGGCGGTAGTTTTTCAGTAGAGTTTTGTCTCCTTTTTTGAAAAATAGCACTACCACGCTCCTGCTCCATACCTCCGGTGTAGTGCCAATATGAATGACGGAATTAAAGAGCTTCGAGAGCTCGACTAATATAGGTATTCCACCGGCTTTTAGGAGCTCTGTTGTAATTCTGTCTTCACCAGGAGCTTTGTTGCTGTTAAGTTGTCCGAGTGCCATTCTAATCTCATCAGTTCATCTGAGAAGTGGCGAGTCAGTCTAGCACGCGGGTCATCCACCTGCTGGTCTCGGGTGGACGGGTTCGTGAGGTGTATAGAGTCTCATAGAACTTTGCGACTTCAGCGAGAACCTCTGACTTAGAGGTGACAGTGGTGCCTTGAGCAGTTTTTAATTTAGTCAGGTGGCATGAGGTTTTTGGCTTGGCAAGGACTTTTGTGCCCTTTTTTCTTAGAATTGTGTCCTCAATCGCTCGTGTGTTTGTTTGGTGAATGTCTCGTCTTACCAGCCACTTTACCTGCCTATTCAGTTCCTGACGCTCAGATGGACTGATATTTGTTGTCTCTCGTCTTTTCCTCATAATATCTAAGGTCTCACTTGTGAGTTTCGACTTGCGCCCAATACTCTTCGGTCGAAAATGGTTTGAACCCATCTCGCGGATGATGCGTACTAGGCTGTTGGCGGCGTCGTTTACGTCCTGCAAGGTTTCCAATATGGTGGACCGGTTCTAAAGCTCTAGCTGGAAGCTTTCGCACCCAGCTTCGACCAGTTGCAGAGTTGGTCTAAGAGTCGACTTACTGACTACGGCTTCCACGAATACATGAAAATAATACAGAATCTTAAACATATATAAAATGCATAAATGGTCTTTGGTAAGTAAATTATTTTCATAGATAGATGGAATCAAAACTCTGTCTGTCGTCCATTTAGTCTCAATTCACGATAGTTGACTAATGCTTTACAATTATTTTAGATGAATCGCGTAGCGTAACCGAGTAGGTTTACACATTGCAAAGTTAAAAAAACTTAGCAAGGTTATACTAAGGATTAATGACCATTTCTTGCCACATCGAGACTACCCGTGCCTTGGTGGCGTTAGTCGTGGTTGCCAGACTGTGCCATGTGGGAATTGATTCCCATTGTGTCTAACATACGGTTTACGATTTTTCGTAACTCGTTACATTTCTTTGCGGTTGGGTCCCCTTGCTAACCCACGATAAGGAACTTCGTTCCAAAAAATAACCAAAATTGTAAAGATAGCCTTTTACAAGTAGATATACCAGTATGTGGAGTGAAGCGTGTCAAACAATAATCTGTATCACGCACATGAAAGGGTGTACCTTCTATGTACACATAATGTGATCAAGAGATTCTTGAACCAAAAAAAGCAGGTAGTTGCTATTTTACCTATAATTATTATAAGTAGTAAAACGAAGTGCGGAAGATAATTAAAAACTTTGGAAAGAAGGTACTCTTTTAGCCAAACTAAAAGAAAAGGAAAAAAATTGAATGGATTCCGTCTATCTTTAACCTTTATTGTTTACTAAAAATGCGGTTACGAGTTTTATTTGCAGTATGTATGTCAGAACAATTTGCTTTGTAGTTTTAGTGCTAGTCTTAAACGTGTTTTATGTAAAATTTCAGTAAGTAAAATTTCTAGCGCACGTGACATTTTTAAGTGCATACAAATATAGTATATTTTGACTAATTAGTATGAATTTACTTAGATTTTTGATCTAATTTAAGTAATAGTCGTAGTAGCATTAAATAGGATTGTTTAAGAGATAATGATGGCATTTACTGTTGATATCTGGCAAACAAACTGACTTCATTTGACGTAAAATGACCTATATATTGTTTTACCAACAGTTTTAGTTGTCGCATTACTGAGCTCAACAACAATTTGGCATATTTAACACTTACAAAAGCTTAATGTTTGAGCACAGCCAAAACTATTAACAAATTTGTTGCATTCTACTGGTACACATGCGCCAAAGTATGTGTTTATTTATCTTAATTGTGTTAAAAGAAAGTTATAAAACTTCGAAATAAGTGTTTCATAAATTCGATTCTATTTATTTATTATTTCAAAACAAATAAATACGATTTTAACAGATATCTTAGTTTAATAGCGTGACTGTTTAATGTTACGTTTAACGATTTTGTCTCCTATTCAACCCATCATCATTATTACATCAACAGCCTATAATAGTCCACTGCTGAACATAGGCCTCTCCTTAGAAAGGAAGTTTTGACCTACTATACCATATTGGTCTGAAGGGTTGATATAGGGTTTCTATTAATACATGTCGGACCGCCTCAGGGAGGTCTTGGACGCTAGCTTGTCGTCCGGACGCTTCCCTGAGTGCTGGAAAAGCGGGAAGCTGGTCCTATTAAGGAAGCCGGGACGGCCTACCGATTCGGTGGCGGCCTATAGGCCCATTGTGTTGCTGGACGAGGCGGGTAAACTGTTTGAGAGGATACTCTCTGCCCGCATCGTCCGGCACCTCTGCGAGGTGGGCCCCGATCTGTCGGACGCCCAATTTGGTTTTCGGGCGGGACGTTCGACGGTCGATGCTGTGCTGCGCCTGAGGGCCGTTACCGAAGAGGCGGTGAGCTGTGGCGGCGTGCTGTTGGCGGTGTCGTTGGACATCGCCAACGCATTTAATAGTCTGCCATTTAGCTGCATCAGGGAAGCACTCCACTACCACGGGGTGCCCGAGTACCTGGGGTCGCTTGTGGCAGACTATCTTGAGGAGCGTACCGTCGTGTACGAGGACCGAGATGGTATTCTGAGGCGGCGGCCCATGTCGTGCGGTGTTCCACAGGGGTCCGTCCTCGGACCACTCCTATGGAATATGGGATACGACTGGGCCCTTCGAGGTCGTCTTCCCCCCGGGCTGGGCGTAATTTGTTACGCCGATGACACATTGGTCACGGCCCGGGGGGCGAACTTTCAAGAGGCGGCGCGTCTGGCCACCGTGGGAGTCTCTTTGGTGGTCGGGCGCATTGAGGCGCTGGTTTTACGGGTGGCCCTAGATAAGACGGAAGCCCTTTTGTTTCATGGGCCCCGTTGTGGTCCACCTCTCCGGTGCCTCTGTCGTTGTTAATTCGGTCCTCGTACCGATTAAGGCCCAGATGAAGTATCTGGGCCTGATCCTCGACGGCAGGTGGCTCTTCGACGAGCACTTCCGACGGTTTACTCCAAAGCTGGTCGGCGCTGCTTCTGCTCTTGGGCGACTTTTGCCCAATTTGGGTGGAGCCAGCGTCGCGATGAGACGGCTATACACGGGGGTTGTTCGGTCAATGGCGCTGTATGGTACACCGGTGTGGGCGTCGGCTCTGATCGCCTAGAATAGGGCTCGCCTCTGGCGCCCTCAGAGGATATTGGCGGTTAGAGCCATACGCGGTTACCGCACCGTATCGACGGAGGCGGCGTGCGGCGCGCGTGGGATTTGGAGGCGGAAGTGCTCGCCGAAGTTTATCGGCGGGCGGCTGACTTCCGGGCGGGTAGCGGCATACGGCCCCCGCCCGAGGAGATACGCGAGTGGCGTGAGGCCGCTCGTCGAGCCATGATGGCTCGTTGGTCGTTCCGGTTGGAGACTCCACGTGCTGGCTTTGCCCTCGTAGAGGCTCTCCAGCCGGTCATCACCGAGTGGGCAGGGCGGCAGCACGGGACCCTTTCCTTCCGACTGACGCAGGTCCTTTCCGGGTATGGTTGCTTCGGGAAGTATCTGCACTCGGTCACCAGGAGGGAATTGAGTCCCGCCTGTTACCACTGCGACTGCAGTGAGGACTCGGCTCAGCACACGCTAGCGGTTTGTTCCGCCTGGGCGGCGCAGCGTGGGGTCCTCACTGCAGTTATTGGAGGTGATCTCTCGCTACCGGCCGCCATACGCTCCATGGCCGGTAGCGACAGTTGTTTTACCGCGGTCGCAACCTTCTGCGAAGACGTAATTTCGCGGAAGGAGGCGGCGGAGAAGGCCCGGGAGGACGATATCCACTCGGAATCAATTCGCCGCCGGCGAGCCGGGTGGCGGAGGCGCGCAAGCCAGCGCCTCATGCCGCCTTGAGTGTGGCCGCGGGTGGACGGGACGGGTTTTCCCCTCTACCCGCTATAATGGCCAGCCGCGAGGAGGCGACGTCCGCGTGTGCCGTACGTCGCCTAAAATAGAGAGTTTATCCGCAGATGGTGCCCGAGGTAGCGGGCAGGCGCTAGGAGGAATCTGGATATCGTAATAGCAGCGGTTCTCGGATCCCTCCTATCTCAGGCGCAGAGTGGCACACCGTGTGGTTTTAGTCGGTCCGATTCCGACACACCACCCTGCCGTAAACCCCGGTGGGGTGACGGCCCGAGGGGGCTTCCAAACGTTAAAAAAAAAAAATAGGTTTTCTATCAAGTTTTCTTTCTCTTTGTAGTGATGTTGCCCTGTGAAGTTTGCTCCTTAGTTGCTCCTTACGGTACCCACGGGATGAATAAAGTTGATGACATTCTGTATTCTTAATCTGTCACCACATGAAAAACTATTAACATCTATTCAACCTATAGTGACGCAATCCATAGTAGTTGACTTTGTTACGGTCAATAAAAGACTGACTGACAAGTAGACTGCAATGAAAATGTATTTATAATTATTTATTATATAATTATATAATGTTCCCTGCTAAGTGTACATGGTGCAATGTAATGAACTTCATTTAGTAGTTAACCGATAGATGGAATAAATATAACTTTACAATTTTTTTCATCTGTTATTTATTTATTATTACTTGCTACAAAAGATAGGGCCATTTGTTACGCTTTTGAGCTTTTCCAAAAAACGGCATTATTGCTCCTGTGCTTAATTCTGACCTTAAGGTACTGCACCTTAAAAATTTAGGAATATTTTGGAGAAGGAATCCTTTGTTATACTAGTTGTTACTTGCAACGAAATATAGGCACGTTTGTTGCGCTTTAGTTTGTCGAGCGAAAGTTGTGTCGCGCTACCGTTCGTCGATCAAAAGTTCCGTCGTTCTATCGTTTGATGAGAAATTAGTCAATTGTACTAACGTGCTTCGAGTTGATCTGCGTCACTAATGGTCAACGTATCGTACTATCGCCTTAACATTTTTCATATAGTTGTTTGTCGCAACCATGATACGGAGTCATTTCTTCCATATCCCCAGCAAATCGCCAGCAAATAAACCTATGCTTACTTATAATAATTACAAATATAGTTTCGACTACACTATGATAACGATCGCTTGTTTAATAAATCAATAAAAGACATAAAATCCCACCTCTTTAAAGTTTCTGCAGGTATTTCATTAAACACACATACTTCTTGCGCTTATCATTGACCAGAAAAATAACTAGGTACCATACAACATAAATAATAATATCAATCACTCTAATATGTCACTATGTAGTTTGTTGGACTCATTTTATCTATTTCCAACAAATCATTCATAGTCATACAAAATTTTTGTTTTCTTACTTCGCCGTTCTATTTACTAATATTGAAATACTAGGATGACAACTCAGTCACGTGATTTACATAAACCTACTTATATACCTATTATTTATGTGAATGTTGGCCCTATTATTTTTCAAGTGATAAAATTGAAGTAGAATTAGCGTCGTTTCAAAGGAGGCCATCATAAAATAATCTACACCTTCTTCTTCAAATAAAAATTTTTCAAAGGAAAAGACAAGATATCATGTTATTTGTGCCACATCGAATAAAAAAAGTGACTAGTGTTTATAGGTATAATAAATAATACTTATGTTAGGTACACATACTTCACTTTGGTGATAGTTTTTCGACGACCTTATTAAGTGCGGTTGTCACCTTATTTATACGGATTTCGCTATATTTTGGTTTCTCTTTGAATTGTTTTCATACAGGTTACTCATGTTAAGCTTATCTCATTAAGTCCTCAAAATATTTTGTGTTTTGCAATTAGTTATATACTTCCTATGTTATCAGAGGAGCTACGCATTTTTATTTGCCATCTAATAACGTATTTCGAATTTAAGAATTAAAACGAAATCACTTAATTGCTATAATTAAATTAAAACTTGTTTTGACTACATCTATGACAAAAATAAAAAAGATACAACATAATAGTGTTCTAAACCTAGGTAAAAGTTTTATCTTTAAAGGTCACGTTTATATTTAACTTAATCAAATCATGCTACGAGTTTAGATTACTTAATACATCTTTGATTTGGTAGGTTTACTTAGTAGATTTACAAGAACGAGGCAGCGGTTGTGAGATAGTGATGGCAATTAAATAAGATAAATGAAGTAACTTTATCAAGAGCTTCTAAGCTGAAAATTTATCTAAGTTGACAGCTTTTTCTTTTATTTCATTAAATTCTTATGTGAAACATCTAACAAATGGACGTTGACATTTTTATTGTATGTTTACTACTAATTTAATAATATAAATTATGTATTTTTACAACAATAATGATAGATAATAATAATTATTCACTCAAAAATGAGGTGCAGCTTATCTATCTAAATCCAATAAATAGTAAACATTATTTGATATTGTTGTAATTTATGTATTGTTGTAAATAGACATGTATAATAAACATCTATAAATACGTCAATGTGTGTCTCAAGATTGTTTATTTAGAGATACATCTGCTACAATATTGTTGGAATGAACAACACGCTCAGTTATTAACAAATCAGAGTTTAGATTTTAGATAAAAACATGCATTGTTCTAGGTTTCATATCTAAGAAGTATATTTAAAGTTTTCGAATTTCCTTCCGAAATGTACAAAGGCACAGTCACACGCGTCTATTATTATCTACTCGCCATCATCAATCAATCACCTGGTTCGGGCGGTTGCGGGCTAGGGCGGGCGGAGAGGTGGGCGGTACCTGGAGCACGCGCTCGTCGGCGTCGCCGCTCCGCAGTTTGCGCGCGCGTTCCGACGTGTGGCACCGTTTGTCGCGCGCTTGTGTATAACGCACTATCATGCCTCTGTTTTCAGAGCATATCGCGAACATGTATTACGGGTCGTCTTCTCCGTACACTGGATCACCATACAGTTATAGTAGTTCGGTTTCTCCTATTGGATCGTCATATAGTGCTTCGTATCTCAACCCTGGTGGAAACTATAGCAATCATTCTTCTCTTAGTGGATATTCTCGTGCACCATTAACCTCAAGATGGATTACAAGTTCTGGCAGAAATTATTCTCCTATGTTAAGTACTATTTCTGAAAGAGGATCAGCGAGTCCTGTTAGAATAAATAGTCCAAGACGTTTACCACTTTCAACAAGAAATTACCATAGTTCTAATTACACGCCACGTCCTGTCAATATAAATACTGCAGATATTGACGTATCAAAGGACAAATATAGGCGTAAAGTGGAGCCTACACTGTATCAAACACCGCCATCATCAACACATCAAGACTCGAACGATGAGCACAAAAAGGGACCCTTCATGCCTCGCGTTGATGGTAAAGCGGAATCTGATATCAATTCACCCTCAGAGGTAAAACGGGGTACTATACAACGAGGAAGAACAGTTGTAAGGTTATACACTGTTAAAAGAAAAGAACGAGATTCACCCCGCAAGCCTGTCGAAAGTCAGCAATCTTCGAATAATACGAGTAATCAGGAAACAGTGGAAGACGATAATACTAAAATGGATGAAAAAGAATTTATGAAATGGAGGGAAAAGTTGTCTGAAGATTTGGCATATAAGGAAAAAAAAGAGAAAAAAACATTAGGTGCTAAACTAGTGGAAAAGTTTTCAGTTAAAGACAATAGTGATAAAACCTCTGATAATACAAATGAAGTGAAAAAAGTGGACATTGAAGATATTTCAAAATTGCCTACGACATCGACTTCTGTAAATAATTTTTCACTAAATAAGTGCCTAGATCGAAGATGTTCCATGGAGCTTATGGCAGAACAAGCTAATTTATTAGATTCATTAATTAGAAGTGAAAATCTGAGTACGGCAACATTGGAGTTGAATAAAGTAGGTATTGTTGATAATAAAAATAATCTAGAAACATTTGAATCTCTTAAAAGGCGGAAATCTGATAGTCTTCTTAACCCTATAAAAACTACGAAATCTGATCACTCATTACATGACACTTTAAAGTCACATAAAGATGTCAGAGACCCTAAAAACTTTTGTAAACGAAGAAGTATAAAAAAATCATCTTCAGGAAGTAGTATCCGAAGATTAGATTCTATAATGGAATTTTCTAAAGAACCAAATAATGTGAATTTGCCTGCTATTGAAGAAAGTATACCAACTATAAAACAAGAAAATACCGTACAAAGGCCTAAGCCTAAATTAAAAACGAAGATTACGAGCTCGGTAGAAGTGTCTGCTCCTAAAAGTCCGTTAAAATTTATAGTTGAAAATGTTACTGTAGAAGAAAAGCTCCATGCTCCAAAAAAAGAAATAACATATAGTAGTGAGGTAGAAGAAACACTGACTTCTACCAATATGTTAGAAAAATATGTACAAAATAATATTAAGAAAAATATGGAAGAGAACGAAAAAGAACTACCTTCTTCTGAGCCTGAAAATGGTAATTTTTGGGACAAGATTGGAAAACGAGAGACGGTATACCTTATGAAACGAAAACAAAATATTAATGCAGCAAAAGAGCAACATAAGCGTGCATTATTTTGGTTTCCCGAGGACGAAGAAGTGAATAATTCTGAACAGCTTAGTGAAAGCAATTTGGATAAATCAAGTTGTAAAGTAGATAACCATATTAATAACGAGAGCATTGTCAGCAACAACCACATAACGTTACACCAATCAAATGAAAAAAAGGAAGAAAAACTATTGGATAAAGAAATATTTGATTCAATAGACATTTCAGAATCTTGTGCTAAATCAGATATTTCTAAATATCAGTCAAGAGAGAAAAAGGCAAAAGATATAAATATGTTAAAGGAAACTACAATGCAAGTGAACTCAACGGCTGAAACAGATAAAATATTAAGTGGAGTTCACGAAAAGGATAATTTAACTACGGGCAATCCATCTGAAACAGAAAATGTCTCATTAAACATTAATTCTTATAAGCAAAATAAGAATATAGACAAAAGTGCATCTCAAGAAAAAAATAGTAACAATCAATTTAATACGAGCGGTCAGAAGCAAACTAAATCCGAAAACTCAAAGAAATCTTTAAAAACTGAAAATGTAAGTGAAGTTAGTCCACTTCAAGTTACTTTGCCTACTATTCATCAAAAACCAAATAATGTAATTAAAAAAGATCTACCTGAAGATAATGCTGCGGTTGATAGTAATGTTAAAAATAAACAGGAAACAGTAAAAAATTCTGTGGAAGACTCTGAAACGCAAAAAGCTGTTTGTCCAGTACATTCATTTGGTTTTCCAAAAGTTAAAGAACAAAATATTGAACCGGATGTAATAAAGGTGCCGTGTTCTATACAGTCATTTGATTTAGAGAATGTTAAAATAGCTGTTGAAGAGTCACACAACAATGGATTCTCCAAATCTCAAAAATCTACATTAGATAACACAATCGTTGCTAGTACAAGCACAGATGGGCTAGAAAAAAATATTATTACTAGACCATTACATAGCGATCAAAGTAAAGAAATATCCTCAGTAATAGAAAAGGATTTGAAACTTTTACCAACAACGGCTAAAAACAGTGACAAATCAATGGAGGATGGTTTTGAAATACCAAATATAAACAAGACTGAAATGCAAATAACAAATACAACAAACATTGTGTCAGAAAATAATGAATTATCGACGAGTAAAGAAAAAATAAGTAATGATGAAAATGAAAATAAAATGCAATTAAAGAATTTAAAAATGTATGACGCAAAAACGTGTTCAAAAATTTATCAAAATTCAGCTGAAATTGAATCCAAGGATACTGCATTCAATAAGCAGATCGCTTTCGATGAAAATAAAAATGACAAGGAAAAAAGATCTACAAGCATTTATGATCCAACAAATATCAATCCACTGCCTACTTCATCAGGTGAACCTATAAAAATACCTGTAGCTACGATCCAAAAAACATCAGATGTTGAGTCTAGTTCAGTTGATTCCATTTTACAAATAAAAACTAAAGCAAATGATGTTCCTGTAGTAGTAGTAAATTTGCCAGACATTCCATTTAAAGTGACTGAATCAGAACCCGATGCAAAAGTACAAAGTGAACAAAAGACAGACGAAGAAAATAAGTCCGAAAATAGTACCCAAAAAGATAATAAAATAGTAGAACCAAAGCAAGTAGATGCTTGTCCACCTCTTACAATAATGCCTAAAAAAGTTGTAAAAGAAGAAAAAGCATTGAGACCTCTAATAGCTACTCCACGCCCACTCCAAAAGAAGGCTCCTCAAGTAATCCATTCATCAGACTCATCTGATACCTCTTCAGAGGAAGAAACTTCAGAAGACGAAGATGAATCGGATTCAAGTGAAGGTTCTGGTGAATTTTTCGAAAGTGAAAACAACACAGATGGTAGGACTTCAACTGGTTCTAACGATTCCGGTTTTGATTCTTCGGCACCTGCATCGCCAGCAACATTTTCACAAATAAAGAAAGGTAAGTGCTTTTATCAAAACTATACACATAATATCATAATTTCACAATATAATTTAGTTTTACCTACTAATTTTCCACTAATGTGAACGGAAACTGCATGCTTGCTTTGGATGGCTTGACGCAAAGTAAATGTGGCATGTTTAATTTTTTAAATGTTCAAATCCTATATACCCTAGAGCCACGCGATGTTTGATGGTTTGTTTTAGACTGCGATGTTAACTGCCATCGGAAATGTGAAAAACTGACAGCAAATTTATGTGGAGTGAACCAGCGTTTGTTGGTGGAAGCTCTAGCAACAAGAACTGCATCCAAAAAAGGTTGGTATTGTTTTAGATACCATAAGAAAATTAATTTTTGAGGTCAATTTTGTTTTTTTATTTTTTTGGTACTGTTTAACTGATCATGTAAATACGGAGTGTCACTACCCCTATTTATTCTAAGGATGTCGTAAGACGCAACTAAGGAAGCAAGCTATGCAGAATAACATTACTGAAGAGAACAGGAAAACTTAAAAGAAACCTTATACCAACACATCTGGCCAGCATTTTATATTAAGCCAAAACGTCTTTTCGAAAGAGAGGCGTGTCCAACAGTGGACTATTAAAGGTTGTTAGGAAGATTATGATGATGACCATGTAAAAAATTTATTGATTTTAAATACATTTTTACGCAAGCGAAGCTGCTGGTAAAAGCTTGTGTTATGTACCATTTAAATACGAGCTTCACTATTACATCATTCGTTCCGCTCAAAATAAAGCTGTTTTATTGGCTAGTGATCTGATGTTAATTTAATCTCTAAACATATTGTTGAATAATAATGATCATATTTTTGATAAAATATAAAAAAAACATAATTTTCTCGTTATAAAGTCAATAGACTGGGGAAATAAATTGCTTGCAAGTTTTTACTGATGTTTAATAAAAATACATATTTCTCTTAAATTCTGATTAACTGCTACATTTGAGAAAATTAATTTCAAGTAGTGTCTCTATTTATAACATGTTAAACGTATTATGCGTATTTGTTTATGTTCCGAAGTACATTATGGCGTGTATGTGAGATGTGGGTGTTTGGATAGCAGCCAACCATTTGCTCACCTGTACTAAACATAATGGAATCAATTGCAAAAAACTAAACGCTATTTCTTGATTAAAAATCGATAAAAACTAAATTTAGTCAAACAGACCGCCTAATTTTATTTCGAGTAATTTATGCATAGAATATCTTTGGCATTTAAAAGAAATAAATTCTTTCCGACCTTTTGATCGATTCGATTTTTGATCTTTCGATCCTTTGGTAGTGTATGTTAATATTAAATAGTATATCGGTAAAAAGCAATTTCTCTATGAATGTTAGTGAAAAACGTTCTAATTTGATTAGTCAGTGTGACATACCGTCATACTATGATTAATGCCAGCTCTCGTGATCGCCACTTCGATGATTCCTTTGTCGTCGATAACTTGGCTTCAGACTATATCGCATGTTCTGATATTTAAAACATGACAGCATAGCCTTTATTAAGATTTATATGATTTTTAAATCTTTCACCAATAAGAACGAAGATAAATATTTATGTAGCTACACTGTAACCAGAAGACAATCAAATGTAATATGGTCGATATTTATTTTGTTGCATGAAAAAATATAATGAATTTCTACTTAAACTTATTTAATACCGAAACATTTTGTGTAACATGTTCTTTGTGATGTTTTTACTTTCTTCTTTTCCTTACGTAAATTCTCTTACAGCCGTCAGTGGAAAATCAGGCACAATTCTTATTTTTTTTAAGTGCCTCACTATTAACATATTTCATTACACTGTTTTTTCTTACCGTTTTTCATTTACATGGAGTGTCTAACCTGAAAAATGGATTGTGGAATTAAAAGTCAGTGACCTTTTGTTTAATTTTAATCGTGTTTCACAAATGCGGATTGTCCATTTTAATGTTATTGTTAAGTAAACAAAAGATCTATCTAAATTTAATGACGTTCATTTTATCAATTAATGAATCAAAACTGTAGGTATTTTATATACCTTTTAAATTATTAGAAATAATAAATTAAACATGTTTTTATGAACAACTTCTTATAGAAAGTTATAGAATTTCTTATAGAAATATAATTTGAGGAGCATTTTCACTGTTTATTTTCAAACAGGATGTGAAGTTTCGGCGACATCATCCACTTCGGCGCCGGCGCAGAGCAACAACACCGACATCTTAGAACAACAGCTTGGTGAGCTGCACATTTTTATAACATAACGTGTTATTCGCTTCTGTATTCTTTTATAAGCTTGTAGAATCCTTCGCTTTAATACAAAATTAGGTTTCTTGATGTAAAACCTTGTATATACAATATTACGTAGTCTTGTTTGCAGCAACTAACGCACAGTTTCCGTTTTGATCCACACATTATTTACATATTTTTAGGTGTAACATTAAGTTTATGATTATAAGTGATTCTAAAACTTACATATTTAGCTTTTTTATATAATCGTGTAGCTTGCCAGAGCACTGAGATATTATCAGTAGTATAAGTAATTAATGAAGTCTACTAGAGTGTTCTACGTACCTGTCCAATTCAGCTAACAAATATTTAATAATTAAATTTCAACATCATAAAAGATGTTGTAAATACGGAAGTTGCCAGTCGAAGCAAAACTGTTATCGTTTTTGAATATCTATAAATAACATTAGTAATGGTAAAGCTAGCAAAACTTTCATTGAAAACACATTGCAGACTCACGCTACCACTTAGCATAAGAGTTCCGCATTCCGCTCCTGATGGCGACGACACACAAGATATGCAATACCCATATATTATATCACTTCCACGGTACGTAACATAAACGGTAAAATTACTTTACACTAGTAAGCTAAAAGCAGATCTAACATGTAATTCACTAAATAATCAGAGAACTATAAAATCAGACTCTATGTATAGTTTCTTGGAAATTGTGGCGAAGTAAAATATAAATAAGAAGGAAAATGTACCTGTTGTAGTTTGGAGAATCCGTGAAATAATAAACGTGTATTTTTAACGCATTTCTAATGAACCATTGCAAGCCGATTGCCAAATTCTAAGAATTTCTGAAGCTATATTCTATTTTCTGTATTGAAAGGCATATATTTATGTACTGAAATACTAACTTTTATTTACGGTTCTCTTTATGAGAATATTTTCGAAATTTTAGTCAGTTCATTCTTACATATATATTGTTACTGTTACATACATACATTAACGTCCAGTCTATGTTGTGGTGTACATACACCATCACGTTAAGAATACAGAGCGTTATCACTTCTAGCCATTCCATGGGTGTCATAAGAGGCGATCAAAGGAGAAAACATTATGCAGGACATCTTCACTCCAAAGAAAAGGAAAATATGTTACAAACCAATGAAACCAATATACCAATGAGTCTGGCCAAGGTGGTGTAGTGGGCCATAACCTTCTTTCTAAGAAGAGATCTATGTGTAATGTGATGTTACTTACCGACATTTCGAAGGGCTATTAGTGTCTTAAATAAATATTAAAATTAACTGAATCATATTGCTTATCTTCGGACGTGAAGGTAGATATTAATTACACTTAAATATGAATATTATATACATACAATAAAGTGCCTCGTTGGTCTAGCGGTTCAAAAGCTTTCGGGTTCGATTCTCGGATCGGGCCTAAAGTGTTGTTAGCTTTTCTTAGAAGAAAAGCCTAATAACGCTGGAGTATGGAAGTAAGGTAGTGTTGCATGCTCGTACCTTGGAGAGCATTTTAAGCCGTCGGTCCCGGTTATTGTGAACATTTATGGCAATCGTCTGATGCCAGTCGCTCCGTGGCAAAACATGTCATCAGGGCATTTTATTTCAAACTAAATATCTGTGTGAATATCTTACATGGTTCTCGTCCGTTATTCGGCAATTGACATTGCTTATAAGCTGTCCTATATACCAGTAGTTTAATCTTGTTTTAGAAGACATGCAAAGCAAAATGAAGTCGTTAAATTGCTTTAAAGAATTATTGAACTAGTAGAAACTTTAAGCTTTAAACCATTATACTAGAATTTAAAAAGTGGACAGAGATTTCTTGTTTCTGTCATTTTTAGAACAGAGTGTGCACCATTAAATAAAATAAAGGTGTATCTACAATTTCACCAGCTGCACAAGCCTGTAATTATCTGCGAAATATATTAGTGAATTTCAAAATTTTCTGGCAAGTAACATGTTATCGTAATACTTATAGCAGAATTTATGTGAAAACTGTCACTCTGAATTAATTTTATTTTAACATTTTACTACCTGTGTACAATATCCATGAAGTGATATTAAAAAATATTTTATGTTTCTTCCTTCTTTAACAGAAATTGTAATCGTTTGAGGCACCTTGAAAAGTAGAAACAAAATAAAGCCATTAAAATAGCATAAATAGGTTATTAAATTAATTTCATGTGACATAATATTAATGTCATCTTTTATTATTTATTATGCGATCAAATTTGTTGTGTTTTGAAATAAGGGTAAGATTTGTAAAACGTAACATGGAAATAAGTATAGTATTAGATATATGTTAGATTTAAAAGGTAGACTGTCTACTTATACCTACACGTCTGAAGTGGAGACAGTACAGTATAAACAAGGATATATGTACTATGACCTGTTATATAGGGTGGGCTTTAAATTAGTTAAAAACCATTTGATATATTATAAAAATGTTTATTTACAAGAAAGCTAATTTGTTTGAATTTATTTTCAAAAAATCACTTCGTCTAAATGAACACCGTTTCGACGTTTGCACTCTTCTAAGCAAACACCGAAATTTTCAAATACTCGCCGACAAAGAGACCACGAGATCGCCGACATTTATTGATTAGTGTTATTTGACACGAATGACACGAATCTTCAAATAACCCCATAAAAAGAAGTCTGCTGGGGATAGATCTGGACTTCCGGGTGGCCATGGAATCTCACCTCGTCTGAAAAGCAGCTTTTAGGAAAACGTGTCTTTGACCACTGGCAGGGACTCATTGGATGTGTGACAAGTGGCTCTATCTTGTTAAAACCATATGTTGCGATTGTAACCAGCAAATTCCAATAGCATCGGTCCCGAGAACACTCGTAACATGTTTGCGCTGGATGCTAGATTCAAATGTTAACGAATTCTTGGCCCACCTGTAGTTATTCCCAAAGATATTGTAAGTTTACGCAGAAGTATAGTACAATTTATATTTTTTTATTTATTTGATTACAAATAATTTAATTACTAATTACAAGTCTTTCCATATAGTTACTTGAATAGAAGTGTAAGGACATATTCGACACAGATACGTATTAACATATAATTATGTATTATATCATGTACATACTCATACACAATGTAATCACGATGCAGGGATATGGTGAAAACTAGGAAACAACATAAATTACATAACTTTAGTAGCGCTTGGCATTAAATCATTTTTCAAAAAAATAAGGCAGGCAAAAACTAAATTAAGCAAACAATGATCCTCAAAACACTAAACTGATAAAAACAGAACTGGTCATGTGAGTCGGGCCCGGTGTGCTCTTTAGTGCAAAAATTAATTCGTGCGAAGCTTTGTAGCTTTTATCTTAAACTCATAAAATTCTCATTAATCAATCCAAGGAGCAAAAAATACAAAATCAATTTCACGATTAGGCCAACGCATCTTCTAAACGGGCACTGTTTCAGAAACTCTTAAAGACTCAGCTGTTTATAACTCCGATATAAAGGCGGCTGTGAGAATAGAGCAGGGAGAGCATATTTCTGTTACTGGTAGAGTGAGTGAGACTTTGCTGTCTTATTTTATGTATGTGCTGTGCCAAAGGAGTTTTATCTCTTTTTTCACAGAAAGCAAACCCTGTAGATATCTACATGGATAGTCTTCGACTTTCGAAAAAGTTAGAAAAACAAGTCAACAGACATGATGGCGCAACTTGAAAAAAAAATATCTACTGAAATTTAAATAAAAATATTATTCATTGAATATATTTCAATGAAGTTGTTGAATTTAGTCTTAAATCTCAAACTTACACGATACCTAAATTAACTCACGATGATGTCAATTTTCATATTATTTTTCACATAAGAAATGAAAGGGTAATTTATTACCTACTTAGAAAATGTTAACATGCCATTGAAGTTGTAAATTAGTTAATAATAGCAGATATAATATATATACTAGCAAATTGTCTGTGTGAATATAGAATTTCACCATTCCTATTTATCCGTGGGAGTCATAAGAGGCGACTAAGGGAGCTAATTACGCAATACAACAGCGCTGCAAAGATAACGAAAACTTAACACGAACCCTATACAACCCGTCTAGCAAGCGTAGTATAGAAGACCAAAATCTCCTTTCTAAAGAGTGTCCTGTGTCCAGCAGTAGAATATTAAAGGCGGTTGATAATGTGATGTCATTGATGTAGTAAAACAGAGTACATGACCATGAAGTAAAAACTCATTACGGAAGCTCCCTATTATTGTTTCGTGTTGCTGTTATCCTCAGTTATAACCGAGACGACCTTGATATTGCTGCGTCTGAGCAAATATTTTTAGATTCGCTCGCGATCTCTTACGAGGTGAAAGAGAATTAATACATCACAGTTGCTGTACGCAAATTATGTCATACTACTATAACGCAACGTAAACATTCATGAACTTGAATTGTGTTGTAAAATTAATGGCCGGAACGTTTACGAAAGCCTATAAACATAATTGTATTTTTTTCTAAATAACGGACCAGTTTTTTAAGAAGTAAGTTTGAATTTAATTACTTACGCCCCATGTAACATTTAGTCACAATTGAGTAAATTTTTTATAATCCTCATATATATATATATATACACGAGTATTATAAAAAACTCGTATATATATTAGTATTATAAGGAGTATTATAAAATAATTCATTGCGAATTATATATAACGAACGAAAAACAAAAAATAAGGAAATTATTGTACACACATTGTACACACAGGTCTGTTACGCTAAAACGATATCTTCCAAGGTCACCTTGTGTTGTCGTGAAGAGGAAGAGAGAAGATGGGATGGATTGTAAGAGCTCGTCAGAACACTCTTCATGATAGAGGCGATAGAGGACTGCTATAGAAGCGACATCTCTTTGCAATTGCAGAAGCTCAAGGGACTCAGTGAGTTCGAGACTGTTGATAATGCGGACTGCTCGCTGCTGCAATCGACTGAAAGCGTCCAGATCCAAAGCAGACACAGATACTTAATATACTCTCACTGGCTTAAATTTTAGCAAATATTCATACCGAATAGAATACTGAGCTTATATATACAAAATATACAGACGGGACCATATCGAGGCTGGTCAACTACTCCTTATGCCTATCTTATAGGCCACAGCCTCAGCCCAAAGATGACGTTTAAAGCCATATTACCGATCTGTAACAAGGAGTGATCCTCCCGGTAGTGGACTAATTGTTTGTTGATTATACATTCGAGCACCTTACAGACCATCGAAGTAGCGGCTGCAGATGGGTAATTGGTTGGACTGATGCGGTCGCCCTTTTTTGAGGATAAGCTAAACATTCGCTTCTCTCCAGGCTTGTAAAACAATTCCTAAGTAATATGACAGGTGATACAAGCGTGTCCATACGAACGAAGGAGAAGATAACTCCAGTTCACAGTTTTTAAGAACCATTGTTGGAATACCATCGGGTCCACTGTCTTTCCGGATGTCGATTGACTGCTAGACACATTGCTGTAATGGCACGTTTTGCGTGCAGATAGTACCGCTTCGGTCGAGTCGGCCCGTTCGTGCTGAAATCAACGTAGCTCTACTACCTTCGATATTTCCAGATTCTATTAAATGCAAAGAAAAATCTCTTACATATCACAAATAAGAACTGTCCGAAAGGATATGACTGTGCAGACTGGAATTGCAATAGTTGAAAGCCATTTAGTTGTATTTCATGTATATAGATAAGAGAGTATTAAACGGGAAGTGTTAACTATCCAAACATACATTGAAATCCAATCTGAAGCAACTTTGTCGTAAGTTTATCTCGTAGGGTAGAATCAAAATATTCAGTCTATTTCACACTTGATCAGTTCAGTATGTTGTCGCATAATTATGTTAATTCAATATGTTTAAAAGTCATGCCAAATAAATCCAAATCTCAAATATTGTTAGATGTTATACTATCTGTCTCATAAGCTTCTCAAGAAATATACATATTAAATTTATTTGATCAAACTGTCTGCATCGCCGTCGCAGACGTAGCCAATCAAAATATTAGTGTAACGACAAAATAAAGTAAGCTTTTTATTTTTATTAGTTTTTTTTAATCAAATCAATGTGACCGTGTCGGTTGTTACACTTGTGACTGTCCCTGAAAACAGTTAAAGTTCGATATAGTTCAAATTCGGTTATTTCTTCGTTTATGCAAACATATTTATTAATTAAATAACATTGAAGATTCTAATCGGCCTTACTGGTAGACCTTTTCACAGTAGAGTACACATTAAAATAATATAGGACACGTGTCATTAATCCTAGAGAAATGCCAAAACAGCCGTACCAATAATTCAAACGTATCTAATAAGATACTAGAAAGACACATGAAATTTATCATTACTGTACGAATGGCATAGTGTTTTAAGTGGTCAGCTCATCGTTTTCTAATACGCTGAGAGGTAGATTGTGATCTTCATATTGTTTTTCTTCAAAGTCTGGGAGTTCTTTTTGTCCGTTACATGTCTTTTTGTAAAGTCTCCCGCGACACAAGAATATTCCTAGTGCTGGAGTTATCAAATGTTAGTATTCAATGTTATGGTAAATGAAATTTATATATGTAGTCTAAGGTGGAGAATTTATATGTGTTCTCGGCTGAGAAAAGTACTCACTCCAGGTCGGTATAAAACGTCCTAGTCGTGACATCGATCAAGCCTCTTCTGAAAGGTTAAAAAAATCTCCTCCTTTTTTGGATTTATTAATTTGTATTTTATTAATTTGTAAACAAATAAAAACACTAGTGTTCCTTTTTTCTTTTCACAGGGACGTTCAAATTTAACATTCTAATGTTCAAATTTAACTATGTTAAATTTTGTACGCCCATGTATAAAATATAATATGTGCATGAGGTATGCATATTAAGAATATGTGTGTAAAGATATCGGTGAAATAAAATGTAACACGTGATGTGTACACGTTCATTTGTTAAACTTAGATAAAGTGACATAATAAAGAATACCCCCTAAGCTACAAATTATCCTACTTCTTAGAATGTTTAGATGAATCCTACTTAAGGGCATAAAATATGAAACAGATTTAGTTAATAATAACAACAGTTTAGTTACATAACTAAAGTAATGATTGCCACTGTCTAGCGGTTAGCATATGTGACTGCCGGTTAAGAAATCTCGGTTACGACCTGGGATGGGTTAAAAGTGCTGTTTTCTCATAAGAAATTCAAAATAACAACCCGGAGTATGGAAGTAGTCGGTGTTCCACGTCCGTACCTCCTACAGCACGTTATGCAATCGGTCCCGGTTGTCTTAAGCATCTATGACAGTCGTTATTAGAAAGTCAGTGTTCTCAAATAATGGATGCCAAGGTCCGGTGCCAAAGTAAGCGATATTATTTTCATGATAATAACATATTTATTAAATATGGAGTAAGAAAGTCACATTATGCGAGTGACTTTACCCACGCTCACTATAAAAATATTTTCTACGAATATAAGTGGCGCATTACTTCATATCTTTTGAGAAATTTACTTGAAATTTATATTTAATATCAGTACGTAGTGAACATTCTTACCGTATCTATAAGTACTCATATATCTCACTGCTCTAAGAGTTTTATATTCCCGAACATTCCATTTAATAATAGATAAATCTAATGTCAATAATCAATCTCATATTAGTTAAGGTAATTAAAACTAAAAGAAATTATTATTTTTAACAGAACAATCTACTGCCTACGACATCTACAGGAAAACTGGTCGTTTCACGCCGCCTGCACGGTCTATACCCCGATTTAGGAAGTACACAGTGGAAGACTTTCAATTCATCAAAGTTTTGGGCAAAGGTAGCTTCGGTAAGGTAAGTTTTTGTTAATTTGAGTACATATTATTCTTTGATTTTATTTTTTTAGGAAAACTAGAGCAGGAACGAAACATTTTTTACGATATAAGGGGCATACGGACGAGTTGAAGGGTTTTAGGTTACACTATTTCAGCGAACAAGTGAGATTTCAACCAAAGTTAGACATCAATGAATTAAAAGTGCTCGTAAATTGAAATTGTGAGTCCGCAAATTCATGATTAATATTCTTTAGTTACAACAACTTGATTCCACTTCACACTACGCTATAATTGACCTGCAAATTGATACGGACCACTTGAAGAAATATTATTACGATTTTTCATTATTACTTTTAAGTACATAACTTTTCAATATTGTATTCGAGAAAATGTAATCATCATGACTGTCTATATTAACAGAACATACAATGTATAAATGTATAATTCTAAAATAGTGCACGCTCGCAAATATCATTGTTTTCTACCATTCCGTTGACCCACATCTAGACAAGAGAAGGCAAGTGCCAGATATCTGACTCGATGGTTCGCTTCACGTTTTATAAATGGATCAATATATTACAGCAATCAATTTATGTTTGCTGATATGAAATAAATTTGACTTTGCATTATTTAATTAATGACTAAATAAACAAGGTACGTATCATTTATATGCATCCAACATCTAGACTATCTATAATGTTACAATGAATTTTATACAATTTTGGCAGTTAGGGAGGGCTATAACTGTAATGCTTATTAATGAAACTACGCCAATCTTTCTAACTGCTATCGAGAAATATTTTGGTTTTTTTAAATCAGTTGGGTATAGGAATTCGACGTACCGAAATAGACTAAAATTGAAACAAGGGTTTTTGCCAAGAGAAAAAAACAACTCTCACATAGACAAGCTATTATACACACAGCTATTTTCAGCGTACAAAGGAAGAGTTTGAAAAATAAATCTATTTCAACTAAAGATAGTTATAGAAATTATCTATGGCTGACGTATTACCGATTAATTTGCTGGAACGAAAATGGACGATCTGATTTAATTCACCTTTTTTTCTCCCTCAACAAATCGGTCATAAAGAGGACGTACCTAGACGCGGGTTTTATTTATATTTTTTATGTTTTCGATATTAATCGCTTCTTCTGGATAGCAAATATAACGTTTAGCCAATTATGTAATATGCTTAGGTGCCGTATTTATTTGCTGTGTCTGTCTATTAATATCACATGTTCTGCAGCATGCGTAGGTTTGCTCGCGGTAAATGTATGGCACACATTAGTTTCTGCGTCACTATTCTTATTGTACTTTCCTAATTGTTTAATTGTATTAAGGCATAAGATATTAATTCAGTCCATTATAAGTTTCCGGTAGGTACCATTTCTTTAAATGTTAATTAATATAATAATAAATATAAAAAATAATAAATATTTATTTCTCACCATAATTATACAAGTGTGGATTTGTACAATTTTGTCTTAAAGATAAATTGAATCCGATTGTGGTGGGCTGATACCTGAACTAAGTAACATCGGGTGTAACAATTGAAATCGAAATTGAATCGAATATCTAACTATAACCTCAACTAAATAAAGAATCTAAATTTGAATTCTTTATTCTTTACCATATTTATACTATAACGTTACGTTACGTTTTACTGTAAAGTTAGAAATTGTAATGTGGCACAATTCGCCATTAAAAAATCTAGATAGATACACTCATATGAGAAAGAGACGTTATATCGTGAAAACAGTCCTGTTATAGAACAAATAAGAATATGTATAAACTGTCCAACTTTGTACACAATTCTATATTTAAAAACTGGTATACTGTTTTATAATTTGCTTGTTTATTTAGCAGTTAATTACTGTGAGTGCTAATCCAGAGTTCGTGGGTTGGATCCTTATTAAGGACAAATGATTACCTCTCTGTAAAAGGCTCTGCCTATTATTGATTATTATTATAATATTTCTAGGTACTTCTATCGCTTACTGTCTATTGTCTCTTATACTTTTAACGCTGTTTATTTTCTGTTCTGTTTTTTACATGTTTTTCAATAACAATACATGATTAAGTATGTCCATTTATTCGAGTTGCAGATTTCATCATATTTTATGAGATTACTAAATTCTTACCGCCCTTAATATCATGCAATTCAATATTCTGTTTTTTACATGTCGAAATCGAACCGAATACAATTTCTACACTACTCAAAGATTATGTGGAAAAGAATGCTCTGGCCATTAAGTACGCCGATGTACAAATGTAATGCATTAAGTTTGTAAATAAATAAATAAAACCATTCGGTGAGGGAGGGTCTCGATTGGGGATAATACGCACCGCCCTAATCACACGGATCGACAGCCCAACTTTCTGTTGTAAGTGGTTGAAATCTGAATGATGAGTAACGTAGAACAGTTTCCATACCAAATCTTTGGCCGGATTAGATGAGCAGAACGTGGATGATGTTCCTCCAGTCACGAATGCGGAGATAGGAGCATATCTAGGTCTACGGCTACCACCTCAAGACTAGACAGGATGCTTGTCAGTGTGCTGGCTCTAACCCTCGACCAGGCCCACCACTAGCTGTTTGAGCGCGCGCGGGCAATGCTAATTTAATAACCCTTTTTCTACGTGAAAATATCTTCCAATACCCCCCACGAAACGATCACTGATGTGGTTATGTCAAACCAAGAGCGACTAAAATTACACATGGTTTTAGATGCCATTAATCAGATGTAACCTAGAAAGGGAATTTCGGTTATCCCGCGTCCTCCACGGTTTATAGATGATCACTTCGTGTATATTGACTATGGTGTCCCCAGCCTGCCTCTATCCCCCTCGACCTATTTCTGTTTGGACGAGTAACAGTATATTATTCTCAGGCCAAATTCGGTCGAAAATTTGCTGTCCCCTAAAATTAGTGAGTATAATAAGTTAAGTAAGTTGAGTAAAAATAAAGACCTAGAGTAGTTATTTTGGATTATCAAGATGAAATAAGACCAAAAATCTACCAGAAGAGAGAATCATAAAACTCCCATCTTAACCAGTTTATATTTAAATGTAATACGGTAACTATATCATACCATATTATAACTATATGATATCATATGTGCGCTATACATAGAACTTATCATCGCAACTGTATGTACATGTTTCATACGGCAGTGTTATAACGCAATTAATCTTGCTTGAGTCCCGCAGACGCAGTGACGACGGTAGTTAATCGTGACGCACAAACTACTTCAAAGAGCCTATGAAAATGTCAAATATTATTTTTATTTGCTCGTCTAGTACATTGAACTCGGATAAAGTTTATTCAAACTGTTGTAGGATAATATTAACTATCAATGACTCTATCGAATAATACCTATCTATCTCTAAGTGAAATCTTCAACGTTATATTAGGGCATCGAAAATCGACAAACGATTAACATAAACCCTTTTAAAATCTCTCATTATACATTATATATTGGCTCTGAATGTCATCAAATATTTGAACAATGTAACAGACAAGGCACTGTCTGGTTTGAAATAATTCAATGCTTAAAATAAATTGATCGTGTGAATCGATCGTGTTAGAATGAATCGATTATTCATTCTGAAAACCAGATCACACAATTTATGATTATTTATTACTTTTGTTAATATCTATGAACGTTGCGATCGTCGTTAGATGTTGAATATATATAAATAAATAATCTATTTTGCATCTGAATCTTATATTTTTAACGTTTGAAATTTATTCTTCTTTTATTATTTATTAATTAAATAAGTATTTTCAATGTTGTATATAATGCGCAATGACAAGTAACAAATATACTGAAACACTAATGCTTACTGTAAAATACAAGAAAAAAACAGATTCATTTTATCCGGTTCAAAGATTTATTTTATCTCTTTAACGACTTTCTATTATTAAAGTCATAAAAAACAATGTTTCAGTCAACATTGTGTCAGGTTATTGGTAATATTAAGAATAGTCTTCGTAGAACGACATGAAAATAGAAATTAGGACACGCGAGGCGGTCACTGTATTGCAATAAATAATATCAGTTTTTACGAAGAACTAGAAAATTTTAACTTCAAAGTGATCGTTAAATAGTGGATGTGTGTAAATGTCGAACATTAAAAGCAGAAGACGAATTTTAAATTGATTTTAATTTGATGTTTGAAATATTCCTATTTAATTATGTAAATTAACGCTCAAAAGTAGGACAAAACAGGATTTAAATACTTTAAATTTCATGAAATGTACATGAATATTTGACAACTGAAGTGAATGTCATTAACGAAATTTATATTATATTTAGTTTTGAAAATGTTACAAATCGAGATTTTATTTATAATTACTCTCTATCTCGACATAAAAAATGTGGCATAATTACGGATTGTACAACTATTACGAGAAATTTTAGTTGTATACAGAGACCATAAGTTATGCAATAAAATTATACCTTTTAAAATATAAAAAGAATTAATTAAAAATAAATTAATGTCTGTGGCGATTATTTATGGTATAGGTATCCAAAGTGGTTGTTTTTTTTTCTGCAGCTTGATAATTCTTTAATGAAATTCTATAAGGTATTCTTTGTTATGGTAACGCATTAGGAACAAAGTACTTGTATTTGCAAATTTCCTTCCAAAAAAATTAAAACCATAACTAATGTTAAGGTTTTAACTAAAATATAACCTGTACAAAAGTTTTATTTTTAATATTATTTAACTAGAAATATCTAACTTGGTTACTGTTTGCCTCTCTTAATTGATCTTTAATGTTCTTAGGTACCGATTTATTTTGCAATGCACTTAGCAACGTAGATTAATTATTAAAATGTGAGTGAAAACATTAAATTTCAACGAAGATGAAAAAAAAAATGCTAGTATTAAATAAATATAAAAACTGGTGACCATAACCCGCGTTACGATGGTCGGTGGCACTTTGCCACATGCAGCTTGCGCGGTTCGCCGCAGTTTACCTGTCTCTCTGTAGCACTAGATATAAACGAGCTAATTCGAGCGCCTACATCACTAGCAACCTTTCCCACGTCAGAGAACACGTGTCATCGGCCTAGTCGTCACGAACAGTCGACAGCATCATTGTCTGGTGTGATTTGATTATAGAATTCGAAATTCAGATTCGAAAGTACTAAATGAGGAAATACAGTACGCGAACCAGTAAGAGTGACAATATTCCAAAACTACTCACAGTTGTCGAGAGCTAGAATTTAACAAGACAGATATCGCACGCTATGATGAATTTAATGTTTTGACAAATAATATTTACAAATAATTGTAACCTTAATAGGTTAATGCCAAGATTGCTACGGCGGTTGCCGTGAAAGCCGATGAAAAGAAATAGCTGAGTGTTCTTTGTGGCCGTTTCTGGTATGTTTGTATAGCCTCCCGGGACAAAGGATTTATTCCTAATGTCGGCGTTGTCTTTTTTGTCTTTTAAAGTCTTTTAAAACAAGCTCTTTTGTAATTTTACAAGTGATTTCCTATTTTTTGTTTTCTTCAATAGGTGTAAGCGATGACTTGCATTTGATTGTTCAAAATGTCGGTGGTGGTATATATAGTCATACTTTATTTAATATTTTTAAAACTTTTAAAACTTTATCTAAGATGGATTAATAAGCATGTTATGTACAATCGTAGTTAGCCACATTTGCATTTTTTTAATAATATTAAAGAAACATACCTGCAACAAATAGTATTTTCGAAAAATAACAATATTCTTCATTTATTGAAAAAAAAATCTTATAATTATTAATTTATGCCTGTTGAGTTATTTTGTAAAACAAAACACACCAAATTTTATTCAGAGTGAATACGTGAAAGAGCTTTAGTGTTCTGCTTTTAGAAAATGATATTT
Organism: Hypercompe scribonia; assembly: GCA_949316085.1. NCBI lineage: Eukaryota > Metazoa > Arthropoda > Insecta > Lepidoptera > Erebidae > Hypercompe > Hypercompe scribonia. Next base: position 7,153,117 of record OX438967.1, on the reverse strand, counting down.
TATTGTCAGTAGCAGAGGATGTCACTTACATGAGCCAGCGTAAGTTTTAACACTTAATATTTCAAAAATAAAAAATAAATAAAAAGTATGAGTAATAATGAGATACTAAACATACACCCACTATTTTCAGAAGAATAAAACTATGTTTTAGGATATTATTGTAGTTTTAGTTTACATAATTCAACTAGCTCGATTCTACCTTCAAAAAGAGAAGGCATCGTGTAATTAAGTTGTCACTGGAGATTATGCTACGTTTTTATAATCACACTATTATACATTTTTATAATGAGCCTGATGAAAATCATGAGTAGAATCCAAGAGTAGTGATCATCATATTTGTTGTGAATATAGATAAAACACAAATATTTAGTTCACATCTATCCGTGGACTCACACAAGCCGTAGCGTCGTTCATCGGCACCTTGAGACGGTATGGTCGGCCATGCTTTTTCTAACGGAGACACAAATACGCCACCCTGCCTTCTTTTTATGGGGTTATTTGAAGAATCGTGTCTACATGAATAAACCAAATACACTACGTCAACTAAAAGAAAAAATCAGCGAAAAGATGTTAGCGATCTCGTCGTCTCTTCGCCAACGAGTATTCGAGAATTTTGGTGCTCGCTTAGAAGAGTGCAAACGTCGAAACAGTGGTCATTTAGACGATGTAATTTTTAAAAAATAAATGGCTACTAATTGTCTTTCTTGTAAATAAACAATTATTATAATATATCAAATGGTTTTTTATATGATTTTATCAAATGTTAACTAATTCGTAGCCCGTCCTATTTCATTTAGGAATGAAATAGGACTTCGAATATTTCATTTTCTTACTCTAGCTCATAAAGTATACCATGTTGAAATTGTTAAATAGTAACTTCTAGGAGAAATATCACCTTTGTGCTTCAAATATTTATAATTTTTATTTTTGTGTTTTGTTGCAAGTAGTTTTCTTTATATCATTATTGTTATGTGTAATATCATCTCAATAATATCGTTAATTGATTATTTGTATAAACATTGAGTTACACGTTATAACTAAATAACATGAGCAGTAGTAATTGCGCTTTGGCGCTCGCTATTTTTCTCCGGTATTTTTAGTCTTACAATTGCGTCACGGACGAGAAATGTTTACCTACCAATAAATAATTTACTGATATACACTTTCTATCTTTCAGCATGCTTTGTATGTTTAATAATTAAAATAAACTAAAATTATATACTCTAAACATGCTAAAAGAAAATATTTATAGAAAATGTATGCTTCGGCACGTACGGGCTAGATACGAATGATGCCACGAATACCATTTGACATAAAATCGATGTTAAGTAATTCTTCCGTCGATTGTCACCAAGAGAAAACTATGACCGTCCCTTTTTAAATGGGTTAGACACCGAACGCGAAGCAATGCCCTTTTTATCCAACATTCCAAGATTGTTACTTGGAACACGCACATTTCTGAGGAAAAAAATTAGTCTTCGCTCTTGTCGACTAAGTTAATGTCTGATCAATAAGCAACAATAAGTCTGTAAAAACTTAAAAGTCTATTTCTTTCGGGTTTGACACGGGCAGTACGAAGTGATTAGAGCAAGAAGCAAACAATCGAGTTTATTTACTAGGTTTTTGACGATAGCCATTAAAGACCACTTAAACTATGTGTTGAGTTCCAAAACGTTCTAGGTATACTTGTTTCTTAAATAGTTACAGTGCAAATAAAATAATTATATGAAATAATCTGATTGAAAATGTCTTATTAGATTTAAAATTACCGTTGGCTACTTCAGAATTTGATAAAAATTAAATTTAGACAAATTTTTCCCCAGACACTTGTCCTATAAAAGAAGTGAAGGAAACATACGTATACACAGTACGTTGGGAACGGTCGACGGAATACATCAAAGTTTTGGACGAGTCGTAATTGATTTCGTTACAACCGTACATTCATATGTTTGTCCTGCACATTTACTCAATGTTTTAAATATGTTTTAAACAAACCTTGTTGTCGGCCAAGACCAGATAAAAATTTAAAATGCACTGTGAAAAGTTTGAAAATTGACAGAGTTTACCTAAGTAGTCAGGTTTAATTCTTTCTCTAGGATTTAACCGTAGAAATGTTTATTTAATCTGTTGATTTAAAATGTTTTTAAAATAACCTAAGAAATATGTTTATGACTAAATATTGCCGTGTCTTTAAACCTGCTAAAATCAAATGAGTAGATACTAAACTAGGACGGTAGACGGGAATTGGCAACGCGGAAGACATCTTATTGCACGGTGGAGCACTAAGACGAGTAACCGTAAAACATCGGTAGCTGAACTGAATATAGGAATGAAAATAAGCGAGTACGTGAAGTAATAGTCATCATATTCTATTTTAAAAAAGTTATCGGTGGTGAAGAACTAGTCAATTCCCCTAATATTCCTTGTTTAACTATAGAATATACAAAGCTATTATAAATAGCTTGGAAAACATAATACTTAGCCTTTTTTTTAATAAAGTATATACTCCTATCAGAAACTGTGATTAAGCCTTCAAACCCTAACAAATTAGGCTGTAAAACTGTTTATAATAAACGTTACTACCTACCTCTGTTAGGTCCTGATCCATCTTATTCACCAAAGAGCTCGTGCCCATTTCTCAAAACGTACCTTATTAAAAGTAAAAACTAAGATATGTTTCACATCAGCCAATAAACTTCCACTGCTGGACATAGGTGTTTACACCATTATAACTATTACTAATCTCGCATTTAGAATTAATGATATTTATAGCATAACGTTAATCACCTGTAGCCAAAAATCAAATTAAAATAGCATCTGTCGCCATCGATTTATCGCTACACAAAATACATATTTATTAGCAACAGTAATCCATACGTTATATGAGCCAGAACCAGTCGGCTTCCTGGTTTCGTCGGTTGGCCCAATTGCCTTTGAGAATGGGCCAAGAATACGGAGAAAGCATGCTATAATTATATGAGTTATAAAATGAACACGCGTTAAAGTGTCACACACATTTCCTGCAAAATTTATAAACATATTTTGACTAACTTTTATGTAAAGTCATTAACATCAGATCATCTCTCAAACCCTTAAATCTTCTCGATTTCTTAAATACATACAAGACTAAAATTTCTTTTATTACTTAACCGTTTGAGGAACTTCTAACTACAGCATGACTTTTAAAATTTATGACGCAACTTACACTTTTCTTAAAGACAAAAATGTTAACCACGATATATAGTTATATATACCTACTAGCTTTTGCCCGCGGCTTCGCTCGCGTGGAATTTGAACTGCCACATACAGTTTCGTAACAGATCATTTTAAATATGTATTTTTTTAATATATAAAAAAACCCTACGGTATATCATCTTTGTGTAACTTCAACGGTTTAGTCAGCGTTCGCCAAGATAAATCACAGTAACCAGATTTTTTTGGTGATATGACATAGGTCACATCGGAATGGATATTACTGTAAAGTTTCATCCAAAACAGTCCAATAGTTTTTTCGTGAAAGAGTAACAAATATCCATACAAACTGTCGGATTTATAATATATCTATGAATTTACTTAGATACAGCCAAGTGCAACGAATGGCTATTAGTATTAATCATCGTTTATTTTTAAGAAACGTCACTTTTCTTTGTCTTCCTACGCATCACTTTGGACAAAATATTTACGACAGGCGGCCTGTAACCTTGGTGACCTACTATTGTTCTCTAAATCATAAGCAATTTATTCGAAAAAATATTTTAGAAATATTGTCGAACATGACTATTTTCGTACTTCCGTAGAAAAGTTGAAGATACATACGTTGACTTTTCTATAATTCCATTATATTAAAGACACTTAACCAAATTAACAACTACGAGTAACCCACCAGAGTCTTATAAGATAAGTCTTATAAGATAGATAAGTGTTAACACTATTGCATCGGAAAGCTATTTCATATCAATTAATTTCATTTTATTGATCTAGAAATTGTTAGGTCACATATACACACAGTACATTCATTAGGTTTAATTCTATTGTTCCTTACTTTTTCTTGTTACTTGCTGAAGTCAAATTTATTTAACGTCATTACATTACTATTCTTTTCAGGTTCTATTAGCTGAACTACGAGATACAGAGTACTACTACGCCGTGAAATGTTTGAAGAAAGACGTCGTATTAGAAGACGACGATGTTGAATGCACTCTAATCGAGAGAAAAGTTCTGGCTCTTGGCACTAACCATCCCTACCTCTGCCATTTATTTGCTACCTTTCAGACTGATGTAAGGAAACTCGACATTAATAATCATATTTTGTCTTATGACATTTCAAATTGCTCTATTAATTACACTGCTGCCTCTGATTTCGCAAGTATACCAAAACATCGTTACATTGGAAATCTTTATTTGACAAAATTTATGAGGATAGAAATGTTACACATCTTCATAGTTGATAAGTACAAATATTTAGAAATGTGTTTTCTTCAACAACTAGTTTACTGATAAGGCACATAAAAGTTGCTATTTAAGCGCGCAAGGGGTTCTCATGCACTCTTTGTAAAGACTTTGAAAAGAAACCATGGTAATAAGTTTACAAAAATTAGCTGTTTATATAATTTTTTATTCTATTTGTAAAATTCACTTCTATTTGTACAATAAAGTAAAAAATACACCTTTTATTATAATTAATATAAACATTTTTATAATCGAATATGATCAATATACACCCAGTAAAACAGTCTTAATTCCTCACATCGTTACATAAAATCAACTTGCAATTATTAGGCACCCAACGTGAGATGTAAACAGAATACTGAATTTTGATTCTTATAAGCTTTATTTTATTTTATAGTCTCACCTGTTCTTTGTAATGGAGTACCTGAATGGCGGTGATCTAATGTTTCACATTCAACAAAGTGGACGTTTCCCTGAGGCTCGTGGCAGGTTCTACGCTGCAGAAATAGTTTCTGGACTTAAATTCCTACACAAGAGAGGCATCGTTTATAGGTGATGGCTTTTTATTAAAATTTAATTTAGAAGTACCTACCATGTCGCTGATGTTAGTCTGATATTGACTGAGGGTGAAATAAGTTATTAGTAGTCATAGTAGTTAGTGACCATACTAACCATAGATGTTTTATTCCCACTGTATGCGCCATGCAGTATAAAATATAGTAAGTAGGCCAAAGTATTGGGTCGGAGTCCTGAAACCTGAGACATCGAAAATCAGAAATTACAACTCCGCCAGGCCCTCGTAGAGGAGTTGAAGGAACGACTTGGGCAACCAAGCGCTGGACACGCCGTTGTTTCGGCGATAAGACTCCTTATGGAGGATTGGCTTGAGAGGCATCATGGGACCCTCTCATACCGACTGACGCAGTTGATCACTGGAAAAGGATGTTTCGGAGATCACCTGTGTCTGATCCGTAAGGAGCCAACGCCTGAGTGCCATCACTGCGATGGCTGGACCGTGGACACAGCGTTCCACACGCTGGCAGAATGCCCGGCATGGGTGGAGCAGAGGCGTGACCTCATGGCGGCCATCGGAGTGGACTCTCTCGCTCGGTAACATGGTTGCGGCCATGATACGGAGCGAGGGAGCGTGGAACTCCATCGTCTCTTTCTGCGAGCAGGTTATGCTTGCGAAGGAGATGGCGGAGCGGGACCGAGAGAGGTTTAGAACTCTCCCGGTCCGCCAGGCCCGGGAACGGGCTAGGTACCGCAGAAGGCTCAGGCGCCGGAGATCACTAGAAGATCTCCGTCCTCCATAAGTGCAGGCCTGGGGGTGACAGATGAAGCCATCTGTCACCCTAGCAGAAGCAGGTTGGGGGGGATATCCGAGCACTACGGACTGCGCGCACCCTTTCGGGGGGAAGGAGGGCAGTAAAGAAACCATGAGGTTTCCACACAGGAGGGGGCCACTGCAGCCGTAGTTGGTCCGAGGTACGTCGGGTTCCAGGGATTTCCTTACTAGGGTGCACCTGGTCCCCTAGCTATTGGTACCTGAGACGGCGTGCGGTTTTTGGTCGGTTCGAGTCCGACATAACTACCCTGCGGTGGTATCCATGGGGATTTCCGCACAGTACAAAAAAAAAAGTAGGCCAAAGTAGTTTTTATTTTTTGAAATTACATCGTCTAAATGGCCACCGTTTCGACGTTTGCACTCTTATAATGCGTCGATATGGTTGATTAAGACTTGCCAAAATGATTTATTATTTATACTGGTTTTATATTATTTATACTGTTGCGAATTGCCCAAGACCGGGATAGTGAGCGATCTTTGAGAGAGACCTTCAGCAATTGACAATTATAGGCTGATGGCGTACGTTTGTAGTTATATTAGTTATTCATTGACAGAGACTTGAAACTGGACAACATTCTGCTAGACTACGAGGGACACGTCCGTATCGCCGACTTTGGAATGTGTAAGCTACAAATATACCTGGACAAGACTGCAGATACATTCTGCGGCACCCCAGACTACATGGCACCTGAGGTCAGTAATAAAGATTTTAAAACAAATTATTATAATAACGTGCAGAAATATATTTTTATAGCTGTTACAATGAAAAAGTACGATGTGAATAGACTATTCATATGGCATTACATCATCATTTAAATTTATTAAATAATCCGAAATAATACTTTTCAGACGTCATAGAACCAGATGTCACGTTTAATCGAGTATAATTTCCGTCGTGGAGCTCTTTTATATTGTTAGCAAATAAGTTATTTTTAGAAGGAGTAAATAGTTTTCAGAATCTGTCTTTCTGTTGGTTCTGATTAAAGTGTTATCTAATAACGACGGTGTATTTTTATATACATATGTATATATATAATATATATAATTTATTTTTTAATATATATAATGTATAAATAATATTTATATATATATATATATATATATTATGGGCATTATGGGCATTAGTGTGATTATCTTAAATCTTAAATTAAATTGTGTCTTCTCGCAATTAGACTAGTATTATACTTGTCGATATAAAAATTAAAAATTGTCTTAAACGTATTCTTCACATTAAACTTTTTATTTATTTATTTCTCTTTATTTTATACATCTAACAAAACAAAAGAAGAAATGAGCCACAAAATATGTAAATATAACAATCGGATATCTTATCGCTCACGCTGAATTCTTCCAGACATCGTTAACATAGACATAAGGCGTTTACACGTTTTAGGGTAGTTTACACACAAGTAACAGTAATATGTTTAAATATACTCGTTATAATAAACGAATATATTTAAATATCAATGGAGACTCATACACAAATACATACCCATTTATATTACACGTATACCAATACACATACATACATCTATACAAATACATATACACATATATACATATACCATATAAAATGAAATGAAAAGCATTCACAATGACAAATAGTAATCCTTCACAAGCTTTTTAAAAAACGACAGGGGTTTTTGCTTTTCTATCAAAATTTGCTATCAAAAATATAATTCTTCATCGATATATAAACAAATAAGTAATAAAAGCCATTAATTTCAGATAATAAAAGGCCTAAAATACAATCAGACAGTTGATTGGTGGTCATTTGGCGTTCTCCTTTATGAAATGCTCATTGGCCAGAGTCCATTCAGTGGTTGTGACGAAGATGAACTTTTTTGGTCCATCTGCAATGAGATGCCCTCATATCCGCGCTTCCTCTCACGTGAGGCCCTCACCATTCTTACAAGGGTAAGTTGATGAAGAACATAGTACACCCACATTTCTCTTGTAAAAACAATGATCAAGATCAACAATGATCACTCAAAGATGAATTCTCGTAGAATCAATTTACAATTATTTTCTACGATCTTTTGAACTCCTCGGAAAATAAAGGTTTAAAAATAATCTGCAGCAACTGTCAAATATCACAAGGACTATCTAATTACCAGGTCCTTTTTAACATAATAAAATAAATTAGAGTAAGCCAGATCTTTGTTTGTGCTGACAGAATTCTTTAACAGCAAAAGTACCTCCCCTGACTCCAAATCCAAATCTGTAAAAGTCCGGCAAGAACTAGAGGTGACGTGTGTTATTTTTACCAGTTGTATATGTTTAGAAGGCTTATTAAATTTTTCCGGGTTTATTTAATAGCTTAGCAAACCTTATGATATTTCATATTTTGGCTTAAGGACTTAAACGAAAACACGAAACATTCATGGCATAGCGTGAGAAATTAAATTAATATTTATTTATCACAGTTATTGGATAAAGATGCACGGACAAGACTTGGGGGCACTGAGTGCATGCACGGTGACATCAGGGAGCAAGACTTCTTTCAGCCGATACACTGGGACAGGCTCGAGAGACGCGAACTGGAGGCTCCCTTCAGACCGAGAGTGGTAAGTGACGTTACCTACTGGAATTTAGGCAAACATCGTAGTGGGTAGACCTGCTATTCCGTTACATAAAGTATAATATTTTGACATGAATTTTTAAGTTTGGAGATTGACGATAAATTATTTTTGTGAAGGCTCAAAGTAATATCCGAAAACACAGCGGTAAGGCTAAACCAATAACATAAAAGTTAACAATAGACTCTACACGGTTCACACATTTGTTAGTTGGTACCACAGTATGTCTTAGTAAACATACTATTTAGACTACTTGTGTGGTAATTGCAAATTGTTTTGCTGTGCTAGAGATCAGTTGTGCCGTGGGATAAACAGTTGCAAAATGTTATATTGCGAGTGGTCAATAGATACGCAAAGTGGAAAAGATTCAGGATAAAACGGGGAAGGCAGAAAGATCTTTACAAGCTCTGGAATAATAGTGGCGCTTGTAAATAAACTAGTTGTACAACAAATTCGAAATGGCAACTCATTTTGTAACTTACTTAATTAGCTAGACTTGACTTTATAAAAGAGTATTTTTATTAAACAGAGGCATCCAATGGACACTCAATACTTCGACCGAGCATTCACCGGTGAGCGACCTCGGCTCACTGCGGTAGAACCGCAAGTACTTCGCTCCATGGACCAAGAACCTTTCAGGGGCTTCTCCTATACTAATCCTAATACGACAGACCGCTAACATCGTCTCTAATAACATGGTCGAGTATTGAAATTCCCTTGTCACACACCTGACACTTCAGCGTGGTACAAAGTACTTCAAGTATTTCGTCGGTGTATGTTTTGTGATGTCCCGTTCGGCTACAACGGCAGTTGGCAGTAAGATGGGTGGTTGTAAAAAGAAACTACATTAGTACCTACCCTTAGACAACTATTTGCAATGGTTTTATGTGGTACATAAGTTGCCAGTAATATAGTAAATATTTTTATAGATATTACTCCTAGGTAGGTATAGTGTTCTTAATAAAAATCAGATATAAATGCATATCAAATAAATAATGTATTAAAGTGTCTGGTACACGAAATAATTATATTTGCCTATCCAGATAAATAGATAGTTATCCAGATTCACTAATTTATTGTTACCATATAACTTATTTGTTTGACATTTAACTTTCAAGAAGTTGCCGGATAATTGCAATGTTAAACGATTTATTTTTCTGGGCTGGCAATGTGTGAAATATATTATGTTAGATATAAGCCTTATAACACACGAGTTAAACGTGATCTATTTTTAAAATACAATACCGATTCAAAGCGAAATGTATAATTTATTCAATTTTCTCAGCTTAGATGACAATGTCGTAGAATATGGAGCAAATTAATAACCTGTTTTAAATATTCATATTTATGTGTTGATATCGTTTACAGTCTGAATTTTTCAGGCAAGCCTAAATTTTATATTAGTATTCATATAAAATGTGAATTTGTAATTCTAGTCGTACTTTAGAATTTAATAAATTGTTTCAACGAATATAGTTTAGATAACGTATAACCGCAATTTGTCAATGATCTTTTTGTATAAACAACTTAGCAATCTAGACATTCAATAATTTCATATCTTTCCTCTTAAAATATGGAAACAAATTTAGTTCGGATTGTACAGTTTTAATAAATAGCATAAAATAAAAAATCATTCTTTGTTTTATTTTTATTAAACTTCTTATACATTAATATATATTTATTAGTACCGAATAGCAATTGAAACTACATTTTATATACATATATATATGTAGGTATTATACCCACCAGTCAAATATACACATTAATATTATTATTGTTAAAATTGACAACACTGTTAAAAACATTATTTCAGTCTTTTGAGTCAAAAAATTATAAAAAACTTCTATTAATAGGGAAAGACAATATTATTTATAACCAATAATTAAAGTGATCTGTCAAAGAGTAAGTTTCACATTTAGATATTGTACATACATACAATCAGAAAACCAATAAAATTCTCATACTAAAAATTTTTATCAGTCTCATAACTGGCATAAAAACTGCCTATTTCCGTAGTAAAGCATTAAATATCCAACGTTAACTGTAATGTGATTATATTGTATTATGAACGAATATTGAATCGGTAATCTGCTAGTCTTCTTACTATTTCGCTATGGAAATACCTTTTATGACAGTTGCGAGACCAAGAGTTGATAGGAACTGAATTTTGACCGAAGTTTTATTACGAGAATTGGCTTTCTGTCGTTCTATTTTTAATACATTTTTGTCTAGATGTGATTTATAAGAATATTTCAGGGTAAGTTAACTGAAACTGATGCACACAAGAACTGGTTCCAACAAACAAAACATGTGAATTCATCGTCTCATAGACGTTTAGAGTCAAAATTTCAAGTTCTTCTCCTACTTTCAAGAATTCTTGTATGTTAAAATAAACTTGAGAATTTTCTTCGTCAAATGTGTTCTTTGGCATTCGAATGTCCACCTACAATAAGAAATTTAACTATCAATCCTCCTTTTATATACATGACCAAGTTTTTTTTATATAGGTGTGATGGAATAGGCGTTTGTCTTCCATCTCACCTGATGGAAAGTGTAGATGAAGACGTAGGTGGTACACGCCTATCCAAAAGAAACCTGTTCACTCCACTTTTAAAGGCTCCAGAGTTCAACTTATCAGGAAAAAACAGAGCCAGGCAGGTCGTTTCAAATCTTGGCGACTCTCACCAGAAACGAGCTGTCAAACTGTTTAGTTCGACTTTTGGGTATGTCAACAACGTATGGATGAAACTCTCCACAGTGTATCCTATAAAAACGGATAAGCTGGCAACTCGACAACGATACTCAAATGTGTGTAGTCTGCTATTTGAGAGCTTTTGGTTGTTAATTAACCTACGGGCTTTTCGGTCAACTGATTCCAAAGCTTCCAGATAATAGATGATGAAAGAGAATTAAAACTAAACTGTTGAATAAAAATTTAAATTTTTGAATAAAAACATAAGGTCAAGTAATTGCCATGATTATATTCAAAATGAATTATTTTCAAATTGATTTTAACCTTCATGACATTTTTACTACAATATTTGGAGTCTTATCTTCTTAAAGCGTACACAACTTCCTCAACCATTTTTTTTGGAAACAATAAGTAAGTTTGAAGTAAACTTACCCCGCCGTCACTAAAACCAATAATGAGTATATCCCCGTGCTGGAGACCACACGACATATTGAGACACCCTAACACAAGTGTCTCTGACTCACGACGTCGGCTTACATTGCTTACCCGTTTTTCGGTAGTATGTACTGCAAAATGATTTTTTATCAAAGTAGTTGACAATAATATAGGGGATAATAGCTGTATTTGTTTGTAGTTAGTACTAATTGTCACCAAAACAAAATTTAAACCGGTTTAAAATGCCGAAAACCGGTCAACATAATTCTATACTAATTATTACTTTACTGTATTATTATTATTCTAAGTAATAATACTACTAAATAAGTAAGAAAAAAACAGCAAAGAGATGAAAAACTTGAAACAAATATATGGTCTAGTAGGCGAAAATCTCCTTTCTAATGAGAGGCCTACATCCAGCAGTGAACTATTAAAGGCTGTTGGTGTCATTATCAAAGTCATTTTCTTAGGACTTTCCTTAAAAAAGATTTTTTTTTTGAAATGTCTTTAAAAATTTGACTGCTTTAGTAGAAAAATCACTTACCGGGTATAGCAACACTGTATTTATCAAACATCACCCTCAGGTTACATTTGTACGCATTCCAAGGTAAACGCAGATCAAGTTCCCTGGTAATCTTCAAAGTTTGAATATCCACGTGCCACACTTGGCCCTGATTGGTACCCATATAAACTGCATTGTTGTATATATGGATATAGGACACTGGCCCGTTAGCACAGCCGGCATGACTACCCAAAAGTTCCAATACCCATTCACTTCGATGAACCAAACGATACAGTACGTTTTGAGTAACAAGTACATAGCATATCTCGTTTTCCAATCTGTAAGAAAGATTACATAAATGAAATGTGTACGTTAAGAAATAGGCACGTGAATTTATTTTCCTTATTCTATCTGAGGGCTGAGTATGACTTTATTTCACATCTAGGTACTCAATAGTCACGGTGAGCGCAGTAGTCGTTGTGATTTATCCGCACTGAACTTTTCGCCAATTTGAACGCCGAACGTGAACACTGCCAACATTGTGTTGCTATGAAATAAACTTATACACTCTGATCAATGGAGTCAAAAATAGTGTGAAGTTACAACGACTGAGAAAGATAGAGACTGAGATAAATCGGGTATATTGAATGGGTAAGAATCGGAATTAATTTACAAGGTGAACTGACGAATCAGTACGAGTAGGTTCGGAAAAACGTTTTTTTTATTTAATTATATTCTTATTCACGGCCTGCTAAAGTTATTCTACTTTGTCTGGTGAAAATCATGACCAGAATCCAAAAATAGTGGATATGGTGATAGCCAAAGAGGCGACGCCTCTTCGGCACTGCAGAGGCTCGAAGTATTCAGTGGTTTCGGGATTGTCGATAATATGAACTGCTCGCCACTGCAGCTGTTCGAGAGCGTCCTACAAATACTTCCCGGATCCATTGAAAAGATGAGAACTGTACTCTACGCAGGAGCGAACCTGGTTATTATAAAGAAGACACAGATGTTCATGCGGGTATAACCGTCTCACTTTGTTCAGTATACTCAGCTTCCACGCGGCCACCTTAGTGGCGATTTCTTGGCCAGTTCGTGTAATACGCTAGTCATCCGCTCTAATGGAAGCTCTCTTGCATTTCATCCTAATCTGCTGACATGTAGTGCTACATTTATCTTCTCACCTCTCCTTCCCGCCAATGGTTAGACTGGTAGAGAATGCCGTATGCATCAAGTCCGCCAGTGCAGCAAATGTGCATGATGTATAAAATAAATAAATAAGTTGATGTATTTTGTAAAATATTATTGATATTTTGCAAATACTCAATTTTTTATTGGGTTATATTCACAGTTTATGAGCCTGATCCAAATAGGTCAGCAATATCCTGCTAAAAATGGGATTGGGTATTATGTAATTTGAAAACATGAGAATCTGTGGCATAATTTACTATCTTAGAAAACAAAAAAACAGAATGTGAATCACAGGATTCACATTCTGTTTTTTTGAGGTTACATAAAATATTCTATACATTTTTGAGGTTATATAATAGTAATTTTTTTGCAGTATGGTTTAGTAAATCTTGGGGATTTACTTGAGCACATGTTTCTGCCACTCTATGCGATTTTTTTAGGAGGATAACAGTCTCTCCTTGCTTTCTGCAGAATGCTGTACCTACAATATAACTTTTTATTGTCATTTATAATTATTTCATATTGTTGTCGAAAAAGATCAACTTTCACAAATATAGAAAGAGCCGATACAGATATTAACTGTATTTTATCTTCTTCTACAATTTTCTATGCTTTTTAACTTTGTAGTTCTTGTTGAGAAGTCGCAATTTCTTTAAATATGATTGAGGCATCTATTTTCCAAGATGTATGAATTGTGTCTGCGCGGCAAATTTTGTTGCTACATTTTATAAAACAGTTATCTACGAGTCGCTACTGTAACACTGGAGGAACGATTTAAAAATACAATGTATATTTCTTTCAAAGTCTTAATTTGTCCCATCCAGCTCAGTGAGCGGCAAATTCAATCATAATTATTTTGTTTAATCCTTAACATACTCATTATAAGTTAAAATAATTACCCGGTAGAAACCGGAACTAAACAAAAACGATAATATTATAGTTTTAATTCATTTAAACTATTTTTTCAAATGATTAAAATAATGTACATATAATATATATATATGTACAAATTGAGGTGAACCCACTTACACCCTGCCAATGCCCATGGTTCTTACCTGCTTTATCGGAATTCATAACAATATTGTTAGCCATCATAGTATTACAAGCCATTAAACACGAGTATATTAACTTTTAAAGTGATAACGAGAAAAAAGAATATGGCCTAGTGTGATAATTGTAATAAAAACATAAACAAAACTTCTCCGGGTCTGGAATGCAGCAAGTGCGAGAGGGTTGTCCATCTGACACTAAAGTGTGCAGGACTAACCAACAAACAAATAGCCGCACTAAAGGCTACCCCAAGTTTGGAGTGGACATGCCAAGAGTGGCAGCAGGAAACGCCGAGACATGGTACATCTATCATTGCACCAGACGACGATGATGAAGAGGACAACACACCTGTCCAAATTAATACAAGGAAATTGACAGGCAACATAAGTAAAGAGGTCGAAAAGGCAATTAAAAGCGAAATGGCACTACTGAACGACACCCTACAGTTCCATAGTGAGAAATTGGACGAGGCCGTAGAATGTATCGAATCTTTTAAGAAGCCTATAAAGAGCCTAGAACGCAAAAATACGGAACTGATTAACAAAAACAATAATTTAGAAACTCGTGTGGGTGCATTAAAACAACACCTGCATGAGTTAGAGCAAGAAAAGTTGTCAAATTTTATAGAAATCGCAAATGTTTCCAACCAAAACAATGAAGACGTCAAGCTAGTGGTAGAAAAACTTGCATCAAATCTAAAACAGCCCAAAGAAGAGATCAAAAGTGCTCGACGATTAAATGCAAGAAAAGATAAGATCGCTAACATACTAGTGGAACTTAAAGATGAAAGTTGTCAGGAACGGCAGGTATCGGCGGCCAAAGACATCAAGACTACGGTATCAGATATTATCCCAATGGAACCAACCAATAAAAAACCTATCTGCGTGAGTGAACCCATGACAAAACTCAATAATCAAATTTTTTGGAACACAAAACAAGAGTTAAAAATCACTAATAACTTCAAGTATGTATGGTTTAAGAAGGGGTTTGTCAGAGCACGAAGGGATGATGGTGAAAAAACCTATGTCCTCCGTGATTTGACTGAAATACAAATTCTAACTACCTACAAAAACTAATTGCCTATCTGATTAATTGTTGTTTTTGTTTCCTGAAACTAACACTCGGCACAAAATTAATCTTGGCAAAAATGGCTAATATCTTTAGAGATGTAAATGAAATATTTCAATGTTTAGATGTTAATGTTTTCCTAAATTTTCTCCCTAACAAACTAATTAATTTGTTATGTCTCCATGTTAATATTAGATCAATAGTAAAAAACTTCTATACCCTCGAACAATTAATATTTACATCAAAAAAGCATTTCGACGTTGTCATTGTAACTGAGGCCAATATAACTGAAAATACTAGCAATTTATACAATTTGGAGGGTTACCGAATGTTTACTGCTTTACGAGAGTGCCGAAAAGGTGGTGGTATAATTTTATATGTAAATAAGAAACACAAATGTACTATCATGAATGTAAAGACCTCCTACTTCGAAAGTATATTGTTCACCGTCACTACGGAATCAAACTATACAGCGCGCTTGTGTGCGGTATACCGACCGCCAAGTTCCAGCAAAACCAAAATAAATTCACTAATACAACCGATTTGTATCTGATAGGCGACACTAACATAGATCTAAAACTTAACAACTCTGTAAAACATAAATACAGTAATATCCTGTGCGGCATGGGCCTTGTGTGCGGGATCACAGAACACACTCGAATTGAAATATATAATAAAAGCATAACAAAATCTTGTATTGACCATATTTATGCACGAACCCGCTCACAGGACCTGTTTACGGCAGCGCTCGCGACTACACTGACCGATCATCGCGCGGTGGTACTTGCGTGCGTTAGTGAGCGAATACAAAGTGTTCCTAAAACTAAAATTGGTATAAACCGTAAATAACTTGGTGTACTTCTTCAATAAGTAGATTGGGATAAAGTTAATAATTTGAAGTGCCCAATAACTTTATATAATTATGTGTATACCCAATTTAAAGAGTGTTATGAACAGTCAGAGTATAGAATCAAAATAAAATCAGACACATGTCGTACTCAGAATAATTGGATCAATAAAGAGATCATTAAGGCTTGTAAGCATAGAGATTACCTTTTCACGAAATGGATAAAGGACCCAAATAACTTGATTCTTAAACGGAAGTATAATCAATCAAGAAATTACACAAACATATTAATTAGAAAAACTAAATATAAAACTATAAAGTCAGAAATATTTTTAACTAAAAACAACCCTAGACAACTTTGGCAAATCCTAAACCGTTTAACGGGTAAATTGAAAAAATCCATTGATGATGTTATTTGTAGTGCTTTAAAAAACAGTGATAATAATTATAAAGATATTGCAAATAATTTTGCCCAAACATTTAACAGAAGTGTAAAAGAAATTATACCTAAATGCTCACGATCATTACTAAATAAATCGGAGTATAAAACCTCGGCTACTGTTACCATGCGTCCAAAGCAAGCGGACCCTAAGTCTGTAAAAAAAATCATTAGTTCCTTGAATGACAACAAGTCTCCAGCCATAGATGGCATCAGAGCTATTGATATAAAAAAACTTTCTACAAAAATCAGTTTAGTGATTTCGAATTTAATTAACCTAAGTATACAAACTAATATCTACCCTCCTACATTAAAAACTGGTATCGTTAGACCAATACATAAAAAGGGTACCAAGTCAACATACGACAATTATAGACCTATTACGATTCTATCTACCATTGACAAAATTATTGAAAAGTACATTAGTAATCAAATATACGAATTTTATAATAATAACAAGGTACTTAACGAACATCAGTATGGTTTTCAACCAAAAAAGAATACTACACAACTTTTATCAACATTCACGGCCAGCATACATAAGCAGCTAGATAAAAAACAACACGTATTAGTGCTATTTATCGATTACAGCAAAGCTTTTGATACGCTTCGTCACGACACCTTAGTGGAATGTCTCCATGACAGCGGAGTAAGAGGTAACCTGCTGGGGTGGTGTAAGGACTACCTAAACGGTAGAAATTATGTGGTACAGGTTGGTGGTGTGAGGAGTGAATCAGTTAGTGTAACAGAGGGTACGGCGCAAGGTTCGGTTCTTGGGCCACTACATTATCTTACATACGTCAATAGCCTTGTTAACGTAATCAAAAACAGCGAGACTTATCAATTTGCTGACGATACGTGTCTTTTAGCAACTGGACGGAATGTCAAAAAAGCCCAAGCTTTGCTTCAAGATGACTTTGAACTATTAAATAAATGGTGACACGATGCAGGTCTAGTGCTAAATGCGGATAAAACCAAACTAATGTACATTAGCTATAGTCGAAACAGAAGTGCTATAGTACCTACATTAAAAGCACATTCTCATAAGTGCTTGCACAGCCACCATTCCAAAACCTTGATATGTAGCTGCAGCGCGATAGAACTAGTTGATAAACAAAAATACTTAGGCCTAACAATAGACAATCGCCTAAACTGGAGGGAACATATAAATGAAGTTAGTGATAAATTAAGAAGGATACTAGCAAAATTTTCTATCATCAGACATAAAATACCATATCAAATACTCTTGCTTCTTTATAAGTCTCTGGTTGAATCGACTATATCATATGGACTATTCAGATACGATAGGACACGTAAGACTCACCTTGACCAAATATACACACTGCAACTACTTTTTAAAAACCATTGTGCCAAATAATATTAAAATCAATTACGAACATAACTACCATAAACTATTTGAATTCTGCAAAATCATACCTGTACATGACAAAACCAAGTTAATATTACTGATAGAAGAATTTCTTAACAAAAATCTCAAGAGAACTAAAATAATTGATAACAGCGAAATTAAGACACGTAGCATTACAAACTCAAAGTTATTACTCCCTAAATATAACGTGTACACATGTACATGTAGATGTACATGTAGATACACGGTAAAAGGACACTACAATAAACAATTCCAAATCTTATCAATCAGCTACCAATATCTTTGAGAGACACAATAACTCACAAGACTATAAAAAATAAATTACAACAATATTTCTTATTATATAAAGAAAATAAATAATTTAAAAACGATACACAATAAAAAATAAACTATAAAACAATTAATACAAACTTGTTAAAACGGAGCAACAGTCTGTATCACAGTATTTTCGTTTTCATTCATGCCTGAATTGTAATGTTTTAAAAAAAGTGATTCGTGTGGACAGCGGGCTTTGTCTGCGCCCATACAATCGACATAAATGTGTTAGCAACTACCCACATTGTACATATAGATAATATTACCGTAGTAGGATATGGTTTGTTGTTGTTGTGGTTTATTATGACCCGATGACCTTGATGCACGGTAAATCTCGAATGAGATTATGATTGTATCAATGCTGTAAGAAGTATTGTAACTCTTTTATATAAATAAATAAATAAATAAAAAAAAAATATGATCAAACTTCGAAAACCGAAAAAAATACACACAGTACATACGATGATAATGTCAAACGATAATAAAGTTTCAGCTAAAGCCAGGGCACGGGTGTAGGCGAGAAGATACCGATAAAAGCTGCCTTTTAATTTCTACCCATTTATCAACAATATTAGTTAACTATTATACTTTCTACCCGCAATTGAATTTTAGAAATTAATTATTGACTGGCCATATCCGGCAAATATCTCTTCGTGGTGTTCGAACACTAATGGCGTGATGGGAGGCGAGCCTCGTTACCAACTTATTATTCTCTGGGCATTAAATTTTCTAAACGAAATTTAAATAGTAAATTATTTCAACGTACCTGAAAACTTTTGCCCTTCTAACAACAAATCTGCTCAGTTTGCTTAAAGCAGTCTCAGTATCCGATTTTCTATATATATACAGCGTCTTTGTGTGATCGTTTTCTTGTAAAAGTATTACTAACGCTTTATCATTTTCTTCAAAGTCAATACCTACAAACAACACGCAAGATCAATATATGTGCACTTCAGTCTAACAAATATGATTATGTAATCATTCTGTATCTATACATAGGATTTAAATTCATGTTTAACACTTTTAATGGGGTATGAACTTTTGTGTTCTACCTTTTTTTCTGCTCTGATTTCAGAATTGAGAGAATTGAGAATTCATTTCAACTGGTGCAGCACAGAGTTTAGTGGTATATGGATAACTCGCAATATTATTGAAAAATCCTTTCTAAAGAGAGACCTATGCCCAACAGTGTACTGTTAAAGGTAATGAATGATAAAATCTCGATTCCCTTTAGATAAGTAGAGTGAAGGGCTCCACTCCTCACATCACGAGAATCACCTCCCTCAATAGAAACGCAGCTTCATTCGACATTTATCTAATTAAATTTATTTATATAATTAAAACAAGTTTTTGTTATTATATAATAGTATAAAGACTATTAGGTTGTACAATCCATAAATTACTAATTTACGTTACACGTGAATGTATAAAGTAAGTACTAGCTGATCTGGGGTGCTTTGCTAGAAAACCTCCCCGTACCCTGGTAACGTTGGTGACGGCACCGTTTACTCCTTAGCTATTTCGAGGAGAGCATCGTCATCGCCAACGGCTAATATTCTAGCACGCAGAGATCATATTTCTTCGACTCAAGACCTGGTTCAAGAGAGCGGGTGTCTGCCGATTCTCCTGTTGGCTCTTCGCTCTTCCAAGCAATGAGGAGGAAAACTTCTTTAACAAACAAGAAGGTGAGCCCCTATAACGGGTCAAAATTCCTCCACTACCAGTAGCGTAGAAGGTAGGACGGGTTCGGTATGTACTTACACTGTCACCGAGCAGGCATTAGGAGACTTTGTCTCTCTGTCATCGTAGGCATATCGTAGTCCCGAAAGGAGTGTCGTGGTTAAGTCTTGCGACTTAGATTGGGGGCGAGGGTCTTAAAACCCTCTATAAAAAATGACCCTGAGTCTCGTGTCTAGTACATGGCTAGGGGATGCATGGCTGATGGGTAGTTTAGTTGCAAGTGCACTCCCAGTCGAGGTACTTGCGGACCCCTCGGTAGGGTACAAATTTATGCTTACCCGGCTATTGGGCGATCTCTGCCGGGGTCGACTTTTAGTTCTCCCCCACTCGTGGCTCTAATACGAAATTGTTCAAGAAAAAATAAAGAAAACAATAAAGAGGAAGGACAGAAGGAGAGGACAAGGAAGGGAAAGTCCAGAAAAGCAGAGGACATCCTGTCAAATGAGAAGGAAATCGCACTTAGGACGCCAACCTCGATGGGGCTCTCAGAAGTTCGTCCCAGGAGATGCTGCCCCCCAAAGTCTGCAGTAGCTGTAGAGGTAGTTCACGAACGTCGACTTCGGCCCCGTCAGGCTTTGTTTTTTTGCAAGGCAGATATATAGACGAGTTAGAGCGGAGGGCGAAGGAGGAGATTGCGGATCTCTTGCAGAAGATTCGAGAACCAGTGGAAGGGGGTTCTATCCCCGTAACAATTGTGTCTTTGCAGGAGACAGCAAATGTTGAAGTGGCCACTATCTAAAAGGTGGCTATCAAATCTCAGAACCTTAAGAGTTCTTTTGTAAGGTGCTAAGGACTCCTCTTCCGCCATTGCCGGGATTGTTGAGACTCTCGTTGGGGACGTAGCTCACCCCCAGGCTACTAACGAATGTCTCACGGGGCAGGTAGCGAAATTGAGCACCCTTTTGCGCAGTTTCGGGTACAGGACGTCGTTAAAAGCCGGGCACGGCTGCGAGGCAACCTGCACCGACTCTCGGTTCGGTGACATCAGCGATGCAACATTTGCGTCAAATTTTGGACGGAGTGGTGCACGTACTGGACGGGCGTCTCGTGCAATGCAGTAAGGGATGAATCATTGCAGTAACGGATGGTGAAGATCGGCAGGCCTACCAAGTGCGTGGAGTAGTACATTATGGGCCTGAATGACTCTGTAACGGCCGAGGATGCCCGCGTTACAATTAGCGAGAAGACAGGCTGCAACGCGGACAACATTAGGGTCAGCACCATCAGCCCCAGTCCAGGAGAGCTTGGTGCATTGTAAATTAGCGGTCCTGTAGCGTCGGACAAAGTTTTGGGCGACGCAGGCAAGATCCTCATCGACTTTGTGAATGCCAGAGTCACTGTTCTGGCGGCAAGACCGATGAGGTGCTTTAAATGCCTAGCATCCGGACACACACGCACCAAATGCGTAAGCTGTTTTGAATGCAACGGACTACGTTTCCGCTGCGGTCCACCGGGGCATAAGGTGGCAGAGTGCTCTGCCTCCCCTGGCTGGCACAGAGTCGAGTGGTGTGGTCGTAGCCGCGGAGCCCTATTACGTTCCTCCCTATCCAAGTTGGCTAGGTGATCAGGACATTTCCATGGCAGTCGTCGGCTCCACGGCGGCTCCTTCCCCGACCTTGTCGTTGACCGTCGACCAGGCCCCAACCGAGGAGATTGACATAGTGGCTGGTCGTTTTCATGGCGCGATTACACAGATCTGTGATGCAGCCATGCTTCACATCTGAGGTCGTCGATCTCCACAGAAGGAGGTTTACTGGTCGTCCTAAGAGTTGGCGAACCTCCACGCAGTCTGTACTCGCATTACCGTGAAGACGGCGCGGGAGCTCAGCTTCATGAGGAGTACCGTCAAGCGTTGAAAACTCTGAAGCTGGCCATTAGCCGCGCCAAATTAGTGAAGAGAAAGGAGATACTAAAGGGTCTCAATCATGACCCCTGGGGTCGCCTGTATCGTACGGCGAAGCAAAAGCTCCACACTTCAAATCCCCCTTACAGAGACCCACCAGCTCAGCTTCCTACAGGAAGTGGTCGAGAGCCTTTTCTCGCAGCGAGCGGAACACACACCCCCGTCAATGGTCTTCTTGGTTGGAGACAGGGAGGGGAACGTATGTGATGTTCCGCCCGTAGCTGTTTTACCGCGGTCGCAACATTCTGAAAAGACGTAATTTCGCGAAAGAAAGCGGCAGCGAAGGTCTGGGAGTGTGATCTTCACTTGGACTCAATTCGCTGCCGGCGAACCAGGCGGCGGAGGCGTGCTTGCCAGTCTTCTGTGGCTTGTACCTTGAGTGTGGCGGAGGATGGACATGAAGGGTTTTCCTCTTCATCCGCTACAGTAATCAGCCGCGAGGAAGCAATGTTCGCGTGTGCCGTACGTCGCCTAAATTGAGAGTTGACCCGCAGGTGGTGCCTATGCTAGCGGGCAGGCGCTAGAAAAGGTCTGGATATCGTAATAATAGCTGTTCCCGGATCCCTCCTATCGCAAACGCAGAGTGGCACACCGTGTGATTTTAGTAGACCCGATTCCGACACACCACCCCGCCGGAAGCCACAGTGGGGTGACGGCCCGAGGGAGTTTCTACACGTTAAAAAAAAGGTATTAGCGTCTCCTATTGCTCGTACCTTGAAGTAAATGGCTTACCATAAAAAGATTATAGTGAGAAAATCTTAAAACATAACTCTTTGTTACATTATTTCTGTGAAACTTTAACCGTTTACACAGCTCACGCAATAGAATTTCTCAAAATAATTTGTCCTGTTTATGCAACATGTTTCATTGATACTGGTTGTAGCGTAAAAATATATAGCCTACCTCGATAAGAGGGTTATCTTACACTTAAAGAACTTTTTAAATCGCACCAGTAGTTTCTGAGATCAGTGCTTTCAACTAAACAAAGAAGTAAAAACAAACTAACGAACTCTTTAGCTTTACAATATGTAGTATATATTAAAACAAACATTATACAATATTTATTTTTAAGGTTGAAAGTTCCTGTAGGTAAAAAAATTCGTTATTAGATCTTTCATTTACTTATGAATTTTTTTTATTAATCATTTTGTTTAATAGTTTTCATTTTTCATAGAATATTTGGCTTGATGACGCTATTGTTCCAAAAATAAAATGTTTATTTTTTTGAAGTGAAAACTTCTTTAGGCGCGTTGAGCGTTTTGGTAGAGGGTAAAATCCTCGGTTCGCGTCACCGACATGCTAATGATAATAGTATATCTATAGCTATGGAGAATATGATATTATATATTATATATGAAATTTATTATTATTATATATTATATATGATATTATATATTATATATAGCTATATATGAAACATAAAAAATTTCATATAATTTTTGCATATAGTTTTAATTACTCTCAACTTAATAGTTCCGTTTTCACTTCTATCGGCAGTCCCACGACTGCTACTGTTTTTTTCCATTTATTTATAGCAGGGTTAAAAATTTGAAAACATGTTAGTTATATTTTTCTGTGACAAGATGTAAGTTTTTAAATTATGAAATTCACGTGCGTAATATGGATGACCCCTTACTGACTTAGTGAGCTTTTTATGAACCAGGTCAAAGAATAAAAAATATATCTTACATGTTACCTTGATACTCTTCGTTAATTTATAAGTTTTAATATCATAATATTGAACGTGTGACTCAGTGATTAGAATTAAATTATCTGTGAACAAAAGTAAACATACACTTTACACACAAAAATCACAATACGCTTCTAGGTTATACTGTTCAGCACTTCAACAATGAGTATACAACAATAGCTATGGGCTCCTTGCTGTACTTAAATAGTAAGATTGTGCACAGTGAGGTGATTATATAACCACAACTCTTAATATTAACTAAATTTATTACCAGTTCCAATTTTCCAACTAAATTTTAATTTTATGAGGGAGTGTACCCTTTTAAATAAAATGTGAATTATCCAAGTCAGTTCTTTAATTGTTCATTTTGGTAAAATATTAAGAATACAGAGTGTTATCACTCTCATTCAGTCAGCTAGTATCATAAGAGCCTACCAAGGCAACTGCGCAGGACAATAACACTGCAAAAGGGAAGGAAAATTTGACACAAATCTTTTACCAACCTATGTGGTTAGCTTGATATAGTAGGTTAAAAACTCCTTTCTAAGCGGAGACCTACATATATCGTGCACGGAACTATTAAATGCGTTTTATGATGAAGATGGTTCATAAATGGCAGAAAAGACATTTTAAGTCAGTTGAGAAGCAAGCATTAATAAAATTATCTATCAAAAGCACTTATAAATTGATCTATTATAAATGTTAATAATGTTTAGTTTTTATGTCTTCTATTTTCTGAATCCTTACCTTTACATACTTTAATTTTTTTAACGTTAGGCACTTCATATTCGTATATCTTTTTAATATTTGCTGCTGCAACACGATTCCAAAGTATAAAGTTTTTAAATATACTTTTCTTGTCTAATGTAGATTTATTTATAAAAGTGGTACCGTTGTTGACCATTTCTTTCTCGATCATTTTATCCCAAAGTTTTAGAGCCTATAACAATATAGACAGTAAATTAATTCTTATTATGAGATCATGTGGGTATCTGTATTTTTTTCTTTGAAATCTAAATTCACTTGCAAATTCAACGACTAAATATTCAAGCCATAGATATACATCATCATCAAAAGTCTGCGCTGTAGGTGATGAGTTCCACATACAGCTTAAACAAAAAAACATACTAAGAAGACACATCGAACTGCGAAGTAATGAACTATGAAGCAACTACTAATCCTGTATTGCGAAATAGGTTCTCGCGGGGTAATTAGCAAATACACAACATCACAACATTTGGGGGAGCCACCTTTGGGTCGCGGCTCGCCAGGTATGATCATCTCGCCTGGCCGGAGGATTCTCCCTTTGTGTTGGAGGGACATGATACCCGTCCCTCCACAGTATCGTATAGTATGAACCTATACTGTACAAAAGCGTCTTCTTAGCAAGGAGGTTTCGGCCTATCATACCACGGTGACCAGACGGGTTGGTTTTAAGAACAATCTTTCAACTATCTTTTAAGAACAATCATTAAAATTTCTTGACATGGCGGTTTACTTGTAGTCATGGCACCTACGAACTGGTATGTATCTATAAAGATAATGGCACAGAGTTAAGGCTTTTGTTTTATAAATAGATAAATGACTTTTTATTTGTACACCTCATTACAGAGTTACAAGAGAGTACTGTCAGATATATTTAGAAACATATACATACACATCCATAAATATACACACATACAGACTGAAATATTTATTTGTATATTTAACACTATAAATGTGAAAGTTTGTGGGGATGAATCTTTGGATACTTCTTACTCTTTCACGCGAAAATTAAAAAACGAATTTTGATGCAACTTTACAGGAATATATATATATATATATATATATATATAGATAGAGATACATATCAGAATAACATGGGGACTATAATTTATTAAGATTTTGTGTAATTTGGCTATTATATAACGATGGGTCAAGTAAGTTGGTAAAATTACTGCTGTAAGAACTATATTGACGTGCGCTGCCCAAACAGTTGGAGTTACGCGATAATAATATACAGAGGGGGTTGTTCGTCTTAAACAGTCCTAAATAAAAATATCTACCTCATAACTTATCTATCTATTATGTGAAAGCAATATATTCTAACTAGTGAACCATAAACACAATTAAATTGGATACTTCTTTACAACGTACATTATAGAGTGTTTATCAAACTCTTATCAAAATTTACGAATTTGTCGCTTTCGAAATTAAATGTACAGTAACTTTCTCTTCTACTTTGTAAGTAATTTTGGTGAAAAGATTAAAAGTTATCACAATAAGATTGAACAGAATGAATCCACATTAGCGACTACTACGAGGGAGCATGGCTCGCAGTTGGATGGACTGCATCCATGCAATGTTTAATGTTAGTCTACATTATCATCCTATCGTTATACCCGGTTGCTTCCAAAATTTACACTTTGGAGCCTGGATCCGCTTTCCTGCACATTCTTCTCGACTTTGTTCCGTCTTGGACATCTCACGCACGCATGTATAAAGCGGGCCACGAATTAGTTAACGTTTGATATGTTATAATTTTTTTATTTATAAGGAAGCTAATCAGATGAAATTTATTTTTAAAAAATTACACTGTGTAAATGACCGCCGTTCCGACGTTTGTACTCTTCTAAGCGAGCGCCAAAATTTTCGAAAACTCGTCGGTTGGTATATTGATTTAGACACGATTCTTCAAATAACCCATATAAAGAAGTCTGCTGGGGATACATCAGGACTTCTGGGTGACCACGGAATGTCACCTCGTCTGAAAATCAGCTTTTCCGGACACATGTTTTGACCACCGGCAGGGACTCATTGGATGTGTGGTAGGTGTCTCTATCATGTTGAAACAATGTGTTACGATTGTAGCCAGCAAATTCCAGTAGCATCGGTCTCAAGAACTCCCGTAACATGTTTGCGCGGGATGTTAGATTCAAATATTAACGAATTCTTGCCCCACCCTACATATACGTCCGTGTCTGACCATATCCATATCAATACTAATGTTATAAATTTGAAACTAGCTCTGTTTGTGTGTCTGTTTATCTATCTGTTACGCTTTCACGGCTAAACTACTGCACCGATTTCAATGAAATTTGATACTTTAATTCTTGAGGAAGGACATATACACGAGCGAAGTCGTGGGCAAAAGCTAGCTATGAAAAGAAAAACGGTCACATTATTATGCCCTTAACTTAATTACGATAGATATAATTCTTGAATCCTCTTCTGAAAACGATTTATTGTTGCCTGATATTCAGAGACGTGATCATATCATTTTCTAGGTCAAATGTTAATCTTATACTGAAAATTTGTAGTTGCTAAACCTTATGGAGTTGTTATTTAGTGAGATGCAGATAGCTGACAACAGCACATTCGAGAATTAGGATATTTCTTTTTAAACTGACAATTCGTTTTGAAAGTGTTGCTAAAATCAAGTAAGATGAGTGCTGTATCATTACACTGTCTATGCCTAGTCTGATATTATTCGCGGTCGATGCGACGCGGGACGTCGCGATGTGTTCCAGCACAGACGTGAGCTGTGACCAAGACGAAAACCGCATTGGAAGCTGTTCATTAAAGAATTTCTGGAAAGAAAGCTACTCAGATGAGAGTGGATGAGACGTTCGAACGCTTTACATAGGAAAGGTAAATAGATATGTGCCAATAATCAAAAAATGGGTGGGTAGAACAGAGAGAGATCTGTCTCTATTTCATACAATAGTTAAAAATACTTGCTACATTTCTGCGATGCTGATACACTGACAAACAAATGTTTAGAAAAAAAAGTTTAAATTAAATGTTACTTTACCCCTGCTGCCTGTTCCGCTAACTTTTTCCATGATTTACTAACAAACATACATATTGAAAGAGTCTTTGTGTCCAAATATTTAAAAATAAGATACACTATTTCTGAAGGCAAGTCGTTTATAGGAAAATGTTCCATTTCGCAATTTTTTTAAATGCTGTAAATCTTTAAGAATAAATGTTGGCCGTTAAGTCAATGACACTTTAATTATACATTTTGCATAATGTGGGTAATACTGCAAAAACTTTTATAACTCAATTTTAAACCAATAACAAATGAATAACAGTTATAACTTATAATTACTGTATTCTGTACAACACTATTAGAGTTTTGTGAATTGGTTGTCGGTTCAGGAATCGGTATTCTTCAGAAACTGAATATTTGTGTTCGAATAACAAATACATACTCAGATAACAAAACAAACTAGTGATTTTTATAATAACGTTATTTGATGCTAATACTTAACGATCATTACTAGACTAACTATTATATTAATAACAACTACGAATTGTTGTGCCTGCCTCCGTGGTGCAGCGTAGTGTAACTGAGATTTCAGGTTCGATTCTCGAGTCGAACCAAATTTTTGTATGATCTGTAAATATTTGTTTTGAAGTTTGAGTGTTTTTTATATATGTATCTACTCTAAATATATATATTTGTAAGTAGATGCAGTTGGAAACAGTGCAGGATGTAAACGATGCCGCCAACAGCCTGTCATACGTACATACGTACGTGTCATCCGCGAGGTCTGTTCAAACCACTTTCGACCGAAAAGCATAGGACGCAAGTCGAAGCTCACAAGTGAGACCTCGGATATTATGAGGAAAAGATGAGAGACAACAAATATCAGTCCACCTGAGCGTCAGGAACTGAATAGGCAGGTAAAGAGGTTGGTAAGACGAGACATTCGCCAAACAAATGCTCGAGCGATTCAGGACACAATTGGCCGAAATAAGGGCACAAAAGTCCTTACGAAACTAAAAACCTCATGTCACCTGACTAAACTAAAAACTGCACAAGGTACCACCGTCACCTCTAAGGCAGAAGTTCTCGCTGAAGTCGCAAAGTTTTATGAGGATCTATACACCTCACGATCCCGCCCACCGAGGCCCATACCGCGGGTGAACCGCGTGCTAGACTGACTCGCCACTTCTCAGATGAACTGCCCGACATCGATCTGGGCGAGATAAGAATGGCATTCGGAAAACTTAACAACAAGCTCCTGGTGAAGACGGAATTACAATAGAACTCCTAAAAGCCGGTGGAATACCTATAACAGTAGAGCTCTCAAAGCTGTTTCATTCCATTATTCATTCCTGCACTAACTGGCACTCACTAACACTGTAAAAAGACAGAGGAATATAACCAGCCTCACTGTCTAGCGTATGTTGTCTACAAGAAAGCCTTCGATACCGTCGAGACCTGGGCTGTCCTGGAGTTCATGCAGAGAGGTCTGGTCGATTGCCGATATTTTCTGGTGATGAGATGCCTCTATGAAGCTTCAACAATTACACATAAAGAGCACAACATTAAAGAGCACAAGACCAATCCAAATGTATCGTGGGGTAAGACAGGGAGATGTTATATCTCCGAAACTATTTACTAATGTATTGGAAGACGTCTCCAAACCCTTGGTTTGGAACGGACAGGGAATCAATATCAATAGACTATACTTCTCACATTTGCGGTTTGCAGACGACATAGTTATCCTGGTGGAGTCTCTGTATGATCTGGAAAAAATGCTCAACAGTCTGGACGATTCTTCAAAACTAGTGGGACTGGGGATGAACATCGAAAAAACGAAAATAATGCATAATAGACATGTATCCCCGAGTCTCGTAACCGTAAATGGCGCTGCTATCGGGGTTGTGCAAGAATATATCTACCTTGGGCAAACTATTAAACTTGGCCGGCACATCTTCAATCGGGAGGCCGATAGGAGTATTTGTCTGGGCTGGGCGGCGTTCGAAAAGTTTCGTCACATTTCTCTGGCTGATAAAATTCGTAACGAGATTATTCGACAGAAAACTAGAATAACTGACATCGCGCGGAGAATCAGTATGCTGAAGTGGAAGTGGACCGGCTATGTCTCCAGACGGATCGATGGTCGCTGGGGCCGAAGTGTACTAGAGTGGATACCACGATTGGGTAAACGTAGTGTAGAGTGCCCTGGGGCGCGATGGACCGATGGCTTGAAGAAGGTGGCTGGCAGCGGATGGATACGAATTGCCCAAGACCGGGATGGTTGGCGTTCCTTGGGGGAGACTTTCGTTCGGGGTGCTGCCACACGTTACAAAAAAAAAAGACCTTCGTTCAGCAGTGGACGGCCATAGGTTAATTGATTGAAGTAGATGCATTGTAAGTGTAATGTGTGTACATAAATATGTATATATCTTTAGTCCATAATCATCCATATTAATCATATATATATATATATATATATATATATATATATATATATATATATATATATATATATATATATATATTATTATTATTCAGTGCGCCTATATATATATATATATATAAGGCTAAGGTTTGATTTATTTGATTGTAGTAACTTGATTATGTTAAAATAATGTTATTGAAATAAGAGTGGTAACCCCGAATAGAGTGGTAGATGTCACCACGAGTACTGGTGACTGTCAGTTGATTTTTGAAAAAGGATCGGACGGACAGCTGGCACGCGGTGCGCACATGCTAACCTATTGGCTCTTAAATTTTTCATTTTGTTGAAAGCTTGTTGATCTATGAGATTTTGTATAAAATTGTATAACGATTAAATAATGAGACGCTGAACAATACAAGTGTGCCCTTATTTTGAAAGTTTCTGTTACACCGCCCACGATGGATAGCTACGACCAAGACCGCTATGACGCCCCTTTTCTGACGCTCTGACATACATATATATAGCCCATAATACAAGCTCAGCTTAGTTTGGGACTAGATGGCGTTATACGTCATGTTCAAAAATTATTATCGTTATAAATAATATTATATAATAATTGTTTTCGTTATAAATTTTATTCAATATACTTTCTAGATACAGTAGATAAAATTGAAATGGAAAAAAAAATAATTTTCTTTCTTCTCGAAACGAACGACGACACGACTGCGCTTGTTATCACTGCAGCGTCGTTATCATTGTATCTTAAAATCATTAATGTTACTACGAACTACTATAGAACAGACACCGCGATAAAACATTTTGCGCCATACGTGGATGTGGTGAGACCACAGCGCAAATAATCGCTCTACTAAGTCGTGATTGAATGCCAAAATGTCTTACATTTACAGTCAAAAATGTCATCCTACATATTAAAAACGTAAAAGATATTCCATTGGGGAGAAAACATATAATATAAAAAAACTTATCATTTGTATTGTTGTATGTATTAACACTTGCATCAAGTAAATCAAAAATAACTTTTCAACATTTTGTGGCCTACAATTTATATTCATAGATCATAAAAAAGAACGATACAGATTTGACACATGGGTACTATTGTTATTTGAACTAATCTATTCTAATCTTTATTGAACTAAGTGACTAAGGGTTTTTCAATGTGAAATATAATACCGCAGTTCAGACCAGCTATGTGATAGTACATGTAATATGTAATGTGTTTTTGTATTCTATGTACCATATATCAAATATACTTAAAATAAATTATCATATTTTTATTTTCGATAACCTGAATATTATATTTTTAACAGTACTGTATTAATTATTTCCTTGAAAACAACAATTTCGGGCAATATTAAATAAATATTTAACTATCCGTTTACGCCACGAATCTAAGTTTACTAATGATTATTTGTCTCAGCGACTCTCTGAATTCATTTTGTTTAAAGGTGAACAAAATGTATATTACATTACGATGTTTTTTTCCATGCATTAATTTGAAATCTATAAGAACATAACGCTCACTCCTCTGGAGATGCAACCATGCCATCATTGTATATCATTGTTTAGGTGTGTCTATCATTAAAAGACTTTTGGACATTTAACATTTTGGACATTTAACACACAACGTCATCTAGTTTCAAACTAAACAGAGCTTGTACTATGATAACTAGACTGAATGATACAATACTTATAAACTTTTTTTTATAAATACATACATATTATACATAGAAAACACCCAAACTCTGAAATAAATATTTGTAGATCATACAAACATTTGGGCCGACCCGGGCATCGAACCTGAGACCTTAAGCACAGCAGCCGCCTTCATTACCGCTACGCCGTCGAGGTACTCAAATGATGATGAGATGAATGTAGATTAATTTTATTTGATATTTATAGCAGCAGATTTGTTAGATCGATCGATCGATTAAAACCAAATAATTGTTGATGAATGATTGAAATATTTAATCATTAAGAACGTGAAACTATTGCTCTTTTTGCAAAGACATATATTACTATGGTTCTAATAACGCAATTTGATCATGTGAAAAGAAACAAAATTATAAATATATACAGGTAAGTCATGTGTAAATTTTAAAGTATTGTAATTACAATTGATTTAACTCCTCAATTCACCTGCTTTTATAATTCTATTTTAATCATATATATCATCATTTAATCATATATTCAAATATTTAATAATATAATTTTAAAGTTGTTAACTTTAACAAGTATCATGAGTAGCGGTCCATGCGAGCCGCACTTTCACTGGTCAACTCACTCAACTAACTATCGAATAATTAATTACGTTATGTTCGGTGAAAATAGTAATAGTAGCACTATCAATGTTATTTTTATTTGGGCATAAAATGGGTACAGTATTTCCATCATCAATTCGTTTACGCAACCAAAATAATAAAAAAGACAGAACGTTAAATACTTAAAACTCTACTATCGGCCAATGTCTAAGCAAGGTAAATTCTAAGAACTGAAAATATTTTTTGGTTTGACTTTTGTAGTTCCGCAGGACTTAGAGTAACTGTGAAATAACGTTAAAATAAATCGTTGCCAGCCCTTTGAACGTTATTGGCTAACGTTACGCTACATTTTACAAGTAAATTAATATGACAGCAGTCAGACGTGTACGTATATGTACGTTTAGTGCCATTTACCATTACTACATAATTGCGGCAGTTTGTTCGTTTATTGAACTGTCGAATTTAAAAAAAATACAAGTCACTACAGAACAATAACAATTGTATTAAAAGATGTGTATAGGTTGTTGACATTCTATATGATAAAATGTGAAACTTTGAAGAACATTTTTTTTCTTTAATTTATATATTTTATCTGCGTGGTCATATATCACTAGGAACAAAAGAAAAATGAGTTACAAATTCTGTAAACATAACAACCGGTGGTCTTATCGCTCACGTCGATCTCTCACGGGCAACATTTATACGGATATCAAGTATTTACGAACTTGGATAGTATGGTACGCAAATCCAAATTAAAAAAATAAACAAAGCCAATGAAAAAAATAATTTTTAAACATCGTTAGTGTCGTTATTTTTGGTAACGTTAAAATTATAACTATGTTCATACATGATTACAAATTGCGTTTATTTCAGACATACTACTCTCACTACTTAAATCATAGTCACACATATCACTATCATCATCAGGCTATGTTTCATTATCACCTACTGGAGATATAGCGCGTTGTTTCTGGAGTCACCTTAGCAAATGCTTTTTTTTAACTGTTTTTAGGTTTTTATTTTTTTTTATTAGTTCGACAATAAGGTTTTGTTTAGGTCAGTTTAAAATAAATACCTTTTTCATGATTTTGGTTTACTTTTCGAAGATCGTGACCATAAAAATTTTAATAGTGGCTATAGACTTTAGTACAAACTCTTAATCTTAAATAATAATAATTAACTAAATAGATCCAAAAACAAAAAATTGCATAGAAAATGGTAAAAATCATACAACTGATATCCTCAAATAAGAGTTAATAAATTTCCTTAGGGGTATCGCATAATACAGAACTGTTGCTTATTTACTTCAAAAATTAACGTTATAGTAGTGTTACAATAACGTTCTGTAACTTATTAATCTGTGTAATTTTTCTGTTATTAAAATAATATTTATGAATTACCGTTACTAAACGTTACTTTCAGTATGAAATGATATCGTTACTTATCAGAATAATAGGGATGTAGGAAAAGCAGAGTGAATATCTCTACTCTAGCAAGATTGATTTAAAACTAAATGTAATGACATAAGCAAGTAAAGTCGACGTCACTATCGTTGTATTCCATTACATTTTAAGGTTATGTTTACACTTTACATTAAAAGTTTAGCATTGCATTAATAAAAAAAGTGAATTGACTATTAAAAATGGTATGTATACTTGTAAATTTACCTATAAGTACATATTGTAAGTTTGATTGTGTTTACAAGTATTTTGTACCGATACACTAAGAGGAATATTACTTAGTTACTAAAAATTAGATGTTTTTAAATGACCCCAAGGAAATATTTTTGGTTCCTCAACAATGAATGAAGAACCTTACTTTAGACGGGCACATTATTGGTACAATTGTTAAATACTTTAGTTTAATTATATTTCAAGTTAGGAGGTTAGGTTAGTTAAATGTTATTGTCATAAGTGATATGATCTCC
Source organism: Hypercompe scribonia (assembly GCA_949316085.1). Taxonomy (NCBI): domain Eukaryota; kingdom Metazoa; phylum Arthropoda; class Insecta; order Lepidoptera; family Erebidae; genus Hypercompe; species Hypercompe scribonia. Next base: position 7,119,094 of record OX438967.1, on the reverse strand, counting down.
ACAAGTAAGATGGCTTATCTTTCTTATTAGTTGATTACAACTTTCTTATTATTTTGCGATCCAAACAACACTCTTTAATTGATGATAATAGTAATAACAAAAAAATATTAGTGTAGTAACTTCGAATATAAATCACAAATATGTTATATTAGGGTTTGTTATCTAAAAAAAGTTCGGTCATTACACCTATATCTTTGTGGGATTTATTAATATATTAGAGATCTATAATTAAATTTAAAATAATAAATATTATGGAAGCCAATTACAGAGATGTGTCTATAAGTAATTCATTACTATTGCTGTGTTTCTAATTTATGTAGGCGTATGCAACCTAGATAGAAGAGAATTCGTTTGACATACATTCTAAATCTTGATTGCTATGGCAGAATAGAACTCAAGATTTTTAACACAGCCAAAATTATGCACCTAATTATAACTATGTTTACCTTTACAGGCCCGCAATGCAGAAAAGGCTATGTAAGTCTCAGTTCATCATACACTTTTACATCATTAGTTTAAACATATTTTTGTAAAATCATGAAAAAGCTATGCATCTGATAATTTTATGTTCTTAGGACTAAACAGCACCAGAGCTGAATTAATATCACAAGCATGCTATTGTCGACTATGAGGTGTACATTATTACCGTTTGTCTTTGCAGAGAATAGGGTAACAGTACAGCACATATTGTTTCTCTATCCCCTCTGTACTTGAAACTGAACATGACTCATGTTACCAAAATGTCACAAGTGTACAATAACTACCATTTAATAACTTATTCTTTAGACATTATTTTTTTTCGGTTTTTAATGTCTTAGTATTTATTTATAATACTCATTAATTTAACCTAAGTAAGATAATTTTTATTAAATTTCACTCAGACAATTTTATGTGTGCTGAGTGATGGCTTGGTAGAGTGGTCACTCAAAATACGACCCTACATGTAACACCATACAGAAAATATGTAACACTTCATCTAAATTTCATAGATCATATAACGTTATATAAAACCATGAATATACATCAGGACCACATTGGCGCGATGGCGCGCAGCTCAGGTACAGGAGGCAGGTGGCCAACGTGAGAGGCGACCATATCTAGCCTCAGAATGCAATGATCTACCACAAGCGGAGAAATGGAGACTGCAAATCGTAAGAGAAATAGCCAAGAAAGTTGCTCAAATACAGAATGGTAAGCTTTTAGAATTTGAATGTAATTAATTTCAGGTTCTACATACCGTCTATTAGCATATTCGACATTAATGAATATAAAAATTTGACAATTTTTGTTGCTTAATTTGAGAGTACATTTATAGTTTTTATTATGCTGGCAATGAATAATGACTTTATTTATAGTTTATAATAATATTTAACAAATATTAATGTGTAAATTAATTGAATGTCTTCTAAAAATGAACTTTGTTTTATACTCCCAGTAATGAATATATAATATGAACAAACTTGTACAAGAACCAAGTACCACTATACCACCACCATATACCACTAAATAAAAAATATATTTATCAGCTATAATCATTTTCCTTATTAATTAACACCAACCATCAATATATAATGGATTTTCTCTTTTGATTTTTTTCATAAATCCATGAGGTCATGACTATTACAAAACATCAATGACATTTTAAATATGTGAAATTTTTTGTAAAAAATCTTGTTGAGTAATCAAGCATTTTCAATATGGAAGAATTAACAGACGCACCTGAATCACCAGTTAATCCAATAAATGACAATGAATCGCCGACGGTAGAAGACGTTGTGGACGTTGTAATAGATACAGTCCTCCCAAACACAGAGCCTCTCGCCCTAGCCGCTGAGGAAGTGTTTCCAAAACTATCAAGTGACGTAAGTCCAATCTTCGCTTCATCGGTGTCTCCAATAAAACTACCTAGCTTAACTCCCAGCGTAAAAAGTGAACAAGCAAGTGCAAAGGACACAACGCAATATAAAAGTGGCAGTATAAGTCTAAGTTCTCCAAAAACAGCACAGAGCAGTTCCTCTAGTAAGAACGACCAAGGGGCACTCTCAAGTAGTCCAAAATTACCAAGTAAAAAAAGTAGTAAATCTAGCAAAGATGATTCAGTAATGAAGTCTGTCGCTAGTCTCCAGCCACAAGGAAAAATCATTAGCGAGCATGTCGACAAATTATCAGATTCCGTTAAACTGCTTGCGCAGGATGTAAAGGTGTCACAAGCAAATAGTGTTCCACATAACATAGATAAAATAGCTAAAATGAGCAAAGAACTTACTAGTGAAGCAAAAGCTTTGCGAGACTCGATTAAGTGTTTATCTGAGGATATTACGCGCACTAAACAAGAACTGTGCTGTTGTACAACTGAAGAGGATGTCAACTTCCCCTATCATTTGTTCCTCATAGAAATGATTATAAACAAAATTCATATGAAATGTGAATGTTTTGATATCGACTCTAACAATTTAGTGATCTCTGCTACCTTTCTTGGGAAGCAACCAATTATTCTATACGATTCAACATGCGGGCAAATTGATAATTTTAACAAATTGAATGTCGGAAAATCCACATTGTTTGCTATGACTTATGACAAAATCTGCAGTATAAAAAAATTTGAAATAGTATTATTACTGACGAAGCAACCACCGTGTTCGCCGTGCGTGACGAAAATCGGAGAAACCCACATGGACTATACCTGTGAGTTTGTCACCTTGCGGGAAGAGCTGTGTTCAAAGTGGAGGGAACAACAACCAACGGATAATATCCTGTGCACAACTTCCACTCCACTATCCAAAAATATGTATTATTTATCTTGTGGCATGGGTGAGACTACTGACACAATAGGCATTATAGAAGTCACAGTCAGAATGTCGTTTTTGGGTAAAGAGATCACCACAGCATTTTGTGCACAACCGAAACCACAAGGTACATCCTTTCTCTTAAAAGATGATCACGGAATGGCAATGTATTCCTGTCAGCGAGTAGAAATGGACGACCATGGTAAAATTCTTTTAGAGGAAGGCGTTATCTCAAAAAGTTCTCCACCGTGCTTGGCATGCTCTCCTCGACACAACAACCCACAGTCGTCTGTTTGTAGCTCAATATCTAAGCGATCTTATGAACTACCTCCTCAAGTCAACCATGGTAAGAATATTGGAATATGTAATATTTTTAAAATTATTATTGATTTTCATATTGTTTTATTTATACTTACCATTTAATATTACTCTGTTTTTAAAGGAATGGCAAGATACGACGAAATATATACAAAAATGAATGTAAATGAGTTAAAGATTAGAGTTCCAAAAAGCAGCAAAGTTGAAAGAACTGGGAAGTATGACAAGATTCAAGAATTGTGCTCTTGTGAAAGCACAGCTTATAACACTGGAGAACAAATACAATTCGAATTACCTAAAGATTATACTAATCAGGAAAAAACATACACATCCAATCTGAAATACACCCTAAAAAAGTTAGATAAAACCGACAAAAAAGACAGAAAATTAATCAATGTAACGCCTACGAACTGCCCTGTGCCCGTGGACATGTCGAAAATGTTACATCCACAGAAAGATGTGTTCATTTTGAAGATTGGAAAGAAGTTAGAAACGCAAGATAAGAAAACAGATCTTGAAATAGAACTTGTTACGCCAAAACTTCCATCGGCAATGGAAAACAACAAAAATATATCGGCTCAGTGCAGTAACACCGACGTTAAAAAATCATCTAAAGCAAGGAAAGACAAAAGTAAAGATAGGAAAGGAAAAGGAAAATCGAAGAAAGCGGGCAAAGTTAAGAAAACTATGAGTAAAGGAAAAAAGAAATAATGTCTTAATTTCAGTAGTAGTTAATTGAAATCTGTAACCAAGTGAATTAATCTGTAGTTTCGATTTATACATATTTACATTTTATATGTTCCTTTTACAATCAACATATGTGAAAATAGTAACAGCACAAATCCATTGCTTGAAATAATTAAATGAGTTTAAACTTGAAAATTTTCTGAATGTAACTTATTTTTATACGCATCCCCGAAAATACATTCATCAGTCATCCATCATCATTAGCTTACTACAGTTCACTGCTGGACATAAGCATCTGGACTTAAATGGCAACTTTAGAAGTAAAATGAAAGTGAAGTTACTTTTACAAATGGATTTGAAAATGTTAGAAACACTAAAAAAACTCGAGCAGGTTTAAACTGTGTAACTGGAAAACAGAAAGTGTTTTCTGTCCTCTTCATTTGAGTACACTAACTCGAAAATAATTATTTTAGTTACGCCTCATCTCTATTAAGTCAATTACGTTAGAATAGTTAAATTAACATAGCCATTACTCCCGACTTAAGTACGTATATCAATTATTTAACCGTAAATTTAAGCAGGTGTCCTCAAAAGCCTTAATTCATCAAGATGTGATAGTTTATCTAATGGTTTAGAAATGCATATAAGTTATTAACGTTACTACAATTGTACTCTGTCCCTTAGCCGGTCTCGGTGAGTTTCGAATCCGTGACCTTAACGACGAGATCAATAAACTGATGCGTGAGAAGCGCCATTGGGAAGTTCAAATAAAAGCATTGGGTGGGCCAGACCATGCCCGCGTTGGCCCTAAAATGCTTGACCAAGACGGCAAAGAAGTTCCAGGAAATAGAGGATACAAATATTTTGGAGCGGCAAAAGACTTACCAGGTAAGGAGCTGTTTTTTATAAGGATAGACCGTTTTTCATACAGTTTTAAAGAGAACCAGTTTTACCAAAACTCAGTTTGGAGGTTAAAAGTTATCAACTACTGACTAAATTTTATTGTGTAAAAATAAATTCTGATTATAAAATATAATTTTGCTTGCAAGGTGTTCGCGAACTATTCGAACAAGAGCCACCACCACCACCTCGCCGAACGCGCGCAGACCTCATGAGGGACGTAGACGCTGATTATTATGGCTACAGAGACGATGACGATGGACTGCTCATGCCACTTGAACAAGAAGCTGAAAAAGAAGGTGAAGCCTTTGATTTTTTTTATTTTACAATCATAGGGCTCCCACAAAGAAATTCGGGCCAAAAGTCCACTTCACCTGCAAGATTCCCACCAAGAACTTAGGACCCCAAGTCAACCTCACGAACGAGGCTCTGGCAAACAAAATATCCTGATTAGCGTCAATAGGCTCGCTACCTATTAGGTGGGACCAAAACACTGGCGAAAAGTGGACATTTAATATGCTTCTTCCTACCCCTCTATGCAATTAAATTTAATTTGATATTGATATCGGTAAAGTATATACTACTATATACTTTACTTTTATTACTATCATGTTGTTCTCCAAGCCGATTTCGACCACGGCGGCCAGTCTCAACGCAAACTAGCCTTACTTACTATATATAACAATTGATTATCGTATAAAACTACTTAGTTTTATACCGTTATTAATAAGTGTAAAATATTTACCATTACAGCCATAGCGAAAGCGGTCGAAGAATGGAAAAGAAATAAAGAAGAAAATAAAGATCAAGACATATCTGATGAAGAGAATATTTATCCCGAAGATGTATGTTCTTTCATTTTAATTACTTATATATTACTCCTACTACACCTACTTAAGTCTGTGTGGTGACATTTTAAGAATACGGAGTATCACCACCAGTATTCATCCCATAGGTGTCGTAAAAGCTGACTAAGGAAGCGAACTACGACGAACCATAGCGCTGCAAATTGATGCAAACCCTATACCAACGAATGTGGTCAGCATGGTATATTAGGCAAAACCTCCTTTCGAAGGAAGGGTTTGTGTCCAGCACTGGATTACTAAAGGCTGCTGATGAAGATCATATATTTAATCAGGGGAATTTAAGAGACTAACCCTTACAGCAGAAATACTAGACAAAAAACTAATAGTTCATAAACAAACGAGAAACGAATAACATTTTACATGTTGTATGTATACATACATTTGTTAAATTAGATAAACTAATATTTCACAATCGAGAAACGTATTTCCTGCACTGAAATCTCGAGTTAAATAATAAAATCCTTCAAAAATAAAAAACTTATTTCTTAAGGATACTTATGAAGAAGACATTTATAAATAACCATAAGTTAGCAACATAGAACAACAATACAACCTTGTGGAACACCGACAGTTATATTCATAGTAATAATTTCTCAGTATACTAGAAGAATCTAGACTTTTCAGCAACAGATCGTAGTTTAAATTTGCACCTAGGGAAAATGTGTGATATGCACGTAGTATGGGGCGCTTTCTGGCCAGACGGCGGGACGACGTAAGAGGACGGATGCAAAAAGAAGCAGATCGAGCTCTGTGATGTGCTTTGGGAGAGGCTTATGTCCAGCAGTAGACTGCAACGGGCTGATGATAATGAAACACACTTATATTATTATGTATCATATTATTAGTAGTAGTAACTTGCAAGGTGTGTCAAATTATTATAATTTTTAATGTTCTACATATCCAAGGTGTAAAATTATTTTTAAATTTCAGCCTGATGACAAGAGAATAGAGGATGAAGACGCTGAACCGGTCAGGCCGGTAGTGACGTCACACGTAGCCGTACCTTCACAAAAAGATATAGAAGAAGCACTTCTCAGGCGAAAGAAACAAGAATTGTTAGAGAAATATGGTTGCATGGACGTCAAAATCGAACAAAGCTGACAATAGTTATTGCATTTTAAGTTATTATAGATTTTATAAATCTCAATAGCATTTTTTCTTCAAATCAACCACCAATACCACATGATCAGCAGATTCCTTTTTCAAGTTTTGGAACCAAATACACTATTTTTAATTCTTAAAGTGCATATCTATGAAAATCTATTTTAATAAAAGGATATCATGATTCAAAATCACAAACTAAATGAAAACCAAAAACTTTTGTATTTACTTTATTTTCGAACAGTTTTGTTATTTAGACATGGTACATTAACTAAGCAAAATATACACAGTATCGGTGACTTTTACATCTATACTGGCTCTAAATTAGACTTTCGTTAAGTCCGATTTTATAGGCCCTAAATATGTATTCTTATATGTTTATACTTTCTAATATAGTCAATATTACAGAATATAAACATACAATAAAGTATATTTAATGATATACTAAGTCTGACATAAGGAAGCCTCAGTTACATGCCCTCGCACATACTACGCCACAACACGACAGTTATACGGTCTGCGTGCAGCAATTGTGTACGAAGGTCAAAATCGAATACTGTTTTTAAATAATTTAACTATGGAAATAGATAGATTCAAAATATTAATGTAATCATTTTTATAATGTTTATTTATCACCACAAACATTCTTCAAACTACTATGAACACTTACTATAATTACATCATTTAGGAATGTAAAAACTTAACATTATCGTAAGCTCTCAGAAACTAATTAATAACTAGTAACACCAATTTTAAACATTACTGAAAGAAAAGTAAAACTTTAATAATGATCTATGTATAAACGACATGATAACATTTCTAAATATATATCTAAACTGAGTGGTTTTGAAGTCTGTGTACACAGATCACCTCCTAATAGATGCCGCATACAGGGCCACAAACGTGCGCCATACATAGTTACTATAACAGGCTTATAAAGTTACGCTAGAAATCACGACATCAGTATCGTCCAAGTTTGTGACCCGTAGACACACCGAGGTATTTGAAATTTAAAAATGTTTTGTTTTAAAAATATATTGTAAATGGCTTACTGTGCAGTAAAGTGGTGTGGCAAGTCATCTAAAACATTTAATTAATCAAAAAGATGGCATAACATTTCATCGGTAAGTACATTATATTTTTATTACGTTAACGTCTTTCAAATATACCAGAGTTCAACTTATACTGGTGACTTAATAGTGCAAACCAATAATAGTTAAGCAGTCGTTGATGTCTTTTTGAAATGTCCCTTTCACTCACTACGCACACGCGTATCGATAGTGCTGTGATTCAGAAGTCGATTTGTTTGTTTATCTGTTGATTTTTTTTATTGAAGCAAAAATATTTTCTAAAGGAAGTGATGTTTAATAGTGATATAATTATGCTAAAGGTTACCTAAATGTTACACGCCAACACTATTTTAAAGTAAGTAAAATATGCGTACCTAACATTAATATTATTATTATTCAAATTTTAAATTTTCAAATAAATATTTAATAAACATTGATCATTTCATTTATTTACAAATAATAAATAATTTAAAAAAAATATCCAGACTATCTAACCAAATTTATCGATCAACGTTCTTACCGAGTCCCATCACTATGGTTCGGTGCATTCTAAGTTTAGCCTTGAAATATCCAATCACAGCACATTAGACACGTCCCGCGCGTCCCGTACATACCCCGGAATTTGGTGAAATCGAATCGTAACTAATGTTCAATAACGCGGTATCTATTAGGAGGTAATCTGTGTCTGTGTACTACTTTAAGTCGGACTCAACTACAGGAATAAGGATTCAGATTATTTATAAGAATTATAGACATAGAAAAGTGCCTTTTATATTAATGTTAATTTCTATTCGTTTAGGTTATTCATTGTAAGAATTAATGTTACAGCATTAGCTCATTGTAACTAAAAACCGTTAAGTAACTAAACCACGATCCTAAAGAAATAAAAGTAATTAAATCTCTATTTTAAAAGAACTTAATATGTATTCAGATTATGAATTTGACCTTACAATTAAGTAATCAATCATCATCAAAACCTTAGGGACACCCCTAATTGTGGGTAATCTGTGGTTAGGGATAACTAACATATCAAAAACATAAAAGCAAAAAGCTATTTATCTGTAGTATTGGCCGACATCACTATCATTTAAGTGTTTTCGTGTGGAATCCAACACCTTAGGAACTAATTCATTATTTATTGAACATACAATATTTTGACGAAAATTACATGTTCAGTAATAGAACCTGCCACTTCCTAAATGAGTTTTTTACATGAATTTGTAATATTAACTTTCTTGAAATGTCACAGTTAAAAAACTGTTTATAATACATAAAATGTATTTTTAATATAATCTTTCCCATAGTCCATGTCTCCAAGTACTTACATTCACGAAACCACAACTTTTCCAACATACTTATTATCTTTCATGATATTTTATATCTAATGTACATTTGTTCTATCATAGGTACGTGAATGTACTAAAATACAACATTAAAATTATTAAGTAAAGAACGCCCACAAATGACTTATTACAAATGTATTAATATAACAATTATTTATATGCACCACCAAATCGTAAACCATTGATTTTTATGTTTAATGGCTCTATAACTATATTTCAGCTATGTGCTATTATCAACAGCATTATAGTAAAAACCGTTCGTGTTTTAAAATTCATATAGAATGATAACCAATGACGCCAAGAGGGTACAAGGTCTATCTAACCACTGCCGTCAAGAGGGTACAAGGTCTATCTAACCACTGCCGTCAAGAGGGTACAAGGTCTATCTAATCACTGACTCCAACAGGGTACAAGGTCTATCTAACCACTGACGCCAATAGGGTACAAGGTCTATCTAACCACTGACGCCAAGAGGGTCGGACAAGGACTATCTTATGAAAATAACAAAATCATTGGGCGTTTTTACACTGTATGAGTATCTGTTGGAAGCAGCGACGTCTATATAGCTGCACTGAAATCTCTGAGTATACTGTATGCTTAATCTATATGTTGTTTTATGCACAACATTCTAGACAAAATACAAAATTAGACTTGTAACTTTCTAATTATTACTTGAGTAAGCTTTACTTAAATATTTTTGTTAGTTTAATTTCAAGTAGAGCATATTAATCACTCTTGCTCTGCAACAAGGTATGCCTATCATTTTGTAAAATAAATATATTTAATGTAGAAACTAAAAGTTGTGCTTTGTGTGCAAAATCATTGCATGGGTAACACATAATGTGAGTGATTCTCTCATAGTTATCAACACTGGTCAAATCCATGAAATCAAATCCTCTAAGTTTGATATTACCGATATAATAATTAAAAAAGGACTTAAATTTTCAAATGAGATAATTTAGTAAATGATAATTAATCATTATTGTAAATGCAAATTTTCTATAATTGCGGCTGTGCTGCGTGTACACAACAAATCGGAGTTATTTATTCATACAATACTTCAACATTTACTCACAAAATATAAATAATTTATCACAATGGGTTACACTTCTTACTTAGTTCCAATATGTCCAATGGTAATATTAAATTATAAGCAATTAGATTGTTATATTTTAACATGCTATCTGAATACATTTTGCAATAGAGAAAAGTATATAATGATACAGTTTCCACCACCCGGGGAAAATATCATTTCACAAACACATATTTAAACACTGGCTATTATCTATTCAGACTAAAGAAAAAAACTTCTACTTACCTCACGTTATTTACTTCTGGTGATAGACAACTGCACTATAAAATTATTTTTGCCAATATAATGATTATTTTGACTACAATAATTACATAATGAAGTTTTCTTTCAGAAACTGTCGGCACATCGTGTAATTATGTGGTCATTAAAGATACACCCGACAGATATCTTCCTTAGAGTTTCAGATAAGTATGGTACTAACTTAAAAACAATTTATTGAGTCCTGCGCTAACTACAGACGGGTGCTTTTAGATAAATTTAACAATTGCAAGATCGCTCACATTTCCACCGAGTAGTAGGAACCCATACTCTATAATATGAATGCAATATCTTTACATAGCTACATATAACACGCCCGAATGAACCCTAATGATTACGATTGAAATAGATTTTGCTGCTTGGCGTCGTTTTCGAAATCACTCCACGCGTTATTGAGCTCCATGAAGATCATTTTAGCTAAGTTCTCGTTATCTGTTCCCATTTGCTGCAAAAAATACATTTTTTTATTTTACTTAAAGATTTTGGTTTGGAGTTTTTTGAATGTAATTACTTAGCATTAATTAACGTTATATATCGATTTTCAAATTTAGATCTTCATTTTAGGGAGACAAATAGAGCCTTCCTTGTAGGATTACCAATTTTAATAGATGTTTTTCCAAAAAGCAATCAAATAATATTGTGAGATTTAACTATAATTTGTACGAAATAATGTGTATGCTTTTTACCTTATCTGGATGTACTGCAAGACAGGCTTTTCTATAGTTACGTTTGACATCAGCGGGTGACACCAATTGCGACATGTCGCAACGTGTCCATCGACAGTCCTCCCACACGACTGTGTGAAGTGAACATAACAGTGCACGAATATTTGCCTTCTTGCCTTCCGTCTACAAGGAATAGAATAAACAAATGTAGAAAGAACGTTAAGGATGCACACACAATCTGTTATATTTAAAAAGTCACATTTTGGAAGATTACAAATGGTAAAATTAATATACATCATTAAAAATATTAGGTGTGAATAGGCCGCCCTAACTACATTGAAGTAGGCAACATAACAATTTATCAAAGTACCTACTATTTTTCGAAACATTACATTGAAACAAATCGGTTTCTTGGACTCATTCATGTAACATGTTTATTTCTTTCTGAACGTGTTCTATAATATTTAAGGAATAAATGAATTCTAACCATAATTACATTAAGTATCCATATGTCGACCTTACAGAACATCACAATAGTCTTAAAGAACTGTGAAGAAGTCTTTAGTCTACGGTTTTTTTTTAATTAGCCTTCCAGCCTGACTAAGTATTATTCAATTATTTTTATTTCTAGTAAGTAGGAAGCAAACGAGTAAGCGGGCCACCTAACAGTGACTTACGTCGCCGACTCATTTCTGTAACCCAGAGATACGTAGGCTGCCAACCTATGATTGCCAAGGAGCACGGGGTGGGGGAGAAATGTGCCTCTAGTAACTTTAATCACTTAAAAGCAAAGATGGAATTCCTTAACGGTGGTTTTTGTGTCTCCAGCTTTATGGGTGATATCAGATATTCACTGTCATAGAAATGTTCTTGAGTACATAAAAATCAATCGACTCACCCATTCATTTACTTTTAATTTCTCCGGATCCATGGTTTGGGCCATTTCTTCTTTACGCATGGCGTTCATCGTCTTAGGCCCGGTATCTCTTTTCGCGAAGTCATAGCCTTGGCTACCGAGCAGATCGCCGAATACGTCACCAGATTTTTTGGGTTTATCTTCGCCGGGCGTTTTTGCGGGTTCAAAGTGTGCTCGACTATAAAAAAAAATAACCATTAGGATCTGGGTCTAGTATTCCTAAACCGATTTTAAAAACGATACGTAACGTTTTTTAAATTAAGCTTATAGAAAAATTCATCACGCGATCCACGACGGGCGAGTACGATTCCCTTCCGCTAAACAAACTGATGACACTCAAGCTGGTAATGCATCCAACCGACAAAAATAATAACTTAACACATTTCAAACGCAACAATCTGATTTCAAACAAGGCAGAGTGTGTACTATATTAACCAGTAACAGCATTTGCTAGCGAAAAATTGAGAAATGAAAGTGAAAGCTCATATGTGACCTGTAGTCGGGCTGGTGTGCGGGCGAGCGCGCGTGCGCGGGCGCGTGCTGCGGGCTGGCGCGGTGCGCGGGCGAGGCGCGCGGCGAGGTGCCGGCGCTGAGGGCGGGCCCGAGCGCGCCCAGCTCGGCGAACGGGTCCGCGCGCGCCGCGCCGCCCGCGCGCTCCGGGGGCACGCTGGACGGACGACCTGCAAAATAGCGATATCGGCATTGATCGATGCGACTCGGATCAGTTTAGATATGTGTTAAGAGCGTTAGACCAGCGTAGGCGTTCGTCAACAAACGCTAGTGTGAAGGCTTCCTTAGTGAAACAATAGTGAATTGAAATTGTACGCGATACACATATTACTCGTTGCGATAAAGAAATGGAGTTAACTGTTAGAACGAAAACCAATTCCTAGATAGTAAATTATTAAGTTAAGAAAAAAGTATTTTACCTAAATAACAAAAAAAGCATTGGTTTAGGGTCGATTTATACTAGCGCAGAGTCGAAGCGCATCGAAGCGTCTATCCAAAACTGAACATAACAAATTCAACCTTAACTCCACAGAGTAACGCACACATTACTTCGGAGATTTTAAAAACAATGCTGATTGGTGCGCGCGCATTCTCGTGTATCCACGCGCCCACTAGCGAACCAACGCGTCATCAGTCGGAAATTGGCCTACCTCGGTGTTAATCACAATGGAATTGAGTTCACATTCGTGCGAATACGCGCGCATTCGTGCGGCTTGGCTTTTGTTGTAAAAAATTTGACGCTTCGATGCGCTTCGACTCTGCGCTAGTATAAATCGACCCTTAATCGATTTGGGCAACGTAGTACGTAAAGTTTTATAAAGTTTAGCTTTGTGAAATAATTGATATAGTGTCTAATAAAATTTCAATCTTACTTATGTCGTCCGGAATCAACTGCGGTGGTAGAAGTGGCTCTTGTTTGACAGGTATAGGATCGTTGAGACCGAAGGGGTCGAAGTTGAGTGGGTCACTCGAGTTCACATTGCGAGGTTGTGTTTGCTCCGTCGGAGGTGGTGGTAGATCGCCAAATATGGATTCCGTTGCAATTTTCTGAAAGAATTTTTACCACTTTAGGTTTGTTTAGACTGTCATTTTAGAAATCACGTACTTTCTAAATGTTTTTGAAATGTACGAACAACTATAATGTGTGTGAATAAAGTCCCTTGTAACACATTAAAATATGTACACAAAATTTATTCTATAGAGCAATGTATACATGTATTTATTTCTAACAAATTATACTTACAGAAAAAAACAGGTCAGAAAAAACAGGTCAGAAAAAAACAGCATCATCTAGCACACATAAATGTAACTACAAGTCCCTATAGATACTATAAACTTACTAGAACATTACAATAAAGAAAATCTCTTGCATTAGTTAGTTCTGATATTAATGAAAAGACTCCACAATACAAACCTGAGCGTTATCCTTAGCTTGTCCGCTCAGGAAATCTCCGAAATTATCATCGGTGGTCGGCTTCTCCATTAAACCAAAGAAATCAAATGAGTCTTGATTGCCCAGCTTTTTCTCAGTACGCTGCTCTTGGACTGGTGGAGCTCCGGACAAGTTGAGATTGAGAAGATCTATGTTGTCTGTGTCCACATCGTTCTGGATAGTTGTTGCAGGTTGGGTTTGTGGAGGGGGTGGCCGGTGGGGGGGAGCTGGGGAAGGTGGCGCTGGGCGAGCGGGACGAGGTCTTTCTCGTTCTACTTCACGTGGCGGATAATCTGCGGTGACTGATTTTAAAATATTTTTTATTAATAACCATACATTTAAAGTCAAAGCAATGAGACTGAATTAAGTATGACTAGGAAATCATAAATTAGCTAGAAAATCATAGATGTTGATTGAATGAAGACTACTGGTAAGTTGTATATAGAGCGATGCGTTGTACATATTTCGTGCACTAGATTTGTATAACACATACTATATACATCATGAATATAATATTAACATGCGAACACGAAATATTAACCTATGTAGACCGGCAGTCAGTTTCGATCTACATGTGAGTGAGTTGAAAACACTATTTATTAACATGATAAAGTGCATTCAAATATAATCTTGTTGAAATAAAAACATTACTGAAGCTTTTGACAGATGTGCAAAAACATAATTCATTATAATCGATTTTAAATCAACACTACTTGCTAACAAAATTGAAATGGGACAGCAAAGAGAAAAAAACTAGACACAACTCTATTAAAAACAGTCTGGTTAGCTCTGGTTGTACATCTAGTAGGTCAAAACCTCCTTTCTAAGGAGGCCTATGACCAAATATGGACTATTTAAGTCTATTGATGATTCAAGAACCTTATAGTGGAAGTGTAAGAAAAAGTAATCGTTATGATAAAGTCGTTTTGTTACTTCTTACGTACACTAACTTTTCAGCTCTCAGGTGACAAAGATATTTGTACGGATGAATGAAACGGTGTACGTATTACTTTTTTATGAAGACGTGCAGGTTTTTTTGATTAAAAATCAGCTTGGTAGAATGTTATTAATGCGTGACTTAAATGAGGATAGTTATTCATACACATATATTCTACATTAATTAAACTTGAATTGGGAACGGAACCTGTAGAATTTTTGATAAATGTCAAATTCAATATAGACTTAAATAATTAACATTCTAAATTTAAATTTATATAATTTAAAATGTTAAGGTTGTAAATATGTTAAGTGACTGATGAAGATAAAAACTTAACTTATTGTCCCACGGACCCGAATTAGGACCAGTTTAAGGACATAGCCAAGCAAGTTAAGGACAATTACGGACGTAAGAAAGACGTGTAACTAGTACATATAATAATAGTAATAGATGGCTAATGGCTGTAGAAACTATCCTCTGTTAATTCAAGCACTATCAAAAACTATGATATATGTGCACACACAACACTACGACATACTTGTACGCGGCACTGCAGAAGGGTTGTTACGAAGATTTGCTGCGTAAATAGACAATAATATTGTTTACATATAATACGTTTATATAATATTTGGAGATTTCTAATAAAACAAACCTCATTCAAATACTTATTGTTTTTACAGGATAAATTGAAAATTTTTATATTAGTTTTGTACACTGCTTCTTCTTAAAAAAATTGTTAACGTGATAAAAATCTTATCAAATTGGTGTCAGAATTACTACTTCGAATTTAATACAATGTTTACCGACATTGTCAACGTAACGCTCAGCAATTGAAACAATTCATTAAAACAAAGACAATAGCAAGAAAAAATTTAAAAAACTATATAGTTACGTAGTCCCGACTACTTTAGATAAAATTTATATATCCTATGTCACCCGAATCATTATTACGAATCTAATCATTAAAATCAGTTCATATACCTACACGTTGAGTATAACAGCTGATGTTTTTAATATTTCATATATTCTTTATTTCTCACCCATAATTGCTTTTAAAATAAATTAATTGAAATTGCCGTTTCAAACTTACGGCACCATTATAAAACCTTTTTTGTTAGAAAATAAGTATCTCACCTTGACTTGCACTTACAGTCGAGTCATCTACTTCTATATACCTTATTTCATATAGAATATAATTTGGTGGTTCGGTCTTTTAAATATAAAAGAAATAACACAAACAATAATATTTTATTTTTATGAAATACTCACCAAAATTGTCGATAGTCTCATCTCTCTCGAGATTAGTGGAGAATAATACATCGGGTGTGCGTATAGCGAACGAGTGGTCTTCCTCCCACAGGTCTGAGCGGGGTTTTCGTCTCTCCCCATTCTGTACCACCAGACTTATTACTGCAGTCGTATTATTAGAGAAATGATCATTCACTGGACTTGTTTCATCGATCCCGTCGATTTCAGACCTGGTAATGGCGGATAAATACTTATAAGCACTTAAAGAATTTACCTACTTGTGACGTCATAGTTAGCAACTGTTAAATTCTGTTTAGTTAAATTTTATTATAGAAATAATAGTATTTACATCATACATTATTTAATTTTACTATGCGTATTAAATTATTTATTTTAATTATAAGAAATAAATAAATAAATATAAATAATAAATAAATAAATAATATTTCGGACATTTGACACAACGTCATCTAGTTTCAAACTAAGCAGAGCTTGTGCTATGATAACTAGACTGACTGATAGAATACTTATATACTTTTTTTTTGTAAATACATACATATTATATATAGAAAACACCCAAACTTCGAAACAAATACTTGCAGATCATACAAACATTTTATCCGACCCGGGAATCGAACCCGAGACCTCAAGCACAGCAGTCGCATTCACTACCGTTGCGCCACCGAGGCAGTTAATGACTTTATTGATTGCCTAACAGTAGCTTAATTAAAGAAAACTAAGACCTTACAGAAAAAAAAAGAAAACACGTAGCTCTGCGGTCGTTTAAGTATTAACGAATTTCTTTCAAATTATTTTTATAAGTAATAAAAAATAACATCTCTATTTTAACTCGTTATTTGCTTACCTAGTGAATTTAATAGCATGCTGGTTCGGTGAGAGGAAGCCAGTGTGGAAGTGCAGGGACAGTACGGGCACAGAGTGCACGCGTCCGAGTTGTTGTCGCGCGTGGTACACGCACACGCACACGTCACCCACCACCGTCGTGTCTAACGGCAACGTCACCTACAAAAACCACAACTTTATTTTATACCTTTTTAGGTAGTCTCGTATGAAAAACAGTGTTCCCTTGTTTCTTATAAATGATCCAATTTCAACATTCATTCTTATATACAACGTCTTAACTGGTGTCAACAATCTCCGTGCCGAAAGCCATCGTTCAGGTCGACCGTATTGAAGGGAATCAGAATAGATTACTATTCATACACATTCGCAGAAACGAGTAGAATTGGGTAGATGACTTATCGTAAATAAATACCAATGTCAACTTCATTAAAACTAATATCACGAAACATCTCGGCAAATACAATTAACATAGCTTTTTATTATTATTACGAATTTCAACCAAATATACAGGGATATATATTGTTCAATTGAGTAGTCTAAAACAGTGACGTCACAATTTTGTATTTAGTACATTTTTCATACAAAATTGTCGTTTTGACAGATGATAAAAAGTAACTAATTTGACTAAGGTGTCATCTAGCCTATTGTCGTATTTCAAACAACGAAGTCTAACTTGGTGTTCAATTTCTTATAAATGAATAATTAAAAAAAAACTAAGGTAGGACAGTAAATGTACTTACTTTGCCTTCTGCCATAGTGTAAAGATGCAATCTGTCATAGTCTTGTAAAGTAGATAACAGCATTCTGTCTTCATTGTATATTTCTATATAGGGGCGACAACCATCTCTAAACAAATTAATACAAACAGTTTTATTTGTGTCCCTTTTACATTACACCTCAAAAGAAAAAGAAGGTTAACATAGTCTTGAAATTACCTTGCTTTTGTGAATAATGGAACTGGCTGGATTGTTAGAGACACCAAACTCACAGGCCTAAAGTGAGGCAGTATTGGTTCTGGTCTGAAACAAACAGAAAGCGACGAATTAATTTATAGTATATTTGCAATGTATTTTATATCCGTTGCATACACTAAAATCCGTCCAAAGGTTGCCTGTGTCGCCGTGAGGGACAAGATCGCCGATCATTACGATAACATAATTTGTAACTCACTTTTCTGTTGTCACTGTTGATATATGACAACGAAAATAAAATAAATACATGAATAAAAACTATAAGAGTTTTGAACTTTCATTGAGCATCTATGTGTTAATCAATCTGTTACTGTTACTTAAGGGCTTAATGTGAGTTTATTTCATATCGTCACGGTGATCGCGTTCTGCGTTGAGATTAGTGAATAGTTCAGTGCAACAGCAGATATGAAAATAAACTCACACTAGTCGAAAGTGAAACTGCTTTGGTCTCTCTCACCCTGGTCGAACAGTGAAGCAGTTGAAAGATATATATATGTACATATATATCCAAATATCGTGTTACTTATTTGTTCCTTAACATAAAAACTAACTCACCTAATTATATTACTGAGATAATAGAGGTATCTGAGTTGACTAGGTGGAATGTTGATAGGAGATCGTTTCACTGCGAATATTTGCAACGCGTCTTCTGGTACCGTTACTAGCTTGGCATAGAGTAGTAGACCACACACCAGCATGCACGACATTTGTTTCCCATCCTGGAATTTAGAGTTTTAGTAATAAATATATTATATTCTTTACAGTTGGAACAGAAACGTGAAAACCAGAGTTTTTAAGAAATATCTTAGCATAATAAAAATCAACTCTTTAACAGTAATCCACTCAAGTTAACATATAGTGACGCACCGAGCAAGCCGCGCACTGTAACCATTTCAAAGGTTGCATAATTAAGAATTGCTCTTTTGGCACAAATAATAAACAAGTAAAATGTTAAAAAACACTTCAGTCGTTCAATTTCATGAAATATAGTAGCGATACTTTACGCACAATTGGGTAGATGACTGTATCGTAAATAAATACCCATGTCCACTTCATTAAAACTAATATCGCGGAACATCTCGGTAAATACAATTAAAATAGCTTTTTATTATTATTACTAATTTCAATCAAATATACAGTGAAATATATTGTTCAACTGAGTAGTCTACAATGGTGACGTCACAACTTGGTATTTAGTACATTTTTCATACAAAATTGTCGTTTTGACAGATGATAAAAAGTAACTAACTTGACTAAAAGTGTCATCTAGCCTATTACTAGATAGTTATTACATCTATGTTTCTCTAGCTATTTGTTCTTGTTAGATCGAGAACCATGATGAGCAATAGGGAATTAGAATCGATTAACCCATTGAACAATACCAATAAATATCAAATGAAGGTTGAATTGATGTATTTTAAACGAAATGGTTTCTTTGATCAAGTGATGTATGTTTCGTATGCAAGTTGAAACGGCTGAACACAACTCTTTTGTTGTCGCCGAATTGTAACAATGCATACAAAATATTAGTGATTATGAATAACTTTCGATTTGTTACTTTAGTCTGTTCAAACCGACGTTAGCGCGACCGATATATTTATTGTTTGAAAATTCAAAGCTGTGTGACAAATTCCTGTCATCAAAGACGATCTCAAATTACAATGATGTCTGCAGTCAAACGTTCTATTAAAGTCAATGTGGAATAGTAAAATAATATATAGCCTACTTACTTGACAAGTGATTACAGCAGCAGTTCTTTCATCCTTCCCAAGATAGTGATACATATGCTGTAGAAGACTATATAATGGTGCTAACAGAGGTGCTCGATGTACGGGTGTCGGCCATAACGCACGACAAGCATCTGTGATTATAACGTGTCTCGGGAAAGTAAGACGACCACCGCGATAAGCATTGTAGACGCTGTATTTGCCGCCTGGATGACGACTTTCAAGAAAAGCCTACAAAGAAAAACATAGGATATGACGTTTCAGTAAATTTATCGCATGTGAAGATTTTCTACGTTTTATGGATGCATTCAAACATCGCGCAATTCAAGACTACACTGTCACTACAAGGTTTACTGTATGCTCATCAATATGTGAATAAGCATGATCAAATATGTGAGTACCTTCTTCTTCTTTGTTTACGGACAGATATGATTAATTTTTTTGTTAGATATTTTCAACTTAAATGATAATTTGATTCACAGTCAAGTTAGTTGATTGGTGAATTAAAATTTTACATGCCTGATTTTAAGGCATAATTGAATAATTGACTGCTACGTTGGTGTAGCGATTAGCGTATGCGACTACTGATTAAGAGGTCTCGGGTTCAGTGCCCGGGTTGGGTCAAAAAGTTTCCATCGTCCAATCGAATTATGAGAGTGAGAAAACAGAGAGTGCACCTGTGCATGCGCACACACTTGTGCACTATAACATGTCCTGCGTAGTTGGTCTACGTTGAGACTGGTCGCGGTGGCCGAAATCGACTAGTATGGCGAAAGGATTGTTTGTTTCATGATTGTTTCAGGACCGAATTAAAAGGCATGCTGTTGTCCCAGACGTCATAGTTGAAATCTTTAGACGTTATAATAAGCTTAATTTTCCTTAGCTTAGCTTTAGCCCATAGTTTAGTAGTGCATTTACGCATTTTTCATACATATGGTCACATCACTATTTCTCAATAAAAGATACTCGATATCCGTTTCTGTGTCACTGGCAAAGTATATAAATATAAATTTCATGATAATTGAATGAATAGTACGAAAGGCACCAATCAGACATTCTTATCGCATATCGTGTTTTGATTATATTTACCACACTTTAAAGAAATACATATGTGCAGTTCTCACTACCAGGGATGACGACTGGGTAAAGCGAAGAAGAGCAGGAAGGTGCACTACGGGCTTAAAACTAAATTTTAGAAGTAACCGGGATTAATGCTAAGATAGTAATGATTACTTTGAAAAACAAATATTTGTTTGAAATAAACAATAATTTTACTGCAAAAAATATAAATAAAAGAATGACTGCTTATTTTATTGACTATATATACACACTTTTTCATCATAGCCACGAACATAAAGGAAACGATGTATAAAAATAAAATTTATGATGTTATGACAGGATATATTACTAATTAAAACTAATTCTGTAAAATGCATGCATATTAGCCGAATGATAATTTAAAGAAAATATCTTACCCTGACGTCATCAATGTGGTTGGTTTTGTATGCGCTCTCTAATCCTTCAGACGGATAAGGCATCACGATTAGGCGACTAGTGATATAGCTTATATCCAAATCTGTTCTAGCTATAGACCTGAAAATTACATGAATAATTTCTGTCAGATTGAACATGTTTGGACGAGTGACTAAATATCGATAAATAAATATAGTTAACCGCTACCTTAAGGACATAATTTTGTAGGTATGTATGAATCACGATAAGCGGCTATTATCGCATATCTGCGCACTATACGACGCGTCAGTTGCGCGATAAGTTCATCAATCAGTCAGCACAGAATTTTTATACAGTGCAGTAGTGTTTGTTATATTTTATGTATAATTGAAAGGTCAATTTTTGTAAATAAGTGATTTCAAAATTCCGTGTTGTAACGGATTAAGAATACGGAGTGTCACTTAATTTTTTTTTCTGTATTGAAATCCTATCAGATATCACCGAATGATGGTTTTGCCGGACTCGTACCGATCAATAACTGTACGCCATTTCGGGTACTAGTACAGGAATCAGGTGCACCCTAGTAAGGAAATCTCTGGAACTCCGACGTACTTCAGGCCTCCTATAGCTTGTAGACGACCCTCTACTGTGTAGGAACAGCGATGATTCCCTTTTTGCCCCCAGGCGATATGACCTTGCAGATCAAACAGGTGATCTCCAAATATCCTTTTCCAGTGATCCCTGCGTCAACCACTATGAAAGGGTACCGTGATGGCTCTCGAGCCAATGCTCCATAATGGGTCTTACCGCCGAAATAGCGACGTGCCCAAATGTCACCCCTATTCATCCTTTGAGTCGCAAGAGCCGACTAAGCTAACAGCACGACAAAAACAAGGAAACTTGACATAAAGACTATACCAAACCTTTTGATCAGCGTGGTATAGTAGGCCAAAACCTCCTTTCTACGGAGAGTCTATGCCCAACAGTGAACAATTAAAAGCTGAAGATGGACAGTTAAATATCAAATAAAATAACAGAGTAGTCATGTTATGCAAACACGATACAATCCACAAGTCGGTTAAATTGTATTAATACCAATTAACTGGCTACATTTATCTGTATGCATATAAACAACATGAGGTGCGGAAAAACTCATTTACGTAGTTGGGACGAAAAAATGTTTGTAACCGTACGAAGTACTCGTATACCTATATGGTAATTTACTGTAATTTCTTTTTTTTTATTTGAGAGCCTGCCAAAGTGACTCTACTCTGCCTGATGGAAAGCATGAATAGAATCCAAAAGTTGTAGTCACCATAGTCATTGCGTATGCTGACAATGTAGTATGGTGATCCACACTATGGCGGCCTATGCACTATGCTTTTCACGCCTCACTTGGGGACCTAAAAGGCATGACAGTCATCGTAGGATTGTATTGCAAACACTTACTACGACAACTGTCACCCCTGCATCAATGAGCCTCCGGTCTCGCACTCACCAACGAAACATGACAGCACGGATGCACAAACAAGAGACTATTGTTTACAGTTACTAATTGTAGATACAGTGCACAACAGAAGGCATCCTTAAAAGACCTTCATGTATTGGCTTCAGGAGAAAAAATATAGGTAACGCGCTGCCACAAATTTTTATTTAAGAAAATACCTGCAATCGTTCAATTGAGTGGCATCTGTCTATAAAATTGTTAAGTTGATTGTGTACGGTTCAAAAACACAAAAAGTTCTACATCAATAAAGCATAAATTTTGCCACAAAATGTTGACCTATTCAAAGACTGTATCTGTCTATTTTTCACGGTACTCCTATTCCTTATCAATGCAACCACAAAGTGTCACATTGAAGTGTGGTAGGGTAGCTATCTATAAAAAATCAATAGAATTGAAGATATGTTTGTAATTTCAAATTACAACAAGATTTTTGTCTATCTGTTTGTGCCGGCAATTCTGTACCAGCTGGACCGATTTTGACGAGTTTTCACTGGCAGATGTTATAAGGAATAATTTGGCTAGTTTAATTAAAGAAAAATAGGTTTAAGCAAAAACAAAATTAAAACCAATGAAAATAGTGAACAATATCTGATTCAAAAGTAACAAAAATCGTAGTTATACCGCAGTGCGCAGCTTGTTTTCTATAAAAATAATCATTTTTTACTTACTGTTGGACAGTCTGCATAACCTTCGAAGAAGTATCCTTTAAGTTTTTAAGGAAGCTGCCGGCGCCTCCTTTTATGGACGAGAATAGCCCTCCAGAGTTGACCGGCTGTTGAGACAAAGGTGGTTGGTAGTGAGGGGCTGCGGGGGGTCGAGCGGGTGGAGGGGGGCGCGCTGGCTCTGGAGGCCGGGAGTTCGGCACGTCCTGGCTGTTTGACACCGGATCTTTGTTGGCTAGAAGAAAAAAATACGCTGCACTATACAATTCTAAAGATTTTAGTAGAGCATAAGATAGTTATAGCTCATACCAAAGAAGTTAGTAGTGATATAAAGGCAATTTGTACAGCTGTAGTGTTTCTTTAATTATCTGTGTATCATGGACAAACTTGCTCTCTTACGTTTCATTCTGATAGGACATCTATAGATAGATGCCCTATCAAAATGATTATGATCTAGTGTTCATTACTCTTTACTCTATTATATAAGTATAACTATGATTTTGCTGAAATATAACAAATGGGTTAATCGTATTACATCTATATATAGCAGAACACTAGAACATTTATTGTGAGGTATTAATGTGCATACGATTCTGTTCTTATGTTTAAGGATTCACAATTTGACGAAAACCACATAATTGAATACTTGACATTTATTTCTAACATTAAATAACTTACACTTTTACACTTATATACCTAATAGTAACAAAAATATTGCTCATCTAAAACTACACGTCATTGAACTAAAACTATTTCAATTTATATAAAACGAATCATCACTTTTGTCAAAAATCACATGTGTAATCAATTATATTGAAAAATGTATGGAGTAAATAATTCACAAACATCGGTGAACATATTAAAATACTAAATATCACAACAATATACATCTTTACAACATACTATTGCTGAACAAGTTTTAAATATATATAAATAAAACGCACTTACCTACTGGTAATAAGCATTTCATAAAAGATTACAAAAGAAAAAATCGACTCAAAATATCTTCATACTACTTTGAAGTACTTTCTTGACTTAAGTAGTTTACTATTAGTAACCAAATCTATTAAATTCGAGTAATTTTCAGGGTTTTAGACACAAATTTGGGGCAAATACTTCGTTTACTAAATATAAAAATTATATATATTAAAGCACCTTTTACAGTTGCTCTAAAACCGCACTCTTTCTTATTTAGTTTTTGTTAGTATTTTAAACGGGTTTATGTTATTGTAGATATGCATGCTTGCTTGTTTGATATGAAGACACTCGCCAAAAGTAACGTTTTGTAACAGCTTTGTGAAAGACTCATACAACATTTTTTTCAATTAACAGAACCCATAGTTACAAATCTATTTATTTAATCTATTTGAAACTATGATCGAAAGGAAAAAATACGAACATTCCTGAATTTTCAAAATTTGATATCCACTGTACTATAACTGCTTACAGAAAGATGCGTACGGTTAAGAGCAACGATGTGATACTTAAAAGTTTTAAAAGAAATATGCCTATATGAATACTATTTTCTTTACTTCTGGAATGTATTTTTGCAATGAATAAAAAATAGTTAATAACAATTTTTACAAATTATTATTATTATTCTTTGATATCCTCAATATTGGTGTTCACAGCGCGGTTTGATTTCTTTTTTAAATAAATAATAATAGCTACAATATAGAATAATAGCTAATAAAAATAGCTATGTGGATTCGGTGACAGATTCACCGATATTTTTACAAGTTAACGGATAATATTTCTCGGAATAGGTTTACAGGTTTTAAACGGCAAAAGCGCATAATGGAATGTAATTAGTATAAAGTAGTGGAAAGGATAAGTTTTTTAGCAGATGTCTCTACAAAATTAAGAAAAATTGTACAATTAATGGTTTAAGGTTTTACCATTGGATAGTTAGCCGTAAAAGTAGGCTCTCTATGGTTTTGATAAAGATAAGATTTGTAACTCTGATCGTAACAGACTTACTGTTAAGTTAACTTAGTCATATTTGTAAACAAAACAGTTTTTGTAACTGTTGATTTTTTTAATTGATTCCCTTAAACCATACCTCAACAATACCACTTAGTTAATGATGATAAGTAAAAAAACTTCTAAAATTTCGTCCCTAACATTGAGTGTTTTTTTTCCATAAAATGTAAAACAAGATAATTATAGAACACTTTTTTGCAAGCAAGAAATATGAAAAGAGAATTTCCATAAAAAATTGTCCGCTAGTTGCCATACTTTTCTCTATTAAAAAACTTACCCTGTCCAGTATAAGTAGCTACTCGTATAATAGAACCAAGAATCAATAATACTATAATACGTTATAACTCATAACAGAGACCTTAAAAATTGTAATATCATTATAACAACATGGTAACTAAGTAATACTATCGACCGATAACTGGGTTTTGTACATTTTCATGGAATGTCGCGTACATAAAAGTATATTTAACCATTTAATACGAAATAATGTTAGCTATACTCATACTGAAAAACAGTAAAAATAAATATTTCAGACTACAGTAATGTAACTAAACGATTATATTCAAAGATATCTAGCCGCCTTGGATACTGTAAGAGTATTCTAACTGGATTGTTTTAATTCTTTAAATTTTATTGGATGACATATAGGAATGATAGCACTAAATATCTTAAAAACATTTCAATAGAAGACCTATGAGTAAGAAGGTTAAAATAGGACGGACCTATATAAATATATTAATAAACTTGAGTTAGATACTAACAGGAATGTATAGAGAATATTTGAATTATTGTCATCGAAGTACAAATTGACTAATATATACCTGTACATATGTATTCGTAAATATTAGGTACGGTAAATATATTATTCTCCAAAATAATATTCTCATTTTAAATAATATATAATTTTACAACAACCTTCAGAGCATAAACCGATATTATTAATTTACATACTTATAAATCACTGCACAAAAAAAAAGAAAAATGTTTCATAGTTTAAATCTACAGGCTTTAACAACATTAAACTTTTATAATAATAGTAAACATTAATAAATAAAAACAATGAATACTCATCATTGCGAGCATATCCGATCGTTCTAGCAAGCGTCAAGTGTGAGTGGTGTCCGATGGAAGGATTCATGCTCAGCGGGTCATTTAAACGAGAAAACTATTGGGCACCCGAAAAAGTTGAAAACACCTAAAATGAAAAAGAAAATGTGATATGTTTAGCATACAAATATACGTTCATGGCAAGCCCTTCGCCTCTTGTTTAATATTTCACCCTTAAAGACCCTTTATGGTACAAAAAAATTGAACAGTGACGACAAACATGAGTATTATAATACATATATCTATTTTATCTACACAAATAATTTACATTATCTTTTGTCCCATGTAATAATAATATTAATATCCTCTGATTACAATTCCTAGTTTGTTTCGAGCTAGTGCTGCTCTACTTATCAAATACGATATCGATTTACGGTTTTGGGTATTATAATACTTCTAACAATATTAAAGTATTAGCTAATTTGGTTTCTTTTAAAAAAAAAAGAGGCGAAGAACTTCAGTCGCTATGAACAAGTACATGCAATGTGTTATGATCATTCAAAATAAAATTAAAGCACTGGCCCATATTGTAACAGGCTAACATGCATGGCAGAGGGTCTAAGAAGAACATCTTTCAAGTAAACAGATTTTGCATAATCATGCCTTGTTTTATTAGTACGTAACGTGTAATAACGTATAAAAGAAACGAGCTAGTAGATAATTGTATAAGTAGGTAATGTTATATATTATAAGATTAGATAATTAGATAACATACACTGAACTGATTAACAGTTTAGACGAAGGACAGTGAAGCTTGAAAGAGTGAAGGTTGTTGACGTTTAAATGCCTTTTTGCAATTAATTTAATTGATTTTTGTTATAAGTTTTATTTTGATAGGGAAAAATGAAATTCAAGTTGTGAAATATGCATGTATACTTTAGCAATATGATTGTCAAAAATTAAGTATAAATATTTTTGATAGAAATTAAGTAAATTAGATAATAAAAGAAAATGAATAAATGTAAAAAGATTGTTAGTATATATTTGTACCAACCTATACGTCACCCAATAATAAGCCATATTTAATAATGTAACTAATCTGTGGTTAGGTATTTACATTTTTTTTATATCAAACGACAGTATTAGACTAATCTACACACTTGACGCTATTAATTTAGTTTAAAAACACACACTAATGTATTTACGGATAATGAAATATCTAAAAACGACATAAAACACAAAGAACTCTTTCCCCAGTTCGATATTTATGAGATATACAACGCAATGTTAGTATGTTACGTATTTAAACGTAGGCTGTACAACCCGTGTGTAATTACGTGCAACCAGATCTACAGTGCGAATCAATCATGTTAGTTGAAAGCAAACGTGACTATCAGATCAATAACACAATAATTTACGTACAAATTATACCCACGTGTTCGTACTACGGAGCTCCACTATGCGACAATCGTTCACTTTCGCTATCTGTGCCACTCAGAATACATTAGAAATAAAATCAAACCACGACTGTGAAGAATATACTCATTTATTTATCTGTATAAAGCTCCCACATGACTAAATAATAAATGCACAACAGAAATAACGATTTATGACAAAGTGTAATGCAAGCTGTTCATAAAAACACTCGCTCTTCAGCTCACATGAACTAATGACAAAATTATGAACGTTAAACATTGTGTATTCTAATATATCATTATAATTCTACTCTAATTCAATACTTGTACCTCAGTTAACATTTTATTTCCTCATATTGTCTGGAAAAAATTTGGACTGTTCCATGATTTTGATCATAGCGTTTGATTGTATCAACACAAATATAATATGCGATAACAAGCAGTGTAATATAATACACCGATAATATAATAGACTAGTTTATATACACACAAATAACTTATTATATAAGAGCCAATATAACTACGTGACAAGTGCGCGTAGGTGCAGAGACCAAGCCACCGTTACCGTTAATGCGTACACACTGTGAGGAGTCACACCGCAACCCAACAATGTTAGTTCACATCCACAACACTCTCGTGTTATTTTTAAGCCATTATATAGTGTACAGCTATGTCCAGGTTTAGTGCCAGAGTACATATGTTCATATCACTGGCACACTCGTTACTTTATTCATATAATTACTATATAGAAAAATAATATACCTAAATAGTAAGGGGTTTAGACATTGGTGTGAATTATTTGTATATATAGCCCAATAATGTTACAGGAATGTATAGATAGTATTATAGTTACACCTAAATATAGTACTTTTAACTAGCGAAAAATATCTTATTTAGCTACAGAGGTATGCATTTTATAAATGCACACTGACTTTTTGGTAATAATTACATTCAAGTGCAATGTAACGAAACAACTTGCGACTGGTTAATCGATTGTCGAATATATTTCAATGACCATCATATTTTTCTATCACTGCGATATCTTTGTTCAAGTCTCTTTTCATAATCAGACTTAAATATCAAATTAAAGCTTATTGACTTCACTGTTTATTAAACATTCACGCTAATATTGCACTCAATAAATGCAGTCTGAGCCTCTTAAATCGACATAAATATAAAGTTTACCAACATCATGTTAACGCATTTCAGCATTGAAGCAACATAAATAATCAATTTTGATCCAAGTCAAATAAATGCTATACTACCTTATTTCATTCAGAGAACAATTTATTCAACATTGCCTTACCTTTGGTGATGTTCAATTTTTGGTGATAATCAACATTGGAATGTAAATAACTCTCACATTTTGTTCTTAGTAACCTTTCTAAGGAACTCAAAATAAATATATGGAAAAAAAATTTGAGTGTAAAAAGTCAAAAAATACTTGACCATTTTTAGCTCGAGTATTTAATGCAACAGAACAGAACGATGCAATGGTCCGAATGGCAAAGGGATTACATGAATAAATGATGCGCGCGATCGCAACTCGTTGCAAACGATTAGGCAATTCTTTTATCACAAAATGTTGAACGTGCCGCGCCCCGATTTGTATCTTAGGATATGGTAGTGTAATATTTACTTGACTTCTTATTACCTGGCGAGCTAGTGGCCACAGATTGTTCAACTTTTTTACGCTCAAATTTGAGTGGTTGCTTGAGATTGACATTATTGGACTCCGCTATTGCCGCCAACCGCTCCAGTATACTACTTATTGTTAAGCGCTCCTCAGGATTCACTGTTAGACAACCATCTGTGAACAAACATGTTAGCATCACACATTGTCATTGATAACATAAGCACTAGTGCTTCTATCTCCAGTAAAGGTCAGATGTTCTGAAAATAATTATTGAATGTAAATTAAGAAACGGTTAATATTATTTTAAAATTAGTGATAAATTTCCTACTAAATTTATATAAAACCACACAGTATAGGTCCCTGTGCGAATAGTAAGTGTTTCAACTTCCCCTAAAGAAAATCATGGTCAGACTTATAGATCAGAACCTTCGCCCATCACGACGCGCGTAGTACCCAATTAAGACGCCCAGTAAACGCAAGGACTATGTTGTAACTTTTGCATTTTTTCACTACAAACGCGTTGATACATCAATAAAAATGAGCTGTCAACGTGCGTTTGTAGCAATGCATCACGCCGTAGCCATTTGAAATCACAGTATTATGATGTTGCCCTCCTCACCACGAATGGTAAACTAACGCGCTGTAAGCCCGGTTAATTATTTGTGTTTGTATCCATATAAACGTGTAAAATTTGCTGATACGTGTTGATAACGCGCAGAGGACTCACAAAAATACCCGTCGTGGGAGCATCAAAAAATTCGGTGTGAAAAGGCCCTTAGGGCTTGTCTGCTGTGTGCACAATTATAAGAGTACTATAAGAGGGTAATTGTAAATCGCGACACGCGTTTACAATTTAGTTTACAATATTATTTACATTAATTGCCTCGGTTGCACATCTGCAGTATAAGCAACTGCTATGCTTTCTAGGTATAACATGTATGTATGTATGTATGTATGTATTTACTAAAAAAGAGCATATAAGTATTTTATCAGCACAAGTGATCTCAATACAGTAGTAACATCACACTAAAGAACACACTTCCCAATTTAGCTGTCATAGTTCCCAATTTAGTTTGAAGCTAGATGATATTGTGTGTCAGATAACAGAAATATTTATTTATTTATTATTTATTTATATAGATAATACTTACTTATGATTTCATGAAAACATTTGTAACGTTGATCATTTGGGTTGAGGTTGTAATTTCCATTAAGTATTGCAAGTTTAGCAGAATCTTCAAAAGGATGTTGCATATAGCACAGAGTATAAAGTATGCATCCAAGTGCCCACACATCAACACTGTGATCTATTTTACGATTATCCCATGTATCCAACATTTCAGGAGCTCGGTACATGGGTGTGGTGAATTGAGCCAGCTAGAATTACAACATTACATAATATATTATTGTTACAATTTAAATATAACTTACATTAAAAAAAACACATAAGATTATATTAAAGTATTTGTTTTAGATTAAAAAGTCACATTAAAATTCATCAGAAAAGTGAAATTGTAAATGTGAAGAAGTAACATGTATCAACGCACAGTGCTCTATACATTTTGTAATACTTACTGTTTCTTCTAACATATTCCTCTGATTTGCACTCCAAGATGGATTTGGTGCATAAGTGTCAGTAGTAGCAGAACCAAAATCACACAGTTTTATTGTACCTACAAAAATAAAGTTCAACTACATTGATGAGCATTATAGAAAGTAGCATAAGTCTATTATATAATGCCTTTTTCTTACCTTCATTAGATATTAAGAAATTTTCTAACTTGAGATCACGATGTGCGATTGGGGGCACTTGAGCATGCATATGCTGTACAGCTCGACATGTTTGGTAGAATACCCTAAGTATAGTAGACAGTGGGAAGGCTTGCCCTCTGTTCTGTAAGGCTTCCATCAAACTACCTCCACTACATAGGTCAGTCAACAGCAAATACTCTCCCATTCCATGTGATGTCTTTGCCTTATCAATAAAAGATGCAGCTATATATTTGATAATGTTAGGGTGTCCCGATAATTTTTTTAAAAGGCTAATTTCTTGTATAATATTTTTATTGGCCTGCTCATCAGCTGCCATGAGTCTTTTTAGAGCATATTCGGTGCCTGTAGATACATCTTGGGCAACAAACACAAAAGCAAAACCACCTGTAATGAAAGGTACTTTGTAGAAAGCTAAATCCTCAAAGATTTCTTCGTATCGGAGACATCTTGACTACAACTAAAAGTTCTATCCAGTAGAACGTAGTAAATAAAACTCACTTTTCTTTAATTTACTTGATTAAGTTATTGATTACTTTTGATATAAGTGTTAAAATAATTTGAGTCTAAAATATTACATTAGAATATTTACTACTTGGAATGTACACCAACACCTAATTAAGCATGTTTTCCTGTTAATGTACAAGTAATTGTAAAAATTGCATGTATTTAAAAGAGCTTTTATTTTACATAACTAATGTCTCACTTCTAACAGGTAAATCTTAAACAAACTATTTATGTAATAGCCAAACATTTGGTTTAGCAGAAAAAGCATACAAAAACCTGTATATTGTGTGCTTTAGATCAAAAAAAATTGCAAGATGGTAGTATATAATAATCTTTTGCTATTCTTATAAGAAAATGTTAAATATTAAAAATCTGCCTATTTCTTGATAATAAGTTTAAAAGACTTGTGAACGTCAATATAAAGTTTATAAACCCAAGCCTAAGAAACTGTCCACTTATATTAATATAGTAATATAGAATTTTCTCTTAGATTGTAAACTTGTTAGACTGTGGTTGGATGTTTTTTAACCATTAGTCTCGGCTATATAAATTATCTAGAAAATTTTATATGGGCTTAATAATGCTTTTCCTAGAAAATTTAACAAAAGAAGGAACAGTCTCACTAGTCCTAGGAGTTCATCGTACGTACCGCCCCCAATTCCTGTGACGTTTGTACGTGGTTATGAACAGCCCACACAAACCGTATTGACTTCTTGTAAGCAGAGAAATCGTACTCTAACTGATATTAGATAATTTAATAAGATTATGATATTGACTTACCTTCTGCGATTACCTTTTTGACTCGTAATTTCATATTTCCTATTTCAACAAACTGACCAACAAAATCATTATCACTACCACCATTAGCGCCTCCTGAGCTAAAATAGCCCATGGCAGATTTAAATACGCTCATTTTGATGTCAACTTTTTTTGTTTTTTTAAGTAAATTAAAAGAGAAAACTGGATTATCAGCACCCTATGCCCAGATCCATTTTACAACAATGGCAGAAAAAAAGAATAGGCAGATTTGTTGGCAAATGGCAGGAATTGAACAATGTTGCCAACTAATATTCTACTAATTTTTCCAAGTTTAATTCAGTTTGAAAAAGTTATGTCAGAAAATTCTTTCAATATAAAAGAAATCAATGAAGAAGATACTTTACTTTAAAATATATAATCCTGAATTATAGTTAATATATAAAATGTGAAGGCTACATTTTAGTACAGAAGAATTATCGACTTTGTAAAGATACTGCTTTACTATTAGCTGAATAGCTTATAATAGGCATGTCAATTTTATTTGGGGTCGGTGCTCTATCACTCTTCAGTTGACTGCTTACTCCCCTCCTGGACATATTCTCTTTCATGAAATCCATCCCTCTTTTCTTTGGTCGTCCTCTACTCTTATATCCATAGACGTCTATACTCAAAATGTTGTTCTCTACATTTTACTAATCTTTACGCATTGTATGTCTAAACCAGGATAAATTTTTAGACTTTCTCTAATGTAGTCATTCCTCACCTTAATCATTTAGTAACGACTCACATTCACTTCAACATTTGCGTTTCAGCTACACGCAGGTGTCTCTTATCCGTTTTCTTTATGTACACACTACACTCAGATCGATGCAGGACAGCAGGTTTGATGATGATTTTATGTATTTGTCTCTTTAACGTTAAAAGGTACTTAGGGTCACAAATAGTCCCTATTACCTGTCACCACTTCATCCATCCAGCATTGATTCAAACTTAAGACTCTTTACAAAAATTACTTAAGCAAACTTACTATTTCCATAAAAAAGATTTATTTTTAACTAACTTTAAAAAAGGAGAAAGTTCGTAGTTCGTCGGAATCTTTTTTTATAAGCTTAATTTAATTCGTCATTATTCTTTAGGGTACTACGAGTATTTTAGCTAAAATGTTGAAAATGATGATTTCATACGGTTTAAGAACTTCCATCTCATCAGTTTATTATTACTGATTCTTTTTAGCCATACAATATTGTCTATTGTACTATTTCTATAATGAATTTTTGAATCCAGTTTAACTTTTTGGTCCTTGGAATGAATATTTGATTTACTCTATAAATCAACTATCCAATTTGACAAGACGTATTAGCAAGGTAATGTTGCATCTCTATTTTCTGATTACTCTGTATGCAACTATTAGTGACAAACAGTCTGTGGGCATTATTCAGATTGGAATCAGTTTTGATGAAAGCAAACTGGGTACTCTTTATTATAATTTGTTTATTTGCTTTTGTTTCACATAAAACGCATTAAATAATCTTAATTCTTAGCACAGCCACATCTAACTGATGTTTGGTAATCCTGTGTGAAATTATCGAAGATGGGATTTGAAATCAAAAGATTTCAAGGTGACGTTGATGAAGAACTTATTTGCCCTATTTGTTCAGGCGTTTTGGAAGACCCTTTACAGGTTTGTGGAGTCACATATGTTACTTTCAATGATTATCTGCTAAGACTTTACTAAACTTAAGATTCTGTCAAATTAGGCACCAGCTTGCGAGCATGCTTTTTGTCGTGCCTGCATAACGGAGTGGATAAGTCGTCAGCCAACATGCCCAGTAGACCGGCAGGCGGTCACTGCAAGCCAGCTTAGACCCGTACCACGAATACTACGCAATTTATTATCGAGGTGATAAATATTTGTAATGGATTCATTCATAACTTTTAGGTCACACAACAATTTGTAATGTAGTGCATGTATAATAATTTATTTATAATAATAACTTGTTCTCTAGTATGCTGTGTTACTATAGACAATATTATATCATTTTTAATTTAGTGACAAATTATACTGCTTTTAATAAACAATAAAATTATTACATGTTATTATCATACAAAAATGTTGTTTATGTTACAGACTGTGTACTAAATGTGACAACTCACCACATGGATGTAATGCTGTATTGAAGTTGGACTCATTGGCCTCCCACTTAGTTGAATGTGAGTTTTGTCACACATATTTAAATCTCCTATCCATGTTAAGATTGTGGCATACAAACTGATTTTATATGTGTAAAAAGATATTGAGTGGACTGTATGTATATGTATATATATGTATACATACATATACATACAGTCCATCATCTACATCTTTATTACAAAAAATGATTTTTTTATAAACAAAAATATCTATTTATTTATTTCAGCTGTCTAGTACCCATAGTACAAGCTCTGCTTAGTTTGGGACTAGTTGGTGCTGTGTATCAGATGTACAAAAATCTTATTATTATTACTTTTTAATTTAAAGCTTTTTAGTAAATTTAAAGTTAAATTTGCACCCTCTATGAAACAGGAGAATGTAACAAAGTGGTTTAATTATTAATAATAATTATTAAACAAATAATGGTTTAAAGATTGATCTTTTAACTACACTTAAATACTTATGTTCACAAAAATTATCTAATGAATTTTAATGTCTAAAGTGAAACATATTTTTTCTTTATTTGAAGTGGAATTGTGCCAGCCTTCCTGACTTCCTATTCCGATATGATCGACAATCTATGCATAACTTTCAAACATTAATGTAACATAACATAGTCACACCTATGTCCCAGAGGGGTACGTGGAGACAATTGATCTTCACTTACTGCAGTCTTGACATACTTCTTTTGCTTTATCACATGCATGAACCGCTATAAACATACTCCCAACTTTAAAATATTAATGGTTTTAAGTCATAATAGAATAAAAAAATCATCTGCATAATAATATAATTTATGTGCATAATATGTATGTCATGAAAATATATAAAATTAATTTTTAAAATATTAGTTTTTAAAATACTACTAATATACACATGTACTGACCTCTCAAAAAATTGAGGTATTGAGGTCAGTAAATGTACATCTATATGTAAAACATACATTGCACTTGTTTTAAGTGTAGTTTACTATTAGCTAATCTCCAAATAAATAAATGCACTGTGCACTATAAAATATAAAAAACATTACATAGGTTTTTCTTTCATATTTATTAGGCTCTAAATGTACCTAGTTTAGTTACTATTTTAATTATACAAGATTGTCATTGTAGAGAAGAATTTCGAAAAGCAGACTATCTTTTTTTTTTATATTAAACCTACCAAAGTGACTATTCTGCCTGATGGAAAGCATGAATAAAATCCAAGAGCGATGGTTGCCATACTCACTGCGAATGCCGACAGTGCAATATGGCGACCCACGCTATGGCGGCCTAATAAGATGCTTTTTCACTATCTGGTTAGGTAGGAATAGTTTCATTGGAAAAAATTGATAGCAAGGTTGCCATAACTTATTATATTTTGTAAACCTTCTTTTTGTAAATATTTTCATTATTTAACAGTTTTTTAAACTTTTAGTTATCATACTTATTTGCTTGTAGGTGAATATAATCCCAAAAGGCCAATGCCATGTGAAGCTGGCTGTGGACTGGTAATACCCAAGGATGAACTTGCAGAACATAATTGTGTCCGTGAGCTTCGAGCGCTAATAGCAACACATCAAGGGAAGCTAAATGATTATGAACAGGAGTTAGCAGAACAGAGGCTGGTCATCAATGAACATAAAAGAGAACTGGCATTGTTAAAAGTAGGTCTCATTCTAAATTTTGCTTAAAAAAGAGAAGGTGAGAATTGCTGATATGAGGACTTATACATATTATTGAGCTTATTATAATTTATCTTTGCTTCTCTGAGCTCAAATTTAACTAGCTTTTGCCCATGGTTCTGCGCGCTTATATGTGTTTCCTCAGAAATCAAAGTATCTCCGTGCTAGATTTTATTAAAATTTGCTCAGCAGTTTAGTTCTGACAGTGTAACAGATCAACAGCTACTTTTGCATATACAGAGTGACTGGTGAGATACCTTCAATACTTATGGAGAGTACTCGGTACTCGATTCTCGTTAACTTGATATAAAAAAAATAGGTGCTTATTTTTTATCGAAATGTCTCTAAAAAATAAGTGAAATTTGGATATTATACTCCCTAAGCTCGCCGCAATGTTTACGTTGATCTAGTCACGAGCGGCGCGGCGGCACCCACCCCCGCCCTCCATCCCGCTACATAATGCATTATTGCGTCACCGACTCGTTTCTTGTATTCTGTGTTGATAGCGCGCTGTGCGACACGTGCGGCCGCGCGGTGTCCAAGTATTCCGCAGTTAAATACTGGACTCTCGGTGTACGAAGTTTACTAAGAAGTTATTTAATATTTCGTTTTTATGTTATTTTATTTCATGATATATGTTCGCATACTATCACGTCCTCAAATATTAAAGGTATCTCACCAGTCACTTTGTATAATATTAGTAGGGATTTATCTAAATACCTTTTAACTTCTAAAGTTGGTAGTATCAAAAATTTATTAATACAAGTGTATTGTCTCAAAACATAAGTTACAGGGTGTTATAAGTTATAAACTACAAATTTTGAAATCTCATTTGTTGCACGAGCTCAGTTGCAATCTTTTAATAAAAAATTATAAATGGCAAATTGGTCAATCACATAATTTTTTTTTTCCAAAATCCTACCAAACAAGTTTTTAATTGATGGTAGTTTATATTTTGTAATCTTGCTGACCTTATAGAGGTCTACGGTATTGGTATTTAGCAACATTAAACTATCCGTATAGTTGGTGTGCCAAATTAAAAGGCAGTCCCTGCCAGGTATTTAATTAGTCAAAATTTTTAACATCAATCACAATAATCTAAGAACCTTTTTAATGTTTAAAATGATAATGATGTGCTGATTGTACGGTTTCATGTTAAGACAATAAGTAGATAAGATCACAAATAACTATGCCTAAAAAGCTTTTAGAACCCTATCTGTTGATAACTTCCATGTGTTGCCATTATAGATATTGTTCTTTTATCTAGGTACTTAACATTAGAACATAGAAATTTGTATTTCCAGGAGTTCATGCGTGCAATGCGACTGTCCAACCCTACAATGCGCGCCCTGGCGGATCAGATGGAGCGTGAAGAGGTAGTGCGCTGGGCAAATTCGCTTACACGGGCCCGCGTCACTCGCTGGGGTGGTATGATATCCACACCCGATGATGTGTTACAGGTAGTATGTTGATGCTTTTGTTATTATTTTTTTTAATGTAAGTCTTGTCTCGCTAATAGACCGTAACACCACAATACGGGATTACAGTCCGTTAACCATCCGCTATCACCACGATTATGGGGGCAAAGTAGAGGTATTAGTCTCACTTGCTAAAATTTGGTTGCCAATAGTAGTGTTATCCTGAATAACGGAACTTGTTTGGTAAAGTTCAAAAGGGGAGATTTAAAGTACTTATAAAATACTGATAACACCAGTAAACGCTTTGGAACAAAGCAGGACAGCACGATAAATAGTACTAAGTAATCTCTGAATACAGGTTGTGTGTTTTGATTCTTACGATTGTGGGCTGTCTCATTCATAATATATATGTTTGTTTGTTTACACTTCGTTTATAATTCCATAACGTATTTAATTATGACTGTACGTAAACAGCTAGCTGCTGAATACTGAATGAGGCTTCCAATTTTCATACAAAATAATGACCTATTTGGAAATAGCGGTATTATTAAATATGCGTATAGCTACAGTTAGATCGGGAAACTAGTCAAATACCTAGTCGGAATGCAATTAGTTCCCGGCCTTGTAGACGTTGTTGTTTGATAACAATTGCCAGTATTTTATCTTCCTTTGTTTACCGTTACAAAAATGGTATACAAATAGCAACGGCAGTAATCAACTTCGTAGACACACCTGTCTATCACAAGTGGAAATATGAATCACCGGCAGGGTTGCCGGGTGGTTGCTGGCGTGGTTTTAGACAATGATAGTTTAAAAAAGGAATGTTCTAAGTTCAATTTAATTTGTTTGTCATATCTTTAAGCTCTACATAGCTTAAAAACAATTATTCTAAGTTCGATTTAATTTGTTTATCGTATCGTTATTTCTGGATAGTTTAAAAAATGGATGTTCTAAGTTCGATTTAATTTATTTGTAGTATCGTTAATTACGTTTTAATTCTGGAAGTCTTGGGCGTGGGGGGTATTTACAGAAAACTGCTGTGATTCCTATTGAACTGGAGTATTGAAAATCCTTTGAGAGTGACGTCTATAAACCTACACTAGCTGTTTTTAAGTTTAATACAGAAGTGTTTTATCGAGGTTTAAGTTAAGATAAATTGTGCTGCCTTTGACTGTGACCCGTTAGTTAGTACTTTCAAGTCCGACAGGACCAATTTATGTTAATTAGTTTCTTTTCCTATGAGAGGACAGAGAAGGTGAACGAATTCCTTTAATGATGATAATGTACTAACCTAATGTAATGTACCTAGCCGATTCCGGCCACGGCAGCTAGTGTCAACAGAGACTAACCAATTATGCACGAGATTACAGTCCACAAATGTGTGCGCAAACGCAGTTATTCTCTCTGTTACCTCACTCCTATAATTCGATGGGACGGCTATTCGGCACGACTTGAAAGAGATCAGGAGAATCGACGGTTTAAGGTGCTCTCCGAGGCATTTCAAGCTTCGGGCTGTTATTAAGCATTTCTACTATCAGAAAAATTCAGTAATACTTTTTGCCCCGAGTTGGGAATCACACCCTTAACGTCTTGATAGATAGTCGCACACGTTAACCGTTAGAGCAGCAAAACAGTTAACACCGCTAGTTAAGTAATCAAAGAGGCCTACACGCTACATATACTCGTATCTTGTGTAACCTTTATTGTTTGGGTTTGACCTTATGAATATTGATCAGTAATTTAGTTTGTAGAGTTATGATAATGGATTGATTTTTCCAGATGATGATCAAACGAAGTTTATCAGAATCTGGCTGCCCACCTCATATAATAGATGACCTTATGGAGAACTGTCATGAAAGACGGTGGCCGCCTGGTCTGTCCTCACTCGAAACGCGACAAAATAATAGAAGGTAAAATACACCTAATTAAATTAGTGAAAATTTATTGAACAGTGGTATCAATTCCATCAAGCTTTCAAATATCTGTCGTAGCATGTCTCTAGCACTGTTAAACGATTCTTCAAAACATTTTTTCTACTAAACTACAGTTTACATTGTCCACAGATTATACGAAAAGTATGTATGTAAGCGAGTGCCAGGCAAGCAAGCAGTTCTCGTGTTACATTGTGATAACACACATGTCGATGAGCACATGATGGTGGAGCCTGGCCTCGTCATGATATTTGCCCACGGGATCGAATAGCCCATAGAAAAATTGTGGCCGGGGTTCACAAGGGACTGTATACGTATACATATATGCTCTCAAAAGAGTTGTAAATATTTTGTGATGTTGGCTGTGGAGGCACTAATGTCTCCATTAGTGTTTACGAGTGAGGCTGTGCATTGGTAACTTGAAAATTTTGTATGAACTGCGTCGCACTTGCATTTACGAATATTGACAATACTCTGACCTGAAATTCAAAAATTTTTTTAAATGTCTAACTTACATAACGAATTTTGACAGGACTTTTTTAAATATATAGCCTGCCAACGTGACTAGTCTACGTGATAGAAAGCATGAGTAGAATCAAACAGTGGTGGTCACAATACTTATTGCAAATGCAGACAATGCAGCATGGTGAACCACACTATGGTGGCCTAGTGTGATTCTTTTTCACGCCCCGCTTAAAGGACCCGGGATCGTAGTTGGAGGGAAACAAGTGGGCTGATAGTGAGTTTAGATTTTGACTGATTGACACGGGAAGGAAGAGAAAAACTGTTTAGTTCGAGAGCGTATGTCTACCACTCTAAAACAGTTACTTCTAAGGTTAGTACGTGTTGTCGTGTAGAGGAAACGAGAAGGTGGTGGCAGCTAGAAGAGCTCGTCGAAACACTCCATGATAAAGACGATAGAGGACTACCATAGAGGCAACATCTCTTTATAACTGCAGAGTGGCTTCAGGAGCGTCGATAATGCGGTCTGCACATCGCTGCAACTGATTAAGAACGTCAAGCAAATACTGCGCGGATCTATCGTAAAAATGAGAATAGTACTCCACGCAAGATTGAAACTGGATCTTATAAAGAATACGCAAATCCTCGGCCGAGAGTGTCCGTCTCGCTGTTCAATACGCAAGGCAGCCTTAGTGACGCTCTGTATGTACTCAC
The DNA here is from genome assembly GCA_949316085.1 of Hypercompe scribonia. Lineage (NCBI taxonomy): Eukaryota > Metazoa > Arthropoda > Insecta > Lepidoptera > Erebidae > Hypercompe > Hypercompe scribonia. The sequence continues at coordinate 7,078,285 of OX438967.1, read as the reverse complement.
ACGGGTTGAGATCCCGGCAAATATCCATAACCAGGATACCGAGTTTATGCTGTAGTGACAGTTGAGTGGCTTAGAACCTGATCGAACTCAGCGAAAAGCTCCTGTCGTTCTTCCTCAACGTCTGATAACTTGGCTGTAAGGTCGTACCGTCCATGAACTGTAACTGTCATCTGCGTAGCAATGTATATTGACTAGGGCTAACATATAATTGGTATGCAGAAGAAACAGTGAAGGCAAAAACAGCCCTGAGGTACACCAGTGTTTACCTGCTAAAAGTAGAAGCCCCGCCGTCACAGAGGACCCTAATACGGCACTTGTGCATGAAGACAGCAAGACAATTGCAGAGTTTGGGAGGTAGACCATAGGCCGGAAGTTTGGAGAAATTATGTCGATAGATACTTGACTCGCCCCATGCGGGTTCGAGCAATCCTTTTTTTTATTAGGTATTCAAAAGTTGGCTAAAGGTTTATCTGAAACATTTTCAATAACATCACTATTTATTGAACCGGAAATTCCTTCACGTGTCTTCATTAATACACAACTATGGTTTATATTAAAAAATGTGACATATGGAATGTAACCAAATTTTATTCCATTTAGCTTAAGTATCTGTTATCTTAACCGTCCTTTAGTGCCTCCACATTCAATATCACACACTGTCACAGTCGCCGTACTCGAAACGAAATATAAACGGCGCAGAAGAGCCGGACTGGATCTCTGAGCGGCTGTGACAATTTCGACAGAAAAAAATTCACGTTTTAAAATACAAAAAATTATTACCAGTTGAGCAATATATAAAGTGTCCACACATCATTTTTGTGTTGGCATAAAATCAAAGTATTTTTCAGGCAACAGTAAGACCAATGAAATTGTACAATATGATAATATACAAATGATATTTGATAACGAATGTTAAAATATTTTAGATATAATGTAAAATGTGTCGTTCTAGTATGAATAACATTGGATAGTTTAACATTCCGTTAGAAAAAAAAACAATCTGCTATTTTTTATAAGTTGATTCAATGTTACTACATTCAAAATTTATGTATTAATTTTACTTTTTTATGTTTTTATAATAAAGTAGTGATTGATTGCTGTGTTATGTTTAACAAGTGTGTTATTGTTTTTATATCACATCCAATATTTGAACGTTTCTCTTTAATATTTTATTGCCTGTATTCTATTTACAATACTTTGTAATTTTAAATGTTGTTATTTATCTACATATTCCATCTTTAAATAAACATACTGATCAATAATTAACATATATATAGTTATTTTTAAAGCTTAAAAAATAGTTCATCCAATTAAAATGGATGAATATTTTAATGAAAAATGCCACTTGAAATAAAATTTATAAAATTTTAATTATGGTAAATATCGTTGATAGAATAGATATGAAACTCTAAATACTAGAGAGATTAATTAATTAAATAATTTTCAAGAAATTAAGTCCTTAACACATAATCATTATTAAAATTACTAGTAATTAAAAATGTCTTCTACAACTGCACTGTTCTTCGTAGCTGGAAGTCGCGCAACATCGCTGACACTGCACGAGCCCTAAATAGAAAAATTACAATCAAAAGTTTGAATAAAACATAATCAGAAGCTCTATTTTGTATAAATGTGTCCTCAACAGCTTTACAGTTCACGGATATAAAGTTCTGCATGAGTAAACATGCTTTTCAACAACTTGAATTAATTAATTCGAGTTGTTTCATTTGCATGCTACTGACATCAGTAGTGTACAAATGACATGACCCTGATGACGTAAGTGAAAGGCATAAGAGTCACATTGAGACATTAATATCCCTATTGCAATGAATAACTTAGCTGTCATTTCGGAGTGTAAAATGGCAAACCTACATCACGTTTTGCACTCATAACAGCGTAAAAGATAGGTGTTGATTTATCTGGGTCCAACTCTGGTCAGACCCCGTAGCGGGCAACTAATGCTTCAGAAAATGACACCAATATTGAATGTTAGGCTATAAAGGAGTTCATTACAACTAAATGTAAATTAGTCTTATAGTTGCATTTCATAAAATAAACACTTTTATTGTTAAATTCCATTCTCAGTAACCGTCAGTCCTATTGATATTAGAAATGAGAAAGTTTGAGAGAATAGATGTTTGTTACCTTTTCTCATAAAAACTACTGAACAGAACGAAAATGGAATTTATTTACATGAAACTTCAGTACATAACATAACGATAAATATCAAGTAAATCTGAAAATTCCTACTGTTTAAAAATATCTTGATGTGCGCTACCTAAACCGTTGGGAATTACATGATAATAATATGCCGTGGGATTGTTCGTCTTAAATACACATGCATAACGTCGCGTTTATTTCACAGAAGGGTAGGCAGAGACAATTGATCTCCACTTACTACGGCCCTGACATCTCTTTTGCGTCGTTAAATATTTTATATGGAAGTCAGTATCTTGTAATAGTGAGCCATAAACACAATTAAATTGAATAGTTTTTTGCAGTGCACATTTTAAAGTATTCATCAAATTTTTACCAAATATATTTTTCGTTTTCAGTATTTAGTCTAGATGAATTTTGTCTTTTACACTAAATAATTTTGATGAATAGTTTAAACGTTGTCAGGATAAGATTGGTCTGATTGAAGGACTTTAGCAAAAAAGAGCTGTCCTTGCAATGTTTAGACTGTTGGTATGAATAGTAAAGTAACTGTGTGTTTATTACGCGTGGCTAAACCGCTTTACTGATTTTAATAAAATTTGATATAGGGATACCTTGATTCTGAGGAAAGACATGGGGTCCTCTTTACTGTGATAACCGATTTACCGATATAAAATATACGAAACCATACCAACCAATCAAGCAAGTCCCATTATTAATGAAAGTACAACATAGCAAAGCGTAAAATGTTCAGAAATCAACTGATCAAGTAGTTGTTAGATCTTCTTTTTGTTAACGGAGTAATATTTTTATTTGGATATTTGCTTAGAGAACCAGGAGTATTTGGCGATTCCACTTGAAATCGCCCATACTTTTTTGACAATAGGCTCCTCAGATCTGTGTTAATCACAAAAATCTAAATCTAGTGTTGATTCCACACTGACTATACTTTTTTTTAGTTTCGAAGTAAAACATCAATTTCCATGCGATATCTAGAATAATGATACTGCTTAAAACGAAGTGTATCACTAGTTAAATATAAATGTCAAAACTATGTCAGTTGACTGTTACCAACTTAAATTACTTTCCCTAAATTTAAGGGATCCTAATTTTAAATGGGATTTTAATGAAAGCCTTCTTTTCGTTTTCCAATGACAAAAAGCTTTTAAGGAGGTCTCTGTGGGAATTAAAAAATTAACTAATTAATTCTAAAATGAAGTTTATTTATAAAAAGAATGTTATTATATTAACAGACTATATTTTTTTCTTTTCACTAAAAAAAAATAATTTTCCCAAGATCGATTACAACAATTTTAAGGAACCTATCTTTCAGGGCTTGGCAGCACCATCACGTATTTCTGTTTGTCATCTTGCTTCAACATAAATTTACTGAAGTAATTGTGAATTAAAACCATAAAAATGGCTGAAATGGAAGTGATGGAAAGTGGGAATGATTGTTCCAATGATTTACGTAAGTGCTTGAATATTATTGACCTGCAAAAATGCATAAAATGCGTGTAACCTAGGAATGTTCGACCGGCTGTTTTATTGCTGTTATTAAAGCTTGTTGTGTTTATGTAGTTCTCCTGGACCGCGTATTCCTGCGGTTGGGGAACACAGACAGTGATGAGCAGCTGGAAAGTTGCCTCACTCGCTTCCTGCCGCCTGTAATCCTTAAACTGTCATCAGCTCATGAACAGGTAATTTTTCTCATTTCTTATAAGAAAATACAAAAGTTGTTTATTTTTTTTGTTACAACAGCAAAGAGTAATTCATGATAAAGTTCTTTGATGTTTAACTTACAGTTATCATCTTCTATTTCAGTCATATATGATATATTTTAAATATATATGACACAGTGAGTCATATCACACAAATCATAAAAAAGGACTAAATAATTTTCAGTTAAAAGTTGTAAGACTAAATCTATGATATTATGTTTCTCCTTTATGTTCTAAAACTGTAATAAAAAGGTACCAAAACCTTAAGAAATTTCGAGTTTTAAAAGTACCTCACTTAATTTTAAAATATTTAATCATGCTATATCATGTTGTATCTATGGTTTATAAATAATTAGATAAAACAATTCATTCAAATCAAATTCAATTCCATTTATTTCTCTTATTTGAATAAACCCTCTCTGTTTACACTGTGAATCAAAGTTAGAAACCAGTTGTTTTTTCACAATAATAAAATTTATTTAAGAAACTTGGTTAGTCTCCATAAAGCCCCCATGAAGCTTCTGTGCTTGGGGAGTTTGGTTGGCCCTCCTAACTAATCCTACCTTGATCCATAGAGGACTGTTCTTAAGTGTAAAAACCAGAACTCAAAAGCTATAGCAACACTACTTAACTGACCATTGTGAAATAGTTCAAAAACAAATATGTTTAGAAATATTGTACAGAATCATTTTTAAGGTAATTTTAACAATGTATCTTAGGAATATTATCTTGTCATTGCAAACATAAAGATACGAGGGTAAGTTTTTAAGTTCGCGGAATGACAGTGAAAAAGGCGGGTAAACGCGCGCTTTTGATGCCTACCGTATTCAGTGACTCATAATTAGTCTGCATAGTAAAATTTGTTGTGATTGGATCATTAGTTATTAAACTATCGTTGACCAAGTATTTTAATCGGGAACGAAGTGAAAAAAATGGAGAAAATTGAATTCCGTGCGGTGATAAAGTTCCTTACTAAGCAAGGAAAGTCTGTTCAAACCATACTCAATGAGATGTCATCGGTTTACGGGGATTCTTGCCCAGGAAAAACAATGGTCTACAAGTGGCATAGTTTATTTAAACAAGGCAGGGAATCACTTGAAGACGACCCGAGGCCGGGGCGCTCCGTTGAGGTGACTACGCCTGAAGTTATTGCAAAAGTAGAAAAAATTGTATTGGAAGATGCTCGACTAAAAAAGAAACAACTCGCAGAAATGGTTGGAGTATCGGATACAACAATTTTTAAAATTTTACACGATCATCTTGGCATGACTAAGGTTAGCGCACGGTGGGTGCCGAGAATGCTCACGCCATTGCAAAAACAACAGCGCGTGGAATGTTCACGTGCGTTTTTGGACCTCTGCAATGAAGACAAGGATGGCGTATTGAATCAAATTGTTACTGGGGATGAAACTTGGGTTCATCATTATGAACCCGAGTCCAAACAAGACTCCATGCAGTGGCACAAAAAGGGCACAGCATCACCCAAGAAATTTAAGGTTTCACAGTCGGCTGGGAAACTCATGGCAACGATTTTTTGGGACTCAGAAGGAATATTATTGATAGATTATAAAGATAAAGGCATTTCTATAACGGGGGAATACTACGCTTCAATCTTAGAACAGTTAAAAGAAGCCATCAAAGAAAAAAGACGGGGAAAATTAACGAAAGGTGTCCTGCTATTGCATGACAATGCTCCCGTTCACAAGAGCCGAGTCGCACTGGCTGCCCTGCATAAGGTGGGCTTCGATATTTTGAATCACCCACCCTACAGTCCAGATTTGGCTCCGAGTGATTATTATCTCTTTCCAAAAATGAAAAAAGAATTACGTGGTAAGAAATTTTCAACTGATGAGGAGGTTAAGGAGGCGGTTTCGGCGTATTTTTCAGACAAAGATAAAACTTTTTTTTACGAGGGAATAAAAAAACTAATTGAAAGATCTGAAAAATGTATTCGTGTTGCAGGGGAATATATAGAAAAAGAAAAATAATTTTGTGTTTTTATTATTACTCAATACCCTCCATTCCGCGAACTTAAAAACGCCCCCTCGTATTATAATAGCAATATAATAGTATGTAAATTTAAAAATATGAATTGTGTTAATATTTATTTAATACTTGCTGTGCCCTCAGCTTCGTTTGAAATCTGAAATCTGGGATAAAAAGTAAGTAAAAAGCCAATTGACCAGGTTCAGAGGTTCCTTAGATTAACCTGGACAAACAAACAGACACTCAGACAGACAGGCAAAAATTTAAAAAAAGATAGTTAATGTTTTAGTATTGTGTAAAGAGCTGTAAGTACTTGAGAACACAGTTTTTTTAAAATCACAGTAAGACAATTCAATTTTAATTATATCTATGTATTGATTTGTAATAATTACAATTGTTTTCGGAACAGGTTCGCACCAAAGTTATGGAGTTGCTAGTACATGTGAATAAAAGAGTCAAGTGCCGCACCTCTGTTCAACTGCCAGTGCAGACTCTCCTAGATTTGTATAAAGATACTGCATCCAACAGCTTTATTATTGTAAGTGTATCACTGATTTTTGTTTAATTTTCATTCAAACTACAGGTGTACCACAAATTAGTTAACATTTGAAAAAATCATTTAAAAAAATCCATCCGATATATTATAAAAATTGCTTATGTACAAGAAAGCTAATTAGTTGAAATTTATTTTTTAACAATTACATCTCATAAACGACCACCGTTTCGACGTTTGCACTCTTCTAAGCAAGCACCTCAATTTTCAAATACTCGTCGACAAAGAGACCGCGAGATCGTTGACATCTCTTCGCTGATTTTTTTTTTAGTTGACGTAGTGTATTTGGTTTATTGATGTAGACACGATTCTTCAAATAACTCCAAAAAAAGAATTCTGCTGGGGATAGATCTGGATTTCTGGGTGGCCATGGAATGTCGCCTCGTCTGGAAATCAACTTTTCTGGAAACGTGACTTCGACCACCGGTAAAAACTAATTGGATGTGCGACAAGTGGCTCCATCTTGTTGAAATCATGTATTACGATTGTAGCCAGCAAATACCAGTAGCATCGGTCCCAAGAACTACCGTAACATTTTCACATATTCAGTAGAATTAACAGTAACTGAACGACCGTGAGAATTTTCGAAAAAGTAGGGTCCAATAATTCCTTTTGCTGAAATTGCAACCCATACAGTTACCTTGAGAGAATGAAGTGGCCTCTCGTGTTTAGCTTTGGGATTTTCATTCATTTTTTTGTCCGTTGACGTGAAAATGGACAACGTCAGAAAATAAGATATTATCAAAATTACTGAATCGTACTAATATTGTTTCGGCATACGACTTGGGCAAATTTAAATCATTAGGTTTTAGTCCTTAAACTATATGGATCTTATATAGATGTAATTTCAAAATACGGCGTAATGATGTGCGGGATAACTCTAATTTAGCCGAACGTTTGCGCGTCGATATATCTAGATTACGTCGAACATAAGCGGCAACTTGCTACACGTTCCCTGCGGTCTAAGAAATCCGTGGGTCTCCAGCTTGCCTCACATTTAGCGTAGATCCCATCTCTTCAAACTTTTTCACCCATTTCTTTATTAAAGGGGCACTCCAACACTGATTTAAGTCGTATAAATTGTATTCAACGCGAAATAAGCGTCTCACAGTAATAAGCAAATTCTTGTTTTAATTAAATTGTTTCACAAAGTAAGCGCGCTGCAGCCCCGTGAGGCGATCAATTGCGACATAATTACCGAGAAACGAGCTATTGGTTAGACCCCTTCCCGCGCCGTGCGCGGCAATTGTTTGCGCGGGATGTTAGATTCAAATGTTAACGAATTTTTGGCCCACCCTGTATTATTATCCATTGACGACCAAAATGCGTAGCTGTATTTTTCAGTATTTGACTGTAAATAAAATATTTTTCAGAACTTCTCCATAATCTACATTACAATGGGTTTTCCAAGACTGCCCCGTGAACAGCAGATAAGTTTAGCTCCATCTTTGTTAGAAGCAATGGAGAACAAACCACAGGGCCAACAAGACAGGTAAGAAGTTTACGAATCTGATGAAAGAATAACTGTATTAGTCTGAGGCTGAATTGCAAATAGAAAGACGTACCTCTAAAACTGCCAACTATTATTTTTCGTTATTAATTCGTACCTTTTTTTCAGTATTCTTATGATTGTGATGCCTTTGCTGGGTGACATTAAGGAGACAGACCTGAATTTAAAGGAAAAACCTAAAGTTGCTAATTTAATACTGAAGTTTGCAACTGACGTTCTACTATTACCGTACAGGTATGAGCTTGTCTCAGCATTACGTATCTACTAGGAATTAATTCATGGCGGAATGTAATCATTGATGTAAATTCATATCGATTGATCTTCTATTCTTGTGGTGACTAGTTAAGAATACAGTGCGGTACACCTCTATTCATGTCATAGGTGTCATGTAAGAGGTGACTAAAATAGCAAACTATGCAGGATAACATCATTGCAAAGAGAAGGAGACCTTGAAACAAATCCTTTTTTTTTAACGTGTGCAAACCCCCTCGGGCCGTCACCCCACCAGGGTTTACGGCGGGGTGGTGTGTCGGAATCGGACCGACTAAAACCACACGGTGTGCCACTCTGCGCCTGACATAGGAGGGATCCGGGAACAGCTGTCATTACGACATAAATCCTAAATCAACCCATCTGGCTAGTGTGGTACAGTAGGCCAAACCCTCTCTAAGGTGAGGCCTTTGTCCAGTAGTGGACTGTATAGTCTGTTGTTGATTGATCAATGATGAGAACAAGTGACTTTTATTTAATATATTACATTCATTGTCATCTTTTATTGTAGGGCGCTGCCGAATCCCGGAGAGAGCGATTTTCAAGTCCCACCCGGTATGAGTATGAGGACATACAAACGTATTATAGACAAAAATCAGTTGAACCCCAATCAACTTGAAGAGGTAGGTAGCTTATTGAAACATAATAGATCATATTAATTAGTAGACCAGTACCTGATATTGAAGTTCTGATATAACATGTTAGAAATCATGCAATATAAACGAATGGATAACCCTTTTCTTTGTAAGTGGGTAAAAAATGCTAGAGATTAAATAAAATAATAGTTTATTTGTAACTCTAGGCGTAGTCCTAATCACATTTATAAACGATATTCACCAATATATTTGTGTATCTTAGCAAACAATTAGAAATTTAATTAGATTATAACTTATCAACAGTTTTTTAGTTCCTTACAGTCTACATTGACAGTACATTGTCCTGTTTGTTTCCTAGGGCCCTCCTTGTCTCCCTCAATGAACCTCAGCGGACTCAAGAGATGAGTTCCAAAATATTTGCCGCTACAGGGTTTCTACGCAGACTTCACAATTTTTTACCCACGTCAACCAAGTTTTACATATACCCTTACACAATCCCTTCTTTTCCTCATCCTTTTTTTTTTTTATCGTGTGGAAACCCCCTCGGGTCGTCACCCCACCGGGGTTTATGGCGGGGGGGTGTACCACTCTGCGCCTGACATAGGAGGAATCCGGGAACAGCTGTTATTACGACATCCAGTTCTTTTCCTCATCCTAGATTAAGCCACTTATCTAGATCTTACTGAAAACGAATTTAAGAAGCTTGAGAGACTCCAAAATATCTGTATTAGATTCATATTTTGATTACGAAGATAGGTTACAGTTTATTATTTTTCTTCATAGTCCCAAAAATCTTCCAAAACTTTTGGGCGACCTTATACCATCATTATATCCATAATAAAATAAATTCTGTTAATACTTTTATATAAAATAGGCTAGTTACTAAACAAATATTAAAAAATGTAATTTGAATTTGTGTTAACACAATAACTTACTTTCAGATGAAGCTATCGATAGTGAATTTTATAAGCAAGGACATATTCAATATGAACGACATTCTTGTCACACTAATTGTGGCAGCTGCTGATTCGCGTTTCAGTGTTGCCAACCATGCAAATAGTCCACTTATTAGGTGTAACAGGTATGTATTATATTTGTAAGAATATGTAACGTCTATTAATAAGTAGTTCTTTTGATATATTATGACTGGTAATATCAATTCTATTGCTGACAATTTAAGGTACCGCGATTTTATTTCTTATGTAAATGCATTAGTAAATTGTGTAAATCTTGGATTAAAATGAGGGAATGCATTGAAGTATTCACGAAAATCTATGTCAAGTTTAAACTATGAGAAATTAAAAAAAAATCTAGAAAATTAACAAAAACAACGATTCGTTTTAAGAGATGCTGACGGAGTAAGTATATTATAATTATGAGCACGGCAAACCCAGACGGCTTGTCTGTCCTCCGTCCTGCGCCTGATCCCTCCCCGATTGTGTCGGATAACCGCCTCATCGGATTCTTAGAGTGAAGGAACAGAGAGTGCACCTGTGTTTGCACCACCGTAATCAAAATCGGCTAGGAGTACATTATCATTATAGTAACATTTTGGTTCATTTAATTGATGTGTCATAATACAATATATCGTATTTTTTACAGCTCAGTAGATTGGTCGCAGCCTTCAGTAGTGGCACCATTATATTCGCTATATTTAGGCACTTGGGGTGGTATGAAGGTGCCGCCTGATGACCGCAAGGTACCTCTTAATTTGATTTTATTTTATCTGTATTTTTTCACAAGTATACTATATTTATAGATATTTGAACTTACAGGTGGCAGCATGTACCAGACTGCGATTAAAATTGATACAGTATTTGAACAAAGCGACGGGTCCGGCTCTTATGTTTCCTCATTGTGTACAGGTATGTATTTCTTTGCATCATATCCATCAACAAGCATTGAGAGTCCACTGTTAGACTTAGGTTTCACCTTAGCAAGGAGGTTTTGGCCTACTATACCATGTTGGCCAGAAGGTTTGTTTCAAGTTTTCATTCTCTTTGCAATGATGACGTCTTGTATATTTTGTATAACTTACTATATTTGAAGAGCATTTTATATACTACTAGCTACCCGCCCCGGCGTAGCATACAAATCTTTGAAACTCACAAATTTTATTTATTTTATTTATTTAAAACTTTATGCACAAATACATGCATCGGCGGACTTAATGCCTAAGGCATTTTCTGCCAGTCAACCGATTGGGTGATGCAGAGAAGATATGAGATAGGTGCACTTGCCAGAGAAGTATATATAGACCAGATAGACCATAAATAAGTAAATATACTTACATAAACACATAAATATATAACACACACATACAAATTTTCTCAATCATAATATGCATGTATTATAATAAACCTTCCTTTTGAACCACTCTCTTGGTGGAAACCGCATTAAATTCCGTTGAGTAGTTTGAAAGACTGAACAGTACAAGAACAAAAAGCAACTTCATTTTATTTATACTGTGTAAAGGTGAATAAAAAAATGAATATTATCTTTTAATTATTATTAAGAGAACACTAGTATATATATGCAAATAAAAGTTATGTGCCTAAAGCGTCCGTTCATTGATGCAAGGGTGACAGTTATCGTGGTAAGTGTGTGAGCCTTACACAGTTACAATGACTGTCAAGCGGGGTGTGAGAAAACATCTCACTAGGCCGCTATAGTGTGGGTCACCATACTGCACTGTCTGCATTTTTAATGAGTATGGTGACGACAACTCTTGGATGCTTTCCATCATCTACTCATGCTTTCCATCAGGCAGAGTAGAGACACTTACTTTAAAAAAAATGTTTATGTTCTCAGGTGGTATTTTCATCTCTGTTTGATCCGAACACAAATTCGCGTTTACGAAACCAAGCCCTGGTGTTTCTTCTTAACGTAATCAATGGGTAAGTTATTGATTTTATTGCTAATTTCATGAATTTCATGTTAATGTTACGGCTTACGACTCGTCGAAGCGTTTGAAAAACATATCGATTGCTTAAAAATGTAAGTAAATTTAATAATGACAAGTGATTGTGCTCAATATATCAAATATTAGTAGGTATTATAACATATAAAAAACTTTAGTAAGCCCCTATCATTTTGTCTGCTAAAAAATATTACTTGCAGAGGTGATCAAAACCAACTGAAAATGGTGGCGACAGTGTTCCTACAAGGATTACTGAAACTCATAAGATCCGAGGAGCATGTGGAACTGCACGCTAAAGCCTATTCGTGCCTAGGTTGGTATCCTTGTTGCATATACCTTTATGTATTGTGTGAATGTACATATGTATGTTTGCCTTGATGAGAAATAAGAAACAAAATGGACACGGATAACAAATTAAAACAATCTTCGAAGCGATGTAATTTTACCTCAATTGGTGCAGATTTTTTTGAGTTTATGAAGCATACACAAATTAACATAACATGTTTCTATACATGATTAGGTTTGCAATTTCGAAAATTAGTACACGGGCAGTGTAGAGTGTAGTTAATTACCATTTTGTAATCAGATTACTAATTATGGTTAAAAGTAGTTAACTACATGTAGTTATGATTACATATAATTTATCTACATGTAGTTATGATAGCATGTAACTTAACTACAGTAATCAAACTACATGAAGTAGTTGTTACTTAGATTGCTGCAATTTAGTAGTTTGGATTACTGGTTACTTAAGTTCCAAGAACGAATACTTTGCAATTAAATAAACATATTATAATATAATTGCATTACTGATTTGCCAAAACTGAATCTGTTTCTAAAATTATATTAAAAAATATAATCTTGTGGGATTAGGGATGGTTTATCAAAATGATGCTTGAAAACAGCCTTTCCACTGGTGCAGAAGAAAATTTTTTTTTTTTAAAAAAAAAAAAAAAAAAAATAAAAAAAAAAAAATTAAAAAAAAAATGTATTTTATAATACTGTTTTAACTTTTGGATATCTACTTTTACTTCTAGTTCTATATCTGATAAATAACAGGAAACTATCAGATCAGCTTTTGAGCTCTGGACTAAGTATTTTTAAAATTAGTACGCACTAAATACCTACCTAGTAGTGAACGATAAGTCGATACGTGAACATCTGACGCGCGTTTGCTTTTATTGAAACCCAACATTGTTTTAAATATGTAGTTATGAAAAGTAATCTAGTAATCGTGGTTGTTACTACAATTAGTAGTTAGTAATCAAAATGTTTAACTACTTTTTATCGTTACGTCATGTACTTTGCAGTTATGATTACTAACTACTTTATGTAGTCATTGTTAGTAATCAGTAGTTAGATTACATTTTGCCCAACACTGCTCACAAGGCGTATTCTTCGTATTTTTTAATTATTGTAGAATAAAGTAGTACCATGCTATGAAATGAAATACTCAAATGAAATATTGAGCGTTTTGCTTTGCTTAAGCACTTTCGTTAATTTTCATCAAATTTTTCCCACAGAAGTGACTAAGTAATTAAATGTATTGTTATATAATTATATTACTAAGTGAAGTTAAAAATACTTCACCGTTAATGACGAAATATCAACTTGATTTTTAATATGTTTTTTATTTATAAAGGTCGTTTAGCAATGAAGTGTCCAGGTAGTATCAACAACCAATTTGCGTTATTGGAAGAGCTGGTGAAAAAGATTCCTGAGGCCACCCCTGAGATGAAGACAGCACTCAGAGACGCCTTGCTTGAGATGTCAGCCGTTTACAAGATAAATACCGAAGGTACAATATTTATATAAAATTCTTATGATTTTCAAATAGGAAAATTAAGGAAATTATAATCTATGGTATATGATAAGAAATATGTATGTATTCACACTGTTTATTCGAAGTAATGTTTAAACTATTTTAATTTATATATATACTTGGTTGTGCTAATTATTGACTTAGGATGAGTAATCTGTAGTGAGGTGAAACTCCCTTGGGAGAGCTCAGCACAAATGGGCCGAATCGACCAGAATGATACCATGCTTCCTCCTCTCGATTCGGGACGGAAAGCTCAATTGGTGAGAATATATTCGAGATTTTTAAGTAATAATTGTCTATGAGTGGTGGCATTCACTTGCCATGAGATAATACGTTTGCTTGTCCTCCTTTAAAGTATAAAGAGGATACACTTTTGTAGAAATATTCAATGCTGTGTTGTTAAAAAAATATATGGAATGACACGTCTTTGAGTCGAAGTATTTTGATGTAATTGTAATGTAAGTCGTAATAATATATGACTATTGTTTTTTCTGTTAATGCAATTGTTTATAACAGTAAAATCTGAGGCAGCTGCTTCTAATAAGCCGGGAACATCAAAAGCAGATGACGCAAAAAATCCGTTTGACGAGCCTCAAGCTTTGGCGTTATTTGCATTGTTAGATCAGTAAGTATTGTAATATTAAGACGTCCTTGTTTTCTCTTTATATCTTTACTTTTTTAATTAGGTTTTCTAAATATTAATAGTCGTTGGTCTAGTGGTTAGCTAGCTAGGAGATCTCTCGCTACCGGCCATCATACGCTCCATGGCCGGTGGCGACAGTTGTTTTACTGCGGTCGCAACCTTACAAAAGACGTAATTTTGCGGAAGGAGGCGGCGGAGAAGGCCCGTGAGGACGACCTCCACTCAGACCCAATTCTCCACCGGCGAACCGGGCGGTGGAGACGCGCGTACCAGCGCCTCATGCCGCTTTGAGTGTGGCCGTGGGTGGATGGGACGGGTTTTCCCCTCCATCCGCTATAATGGCCAGCCGCGAGACGGCGACGTCGGCGTGTGCCGAACGTCGCCTAAAATGGAGAGTTTACCCATAGATGGTGCCCGCATTAGCGGGCAGGCGCTAGGAGTAATCTGGATGTCATAATAGCAGCGGTTCCCGGATCCCTCCTATCTCAAGCGCAGAGTGGCACACCTTGTGGTTTCGACTCGCCGGTGCCGACACACGGGGTGACGGCCCGAGGGAGTTTCCACACATTAAAGTGGTTTAGCTAGCTAATCTGATCATCACATCTATCGGCACTCTGAGCTACTACTTGTTGCTCAGTTTATTACTTGAAACATGTTATAATTTCATAAACACAGTACAAAGTATAAATACAAGTAAATGAAAATAAACATACGTATAATCGGGTATATACAATGTGTAAGTGTGCACGCGCGTACGCAGGCTACTGCGCGCACATTAGCATGTTGCTGACGCAAACCCGTAGCATTTTCCCCTACCAAACGCGGCTATAGAAGTTTCCACTTTAACTGTGAAAGATAACCCTATTTTTAATAAAATCTACATTAATGCTGGGTAAATCATATGAAAAGATTATTAACTGATATGACAGAAAATATTTCCATTAACTTATTATTATTTGTACAGTTACATGCACAGCGGCGAGTCGATGATCCGGTACATCGCTATGCGTTATTCAGCAGCTGTGTTTCCGCAGAATTATGTACCGTCTCGATATCTGTTACTGCTGGCCAGTGGAGATAGGTAAGACTTAATTATATTTATCAATATCTACCTAGTGTTTGCCTAGATTCTCTTGTTTTATTGGCTAATGTCTTGTTTTGGTCACGTGACTTTACGTTGAGAGACGTCATTTTTAGATATATGTTAGCTTTCAAATAACTTTTACGTTTTCTAAATGCTAACTTTGCTAAGGGGCTGGTTATTATGTGGGTTAAACAAGGTGTAACATGTATAACTTATGTGTCTCTCTCACTTCTACGTTCGTATTGTATACTTTGTAACAATACAAATGTGTATTTGTAAGGTATGGTTTGGAATTATAAATATAACCGTAAAAGAGGTATGATTCAGCCGTACTGATGAATGAGATTACCAGAACTAAACTTCACCTTCCCCTGATTTGAAGGAGTGTTGGGTGGTAGGGTTTACAATCCAAGGATGGTAACGTCAGTTATTTCACTGAAGTTTTACGCATCCGTGGCTAGTGGTGGTTAGTTACTGTCAGCTCTGTTTGCTCATTTGCTCCCATCTATACAAATAAATAAAATTGAATTTTTTTTTGTAATTTTAAATTAGGAGCTTTTTACTAAATGCATATGAAAGTATATACCATACTTATTTCAAAAAATCAATTTTTAATACTTTTGTCTTTCCGTCTATTTGTCTGTCTGTTTATTCTGGCTAATCTCTGTAACGGCCAGAACGATTTTGACGGCACTTTCACTGGCAGATAGCTGTTATAAGGAAATTTAGAAAAAAGACAACAATTACCACGGAGCGTAACTTCTACCATATAAAACCTAAGTTTTCTGTTCATGTATTTAACATAAGTATCTTATTTCAGTCAAGATGATATCTCAACTGAAGCTTTGAAATGCCTTTACGGCACATCACGTCTTAGTGAAATAGCAGATATAGTAAACAACGTGTCAAAGAAAGAAGCAACAACAGTGAATATAGATGAGGATTCATCCAAGAGAGATAAGGACCAAAACAGTGATGAGTTAATAGTGCCAAAGTTTCGTGATGTAGTGACATACGTGTGGGACCAAATGCAGAAAAGGAAGAAGGGTTCGAATGCTAAGCATCGGTTTGTGATTGGCAACAACGTGTTGCAGTTTCATCCGGTGACGTATCAGGAGGTAAGTTATTTAGTTTTTAATTGTTTCTATTTTTACACGTTTTGACTGCACGGATGGTGTAGTTTAAGCTGTCACTTTGCCGCTTTCTACTTGAGTTTTGCGGGTTTCACAAATTTTTGTTCTGAGTATTCTTTATGTTCGTTACATAAATATTTGTAAAGCCCCCTACGACTTAGGAATATGCCAATCCACTAATAAGTCTAATGTGTAACTAATATATAACACAAGCAAGAAATTTTGAATGCAAAATACTTGAAGAAATAATAAGTAATTGTGTTTGTACCATAAAACTCAAGTTTAGTGAACTGACCTTTATTCACTTTACACTTTATTCACATTCCACTTGAATATTTACCAAAATATAACACCGTATGTGTGTTACACATTAACGGCTGTATATTGCCATCATGTATATTATGCACATGTATATCATTTTCAAAAAAACTCAATATGACTGCAATGCCAAAAGTATTGCTTGTATTTTTCTTTCTAAATGTTCTTCGAATTTTCTGTCGCATCCCCGTCGTAATAATATTTCCTATCTTTGGACCCCTAACCACCGGTGTCTTAGTCCTGTCCCGAAGTCAGTGGTCTACTATTTTTTATATTTTTAAAAAGATCTTTTTGTTTTTCTTTTTAATGTATTTAAAAATGTCATCAATATGTGTAATATGAATGTAATAAAGAGAATAATAATATTAAATTTTATTGTTGTGTTTTTGTACAGATATTACGGTATATGCGGATGTGTTTGAATCGGGAAGCTAATCTCCAAGATTGTTCGAATCACCCCAACGCTACGTCACCACTCCTTGCTGAATATTGTCGGAAGCACCTCGTTGGAACTACAGTACTAGAGCAATATCTCAATTTGATTACAACTTTGTTGAACTCTAATCCAGGTATTTATTCAATTTTCATTGACAATTTAACTTTATAAATTTTATTTTATTTAAAAAAATGTTAGTTGCAGCGTTAAACCAACTGTATGTTTTCAGAACTGATGCCTTTAACGTGCTTCTTGGATATCGTGGGCTGCAACCCTCAAGAAATGGCTCCCAAATACACTAGTTTGTTACCTTTCTTAAAGAACTTATACATGACCAGCACAAAAGAAGACGTTCGAGATGTAGCCGGAATGATTTACGCTATCATCTTCGTTACGACCAGTGATAAAAATACGATAGAAAATGAAATAATGGCCGCCAAAGAAATTTATCAGAAACAGCATGATTCACGGAATTTGGAGACTCGGTGTGGAATTTTAGCAGCGCTGTCTAACGTCTGCGAACGTTGTCTCGCATACGCTAAAAGAGGAAAATTTGGAACTGAACACTTCGATGCTAAGAATTGGGCAAGTTATAAAATAGTTGCAGCTGCAATAGGTATGTATTACTTATAATAATCATTATAAAAAAAAAAACATCTTTGTATGCACTGATTACATGGATGACGAAGCGGTAAAAGCGGTTGCCATGCCGCTTTCTACTGCGCTGAGTGTTCTGGGTTCAAATCCCACATGGAAAAACACTTTGTGCCCGTGTCATATATGTTTGTAAAGTCAACCGTGATACAGGAATATCCCTAGTGCAGAAATTATCTTTTAGAAAAGAAAATAATAAAATAATTTCAATTGTTTTAAAATATATTATTAATAAGCTATATTGCGTTTTATCATGTCTTCTTTGTACTTCAGTAAGTACCGCACCTATCATATGACATCTGTTTCAGCCAACTTTCTCGAAAATGCCGACTCAATGATGATCAGTACAGCTGTTACCGCCCTCGCGTTGCTCGTTCGATCCAACGGACTACCTTTACTTGATGCGACTGAGGACCAAAAGAAATTATTAGCATCTGAGGACCCCTTCGATCTTAATACCAGTCACCCATGGACTGCTGACCATGAAGTGACGAAGTATATCATCGTTCAAGATCTGTTTAAGGTAGTGGCAAATGCGAAGTTGCCGTCGAAGGTACGAGAGAGGGCGCTTTTATCAGTGGCACTCATGTGCTGCGGTGAACAGCTTCAGTTCTCTAAAGAAATCATTAAGGCGTTCTTGCGGATGGCTAAAGATGTAAGTTATTTTATTTTTCTTTATTTATGTTAGATATCAAATTTATGACGATAGATATAGAGCTTTTTTAATTATCAAAATGAAATACTGATAAATGAAATACAATTAGAAAATTGCAGTAAAATATTTATTATGGTGTATGGCAAACGAGTAGAGTGATCCTACCCTCGAAATAGTGGGGATTCGAGTCCGATGTACCTACCACCCCAGTTTTCGGATACCCATCCCAGCATCCATGGAGATTTGCACATAAAAAAAAACAAAGTGTTATATAAATGTTTTATTCCGTTCAACACAGCCATTTTTCACTAAGAACATCTTTCAATATAAATACATGTATGTATGTGTAATTGCTGATAATGTAATACGCTTTTTGTAGAGCAAGGAGTTTGAAATACATCTGCAAATAGGCGAATCCTTGGTGTTGTGCGTTGAAGGTGTTAACTCTAATGAAAACAGAGACTTTTGGACGGAGTTGCCTAAAGAGGTATTCATTTTTTTTTATACACAGCAACCATCTGACTACTATGTAAATCTAACATACCTTAGTTATTTAAGAGGTAAGTATATTACTACAAAATACATAAAAGAAATTGAAAAAAAATGAGAGTTCGTACACGTAGTCACTAGATTCAATAGCACTCAACTATAACAATATATTTTATTATTAAACATCAAACAAATATAACATATCTACTATTTGATATATGGTCGCTAGTTGCCAATGTGTGTATTTAAAAGGTTCATAGGCCATTTTAGATTTCAGCTGTTCATTGTATCTTTTGTTCTCCAATAATCATAGGAATATTATCAAAAACGGTTCTACGAGGTTTGAAGATCTGATCCATTTATATAAATGAGTTATTGTTAGCTAAACAGTACACTATATAGGTATAAATTAGTTTATAATCGATTGATTTTTATATGCAGGATGCAGAGAAGATAAAAAATCCTGATGCGTTGAAACAGAATGACGAGATACTGGAATGGCTCTTACAGCAGTTGTTCACATTATCTAGACATCCACATCCACACTCCAGACAGGTAATTTTCGAAGAACATCGACGTTGAATATCATTATCGAATGAGTCTTACTGTACTCGTATGTATTATATCCAACAACTCAACTACTATGTGTCAGCGTACTCTCATCGTGCGCTCTGATTGGTCAAATCAATTACAGCGGGTTTTTTTCCCAACTTCCTGTTACACACTTCCGTTGCTTTCAAGAACTAAATATGATCTTTTGACGGCACGTATAGCCTAATGGTTAGTTATCTACTGCTCTGAGTGTTGTGGGCTTACATCATACACGGGATAACACTTTATATGGTTCATAAATTGTTGTTTTGAGTCTGAGTGTCCTTTGTGTCCGTTTCATGTATGTTTGTAAAGTCTCTAGCGACGGGATTTATTTGCCTAGAGTAGAAGTTATTTTTAAAAAAAATATAATAATAATATTTCACACAACACCATCTACTAACGTCCTAAACTAGTAGAGCTTGTACTATGGGAACGAGATAACTGATATAAATACATATATACTTGTTTTTGTAAAATAATACATATTATACATGGAAAACATCTAAGCTCCCCGACAAATATTTGCAGATCATACAAACATTTGTTCTGACCTTGGAATCGATGCCAAGACCTCAGCAGTTGCATATACAACCACTGCACCACCGAGGCAGTTATATGCCTGTCATTTGCTTAACATCGGTTTTTGTGAGGTCATGGTATCCCTTCGAGACCGTCGATTTGTACTGAACCATTACTCTCCCACTGGTGTTATAGAAAGTTAACAAGTAATTAAAATTTTGTGCAGGCTACAAGCATTTGGTTTTTGGCATTACTAAAAAATTGTCCTGAAAGACAACCCATCAAGAAGAAGTTACAAGAATTGCAGAACGTTTTCATGGACTTCCTCTCTGAAAATAGTGGTAAGTGTTCTTTCAAATTTAGTGTAAGGAAAACTTCACTTCTTAAATAACACTAACATCGTAAATTAATGTTAAAATATAAAAGTTAGCCTACTTATGTATAAAATAATATTTTGTTGAATACTAAATAATGTCGTCGGGAGCTCCGTAGCTACTACGTGGGCTGCTGCAGACAGGGAGTCACTCTAATTCCTTGTCATCAGTATGTTGAAGCGTAAGCAATCAGACATGTTTGTTCGGCACTTTTGTTAGAATACTACTTAACATAGTTAAAACATAACGGGACATGTCTAAGCCACTGTGTATAAGGCTCTCAATTCAAATATTTTCATTTCAATTTTCAAATTATTTGTTGATTAATATCCATTTTACTTTCTACCATCGAGTTTTTAAAATAAGAACGTTTCAAATATAGATATAATCCAAGACGTGGCCAGCAAAGGTCTCAGCTTGGTGTACCAGAACTCAGAGGAGAGCCAGAAGAAAGAGCTAGTTGCACAGATCATAGAACAGCTAACGAGCGGAAAGCGTTCCGTAGCACAAGTCACAGAGGACACCAAGATTTTCGAAGAAGGACAACTGGGAAAGGCTCCTACTGGGTTAGTTGGTATTATTTTACATGTGAACTATAAACTTTATTGAACTTATAATTATAATATAGTAGCTGTTGACCATGGCTTCGCGCGTTTTTGCATCCCGCGAGAACAACGTGTCTTTAAATTTCATGATGATTAGACGGACAGTACAGTAACGCTGAGAGAATGAACGAATATCTATTTTTGGATATTATTATATTAATTTTTGCCCGCGGCTTCGCTCGCGTACATCCATTATCTTCACAAACTTTCGCTTTTATAATATTAGTAGCAAGTACGATTACGCTTAAACCCTAAATAATAACGAAAAAACGAAAACTAGGCGTGTTTCTGTGCAATTTTCTGTCAAAGATCTTCAACGACAATCTTGTCTTTTTTTAAATATAAATGACTTTGCTGTATTAATTCTAAGCGAAATTATAACACTGCGTCTTAAGATTTTTGATTTCTATTTCCAAACATATTTTAACGTAATATTCTAAAATAAAGTATCAGTTCACTATTTTCTTGCAACAGTGTTTCAAGAGTCATTGTGTCCTCGGTATGTGGGTAATCCAAAGGACGATTTCGATAAAACCCGTATTTTAGTTGTACCATAGTGTAGGAGTTGACTTTTTTTTTCAGTGGCAATCTTTCAACTTACAAGGAGTTATGTTCACTTGCGTCAGATCTCAATCAACCGGATTTGTTATACAAGTTCATGCATCTCGCTCATCACAACTCTATGTGGAATTCTAAGAAAGGTCAGTAGAATTATGCCAATTTAGATATAAAAGCATGCTTAAAACTCTGAACACTATATCAATTATTAAAATATTCTATGTAAAAACATTGACATATTTAAACGAGATTCACTTAATCGCGTAACCAAATGACCGTGAGAATATAACTCATATTTGTTTATTAAATCCTATAGGTGCTGCTTTCGGGTTCCACTCCATAGCGTTACAAGCCGGGGCCCAGCTGTCCGAGCACCTGCCCAAGATAGTGCCGCGACTGTATCGCTACAGGTTCGACCCCACGCCGCGCATTCAAAACTCCATGCAGAGCATCTGGCATGCCATAGTGCCTAATACACAAGCTACAGTAAGAGTATTAGATTAAGCCAAAGCCGCAATTAATGGCGAAGGCGTAGGATATATAAAGTGAAATGATTACTTTTGGTGTCTCTGTCAAGCTAGTTGTCCCTCATGTTTAAGGTTTTAACGATGTCTCTATTTTATAAGATTTAATCTGATAACAAAAAATACATCGAATAGCGGAAGTGTTAGGAGCATTAAAAAAATCAAGTCCGTTTTATTTCAGTTTCCTTTTGCCACAATAGTGTAGGAAGTAGTACGAGTATATTGTAAAGATAATTCCTTTGAAATATTTCAAATGAGTTTACTTCAAGGATATTTATATTAAATTTATGAATTTATGTATATTTTTCACATTTAATCAAACTACCATTCACTACAAATATTTAAATTATACCAAAATTGTTTCATGAAGGAGCTAAATAATTTGACATGACATGATACCATTGTGGTTGCTTGTTTACATCGTAACTAATCGTTTAAATTTTACAAACGTACGAGTACATATGTATTTTAATTTAAAAAGAGATTGTGAGATACGATTCCACACCAGTAAGATGGAAACATTTGTTCGTCGATATATTTACTGTGCTAGTTGCATAGATACTCGAATATTTGCCTTTGAGGACAAAATTGAAACTTCTCAAAATTAAATGTTGTTATTAAAGGAGGATCACGTGAGATTCGAGTTTATAAGATAATTTACACAATTTTACAGATTATTATTATGTATATTACAAAAAAATCTACTGAAAGATGATGGTATTCAACTGTGGTGGGCCACGAATTTACTAACATTTGAAAAGCTCGTGTAATAAAAATCATTTGATATGTCATAAAAATTGTTTATTTACACAAAAGCTAATTGCTTGGAATTTATTTTTTAAAAATTATATCCACCACCACCGTTTCGACGTTTGCACTCTTCTAAGCGAGCACCGAAATTTTCGAATACTCGTCGGCAAAGATCGCGAAATCGTCGATATCTCTTCGCTGATTTTTTTTTTAGTTGACGTAGTGTATTTGGTTTGATTTAGACACGATTCTTCAAATAACCCCATAAAAAGAAATCTGCTGCGGATAGATCTGGACTTCTGGGTGGCCATGGAATATCGTCTCATCTAGAAATCAGCTTTACCGGAAACATGTGTTTGACCACTGGCAGGGGCTCATTGGATGTGTGACAAGTAGTCCACCTAGTTAAATCCATGTGTTACGATTGTAGCCAGCAAATTCCAGTAGCATCGGTCACAACAACTCTCGTAACATGTTTTACACAACGAACGAATTAACGAATTCTTGGCCCACCCTATAGTATCATCATAATTGTATCTATTCATGCATTCATAGTATATATACATGTATGTATATCTATATTTTAGTTCTTTATTGATCGTGACTATTTTTTGTCTTTAGGTACATAAATATCACAAAGAAATCCTTGACGATCTCGTAACGAATCTCACTTCAAATCAATGGCGCGTGCGCATGTCGTGCTGTAATGGACTTGCCGATTTATTGAGGTAATATTTATGTGGTTGTTAAACCTATTTTCTTACGTTTGGATGTTGCATCTCACTTTCTTAACATTTATATAATTGCTAAAGTGAATTAAATTCAAAACAATGGTCTAAGAAAGTTTAAAATGCTATTTCATTGATATAGGGGTGCCAATAGTTTACATGACTCCTTACATCAACTGCCAACGATATGGGCGCAGTTGTTCCGAGTGATGGACGACGTGCACGAGGGCACTAGGCAGGCTGCCACATCTACTGCTAATGTCTTATCTAAAGTAAGTGATAATAAACAATAATAAAGCCATCCTAAGTTGATATTCAAGTTTTCTGGACTTATTTCACTATAATTGATGCATCTATGCAAATAAATAACATTAGTGTCTGGTCGTAATTTCAAATTAGGAACTATCTACTAAATGTGTCTGAAAGTATATACGGTACTAGCCTAATAGAATCAATTTTGAAAATTTTTGTCTGTCTGCCTCTTTGTTTCGGCTAATCTCTCTTTGTTTGACGGGACTTTCACTAGCAGATAGATTATGTTAGAAGTAACTTAACTTGAAAATAAAATCAAACAGTCAACAATAGCAGATTCAAAAGCAACAAAAACCGCGAATAATACAGCGCGGCGTAGCTAGTCTTTCTATAAAATAAATTGTTTGCCAACCCAACCAAAATCAGATTTGATCCATACGGAGGTTGTCAACAAGAAATTGTCGTGAGCGATAACTCTACCTATTGTAATACCACATAGATATCCGCCTAAGTCTGTGCAAATTGTGTACTGTAGCGGTGTTTATAATAATATTTGTATTAGAACCTAATATAACGTATAATTTATATCATAAATTTGTATAAGTCACATCACATCATCACATCAAGAGAGCCTTTGACGGTCAACAGCGGGACATCGCCTTCTCAGGAAGGAAATTGTGGCCGACTATTGACTGGGGTTGTGTCAAGTTTTAATTCTTTTTGCAGTGCTGTTTTAGTGCGTAATTGACTCCCTTAGGGGTGGTGATACCTTGTATATTTAATCTGTCATCATACGGTCTCTTATCTATACTAATATTATAAAGTTGAAGAGTTTGTTTGTTTTGTTTGTTTGAACGCGCTAATCTCAGGAACGGTCGGTCGGTTTTGAAAATTTTGTTTTGTATTAGATAGCCTATTTATCGAAGAAGGCTATAGGCTATATATCATCACGCTGAGATCAATAGGAACGGAGCACCAATGAAGAATGTTTCAAAATCGGGAGATTGTTCCTATTGAGGGCTTCCACTGTTGTTTGCGCTGCGTAAACGGTTAACGTTTCGCATAAATCATGTATGACCGAATTGTTCCCTTACTCACTCATATAAACGAAGTTGTGGGTTAAAGTAAGCGTCAGCCCAAAGTAACTATTCCACGCGGACGAAGTCGCGGGCGGCAGCTAGGTGTATGTATATGATAAATGTATCATTAATAACAAGACTATATTAAACTCTGCATAAATATTTTATATATGTATTTTCAAATAAAATCTTGTAATATGTAAGTTGGCAAATATATTTGCATACGTTATAAAGTTTATGTTATTGCAGTTATGTATACGAGCTTCGGACGTGAACCAAGGGAAAAATGGAAAGGAGATTGTATCGGCCATACTACCGATATTATTAGAAAACGGTATCACTAATCTAGTCAGAGAAGTTAGGAGCGTGAGGTAATTTATTTTTCAAATATTTAGCGGACATTATCGTTTTTCTGATTTAAATTCACTTTTAATTTAGAAACTGATGCTTACTGATTCAAAGTTCAGAACGGCGCCAATACAGGGAACGAAAGTGTCGTCTAAAGGGCTCGGAGCTAACAGTCTAAAATAATCAAATAACGTTTTTAATGATAAGTTTTGTGTGTCAGGATCGCAATTTAAGGAATTAATATTTTACTTTTCAATACTAAAATCACAGTACATACATAAATATATGTTTAATAGCTCTCGCTTTAAAGGCAAATTTATAGGAAATTTTCGTGTTTGCAGGTTTTGCCTAATTAAAATATAACAATGCCGGCAATTTAAGACACGGTTTAAATGTCTTCTGAAAATTAACCATTCTTAAGCACATTTACTTAAAATTAAAAACATTTTAATTCCAGCCTTCAAACAGTATCAGCGTTAGTAACAGCCGCAGGAGAGAGTCTAAAGCCCTTCCTGTCTCGTCTGATCCCGGCGCTGGCCGGCGCGGCTGGAGATCTCGAGAACGTTAAACTATCCTACCTCAGCACTGTACTGGCGGACTCGTCCAGTCGAGATGTCTTAGATGACATGAGAGCGAATGCCGCAAGACATCATTACACTACTGATACTGTTGTAAAAGTGAGAATGAATTCACCTCCTCTTGTTAATTTTAAGATTGGGTAACTTAACTTACGAATAATTATCACTATCGCTTACTTTGAAGCCACTATCATCACAACTTAACCAGTTCCGAAGAAACCATAAAAAATATCTATAATTTAGTTTTATTGTTGTTCTATTCTAAATAAATAAAAATAAATATTTCGGATATTTGACGTCAATGATAAACTAGATGAAAACGTCACCTAGTTTCAAACTAAGCAGTGTTTGTGCTTTGATAACTAGACTGACTGATAGAATACTTATATACTGATTTTTTTGTAAATATATACATATTATACGTAGAAAACACCCAAACTTCGAAACAAATATTTGGAGATCATACAAATATTTGGTCCGACCCGGGAATCGAACCCGAGACCTCAAGCACAGTAGTCACAGTCTTCTGTGTAGTAGTTTTTAAAAAAACACCTTTTTGTTTGTTTCTTCTATTATAAGAAATCTTTGATTTTTAATAACTGCCAAAAATGTTTTCTTAACATAATGTTGGACAGCTAAATGTCATGATTAATTTAATCTTTATGCGATTGAATCGTTTTTGCACAACGCTGTTATCCTATTTCTTTTATTTGGTGACAATGTGTCTTTGAGGACACAGGAGCCAAAAGTATGTGGTGTTTCAGCTGAAAACTTCAGTTCAGTGGTGGGAAGTAACTTTGATTATTCTTTTACTCATTATTGTCATTCGATAGTGTATGCCGTACATCGATATTGAAGTGATGAAAGAGATGCTTCCTAAACTCCTCGAGCTGATGAAGTCCCCCCAGCTTGGCACAAAAGTAGCATGTTGCCATTTCATAGTACTGGCTGCTCACTACCTTAGGGGTGACTTAGAACCCGTTGCTGGCAAGATCATGAACAATCTGCTCAATGGTACGTTTGATAGAAACGCAACAGTCAGAAAGAATTATGCGGAGGCACTCGGACAGGTGTCAGCTTATGCTAAGGTAAAGTACAAATGTACATTATTAATATTAGTTCTAATGAACGCCATTTTTTTTTAAATTACTTTTCTTTGTTGGTTTGAAGTTTTTTTGGCCGTTTCGGCGTAGTATAAGTTGAAATAGTCCAATTAGATTTAAACTACATTGAGAGATATAATATAATTTATTTTCTTGTATAATATTTGACTGCATGGATGGCTGTGTTTTAAGCGGTCATCTCCCTACTTTCTAGTATCTGAGTGTGTTCAAACTCCCCATGAGATAAAATTTTGTGTGATCCACAAATTGTTCTTCCGAGTTTGAGAATTTTTAGTGTCTGTTTCATGTTTGTTTCTTTTTCTTTCTTTTTTTGAAAGTAAACTTTCGTACTTGGAATATTCCTGTGTCGTGGGGTATTTTACAAACAGATTTTAAAATCACACTGGAGTTTCGTTAGTCCGGAAGTTATCTCTCTTAAAAAATATTTCAAATGCACAGACTTCCAAATTCACATACATACATTTTTGATATCCAACATTTTTGACCATAATTTGTCATAAATGTTAATTGATTTGACCAATGAGTGCACTCCATATTTTTTTTCTCTATCTATTTCAAATACCACAACAACAAAGTAACTTGAAATACTATTTTCAGCCTACATCTGTGGAGAAACTAATGAAGAAATTAGTAACATTGTACGAAACCAAGGAAGATGACACTTCACGGCAAGCGATAGGTCTCACGCTTAAGGCTATAGCTAAAGCCAAAATAGAACATATTAAAGACAACGAAAACACACTTGCTGCTATGGTGTTCCTGGCCATGCATGGTCCCAAAGACGAAGGTGAGATCTTTTAAGAGACAATAGACAATACTTGAACTGCAGAATTTTGTCTATCTCTACTATTGGACGTGTGTATCAACTAATAGATAGATCAATAATAATAAGAATGTTTGTCCGCAATGATTCTGTGGCCTCACGGGAAGTCTAAGTAAACTGTTCTCTCGGTGCATTCACCATCAGCAGGCATTAACAGTCCACCGCTGTCTCTTCCTTGTAAGGAGATTTTGGTCTACGGACAAGCTGGTGTAGGGTTCATTAAGTTTCCTTCTCTTTTATGTTAAATCAGATAGCCACATGTTTGTGACTCTTGACTTGCAGATGTTCATAAGTTCTACTTCAAAAAAAAAATATCTGAGCGATGAGCAACATTGATCAACGTTAATCAAAGTCTGATTTTATGTCAATAGGGTGTATGTGTTACTCGAGAGCCTCTTGTTCACGATAGTTGTCGTTATTCCGGACTGTAAAGGTAATAGATTGTAATAGACTGCCTGGATTTTCAGTCATGAGTCGTTATGCTTTTCAGGATGATTTGGCGTATTTGAAGATCTCTAGATCTCTAGATAAAGGGAAAACTCATAAAGAGAAAGCATAAATGCTTTCTCTTTACGAGTTTTCCAGAGAGCTTGAAGACTAACCATAGTTATTTGTATGATCAGATGCAACGACAGTGGAGATATTCGAAGAGATATGGACGGACATTAGCCCCTCAAAAGAAAGCGGCATCAAGCAACACTTGCCGTCTATACGGGAGGAGATCGAGAAAGCACTTAATTCCAGCAGTTGGACAAAGAAGACACAGGTGATTCTGTAATTTAGCTATTTGCAGGATATTTTTAATATTTTAATGATCTAGACCTAGGTAGCAACTTACCATAGACTTAATTATCTTAAAATAAAGTCAGTTTTCTTTTCAAAGAGAATGTCAAAGATTTTTCTTACACTATCAGACTGGTATCTTTGAAAAATGGTCGATTGGTTATTGATTTTCCATCAAAATATCGGTAAATAGTGTAGGTAATTCTTTACCGACATATGTATATGTCAAAAAATTAAGAATTTATTACAGAGTTGTCATCTAAATAAATAAATTGGTTTTTTTTTGTTAGTTAAAGTTTGTTTAGGAGGTAATCAAATTTAAAAAATAACTAATTTCTATATTTGCACTCAGGCAGCGATAGCAATTAAAACGATCTGCAAAGAGTTGTCATCGGGCCTGGGAGACCAACGTGAACAACTGATCCGATCGCTCCTGGCGGCCGTGCACGGGAAGACATTTGACGGCAAAGAACATGTTGTCGATGCGTTAGCTGAACTGTGCGCGTAAGTCGACAGTTTTTACCTTTATTATCCGTCACGCGGTATCAAGTAGTTGTTTCTTAACGTTAAGAGGTGCAATTTATTTGAATTATATCAAAAGTTGCTAATTTTTAAGTACATTTTGAGTACAGAGTGCAGAGACAAGCATAAATACACTACACCCCCTATAGCTAGATATCTATATTACAAATGGATTTGGGAGAGTAAGTAATAGTTCCAGTAAATTAAGATCGGGTATTTGTAATTTCTTATTGAAGAAGTAACACATATAACAGCTATGACTGCTTCGGTAGCGCAGTGGTAGTGTCTGTCTATTGTACTGAGATTTCGGGTCCGATTCTCGGGTCGGTTTAAATGTATGATTTGGAAAGATTTGTTTCGGAGTTAGCATTTTTTATGTATACGTATGTACAAAAAAAAAGCATCTAAATATCATATTAGTCAACGTAAGTGGCATAGTACAAGCTCTGCTTAGTTTTAATTACTTACAGTTAGGTACGGAACTCTGATTTCAGAGCTATGTAACTGTATCTCCAACTAACTTACTCAGTCGAACCGTTTAGCCGGACGAGCATACGTGCAGTTCTTACTGTGCTACAACAAGGGAGGGTCTTATTTTGGAAAGATCATGTATATAGCCTTAAAATAGTCGAGTTCGTTTGAGTACGAGCGTGTGTGCAGGTTGAAGTCTGGTAAGCTTTGTGTCACAAAAAGCCATATCACTGTTTTGATCGTTACGTATAGCCTGCTAACGTGTAACGTGTGGGCGTGCGCGTGCGCAGGGTGAAGGCGGGCGAGGCGGCGCTGGGCGCGGGCGCGGCGGGCGCGTGCGTGGGCGCGCTGCTGGCGGAGGCGCGCAAGCAGGACATGCGCTACCGGCGCCACGCCATCGCCGCGCTCGCCAAGGCGCTCTCCGCCACCAACCTCGACAGCTTCCACCAGCTCTACGACATCGTCAAGGGCATCCTCTCCAAGGTTACTCTTTACTATTATTCGCTACGTTCTGTCCCTCCCTTACTTGGCGACTGAGATTCGCAACCGGTTACCGAAGCAGAAAAAAATTTTTTTACTAAACGATTTGCTAAAGACGATTGATTTTTCGTTTGTAGCAAATGTGCCCACACATATTACCCATTTATTAGTAGATGTTAAGTGTAAAATTTGGTGTCTTTAACAATTAATTCAATATTAAACAAATCTTTTCCTCCGGAGGACGTTCTTCACCCCATAAATTATTCGTATCGATTGTATAGACAACCATCTTTGCATTGAGTATTATTCTTATATACATACATCTTAATGTCAGCCTGTGATATATGACAGCAGTATTATGGATTATCATATCTGTAAAATATGAAAGGTACACTGTACAAATTTATAGCTTCAATTCCATAGTCCATTCACCATAGACCAAACAGGCTCCAAGCTTTTGTACGAAACGATAATTTTTTTGAACCTGATTGGTCATGGGGCGGTGCTTGATTGAGTGGTATTATTATCTTAATACGAATGGACTGTAGTAACTGACAATTTAAATTAGGAAGAAAACCTTGAAACAAACTATATGTGAGACCTAGGCTAAACACTCACACAAGGGAACCTTCTATGCTATTCTTTCACAGTTCAATCTCTTGCATCTTTATTAATGTAACGTGTTTCTGACCTGTAGAATAAGCACTAATGACATTTTTTACTTTGTTAACAGTCCGATCTGTCAGTGGGTAAAGAATCTGATGAGGAGGACAACGAGGGCGCTAGACAGAGACAGGAACAGCTCACAGCATTAAAGGAAGCTGCCTATGAGTTACTTGGCAAAGCTTGGCCTAAGGAAGCAGACACACAAGGTGAGATTTATGAAAACAATTTTTTACTGTAATATTCAAGTTACACTTCACGTTACAACTCGCAAATTAATTAGTTTTCACATCCACTCAATAAAGATCTGGGTAAAAATCCAAACATTTTTAATTTTTATTTACTAAAGAATTTGCAAATGTAATTATTAAAATAAAAAATATGAAGTAATCCAAGAAAAAACAGGTATTTAACAAAAAAAATGATTAATCTTAGAAACTCAACGAAACATTCTTCAACATACCTTATAAAAATTTGGATGTCACTCCTCTTTCATACTAATATGTTTACATTTTACAGAAAAATACCAAGACGTATTCTTCGAGCATTGCGTCACCGCGTACCCATCCAGTTCAAGGTCGACACAACTCGCTATTTTAGGGTCTGTAGCGCGCGTGTTGGAAAGGCTGGTGGTGTTAAACAACTCTGGCGAGCCGATGGAGACAGACTGCAATGCGTCTTCGAATACCGACAAGTCGATAGCTAGTGTCACTGGACAAGTCTCAACTATCATTGATTACACGCTCAGTAAGATGGCTTTTTTATTTCTTGTTTCATAATGTTCCAAATATGAATTTTGCAGGAACATTAAATGAAAATGACCATGGCCATAGGTCAATATAATTATTAATATTTTATTTCACTTATTTTAGAAAACAGCAACCAAGTACGCCACCGGAGGGACGCGCTTAACATAATGGAAATCCTTGTGAAAAAACTAAAAGGTAAAAATAACAATTAGGTTTATAAGAACCCTCTTAAAGACAAAGTTCTAGCTGTATTACACCACTAGTGCACGACATTACACTTTCGAACATTGAAAGTAAAGCTGTAAAGCTAACAAACTATCGTTCCTTGCCCTATTTCAATTTTTTCTTGTATACTTTATTTATACCCTGTGGTCTGTGGAAATACAATTACTATATCTCTGATCAAAATTTTAGTTTATTATATAATTTTCTTATTTGCAGATCTCAACAAAGTAGAGGAATTAGAAAAGCTTAGAAACATTTACCAGTTGTATGCACAAGAGCTGTCGAAAGAACCATCGCACGAAATAAGAACCAAAGTGGACAGTATTAAGGTTCTTTTTAAATAGCCTGTATTCTTATTTATTCTTCAAAGTAAATGTATAAAACTGTTATAGTATTTTTATTTTCCAAAAATGTGACGTACACAAATGATGCTGTATTAAAATTCAAACCAAAGTGATAATTTTGATATCTGAGGTTATTTTAAGTTTTATAACACTCTATATCTAAAATGGTGTCTATATCTATTAATAAAATCTAGGTCACCATGGTGTGGCCTAGGCTGCCATACTGAATTATTTGCATTCGCAATGAGTATGGCGACCACCAGTATTGGATGCTATTCATGCTTTCCACCAGGCAGAGTAGTCACTTTGGTAGGCCAAGAATAAAAAAAAAACGTAACAGAGAGGGTAACAAAATGAAACTGCCAAAAACAATATCACATCAGTGTTTAATGCTAATGCATTAAATAAATCTATGGAATGAAATAAAATAGATGTTATAATAGTAACAAAATAATTATTAGCGTAAAACATTGCCTATATTAAGTCAGTATGTACACATTTATAAATAATACATTTGGATCTGTATAACATATACTATACGTCATTACGAATTTCTAATAATCTCTAAGAAAATTCTTATCATACGGAAAAACAAAACCCAAATAAATCTAGTTCTACTGTCGCTTTCAGCTAATCTAACCGCCATTATTCCAATTACAGGAATACAGAACTGGGTATCCAGTTGTAGTACATAACCCGTCCAGAACAAGCGACAGGTTAAAAACTAGACTAATGTGGTCAGGCTGAGGTGCCAATGCTTATTATATAATTAAATTACATAAAGGAGTTTAAAAATGCGAAAGTTTTATTAAAAAAATATTAGTGATTTTGATCTCGGAATTAAACGAAATTGAGAATTTAGAAAGCATAAGAGGAATTATACAGAAAAGTAAAATATCTGGACTTGTGTGACTGTGTTGTAAATATTGACTGCTAATTCCGTACTTGCTCGTAAGCACTTAGAAAGTGACTCACACTCTAGCTTAGAACCACCATCATTTTTCATTTTCTTAAGGTTATCGAACAGTTTTGTGAAACAGAATATAATTAGTAAACATAAGATCACACAAGTCAAAATATGCAATAATACCATAACGGCACAAGGAGTTTTTATTTAAATTTCTAAATAATGAAAGTGTTTAATGCCTTCATTCCTCTAGTAAAAAAAAGGTTATATTTATAAAAAAAACTATGCTAGACTGTTATTATACAAAAGCTGGGTGATACACAAGATATTAGTTTCTAACGCCAGATTTATAACTAGTATAAATAATAATTTTATGTAGAAAAATTTATTTAAAAAATGAATACAACCTACCTGATAAAAATGTTACCTGCTTTAAGAGTTGTAAAGTTATTGACAGTTTGGGCAATTTTATTTTATAATGGCAACATAATTAAACTTTATTTAATTAAAAAAACTCATGTGTCTAATGTAAAAAATCTGCAAATGAGTTTGATTATAATTTCTCAACGGTGCACTCGTATTGATGTGTATCAAGTGATTCATCAGTGATTTCTAGTGTGGTCCATTTACAAATAATAAGAACGTAGGTGCATTAATATTCGAAAGGGGTTTCTTTAGTCATCTTCATGCTTTTAAAGTATATAAGAGTGGTTAAGTTGTATTAGTACATTTTCGTAAAGGTCCAGTTGGTCTTGCGGCTAGCGTTTGCGACTGCTGATCAAGAGGTCTGGAGTTTGAAGCTCGGGTCAAAAGTGATATCGCGTTTTTGTTAACGGTTGTCATGAACATCTATGGCAATCGTTAATAGGAAGTTAATGTCCTCAAATATACTGCAAAGTATTACCGTGTGGTGACGGATTAAAAATACGGAGTGCCACCACCCCTTTTCATCCCGTGGGTGCGTAAGAGCCGACTAAGAGAGCAAATTATGCAGTACTGAAGATAAGGAAAATTTGATACAAACTCTATATCAAGCCAGCGTTGTATACTACGCCAAAATATCTTTTCTAAGGTGAGGCCTATGCCCAGCAGCGGACTATGAAAGGTTGTTGATGATGATGTAAGACAAATCATCGAATTCAGGTCGCCCTTAGGATTGCAGAAGTTCGTTGTCCAGTGAAAAAACTGATATTCAGGTAAAAACAGTTGAAGTTACTAGCCGAATAATATTGGGAACGATAAAGGTTGGGAAGATGAGTAAAGGCCCAGTCGGTAGGTTTGGTATCTTTACATACGAAATATTGAACTTCGAATATTAATTTCACGATTATAAATATAATTATTAAAAAAAATGTTTACCTGGATAATAATTTTAAATGTAATGTAAGCTATCCGTTTGTACTTGACATTACCAACTTCGACATTACGAAGGCTATTTAAGATCGTCTTCGGATATTGTATTAGATATCATTTTAAATTTGTAGGTTAAAAAAACAAGAAATATATACGAGTATATTGTTTTATAAACTTTTGTTGACTTTACAGAGTCGAAAAGCATAAATAACTACATATAAGTATTTTAAACGATATTCTAATTTGAAATCATAAAATGGATATGAACATAATAACAAATTAAAGATAAATGTTTTGTATAAGGTGATAGGTAGTGACATTTTGTATTAGTTAACCAGCTACATTACCGGTGCAGCACCATCTTGCACAAAAGTACCACCGGATGGGTACTAACTATAGTGATATACTCGTGCAGAATGTAAACGTGAACAAAAACAAGTGACCGTAAAATACAAACCGTAAAAAATGCCTAATTAATTATTTATATTGCTCTTAGCACTTGCGTCATAATTCAAGTCCCGATGTTGATTACTTTTACCATGTTTGTGAGTCACTTTTAACATTAATCACATTATATTTATGAGGCGTCAATGTGGCACTATATAGTGCCACATAACACATAAGAGGTCATTCCCTAGTTAGGTCATGTCCAGTTATTTTCAAAGAAAATCATTTATACGTCTAGACTAGATTGACTACTAGAGATATGAAGCATTGAAAAACAAATAGCGCCCAACTGTTGGCTATTAAGTTCCTTTTCGCTGCCGTTGTGTGTGTGTGTTAGATAATTAATTAATAATAAAATAAAAATATATTAGATTGATTTGTAATGCGACATTATATAGATATAAATTAATAGTATAATAATATAATAGTAAGAATAGCAAAAAATTCGGCCGTTTCTATATTGTATTTTCGGGCTTAGAGTTTTAAGCTTTGATACGATTAACTATTTAAACCAAAAAATAGATGAATTGAAAACTTTCGCAAACATGATGTAGTCGTCTAATCGCAAAATATTCAAGTACATTTATTTTAAATACCTATTACGTTAACACTACAAAACGATAACTTTCTACTGGCAAAAGTTGTACAAACTTACTTATTCTGTAATAGCTGCATAAACTTAATATCGTTATAAATCGAATATTTAATAAAGCATTTCTGCTCCACCTATTATGATTAAAAGTATTGCTTTAGCATATTCGCGTTAAGATAATAGTGACGCATCTATTATACTCCGCGCTACGAAAGCCAGATAAAGCCAGATGTGTCACGGTGCGGGGCTTTATCGATGCATCACTGTTTTATGGTGTGCATACGGACTATAGGATACGTCAGGTCTGAAAAGAATATACTTTATAATAAGTTACAAGGGAATATGGATTTTATCGACTATTTAGTCTATTCATTAAGTAGATAATGCACTGTCGCATTTAGCAAAACAGCTTTAGCACTAGTCGGTAGATTGGTATAGGGAATAATCACTGTTTTTTACATTCGGATATATAAATACATATATAAATTGATGTATTCAACTTATACAACTCTGATCAGCAGAAAGATATAAAGTACTACAAACCTAAATAAAATAACTTAATTGCTACGGTCTTGAGTAGGTATTACGATTTAAAATGAAAAACTAATTTCAACGGAAACAATATCACAGAATAGAATTTTTTACGGATATCACAAATTACGAAACCCTGTCAGACGGATAGAAGTTGATCGATCGACGAGCTCTAAAAATTGTTTTTTCTAATCAAATTTTAATCGATAATACCCACACAAACACGTAAACACTTGTAATACTAGATTGCACATTATACGTCGTCGAATAGTCCTCGCGGCGGCAGCGTCATCTTATCCCTTCTCCTGTCATCGAACTCCGTCCGTATGGATGGGAGGGTGCTTTCCCCGAAGCGGTCGTCGAGTTCGTCCTCTAGCGTGAGGTGTGCGCGGTTGTAGGGTAGCTCGGCGCGTTCGTAGCCGAGCGGCGCATGCGCACGTATTTGCGTCCTTTCAGGGCTGGGCTGCACGTAGAAGTCTGAATCCACGTCGTTCAAGAGCCCGGTGTGGGCTGAAACGTGTGCCAATGACCGGTAACCGATAACATTAATGATGATCGGAAAGAAGGGTCCTGTTTATTTTAAGTTTTAAATATTTCAATGTTCTATGCTTTGCTTTCATGCATCGATATCGCCGTAGCGTAGCGTTAGTTGCGAGCGAGCGATTTGAGTCTTAATTTTTGTATTATTTTCTACATACTTTTTTTATCTATTATTATTTTATACTTATAATAAACAGAACGTAAAGCTGGAAAGAAATGTATGGTTTGTAATGATATTTAATGACACTAAAGCAAATCTGTTAAAATTAAAAAAAAAAAATACTTAGGGTATGTCATTAAAAGTTGAGAAAATGTAACTGTTACTAATTCATGTCGATCATTCAAATACTTAAACTAAAAAGTTGAAATAAGTAAAATAAGAAATATTTTGCAGATTTATGATTGATAGAGACATTAGATACTCTATAAAAACTTATGGAATGAAAACGGATGAAAAAAAATTAATACTATTCTATGATTAATTAAAGCACGGTCAACTTAATATAGATTTTGATCGTATGTTTTAAACTTAAATACTATACCCTAAGGTCGAGAGTCAAGCCATTCTTTGGTTTACATCTATATTTATACTATAAAGCGCGCGATATATGTGAGCGTGAGGTTTGAGATAGGGTAGCAAGAGGCCATGTGGTTAGTGTTGAGCGCGTTACCTCCGTCCTGCTCGTCGCGCGTGGAGCGGTAGGCGCCGAACCGCCCGCCGTAGACGCGCCGGCGAGACAGAGACTCTTCGGCGCGTTGACGCTTGCGCTTCTCTGTTTCATTATATGCGTATTTGTATTATTACAAAAAATATGTTAGATTGTAATATTGGCATTTTATTAGTTAATTAATTGTTTTTTTAAGAACACTATTACACTTTAAGATTTGCAAGTGGCACTTCTAAACAGTGTACGAGTAACAAGTTTTCAAATTAATGTCAGAAATATGTATTCCATTAACTCTTTGATATTAAATACCTATTCTTTCCTTGATGGTGTGGCCATGCTCCTTAATATTTAACAAAAATAAAAAATTAAAAACAACACTCGGATAACTTTTCTAATATTCTTTAACTGTAATTAACCAAAAAACTTTATAGTTAGTAACTGACCTCGTTTGACAATCTCTCGACCTTCATCCACTAAGTCGGTAGTGAGTTCGTCATCCCCGACGAACTGCTGGAAGCCGCAGAGCGACAGCAGGCGACTGCCGAGCGACAGGTACGTCGCCACGCACAGCAGCACCACCAGCATCGGGAAGTATATGTTGAAGCCCTTTGCGATGATGCCTAGCACATCCATGTGTCCCATTATCTAAAAAGGGAGAAAGATTGAACATTTTTGCCCGTTTTGTATGCTAATTAATTCTGCTAAACGTACCGTTACAATGCATGCTTTAAAAGTATGTAAGTTGGCTAGGCTTTAGAGGAAACATTGTATTACTAAGAGCTTGTGTACATAAGATCACACAAGACAATATTTTTGATATTTGAGAAACTATATGATGAAGACTATTTCCATTTTAACTTGAATCGGACAATTCGCCAATATAGCACGGTCGATGGTGTACCCGTGTTTGACGGCAGATGGTGTTAGTTAGTGAATATGGTATTACCATCGTATACCGCATTTGGTTTTTTAGAGCCGTTTGTAACTTTCATATCTGTTGCTTCTTTTTTTGATAAAATAGAAAAAGAGAAATAAGGATCCGTAATTATGTTAAGTTGAACGTTGTTCACGGGGACCCTTCGCTGTACATGATAAAGATTAAGTATCGGTTCCACGGTATAATAACGGTATATTAAACGTGGTTTTACAATTGTTTTTGACGAGAAGCGGTCGGGACACCCGTCAGACGTGATTACCAAATAAATCGTCGAAAAAGTTCAGAAAATCATTCTCGCTGATCCCCGAACGAAAGTGCACGAAATAGTTAAAGCCGTGGCTTCTCGTATGGAACGGTAAATAAAATTTTATATGATAAAATAGGTGTGAGAAAAGTGTCCGCGTGATGGATGCTGTGATTAGTTGTCCAGTGTTGCCATACTGGAAAACAAGCGGTTACGAGTAACAATGCCGAAGCAGTGTTTAGACTGTTTTACATAAAATTTGCAGGCATTGTTACTTCCAGTTGCCACCTTTAATGAAACCTGGATATATTACTATACACTAGAGACCAAAAAAACAATTTAAGCAATGGATTTTTCTGTGGTGAATCGGCCTCGCAGAAGGCAAAGACAGTAGTCTCAGTCAAAAAGTTATGGCCACGATATTTTGGGACTCGAAAGGAATAATCTTAATCGGTTTTTACAGAAAGTAAGAACCATTACAGGACAGTATTACAGTGAATTATTAGATGGGTTCGATAAGAAATTGAGACACGACCCCATTTCTCCAAAACGAAAGGTGTTGTTTTACTATGACAATGCACCAGCGTATTCATCTCTGACTGCGGTGGCAAAATTGCAGGATTTGTGCTACGAATTACTCGCTCGACTTGGCGCTCTGTGACTTTTATAACAGGAAAAAGATTCACATCAAATGAAGAGGTTATCACGGAAACAGAAGCCTACTTTGCAGGAATTAAAAAAAAAATTATTTTCTAAAGCGGGAGAAACGTTGGGAAAAGCGTATAAGCTTAAAAAGTGTCTACGTTGAAAAATAAAATTTGGAAAAAATGCGTCTCCATGTCTAACACTGTATGTAAAGCAAATATCTGATACTTTATCAAGTTTCCAACTTGACATTAATCGAATTGTATCAAAAGTGTCATAAGTATTAAAATTAAATTAATCGCTAGCATGTGTATACTACGAGCTGTTATGAATTACTAATTACAAGAATAATACCTGTGTATAGTAAGTCTCCATAATGCTCTCTTGGATGATATTCGAGTCCATGTGAATTAAACTGAGGAAGTTGAGACACATGGCCGGAGTGAGCCTGCAGACCATCATCCCGGAAAAGATGAGGGAATATTCGTTGGTTAGGTGATGAGGTGCCAGGTAATATAAGTTGAGCAGACGGATCTTGAGCAGCGTAGAGTATGCACAGTAGAACATGTATGCGATTACTATTGTTGAGATTGCCTGGAGACAAAATGTTAGGTTAAATTTTTAAGCTTTTAATTTCATTGTAGTGTTGCCATACATATACACAGTCATTCCTCACTCCAATGGGAGGGTTGGAGCAAGAAGATGGAAATGTATTCAAAGAGCGGCAATGCATTTGTCACTCTCAATTGTAAAATGTCTATAAGCGCCGGTGATCACTTACCATCAAGTGATCAGACTCTTCTTAAAAAAAACAGATTTCAGCATGGTTTTATAAAAATGGCAATAGTGGAATAAGTATTTTTTATGCTCACCTCAATCGCCAAATAGTTGTAATTGCGGGCAGCTGCTATTACAATCTGTGCGAATATAGATAGTACAGGTTTTTTGCTAAAGAAGGTCATTTCTGACCACACCACGGCTATGGACATCACGCCGGTGATCAATGCCATTGTCTTCAAGAAATACTGCTTTAAGAAACATTCCCAGTACCATTCTGGAAAAAAATTGTAATAGAATAAGCGTCCCATATGCGAAAATATGGATAGTTAGAATTAAATGAGATCTTAGGCAGTTGAGTTCAGTTTCAATTATATTTAACGTAACAATATTAAAATATATAATAGATTAAAGTAATTAATAGCTAGATTTTTTTTTAAATTCGTACATAAGTGACCCAGAAACGTCTGTGGTCTGGGATTCACCTGTGACGTCATTTGACCTATCCGAGATCGCCACACTACGAGTTTAAGTTTTAGTTTTAGAGTCGCACTAAGGCTCTTGCTTCGCTCGTGATAATTTAGGTATAGTTGTTCATTTCTTTAATTTATGATTAAGTACTTTTTATTTCACTTCAATGGAAGAAGGCTTTATCAAAAGACAAAGTGATAATTTATCTAATATTGATTTATTTACAGAAATTGATTTTTTTTCTTCAAATCAATCTTACGTTGGTGCTGAAATAAAACGCTTTAAATTTTTAGGTAAGTAAAAACTTGTAAGTTTATTTCATTAACCAGATGGCTTTGCTTTTTGCACTATACCCTCCGGAGGGACGAAGGGCGTGTATGGGACTCCCGCAAAACCGGTCTACCCACTAAACCCCGCGGTGGCTTACCTCGGCAGTTGGACGAAGCTCCAGGAACGCATTAGCGGCTTCTAAGAGTCCTCCCTGCCGTACCTCACAAGTGAGATACATCTAAGGCACCTCATGCCCCAGGGTCAAAACGCTATCGCACCTCTGATAGTAGAGGAGCCCTAGAAGGGATTCCGGGATTTACCGAGCGCGGCAGATTAATATACAGGGGGATACCTTGTACTCTATTAAGTACTTACACCAAATATGAGACTTCTGTATATGATCGCCCATCAAGGATAAAGGAATAGAGTAGTAAAAAAAAATTGATCAACAAACATTTTCGAGCGCGTCAGATTAAGATAAGATGAGGTAGTTACGTGCTAAAACGTGTAGATTTCACTAATATGACAATTTGAGTGAGACGTAAAGAAGGGGGAGGGCTACAAAATTGTAAAAAAAAAACGTCACTTGGACATTCTCGAGCGTGGCTAATTTTTTTTTTATTTTGAACGGAATAATTCAAGGAATACGAAAAATACATAATCTGACAATTTCCGCAAGCCGAAGCAACAAAAATTCATCGATAAAGTTTAATGCGTGCAGCTACGTGATGCCTATGTTCCCCTCTCCGCGCTTCTATTCCTCTCACACATTTATACTTATTTTCTTATAAATACAAATATTCTACTTTAAAAAACATGTACTTTCTCATTTGCATGCTATTTCCTGAGCTTTTCAATTAATTAAGTTCAATAGTTTAAAAAAAACCAAAATATTTTTTTTAATTGTCAGGTTAGTGAAATCCCTCTTGATAATTGTCAGATTATGAGACAACACGTCTAGTGCATCAAGATGAACCATATATATTTTAATATGACGCGCTTGAGTATTTCAAAATGACCAATTTTTTTTGCACATTCTAATAACGGCCATGACTTTGCGTCACATCCAAATCGTCAGATTATTATATAAGAGCATATTTTTAGGTTCACTTAACATCCCCTTCGAAAATCTGACGCGCTTGATATTGTCACAGTCCCATCTCCCTAAGATGTGACCGCAGCGACACTTAGGCGGCGATTAGGGAGCTAACGACCTCTGAAGGGTCCCCTTCACCGCTTCCTTCGAGCGGGATCGGCCCTTTCCCGATCTCGCTCTGCGGTCTCCTTCCGGAGCATAACCTGCTTACACAAGGAGATCGCGGCTTCCCATCCTTCACGACTGACCAGCATTGCCGCGATCAATGCTGACGGTGAAAAGTTTCGTCCGATCCGTCCGACCAGGACTCGACGCTCAGACTCCCAAGCAGGGCAGCCCTCCAGCGTGTGCTGGGTGGAGTCCCGTTCGGACTCGCAGTGGTGGTATTGTGACGTAGTATCCCGACCTATTCGATTCAAATATTCAAGCAGCCGTGTCCGGTGAGTATCTGAGTTAATTGATAAGTGACACAGTCGGTCTTCTCTATCCACGCTTCGAAGTTCAGCAGAACGGCTCTGACGGCGCCTTGGCTAGCACAGTCCTGAGTTTCGAACCGTGCCTGCCAAGCCAGCAGAGCTTGTTTATGCGCGTTTTGCCGTAGCAATCTGGGCTCATGATCTGGCATGGCTTCTTCAGCATTCCAACCGACAGAACAAATTTGGTCGTAGACCATTACGTCCATGTCGACTAGAAAGTCGAAGGGCGGAGATCGCGCCAGCATCGCCGCCGCCTCATAAGAAGACCGCACGATCCGTATGTCCATCAACAGCTGCAGGCTCTTGAGTAGGACCCGGCAGCGGAAGGCACCCGCCAGGTCATTAAACCAGACGGGCGCCCCATACAGGACCATGGATCTAATAACTCCCATATAGTCCTTCACTGTCCTGTCGCGTAGATAGGCCTCTATGACGGCCCGTAGGTAGAGCGGCACCTTGTGATATGCAAGGGCCGCCCTAATTGCCTGCCAGGGGAGAGTGTCTAACGCTTTGATGATATCAAGGCTAACCGCCAACGCCACCCCCCCTAACCATATGGCCTAACTTAAAACTATCTTTTCTAAATACAAATAGGTTTATAACAGGTTGCAGTTATGTACTGGTTCTTTTGAATGTCATGTTTACAGTACATACTTCGTATAGTATTTATGAACACGATATCAAACGTATCTTTATTTTTCTGGGTCGGTCGAGCGTCTTATCGAGATAAAGCTACTGGATACGTTCAAGGCAAAAGTGAGAGCTCTAAATGTACAGTGACGTGCAGAATTTTATCTGAACATAAAGGAAATAATAACCCCTATTCTTCTACGTAGGTTTCCATAAAATATATTTATTAAATGTATTTACATAAAAGATATAGTTACTTTTACATAATAAGTTATTCCAACTTACAACTCAGTAGATATATCAATCAGAAATAGGAAGGTGCAGGTGAACACCTCGAAAGGTTGGTGGTAGTAAGATCAAGTTTGCTCTACTCTCAACAGTATGATTCATGCTGCCCTCCACATTGCTCAAGACAGAAACAAGTGGCGGCTCAGAATTGAGGATAGCGACACATCACATATTTATTGCTTTTAGCTCCAATTTCATCACGCCTTGTTATTTTGCACCAATTTTTTTCTTGTTATGATATTCTTTGCGACACAAAAATCAATTTTATTGTGATGGATTTGACACATAGTATTTGTGGGTATTTTTTTTACTTCCGCCATTGTGTAGTAAACAAAACACGACCCGTACGGCGCAAGTGGTTACACAAAAATAAATTTATACATGTTCGGTGAATATGCGCTTCATTGTCTAGGTCAAACGACGTCACAAGATCGAGCACTGCGTATATCGAAATTATTCTTGCAGGCGCAACTTTAAAGTCAAATAATGTTTCAGTTCTAGAGATATTTTATTAATTCTATCACGTTTTTGTTTTGTTTTAATTAAATTTTTATGGACTCTTAAAAAATATTTGCTTCAAGAAAATATGCTGGAACGTGTAAAAGAAGATATTGCTAGAAAAGAACTAAGGAGGAACTTGACTAGTGACAGAACAGAAGGAAGGAATATATTGCGCCGACCAAATTGATTAGGGATTAGTGTGACTGCTATGCAAATGTTTATGTCT
The DNA here is from genome assembly GCA_949316085.1 of Hypercompe scribonia. Lineage (NCBI taxonomy): Eukaryota > Metazoa > Arthropoda > Insecta > Lepidoptera > Erebidae > Hypercompe > Hypercompe scribonia. Next base: position 7,034,646 of record OX438967.1, on the reverse strand, counting down.
AAAATCTAACCGTATGCTTCAGAATCTCTTTGAATTATTGTTAGTAAATATCGAAATATAATTTAGATAAAGTAAAACGGTCGTAAATGAGGCACGGAATGATTAATTTGCCATACCTGATCCTCTAATCAAAGGTCAATATTTACCAAAAATGGGCGGGTACACAATGCGTGTGAGCCGCGGTCTTGCTGTTTGGAACGTGTGTTGGAACCGTCGATCAGGCGAACGCTGGTTCGCCGCAACGTCCTCAAGGTGGAATATTTTCTCGAGCATCAAACCCCACTGTGTCTCAGTTCGCTGGAGCACATGGAGCGTTTTGATTGTCTGTCAAATTAAAACTTGGAGTTTAGCAGATGCTTTGAAGTAGTTTTTTTTTATAGTGGTGGAGTTTAAAGGGATAATTATGTTTGCCCAGTACTTGTGCACTTTTCGAGTCTATTAAATAGATAAATCGTTTTTGATAAATGACGAATTTCAAGTTTTTTTAAAGGATCTTGCCTGTGATGAGCCCCAATGTATTTAAATTTAAAACGCAGATAGGTCCCACATTTCAAATATATAATTTTGTTTCTTTGTTTAACTTTTTTATTTTTGGAGTTTCTTAACTGGTCCTGGTGTTTTGTACACTTTTCTCATTTTAATATATTGCTTTCAATTAATTAGAAGGTTTGCAGTCATTGTGTGTATTACCTTACACATATACTGTTTGCTATGATATGCGTATATTGACTGTTGGGCTACTGTTGTTGTCTAATCACAGTTAACTCGTACTTAGAGTTTTTTAATTTATTCCATTTAATGCCAACATGTATAATGAGCATTAAAAAGTTCTCAACAGGCGGGCTTCCGTCGTACCTAATTAGAGTCAGCAAAAATCGAATATATTACATCAGTACGTTACCTTTTTATGTAAATTGACGAGTGACTTTAATGAAGGCGGGGTTGGTCGCTCGGGCGCGTTTTGGCCGTTCAGTCTGTCACGGAGCTGTATAGGTAACTTCTGTACAATGGTTTCCACATGTCGTTGTAGCGGATGGCCTGGGCCGACAGCTGCTGTGACTGCTTTCAAACTCTGCAAGACATAGATAATACGCATAAATTCATGTATAATTGTTTTAAACATTAATGGAAAATATTTTGAGTTTCTTGGCATGGCACACAGCACAAGTTTAATGATAAATATTTTCGTAAAATGTCCTACGAAAGGGTGGTATAAAAATATCGAAACGATAGAAACTTCATCAGTAAGGGACATAAAAATTAAATAAATTAAATTATTAAATTCTCTTATATCCGAGAAACAAATAAAGCAATTGGGTATTTGCATGATTTTCCAATCCATTAAATAGTTATGTCTTATTATTTTTTAAATTTTTTTAAAATTTTTGAAAACAATTTTTTTTTTTTATTTATAAACATTTAAACTATTTAACAATAAAAAAATTGTTAAAATTTAAACGTATAGGTAGCTCCCTCTTGCGTATGTGACGTCATTGTGCATATTCCATTTAAATTTGTTATTTGTTATTTACGCTACTTTCAGTAAATTTTAATCTTAATGATAAAATATAATTAAACTCACTTTAAATAAAAACCAACTTAAAATTTTTTTCAATAATTTATCATTCGTCGTTTATCATGCATTCAAATGACGCGCCAATAATATGCACAATGACGTCAGACCAATCACATCACGTTTCACATCACGTGATTTTTACATCATATTTGACCACTTTTATTTATTTATTTATTTAAAAATTATTTGTAAAAATTAAATTTTAATCTTACGTAGGTATTTTATGTGTATCAAAGAATTTATTAACTGAACTTTATTTGAAAAATCATTTTCATGCAAATACCCAATTCAAGTAATGACCTGAGAAGTGGGGATACAATATATAATCTCTTTTCTTTTTTTTATTTCAAGAACTAGCCAAAGTGACTACTCTGCCTGATGGAAAGTATGAATGGCATTCAAGAGTTGTTACTGCCAAACTCATTGCAAATGTAAACAACGCAGTATGGTGACGCTTTTTCACGTCCTTTTTAGGGATGTGAAACGCATGACATTCATCGTGGCAGTGTAAGGCTCGCACATTCACCACGATAACTGTCGTCCTTGCAATGAAATACGACAACATGGATAACGTCGCTTTAGGTTGGTCTTCTGTAAGCGGATAACAGATAAACTAAATTAAAAAAAAACTTACATCAAGAATATCATCAACAGTTTCCTCAGCCTCACACTTGTCAGTGCTAATTTTTGCTATCTTGAAGTAACAGTATGTTAAAGTGTAATTTTTCTTTGAATTATTCCACAGATTTCTCGGCACTTCTACTAAAGCATACCCCAGTAGCAGAATTAATAAGAACAGACCCCATGTGTTACTTGCTGATGATGCTATCGTCTTGATTTTAGGTGGGTCTAAGTATACTCCGGGTTGTAGGGCAATGTAAATAAGAAGTATGCCGCATATCAGAAGGTATGACCCATAGTATATAGCATTGTCCACTAGTGCGGATTTAAGTTTTCCTTTAACGGTGAAGTCACCTGCTTTGCTGTAGGACTGCATCATTGGCATAATAAGCCTTAAACCAACAAAAATATATAGTTATAGTATGAAAATTGTTTGTATATAAGGCAAAAATGACTAAATCAAACTAAACTTATATTTATTTATAGTGTGAATATGCATGAATTTGTTTGGGGCATATATTGGTACTTAAGTCTAACAATTACAATTCTATTTGTATAGAGTAAACAACTATCATTATCATCGTCATCATGATCATGATCATCATCATCATCATCATCATCATCATCATCACGATTATCAACAGCCTTTAACAGCCTACTGCTGAACATAGCTCTCTCCGAAGCAAGAAGATTTTGGCCTTCTCTGCCATGTTTGTTTCAAGTTTTCCCTTTGCAGTGATGTTGTCTGGTATATTTTAGTCGCCTCTTACAACACTCATGGGTAAAATGGGATTGGTGATGTTCTGTATTATTAATCTGCCACCACATAAAGCAAACAAATATAGCAGAAAATGCATTTTGTGTGTGTAATTCCACGACTGCGCCATCTATTCTGTTTTTAAAAATGCTTGAGATATTATCACATAATCTCAAGGAGATTCTAAAAATTCTAGGCTTAACATTGATTTTAAATTACCTTAATGTAACATTAATTGTTTAAGTAAGTGATAAAAATCAAATAATTATTCTTATCTGTTCCATTAGTATTTATATTAGACTTTAAACTAAGTAAGCAGTTTTTGATATGATACATGTATTCTTGGCTAAATAAATACAATTAACAGGAAATTGTATTTACTGAATGTTGCAAAATTGTACAATCTGTGTAACTGCATATTGAAAGGTCTCAAGCTCAGTAGGCTATAACTTTCTAAGAGCACATTCATGAGCCTCTAATTGTCTACTACTGGGCATAGGCCTTACTATACCATGTTGCTCAGATGGCTCGACCTACAGTTTTTTTAGCAAGTTTCCATTCTCTTTGGAGTACTGTTATTATATATAGTTAGCTCCTGTAGTAATTTCTTCATCTACTATAACACTAAGGGGATGAATAGGAGTGGTGACACTCCAAATTGTTACTCTGTCACTACACTGACAAGAAACCACTATTTGTGTATGAATGAGGAGACACTTTAATGTCCTCAATTTCAAAATAAATTAGCATCAGCTTTTTTTTTATTCTGGGCCTACCAAAGTCACTCTATTCTGCTTGATGGAAAGCATGAATAAAATCTAAAAGTGTTGGTCTCCAAACTCTTTGCGAATGCAGACAATGGAGTATGGTGACCCACATCAGAGCAGCCTAACTCACTCTATGTTTTAAAAATCTTATTTTTGCATTTTCTACAATATGTTACATATAGTAAGCTGCAAATTAAAACCATTACGCTAAGTCTATCTTGTCCTCATGTTGTTTTAAAAAAATTCTTACCATGTTAAGCACTGTGATGTCCAGTACACGACTCTCCATAGATTAGGAAATATATCACTGCTTACAAATGATGATGGTCTTTGACATTCTGTGCCAGGTGATGGTGCAACTGTAGTAATGTTTGTGACCACTCCTGGAGTTGTTGTAGTGGCTTTTGAGGCATTATCTAAACATTGTCGATACACTGTCTGTTGGATTAAAATTTAATATATTATACACTTACTTAATAATAAATACCTAATTTTAATGTTTGTATTTAAAAAGAACAAAAAAATGTTTGAGGATCCTTATCTTTTTCTTTGTTTTATTGTTTATTATATGTATCAGTCATCTACAAGCTATTTAGATATTATTGTCTCAATAATACACAGTCAGGGATGTAGAATACATTAGATATTCTACAATGTAGAATACATTAAAAAAAATATTAGTGCCGAGATAGCTCTTCTCAATGTCTCAAAAAATTATGTTAAATTTGAAAAAGACTATCTTACATCACTCACTTTATTGGCAATTGAAGATTCGTATTATTAAAATCTTATTAGAATGAAAATGTAAATAAGATAGTGAGATAACACATACAAACAAAGAAAGTTCATTACAAATTATAAATTATGTATTTATTAAATGAAGTTCATGGAGTTACTTACTGAAGATATATCTAGTGGCAGGATGAACATAATCACGAAAGAGAAGTACCATGCAGTAAGCACAGACACTGTCACAAGTATATGATTCCTGTAACAGTCTCCATATCTATACAAAAGCGTAGCTGCCAATATAAATGCCGATATAAGTTCTATCACAAATAACGTGTAAGCCATTGTCTAAACACTGAGTCTACTATTTACACAAAAGCTAATTTATCTTCGCAGTTTTCTGCTTCTCTCGCCAAACTCTTGAAGCCTCGTGCTGCAGCTGTTCGTAACGAATTTGTGTCGAAGATTTTAAAGGCAATAATCTAGGCCGTTCAATTTCATACTCTGGTGGACATTCTTCATAAAACAACACTCCAGAATCTGGTAAAATAGGATCAAACTCAATACTCAAATTTTCAGACTCCTTCACTTCTGACATATTTTTAGGTACAAAACATTGATGACGCTAACATTGTCGATATTAAATACACCAAATTATTGTTAAAATCACTCTTAAGTAATACCATCGAAAAGAGTAATCCGTAAATATTAAATAGAATGTCGATATAAATTTTAATAGTTAATTACAATTCGCTAAAACGCAACCTAATCATCAATAAATGACTACATAATCACAAACTTATTCCTGTCAAAAATAATAATATTACCAGAAAAAAAAATTAAAGTTTACTCTTTTACACTTTTAGAAATTTGTATCTCATTATTCTTCTAGTTCCAATTTTCAGAAAACAAACATGCTTGAAATTGAACATTGGTGGAGTTGGAACGTTTCGAATACTGGATCGTTACGTTATACGAAGAAAATATATTATCCGAGTTATATATAAAATTTAAACATTTAAAATATGAAGGCTCGTGCCTAAGTGGCAACCGAATAGATTTTCAAATTTCAAAGAATTTTAGTATTGCTTGAGTTGTAGAGTTTTGATGGTAGTCGCTCCACGTATAACGCTATGTTTGTATGCTTGCGAGTGTGTTAGTTTGGATCGACTGTAAGCTCTCACCCAAATCAAGCAAAACACCCCGTTGACACCCTTGTGTTCGCTTGTCAAGACTTTACAAGTGTGTTAACGTAGCTTAAAAAATCAATGTTCAATCGTGTTGTAGATTGGTAGTGAATTAAAATTCATTTTTTTTCAACATTTGGAAATCCCCTCGGGTTGTCGTCCCAGCGGGGTAGTGTGTCGGAATCGAACCGACTAAAACTACACGGTATGCCACTCTACGCCTAAGATAGGAGGTACCCGGGAACAGCTATTATTACGACATCTAGACCCCTCCTAGCACTTGCTCGCTAGCGCAGGCTCCCTCTTCGGGTAAACTCTCTATTTAGGTAACATACGGCACACGACGTAGCCTCCTCGCGACTGGCCACTGTAGCGGATGGAGGGGATAACCTGCCTCATCCACCTGCGGCTACACTCAGGTCGGTATGAGGCGCTGGTAAGTGGGCCTCCACCGTTTGACTCGCCGGCGGCGAATTGGGTCTGAGTGGATATCGTCCTCCCGGGCCTTCTCCACCGCCTCCTTCCGCGAAATTACATCTTTGCAGAAGGTTGCGACCGCGGTAAAACAACTGTTGCTACCTATCATGGAGCGTATGACAGCCGGTACCAAGAGATCTCCTCCAATAACTGCAGTGAGGACCCCATGCTCCGCCACCCAGGTGGAACAAACCACTAGCGTGTGCTGGGTCGAGTCTTCATTGCAGTCGCAGTGGTGATAGGTGGGACTCAATTCCCTCCTGACGACCGAGCGCATATAGTTTCCGAAGCCACCGTGTTCGGAAAGGACCTGCGTCAGTCGGAAAGAAAGGGTCCCGTACTGTCACCTTACCCACTCGGCGATGACCGGCTGGAGAGCCTCCACGGTGACAAAGCCAGCTTGTGGAGCCTCCAACCGGGACGACCAACCAGCCATCGTGTCTCGACGAGCGGCCTCTTGGTACTCGCGTGCCTCTTCGGGGGGGGCCTGTATGCCGCTACCCACCCGAAAGTAAGCCGTCCGCGGATAAACTTCCAAATCTCACGGAAGAGTTCCAACCAAGGCGCACGTCGCCGAATAGTTAGTTCAGTTCAGTTCTTGAACTTAATATTGAGAACAGAATAAATAAAGACACCGGGTGGATATTTCTTATTTTTATATATTAGTAACCAGAAAATAATAAAATTAAATTATAAAAATTGCATTTGGAAAATAAAATATTATTGTAGGCGTAGTATAAAAGTATTAGACAATTCGATATCGCTATACCTATAAGATTTCCATAATTTAATAAGTAAAAGTGTTTACGTAATAAGTTAAGAAAAAGTTTAACAAAAGCTTGGTCACTATTGAAAACAAATGGAACGGAAAACGGATTATCGGTTTTACCACAATTCTTTTGATTGAATGGAGCTTTGATGTCTTCAGAAGGGAATTCTTTTGAGAAGCCAGACAATGCACGGCAAACTTTGTCCCTGATGAGTTTTGTTTGCCTTTTGTCAATGTTTAGATGATTATATTTAAAATTTAGAAGGGACAACGTACATCAGGGTATCTTTTAAGATTGCATGACATGTTAAGTGCGAATATGCAAGATAATTAGGTCTCAAAATAATTTAGTACTCTTCGTCCAGTTTCTTAATTAGTCGGCTAATTAAGAAACTGGATAAAGTGCTCTTTTTTTATTCTATTTCATTAAATCACATTTTTACGCAGGAAATCCACTCTTTAGTATAGACTGACCGCCTAGATCAGAGTGATATCACGGCTTTGCAGGAAATCAACAAAATTCTTTTATTGCTTTTTACTAATGTAATAGTAATTAGTATAGTATAATAATATAATTGTAATTGAGGTTACCGGAGACGAAGGTTTATTTTTATAGACGTCACATCATGATTTGGGCAAAGATGGAAAGCACACTATGATATAATTCTGGAGTACCTAGTATCCTTGTGATTAATTTGAGGCAATAATATCAATAATTGTAATACTTTTTTTAAGTATTTACACATAATAAGCTACTATACTACTATACGTTTATGTATTTTAGATTTATGGTAATTTAACTGAAATCATCATTATAGGTAACCACAACGATGACGAAGTAGAAGCTATTTACTACTAGATACTATATAAATATAGTTTCAATTTTAAATTCAGTGAAAGATGAAGACAACTTAATTGTAATGGAAGATTTTAATGCAGTCACAGAAAAAAGTTCAGAATATAATAAAGTGGGATAATTTGGATTGCGTGAAGAGATTGCAAAGGAAGAAGGTTAATATAGTTTTGTAAAGAGAATGACCGGAGTGTTGCGAATACAATGTTTGATTTATCAAAAAGCAGGAACTACATAGAACTTATTAAAAATACCTACAGCGTGTGCATCACTGTTAGACGAGATTTACTACTTGATCTAGAATATTTACAAAACATATTTAGAAAACTACAAATTTAATTAAATACTATTTACAAAGCAAAATTTTCAGTTTAGTAGATAATTTTAAGGTAGTAGAGCCATGCTGATTCCAAGACGAATGAGCCGGCTTGACCGGGCCAGTATTACCTTCTCATAGAAGACCAACCGAAACGACAGCATTCGTGCTGCCGTGTTTCGTTGGTGCGAGACCTGAGGTCCATTAGTGTAGGAGTGACAGTTATCGTGGTAAGCGTGTGAACTGTACACAGCTACTATGCCTGTTATAATTTTTATGCCCTCAAGCGGGGCGTGAAGGAGTATCTTACTAGGCAGTCTTAGTGTGGGTCGCCATACTCTGTATTGTCTGAATTCACAATGAGTATAGTAACCACAACTCTTGGATTCTGTTCAGGTTTTCTATACAGTCACTTTGGCAGGCTCTTAAAATATAAAAAAAGTTACTTTACCAAAACAACAAAACAACATCAAATGTAAAGAGCATCGAACCCTTGCTTTAGTTTTTCGAGCATCAAAAATACTGCTAAAAGTAGATCAAAATAGAATGAGATCACATTTAGAAAACTGCTTAGGGCTTGATCAATGTAGTCTTTGATAAAACATAATAAAGGCACAAGAGAAGCTATCCTAACCAGAAACCGCCATAATTTATGAATTATACAAAAACTAACAAATAATAATAGAAATGGGAAGAGCGAAATAATAAACTATTTATTAAGTTATACTTTTAAGAAGGTAGTAAGATAGGAGTGCTCTCTGTGACTTTTAATTTTTTTATTGAATATGCCATAAGGAAAACAGTACAATCAGGCAAAAGGACCGGTCAAATTTAATGAGGAGACCATATAATTTGCCAAAATTGCAGATGATATCGCAGCAATAGCCGACAGTACATTTAATATAGAAATACTTGTGACGGTAATAAATAAAATGTTTAAAGATTTTGGCTCAAATATAAATTTAGTTAAAACTAAAATTCTAATTAAAGATATTTAAATAGAACACGTGGAAAGATCCAAATACCTAGGTAGCCGAATAAAGCAGGACTCAAGATGTACCCTGAATATATTCGAAAGACTCGCAACCGCTAAGAGAGCCTTCAATCGCAAGAAGCACCTGTTTAAGGCCAAGATCAAAACTGCGTTAAAAAAACAGCTCATCAAGACATATGTCTGCGAAAAGTGGAGGATCAAGCGAGTCTGAGACAGGCAGGCAGCTATTAAAATGTGATGCTGGACACGAGTAATGAACATCAGTTGGATAGAGAGAAGAAGCAATGAGAAAGTCTTATTGTTGGTAAATGAAGAGAGGCAATGATTGAGTACTATTGAAACCTAAAGGGGTAAAATGGTTGGCCACTTGATATGATATGATGATTTATTTAGACTAATACTGGAAGGAAAAATAGATCGCAACCAGGACAAACCAGGACGGTTTTTTTTTTTTTTTACGTGTGGAAACCCCCTCGGGCCGTCACCCCACCGGGGTTTACGGCGGGGTGGTATGTCGGAATCGGACTGACTAAAACCACACGGTGTGCCACTCTGCGCCTGACATAGGAGGGATCCGGGAACAGCTGTTATTACGACATCCATATCCCTCCCAGCGCCTGCCCGCTCCCGTGGGCACCATCTGCGGATAAACTCTCCTTTTAGGCGACGTACGGCACACGCGGACGTCGCCTCCTCGCGGCTGGCCATCATAGCGGATGGAGGGGAAAACCCGTCCCATCCACCCGCGGCCACACTCAAGGCGGCATGAGGCACTAGTACGCGCGCCTCCGCCGCCCGGTTCGCCGGCGGCGAATTGTGTCCGAGTGGAGGTGGTCCTCCCGGGCCTTCTCCGCCGCCTCCTTCCGCGAAATTACGTCTTCGCAGAAGGTTGCGACCGCGGTAAAACAACTGTCGCTACCGACCATGGAGCGTATGACGGCCGGTAGTGAGAGATTTTCTCCAATAACTGCAGTGAGCCAGCGTGTGCAGTCGCAGTGGTGACAGTCGGGACTCAATTCCCTCCAGGCGACCGAGTGCAGATACTTCCCGAAGCAACCGTGCCCGGAAAGAATCTGCGTCAGTCGGAAGGAAAGCGATGACCGGCTGGAGAGCCTCCACGGCGGCAAAGCCAGCACGTGGAGCCTCCAGCCGGGACAACCAACGAGCCATCGTGGCTCGACGAGCGGCCTCTCGCCACTCGCGTATCTCTTCGGGTGGGGGCCGAATGCCGCTACCCACCCGGAAGTCTGCCGTTCGCCGATAAACTTCGGCGAGCACTTCCGCCTCCAAATCCCACGAGGGAGTTCCGGCTAAGGCGCACGCCGCCTCCGTCGATACAGTGCGGTAACCGCGTATGGCTCTAACCGCCAATATCCTCTGAGGACGCCAGAGGCGAGCCCTATTCTGGACGGTCAGAGCCGCCGCCCACACCGGTGCACCATACAGCGCCATTGACCGGATAACTCCCGTGTATAGCCGTCTCGTGGCGACGCTGGCTCCACCCAAATTGGGTAAAACTCGCCCAAGGGCAGAAGCAGCACCGACCAGCTTTGGAGAAAGCTGTAGGAAGTGCTCGTCGAAGAGCCACCTGCTGTCAAGGATCAGGCCCAGATATTTCATCTGGGCCTGAAGCGGTACGAGGACCGAATTGACTACAATGGAGGCGCCGGAGGGTGGACCACGACGGGGCCCACGGAACAAAAGTGCCTCCGTCTTTCCGGGCCGTGACCAATGTGTCATCGGCTTAACAAATTACGCCCAGCCCGGGGGGTAGGCAACCTCGAAGGGCCCAGTCGTATCCCATGTTCCACAGACGGGGTCCGAGGACAGACCCCTGCGGAACACCGCACGACATGAGCCGCCGCCGCAGAACACCATCTCGGTCCTCGCACATGACGGTACGCTCCTCAAGGAAGTCAGCCACAAGCCGCTTCAGGTACTCTGGCACCCCGTGGTAGTGGAGTGCTTCCCTGATACAGCTGAATGGCAGACTATTAAATGCGTTGGCGATGTCCAACGACACCACCAACAGCACGCCGCCACAGCTCACCGCCACTTCGGTAACGGCCCTGAGGCGTAGCACGGCATCGACCGTCGAACGCCCCGGCCGAAAACCAAATTGGGCGTCCGACAGATCGGGACTCACTTCGCAGAGGTGCCGAACGATGCGGGCAGAGAGTATCCTCTCAAACAACTTACCCGCCTCGTCCAGCAACACGATGGGCCTATAGGCCGCTACCGAATCGGCAGGCCGTCCCGGCTTCTTTAATAGGACCAGCTTCCCGCTTTTCCAGTACTCAGGGAAGCGCCCGGAGGCCAAGCTAGCGCCCAGAACCTGCCTAAGGCAGTCCGACATGTGTTCGAGGGCTCGGGCCAGCACTCGGGCAGGTATCCCGTCTGGCCCGGGGGCGGTGTTCTTAGAGCGGATCCGTCGAACAACTGCCCCAACCTCCGATTCCCTAACGTGTGGAACATTGTCCTCGTTGTCCCTGTCGTCTCTGACCATGGAGGTCATCGACGAGGGTGTGTGTTCCACCCGTTGCGGGAAAAGGCCCTCGACCACTTCCCGCAGGAAGCTGGGCAGGAGTGTCTCTGTAAGGGGGGGGCCCGACGTGCGGAGCTTTTGTCGCACCGCACGATAAGGGCGACCCCAGGGGTCACGATCGAGACCGTCCAACATCTCCTTTCTCCTAATTGCTTTGGCGCGGCTGATGGCCAGCTTCAGAGTTTTCGCGCCTCTCGGTACTCCTCATGAAGCTGGTCCTCCCCGCCTTCTTCGCGGTGTCGCCACCGACTACGGGTGTAGGACCTCCGGGCGCGTGTACAGGCCGCGCGGAGGTCCGCCAACTCCTGGGACCACCAGTAAACCTCCTTCCGAGGAGGCCGACAACCTCGGATGCGGGGCATGGCCGCATCGCAGATCTGCGTAATCGCATCGCGGAAACGATCAGCCCCCATGTCAACCTCCTCGGTCAGAGCCTGCGGCCTCCTCTGGTAGGTCCCTATTTAGTTTAGCTACAGCCCACCGCGGAAAGCGAGAAAAACGCCGCGCCGCGTGACCCCTACTGGGTTCCTTGGTCCGGGAGAGCTCAAATCGGATATAGAGGTGATCCGTCTCAACCTCCTCCAGGACGCGCCAGTTCCTTACTCGTGCGGTGAGGGCAGCAAACGACAGGTCCACTATCGACCCTCCCTGCTGTCGCACGCACGTGTTGGTGGAGCCTCTGTTTAATAAACAGAGGCCCACCGAGACCGCCCACTCCTCTACGGCCTCGCCCCTTGCGTCCGTTCTGGGGGAACCCCACGCAATGAATTTTGCATTGAAGTCCCCCAGCACTAGGACGTGCCCAGACGTTAGCCGCCGCATCGAGGTTTCCAAGTTGTTAAGGAAAACCTCAAAGTCGCTCACACTCCGGTTGGGGGAGAAGTAGACACCATATATGGTGATCCCCCCCCCCACTCGGCAGTAACATATCCAGTGCTCTTGTCTCTTAGCGACAAGGGCGGGGAATGAGACGCCGTGGAGCCGACGACTGCCACGGAACCGTCCCGGTCACCCAACCAGTTTGGACGGGGAGGAACGTAATAGGGCTCCGCAGCTACGGCAACACCGATCGACCACTGTGCCATGGTTTGCAGGAAAAGGTCCTGCGCCGCAGCACAGTGGTTCAGGCTCGTCTGGACTAGGAGGCTGGAGGCTTGGTCCATTACTGGACTGTCTCTACAGCCTCTTCCATGGGCGACGATGTCGGCGTGTGAACAGCATCGGAGGCAGCCTGGGTCGACTGGTTAGCCCCCAACGTTCGCCGAGAATCGCGGGGAGGTTTGCAGCCCCCTTGCCCAATCTGATGATTGGCGGGTTTATTACCCGCCGCACAAGCCGGGCAGTGAGGCGGTCCCCTCACTGCTCCGGTCGACCGCAGCGGAAGCATAGTCCGCTGCAGTCAAAACAGCTCACGCACTTGGCGTGTGTGTGTCCGGATGCTAGGCATTTAAAGCACCTCATCGGTATTGCCGCCAGAACAGTGACTCTGGCATTCACAAAGCCGACGAGGATCCTGCCTGCGTCGCCCAAAACTTTGGCCGACGCTACCGGATCCACACTGCGCCAAGCCCTCCAGGACCGGGGCGGATGGTGCCGACTCTGATGTTGTCCGTGTTGCAGCCCGTCTTCTCGCTAATTGCAACGCGGACATCCTCGGTCGTCACAGAGTCATCCAGGCCCGAAATGCGCAACTCTGCGTACTTGACAGGCCTGGCGATCTTCACAGCATCCGTGGCTGCAAAGATTCCTCTCAGTTTCTCGGCGAACTTGTCCGCCGGGGAACTCGAGGACTCGAGCTCCCGTCTGGGCAAGGCGCAACCTGACCTCTTCAGTCCTGAAATCAGTGGCGAGACTATCCCGGGCCTTCTTAAATAAGGCCGCATAGGACAGCCCGCCACTTGCCGCCTCCGGTGTTACGGTGACTACCACAGCCGCGCTTTTAGGCACCTGCAGTTTGCGCCGCTTTTTCGCGGTAGCCACCACAACCAACGGCGCCTGCGGGGTAGAGGATGCTTTACCTGCAGCCTTTTTACCCTGCTTTCGGGACTTCTTTTCCTCCCGACTACCCCTACCAACCATCGGTGCAAGTGGCAGACGTTGAGGGAGCACAGGTGGAGGTGCCAGGTACAGCGGTTGGAGTGGGGAGCGGAGGGAACTCCGCTCCAGCCTTTGCTACCGCCGTGGACCCTGGCCTCGGTCTAGCCGTCTTGGCTGCTGCCTTCGTCGCTTGTCGAGCCCTCGGAGCTGTTGCGGGAGCAGCAGGCAACGACGCCGCCGCCGCATAGGTCACGCGACTGCCCACAACGGGCAGCGCTTACGGTGCCAATGCGACCTTTGGCTTATACGCCGCGAGCGGCGGCCGGACAACGGGGGCTGGAGGCAACCTCGCCTCCAGGCCGGCGAGACGTCCGTCCATCATACGCCACACTGCGTCTGTAATTCGGCGTAGATGGACATCAGAGATGGTACCGACGTTGGGAGACGGGTTCCGGCTGGGACGGAGACGGAGACGGAGCAGGCTGAGACGGGGACGGGGCGAGATCATCTGTCGGACGATGCGGCCGGAATTGAGCGAACTGAGCGCTTAGCTCAGCCACTTGCCCCGTGAGGCGATCGTTGGCTGCCTGGAGACGAGCCACGTCCCCGATGAGGGTTTCCACGACCTCCGCAATTGCGGAAGAGGAGTCCTAAAGGGCTCTCACAAAGGAGCACTAAAGATTACTCGACTTGGTGGCCACTTTGTGAATAATGGTAGAGATAGACGAGATAGGCGCTCTAACCAATACTTCTTCCTCGTTGGAAGAGAAGTCGTCCGCTTTTGTACTTTTTCCCTTTCTGTTTTTCTTCTCCTTCTTTTCTATAATATTATTGTTTGTATTTATCAAGTTATCCATTTCTAAACCCACGAGATGGGGAGAACTAAATGTCGACCCGGGCAGAGATCCCCAATACCCGGGCATGCGTAAATTTGTGCCCAACCGAGGGGCCCGTAGGTGCCCCGGCTGGGAGTGCGCTTGCGACTGAACTACCCATCAGCCATGCATCCCCTGGTCACGCACCTGAACACGGGATTCGGGGTAATTTTTTAGAGAGGAGGAATTTTTCTTCCTCGCAGTTCGGGCGGCTAAGCCAAGACCCTCGCCCCCGATTGGAGTCGCGAGGCTCCAACTCGGGACTACGATGTATCGACGGCGGTAGGGAGACTATGTCTCCCGATGCCTGCGCGGTGGCAGTGTAAGTGCACAACGAGCCCGTCCTACCTTTTCCACCGCTGAGCGGAGGAACTCCGACCCTAGAAAGGGTCCCACCATCGTGATTTTTTACCGAGGTTTTCCTCCTCATTGCTCCGAAGAGCGAAGAACCAACAGAGGATCTGACAGATACGCCCGCTCTGTTGGACCAAGTCTCAGCTGAATTGCCGAAGAAAATGGCTTCCTCTTCGTGCTAGAATATTAGCCGTTAGCTGTGATGAACACCATCGCCAAAGTTTTTTTATTTTTTTTTTATTTTTTATTGTTTGCAGGCACCCGCCATCGCAGGGTGTTACTGCCTTTATTAATTCTACTTTCCCCTGATGTCATAATTCAAGGACTTTATTAAGCTGTGTATGCAAATAGTCTTAGAGTTATTTTTCACTTATACTAATCGTGCTACATACAATATAAATTATTACCTATGCTGAAATGATACTGTACTATACTATTTATATAATTGTAATATCTTATCTTAAATATATAGCTGTTGCTTACAATCTATTATTTTATATCTATCTTAATTTAGTTTTGCTTGAGTAACATAATATTTTAAATTATATTCTAAGCAAGATTTATATATCTTTGTTTCTCTTATTTACTACTTTACATATATTTATACAATAATCTATAAAATAACTGCGGATTTCTTTCGTACTGATGCATTCTTTTAAGTTAGATATCTTTATAACTAAGCCTATTTTTTGCTGTAGTTCATAGCGAATCCTATCAAATGTAGGGCACTCAACCAGTAAATGAGGAACTGATTCTTCCTTCGAAGGATCGCAAATGCAGGATGAGCTGTCCCTACAGTGAAACCGCTTCAGATACTGACAGAACCCACCATGCCCCGTGAGGATCTGTGTGAGCAGACCTGCCGGCTGAATTTTCCGAATGATACGGTAAGCATCGGACGCTTTTGGGAAAAATAATTTTGTAGTGGACGCGGTGTTTCCTGCTCTATATCGTTCGTCCCATTTTAGAATTGATGAGCTGCGTATTGTTCTTTTAATAAATGATAGTGGACACCGGTCATAATCAGGTCTTTTCTTGGAATACAGTGCTGATTCCTTGGCGAGTTGGTCCGCTCTTTCATTGCCCTGTAGGCCTGCATGTGCCTTAACCCAGAACAAAGAGACATCTTTGCCTTTTGAGAAGGCTTTCCGCAGGTTTTCCCGAGCTTCTACTGGAAGAGGGTGCAGGGTGCTATGGTTCACTAGTGTTTCGAGCGCTGCCCTCGAATCACTGTACACTCCATAGCTCTGCTCCGCTCCTTTGAGGATTTCGTTTGTTGCCTCACATATGGCCAAGAGTTCCGCCTGGTAGACTGTGCAGTACGCAGACAGGTAAAACTTTCGAGTCCGGATCTCGGCCTCCCTATTCCATATGGAAAGTGCGGCTCCAACTTTTCCTTCCAGCTTGCTGCCGTCGGTGAATATACGCACCGTCTGCACATTGTACCTGTCGACAAGGTTTTGGTCTACCAGGCATACGAAATCCAAAGCCACACCTACAGCTGGGTGAGGTATCTCCTCAAATCTAACCACACTATCGGTCTCTCTATCTCCTAGTACCGTTTGGGACGACCCTCTCTTGGCCTCGTAGAGAGCGGCTGCTTCTTGTATTCGGATATCGAGAGGCAGTATCCCAGCCATCGCCAACGTTACCAGGGTGCACCACGTGGAGGTTTTCTAGCCAAGCACCCCTAAACCAGGACGGCCTTTTTTTTTTTTTTTTTTAACGTGTGGAAACCCCCTCGGGCCGTCACCCCACCGGGGTTTACGGCGGGGTGGTGTGTCGGAATCGGACCGACTAAAACCACACGGTGTGCCACTCTGCGCCTGAGACAGGAGGGATCCGGGAACCGCTGCTATTACGACATCCAGATCCCTCCTAGCGCCTGCCCGCCGAAGCGGGCACCATCTGCGGATAAACTCTCTACATAGGCGACGTACGGCACACGCGGACGTCGCCTCCTCGCGGCTGGCCATTATAGCGGGTGGAGGGGAAAACCCGTCCCGTCCACCCGCGGCCACACTCAAGGCGGCATGAGGCGCTGGTATGCGCGCCTCCGCCGCCCGGCTCGCCGGCGGCGAATTGGGTCCGAGTGGATATCGTCCTCCCGGGCCTTCTCCGCCGCCTCCTTCCGCGAAATTACGTCTTCGCAGAAGGTTGCGACCGCGGTAAAACAACTGTCGCTACCGGCCATGGAGCGTATGACGGCCGGTAGTGAGAGATCTCCTCCAATAACTGCAGTGAGGACCCCACGCTGCGCCGCCCAGGCGTAACAAACCGCTAGCGTGTGCTGAGCCGAGTCCTCACTGCAGTCGCAGTGGTAACAGGCGGGACTCAATTCCCTCCTGGCGACCGAGTGCAGATACTTCCCGAAGCAACCATGCCCGGAAAGGACCTGCGTCAGTCGGAAGGAAAGGGTCCCGTGCTGCCGTCCTGCCCACTCGGTGATGACCGGCTGGAGAGCCTCCACGAGGGCATAGCCAGCACGTGGAGTCTCCAACCGGAATGACCAACGAGCCATCGTGGCTCGACGAGCGGCCTCACGCCACTCGCGTATCTCCTCGGGCGGGGGCCGTATGCCGCTACCCGCCCGGAAGTCAGCCGTCCGCCGATAAACTTCGGCGAGCACTTCCGCCTCCAAATCCCACGGGGGAGTTCCGGCCAGGGCGCACGCCGCCTCCGTCGATACGGTGCGGTAACCGCGTATGGCTCTAACTGCCAATATCCTCTGAGGGCGCCAGAGGCGAGCCCTATTCTGGGCGGTCAGAGCCGCCGCCCACACCGGTGCACCATACAGCGCCATTGACCGAACAACCCCCGTGTATAACCATCTCGTCGCGACGCTGGCTCCACCCAAATTGGGCAGAAGTCGCCCAAGAGCAGAAGCAGCGCCGACCAGCTTTGGAGTAAGCTGTCGGAAGTGCTCGTCGAAGAGCCACCTGCCGTCGAGGATTAGGCCCAGATACTTCATCTGGGCCTTAATCGGTACGAGGACCGAATTGACAACGATAGAGGCACCGGGGGGTGGACCACGACGGGGCCCATGAAACAAAAGGGCTTCCGTCTTATCTAGGGCCACCCGTAAACCCAGCGCCTCAATGCGCCCGACCACCAAAGAGACTCCCACGGTGGCCAGACGCGCCACCTCTTGAAAGTTCGCCCCCCGGGCCGTGACCAATGTGTCATCGGCGTAACAAATTACGCCCAGCCCGGGGGGAAGACGACCTCGAAGGGCCCAGTCGTATCCCATATTCCACAGGAGTGGTCCGAGGACGGACCCCTGTGGAACACCGCACGACATCTCCAGCATCTCCTTACGCTTAATTTCCTTGGCGCGGCTGATGGCCAGCTTCAGAGTTTTCCGCGCCTCTCGGTACTCCTCATGAAGCTGGTCTTCCCCGCCCTTTTCGCGGTGTCGCCGCCGACCACGGGTGTAGGACCTCCGGGCACGAGTACAGGCCGCGCAGAGGTCCGCCAACTCCTGGGACCACCAGTAAACTTCCTTCCGTGGAGGCCGACAACCTCGTATGCGGGGCATGGCCGCATCGCAGATTTGCGTAATCGCATCGCGGAAACGACCAGCCCCCATGTCGACCTCCTCGATTGGAGCCTGCGGAGACAGCCAAGAGTGAATAATGGCTGCCTCCTCCAGTAGGTCCCTATTCAGTTTGGCTATAGCCCACCGCGGAAAGCGAGAAGAACGCCGCGCCGCGTGACCCCTACTGGGGCCCTGGGAGCGGGAGAGCTCAAATCGGATATAGAGATGATCCGAGAGCGTCTCAACCTCTTCCAGGACACGCCAGTTCCTTACTCGTGCGGCGAGGGCAGGGGTAGCGAACGAAAGGTCCACTATCGACCCTCCCTGCTGTCGCACACACGTGTTGGTGGAGCCCCTGTTTAGTAAACAGAGGCCCACCGAGGCCGCCCACTCCTCTACGGCTTCGCCCCTAGCGTCCGTTCTGGGGGAACCCCACGCAATGGACTTTGCGTTGAAGTCCCCCAGCACTAAGACGTGCCCAGACGTTAGACGCCGCATCGAGGTTTCCAAGTTGTTAAGGAAAACCTCGAAGTCGTTCAAACTCCGGTTGGGGGAGAAGTATACACCATATACAGTGATCCCCCCCCACTCGGCAGCAACATATCCAGTGCCCTTGTCTCTTAGCGACAAGGGCGGGGAATGAGCCGCCGTGGAGCCGACGACTGCCACGGAACCGTCCCGGTCACCCAACCAGTTTGGACGGGGAGGAACATAATAGGGTTCCGCGGCTACGGCAACACCGATCGACCACTGTGCCATGGTTTGCAGAAAAAGGTCCTGCGCCGCGGCACAGTGGTTCAGGTTAGTCTGGACAAGGAGGTTGGAGACTTGGGCCATTACTCGACCGTCTCTACAGCCTCCTCCATGGGCGACGGTATAGACGCACGAACGACGTCAGAAGCAGCCTGGGCCGACTGGCTAGCCCCTGACGCCTGCCGAGAACTGCGGGGAGGTTTGCAACCCCCCTGCCCAATCTGGTGATTGGCGGGTTTGTTACCCGCCGCACACGCGGGGCAGTGAGGGGCAGCAGAACAATCTGCCGCCTTGTGCCCCGGTCGACCGCAGCGGAAACATAATCCGCTGCAGTCGAAACAACTGACACACTTGGCGCGTGTGTGCCCCGATGCCAGGCATTTGTAACACCTCATCGGTCTCGCCGCCAGGACTGTGATCCTAGCGCTCACGAAACCGATGAGCAGCCTGCCGGCGTCGCCCAACATTTTGGCCGACGCTACGGGACAGCTGACCCACACTGCGCCAAGTCCTCCTGGACCGGGGCGGATGGTGCCGACCCTAATGTTGTCCGTGTTGCAACCCGTCTTCTCTCTTACTGCAACACGGACATCCTCGGCCGTTATGGAGTCGTCCAGGCCCGAAATGCGCAATTCTGCGCACTTGGTGGGCCTGGCGATCTTGACACCATCCGTAGCCGTAAACATACTTCGCAACTTCTCGGCAATTGTGTCCGCCGTCTTAGCACCTTCAGCCCCAGGGAACTCGAGGACTCGAGCTCCCGTTTGTGCGAGGCGCATTCTGACACCTACTGTCCCGAAATCGCGTGCGAGACTGTCCCGGGCTCTTTTGAATATGGCCGCGTAGGACAGCCCGCCGCTAGCTGCCTCCGGCGAAACGGTGACTACCACAGCCGCGCTTTTAGGCGCCTGTAGTTTGCGCGGCGTCTTTGTGGCAGCCACCGCAGCCGATGGCGCCTGCGGGGTAGAGGCTGCTTTTTGTGCAGACTTCTTACCCCGTTTTCGGGACTTTTTAGCCCCCCCGACTACCTGCCAACCATCCGTGGAAGGGGCAGATATGGAGGGAGCACTTGTAGAGGTGCCAGATACAGCGGTTGGAGTGGGGAGCGGAGGGAACTCCGCCCCAGCCCTTGCCGCTGCTTTGGTCCCTGACCTCAGTGCAGGCGTCCGGGCTGTTGCCCTGGCCGCCTGCCGTGCCCTCGTAGGAATTGCAGGAGCAGCAGAGACCGCCGCCGCCGCCGCGTAGGACACGCGGCCGGTCGCAACGGGAAGCGATGCTGATACCGATGCAACCTTCGCTTTATGGGCCGCGAGCGGCGGCCGGACAACAGGGGCTGGTGGCAGCCTTCCCTCCAGACCAGCCAGACGCCCGTCCATCATGCGCCATACTGCATCTGTTATTTGGCGCAGATGGACATCAGGAATGCCACCGAGGTTGGAAGAGGGGGCAGGCTGAGATGGGGACGTGACCGGATCCTCTGTCGGGCGATGCGCCCGGAATTGGGCGAACTGAGCGCTGAGCTCAGCCACTTGCCCCGTCAGACGATCGTTGGCGGCTTGGAGACGAGCCACGTCCCCGATGAGGGTATCCACGACCCCCGCGATAGCGGAAGAGGAGTCCTTAAGGGCTTTCACAAAAGAGCCCTTAAGGTTACTCGACTTGGTGGCCACTTTGTGAATAATGGCCACCGCCGCATTCGCTCTCTCCTGCATGAACGATGGTGTTTGAGGAACCGAATCCCCCACCATCGGTTCCTTTATTTTTAGCAGGAGATCAGCGATCTCCTCCTCCGCTAAAACTTCGCCGTCCGCCCTGACCCGTCTATAGGCTTCCGCCTTACAGAAGACGGAGCCTGACGGGGCCGAGATCGGGGTTCGCGACCTCCCTCTGCGGCTGCTTGCTACCTTAGGAGGCAGCATCTCCTGGGATGTATCGCTCTCCTCATCCCTGGAGCGTCCGCGTTTTCGGCTGTCACTCGGCTCCGTCTCCATGTAGTCCAGCATGTCCGTCCTCGCATTGGAGCTTCCGCCCGCGGTAGATCTGGAGCGTAATCGCTCCGATGTTCTTCGGCTCCCAGCAGTCATAATAACTTCTGGGAGCCCCACCGAGGTAGGCATCCCAACCAATGCTTCCTCGTCGTTGGAACAGAAGTCCGCCCTTGCACTTTTCTGCTTCCTGCCATCTATCTCCTTCTTTCCTTCCTTAGTTTTTGTATTTTTAATTTGAATTTCCATAATTGAACCCACGAGATGGGGAGAAGAAAGGTCGACCCGGGCAGAGATCCCCAATACCCGGGCAAGCGTAAATTTGTGCCCAACCGAGGGGTCCGCAGGTGCCCCGGCTGGGAGTGCGCTTACGACTGAACTACCCATCAGCCATGCATCCCCTGGTCACGCACCAGAACACGGGATTCGGGGTAATTTTTTAGAGAGGTTTTCTTCCTCGCAGTCCAGGCGGCTAAGCCAAGACCCTCGACCCCGATTGGAGTCGCGAGACTCCAACTCGGGATTACGATATGCCGACGGAGGCAGGGAGACTACGTCTCCTTATGCCTGCTCGGTGGCAGTGTAAGTGCACACCGAGCCCGTCCTACCTTTTCCACCGCTGAGCGGAGGAACTCCGACCCTAGAAAGGGTCCCACCATTGTGATTTTTTACCGAGGTTTTCCTCCTCAATGCTCCGAAGAGCGAAGAACCAACAGAGGATCCGACGAACACGCCCGCTCTGTTGGACCAAGTCTCGGCCGAATTGCCGAAGAAATGGTTTTCTCTTCGTGCTAGAATATTAGCCGTTGGCAGTGATGAACACCATCGCCAACGTTACCAGGGTGCACCACGTGGAGGTTTTCTAGCCGAGCACCCCAAACCAGGACGGCCTAGATTAACATATCTACAGTAAGTGAATGACAAAGTGAGAATCGTGGCCTATCAGAAGTGTAAACAGATTGCAGAAAACAGTGAAGAATGGTGATTGCTCAACCGATAAGGGCTTGGCTTGGCACTTAGATTGAGAGAGAGAGAACTGTAATTGTATGTAATTGTATGCACTTTTTATTTATATTTTAATTACGTTAAAACTTTTATATGAATAAAGAACCGAAGTGTTTCTACCTGACTGCAGTATTATTTATCACACAAAACTAGTGAATCACTGATATCTTAACGAATGTTACAGACATGACTACGTGTTTAGAGTATCGAAATTACACCCTCAGGGGCGATAAACTGTCTACTTGCGAGGGATATCGAAGGAGAAGGTGAGTCTTATTGAAACAACGATGAAAAACTGGCACATCGTAAAATATTTTATCTTCTCGAATCTTGAAGGCCCGAAACATAAAGCAGGCATTTTAGCTTACCTTTTTTATCAGTTGAGAAAATGTTTGAGAAAAAGTTTCAATGTATATTTTTCTTATTCCATACAGCTACATGTAGAAATATTGGGGCCAGTGTTTTAGAGTGAAAGATATATAAAAACTAAGAGAGTAAGACGAATATGAATAATGATAGACAGCCAACTGTACTATACTAACAAAAATATACTAACTGTTTATGATACACATAGTTCATCACTAGTGAACTTTAATAATTTTAATACAATTTGAAATAAACACGTGCTACAATTTCAGTTCAATTTTTTTTTTCTTTATTTATTTATTCTTTATTGTACACTCATTTCATTTTATTTACTAGCTAGGAAATAACATGTACAAAGGTGAGCTTACCCCAAACTTTAGTTTTCTTCCCGCGAACCTTAAGAGTGAATAGAGGATAGTTTAAAACGTAGAGGTAAAGTTACGTGTACTCGAAAAAAAATTATCTAATTTGAACAATGACAATATTCATATGTATAAAAATAAATGTGATTATACAATAAAGTGTACATGAATATAGTTATATATACATACTTGGCCCTTAGTGCATATATATACATATATAGACACTAAGGGCTAAGTTATTGATGAGAGAGATAAAACAATTATAGTGTCCCAAAAAGTGTTTGAAAATAAATTTATGAAACGATTAACATTTAATTTATTCAAAATCCTTTAGATGTTGTGGGCTTCTATAATAAATCTATTACAATTGATTTCGGCGGTTAGGCAATTTCGAAGTTTAAAAATTTAGGAAAAGGTTCGGTGAAATGTACGTTGGTTAGGGATGGTGGCAGCACTTTCTAACTTGGTATAAGAGGATTGTTCCCGATTTAAAGAAGATTAAACACTGCGGAGGTCAATGTTTCACTACGTTTTATTAGCTGCGGGTCGGGCATCTCGTCGAGAAGTACCTCGGGGACGATGAGGCAGAATAAAGCGTTCTTGGGTACTTCTAGTCTTTTCGTTGGGTGTTAAATATAAGCAATTAAATGTTAAATGACTGACCAATTTTTAATATTCAACAGTTTCATTGTTACTACATTTTATTCTTTTAAACTGTGATAACATGCCACGATTGATTAACAACATCGTTTTTCATACTTTATGTAACTTTTGTTTACACAAGGTATTTTAACACTAAATATCTGAAAATAATAAGCTTAGACGTCATCAGGTATGCGTAATAACTGCCTCATGTTAAAGTATTATAGAAAAATATATAGCATGACATTTAGTTTGTGTACCTATCTGTTTTATGTACGTTATTATCTATGTTAACACAGTCTCTTCTCATTACGTATGCACACACAGGTGTATAGTTATAGAGTATTTACGATACCATAGAGTTTGCTGAGATAAGTTAACGGTTATAAGATTGGGAATAAACAAAACGAAGAACAACTTATTACACGTAAAAGTTGGATATTTGGCTATCGCATTTCCATACTTTATGAGGGCTTGAAACAATTTATTGAAGAAAAGCACATACGTCGTTGATTGTATGATAATAAGTATTTCTACATGTATTACCAATATCAAATATCAATTGCGGGTATAAATATTACGTTATTATGTTAAGAATAATACGTAAATGATCACGAGGCCGTAACTTGGTGATTAAAGTATTAACTTTCTATTTATCTTTGATATTTTTGTAGAAAATTAATGTGTAAACAAAACTATAAACTCTGTTCTAGTTCTGAAATGTGGCAAACGTATTTCCTGATTAAATTGGTAACTTTTCACCAGTACGTGAAGTAACGTTGACGATAGTTGTTTTTTCTGTGTGGGTGTTAGTATGACTATTAACAATGATGAGATGTGTCCTGTATTATATCTACAAAATGATATTACTCAAGTCTAGATATGAGTATTTATTGTTATATCTTATTTGCGGGAGAATATATAATTTAAAAACTTAAACACATTTAAGTTATTAAATATCATTTTCTCCCTTTTCTTCAACCACAATAATGCCGCAGACAATAGCTGTATAATTTTCTGTGGGCTAACGATACGTAATTATTTTGCAGAGGTTCTTTTGTATTTGAGTAATGTAATGTACTCTAGACACGCACGTACATTGTACCCATTGAGTACTCTTAAGGTTTGTTGTTAACATTTTTTATATAATCTCTTTGTCCCTTTTTATATTGTAATTGTATTTTGTATTGCAGAATTTGTATTACATGTATATTTTGTACCGTAAACTCAATGGCCAAAAAAAAGGTTTTTATGAAGTAATCTACTGTGTAGTTCTTTGTTTAATTACTTTGTTTATTTAACTGGTTCGTTGGTCTAGCGGTAGTATATAGGATTGCAGGTCATGAGGTCCTAGGCTAAATTGCCGGATCGGGTCGAAAAAAGTGCTATTGAGCTTTTCTGATTATGAATATGCTTAAAACATATTATAATATGTAGTCATAATCATAAACACATCATAATGTAGCCCAGATTTTGGAAGTTGTAGTTCTAACCCTCGTATCGCGGAGAGTACGTAAAGCCGACGGTCTTGCGCCTGATCTCTCCTCGGTCCCATAGGATTATGAGAGTAAGGAAACAGAGAGTACACGTCTGTGTTTGCGGATTTACTTTTGTACTACAATATCTCTTGCGTAATGGGCCGATGTCCATTGAGGCCGACCACCATGGGCCAGCCAAAGTAGACTAGGAGTACACCAGCATTATTTACTTTTGATAACTAAAATCCGATGACAGCACCTGCATTAGGAAATTGACTCAAATGCAGTAGATTTTGGTCAGAAATCTTATCGAGACTTATTTTTCAAAGTTGTAGTGCCGGTGCTCTGTAACCCATAATAATATAAGCTAGGCTTAGTTTGCATCGATTAAGACAACGCCAATACTACAAGACCCAATTGCTTTTCTCATTTGTTTGTTACATAAACGAAATATATCATATTTTAATTTCATTTTAGTACCAAACTACATGGTTGATTGCTAAAAGAAACAAGTGAATAATCGAAACGAAAAACAAACGAAAATCAAAGAGTATTTAGTGTTTTAAACGTATTTTTTATTAATCTACTTCGACTAGGTCTCGTGACGTTTGTATGTGTATAATACATAAGACACAATTGGTATCTTTATTAGTTTCAAACCTCGGGCAGTTAATTGCAAAACTTCGCTATTAAAGTTATACCTATTATTATTAAAGTTATTATCTACCTTTTAACATTACAAAGTTAATTGCTTTTGACTTCTGCAGTTCTCCATGAAGGTAATATAAACTTTTACAGAAATATTTAATATATGACGTATACACTTGACATTGCGTCCAGCTGTATAGACTGTAGAAATACCATTTCCAGTAAATCTTGTAAAGGCTATTCAAGATTCATATTCGAGAAGTCATGGGTGCTCATGGGGTAGAAACGGACTTTTATCTCACCCTTGGGTTATTCGCTAACTCGCTAACCCTCTGTAAAATATATATATATTACAACAAGTTTCGTATGCTATCTACTATTATTTGTACTGTAGATTAATGGCACTTGATGGATTTTACTACACTTATACCACAATGTTTATTTTATTAAGTCTGTCTGGTTTTGTCTAACGGCATATTCAAAGGGTGTTATGATATATATCTGCTATTATTTTAGGTTTTAAATGCATTTCCTTTAATATTGTATTTTCTTTAATCTAGTGGTTAGTCATCCTGACTGAGAAGCCGGAGGGTTTAATTCCGCCTAAGACAAATCTTTGTTTGATTAACACGATCATTTCTTCTGTATCCAGTTGTAATTTATCGATATAATGTATGTATTTAGAAATATATAAGTATCTGAATCAACAATCTGATTAGTGTAGTACAGAGTTTGGGATCAGATGGCCGTGTGTGAGATGTATGAGGATACTATTATTATATATATAATTAAACAAAGGTTTTTGAAAGTTTTTATAAATGAAGGATCGATTGTGATTACACACAAATGCAAATTCAATTTCGTATTTCAGTGTTTGTCTTCTATTTTATCTTCGATAAACGATTCATTTTAAAATGTGGTAACGATGTTTCATATGGTTCGTGAATTGTATAATAAAAAATGTACCCACCACGACGTATGTTTCGGCATTTTGAAATCGTTTAATTGTTAAGTTGATCGGTAGAGTGTGAAACAGAAGCTTCGTTTTTGGGACATGTAAATTTCACGCTAATTCAAATTAACGCTTGCTATTGGTCAATATATAATATCTTATTAATCTGTAATGTTTAGCTGAAATATGTGTTCAGTTGTTTGTGAAGTTAATAACAATGTCCGTTACTTCTGGTTCGAAGTAAATATAGCAGGAGGCATTATTTGAACGACAAAGTGATTTTTACACTTGTGGTATTCTTGTTAATGTGCAAAAAATAAGTAATTCTTCATTCCAAAAAAACATTTCAGCTCAGTTATTTAGTCATAGTCATTAAGACTGCGCGTATGGTGTAGTGGTTTAAGCGGTCACCTCGTCTCTTTCTACTGCGCTGAGTGTCGAGGATTCAAACCCCACATGTGATAACACGTTGTGTGATCCACAAATTGTTGTTCTGAGTCTGGGTGTTCTTTGTGTCCTTTTCATGTATGTTGTATGAGTTGTCTTTAAAAAAAGATGTTAAAATGTGGATAGATATATTACTTCGTTATATCAGTTAACAAACCTTTTTGCTTGATGGTCAGAGTTTTTGGAGCGAAAAACTTGTTTTGTTTTAAAGATATATGCAAAGAAACACGGAAAGTAAAACATTATTAGAAATAAACATTGCAATAATTCATTAGCGTATTACCTACTGGGTATATATAGTTAAAAAGATCAATAAACTATAGTTTTTAAACATTTATAACTTAGTCATAAATTATTCAGAACATATTTCATCACAAAACAAACTTACTTTAACATCGGCTTACGTACTGTTGGCCTATTACAATGCAAAATACAAACAATACAAAAGTGGTAATTTTAAAAACGTTATTAACCTCTACAATATAAATAAAACGTAGGTATAATGTTACTACGAAAGTATATTGCGTAATATCTCGTAGAATATTTATCTGAAATAATTTTCCTTTATAGCCTGTGGTACAGATTACAGTTTTTACAAATAAGTTGCAAAAATTCTTTCCAAATTTAAAAATTTTTCAATCATTAAAACTTGTTCGATTGTGAATGTAAATCAGTAATCGATCGAGCAGTACACGTGTTTATAATTAATTAGAATTAGAATTTTTAACGTAACATGTGTAACATTCTCCTGTCGGTACATTTACAAAATTATAAGCATCAATATTATTGTTAGGGGCCCTATAGATTGACGTAATGATCAATTTTCGTTTATGTACGCACTTTGAAAACCCAAATCGGGTAAAATAATAAATAGCGCTGTGTTTGCACAGCTTGTCCGTTTTGTTATTTGCTCCAGTTCAGGCAGTTTTAACAATAAAGAGGGTTTTGAAACTAGCAGTGTTGTGTGAAACAGCGTCGATGTAGTCAACCATGAGGTCTAAAGTGATATTATTCTGTGCATTGCTTTTTGGATTTAAATTTGTTGGTAAGCATTTGTATGTTAACTTTTCAATGTTAGTAAATAAACACATTTACATTTAGATATCTGAACGGTTTGGGTGGGGCGATTTAAACGCACGCAGTTTGTGACCACATTGTTAGTCATAGATATTTATATAATTTGTAATAATTCCAATCTTTTGAGTAGACACGTTTAATAATGAATAATTGAGTCGTGGTAAAAATATATGAAACAATCGTTCTTTTTTTTCAGTATCAATTCCTTTTGATGAGGAATTGGGTAAACAAAGAGCGTTCCAATCGAATAAATGGCAAGGAAACGTAAACACAGCTGAACAATATCATGGTTCTGATTTCACACGAGCTCATAGCGTAAATGCTATGACTAATCCTGCACAACAATTTTCGACTGATCAAAAATTTGAAACTAATCGAGGAAGACAGCATAATGAAAATTATGACAATAACTTTTCTCATTCTCTGCATTCCTTACCAGCAATAAGTAACCCAGTAAACGTTGCTCCAGATGGTTCCAATGATTATAGAAAAGATGAGTTTGCATCACGAATTGATTCTTTTCCTATTAGGAACCAGCGTCGCCCAATTAGAGTGGACAATCAGTTTACCCAACAGAATAGGCAGTCTATTAGCCGGTTCGAAAAGCCAACAATGGATGCAATTGATAATGTGGCTGCTGCTCATGGAAGCTTGCTATCTGTACAAAAACCATACTTCAACTCAGGCCGGGCTATACAGTCACCACTGGTCAATAGTCAACATTATTACGCCAATAACTCATACCCAAAAGATTTCCATTATCATCCAGTGCCACAAAAATCTGGAAACATTAGATATGTGGCTCGTACTAGGCCTAATCCTGAAACACGCGTTAGACCCGTGCATTATGAAAATTATCATGAGGCACGTGAACACAATATCAATATAGCAAAATCAGGACATAATGCCTATTTTGAAAAAGTTCCAGCGTTGTCTAGACCTCACAATCCTTATGTTTATGAAAATTATAACCTGCCTGCTTTAAAAGCGCTGAATGGACCCGGAAGTTACATCGGTCCACCAGCATCTAAAAATATTGATAACATTAATGTCGCACCTATTAGTGCAGGAGTAAATAATTTCCATAAAAGATATATGGCACATCATATTAGTCCATCAGCACGACGTTATCCTCCTGCCAATCCCAGGCATAACGGGCAGCTTTTACATACTTACAGGCATATGGAAAATTCTAATATCCGTTCTCAACCAAATAACGCACGTAACGTTTACCATCCAGTAGTACCGCTTGATGTACCATTAGATGAAAGTGAAAGCACTAGATATATTCAGAAACCAGTAATTAAAAAGGCACCAAATAGCTATATACCTCTAAATACTTACAATGTAAATCCTATCACACAAAATGATTCTGCTCCACCTAATACTGAAATAAATGGTGAAGTCTTACTGAATCTTACAAATGACAATGGAGCTTCAGATACAACGGTTGATGATAAAAAAACTAATATTTCATATGAAGAAGAAGACCCAAAAGAAAATATTTATAATTTACCTGAGGGTAAGTGTATCAAACATTTATTTGTTACCCAAATAAATATTAAAGTAACTTTACAAAGATCTATGATACAATTTTATGTGGGCTGAATTATAAAATATAGTAGTAAACACATTATTAAGTTTATTACTATATACACAATTAAATTGCTTGTCTGTTCCAAAAGCTTCAAAAGAATTCAAATTTTCACTGTGCTAATGACAATGTTTTTTTTTCAGGCTATAACTCGAGAGAGTTAAATTTGGGTAAAATAAAAAAGAATTTTGCTATAATATATCCAAATGGCACTGTTGAACCTGTAAATCACTTGGATACAGACGATGATTCTGACTATACGGTAGTAATTAATGATAAGTCACTTGTACCATCACCACATGTAACCTCCAATTTTCCTCCAGGAAGTAAACAACCGATGTCAAACATTCAAGACTCTTTTCCCGATAAGACAAATGAGTATGATTCATCAGGGACTTTCAATAATAGTAATTATAATAAACCACTATTGCACGTTCATGAGGCCAATAATTCACCACTACTATCACAGCCGCTAAATGATAGTCATGTTTATAATTCGTCATCAGTACCAGAATTACATCAAAATCAAGATATCACTACATCACCATTGTTGGAACCAACAATTTTAGATAAAAACTCATTCTCTGGGTCCTTTGAAGATTATAATCCATTATTGGGACCATTGCCCTCACACGGGAATAATTATAACAGGGATTCTGAGCCTCATGAGAATAGTCACAGTCTATATAACTCAAATAAAAACTACGGCTATTCGAGGTGGCCATCTAAACTTTTGACACATATATCACCAACGGGTATAGAAAACTCAACTACTCCTGCTTCTGATGATGCAATGATACAAGAATTTCTAGATTCACTTTCTATTAAGTCTGATGAAGAGCAGCTACTTAGTGATAGTAATTATTATGCACCAAAAGATACTACTGCAAGTTATGATAATAACTATCCCATTGGTCATGCCACAGCGCCACCTTCACATTTACACACAGTAATATCTCCTGGTATATATAAATCTACTAGTTCAGGCTCAGATAACATAGAAATCCAAAAACATCAGGAGTCACACACTCTTATAACTTCATCAATACTACCTCCTGGTAAACATGAAGAGCTCTTTCAAGACATGACGACAGCTATACCGCTAAGCAGTGATTCAGATAATAATCCAAGTGAGTTTAAATATTTTTTATAGTTAGTATAACCATATATTATAACACAGAATGTTTTTTGTTTCAAATAATTAAATTTATAGTCTTTAATCCTATTCGCTTTAATTATATAGCTTTAATTATACAGGGAACACTCCAGAAGATCAAGTTATCACGATATCGCCAATAGAATTGATCACACATAATGTGAAAAATAGTTCGTCACCAACTCTAGAAGATAAAGAGTCTCTGGAACTAGAGAACGTCAATACTAGAAAAAAGCTGGGTAATTCTGATCATGTTTCAAAATCTTACGATACTACAACATCGTTACCTAATAATAGAGATAATTTGCATAATATTGATACTGACAGTATCGATAATGTTTTAACGCAAGCTACCAATAAAACACAAACCGAAGAAAACAGTATTAAATCAGGTGAGCGAAACATTGAAGTTTATAAAAATAATCAATAGTTATTTATATAATTGCAAACGCATTAAACGTAATTGCTGTTGAAATAAATTTTGCAAGCTGCTTTAGCTTCAATATTTTTTGTTCAATCAGCATGTAACGATTTCTTAGCAAATACTGGTGATCCAGAAAAATATGATGATAACACAGCAGCTCCTACAAATCAGAACGATGTAAATACAGATAAAACTACTGGATATAATTCATTAGAACTGAAACCACCTAAAAGTGGGTTAGAAATAAAATTAGATATACCTAACGAATCCGATGGCACTCTCTACATAAAAATTGATGGTCCCGATGGTTATACAGGTGATGCTACTCCATATTTCAAAACTGATTCTTCGAAATTAATTTAATATTATATATTTCAAAAAAATTTACTAAAATATTGTCCGAATAGGAAATGAAGATACATCAAGTGATGACACATTATTAGTATCCATTACAAGACAAAATAACAGTGATATCGATTTAATAACAGTGAAAAATGGTGCTGATGGACATGAATATTTTAACACTGACCATAAAAATGCAGATGAAGCTGATTCCGCAAAAAATTTGAAGCTTGGTGTGTAGTTCGCTATCTTGTGTATTATAATAAAACATTAACTGACAACTTATGATGGCCTTACTTTTTACAGATTTATCAAACGCTTTAGTGATACTGAATGGAACGACCGATAAAGATTTAAACCAACTATTGTCGAGTGACTCTAAAATAAACTTGTTTATATTTCAAATGCCTTGTCAAGATGAGGCAATAGTGGAAAAATCTAAAGAAACAACCATTTATCCAAATGGAACTTGTATTGAGTTATTGACAGAAACTCGATGGAAGAATAAAGACGGTAAACAAAGAAGTTGAAAATAATGTATTTGGTACTTAATACGTACTAAAAACATGATTTTTTGTAATGAAAAATATAATATATGTAGGTCTTCCTTGGTTATTTTATTTTCATTGAGTTGTTTTTATTTTAGATCCGTCCCCGGTGATTATAACAATGAAGAAAATTTACGGAGATGGGAAATGTAATTGATATAGTTTAATGTATTGTGAGTATAAAATTAGACGAATATGAACTTTTGTTAACTTTTTGTTTTATTTTATTTCGTTGAAATTTAATTATCATTAAAGTTATTTCTTGCTTACTTTATAAATTTTATTTGCTTTATTTGTGCCGACTTCTGCATACAGCGCAACAAAAAACATACTTCAACGCCATTTACCGAAGACACATCGAACTAAAGAGTGAATGCTAATTCTGTATCGCGATATAGAAATTGTCGCAACAAATGTATACAACTTTCCAACTAGAATTGTAGGGCCACCACCCACCACCCACCAGGCATGATTACCTCGCCTGGTCAGGGAATCCTCTGTATTGGAAGGACGTGACACTGGAAACAGTGACTCTTATTTATTCATATATATATTGCTAATACTAACGAAGCTTCATTTGAAGTACCTAATTAAGAACTACGGAACTGTGCAACTTAAGAATATCTAAAATAAATATAACTTAAAAAAACTAAAAAATACGCTAATAAAAGTCGGTTACGCACAAACAAACAAACATACAGGTGAAGCTAATAAATGCGTGTTATAAAAGTCCGTGATGGTATATGTCTATATCTTACACATGGGGTATGTGTAAGGTACAGCAACCATTTTTATGTCTTCAGATTTAATTTGCTTGTGGGTTATACTTTCAAAGTTATTTTCACCAATATAAAAGTCATCCTTCTTCAGTTGTATACGTTAGATAAAAAATATTAATATAAATATGAGATTGTTTTTTATAGCATATTATTATAATGAATAGCTTCGAAGATATCAGAGAACTAAAATGTATTGGCAGAGTGTCAAAGTCGATGGCACCTGCAGGTCGCCAGTTTAAAATAATTAAAACCAAATACAAACCTATAATTAATTTCGTTTCAAATGACAACAATATATTCTTGGATGATAAAGGATTTAGAGTTATTAAGCTATATTAATAGTTCACTCAGGCTAGTACAATTGGCAGTTACTTTATCAATCAATTTATATTGGTAGTAGTACGAAAAGTAGTACCTAGAACGAAATCTCTTTGTTATTATCGCTAGAAATTATCTGGCGCTCGAAGTTCGACCATTTTAAATAATTTGTTTCATTTCATTTTCACTTTGCATTTCGGTTTTGTACTATCCTAAGTCGAAATATATTCTTGGACAATCTCTGTATATAGTGTTTTTTTTTGTAATTAGTTTCGAATATATGCATGTGATGTTTACCTTTGTCTTTCTTGATTAAGACCTAGCACTGTTTGTTTTGTACGAATGTTTTAGTGTGGTAATTACTGGTACACCAATAAATAAATACTGGCCGACATATAGCTTCCTTTATGTAACTTTTTTACCTATTACTAACTTTATAACATATGTTGTTTTTTGGACAACCTTGGGAGAGGCCTATGTCTATTAGGGGTGCTTGGATAGAAAACCTCCACGTGGTGCACCCTGGTAACGTTGGCGATGGTGTTCATCACTGCCAACGGCTAATATTCTAGCACGAAGAGGAAACCATTTCTTCGGCAATTCGGCCGAGACTTGGTCCAACAGAGCGGGCGTGTTCGTCGGATCCTCTGTTGGTTCTTCGCTCTTCGGAGCATTGAGGAGGAAAACCTCGGTAAAAAATCACGATGGTGGAACCCTTTCTAGGGTCGGAGTTTCTCCGCTCAGCGGTGGAAAAGGTAGGACGGGCTCGGCGTGTGCTTACACTGCCACCGAGCAGCCATCAGGAGACGTAGTCTCCTTGCCACCGTTGACAAATCGTAGTCCCGAGTTGGAGTCACGCGACTCCAACCGGGGGCGAGGGTCTTGGCTTAACCGCCCGGACTGCGAGGAAGAAAACCTCTCTAAAAAAAATCCCCGAATCCCGTGTTCTGGTGCGTGACCAGGGGATGCATGGCTGATGGGTAGTTCAGTCGCAAGCGCACTCCCAGCCGAGGCACCTGCGGACCCCTCGGTTGGGCATAAATTTACGCTTGCCCGGGTATTGGGGGATCTCTGCCCGGGTCGACCTTCAGTTCTCCCCCTCTCGTGGGTCTCATATGGAATCTATAAACTTAAAAACTACACCAAATAATAAAAAAGAAGGACAGAAGGAGAAGAAAAACACGAAGGAGGGAAAAGCAAGGTTGGACAACCTCTCGTCCGAAGTGGAAAGCGTAACGATTGAAACGCCTACCTCGGTGGGGCTCCCAGAAGCCATTATGGCTACTGGGAACCAAAGAACATCTGAACGGATACGTTCAAGATCCACTACGCACTCCAGTGCGAGGACGAATGCACTGGACATCATGGAGACGGAGCTGTGCGACAGCCGGAAACGCAGACGCTCCAGGGATGAGGAGAGTGACACATCCCAGGAGATGTTACCTCCTAAGGTAGCAAGCAACCGTAGAGGGAGGTCACGAACCCCGGCCTCGGCCCCGTCAGGCTCCGTCTTCTGTAAGGCGGAAGCCTATAGACGAGTAAGGGCAGACGGCGAAACCTTGGCGGAGGAGGAGATTGCTGATCTCCTGCTAAAAGTCAGGGAGCCGATAGTGGGAGACTCAGTTTCCCAAACATCATCCTCCAAGCAGGAGATAGCAAACGCGGCGGGTCGAGTAATCTCAAGGGCTCCTTTGTGAGAGCCCTTAAGGACTCCTCTTCCGCAATTGCAGGGGTCGTGGTGACCCTCATCGGGGACGTGGCTCGTCTCCAGGCAGCCAACGATCGCCTCACGGGGCAAGTGGCTGAGCTGAGCGCTCAGTTCGCTCAATTTCGGGCGCATCGTCCGGAAGATGATCTGGCCCCGTCCCCGTCTCAGCCTGCTCCGTCTCCGTCTCCGTCCCAACCGGCTCCGTCTCCCAACCTCGGTACCATCTTTGATGTCCATCTGCGCCGAATTACAGACGCAGTGTGGCGCATGATGGACGGGCGTCTCGCCGGCCTGGAGGCGAGGTTGCCTCCAGCCCCCGTTGTCCGGCCGCCGCTCGCGGTGCATAAGCCGAAGGTCGCATTGGCACCGTCAGCGCTGCCCGTTGTGAGCGGTCGCGTGACCTATGCGGCGGCGGCGTCGTTGCCTGCTGCTCCCGCAACAGCTCCGAGGGCTCGACGAGCGATGAAGGCAGCAGCCAAGATGGCTAGACCGAGGTCAGGGACCACGGCGGTAGCAAAGGCTGGAGCGGAGTTCCCTCCGCTCCCCACTCCAACCGCTGTACCTGGCACCTCCACCTGTGCTCCATGCACCGATGGTTGGCAGGTAGTCGAGGGAGCTAAGAAGTCCCGAAAGCGGGGTAAAAAGGCTGCAGATAAAGCAGCCTCTACCCCGCAGGCGCCGTCGATTGCGGTGGCTACTGCGAAAAAGCCGCGCAAACTGCAGGTGCCTAAAAGTGCGGCTGTGGTGGTCACCGTAACACCGGAGGCGGCTAGTGGCAGACTGTCCTATGCAGCCTTATTTAGGAGGGCCAGGGACAGTCTCGCCACTGATTTCGGGACTGAAGAGGTCAGGTTGCGCCTTGCCCAGACGGGAGCTCGAGTCCTCGAGTTCCCCGGGGCTCAAGGTGCAAAGACGGCGGACAGGTTCGCCGAGAAACTGAGAGGAATCTTTGCAGCCACGGATGGTGTGAAGATCGCCAGGCCTGTCAAGTGCGCAGAGTTGCGCATTTCGGGCCTGGATGACTCCGTAACGGCCGAGGATGTCCGCGTTGCAATTAGCGAGAAGAAGGCTTGCAACGCGGACAACATCAGGGTCGGCACCATCCGCCCCGGTCCTGGAGGGCTTGGCGCAGTGTGGATCAGCTGTCCGGTAGCGTCGGCCAAAGTTTTGGGCGACGCAGGCAGGATCCTCGTCGGTTTTGTGAATGCCAGAGTCACTGTTCTGGCGGCAAGACCGATGAGGTGCTTCAAATGCCTAGCATCCGGACACACACGCGCCAAGTGCGTGAGTTGTATTGACTGCAGCGGACTATGCTTCCGCTGCAGTCGACCGGGGCACAAGGCGGCAGAGTGCTCTGCCGCCCCTCACTGCCCGGCTTGTGCGGCGGGTAACAAGCCCGCCAATCATCAGATTGGGCAGGGGGGCTGCAAACCTCCTCGCGATTCTCGGCGCACGTCGGGGGCTAGCCAGTCGGCCCAGGCTGCCTCCGATGCCGTTCGCACGTCGACGTCGTCGCCCATGGAGGAGGCTGTAGAGACAGTCCAGTAATGGACCAAGTCGCCAGCCTCCTAGTCCAGACGAACTTGAACCACTGTGCTGCGGCGCAGGACCTTTTCCTGCAAACCATGGCACAGTGGTCGATTGGTGTTGCCGTAGCCGCGGAGCCCTATTATGTTCCTCCCCGTCCAAACTGGTTGGGTGACCGGGACGGTTCCGTGGCAGTTGTCGGCTCCACGGCGGCTCATTCCCCGCCCTTGTCGCTAAGAGACAAGGGCACTGGATATGTTGCTGCCGAGTGGGGGGGAATCACTATATATGGTGTATACTTCTCCCCCAACCGGAGTTTGAACGACTTCGAGGTTTTCCTTAACAACTTGGAAACCTCGATGCGGCGTCTAACGTCTGGGCACGTCTTAGTGCTGGGGGACTTCAACGCAAAGTCCATTGCGTGGGGTTCCCCCAGGACGGACGCTAGGGGCGAGGCCGTAGAGGAGTGGGCGGCCTCGGTGGGCCTCTGTTTACTGAACAGAGGATCCATCAACACGTGCGTGCGACAGCAGGTAGGATCGATAGTGGACCTTTCGTTCGCTACCCCTGCCCTCGCCGCACGAGTAAGGAACTGGCGCGTCCTGGAAGAGGTTGAGACGCTCTCGGATCACCTCTACATCCGATTTGAGCTCTCCCGGACCCAGGACCACAGTAGGGGTCACGCGGCGCGGCGTTCTTCTCGCTTTCCGCGGTGGGCTGTAGCCAAATTAAATAGGGACCTACTAGAGGAGGCGGCCATCGTTCACTCTTGGCTGTCTCCGCAGGCCCCGACCGAGGAGGTCGACTTGGGGGCTGGTCGCTTCCGTGATGCCATTGCGCAGATCTGTGATGCGGCCATGCCCCACATCCGAGATTGCCGGCCTCCACGGAAGGAGGTTTACTGATGGTCCCAGGAGTTGGCGGACCTCCGCGCGGCCTGTACTCGTGCCCGGAGGTCCTACACCCGTAGTCGGCGGCGACACCGTGAAGAAGGCGAGGAGGACCGGCTTCATGAGGAGTACCGAGAGGCGCGGCAAACTCTGAAGCTGGCCATCAGCCGCGCCAAAGAAATTAAGAGAAAGGAAATGCTGGAGGGTCTCGATCGTGACCCCTGGGGTCGCCCTTACCGTGCGGCGCGACAAAAGCTCCGCGCGTCGGGCCCCCCCCTTACAGAGACCCTCCAGCCCAGCTTCCTGCGGGAAGTGGTCGAGGGCCTTTTCCCACAGCGGGTGGATCACACACCCCCGTCGATGGTCTTCATGGCCGGAGACGACGGGGGAAACGAGGACAATGTTCCGCCCGTCAGGGAATCGGAGGTGGGGGCGGTTGTTCTACGGATCCGCTCTAAGAACACCGCCCCTGGGCCAGACGGGATACCTACCCGTGTGCTGGCCCGTGCCCTCGAACACATGTCGGACCGCCTCAGGGAGATCTTGGACGCTAGCTTGTCGTCCGGACGCTTCCCTGAGTGCTGGAAAAGCGGGAAGCTGGTCCCATTAAGGAAGCCGGGACGGCCTGCCGATTCGGTGGCGGCCTATAGGCCCATTGTGCTGCTGGACGAGGCGGGTAAACTGTTTGAGAGGATACTCTCTGCCCGCATCGTCCGGCACCTCTGCGAGGTGGGCCCCGATCTGTCGGACGCCCAATTTGGTTTTCGGGCGGGGCGTTCGACGGTCGATGCTGTGCTGCGCCTGAGAGCCGTTACCGAAGAGGCAGTGAGCTGTGGCGGCGTGCTGTTGGCGGTGTCGTTGGACATCACCAACGCATTTAATAGTCTGCCATTTAGCTGCATCAGGGAAGCACTCCACTACCACGGGGTGCCAGAGTACCTGAGGTGGCTTGTGGCAGACTATCTTGAGGAGCGTACCGTCGTGTACGAGGACCGAGATGGTATTCTGAGGCGGCGGCCCATGTCGTGCGGTGTTCCATAGGGGTCCGTCCTCGGACCACTCCTGTGGAATATGGGATACGACTGGGCCCTTCGAGGTCGTCTTCCCCCCGGGCTGGGCGTAATTTGTTACGCCGATGACACATTAGCCACGGCCCGGGGGGCGAACTTTCAAGAGGCGGCGCGCCTGGCCACCGTGGGAGTCTCTTTGGTGGTCGGGCGCATTGAGGCGCTGGGTTTACGGGTGGCCCTAGATAAGACGGAAGCCCTTTTGTTTCATGGGCCCCGTCGTGGTCCACCCCCCGGTGCCTCTATCGTAGTCAATTCGGTCCTCGTACCGATTAAGGCCCAGATGAAGTATCTGGGCCTGATCCTCAACGGCAGGTGGCTCTTCGACGACCACTGCCGACAGCTTACTCCAAAGCTGGTCGGCGCTGCTTCTGCTCTTGGGCGACTTTTGCCCAATTTGGGTGTAGCCAGTGTCGCGACGAGACGGCTATACACGGGGGTTGTTCGGTCAATGGCACTGTATGGTGCACCGGTGTGGGCGGCGGCTCTGACCGCCCAGAATAGGGCTCGCCTCTGGCGCCCTCAGAGGATATTGGCGGTTAGAGCCATACGCGGTTACCGCACCGTATCGACGGAGGCGGCGTGCGCGTTGGTCGGAACTCCCCCGTGGGATTTGGAGGCGGAGAGATACGCGAGTGGCGAGAGGCCGCGCGTCGAACCACGATGGCTCGTTGGTCGTCCCGGCTGGAGGCTCCACGTGCTGGCTTTGCCGCCGTGGAGGCTCTCCAGCCGGTCATCGCCGAGTGGGCAGGGCGGCAGCACGGAACCCTTTCCTTCCGACTGACGCAGATTCTTTCTGGGCACGGTTGCTTCGGGAAGTATCTGCACTCGGTCGACAGGAGGGAATTGAGTCCCGCCTGTCACCACTGCGACTGCAGTGAGGACTCGGCTCAGCACACGCTGGCGGTTTGTTCCGCCTGGGCGGCGCAGCGTGGGGTCCTCACTGCAGTTATTGGAGGAGATCTCTCGCTACCGGCCGTAATACACTCCATGGTCGGTAGCGACAGTTGTTTTACCGCGGTCGCAACCTTTTGCGAAGACGTAATTTCGCGGAAGGAGGCGGCGGAGAAGGCCCGGGAGGACAATATCCACTCGGACCCAATTCGCCGCTGACGAGCCGGGCGGCGGAGGCGCGCATACCAGCGCCTCATGCTGCCTTGAGTGTGGCCGCGGGTGGACGGGACGGGTTTTCCCCTTCATCCGCTACAATGGCCAGCCGCGAGGAGGCGACGTTCGCATGTGCCGTACGTCGCCTAAAATAGAGAGTTTACCCATAGATGGTGCTTGCATTAGCGGGCAGGCGCTGGGAGGGATCTGGATGTCGTAATAGCAGCGGTTCCCGGATCCCTCCTATCTCAGGCGCAGAGTGGCACACCGTGTGGTTTTAGTCGGTCCGATTCCGACACACCACCCCGCCTTAAACCCCGGTGGGGTGACGGCCCGAGGGGGTTTCCACACGTTAAAAAAAAAAAAAAAGGCCTATGTCTATTAGTGGACATCTTTCGCTTGAGATGACAAAGAATATAATTTTACCTAGTTCTTATTTTGATCTTGATGATATTTACCAGAGTCATAGTGGTTACCTTTATAACAGACTGGAATGTAAAAATGTAATTACTAGGTACCTAAAAAACGCAACGTATAAAGAAACAGAAAAATTGTTCATGAAAGTGACCTGAAGATGCTTGGACGCTCACACAAACACACACCGCATAGAAATACTCATACACACGTATGTAGATACACAACAGCATGCATACAGTTTTACACTACACACATTTTTGTCCTTTTTTTACTTATTTATTACCATACAATTTCTTACAAAACTTTCATAGACAAAGTACTACATTATTTTCTAAATGTTTCAAAATAATATAATTTAAGTTGCTGGAGGTAGGTGTCACACAATTCATACTAGCACAGCATCACCGTTAACTCTATCTCCAAGACATACTTAAAGGGAGAAAATATTGTATTGAAAGCAATACCCACAGACAGGATTTAAGTATTTCTCCTGAGTTATTTTTTTTATATTTTAGTTTGATATGAAGAAAATTTAGTTTGAACAATTTATCTCAAAAACTAAACAAACTTTTCTAATTCAAACTTTTACTTTAATTTCAATATTTCATATGAATGTTTGTCATGTAAAGGGTAAGTTAACTACTTATGTACATATTTATGGAATATATTTGTTATCAGTTTAATTGATTAGTTATACTCAATTGTTTCATATTTAATGTTTCAACACTCGAGGACGGATATAAAATCAAACATCGTCTGACACTAAATTAGGATATTAAATCCACATTAAATTACTAAGTGTCAGATTTTCGATTGTTAGACAAACAGTCGGTTAAGTAGTATTTATGTCACAGTAAGCGAAACTTTGAATTTTTCAATGGTTAAACAGCTGTTATCAGAAGAATAAAATTCAAATTTGAAAAATATCTGTCTATTGTTTAAAATTTTAGTTCGTGATCATATTCATCATGATCGTTATCATATTACATAAATTCGTTTTGTAATAATTGTGGTAAAGTTTACGTACTTTGTCGTTATTAAGTATTTAATTTGGTTAGGTGGGTATGGATGTTTTTAACTCGATTGAAGATTTAAGTGTCGAAAAAAACCATTTGAGAGTAAACTTTTTGTTCCGAGACAAAAAAAAAGGTTAGTTAGAAAGATATGACAGTACTTTGCATGATGGTGACCAATTTTTTTTAATACAACGTCATCTAATCCAAAGCTTAACAGATTACATAGATTTATTGAAGAAACGATACCCTCCTTGCTTATTCCCTAGTTCAGTGGGGCTGTAACAACAACTTTGTTTTTCAATTAATTTCTTTTCACTATATTGTCTCGTTATAGAATATTGTCCGCAAATGAATGAAGTCTGGTTGATTATGATATTGTACGATGATACGGAAAGACAAGTGATTAACAAACTCCAATGACGTGGTGTTACTTACCATCTGTTTTCAACTACATTACCACGACAGCTGTATTGCAACATGTGTAGTCATGTCGTAAACTATCTATTGTTTACACAGATATTATTAGAATGTGTAATAAAGGTATGTTGAACCAAAATGAATAGGTATTTAATACAAGTGTACTCTTTAAAAAACTGTTCAAAAATCACTTTATTCCTCAAGATTACACAGTCACTTACAAGGAGAAATGAAAGACTATTCACAAAAGATAAAAATAAAATGCGTGGACAGGTAGCCTATGCCGAGCTGATTTTAATTGACCTATTTTCATAATTTTCTTAACTAAT
Organism: Hypercompe scribonia; assembly: GCA_949316085.1. NCBI lineage: Eukaryota > Metazoa > Arthropoda > Insecta > Lepidoptera > Erebidae > Hypercompe > Hypercompe scribonia. The sequence goes on along the minus strand of OX438967.1, from coordinate 6,992,897 downwards.
AAAATTGATCTGTCTTCATAATATTCCAATCCTTTCGTAACTTGTGTTTTTGTTTTATCTGACGGGACATGCTTTCAAACTCTAGTCTAGTATTATGCTACATGAGATTTTCAATGTGTCTCACCGTGTTTCAAAAATATTAGATTACAACAAATCTTAGATTATAGGTCACAATGGGTAGATCCTAATGTTAGAGGTAATTATTTGAAACCTAGCATTATCTGAGATTAAGAAAATAACATCGTGGATTAAGAATACACAGTGCCAATACCCCTATTCATTCTGTGGATGTCATAAGGGTCAACTAAGGAAGACTTGAAACAAATTCAATAATCATCTGTATGGTCAGTATCGTGTAGTGTGCCAAAACCTCCTTTTGAAGGATAGGTTTATGTCCAGCAGTAGTCTACTTCACGCTGATGATAGTGACGTAGTAATGTCAAAAAACTCTTATACATAAACGAGCTATACCTAGTAAGCGTTTAGTCGGTGTAGTACATTTCGTAAGCTTTTAAGACTAACATAGAATTATAACCACTAAGTGTGTATTTAACACAGAGCAAACACAAAGATACTTACTGTGTGATGGTATAACTTTTCCTTAAAAAAATAAGGTTACCATAAACAAATATTATTCCAACCGTGAATGGTCTTGTATTTTTTACATGCCATAATAAATCTATATGATTGATTTATTGCTTTAATTTAAGATAGCTGAAATTATTTGGACAGATAGAAACCTCACGTATTATTTTAGACAAGATAAATGATTGAAGTAAATCTTGCAGAAAATGTATTGGTTGAACATAGAGGAGTGCCTAAATATTTTTTAAGGACAGAGCGAATGCTAGCAGGAACGTCGCTTAATGGTTTTTTCGAGGTACACTGGATAAATTTATCTAATATTTTTTCATTTTACAAGTTAGTTTTTTTTTTTGGGAAACTACAAAGAAAATCAGATTACATAACTTTGGAACGATTCTATGTCATGGGAGAGTTATGCTACGGTACAATCTTCTTCTTATTTCTACTTCTTAAACAAATAACGCCCGCACTTGAATTAAATCCTGTGTCGCGGGGGACTTCACAAATATATAAGAAACGGACACAAAGAACACCCAGATTCAGAAAAATAATTTACGGATCACACAGTGTTGTCCCATGTGGGGTTTGAAATCACAACACTCAGCGTAGAAGAGACCGGTGTGGCAACCGCTTGAACTTCTAGGCCAACCGTGCAATCAATTCTAACTTGACCGGAGTGGTACCAAAGCCTCCCACAGGTTGGTGATAGAGAGTTTACTCACAGATGGTGCCCGCGGTAGCGGGCAGGCGCTAGGAGGGATCTGGATGTCGTAATAGCAGCTGTTCCTGGATCGGTCCGATTCCGACACACCGCCCCGCCGTAAACCCCGGTGGGGTGACGGCCCGAGGGCGTTTCCACACGTTAAGAAAAAAAGGATCTGATGCAGAAGGCAGTTTTTCTTGATGCGGACCATATAGTGAGTCGGTTCCTGTTCTTGGAGCCCTAACCAGCGGTTTCTTGGTCCTTTTAAAATATAAGAAATAGTAGATAATATAAAGAGAAAACATAAAATATATTGATAGTATTTTTTATATAAGTAACATGTATACATGTATAAAAGGAAAAATAATTATTTATTTACGATTAAAACACATTATAATTACACATAAAACCAGGTTTACAACTTAAATTCAATATACTATTCTTACATAACATTAGTTGAGTTCTGCTACGGAAAGAAAGATTTAACTTGTGTAATGGGTACCAGGTGCGTGGTGCATTCCTTAATATGTCAGACAGTTAAGTTGCAATATAGGGCGTCATCTACTGTAATATTTTTGTTGTTTTTACTAATAGGATATCGGAGTCCAAACCTTCCCAATTGATTCTGACAAGGAGCCATAAAGGGATATGATGCACTTGTCACTCTTGAGTTGCAGATGACCAAGGACAGTGGTAGGCACTTGACATAACAGATCTGCTAATTTTCCTCTATGCCATAAAAGAAGGTACAGTAAATCACAATTTTTTAACTTAATCACGTGACTATTCTATTAGTAAGCTTTATGGTAGAGAAATCGTTTTTCTAATGACATATCAGTTCATATAAATAGCTGAAGTACTACCTTGTCAGATATTTGAAGTAACAAGACGTGGGACGATCCAATTTTCTGAAATGCTATGTCATCGGTTAACGAGCAAGGTTTATTCCTTTTATAACCAACAGTTACATATTTTTGTATTATGAGAACAGTAAAAAACGTTTCAAATATATCTATGTTAAATAAACTGTACGCGAAACTGAGCCTGGAGTGCAATCAAAAACAGCTTATGAAATTCTATCCTAGTGAGACCCTACTCACTTACAACGACAAATAGTCTTAGCTGCCTAACATGTCAGGTGGTTTGGATTAAGGGTCTTGAATGCGGTACCCTTCCAACAAATTCGCAAGACAACAAGAGATTATACTGAGTATAAGAATGAGAATAAATTTATTTCAATATATTATATATTTCTAGGCATATAAAAAAATAGAAGGCCGATCTTAAGGCCACTAACACTAAGGTACCAGATTTACACTTCATTCTCAGCTCATTAGGTACAATATAAAGATTAGAAAACTATAGAAAACAAGAGCTTATATTAGAGAGAAAACAAGAAAGAATTACCTAGAGTTATCATTATCGTCATCAACTCGCCGAAACATGTTCACTGGTGGAAACAGGTCTCCCTAACAATGAATCTTGTGGTGTTCTCATCCTGTATAGAGTTATTATCACACTGCTTAGGAGTTCAAATTAGAAATTTAAATTTTAATTTAAAGCAAAGGTTGATTTTACATTTTACAATGTAAGTATGGGTGGACCGATGTTTTAAAGCTCAAAATAGATTGAATTTCTTTAAAGTTTTGTCTTGCTGAATTTTTTTACGCTGTCATAGTGAACATAACCAGAATAACGTCGAGTTTTTTGCCAATAGTATTTTGCTACTGCATTTCAATAAATCATGTGGTTACACATGTTTTTACTTAATTTAATTAGGATAATTTGAAAGGACTTTGCTCATTACAGAATAAACCAAAAGCACAAAAGTAAGAATTCTGCCCGATCTTTTATATACTTTAGATAGGTACTTAAAGTGCGGTAAGGTTGTCTGAGGTTAGAAAAAACATGATTTTTAAGTAGATATCCATTGAAACTAAGGTTCATTTATCTTGAATAAATCTCTGAAGGATGTTGTAGCATGACGCGTTCTACCTACTACTATGTGCTTAGTTAACTCGATAATAATTTGAAGAGTTCAGTAGCAACATGCCGACTTTATTAAATCTTGCCACATTAGACTTCACTATGCTCACTTTTTTGCTTTTGTTGCTTTTATATTGCATTAAACCTTTTTTTTTTAAATCGAACCTCCCGATACAATGTCTATTTTAGTACAATTTTTTTTCAAAGGTGAAACTTTATTAAGGTAGCTTCAGCATAGGGCGAAATCGACCTGTTTAATTTTAATTAATTAGTGGAGTAAAAGTATAAGTGAATTTTATTTCGATAATAAAATCGAAAAGGAACGTAAATAAAGGGGAAACATTCAATGATTGTAAACGAAAAATTATTCAGAACGGACAAATAGAAATATGATTTGTTTGAGAAGTTTAAATGAAGTTCGTTTTTTTAACAAAATAATATGTTTAATATTTATGGGATGATAATGATAACCATCTTTTTGGGCGAGGCCTTCGCTCAGTAGTGGATGACAATAGGCTGAAGCACAAGCAAGCACGGTATGATGATGGTTTGTATAAAACTGAAGCAATTTAATGGTTCTGTAAGTACGTACGTATTTTTTAATTAAGTTCAAGTTGAACTTTGGAACAAAATGAAGTACTTAGTTTTTGATTGTACATTTTATAGGCAAGTTACATATTCTAAGTATTGGAGTATAATGAAGTAGGCATAATACGAGTAAATACACTACCAATGAAAAGTCTTGCCACTTTACAATAATAACCATACATAGTGCTATTTAATGTGAAAATTATAATAAAGTCAACTAAGTACCATGTCTACCATCGTGCTATAAAATCTATATATACTACTATATCGATGTAGCAACAAATAATACTCATCATATAAGTGTCGTAAGAAGGGAACAAACAAGAAGGAAAAAATTACTGCAAAGAGAAAATAAATTTAAAACAAATCTTACACCAATCCGTTTGGCCAGCATGACAAAACCTTCTATCTAAGAAGAAGTCTATGTCCAATAGTGGACTGTTAAAGGCTGTCGACGTGATGTGTGATTAGATGAATATGTGTACGGGACATAACACTTAAAATTACTGAAGTTAACATTAATTATCCCGTCCTTTAAAGTGGTTTTCTTTGCCTCCAGTAAGGAAACTCCTCTAAAATTTTCTAAATGGCAACAAAAAATAAATGAAATTAATTTTTCTTTAAAAGAAAGAAAAAAATGTTTAGATTATTACATAGATGGCAATTAAAAAAAAAGTATCACACGATTATTGTATGTATGTAAATATTCATAAACAATAAAGTAACATAATTCGTATTTGCTGTCCAATACCTGTAGCAATAGATAGCTATTAATTCCTGCTAAGTAGGCACGAAATTAGCAGTTAGTTAAAATTTAAGCAGTTTGTATCTATATCGTATCCGAGGCGTTACTAGAATAAGTGCCCGCCTTTGGTGAATAAATCGCTCTGTTGTCGTTGCGCAGAATGACTAGCATTTTGTATAGTCATGATAATTAATTAAACTGTGTCTGTCTTGGAACAACTTTTAATTAAGATGTCACTACTAATGCTTTACTATTATACTAGTTATATTGAGTGATTATGGTGAGGTATTAGGGTATTTAGGAAACTCTCTTCTACTAGGCGACAGCATGAACGAAGCCTCTGCTGTCATGAATACCCCTAGCTTTTAATGTAACCCTTTTCAAGTAATAAATAGAATTCCTTCATGCGCGAAATGCACAAGGTGGAATTTCATAATTAGAGTATTCGCAGTTTATATACAGTGTTATAGAATTTAATCTAATATATTAGCTTTTTTAATTAAAAATGAGTGTCCTTTACATAAAGTTCATGGGAATGAATACCTTGTAACCTAAGAACACTTTTTACCGGAACAAGAAATACTTTACGTTGAGAGACGGTTTTTTACAAGGAAGAGTAATTTAGTTTACTTCCGTTTTCAAATAAATTTTGAATAAATTAAGTGAAAAATAGTATTGCTGAGTTCAAAATACGTTTTTTAACGAGTCAGTTAATCGAGACTGTTCCGAAACTACCTCTATTGTTATTGTTTAAGGATTTTTCGAGTGTATTGAAGGCTTGCTTAAACACTGTTATAATGTTCAAAGGATCACATTGCAACCACAATCCATAGACTGTATAATTAAAAGATTAACATCATGAATAATATAAACTGCCGCCGTGAACAGTAATATATTGGTAGCTAACTAATTGGTAGCTAGCTTTACATAATGGCATGAACTTTCAACTATGATTAGTAAAACAAAATGGATGCGTAAATCTAAATGTGAGTAAGCAAATATTATCAAATTGTATATGCAACTTTAAGGCAAATGTAGTGTAGCAACAGACGTCATATTTGTGTCAACTTAAGTTTTTCTTTATGTCATCAGAAAAGAAATAGTATAATATGACGTAGAGAAGACGCCATAGTGTGGATCAACATAGTGTTTAGTCTGCATTTACGATAAGCATTTCGATCACCATTATTGGATTCTATTCATGCTTTCCATCAGGGAGAGCAGAGTCGCTGATATGTTCCAAATAAAAAAAAAGACTCATAGTGTTTTATTTAGATTTAATAGGCTGGGTAAAAACTTTTTAAACTATTGCCGTTGTACCTATGTAAATGTTAAGGATAAAAGTAGTCTGGTCCACTAGTGACCTTATTAGGTGTAATTCGATTGCATCGTCAAGTAACCAAAAAAGTACCATTTGGGTATTTGTCATCGTAATTAACATCTACACATCCAAGTACCATTTAATAACGTACCAGTGACTAAAAAGTTCATATTCATGCTTCAAATATTCTAAAATCTATAATACTCGCGGAAGCTGGGTTTACTGAACAGAGTGAGACGGTTCTTTGCACCTGAGCATCTGTGTCTTCTTTATTAGACCCAGATACACTCCTGCGTGGAGTACTGTTCTCATCTTTACGATAGATCCGCGCAGTATTTGCTGGACGCTTTGGATCGGTTACAGCGGCGAGCAGTCTGGATTATCAATAACCCGATAGTCCTTGAATCCCTTGAGTCTCAGCAGTTGCGAAGAGATGTCGCCTCTATGGCAGTCTTCTATCGCCTTTATCATGGAAAGTATTTTAACGAATTCTTCCAACTGATCCCATCCTCTCCGTTTCTCCATAGGACAATTGGTACTGGCCTTGGAAGTCACTATTTCAGAATGGTAGACATATGCTCCCGAAGTAAACGGTTCGGCTCTTCCTTTATGTGCAAATCAGTTAAGACCTGGGATTCATTGCAAGCGCACGTGTTTCCCTCCCACTACGATCCCGAGTCCTTTAATCGAGGCGTGAAAAAGCATCTCTCTAGGCCGCCATAGCAAGGGTCGCCATACTGCACTGTCTTCATTAGCAGTGAGTACGGTCACCGCTCTTGGATTCACAGAATAAAGTCACTTTGGTAGGTTTTATAGGTATCTATGAGAAAAAAAATCTTTTTGCTTCAATTTTAATGCAACTTAGTACCACGACCTAAGTGTCTTACTACATCAATATAAGCAAAAATTACCTATGTTCCTGCTCTTAATAACTTAATTTCTGTAGCACTGGTAGCACAAGTATTATTTTACTTTTCCATCGTATAAAATAAGTATTATGGAACTACGTACTATGTAAACATATCCGACGAACTGTGCCAGATGTCACGAATGGTGACAAACTACAAAAGTTACTGATGAAACTGCATTTGTTGACAAAGCGAATGCAGAACATCAAGCAATCAGTTCGGAACACATGTTTCTGTTTGGGAACTCTTGGGGTTGCCGTGAATCACTGACAATGTATATTTGATAACACAATATGTACTGTCTACTCACTGTGTGTTTAGAATATCAAATTCATTGAATTACCAACAACGAAAATTTCTTGGTGATTCATAAACATAAAATACGTCGGCACGTAAACAAGTAATATAACACTTTATACACTAAAAGTCTACCCGTAACTTCTTCTACTAATCAGTGAATAAGATAAAAATTGTTGTTCATCAGGATTTATCACGACATCAAATTAAAATCAGTTGACGATAATTGTTATTCCAATTATGTTTACTTGTGCTCTAATATTTAAATTCAGAAGCATTTCGAGATTGTTACTACTTCGTGGTAGTAGCTCATATGTAAACATCGAGAGAGATTCTTACAATCATCGGCAAGGTCATTTTCATCTTTCATGCTTAGACTATCTAGAACTTGCTGTATTTTAACGAAGTATGCTGATTAATCGAATAAATACGTATAAAAACAGTCCATTCCGACAAAAACTGCAGAGTTGATGACATGGAAACGTGACTGCATAATGTGAAAGTTAACTACGAATTTAATGACCCAAAGAGGAAGTTTTGGCTTCTGGTTATTCATAAAATGGACCTTAATAAACAGTGAGTTTAACGATGTCAATCGTAAAGCGACCGTTGTAAAGTTTTTATTTTACTGACAATACTTAGAAATGTCTTACAAGGACATACGTCCTAATAAATATTTGAGGGATGTTTGAAGCACAATATGTAAATACAATTGATAACTCAGAACGTTACTTATTTTTGTTAGAAATTTTAGAGGAAAATAATTAAAAGACACAATATACTGAATGATATTTGTGACAGTCATACAGTAATTGTTTATATAGGAATGAAATTTATTCAGAAACAATGAGTTTGAAATCAATCAACTCAGGCCGTCCATCCACAGATAATCCACATATTAATAATAGTGATGTATTTTGTATCAACACCGTCCCTAGCCTCACGCAGATAAGGGATGTATGTCAGTTTGTTCATTTCTACGTACAAAAAGACTAAACAGCACTCTTAATTGTGAAATAAGTGGGGTCTTCATATAAATAAAAAGTAATTTTTATAATTAGATAATAATCTGTTAGCATTTACTATATAATCAAAATTTGTACTGAATTATTGGTAGGTTCTGGAGCAGTTTCAACATTCGTATCATTTTCCTCAGAACAGTCTTCTTGATTTATTTCATAATTTAAAGGTAGTAGAGCCACGTTGATTTTAATATGAACGGGCCGGCTCGACCGGGGCAGTACTACACTCCTACAGAAGACCAACCTAAAGCGCCGGCATCCGTGCTGTCGTGTTTCGTTGGTGAGTGCGAGACCGGAGGCCCATTGATGCAGGGGTGACAGTTATCATGATAACTAAGTGAGGCTTACACTGTCATCTGGACTGGATCGACGTCATGCCTTTTACGTCCCCAAGCGTGGCGTGAAAAAGCATCTCACTAGGCCGCCATAGTGTAGGTCACCACACTGCATTGTCTGTATGTGCAATGAGTGTGGTGACCACAACTCTTTGGATTCTATTCATGCTTTCCATCAGGCAGAGTAGAGTCACTTTGGCAGGCTCTTCATACAGGAAAAAAAATAAAAATAAAATAATGACTTTTGCCGGCGTCTGTAACATACAACCATGGTGTTATTGAAAAATGTCATAACTATGTATAATTAATACATAACATTCTTGATTGAGTTAGTAGCCCATAATGCAGAAACTACAGATGAATTTGACCGCTTCGTTGTATATATCGTGATTTCTGAATGAATAATTTCCCACGGTCCGTGAAATCAAGGACAGATTCGGATCGAGCAAAGTCATGATCGACTGATTACTATAACATATCATAATCACTTTTAAATAAAAAGAAAACGGATCGACTTAGCTGCTTTGTCCCATGTTGTAATATATAATTAGCCATTTTCGAAAAAAATTGACGCCTGCTATCTTGTAAAATGTGTTATCTCTGCCTTACAACAGAATGCGGACACAACGTGTCGGTTCCTTGTTTCCATCGTTTAGTGTGAAACGATCGTCTTAAATCATAGTTCTTCAACTTACCAAGGTCAATTGCAAAGATGTTCTTAATATCTGGTAAGTATACATGAGTCGGTGGGTCCTAAGCAACTAAGGATATTTGTATCTGTGAGCACCTCACCTCGTTTCATGAAGATTTAAGCTGTATATAGTTATTATCATTCAAGTGTTTACTTAGGTACTCGTTTTTAACTTCATACAAGGGAAATGTGTAAGAAAAAATAAAATTTCTTTTTTCTATAAAATCCGTACATGTGAGGTACGATATCGCCAAAGTAAAAATTTGTCTATTTCACCAGGTCAAAGCGTCGAATGACCCGTGTTTCAGGTTTGTTGATAGGTAGCGACGATTATACGCAATGTCCTTTAATTTAGTTTAATATTATGTAATAGAATTCGCGAATATGTTACGTGTTAATTGAATATGTATGTGAAGAAAGTAATGGCAGTGTGTTGCTACCACTACTTTTCCATGACTTCCATTGCTACAGTTTATTAAATCACAATAACCGTCATGCAGTTTGTATTTTGATAGCTTTTTTTACCGTCTACTGTCCCTACCATTCATAGTTTAGCATTGCGTTTTCTATTTAACTAGTCGTTACCTATGTTTGCTCAAATGGTAGACTTTTTAATGATTAATTGTATGTAGTTTGCTTTCTTTTATAATAAAAAAATGTTGGACTTACTTTGTTACTTTCTTTTCATACCTGAATTTAATGTGATGACATTAAATGTCTGTAGTAATATTACACTTAAATGTAAACCGACTTATAACATATTAGCCAATTCTTGAACGTCTGACGCCAAGGATCGTCATTTAGTTATAATATGTATACAAAAATGAATAGGTTGATAAAAAAAAAAATTGGCGGTAGTCCGAAGTAGTACTTCAGAACGCCTGCAATAATAAGATATTAAAATGTCTGAAAAAGTCACAACATCCAATATAAGCTGAAATATGTATCTCGTTACAAAACACTAGATGAGATTTTTCGTCTGACAACCGACAAACTTACACAATCAGTGGTAGCGACAACTTTGCACAACTCATCTCAAAGTTACTCCACCAATAAATAGTTGTCTTGTAACAGTTGAAATAAACCTATGAATATTGTTGTGTTGCTGTGGCTTTTATGTTTTTCCATTTATTGTGATGACTGCGGATATATTTAGTAAGGCTTTTTTTTGTTGATGGAGTGGAAAATCTCTTTAGATCTCCTGCTACTTGTAGATATTTATGTGGTAATTATCTAAAAGTCACTCCGACGGCAGTCCTCAGGCGCCCTACTCTGGGAGGTTCTGGAGCATTTTATTGCAGGTCCTCCTGGAATCAAGCTGATCAGGCTGTTATCTCATCTTTTACCACAGCAATAAGTCTGTCAGAAAAGTCGCCACTTACCTATAAAGGGAACATAATTTTGGAACTCTGAAATTCTGAAATTGTGGACTTTGTTGTTCAAAATATTTAAAATTTCATCTTAAGAGATGGCAAAATTATATTTATGAGCGTATGGTGCGGGCAAATCTTTTTGTTTAATAAAAACTTTGATGTTTTAATGAACAAATGTAAGTATATATCTACAAAGTCCTTGGGGGCATTAGTGCCCAGTGGAATACTGATGAAGTAAAATAAATGTAACTTTTATAGTAGTGACTTTGACAGAACAAGATTACGATGTTCATCCAATATATAACTCAATCTTTCCTACACGTTTTTGGATGGTGGTGTATAAATAAAGATATATTATTGACTCATTCAAGGATGCAATCAAAGATTTGGGTATTTAGGTTGTACCCAATTAGAAAGTTTGACAAGTCTATTATTTTCATACTTAATACTATAAACAAGGATGAGTTTGCTTTTTGTTACATTTTACCTTATACATTCATAAAAAAATTATTTTGCATAGACTCTGCTAAGGGTATAGAATAGAACATGGCACTTTCCATTAAAAAGAAACTTTTTTCGAGCAGTATTAAAGTTACTTAACGCTAACAAAGTCTTGGGAAAATGCTAGAGAAGAGAAAAGTCATCGAAACCCCGATGGTCGTTAACCGAATATTATTATTCCTTTATTGTTCCAAAGAAAAGTAATTTTCTTCTGAACTCAATCGAGTCGAAACTCATTTGCCATAAAAAAAAAAAACCCCAGAAAAAGTTTTATATAAAACTTTTAATTTCAAACGAATGCGTATTCAGTTCTCACTCTATTACTGTCGGATATAAAAAAACTGGATAAAGCGCCTCGTTCGCTCTTCATAACGCGGTGAGGTTGTAAAGTCGAGATTCAAAACCTCATTTCAAGAGTACGTGTTGTATGGATTGAATGAATGCAATTTTAAAATAGTCCCGTTGTAAAGCCTCAAGTATTACTGAATGTGGCTTTTGAAATGATTCATGTCGGCTGCTTTTGAATTCTATTGAATTATTATAATATGTCAGATTTAAATACTTTTTATGCTTACAACTATATAATTACAGATTATTCTTTTTGTGAATCTATGTAATGCTAAGAATGTAATCTTTATAACCACTGTGGCGACTTCCACATACAGCACAAACAAAAATACATACTGCAGCGCCATCTGATGAAGACACATCGAGAAGATTATCTACGGAGCAACTACTAATCCTGAATCGTGATATCGAAATTTTCACTGCGATTAGCGTATGTACAACATCCCAACATCAGCCGTTGAGCTGCAGTCTGCCAGGCATTATCAGTTCTCGTGGTCGGAGGATCTTCCTTTTGTGTCGGAGGGACATGATACCCGTTGCTCTACAACCACCATAAATTATTAAGACCCAGACCTGAAATCAAACACACAAATGCGATTTTCGTTAAAGTTTGAGTTCTTGGTACTTGTAATTTTACCATTCTTGGTCTAAAAGAAGTTAAAAAATTATTCTACTCAGAAATAATTAAGTTTTAAATAAATTTAATATTTAATATTTTAAATTCAATCAAAACTTGTCTAAACAAAATATCACAGTATTTAGTGCAAATTTTTTTTTAAAAATATCACTTTTTTTATTTTATTTTAATAGCCTGTCAAAGCGACTCTACTCTGCCTGATGGACAGCATGAATAGAATCCAAGAGTTGTGGTCACCATACTCATTGCAAATGGAGATAATGCAGTATGGCGACTCACACCATGGCGGCCCAGTGATATGCTTCATCACATCCCGCTTGGGGACGTAAAAGGCATGACAGTCATGTGACTGTGTAAGGCTTACACACTTACCACGATAACTGTCACTCCTGCATCAATGGGCCTCTGGTCCGGACTTTAACTTTCATTTAAACTTCTCAATACTATCGGTGTATTTATTAAAGCTTTTTATTAGTGGTTAGCAAAGGGTCTTTCTTAAAAAGTTAGTACCTTGGAAGTTTTGAAACTGAATATTTAAACTTTAAAATAAAATCTGTCACTATTGGAACGAAGTTCCTTACGGCAGGCTTGGAGGGGATAGAGATTTCGCTGCGGGACCGAACCGAAAAAAAAGTGATAGTAAAACCGTAAGTGGAAAAAGTGCGTGGAATAAATCTGTGGAAAAAAGTGCGTGGAATAAAACCGTTAAATGAGACGTGCGCAGGCGCGAAAGCGCGTCATGTGTGCTATTTTATTATTTTAAGGAATTTATTATTTTATTTCCTAAAATACTGAATTTCCTAAATACTTTCTTGTACTTAAATAAAAACTAATCAGCAAAATTTAAGAGAAAAATCAAGAAAACCTACATAAAATTGAGCACGATTTTTTTTGCAAATTGTGTCGATTCCACATTATCCGAAGGAACTTCGTTCCTACCTGGTGTCCCACGACACCATTCATTTTTTTTGCAGTATGTTTAGATGTATGGGTGTTAGAGGCGAACCCAGTATCTTTCACCTCAAGTCAACCTCACATCGCATGCGGTACATCTTGCTGACCGACGAACGAGGCTCTGGTGACCAATGGTTTTATATCCACCAAATTAGGTAAAGCTACCTACCTAGTATACCTACTACAGACCGGTAGGCAGCAGCAGTGTCACTGGTGCGACAAGTTATATCCTGCGCCGCACCGCTAAATAGACTCTGACCCCAGAACCAATGAGTTCTAGAGAGGAGACCGCGTCTCTGCAAACGTAGTGTAGGATACCCATAGGTCAGGTGGAGTATCGAATGAGAGAAATCGAGGCAAGGTCGATCAGAGTGGCGTGCGTGAAGAGGCATATGTCCAGCAGTGAACTGCAATAGACTGATGATGATAATGATGAGTGTGTTTAGAGGTTTTATTGGATTTAATATTTATTACAATTTGATGCTGAGAGTTACACCACCTCATTTGTGTTTCAAGCATCCAAGTTATACTGAAGATTGAAAACCGACTGGGTCTAGATAGAATATATGAAGATTGGAGATTGTTAGCAGGAAAGCTTTTTTACCATGTTGCGAATTTGCTCATGATGTTTAAGGTTGATTAATGAATTCTATAATATTTTTTTATGTGAGCAAAGGAACAAAAATTTGACATCTGATAATCAGGGAAAACCGCCACCCACGGATATTTATATACCGAAAAACCACAGGATGCATTGCTACCTACAGATAACTTCGCAAAAACACTTTATTCTAAGGAGAGAGTAGTATCCTGTATATTAAATTACATCACGAACTGTAGTAATTTACTCCTACATAAATTACGTTGCTAGAATCTGAGTTGACTTTGGTTTCTAAAAGCAAATTTGATGATAAAAAGATAAATAAAGAAAAACCAGCAAAAATAAGTAAATATATTTTATTTTAGTTTTGGAGTTGTGACCGTATTTAAGTAGAGGTACGATATATAAATTTGTCTTTCAAAATAATTTTTATTGCAGACACTTGTACCAACCACGTTCATTTATAAATATGTATACAGTACGTCGTCTATTTTGTGCGTCGTCTTGACCATCACATAGTTCGAGAACTTTAATGTTACCCAATAACAAAGCTAATAACCCAAAGGTATTTAGCCAAGTTCGTAAAGTCCATTTGGACGGACACACGTCAGTGTAAGCCTACGTTAGAGAAGGCACTGTGTGGTCAAACTTTGTAAGCCGGTACTTTAGATTAGAACGTGCCTCGTAAGTGTGGTAGCTCGGAGATATTCGAACTGAGGGAGAGCCCCGAATAGCTAGATTGTTTCAGCCGCAAAAACTTTCTGTGTGGAGAATAACACTTAATTTTAACTAAATTCTAAGCACAGGTTCATTTTATTCCTTCAAAATAATCACAGACCTTCATAGTCTAATATTAAACAGTGTTATTTTGAAACTTTAGTATTTTTTTTATATTTAACCAATTCCAGAGTTTCAAAAGGTTCTGTTTTCTCTTCCCCAAAGGTTTCAAATTTGTATTCGTTACACGATTAATCCGTCATTTGTAAATTGATTAAATTTATTAAAATATTTTTCAGCTCGTTTGTGAATGCTGTTGCTGCCTGCTTATTTCAACAAACATTTAAAATAGAATAGATATTACAAAAAATAAAAAATAAATAAAAAAAATTAAAGTTTTAAATAAATTTAAATACAAGATTTCATAAAACGTTTGTAAGACCGGACCCAAAAAATAGTTATATTCAGGACATCTTAATAAATATTAAAAAATTAATGTCCCGAGAAAGAATCAAACCCAACGTGACTCAATGGCAAAGTTAACCAGTTCGTTACACGTAAAGTTAAATTATAATAAAATGAATTTTTGTTATTTAATCACGTCACAACGACTGAATGAAATTCATCCAGATTTTTAAATTTACTTTTTTCAGTTATAAAACTCCATCGACAAAAGTGACAGTAAATACAACTATACTAATTAAAAAAAAAGTATAAATGTTTTTGTTCAAAATTTCCTTCAACCTTTTTTATCTGGCCACCATTTTCACACCAACATTAATCCGAACAAGTTCAATATTGGCACACCAAACCAGAGTGATTTAATCAACGGTCTAGTACCAGGCTATGTTGGAAGGAGCTTATACCCTCGAACGTGACTGGTTGTGTCTACTCAGCGTATTCTCCAGAACAGTGCGTGACATAACTTTATATGACTATATAGAGAGAGAGGAAAGTCATGACTATGAAGGTGTATTATCTTACCTAGTTTAAGTTTGTCAACAGTTTGTTAAAATTTAAAAAAAACAAAGAAGCTTCTGTGTCTTTTGTCTTTTTATTGTTCGACAGCGACTGCAATTTTATTCAAAATATCGAACTAATCCGAGTTCTTTATTTGACAGAAAGGGAAAATATTAAAAATAAATTTAAAATCTTGAAATAGGAATTGTTGAATAATGAATAAATAATTAAAATTGAGTACAAAATTATCAAATTTGATTGAGAAATAACAATTAATTGTTTTTATTCGCTAAATTGAACGTGAGATTGCCCTATATATATGAGTATACTCGTATATAGTAACTATAGTCTAATCCAAGAGGAGAGGTTCAATAAGGATCACTGAGTTCCAATTGAGTTTGGCTTATGGCCTTTGGTGTAATATGTTTGATTATATGTATATCTAATCCTTTAACTTAATGTAGAAAAACATTGCTAGTATCGTAGTTTATAGTTTTTCAAAGTATTAAGTCAGTAACTAGTAAGTTCAGACGTACAAAAACTATCACACATGAGGCATCGTTGTCAAAGTTTTCTCAAAGATCTTTCCAAGCATCAGTTATGTGAGTTCGAAGTAAGCTTTGAATAAATACATTTTATCCGATTATATTCTTGTAAAAATATGTAGTTATAACGAGATACTCTGAATAAAGTACCGCTCCGAAACTAATTGCCTTTTACTCACAGGTCGTCATGAGTTAAAAGTAGAACTCATTTGTATATATATCTCTCATTTATAAATTGTATCCCGAATTTATGCAAAAATTTTATTTGCCGAATATTTTGATCAATAGTTAATTGCTAGCCAGCGGTATGGTATATATGGTAGGTATGGTAAAAAACAAAAGATGACATCAAGTTACTAAAATAACTTGATGTCATGTTTTGTTTTTTAGATACATAAAAAGGAGAAGTTTTTCAGTATATACATTACACTCTGATTGTTTTTAAAACTCCATTTTGTCTGATTAAGATGACTTCTCGTTTTACTTGATATATAGACTGGACCATGAATTAGTTATCATTTGAAAAATCGTTTAAAAAAATCAGTTGATATATTATATATTTTTTTAATTAACAAGAAAGTTAACAAGTTGCCATTATTTTTTTAAAAATTACTTTGATTAAATGACCATTATTTCGACGTTTGCACTCTTCTAAGCGAGCACTGAAATTTTCGAATACTCATCGACAAAGAGACCACAAGATCGCCGACATCTCTTCGCTTATTTTTGCTTTTAGTTGACGACGTTTGAGTCTTTTAGTTCTTTGTATTTGGTTTATTGATGTAGACACATTTCATCAAATAACCCCATAAAAAGAAATATACTGGGGATAGATCCCGACTTCTGGGTGGCCATGGAATGTTGCCTCGTCTGGAAATCAGCTTGTCCGGCAACATACCTGACCACTGGCAGGGTCTCATTGAATGTGTGATAAGTGGCTCTATCTTGTTAAAACCATGTGTTACGATTGTAATCAGCAAATTCTAGTTGCATTGGTCCCAAGAACTCCCGTAACATATTTGCGCCTGATGTTAGATTCAAATGTTAACGAATTCTTGGTTTACCCTATATTACAATATTTTATAAGAATATAGTAGCAATGATTTTTACTGGGCTATAGCCGAGTAATACCACAATATCATGTTTCATATTTTTATGTTATCTGTGACACTCTTCCTCTGAGTTTTTTTTCATAAATTAGGCTGTTGTCAGCTATAGGTTTACTACGATACGGCTGCACTGTGATTTTTTAAGAATATCTTCACAACCCAATCCCACCATCAGATCTTTACAACCCAAGTAGGCGATATAAATATTTTATAGAATGACTATTGTCGGATATTTTTAGGAATTTTTAGGAATTTGCCTACCAAAAATGATTGCCGAAGATGTTCGTTTAGTAACCTGTTTGTCTGTAATATATTAGCAGTAATATTTAGAAAAAGTTGCTTCAAACAAGAATTTTTAACCTTTAACTAGTGACGTGTAGTCTCACAGGCGTCGTCTGTTTGGTAAATTCTTAGAATTGATGACTTCCCCCCATTTGCCGCGACCCAGCGTCTCAGTAGCTTTTGTTTTAGTGCCAAAACGACCAATGAAGGGAACAGACGTGCTGTCGGTTATGTAACAGGTTCGTAATTTTAATTTAAAAATTGACTGTAGCCTGTGAGGCTACATGTCCCTAGTTTCCATACAAATATTTTTCGAACAATTTTTTTGTTTTTAGTGTAAAATGGCAGAAAACACTAGGAAACATCAGCTCAGTCACTCCAACCGTCGACTTCATCAAAAAGAAAAGTAGTACGAGTAAATAGTCCATCATTTAAAGAGGAATTCAATACCCTCTTGCTAGCTTCAGACTAATCAGACAGTGAAGGTGATATTGAAGAGTTCTTTGTTTCCAACTGCGACCTTTTGCAGTTATGTGAAAGTGACCAAGATGAAGGTCTAGATGAGAACATTCCAGAGGTGGACAACAGCAAGGAGGGGAGCCATATCACTAGAGTACGAGATAACACCGATAGTTCTGATGATGTCTTGCCACTTTCGGAATTACGAAAACCGAATATATTTAAATTTAAAAATACAAGTTACTTACTTACAAGAGATGGTATAAGCAGTGAAATATTTAGATGCGGCATGTCAGAAAATAGATTTGTCATTTTGTTACTGTGTTTACGATTCGATAATGCAGATGATCGCGCAGAAAGGCAAAACGATGATAAACGAGTTCTGGCTGACGATATGGTTGAAGAAGATGTCCAAAGTCCTGAAACTAGTCAAGGCAAACGAAGAGAATGCTGTATTTGCCCGCTTAGACTTCACAGAATGACTGTGTATACATGTGTCGGGTGTTGCAATTCCGTATGTTTGCAATGTTCTCGACCCTTGTGTAAAAATTGCCAATGATTTATGCCAAATAGAGTACGTGTCAGAATTTTTATGTTTTATTTTCAGAAGTAGCTTTTATGTTTTTTTTTATCTTTGTATTGTTCAAGTTTTAATAAAAAGAGTTAAATTTGTCATGTTATTTATGTGAGGTCTATTTATATGTGAAAGTAAGAATCTCATGTCAATTAAGGTTGAAAAGTGTAAGTAGGTGTTAATTATCATTTGTGTTTAATTATAAAAACTGATTGAATTAATTTATATTTGTTTCATTACATTCCAGCAAATAAATATCAACGTATTTTAAATCATTAAAATGCAAATTTATGACAAAATTTAACTTTAAAAGTAGTAGCCTGTGAGACTACATATCCCTTATAGTGTTCTCAATTTGTCACGTCAAAGGTTAAAGGTTAACATTAATTAATTCTGTATTGCTCCTTCTTAATATTTAAGTAGTGGCAATACCTTTGAAAATAATTTCGTCGATTTAATTAATTTGAATCTAAATAGTCTTAACAAAATTCAATTAAATTTGATGTAACACCAGGATAGCATATTTGAAATTTACCTTTCTTTTATCATCTTAGAAACATGCGCCCAAAGACACTTACGATATTTAAAAAAACTCAAATGCTTACTTACTAGCATAAGCATGCATGGTAATTATTTTGTCACATATTGTACCTGGTCCTAACACATATAGCTGGTCAATTAATTTAATTTAATTACCTTATGTGTACATAACACAGCGACTACTTTTAGTAATTTCTGGGTCATTTGAAGATTTTTGCAGAATGCAGTTAGACGCTCAATGTGGCTACAAAATAAAAAATAAAGTTTACAATGGAAATGCTCCTATGCTTTACTCCTACAAAATGAAGTGACTTAAACGTACTTTTAATATTCAGAAAGGTAACAAATGACTGTGCTCATAGCACAATTATTTATATTGGATGTGAATCAATCCAATCCAATAATCTCAGCATAAGGAAAGAAGTTAAAATCACGACAACTAGGGCAATAGGTCAACCAAATGTAACATTTCAGTGCATAAGGAAAAAAAAAGGTTTAAAGTGGATCACGAGAAAAATATTTTCTTATAAAAAGTTCAAATTTAAACAGTTCTAAATTCAATAAAATTGCCGCTAAATGTAATAAATTGTAAAAGAAGTAGAAAAATTCCAATGCAAAAGCTCCTTAGAATATTGATTAGACAGTTTTCATGCGGCCTGTGAGGGACTTAAAAAGTATTATTCGAATTCAGGGAAGAAGTTCGAAGATTAAAAGAAAGAACAGAACCAATTTCCTACAGCCAATGATGAAGAAAATCACTGATTATATCTACGCATTTCGTGACAGACTTACGAAACAATCAATCTTAATTTATCAAGTGGTTTTACTTGTATCTGCGGTATCTCTCAGTGACTAAGAATATTATTTATGTTACGTCTGTTTAAGTAATATTTTATATAGCTGTACTACGCATTCTCGTCTGCGTTTCCTATTCCCCTTAGCGTGATGTTATACAGGGTGAAGTAATTTGTTTACGATAAAAAAGGTTATAGTGGTCAACCTTCAAAATAAAAACAAATGGTGTCGTGGACTTTTTTAGAACCTTTAAAGAGTAATAATTTTTTAATATATTATTGTATCAAGCTTTAATGGTTTATACAGTGCATATAATATGAGCTCTCAAAAGAAATAATTTCCCTCACTTTTACAATTTTTTTCACTGATACTCCGCTCCTTTTGGTTTTACCGTGACGATATATATCCTATGACCTTCCTCAATAAACATGATATCTAAAACTGAAAGAATTATTCAAATCGGATCAGTATTCCTGAGACCAGCGCGGTCAACAAACAAACGACTAAACAAACAAATTCTTCAGCTTTATAATATTAAAATAGATAACACGTATGAGCTGGTTAAACCGATGTGATAACCCTCATCCGTAGGAAATCAGTGCTTATCATCAACCCCTTTACCGTTTCTTCGTTTGCCTCTTATACTATAAAAAATATTGTTATAATTCTAAATGGCATTTAAAGGTAGTTTTTAATTTATTTTGGTTCAAGTTTTATAATCGACTTATCTCCGACTTTTCTTCATACTTAATACACATTGTAAAAGAACCCTGAAAAAGAATAGAATTGAGCTTCAAAAACCTGTGATAATTTCATGTAACAATATGATGCTGACATCACTGATAGACTGATGTAGAACAGTACACGTGCATTCGTTAGAAGTTTGTAGTTAAACTTGGCACTTGTTAGTTACGGTTTGTGGGACGACAACCTAACCTCTAACTTTACACACAAACAAATTGATATTGTATTAATTATTGTTTGTTGTCGTTGAAATTTCCCAATATTGTTTGTAAGTCACTTAAAGTTGAAACATTCTATGAAGTGTTTGTTTTATGTATGAATGTGTAGGTTGATGTGATTCTTTGAATTTATTGCGAACTCATTAAAACATTTAATAAAAATTAAAAGAAATCTTGTGTTTTTAAATGTAATTATTTACATATATTAATTTTTACTTAATTACCTTATTTATTATACTTAAATAAAAAAGTAAAAGCACCTTTAGTCACATTGTGTTTGAGTTCAGAATCGTATTCCTAATTAACTTTTATCAATGAACGGTTCGCCAAAAACAACGTCGTTTGTCCGTAGTCGTTTCTACAAATTATAATTTACCGATGATCAATTCGTCGAAAACATCATTTTATATTCGACTCTGATGTCCTTCATCCATGGTTGCGTTTACGATAGTACTTACTCAAAAAATGTTTAAAAACGCTTTAATTTCCAAATTGGCATATTAAGTCATTATCATTAATTTTTTTACTGTCATGTAAAAATGAATTCGGTGAACTATGATTTGCAGAATCGACTACAAGCAAAGGTATTTTCTACATCACGATGAACTGTATTTTCATTCCTTAATTTTTCACGCTAAGGGGAGGATTTTCTATTTTCAAATTTAAATGTGATCATATTTTACATTGGGAGGCGTATTTTACCAAATTTAAAGATAATTCTCTCAATCTTATCGTAAGTCATCATTGAACTTTTCCTGAGTTTGTCACCTGATAAGTCAATGGACTGGAAAATACAACTAATTTGAGAATCTTCTACTGTGCTTCAAATTGGTTACTAAACTAATTTCAGACATAGAAGAAACGAATCTATTATTTAATTTAAATTCGAACCCTTAATACGATTAACGAGAAGCAATAACAAATTGAATAAAAACGATACGTATGTTTTCAGAACAACCGTTGATATTTAATACAGTTATGTATCATACCATTTGAAACACCTGTGTTTGATGAAACGGGGTCATACGTATACAAAGTATCTGTTGACAAATATGAAATTTATTGTATTGTAATCCATTAAAAATAACTAAGAAGAATTCCGTGGTTTTGTCAAATTAAATTCATGTTTTTTCGTGTGCCATGATAAGTGCTATGTTTTAAGTAATTTATGTACTACACATAAGTAAACACATAAAAGCAATCAGTTTCAGTTTGGTACCTATAGTAAACATACACGAAAAATTAAATCAAAGCACTATTTTTGTGTACATGTGTGTGTGTGACAGATTTCAAGAGTTTCGTTATTCACAATTATTATGAAAGTCTATTGGTTTAATTGAATTACAATGTTTTTAAGCTCACACCTCGCCAAACCTCAGAAGGTCTCGAGAAGGTCTATGACCGAGAGATGGGGGATGATTTGTGGTAAATACAGTCTGCGTATGGAGTGCACAGACAAATGGCACATACTCTTAAATCTTTAAATGAGAATTCTAAAACTTGTTGTCCGTATAAATGGAGACTACATAAATTAGTTTCAGACAGAGATGTGTAACATCTCCTTGGCTGTTTAACTTATTCATGGGCAGTATTTGATGGACTTAAAAATTTTTAAATTGGCATTGAGAATGGGTGAGTTACGACTACGAATCAAATGTCTTATCTATATCGATGATCAAATATTTCTTGCGTCTTTGGCGCAGGAGTTGCAGAAGATAGTAACACTTATGAATCAAGGGTTTAAAATGAAAGGTATGAAAATGAATATTGTGAAAATGAAAGTAATGAACTTTAGAGAGTGGAACAAGTGCGAGTCTGTTTATATAGGTTCTATGTTAACAAGGAATGGAGTACATGAAGATTTGTAGGTAAAAGAGCCACACTGATTCCAGCACGAACGGGCCGGCTCAACCGGGACAGTACTATCCTCTCACAGGAGACCAACTAAAGTGACAGCATCCATGTTGTCGTGTTTCGTTTGTGCGAGACCGGAGGTCTATTGATGCAGGGAGTGTGGGTCATTATACTATACTTTTAGAACTCGCAATGAGTATGGTGACCACAACTCTTCAATTCTATTCGTACTTTCCATCAGGCAGAGTAGAGTTACTTTGGTGGGTTCTCTAAAGTAATTAAAAAAAAAGATAATATAGAAAGCGGGAAGTAGGATGAATGAGCCTTTGCACTCCTTTATTGGCATGTCTAAAAAGGTGCGTTGAGCTATGCACAATAGTGTGTTGGTCCTAACCCTTATATATGGCAGCGAATCTTGGGTATGGGAGAAGAGGCACGAAAGTAGAATTAATGTTGTAGAGATGTATCCTCTAAGACTTTTTACGTGTAGTGTGATTTTTAGTGACAAAGTCAGGAATATAGTTATAAGAGAAAATTGTGGACTAAAAAAGTCAATGAACAAGATTAAAAATAGCATACTTCGATAGTTTGGTCGTGTAAAGAAGATGGATGATAGAAGACACACAAAAGAATTTTTTTGAGTGGACGAAGCAAAAGAGGTATGTCAGGATTGTAACAAGAGGAGATCAATTGTCTCTGCCGTTTTTCTCTGAAATAAATGTTATTTTAGATAAATTGTAATATTTTTCATTAATCGACCAACATGATCGTGAAAAACGTATAAAAGTGTGTTTTAATTTTTTTGAAAAAAGTGGACTAGTGACAAATACTTATCGAAACAAATATTTTTAGTTTTACGGGTAAGTTAACTTCTTTATTATAAAAAACCAACATTAATGTTGCAATGTTGTTTAATATGCAGGATATGGTAACACCAAGTTCATGTTTAACAATGTATTAGGTGTTCTTTTTCAGTATTATTCACTAAACAAGGCAATGTAGTTTCGCTTAATTCACAAAGAAAATTTTACGGAATTTCAAATATAAGCTTATATCTTTTACTATATTGTATCATTGAATTGCTTTGATAACTTATGGAAACTACATAAAATTCTAACAAATCCCCTGAGGCTTCGCCATTGTTTCGCTGTGAAGTCACAGTATAGACATCGCATTGAAATTGGATCTGAAAATCGAACATAAACAGTTTGACTAATAACATTGTGTGGCTGCGATTCAATATGAGTTCGAAAATTCATTTAAAACGTGTCTCAGTATCAACGATTTGACATACTTAAACAGGGGACGTGAAATTTCGTTAGGAGTGCAATTAGCTTCTGAGTAAAATATTGGCAAACCAACAAGAAGTTTAAAAAGGTAGAAATTGAGGTTGCATTTAATTGATAGTGGGGACAATGAAAAAATAAATAAAGATTTTACATAAAATAACGATTTGCTATTTCTTAAGACCGGAATACTTAAAAAAAAATAAAGTAAGTATATAAAGAGTTTTTGTATAAACAGAACACAGTAAAATGAACACAAATATTGAAAAACATCAAAGTAATCGTAATGTTAAATTGTAAGCAGCTACTTACAATTTAATATTACATATTGCCTTGTCACTGAAGATTACAGGCATTCACAAACTTGTAGCGAAATGAAACATAATCTAAGTTCGAACAAGGATAATTGAGGACAAGTTTGATATGGGTATAATAATTGTTGTGATCATTGGTACTGATGGCTACGACCCTATTAATCCTCGTCATAAATGAAGGGTAATTTTGCGATTGAAATGGCGTGACGACCGCAAGGAGAATCGTTGGGTAAGGTATATAAAATTGCTTACGCCCAATTCGGTTTTCGAGCAGGGCGTTCGACAGTCGATGCTGTGTTGCGCCTGAGGGCCGTTACCGAAGAGGCGGTGGGCTGTGGCGGCGTGCTGTTGGCGGTGTCGTTGGACATCGCCAACGCATTTAATAGTCTGCCATTTAGCTGCATCAGGGAAGCACTCCACTACCACGGGGTGCCAGAGTACCTGAGGCGGCTTGTGGCAGACTATCTACAGGAGCGTACTGTCATGTACGAGGACCGAGACGGTGTTCTGAAGCGGCGGCTCATGTCGTGCGGTGTTCCACAGGGGTCTGTCCTCGGACCACTCCTGTGGAATATGGGATACGATTGGGCCCTTCGAGGTCGCCTCCCCCCCGGGCTGGGCGTAATTTGTTACGCCGATGACACATTGGTCACGGCCCGGGGGGCGAACTTTCAAGAGGCGGCGCGCCTGGCCACCGTGGGAGTCTCTTTGGTGGTCGGGCGTATTGAGGCGCTGGGTTTGCGGGTGGCCCTGGACAAGACGGAGGCCCTTTTGTTCCATGGGCCCCGTCGTGGTCCACCCTCCGGCGCCTCCATCGTAGTCAATTCGGTCCTCGTACCGGTTCAGGCCCAGATGAAGTATCTGGGCCTGATCCTCGACGGCAGGTGGCTCTTCGACGAGCACTTCCGACAGCTTTCTCCAAAGCTGGTCGGCGCTGCTTCTGCTCTTGGGCGACTTTTGCCCAATTTGGGTGGAGCCAGCATCGCGACGAGACGGCTATACACGGGGGTTGTCCGGTCAATGGCGCTGTATGGTGCACCGGTGTGGGCGGCGGCTCTGACCGCCCAGAATAGGGCTCGCCTCTGGCGCCCTCAGAGGATATTGGCGGTTAGAGCCATACGCGGTTACCGCACTGTATCGACGGAGGCGGCGTGCGCCTTAGCCGGGAATCCCCCGTGGGATTTGGAGGCGGAAGTGCTCGCTGAAGTTTATCGGCGAACGGCTGACTTCCGGGCGGGTAGCAGCACCCCGCCCCCGCCCGAAGAGATACGCGAGTGGCGAGAGGCCGCTCGTCGAGCCACGATGGCTCGTTGGTCGTCCCGGCTGGAGGCTCCACGTGCTGGCTTTGCCGCCGTGGAGGCTCTCCAGCCGGTCATTGCTGAGTGGGCGGGGCGACAACACGGGACTCTTTCCTTCCGACTGACGCAGATCCTTTCCGGGCATGGTTGCTTCGGGAAGTATCTGCACTCGGTCGCCAGGAGGGAATTGAGTCCCGCCTGTCACCACTGCGACTGCAGTGAGGACTCGGCTCAGCACACGCTGGCGGTTTGTTCCACTTGGACTGCGCAGCGTGGGGTCCTCACTGCAGTTATTGGAGGAGATCTGTCGCTACCGGCCGTCATACGCTCCATGGTCGGTAGCGACAGTTGTTTTACCGCGGTCGCAACCTTCTGCGAAGACGTAATTTCGCGGAAGGAGGCGGCGGAGAAGGCTCGGGAGGACGACGTCCACTCGGACCCAATTCGCCGCCGGCGAACCGGGCGGCGGAGGCGCGCGTACCAGCGCCTCATGCCGCCTTGAGTGTGGCTGCGGGTGGACGGGACGGGTTTTCCCCTCCATCCGCTATAGTGGCCAGCCGCGAGGAGGCGACGTTCGCGTGTGCCGTACGTCGCCTAAATGGAGAGGTTTTCCGCAGACGGTGCCCGCTTTAGCGGGCAGGCGCTAGGAGGGATCTGGATGTCGTAATAACAGCTGTGCCTGGATCCCTCCTATGTCAGGCGCAGAGTGGCACACCGTGTGGTTTTAGTCGGTCCGATTCCGACACACCACCTCGCCGTAAACCCCGGTGGGGTGACGGCTCGAGGGGGTTTCCACACGTTAAAAAAAAAAAAAAAGGTATATAAAATTGCTTTGAGATCACACTGACATATCGTATATTGAACTGTTTTAAATTTATGAAAGTAAGTCTTAGCATGGATGAAGTGAACGTCATCAATTTCTTGTAATGTAAGATTCAATCACCTTATTATAATTATATAAGCGACGCTTAAGGCAACAAGTCAACCTCACCTACAAGTGGTGCACCTGCTTATAGATCGACGATACTCTGGCATATAAAACATACTGATTAGTGGCAATAGGCACGCCACCTATTTCGTGGGACTAAACCACATGCGAGAAGTGACCGTTTAATATGACTCTGCCTTCCCTGTCCGAGGAAACAGACGTGATTTTATGTATATATGTATGTAATATGAATAGATATGTATTTGTGCACGAATGTTTTAGTTGATAACTTTAACATTCACGCAATAATATGTTACCTGTATATAAATTATCCTAAATTTTAAATATTTAGTATTAATTTTATTTGTAGAAATCGACCCCTTTCCAACGATGTTGTTTTGCATATTTTGTTCTCTTAGTCGCCTCTTATGACACGCATGCCAAGAACAGGGGTGGTGAAACTCCGTAGTCTTAAATAGACATTAAACTTATATTCATTTATGTATGTGGTTTAATATTTCACCTTACCTTGAGTGACACACGGACTGTAAAAAGGGAAGTCTTTATTGAGCATAGAACGAGGGGTTATATTATTTGATCGCTTGGTATCTCTCACTCTCGTTATATTTTATTCTATTATCTTACATCTTATATGTATATCTTACATGATTTATTTTTACTCAATTTTTTTTTATAAGCTTCTACTTCTGTTAAAGGCATATATTGTAGACCTGTCTGGATACGGATAATTTAACAATGACGGTTTTCACAGTGTGGGATACAATTTAAAGATTAGTTTTTTGTATTGTATGCAAATTTCGACCTTACTGTACTTTTACGTCTTATTATTACATATAGTACAATTGTTTAAAACCAGGTAAAGTGTCACCAAGTTTACCTGCCTACTGACCTGAATTTATTTTGGGATATTGGTGATATTGATCAAGAGAAAATACCAAATGTTAATTCAAAAATCAATTTTATATCGAGAGGAACCTGGACTTCCACCTTAAAGGTGCAGATAAACTTTAATTTTAAGTTTTTAGCACCGAGAATTTTTATTTTTTAATTTGACAAGTACATTCCTGTTTGTTATAATTTGCTACTAGTAAGAAATGAAGATTGACCGCAAGTCACAACACATGAGACATTTATGAATTGTGTATGAACGAATATGTGACTTGTGTTAATATGAAAGTTTAAACACGTTATACGCATTGTTAAACGCCTTTGAAAGTTTGTTTACCACCGTTTTGAAAAAAGTTACCACGGAGAATAGTATTGAGATAAGTTTTACTAACGATTTGATTTGAAATGCGAATTATGGTAGACTTTGTGGTTGTATGAAACTAGAATATATTCCATATACATTCAACATGCTGTCAAATTTTGACACCAATGTGTATCAATTAGTTTTAATTAGAGTTAAGAGCAGGTGATGCTGGCGTAAGCCAACGATTCATGGAATAGTGCACTGTTAATTTTAATTAATGTGCTGAAGTAAATTAACTACACCATCCATTAACGTATACACAAATAACTACTGTTGTCTATATCTTAGACATACTTAAATCATAACTCAGTTTCTATACAATGCTAAGTAACTGAGTGTGTAAAACTTTTTATATATAGTACTGTACAGTACTACCCTCTCACAGATGACCAACCTAAAGCGACAGCATCCAAACTGTCGTGTTTCTTGTGAGTGTGGGTACCTTACACGGCCACGATGACTGTCATGCCTTTTACGTCCCCAAGCGGGACATGAAAAGCATCTCACTACGCCATCATAAGTTGGGTCACCATACTGCCTTGTCTGCATTCGCAATGGCTATCGTGACCACAACTTTTGCATTCATGTTTTTCATCAGGCAGGTTCTTGAAAAAAAAAAACAAAAAATGCAGTTTAGATATCAGATATGGCTAGATATATCTTGGTCAAAATTTGATAGTATGCTATGTCTTTGAGGTATAAACTCAAGATAATAATATACTTATTGATCTTCCTTGTTTTGTATGCCAACTAACTGATAGATTGGACTAAGTTTTTAAAGAATTCTAAGCACAAGTGAAGATTCAATACGACTGTTAGAATACAATGAGTCCGTCCTTGCTTATTTGCATATTGATACTCATGTGAATTAGAAGTCTTAAGTCACAAAATATCAGCAAAAGAAATTCATTATGTACTAGATTAGATTAGATTAAACTGTTGACTATCGAAATTCTAGCTCAAAATTCACACATTATATAATACTTACCTATGTCCCACTTCTCTTTTGTTGACAGTGAGGTATACGACTGTAAGTTACGATAAGAGAACCCAAATCACATTGTCGCTTTGTGATTTATTGCTGTCAAGATAACTCTACATAGGCCTGTCAGAACACGTCCAGGTCTGGATAGAAGCTAGTGGAGGTGATGGCAGAATGACTTCATATTTTATAGGTATTTGTTTATCCTGTCGACTGATTTATAACCGAAAAGACATGTAAGGTTAACAATAAGGTTATACATGATATAGAAACATGGGTACACTTGCGCTCAAAACTTCGAAGTTTACAAGGCAGGAAGTTGTTTTATTTTATTTTTATTAATTTTTTTACAATTTACACAATTTACAAACATACAAGAAACGTACACAAAGAACACCCAGATTTAGAACTACAATTTTTGTGGATCACACAAAGTGTTCTCCCATGTGAGGTTTGAACCCACAACACTCAGCGCAGTATAGAGTGGCGTGGCGACCGTTTAAACCACTGTCATCCGTGCAGTCCATTTATTTACGTAACAATTACTTAAGTCTCATACTTCATCTACTCTGATGTTAGTCCTATTTTCGTAACAGGGGCAAGCCAAAGTTGGAATATATATTTTATGTATTACATTTTATTTATTTTTATATATATTTTATTGTTACCTTACATTTCCTTGGATTTGTAGTATCAGGATCGCAGAGAGATTTAAATGACCGTAGATTATTACATATCCTCAAGACAATTCACTTGGTTTTAAAATTGATAATAAGAAACGTAAGAACAAAAACTAGAGTTAAATCAGAATAACAAGGGAAAGCAATTGTATAAAAAGATATTTCTAATATGGATAGATTAAAACATAGCTCCAGTTGGCCTCAAATTTATTAGTTAAAACAAGATTAATTGTAATAAGCATTAGTAACTTAAATATACTAAATTGTACGTGACCATATTAACTCATTTATTTAAATTAAATACAAATAAATGTACTTGAAACTGATACAAACATAATGTACAGGAAATATTCTGCTTCTATTTTTGATAGTGCTCTTTGATTACGAACACCATGATTGGTGAGATCTAAAACTCTGTTCATTTTATTCTATCGCCTCTTGCTTTAACATGGAATTAAACTAATTTGTTATTCAATTGAGTCAA
Source organism: Hypercompe scribonia (assembly GCA_949316085.1). NCBI lineage: Eukaryota > Metazoa > Arthropoda > Insecta > Lepidoptera > Erebidae > Hypercompe > Hypercompe scribonia. The sequence goes on along the minus strand of OX438967.1, from coordinate 6,963,260 downwards.
TTCAAAAGAAATTCTGAACTATTCAAGTGCATCAATGTAACCTAAATTTCTCTAAGACGTTTGTAATAAGTCATCCTTCTATGACTTATATACAGCCGTACCTTTAGTCAGATAAGCCATTTATTCATTCATCTGTCAAGGAACTTTAATATTTCGCATAAAATCTTTACGCCCTCAAATGGCAGTAAAGTTACGACTTGCTTACGGTAACTTAAGCCTAAGGCCATAGCGAAGATTTAATACTCGGTGTTGGGTTAACCAAACAGCTGAGCTTTTTATACATATATTTGACACACAATTGTAGCTTACCACAGGGGTTTTTTAGGCTTAAAATAACAAGGGTCAAATTAGACTACGTACAGTCGACGATCATGATTTATGTAGACAAGGCAAAATTTGAACTACAAGTATGTTAGCAAGTCGTAATGTTAACCAGATCTCTAGTATGGCAAAAAAGTGTATAAATTTACTTATATTGTTGTATAACTGTGTGTTTTACTAGATCAATAGCTTTTAAAAGTTTGTTGCACATTAAGTCTCTTTTTACTATTTCTTTTTACTTTTTAGTTATATTGCTTGGTTATAAATAATAAATAAATAAATATTTCGGACATTTCACACACAACGTCATCTAGTTACAAACTAAACAAGCTATGTTTAGTATGCTATGATAACTAGACTGAGTGATAGTTTACTTGTATACTTTTTTTGTAAATACATATATATTATACAGAGAGAACACCCAAACTTCGAAACAAATATTTGCAGATCTTACAAACATTTGGTCCGACTTGGGCATCGAACCCGAGACCTAAAGCACAGCAGTTGCATTCACTACCGCTGCGCTACCGAGGCAGTTGTTTCTTAATTCACCCACGGGATGAATAAGTGTACACTCTGTACTGACATTCTTTATTATTAATTTATCGGCAAACAGAGAGATCGTTCGTAACAAAATCTATCTTTAACATAATAAAGCTACTAAATATACATTGTTGTAAATTAATAATGTCAATCTTTCTCAATTTATTAATTAATTTATTTATGGTTAATTAAGTAGTCAGAACCAATTAAATTAATAAACATGAATATATTAAAGTTATATGGCTCCCTAGTTAGTGTAACGATTAGCGTTTGCGAGTGCTGATCAAGAGATCTTGGGTTTGATTTCCAGGTCGGACCAGAATGTATTATTGAGTTTTTTGATTCCATCCTCTCCTGTGGGAGCGAAGGAACAGAGACTGCACCTGTGTTTGCGTACTTGATCTCTATTAATTTCCTGCGTAGTTGGTCTTCGTTAAGACCGGCCACCGTGGTCGAAATCAGCTAAGAGTGCATCATCATGACAATAAAATTAAATGCAAAATAAAAACGAATAACAAGAATAATAAAAATAAAATCAAAAAAAAAGAAGCATGAAATAAAATTTACACACAAAAGATAAAACACAAAATAAACAATAAACGAAATCTAGTTACGTGGTTGTAATTCACAGCAATATTACACCCGAGAATCGCAAAGTTCTTCCGTATTTATATCGTATTTGGCACGGGTAGAGCGACAAGTTTTAAACTTTATATTTGTCGACACTTTTGATTAAACTTAGCACTTTTATCATTGAACAATTCAGTTTCTAGATTAATTTCAAAAAGTTTTGACAAAAGGTGGTTTAAATATTAACATTCCAAAATCACATTTTGATGCAGCACTTAGTAGGTAGTGTTAAAGTCTAATACAGTTCAAGTAAATGGATTCGAAAAACAATAAAAATGATTTTTGGTGATTCGACTTACAAGCCTTATAATTGAAGTGTATTGAAACTAAATCTTGGAAATAATTATAAGCTAAAAAGTTATTTAATTGTTACTCTATATTTTCTTAGATTTGCAGTATCGAGATCATTGTGATATTAAAATGACCGTTGGTTATTTGATAACATCAAGACAATTCATTAAGTTTTGAAATTGATGATAATAAAAGAAGAAGAAAAATCAGAGTCAGCACGCTGTAGAATAGATGTATAAAGCATTATTATTTGCTTTAACATAAGTTGGACAGTACAAAATATGCACCTGATATAAATCTGATGTTCTAAAGAATTTGTTTGAACTGTCTGCGTTAGCTGTAGTACTGTTTGCGTACACTACACTGCAAATTGACTTAAGAGTAAAGCTCTCTGTGTGTGTACATATGGGACATGTTAAAAACTTATTCTTCTACTTAATACGATAAAAGTGGTGTCTTCAGAACTCATTACACGCTACTCTTCTCTCGCACAACTGTTCCAGCTGCTTTGAATAATGAAACGAGCTTTGAAACTCAAAGGTATTCAAATTAGATATGTGACACACATTGTGATTGTTAAATAGGCGACATTTCGTTCAAACATTTTATAGCAGGTAACATATGAGGATTATATTATGTACATACATGCCAACATATGTGGCGTTAATTTAATAATTAAATTGGATTCCTTAATGAGATTTTTCTTATTCAAATACACAATCACAATACATAGTTTCAACAAGGTGGAACTACTTGTCACACATCCAATGAGTCCTTGCCGATGGTTAAAGACATGTTTCCGGAAATGCTAATTTCAAGACGCGGTGACATTCCATGGCCATCCAGAAGTCCAGATCTATCAACAGACTTCTTTTTATGAGGTTATTTAAAGAATCGTGTAGATACGATTCTTTAAATAGCCCAAATATATGAATAAACCAAATACAGTACGTCAACTAAAAGAGAAAATCAGCGAAGAAATGTCGGCGTTCCCACGATCTCTTTGCCGACGAGTATTCTAAAATTTCGGTGCTCGCTTAGAAGAGTGCAAACATCGAGACGGTGGTCATTTAGGCGATGTAATTCTTAAAAAATAAATTTTAATTAATTAGCTTTCTTGTAAATAAAACATTTTTAAAATATATCAAATGATTTTTTTTATACGATTTTTTCAAACGTTAACTAATTCATGGCCCTCCCTACAGAAATTATTTTTTTGCCTACGTCAAAATGTTTCTATTAGTGATATTTGTTTTAATTCACTTTTATTGAAGGAGTTAGATGAAGGCAATGATATGTAATTGTTAAATTTAGTGAAATAGCACTGTTTAATTGAGCGGGCGTACGGACATTTGTAATGGCAGTGGGCGCACGTAACCCTGAAGACCTATTGAATATTCTTAGGATAATGGGATTATTATGGAATCGTTTACTTTTGTTAAAGTAAAACATTTTAGGAAATACTGATACTGTTTGCTTCTTCTGTTGGTTGAATTGTATCATAAATGTTTACTTCAGAAAGATGGTCGGAAATTACCGACCATTTATTAATGAGTACTTACTTACGTCTATATTCTTTTTGTAATTGTACAGTTATTTGAGAGTCGTAGACAGGTTACAAACAATTGCATATTTAAAAATACATATTTGATGACTCTAAATTAAGTAGACACTATTTAAAAATAGGTCTTAGAATTAGATCTGGTCTCTATCCATCAGCAAAATTTGCATATTTAATGAAAAAAACCGACTTACCTAGCTGTCCAATATGTGATAAAATAGAATATGTGCAACGTCTGCTGATGTAATGTGACAGAAATAAAGTTGAACGCGAGGTTTTGCTTAGAGATCTCGATGTAAGTTCGTTCGATGTAGGTTTGATACAATGCATAATGAGTTGTCCAAGTTTAGCACCTGCTAAAAAATTATGTCATCTGATTACACTGATTCAGCAATGATACAATGTGTCAAAATATTGTAAATTAGTATTTTAGCATTTATTAGTATTTGTGTTTACGTATAAAGGTACAATGAGGTTGGCATGTGCTTACTGGACCAAAATCCTAAATAAAACTAAGAAAAAAAAATACAAACGAAAACAGTAAATTGGTTTAATATAGTATGAAAATATTTATATCAACACGGCGGGCGCACGTGGTCCTTTCGACACCTATGGCGCGATTAAAACATATACTACTTGCATAACAGCGGGTAGACAGAGAAGGTGGTTATATTACTCGTTTTGTTTATAATTAATATAGAAAAGGTTACATACTACGAGAAAGAGTTGTGACATAAATATTAGATATTATAATCAAAGTCGTTCCAGTGCGGTCAATTCGACGCCGCGCGTTTTCATGAAGGTTGACATTTGTTGAAGCACTTAGAGTGTAATTAAGAAATGAATACCTCAAGAATATTAGCTTGTTGGTGGTCAAAACTCGTTCCGAAGGTTTTTCAAGGTGTAAGTTCTATGTCAGTCAGCATCAGAAATACCTACACTAGCATCACCCGCAAAAAATTTGTTATTAAATTATTGATCCGGTACCTGTAATGTCATTATATACATATGATACTAAGTTACATTATATATACCAATTGTATTCATTTAGATAGCTTTATTTTAATCCTGTTGGTAATTTACTAGTTAATTTGATGAGTTCTAACAGTAGTATGTCTTAAACAAGGCCTTCCAAATAAATAATCAATTGATGAGTGTGAGTGAGTATCGCTTTCACACGGATTTTGTGAAGTTGTAATTTAGTAGATTATTTTAGACCTATCTAATAGCTACATTTACCAGACACTTGACACTCAATTTTTAGGGTGTGTAAAATGTCACATAGTATTATTTGAAATATAGTTCACATGATATAATTTTAATTTAGTGTAAAAATTTACTTACCTAATATTATATGATCACATCACATCACACCAACAGCCTTTAATGGTCTATAGCTGAACATAGGCCTCTCCTTAGAAAGGAGGTTTTGGCCTGCTATACCACGCTTACTAGACCGGTTGGTATAGTATTTATATCAAGTTATCGTCATTTATATTTCTCCTGAATTATTCAGCCAAAAATTAAGAAGACTTTTAGAGAAACTCTACTTTTGTTTATGATTATCTAATATATCATAAAATATTTAACAATAAGTAATATAATTTATTTATCTATTATATATTTATTATGTTTTGATTATTTTAACCTTAACTGTCAATTATATACCCAGATTTACTTAGTCTTGTAATTCATATTTCATTAGAATTATCAAATGCAGCGAAAATTCAATAGAATTTTACAGACAAAAGGACCAACTACGGCCAAAGACCACATTGCAAAGAAAAGGAAAACTTAAAACACATTTTTGACCAGTGTCAATAGGTCAAATTCTCTTTTCTAAGGAGAAGATTATGCCTAAAACAGTAGACTATTTAAGGCTTACTGATGAAGACAATATCTGCAAATAGTCGTTTCATAATCTAACACTTTAACTGCCAGGGTTTTCTTCATAATTAAAACGAACTATTACTACTTCAATTACAACACACATGTAACTGTGTACAACACTGTTGGCCAAGTTGTTTTAAGTGTTTGCCACGCCGCTCTCTCCTGTGCTGAGTATTGTGGGTTTAAACCCCACCACCCCACAATTTATGGACAACATTTTGTGTAATCCATAAATTGTTGTTCTAAGTCTGGGTGTTCTTTGTGCCCGTTTCTTGCAGGTAAGTAAAGTCCCACGCGACACAGGATTTATTCCTAATGCGGGCGTTGTCGTTTTTTTTTTAAATTAAAAAAGAAAAGAATATAAGAATATTTCACGTAATATTATTAAATATACTAACGCGTTATCATAAACCTAAGGAAGTCAGAAGTACCAATCTACTGTTTCTATACGTTAACTAAATCCTTATTTCACAAAGTTTTCTTCCCAAAATTTCCATTTCGGGTACTTTCAACTGTAATTAATATTAAATAAGTGACAATTATGGAAATAGATAAAGTAGTTTATTAAAAATTTTTAGTGGATTAAAATTATTTTGGAGGAAGACAAAGTATGATTTCATGTAGAGTCAATAAAATATAACCGCAGACTACAGTTCAGAATCTCTCAATAAGGCAAATTTAAAAATAAAAAGAAATCAATTTGATTGGTGCGATTTAGAGCTATGATGTAAAGACAGACATATGAAAATAATTACATCAGATTAACTCATTGAAATATTAATTGAACATCACTATATTACGGTAGTAGTGACAAATAATTAGCAACACTGTAAATAATATTTTTGTTTCTAATAAGATAAACAGAGCTATGTTTGAAGCTGTTCATTTAAATATGAAATCTTCATTTTCAACAAATATGTTGAAAGTAAAGTTGTAAAAGCAACGACTTGGCACAAAATCCACTATACAAATTGATTTGAACTTTCCAACTGTGCTATAATGGATGCTTCAATTGGCAGAATTATGAAAGTTATGCAATTCTATGATTGTTATATTAAATTTGTTATGATAAAATGCAACGGATAGATAAAATAGTATTGACATTAATGGTAAAATCGAAAATTGTTGAATATACGATGTAACTTAGTAACGCTGGAATGGAGAGCTTTTAACGTAGCATGTGAATGCAGATTTATCTGAATTTAACTCTCAGAGCGCTTTGGCTATATTTGTGTCGGTATGCATAAATTACCTACGCTCGCGCTAGATTTAAGAAAGACAATTTCAAATAGTAGATTGCTCTTATGTGATTATATCTAATATTATTATAGTTAATACAAAATGTTCTTAGTTTACTAATTAAGTGATAATTTGATCTCTCAAATATTTGTAATACTAACTTGTAAAATTTGCATTTATTTTCATTGATTAATTCGTCGATTATAACCATATCCCTTCCTCAGGCAACGTATCGGGATTACATATGTAATAATTGATGAAATGAAATTTTCTGTCGAATATATCGAATATATCGAATATATCATATATATTCTATCGAATATATCGAGGAATTGTTTGCACCAACACTAGCCACAAGTTTACAACATCATCCCACAATGTAAGATTCTCATCCTCATCACTCGGATAGTTTGCTCTCTACTACTGTGCCCTTATAAAGACACTTTCTGCCTCGCAATCATTCCGTTGACCAAATAATCCTCTAATTACCGAACCAATACGACCTTTAAACCTTTAAAAAAAGAGCGTGCTTCTGTTACGATGGTCGGCAACGCGTTTGTTACCTTCCATCAGGCGACAGATCTGCTAGCTTACCAGCTCTGTCTTGAACAGAGACGAAGAGAAGTTTCTGTATGTGTAAACCTATGTAGAGGGATCCGACATAAACCTTAAGTCAACCCGTCTGACTGGCTTAGTATAGTAGGCTAAAATCTCCTTGCTAAGGAGAGACCTGAGTTCAGCAGTGGACTGTTAAAGGTTGTTGATGATGACGATGAATGTAGCTTTCCCTCGATTAAAGAACTTTTAAAATCGGTTTAGTGATTTAAAATTGAAAGTAAAACAAAAAAACTCACATTTGCATTTAAGACATTAGTGAGAATGTGTTAACATATAGTTATATACATAGAATCGCATGATCTGCCTAGCTTTTATTAAGGGGTTAGGGGTAGTCAGAATTTTCAAAAAATCAATTTTTTTTTTTGCATTTTCTTAAAGTATAACATTTTTAAAATATTGTGTGAAAATTTTAAGTGAATCCGACAAATTCTTTTCGAGTTATTTAACAATGACCTTTCGGGTGCTACGTGGCATTCGAGAGCAGGTAGCTAAAAACAGCTGCAAGCAACCGACCTTTCGGGTTTCATTGTCATGAATATCTCCCCATTTTAATGTATGTATAATTATATATATATATATATATATATAAATCATCATCATCATCATCATCCAGGAATAGATGACTCAGTGTAAGTTATTAAATAATTCTTATAATTCCATATAAATCCATAGCAAAACTTTAAATGCGTTTTTCTCAAAACTATGTTTTCTGAACTAATGATCACTGTAACTTAAAAACTACTCGGTAGATTTCAATAAAATTTATTGTACTTTTGAAAAACATTAAAAACTCGTGCCTGATCGAAGAATTTTTTTTTTTTCAAAAATTTCGATTTTTTTTAACAATAAACTGTCGGTTTTTTTCTCGAAAATTTGAAAAAAATATCCTGAGGCCCCCATTTTGTTAATTTCGAAAAAAAATAAAAAAGCTTCGATCAGGCACAAGATTATCTATTAATAAAACTAATTTTTCTTGTCCGATTGATTTTCGATGAATCTCCAAGGACTTATGATGATCACCGCAAAGGAATTCGGGAGGAACGGGCTCTACAAAAACAGCGATAACTTTTTGAATTATTAATTTTTTTTTTTGAAATTTTCGTGAAGTCAAATCGAAACGTGTTCTAATAAAGCTATGTTTTTATTTTTGTCAAATAAAGTAATTAACAACAAAAAAAATTTATTGAAAATCATCATTTTTTCAGGCCTCTGAGTACCCCTAACCCCTTAATACCGATATTGTTTGGGGTCATCTACTAGTTGAACTAATTATATCAGAATATTAATTCTTCCTGGGAATGACTATATAATTTCAAACGTACACGAAAATTGACATTAAATGTAATTTACAATTAACAAACGTGTTTTTCATTAAAATAAAATGAAACACATTCAGTTCGAGTTTATTTGAATTGTATGTAGTGAGGCGCAGGATAGCGATGGGTCAACTCGATTAAATAACTCATGTTAACTTGAGTTGTGCTTAGCTTGATTTAACTCGAAATGTATTTTTCTCAGTTGGTATTTTAGCTACATGTAATAAATACCAAGGAATAATCTCCATTTTTGAACTTTTTGACATTCACTTAACCGGCAGCTGTATCGTAAGAGACTTAAAATTATTGCAGTGGTAAAACTCGTTTAAAATTACGAGCCCTCTCATACCGGCTGACGTAGACGATCACTGGAAAAGGATGCTTCGGACGTCTTCTATGTCTGATTCGAAAGGAACCAGTGTCTGAGTACCACCAGTGGCCGAACCGAGGACAAAGCGCTCCACGCGCTGACAGAATGCCAAATGTGGGCGGAGCTTAGGTGTGACCTCTTAGGGGTCATCAGTGTGGAAATTCTCTCGCTTGGAAGCATGATTGCAGCATAAGTACAAGTTTGTGGGTGACAGATCAGGCCATTTGTCATTCGAATTGAAGCAGAGTCGCAGTGAATCTTACACGCACTTTTAGGGGTAGAAAAGGGAATATCGAGGTTTTCACTCAGAAGGGAGTCATCTGCAAGTCGTAGGTAGATGCGAAGGTAGTAGGTCCGAAGTACGTTGGGGTCCCGGGGATTTTCTTTCTTGGGTACACCTGGTTCCACGGTTACTAGTATCTAGCTTAGCAGCTCAGTAGTTTGGGAAAAAATCTCAGAGGAATAAAAATCAAAATATTAATTTATTATCTTGTAGTATCATCGACATTGTTGTTAGAAATATTTATTGTGACAATAAAAGTTGTTGATGTTGTCGTCATTTACTACCACTCATTTACGTAGCATCATACATTTAAATCAATAGCTTAACTCGAGTTTTATTTTTTTCAAGTTGGCACATCTATACGCGCAAATTTAATTTACATATAGAACAAATATTTTTTGGCTACTGAGATTTTATACATTATTACACCATGTTGGAGGCGATTCCAGCATAACAACCCAACATAAGTGGTAGTACATATTATTTATGTGCCTGCAACGTTAAAATTATTGAATAACCTTCTTCCCAGGGCTTACTTAAATTTAATATAATGCTGTTTTGTGAATTCGTGTCTAGCATAAACTTATACGCTATGGTGATAGATAGCCATTACTACGGCACGTATACTTTTTATAACCTAAGTAGTTTACGATTATTTAATGATGTACTCCTAATTGATTTCGGCCACGTTATCCAGTCTCAATGGAGACCAGCCTATTACGTAGGAGATTTTATAGTGTACAAGTGTGTGCACAAACAAAAGGTCTCTCTTTGTCCCCTTACTTTAACAATCCGATGAGACGAGTATCCAACACGACTGGGGAGAAATCAGGCGCAATACCGACAGCTTTACTTGCTTTCCAGGGCATGGGGATTGATACTCCAACTTCTAAATTCTACATTTCACACGATTGGTAGTCACATATGGTAGCTACTAGACTAACAAAGCATTGTATGAGCTACTTGAAGCGTGCAAGATTAGGAATATAGGATTTTAATACCTCAAAACTTTCTTCTGCTATTGTTATAAAGAAGAATATCAAATAATATATTATTTTTTAAAAAATCTCCAAACTAGAAATCACTGAGTAATAAGTAGAGTGCTTTATAATAACGTTAAGTAATAACACTACGTCTACAGTTTCATTTATACGGAGGTATAGTCATATATAAACGCTACAGTTCAGAAAACTAGCTAAATGAAACACTATGTTTTGTAATTAATCTCAGTAGCAAAATTCAAATACCACGCTCCTGTTTTACTGTTTTAACGTACATACACCATTGAATTGCACAGTAACAATTACGGGACTCATCTAGAGCTGCTGACACACTGACACTGACGCTGCTGCGGGACGCATATAGTATATGTGTCCCGTAGCAGCGTCAGTGTGTAGCAGTATTACATGTAGCCGAATCAGTACATAATAGTTCTCTAAACTTATTGAAAAACTTTAATTCAGCTTAAGCAGTCCTTAAGTCAAATCATCATCACACATCTCATTTAATAAAAATAAATATTTCCTGCTTTCGTATCATCGACAACCTTTAACAATCTACTGCTGGACATTAGCATTAGAAAGGAAGTACTTGGCTTTCGTATATAGTGTAAAATAGGAAGTAGTAAAGTATAGTACTAAATTAAAATTTAGTATAATATCGCCAGTATAGTATTTAAAACAAGTAAGGAATAATAGACGAGGTACATTCATGTTCTTGAAATAGCTATTTCGCCTTAAGCTGGATCATCACCAGTTTATCTCGTGTTTTTTCCTGTTGCCGGGTAAACAAGAGCTATTATTAATAACGACTATAATTTTATCTATGATGATGAGAACATAACTTATTAACGACCGAGTAAATCACAAAATTAAGGAATTCACACTAACGGTCACAGCAATATCGCTAGGAATATTATAATTTATCTACTATTGAATATTTATGAATGATAAAAGCGACTGTTTTTGTGTTTTTTTTAATATCTATGATATTTCTACAAGTAACAAATTTTGCTCCAGTAAATCTATTCAAGTAACAACTGTGTAAACTTGACAAGTAAATTACACGAAATAAAACAAGAAATATTTTTGACCATAAACAGAATGAAATCTGTTAAACGAATTTAGCACCAAGCATAAAAGCAACTTGCGTTTTTGTGGGAAGTCGCGTAAAAATTTCAGCAGCGCGCTATTTTGCATAAATTACACTACAAAAGAAGTCGGTGGCGGGTGTCGAGACGATGTCATTCGACCGTAGACTGAATTACGAGAGCGCGGGCAGCTATTTGTAGATGTTGCTAAGAATGGATTTCATTAACAATTCCAGTATAAAAAACCTTTCTTCAATGTAGAGAGAGATTTGAAGTTGAGCGTTCGTGTCACGCCTGCTTATTAATTAGGGTCCCGCAAAAGGTGTCGAGGTCCAGTGGCTGTGAGTGTGACGCAGGCTCCGGCGGTAAAGCCAGCACCCAGTATGTACCCGTCGGTCGGAGCGGGCGCCCGCGCCACATGGCGCTGTGAACATCGCTGTAATCACGACCCGCGCTCGACGCCGATTCTTTAATCGATCTTCAAGTTTATTCTCGAGTGACAATTGCCAGCAAAATCTTAATACTTTTAACTATGTAATTGATATTTATTTTTTTAATTATATCATGGATTAAAAATTGACTTCTGGTATGTACTTAACAATTAATTTATACTAAAGAGAATTTTATTTTAAACGTATTTAGATTAAACTTTATTAAGCATCTTTTACATCATGCATTTTGTATAGCTTTATGCAGCTATGTAGATGAAATTATTCTGGGAGGTCTTTGTCAAAGGTTGACTGATATACGAGTGTCATAATGCGTTTTGCGGACCAATTTTCAAGCCAGTCACGTCATGTACCCGGGCATTGAGGATTGACTTTAATCCTGATTAAGACTGTCAACGTTTTGTCCGATATTATTTGTAAAACGTATATTTAGGCTGAAAATTGCAAGCGCTTACAGTATTTTATTTATTTTAGGAATTAAACCTTACAATATTATTTTTCAAATTTTGTAATACTACCATCATCATCTTAATATTACCTTATATATATTAGACTCTGAACTACGTAGACTTTTTAAAATAAAATGCATTCTAAGAAAATGTATAATTATTATACAATAAGCGGTTAATATTGCATGAAACAATTAGCTTCTTTATATATTGGAATTCAAATGTGGATAGTAAGTGAATTTTTTTTGTATTTCATTTTGTTACCATCCACATAAGATTTTTTCTTTCCGAATGAATTAGCTTACGAATTGTTTTAATGGGATTAACTATAAAGAATAGTTATTTAAAAATAGTATTAATTTGAAAGGCATGGTCCCAGAAAATATGAGAACTACAAATATCTTTGAATGGTTTCACTTTTAGTGGCTTTCATTGAACGATTTCATTAACCTGAAGAACACTTTTTTCAGAATGTTATATTTTTAATTTTTGTCATTAAATACATATTGCACAAAAGTCTACTAGCAAACTATCAGGAAAAAATGAAGTTCAGCGCTAATAATCTCATGCAAGCATGAATATTTTTTATAATAAGCTTTAATGTTGCAGTGCACCGGTTTATTTTATAAAAATTATAAAAAAATAAGACCTATAAACATAACATAAAGGTAGTTAATCGTTAGCATTGTCATAGCAACCTTATCGTATCAAAACATCGTGTTGTAATACTCATTGTGAGGAGAAAAAAAGAAATTACCAGTAAAATAAAAAACAAAAAAAACTCATTTCTGAAGCACGTACCAGATGTTATTTATTATTATAATTCCTATTAAAAAATTTTACGACTTTTGAACAATGTCTCCTGTTAAAATATCATCTAAAATACTTTTCTTTAAATTAGCTTATGACAAAATCCCGTCAAGGTACTCCAAGCTGAATCAACCATGTTCTCCTTTTAATTATACATCTATTCTCGTAATTGGTTTTAAATTATTACTAATCGGTGGTTTCGATGTCATTAATATAGTAAAGGGAAATATGAGTATCCGGTTAAGAGTACAACTTTAATTAAACTAACTTTGTTACGTTGCGATTTGTCATGAATGTAGCACTTCAACGAATTTTACTCTTAGTATAATACTTGAAATGAAATGAAATTTCTGCAAAAGTTTTCTTTGTCTTGCCGTTATTTTACTTTCATTCTGTTGCATGATTGCAAAAACTTTGATTTAAATATGTATCTAATGTAAATGATTATCCTTGCTGGATATTTTTTTTTTTTATTCCAAAAATATTAGATAAACTGCAATCGTAATCTAATGATAAGAGTTATATACATAAAAACTAAAACTATAATTCCTTTTCTGTAGCGTTTATTACACCAAAAATAATACTAGAAAATAATATTCAAAAAAACTGCAGTCGAAGAATGGAAACGAATGAAAATATATTCAACGATAGCCCATTTTGCCGCAAAAACAGTTTCCTCTAAACGTTTGCAAACACAATAAATGTTTTATTGTTTTACTTGATTTATTATTTCGTCATATAAATCTTCGCATATTTGTTTTGGCAACAAACAGATGTGGCAATGGCTCCCATCACACAGTGAAAGCATAAATCAGACATCAATATAAAATATGACACTATAAAACATTATAGAAGATAAATGTAATTTTTTGCTTCGTAACAAATCTTTGTAATTCCATCCAATTATGGAAGTGTATGTGGTGGTATTTTTAGAAGGGGGAGACGGAAACGGGGTTAATTAGATGATGAGTTTGGTTTTTGTCAGGAAATATCTGCTATATATTACCTATGGAAGGTGCTATAATGAATAAATGTTGCTAGAGAAATAAAGAATGAGTATTTTAAGATAAGAATTTTGAAGTACATCTTTTTACAAAATATAGAAATTCGTAAGCAGTATTATATTAACAATTATATTGTAATTTCAAAACTTGAATAAACTGTAGCGGTTTTATAAGGCGTAAAGTCTGTATTGATATTCTTATTCAACCTTCATGCAGATATATGGATGTCATTTCCGTGTAAGCAATGAAACATGTTTTCATAAAATAGCGTAATATGCGTAGAGGATCGTTTCTCTTTCCAAACGTGTTCTGTCTACGGCGTAGAGCGTCTACGAAAACTTGGTACTTCGTAGATAAATAGCTACATTTTTCTCGGAGCGTGATATAATGTTCACTTTCATTTAAATTTCTATTACCTGGCATATTTTATATAGTGTTTAAGAATAAAATATGAGGTAGAATGTGGTTATACAAAGGGCCCATTTATCTGTAAACGATTATCGGTATGTATAATACAAAGACTGACAACAATAGTGCCGTCACTTCCTTTGTCTTCAGGCTTTGAAAAAGTGTGGAGTACTTTTAAGGGTATAAGGGAGTAAACGAATAGACAGGTCACCTGATGGCAAGTAAACAACCGCTACTTCCATGGACACTTGCAACGAGGGAGGTGAGTATCAAAAATGTGCTACCGCTCCTTGAGTTCCTTTCTCTAGAACCAAGAGTATGGTTTTCACGCTATTATAAATGTACTTATCTAAATTGCACTTATGGCGCTGGGAATCTGTGTGTTGATGGATTAAGAATACGGAGTGTGACCACCCCTACTCATTTTATAAGAGAAAGGAGGTAAAGTAAATTCTAGCTAACGTGGTAAACTAGACCAGAATCTCCTTGCTAAGGAAGGGCCTATTTCCAGCAATAGACTAATAAGGTTATTGATGATGATGATAAATTTACACTTTGTAGGGCAGAAACGTACTGACCATTACCTTTTGCCAGGTTGCTGTTAATAGGCAAGTCTACTATACAATCTATAACTGCATTCGTTTTATTAATTCTTTTTAAGATATATAGAAAATATGTTCGGTTCAAATAAACTTTCAATTGGAGTGTAATATAATTAGTGTAGAATGTGTTAACTATACAGCTTTGGGAGTGATTGATAGATTGAATTGATAGACACTGATGTATTACACCGAAACTTATTGATAGCTGATTAATTAGGTAAGTGATATGTACCTCGTATGAATGCAAATTATGCACTGATTTACAGTAAAAATGGTTGAAATGTTATGATACAAATTCGATGATAGTGCAATAACTGCGGCGTACGGTTACACAGTACCATTAAGATGAAACTACGTTTAAAATGAACGGATAGTTGCTCAACCTCGCATCGTGAGATACATAGAAAGGTTAAACTTTTACTAACTACATAAAAGCGTTTTTATAGCTATCCAGCAGAAATACCTTAGAGTTTGGAACCTTAACTTCATGACTTAATAAACTTTTTTAAGATTCTTTAAAAACTGTAGACCAAGCCACCAATCACGATTTTAACGTCGTTGAAGTACACATATCGACATCAGCAATGATGGTCTACGCCAAGCCTGCAAAATAACGACATTTGATTATAATCAATACGAGTCGATATAAAGCGAATGTTCAAAAGAAAAATAGTGTGAAAAAAATACCGTCATTGTTTAACGTAGGGTGGCGTTAGTAGTAGTTTCAGATAACTCTTCCGTATCGAACAGAAACAAAATTTTCCTTTCAGTTGGATAACTTCTTTTGCTGAACAAATATGAAATTCAATGTGAATTTCCACGCGGCTAAGATAGTATAGAACGCACAGCTTGGCTCCCATGAGCACCGTTAAAACTTTCTGGTTTGATTGCATAAATAGCAGAATGGCTTAAAATTTGTTTCAGCTGTGCCGATGTTCTAACTCTTTGAAGTTAGTAGACTCTGTCATTGTTATGTTACTATCTTTTTTTTTAAATATGAATACTACTTTAGAAAAGTGAAAAATTAAAGATATCCAATTAAGCGATTCGATACAATGGACGGTTCACATATCATATTTTTGTGTAGAGTGTATATTCACAAAATGAATTTATTTGATTTATATTGTTCTTGAAGTATGATTAAATATTTAAAAATGTGTTATTTTTCACACTTAACTACTATTCTTGATTATTTTTTATATAATAGACTTTGATGGATAAGGGTTTCTTGTCGGTAATGAATTCTGTGTAAGATATAATAAGTATTAAAGACGAGATAAGATTAAAAAATCACTCAATTACAAGTCTTCACCAAAAAGTTAGCTCTATCTGTATTTCAAAAAAAACATTACGTCATGAGTTTAAACTTTAAATCATCATTTGCTGCTTTTCCAGAAAATAAGTTGGTAGACATAGTTCTTACTTCAAACCAACCCAGTAATTTATTAACAGAAAATAGCTCTAAGTGAGATAAATTCGTATTCCCACTTGTTTAATTCAAGGAAGCGAAATACAAATCACATTGCTACTGTGAAATAATTACAAAACAGAGGAAATGTAAAACGTCTCAGTTACTCGTATTCTGCAAGGGTAATATTATTACTTCCTTTTCAAATCACTTGACTCTGTGAAACCAGTTTAAATGGTTGTAAAAGTGCCGTAATTAGGAGCTTTTGTTATGAAATATAACACTGAAAAGAAATATGTAAGAACTGTTTTGTTTTAATGGCATGTTAATGTGGTCCAAAGCAGTTTTAAATGAAATTCTCGTATACCATAAAGCACTAAAAATGGAATAAGAGCCGAGCAGTAGTAATAATCTCACAACTCAAACTTTTCTAACTGTATCGATGTGTCCATTTTAATAATAAAACAAGGGATGTATTCCTTTTGAATAACTCAATAATTTAAATGTACGTGAATGGAAATTCCTCTGATAACGATATCAATTTCCTGACAAAGAACAGAGGAATAAAGATATGTGTATCGAATATTTTTATGAGAATAGTAAATAATAAGAAGAGTTATACAAGAAAAAATAGTATTAGAGAATATATGTATGAGAATATGTTTAATAGAGACACATATATGTATAGTGTATTTTGTTAGAATATTTTTAAAAGCATTGTTATGACTGCCATAGTAAATCAAAACCTCATTTTTAAGGAAAGATCCATATCTTTCCTTAGAATATTAGTAATATTAGGACTAACAGACCAGCATTCCGAGCGGATAATTTCAAGAGTTGGGGGGATGGTGGGGTCCTTACAGTGGCTATTGCCTAATTTAACGGGTCCACGAGAGGAAGTGCACCGCCTCTATTGTACGATGCTGCTATCTATGCTTTTCTACGGAGCGTTGATCTGAGTTCAGCGCCGATAGGACTCCATCTGTTCCAGAACTAATCTCGCTTTCCGCTTTTTATATTCTGGCGGAAGACCAAAAAAAGCTCGAAATGTAGCGGAATGCTCACTGATAGTTATTAGCAAGGAGGCGCACGTGGTTGAAACAGCTGCAAAATACACGTCAACGCAATGTCTGAGCGCGAAGTCATAGTCGATTAAATCGGACCAGACCTGTCCCCGCCAGCAATCCACGGTGGGTGAGAAGGGCTGAGGCGCAGTGGTCTCTTTCTGTGAAGCTGTTATGCTCCAGAAAAAGAATGTTGATCTGTTGACTGCGGGATCGGGAGAGGGCTGATCCTGAGCGCAGAGGACGTAGAGGGTTACAGCAGCCGCCGACGGGTCCGCAAGCTGCCAGGGAGTGGGGATCTCTGGTGGCAGATTAATCGCTGCAGTAAGCTGTTTGTAAAAACATGATTGGGCAGCAACAAACTATTCCCTCTAGGATAGGGTCTGACTAGGACGCTTGAGACGTGCCGTTAGTGCGGTTTTAGTGACAACACCACATACTTCTGGCTCCTAGGTCCCGCCGACTACATGTAAAAAGAACTGAACGACTTTTAAAAATAATTTATAGTATTTCTTATATTTTTGGCAAAATATGTGTTATGGTAAAAACTGTAAGTACGTCTTAACGCACAATGACTATTTCTTCTTTTTTTTTAATAGCCTGCCAAAGTGACTTTACTTTGCGTGATGGATAACATGTCACTATACTCATTGCGAATGCTGACAACGTAGTATGGTGACCCACACTATGGCGGCCTATTACGAATTTTTACGCTTTACTTGGGGACGTAAAAGACATGACAGTCATCGAAGCATTGTATAGTACACATTTACCACGACAACTGTCACCCCTACATCAATGGGCCTCCGGTCTCGCACTCACCAACGAAACACAACAGTACGGATGCTGTCGCTTTAGGTTAGTCTTCTGTGGGAGAATAGTACTACCCCGGACGAGCCGGCCCGTTCATGCTGAAATCAGCGTGGCTCTACTACCAGTTTCTTAACTACATGTTCATTTTATATGAATTGGTTTAAAATGAATCATAAATAAAAGTGTCTAATATTACTACTACTACTATTACTACTACTATTGTCAGTCCTTTACAGCACACTTTGGATAATTTTTCAGACTATACTTCAGACTCCCTACAAAACATAGAATATTACGTGGTTTAGTAAGTTTGTCGTCTGCCCTAGAAACTTAAAAAATGCTCCCATATAAGGAGAAGAAGCTAAGAGTAAATAATTATATTCGTAACATCATAATTTATTTCACAAAAACAAAATACTTTATTCTGTCCCTACTTTTACTCTTAGGCATAAAAATCTCAATCAGACAAAAATTTTCAGTACAAAGCAATTACAGTGAAAGTTATTGCCCGTGTAACAATTAAATTAACGATCTTTTGTGTTTTTTATCTTTACAATAAAATGATACAAAAAAGTTAAAGTACGATTTTTTTCCTTTTTATAAAACACGCTAACAGAAAAAAGATACAGAATCGAAATGTCGAATGATCAATAATGTTCTGGCAAAATAGTTTGATTTACTCATTTGCAGTAGTTTTTTTTTCCCGTTTCGTTTCCAAATAGTTTTAACCTTAAGATCTAATGGATGAAATATACTTACGTAAAAAACTACGACGATCGAAATATATGCGCTGTGTATTTCGTTAAAGCCACGCCCTAAATAAGTTCTAACTTTGAGTTACGTGGGTTGTACAAATTTTCTATTCCTTTTACCTTAAAAAAACGGTACGAATCGACAGAAAATCAACACGAACACTTTTAATCATGCTTCACATAACTCGTACAAATATCGGCATTAACTTTGGTTATTTATATTTTGGCACACGCTCCGATGAATATATGTAACTATAAAGCCTATTTTGGCACAATATCACGGGTGAGTAAAGAAATCAACCGCTTCACGATTCTGATGATAATATTTGTACTTAGTTCGAAATTAGTCTTATTAATTATTATGCACCAATATAGCTATTTAAATCTAGCAATGATATGATATATGTGTTATTTATTTTAGTCTTTTAAGTTTTCGAAAAACTATTGATATGTTATGTGTGAATTTTTTATTTTTACTAGAGTTAATGTCGAACTGTAAAATAATCATAATTTCTAGGTATTGCTATCGGTATTGGCGTAAGGTATATACTTCTTATTACCGTCTAATAGCTATACTTGTATTCTATCTCTCAAATAGATATTCAAATAATAACATAACATACAAAGAAAACAGTCTCGCAATTTATAAATCAGTTCTAGTTCAATTTCTAATAAATAGTATAATTGCGGTATTCTAGACTAGTGTCTAAAACCGTCCAGTTGTTGCAAAGATATATGAGTAAATAATATAAGATTTAGCTTAATACTAATTCAGTAAAGTTAAATATTTAGCTTGAACCTGTAGTGTAGGCGAAACTTTGTTTAAAGTGGTTCTATAAATTGTATTTATAAGCCGGCTTCATATCCTTCAACTTGGCAGTGGACTTTGACATTTAGTTGTTTATAATAAAAACTCTGGACTGTAAGCTAACTTTTATCACTTTAAGGGCTAACGATTTCGTACAGTTAAACACTTGACATCATTTTTCTCCGTGTTATTAAGAACCACATTTAATCCTCAAAGAGAATCGCAAAGTTGCGATAATATTCATTGAGATCATATTTCAACCTTAACTCATTCCTGTATTTTATTTATTCATGTATTTAGGTTTTTCTCGTTAATTTTATTTTATGATTGCCGACTTTACATGAGTTGTGTACATTGAACTGTCATTGTGTGGTGATATAACTTTTTATATCTCGACAGGTACACTGGACGTGGGTATAAAGGTTTAATTAATTCTTTTTTACATCTGAAATTGTTAATAATCTTTTTATTTTTAAAAGCTGAACCTTTCTGTGTACGTAATACACAAAGGCAATAAATCCGAACTGAGTTACGAATGTCTACTTTCAAGAGGGAAACATTAAAGCTAAACTGAGAGTAAAAGGTTAGCAACAAAGCCTAGACCGCAACCCGTTCGTACATACTTGGAACGAGGACGATGCGTGATACAATGAAACCCTCACCCGATCACGCTTCGAGAGTTCAAAATTGCTCTTATTAAGAGCTTCAAGAATTTCCAATTGTATAAGAAGCTTGGTGTTAATTATGAACAACCGCATAACCGCAGTAACGAAGCACATAGAAATAACATAGAGTACTAAAATTAGAAATTTTTCATAATAAACATAGCATATAATTTCTGTATTTTTTAACTTCATGATCCAAAGTCACATAGATATTATTATTTATATTAAAGGTGTATTTAACTGTCTATCAAAAACAATTTATTTTACAAACTGAACTTTTTCAGCTTTTGAAATTATCCGAATTCATCCGGAATCGATTTTGAGACCAGATTTATCGACAGTTCGTACGTTCCAGGAATTTTTGTAGTTTTTAGTTTTTTCATTCATGAGCAGTTTTATTTGAAAATATGGACATATAACATCAATATACGAATATGTACATACAAACAGAACTCGACCAAACTCGTTAAGATCATCTGTTGCAATGTTATATTGCAATAGTTAATATCGTAAATTGCATAAAACTTAATCATTTAATATTTATTTACACTTTACATAATTGTATATAAAGCTTTATAATATTTTAACATTTGTTTTAGAAAAAAAGAATTTAATATAAAAAGGTTTTAGGACAGTTTCGTGATATTGAGTTAAAGGAAAAATTTTCCTTTACTGACAACAATCTAATTATCTTCCAGCAAAAGTCAATTACAAGTAAAAGAAGAAAATTTAAAGTCACAGAAATAAAATACTCACTGACACGTAAAATGTGTTACCAAGAATTGCGCTAGGCTTTACCTTAAATGTTTACGAGTCCACAGTGGACAATGCAGACCCACTAAAACATTTAAGTGTTAACATGTGCATTGAGTGTTAATACATGTAAGGGATGGGACTTCAGGGTTAACTTAAATTAAGTATATTTTGGATGTTTACATTTGGTGACTTTGTATTGTGGCAAAACGCTTACACGGGAATCATGTATTATACTAAGAGATGCTTTTAAAAGGTAAAAGCCTTGCCTCTCCTTGATAAATCACCATTACACATGACCTCACTAAGGCATATGTATAATAAATAAATTATATCTAAATCCACGTATGCGTAAATGCGTTTAATGATGGCTACCTTTTATTTATAAATTGCTCACCTTGTAAGATCGTAGATCGCGTAGACACGCTCACGTGTACGAAGTCGTTGTATTACTGGAGTCAAGTTCACCCATTTGTGCTAAAAGGTTAAGTTTAGTTGGCTTTTTTATTATCTTCTTCACTATCTACTTTAAAATAATTAGACAATAATATCTACTACATTTCTTATTTTCACGTATTCTAGCCAATAAGAGCACACACATGGCGTTGCCATTTTGTAACTGCATCGAAATTGTATTGCATTTGTGAACTTGGCTTACTTGAATTCTACAACAAAATCGTTAGATACGAAATTATTGTATTTTGTTCAATAGCTGCTCTATATACAGTTAAGTTTAATAACATTACTAGTACTCTTACTTTAAAAAAGTTCTTAATTGATTTTAACAAGATATAATGTATGTGTAAGTAAGTTTAGCTGGAAGTAATTTATAAAATAAAACTGTAAATCGACACTGAAAACATCATCTGTTGATAAAAACATCAATGCACTCTAAAATGCCTTTGCCTTCACAAGCCGCGTATACCGCCTATATGTCCTACTGCTGCTTCTAACTAGTCACTCTTTTAGTCTATCATATATATATTTATATGTATATAATTCTACTGTACATGTGTATTTTACTGAACGCCTCCTAAAAGGCTAAACTGATTTGAATTATTTTTTTGTATGCGTTTGGGCCAGGCAGATAATTTAAAAAAAGAAGTCTTGCGGTACGAAGTTTACCGGGTCAGTTAGTGTAAATATAAAACTGGTGTATACACATGTCTTTGTCATATCCTTAATATTTTCATAGTAGAATATATAAAAATATCTTGTCGAATGTCTTTAAAAGACAGTGTATCAATATAACACATGGATGTATGTAAATTTATTTGCAAATATTGAAACTTCAATAATGCAGTATGTAGGTCGTCAGCTGGTTTTCTTCCCATACGAGACATAACACAAAAGTGTATTAGGTTGAATACAACAGTTTGTAGAGCAGATTCCTTTTCGTGGTTTCCGCTTTGTAGTGCGTGAGTGATTGTACGATTGATGGCAGGGATTTTGTCGTTAAACATAAATATATAATATAAATAAATAACTTATCTAATATAACTATTGCTTATCAATAAGGCTGCCATTGGTACATTACAGTAGCTGTCATTTTGCAAAAATAAAATAGGAATGTTGATAGGAGCAGAGGGTTATCACGAAGAACTCACCACTTATTACGTGGAACCAAAATACTGGCGAAAAGTGGGCGTTTAATATGTCTCTACATACCCCTATGGGGAAACAAGTGTGATTTTATGTACGTTATTCTGTTCTATTCTAAAATAAATAATATATAGGTATTGGTTGATAATCTTCTAACATCTAACTTCTTGTATTTTTCTTTGGATTTTTATAGGCTGATAGAAAATTTTCAAGTATTCGATATAGTAAAACTCATTTTTATTCTTAAATAGACGACACAATCAAATTTACAATACGGATTTTTTTATTTTTGTTTTCTTTAAACATAGCTTATCGTTTTACTATTGAAGTCGATTGGTATATAATTATCAATATAATCTTAAGATAAAATTGTTTCACACAGTAAGTGCGGTGCGGCCTCGTGAAGCAATCCATTGCGACAAAACTGCCGAGAAACGAGCTAGTAGACAGGCATCTCCACGCGACCCACGTGGCATTTGTTTGCGTGGGATGTTAAATTTAAACGTTAATGAATTCTTGGCCCACCCTGTATTACAATGTAATACATTAAATAAATTGTAAGTCGTGATTTATTATATTAGATTAATTACATCATGATTGATGAGTAGGGTTTGGTTTTAATAAATTTAATCTGATAATATAATTTCCAATTTACTGACCACCAAACGTCGACATGCCTAATTTATCAAATAATTAATTACATTACTTTGCATTATATTACAGTATCTTTGCCATCTAGATCAAGATTGAACAAAAATTTAACTTTGGCTATGAGTTCTAAAGTACGGATAAATATACCTACTTCATCATCACCATCATCTCAACCAAAAGACGTCCACTGCTAGACATAGGCCTCCTCCAAGGTTCTCCACCACTGTCGGTCTCGATATCTCGAGACCTTCACCAGGTCGTCGGACCACGGCCATCATATCTACTTAAGCCGATTTTTTTTTCTAAATAAAGACATGTCAAACATAATTACAGTAGAAGTTTTGTACTGCCCCATTACTCGTTCTTCAAGTCTCTTCCTGCTAAGTTTGTTTATGCAGGCCTACTGCTTGATAATTATTTTAGATTCTGCTGCACCTGCTGTATCTTTTGAAAATATAGAAAGTACTTTCACGGTTTGATGCTGTTGGCCTTTGGTCAATATTATAGCCTAGCATGTAACAGGCAAATATTTCGAAGAGCTTCTCCCAATAATAGCTATTCCGGAGTCGAAGCACTACGGCCACGCTAAGTAGTTAATTAATTGTACACCCGTTACCTGTTACACAAACAACCACATGATAAATGTTATGTTCCTAACCCTGATAAACTATTATTGGTCTCGAGAGTCAAAACAAATTTTGATACTAAGTATTGAATCCATTGAGCAATTTCAGTGCGAAGCAGAATTGATATACTCGTATATAGTCTCAAAAAAGTGCATGCCAATATATATTTTTTAATATTTTTGCTAGATATTCGAAATCCTGCTAACAGTTTTATTATAAGTGTAAATAATTCCATCTCTAAAATTATTTACGAGTTGGTTGATACACTCGATACGATATTTTCTCACCTTTTGAGATAATAAATATTTTTATGTAGCTACCGTTTACGTGCAGAGCCTGTGAAATTATGCTGGGTATAAAAATCATTTAGGAATATCTGTCGGTAGTCTGTAGATATATATATTTTAAGTCCCTATTTTAATATGTATGTTGCAGACAATTTTAACTGTTTAATTTTTATATATACTTTTTACGATTATTTTTACCCGTATCGTTTACTACATATAACAATAAACGATACTTAAGATTTAGTTAATATGACATCGTCTTAAGGAGGGTATTATTATGTTGGTATACATTTATTTACGATCTGGCAGCTGTTCTGCGAGACAAACACTTTTGCTCAGTTTTCCATTATGAGTCTTAAATTCAAAGTAAACATTGAACTGTAAATTTTGAACAAACGTGAACTATTTTCATTCAAAATTGGCTGTCATGTGCAAGATGTGATAGTACTCTTGATGAAAAATAGATTTACCACAGGCATTTAGCTCTTTATTTTCAGGTAGCAAAACTTTAAGTCTTTTTGTCTCTGCGTGAACACTTAGCCTGAGTTTTTCTAAAGAGAGTCTGTATCCAGCGGTGGACCGTTGTAGGTTATTGATGATGTCGATATAATTAACCAATGAGTATGACGTAAACCGTTAAGTACCTATATACTTTTCAAATTATCCAAAAATACAAGAGATTAACAGAAGTGATCACGAACACACCGATTATGACACTCGGATGCTATAAGCAAAGTTAAACTGTTTGCAATCTGCGACTAGATTAATCAGATGTAATTTAGAGGAGTTACAAAATTTAATAAATTCACTTTCCATCTAAGCACGTTCTTACTAACACTCTCTACATTTTGTTTGAGGATTATTCAAGAGTTTCTTGTTAGGACTACAGCACTCCAACATTATCTATAATAGCTTTAAATAATACCTGCTTTCTATTGAGTATCAAATTCAGTAAGTTGGCAACAAACAAGTCAAATTATTTTTTACCTGTATTGATTTATTAGTGTATAGTGTAGTATTTTATGAACTACGGAAACTTGGTCGACCACATTAAGATTATATTTTGTTTTTGGTAAGCATCTACTTGCCTTCGGTTTACTAGCATGGTGATCTTAATGTTTATTTTTGCACTTCCAGGTTTATTGTCCAATGTTTATAGCCCTCCTTTTATATTACGACTTACACATAGTCTTAGAGTCATGGACCCTTAATCTTAAAAATGCGTTATTATTGTTGTATATATGCGGCAATATATATGTATGTATATGTTAAATGAACATATTATGGATAAATTGTAATTATTCTAGAATTAACTGGATATCAAATTCAAGGTATTTGAAATCTAAATGCTGCTGAATCTTGACTGCTGCTGATAGCAGCAACTCATCCTTAAAAGTCATACAGGTTACTTATCTATAAAACTATTTAATGTTTGTTCAATGTTGTTGTTGTTTAAAAATCTGTTGAAATTCTTTACGCAAAAGTTTTGAAATTCTTACAAAGAGTTGTAATCATTTACTTTCACATTTTTTTGAATAAGAAATTCAATTATGAATGAAAATAATGTCTACTTGTTTGTACCTTATGTAGTAAATCACCGTTTATCCAGTAACTATGAAATTTTGTAAACATGCCAAAAAAGGTATAGAATACTTATTTTTATACCTGTGTATCTACGGGCAAAACTTAACTACTTACAATCAGTGTTTTGATATTGGAATTCGTCTTGTGTAAATCCACTGTATATAAAATGACATATTAAGTCTGACAAATACTTTATTCGTCTCGTCCCTTTGAGAATACTGCCACTTTAACTCGTCGCAACACATCGTTTGGAATTTAGCGTCCTTGGTCCCTCAAGACTCGAGGGAATTGATGTCCAAAGAAACACATTAAATGTAGAATTAAATAAGTAAGTATATAATAAATCCAAATTCTTATCTCTACTAACTACTAAAATTTCTATACTACATGGAATGTTATGTGTAAATAATAGAGAAACATTATTAAGTACTTCTATAAGAATAAAGATGACGTCACCGAAAAGTTGCGATACTGAGATAACTGGTGATGAATAGAGATTTCGGATGAGTAAAATTCTTATTTATATCAGACTAGTGGTTATTAAAATATTGAAATATTTATATAGTTATTTATAAAACTAGTTAATTAACATAATATTATATTATTTAGTGGACAAAATTGTTTTATATTTACTAATTGTTAGTTGAAAAACAGTGCGCGCTGCTAAACTATACTTATTAACTATACTTATAGAACATTGTTTTCATTAAGTATTTTTTATTACAGGAGGCATGCTTTAATAGAAACCACTGAGATTCTTCTATTGTAATATTATAAATAATTAGATTTTTCAATTATAACTTTTAATTTATTTCTAGAAGTTAGGCCATCATAAAGCTAACTTAAAAAAAATCAGTGTTGAATTCTTTACAGTCTGCTTTACCCTCTTCGTCTACGCCCGGAATTAAATATAGTCGAAGCAAATTTTGTTAGTCTATTTCGGGACACATTTAGCAGATAATTACCTAATTTTGTATGAATTATGTGCTATTACTTCATCCGTAGGGACAGATTGGCTAGTTATACCGTTAGTTTAATATTAAGGATAGATTAATGAGAACGATTTTGGAGAAATTGGGTCTCTTCCATTCACCTTTGAGTAACGGTGATACATGGGACTGGTTTCTGACAAAAGGGTTTAATGATTGATCTCATTGGCAAGATTTAAGGTATCTTTATACTTTGGGCAAAATGACTTTGTTCACATATGTAAATTGTAGTAAGTTGCAAAACGTGTTTTCTTTACTAATTTCAACAAATATAGGAAACCAGATGTTACGCTTCGCTGTACTACATTGTGGTTACATTGTCGAAAAATGAGAAACAAAACAGACCTGTATAATCAACGAGAATAGACGTGAGTAGGCAAGAACAATATTTGAAGCTGGTTATATATCGTGTCAAAATTTGAGCCAAATTATTTTAGATTTTTGAAGGTTACACGACCCAAGATTATTGTATATGTACATACGTTTATATGAATAAATTGTTACCGAAACATCGAGAAAAAATATTAGACCAATTGACGAACCAAAGATGTTGATATTTGGTGACTTTTTACTGTAAACAAAGAAAAAGTTTACTGTAGATGTTAACCATTTCAATATGCCCTAACGTAATAAAACATCCACGTGTTTTCATTTACGGCTTAATTGGGATTTGTCTAAAACCATTAAGGAAAAACATAATTACATTTAGATGTTACTGCCTACCAGATTGACCTCAGTAAGCACCCAAGAGATTTAAGTAGGTAAGGCTTTCACGTTTCATTAATTTTATAAGGTTGAAGTTTGTGTAACGACTTTTTTATAACTCAATCTCGTGTGTAGCACTGGTTGTCTAGACTTGTTTTGGAGTTCGTAAATTTCACGAAGTAGTAAAAGAAGTCTGTGGATCACAAATTACAATTAATTTAAAAAATCTTTTGAACACTGTAAAAAGAGTTTGTAGAACTGATTCGTACTTTTTTTTGTCGCTAGGGTATTTTTCACGTGACACAGCGGTATCTGCTCGTGGATAATTTTTCATGTAAACTGGCAAGTTACGCATGTTTTTTAGACATACTTGTTCATTGCGTTGACAGTACTCATTAAAATTTTTTTATTAAGAGCGTAATTTATATGGCAAACTATTTGTTTCTATACAGAATGTAATAATTAGATGAATTTGGATGATGTTCACCCAGTCGATTTCGGCTACAGCGGCCAACCTCAATGTAGACCAGCTAGACACGGGAGATATTATTGTGCACAAGTATGTGCGCAAACTTACGAGTAAGTGCACTCTCGGTACACCTCACTCTCACAATTGAATGACGTGGTTATCCGACACGAGCGGTCAGAGATCAGGCGCAGGATCGAAGCCTTTACATGTTCTCCGAGGTTTCTCTCTACGTCTCTCTCTATTGCTTAAAAACTCTGAACTGTTATTAAGCATTTCTGTAATTAGAAAATGTTAGTAACAGTTTTCTTAATGGCCCCGGGAATCGAAGCTGAGAACTCTAGATCAGCAGTCGCATAAGTTAACCGCTGCCGTCAACGAGGCAGTCGAGTATACAAGAATTGGAGCAGAAATTTCAAATTACCTAGAAAGATAACTTCAAACAATGTTTTGTTTTAATCGAAAACCATTTTTTTTTATATTAATAGCCTGCCAAAGTGACTCTACTCTGCCTGATGGAAAGCATGAATAGAATCCAAGATTTGTGGTCACCATACTCACTGCAAATGGAGACAATGCAGTGTGGTGACCCACACTATAGCGGCCTAGTGAGATGCTTTTTCACACCCCGCTTAGGGATATAAAAGGCATGACAGTCATCGTGACAATGTAAGGCTTACACAATTACCCCTGCATTAATGGGCCTTCGGTCTTACACTCACCAAGGAAACACGACAGCACGGATGCTGGCGCTTTAGGCTGGTCTTCTGTGGGAGGGTAGTACGGCCCTGGTCGAGCCGGCCCGCTTGTGCTGAAATCATTTATAAGCATTTATAACTTGTGCCAGAGTTATTTAAACACAGGTGGCTCTTCGACGAGCACTTTTGACAGCTTATTCCAAAGCTGGTTGGCGCTGTTTCTGTCCTTAGGCGACTCTTGCTCAATCTGGGTGAGACGGCTGTATACGGGGGTTGTGCAGTCAATGGCGCTGTATGGTGCACCGGTGTGGACGGCGGCTGTGACCGCCCAGAATAGGGCTTGCCTCTGGCGTCCTCAGAGTATATTGGGGGTTAGAGCCATAGGCGGTTACCGCACCGTGTCGACCGAGGCAGCGTGCGCCTTGGCTGAAACTGCCCCGTGGGATTTGCAGGCAGAAGTTTCGCCGAAGTTTATCGGCCGACGGCTTACTTCCGGGTGGGAAGCGGCACACGGTTCCCGCCTGAAGAGATAAGCGGGTGGCACGAGGTCGCCCGTCGAGCCACAATGGTTTGTTGGTCATCGGCCGCAAAGCCAGCACGTAAAATCTCCAGCCGGTCATCGGCCAGTGGGCAGGGCGGAAGCATGGGTACCTTTCGTTCCGACTGACACAGGTTCTTGCCGGACACAGTTGCTTCAAGAAGTATCTGCATTCAGACTGGTTTTCCCCTCCATCCGCTACAGTGGCCAGCCACGAGGAGGCGACATCTGCGTGTGCCGTACCTCACCTAAATATAGAGTTTACCCGCAGATGGTGCTTACAGGAGTTGACAGGCGCTAGGAGGAATCTGGATGTCATAATAGCAACTGTTCCTGGATCCCTCCCGTATCTCAGACGCAGAGCGGCACACCATGTGGTTTTAGTCCGATTCCAACATACTATCCCGCCGTAAACCCTAGTGGGTGACGGCACGAGGGGGTTTTACACATTAAAAAAAAGGAAAAAAGAGTTGTTTGAACAATCGGTTTCGAATTTCACATGTAGTAATGAGTAATGTTTCGGTATTTACTTCTCTTAATATCGTTGGTATTTTTTACCCACTGCTCATTTTGTCAAAACACAACGGCTTCGGTTAAACGAGACGAAAGATTAATTTCTTAGGTTTGTGTAATGTTTAACAGCGTACGTAATATCTATGGTATTCTCTTTCACTCAACTTTTGGGTAGTGTAAAAATCTTGAACAGTGCGCAGAGATTACGTATTGTGTGACCATTAAAATATACAGGTTCATTACACCGATATACATATATATATACATTAGGGTGACCTTATGACTGCACGATTGGCCTAGTGGTTTAAGCGGTCGCCACGCCGTTCTCCATTTCGCTGAGTGTTGTGGGTTCAAATCCTACATGGGACAACACTTTGTGTGATCCACAAATTGTTGTTCTGAGTCTGGGTGTTCTTTGTGTCCGTTTCTTGTATGTTTGTAAAGTCCCCCGCGACACAGGATTTATTCCTAATGCGGGCGTTGTCTTTTGCAAAAAAAAAGAAAAAAAAAAAAAAAAAAAAAAAAAAAAAAAAAGGGTGTCCCTTATATGACAAAAAAAAATTTTTTTTCGAATTTCGAAATGCATACCCTCTATAATTTTTACTAATGCTATAAGATACTTAAATATAAAATTTTATCAATCTAGCATAATTGCAACCAGTGCCGACCGAGCTTCAAAGTTTAGTAAAAAACGTGTTTTGTCCTAAAATTTCAGTCTGCTATAATTTCACTATAAATGCAATGAATTAAGTAAATAAAATTAAATAATAAATTAGATGAACATTAATCTTTAATTAAAAACATAAAGAAATAAGAATCATTCAGGGTAACTTCTTTTTAGAGTAGTTTTTTTACAGTCTGGATACAATTTTAGATGTTCCTGGATACAGCGCAGCAAGAACTGTTTTTGTTCTTCTTCAGCCGTGATAAGTCCGTTAAAATCTTGCATTAATTTAACAGCCCTTTCAGCAGTATCATTTACAACTCTCAAATAACTTGTTCTTCTTTTAGCCTCCAGAAAAGCAGCATTGTTATTCCAAGAAGATACATCTTCCTTTAGAAAACTGTCGTCGATCTGCAGTCGTGATAAAAATTGTTTGCTCTTTTCCGATACGAAATCATCCAGTGCTTTGTCTAAAAAAAAGAAAAATAAGTTAAATAACAAATAAAAATCAACAACAATTTTGAAAATAAATAAATAAGTATTGGACATTGAAATTGAAATCCAACAAAAAGTCGATTTAACTTACCAAACAACTTTTGAGTCAGTTCTTCCTTCGACGGGTCATAGCGTTTGCTAAAATCCGAGATTTTGTCCCTGTTGAAGTTGGCAATCATCTTCTTCTTAGTTTGGTTGTCAACTTCATCATCAAATAGTGAAAGAATGACTGTCTCTTCACATAAATACCACAAGTGATGGCTGAACTTGCTTATTTCTATATTTCTATATTCTTTAGAAATTGTTGCGTCAACTTTTTCATACTCTTTTAACATCTTCAAGAAGCGCAAATCTTGATTAGGTGCTTTGGTCGCCACTGTACATTCAAGCCAAGGTTTAACATACAATATTACGAGAAATAAGCAAACATCTTGTAGAGCCTTTTTGTCCTTCGCAGTTACTCTGCATTGTGACTGAAGTAAACATATTTTTAAAGAATAGATCGCTCTCACCATCCAGCGTGCCTGATGTATAGCTCCGGGGGGCCTTAGTTTTAATTTTTCCTCTGTGTCTCCTCCTAAAAATATTACGCACAGTTCGACCAATTCGCGGTAATCATCTCTTACAAAACCTTTATCTAATTCTGCCTAATAAAATAGTAACAACGCTTGAATGTCTGTCTCGGCAACCCGTGCTTTTACGAAATTAAGAGATGGTTCAATTTTAGTACAATCAATGTTTTTCCAATTTTCTTGGAACTTTTTGAACATCGGAATATCTGGGCTACTAGTAATTTGCTTAATCTTGGTTTTAAAGACAGCTTTTAGGACCAATTCATAAACATGATGACGACAGGCGAAAAGCAACAATTCTCTTCCTAAAGTTTACTCCAAAATAGCACAAGCTCCATTGAAACGGCCCATATTGGAAGCTGTTGTGTCGCAGCACATTATTTGCACTTTATCATAAAGGTTCCAGTCAGAGAGAGCTGCTGATACAGCCTTCGCTTGATGTTTTCCAGAAGAACTTTCTAGTTTCGGCACTGCAAGAAGCTGCTCTCTATCGTCAAATGAAGCTATAACTGGCAAGCGTTCTTCTTTTGAACTCCGTACATCCAACCCCGGTAATAGTTTTCCATCCCAATGGACTGTGACTATGTCGGGTACATTGTTTTGGAAGTTAGATTTTATTGCTTCTGCCCTTGATTTTCTAGTTTCAGTACGAATTCGCTGAATCGAGGATTTGTTAATACAGAAATCATCGCTGCTCAGACCAAGCGCTTCTACCACCGCATTAAGAATGTAAACGGTATCTCTAATGCTTAACTGGCATCGATCTAAAGCTGCAACTAGTTTAGGTGTTATAAGATTCTTTCTACCTCTTTTTGAACTTTGTTCATGGCAGGGAACGTCCGGCAAGCTGAGTTCAGAATTCAAGATCTGTTCTTAGTCTGAATCTTCTACACTGTCTAAGTTATTTGTGGTGGAAGTAGATGCAACAGCTAGTGATTCTCTTTGTCTTACAATCCTTTCCTCTTCTTCCAATCGTCGTTGTCTAGATCTTTTTTCTTTTTCCGCCAATTTTTTATCTACACCACCTAAGCATCCCGGTCGACCTGGCTCTCTCTGTTTCATTAATAATAATTTATCTTCCTCTATTTTTATTCTCTCAAAAGCATCAGCATGTGCAATATCAAACAAATTATCAAGATTAATTATAAAATTGTTCTCACGACTCTTAAACGTAATCTGAGTTTTCTTACAATTTTTTTGCAACTCTCTCCAAACATAATATAAATCAATAAGTTTCTTCACGCAGTTAGAAAATACCCTTGTTGGAATTCTTGCTTTTTCCCAATATATGATGCACTCCCTAATCACAAGATTTGCACTTTCACTAACAGTCAATTTAACCTCACGAATATTGTAAAATAGGACTGAGAGAACTTGTCGATTAGATGGTAATTTTGCACCATTTATTTGGTAGCTAGTCAATCCGATAAGAAAAATATTTTGTTTATCACTCCGTAATTCCACCGACATGTTTACGCACTAAACAATGAAGCACTAATAGTCTCAAAAATCATGTACGAACTGGCAAATAAAATATGTCGTAACAGGTCACTGGGCAGTACTTAAGCAACTTGTATCGACAAGTTTAAATAGCAAGTCGGCACGGGTTATCGTTTATATATCGAACTAATATTTTTTTCTAGACAATATAGGGTTATTACGAAACTTTTAAGAAGGTATGCGTAAAAAAATATCGAACTTGAAATTTAAGGGACACCCTAATATACATATATACACATATAAAATACACAAATATATAAATTAATTCAGTAAATATGTTACCAGACATAGCCATAATTATTCATATAGATATGAATACTAGAGTATAAGGTTTATCTTTTTGTACGTCTACTGATTTTTCTAATTTTAAGTTTAAGTTCCATAAATATTAAAACATATTTTTCGGTACAACGTTTTGTCTTTCTAGGTAGAAAACAGGGCGGCGGTTGCTACGCCGATGTCACGTGAATATATTGGTTTGCCGCGAATAAATTCTTCACAAACAAATACGCCCTACCGCTTTGTTTTGTGCCATCACACTTTGTTCTTCGGTGCATTTGTTTCACTATACAATGATTGCAAAACTTCACACACTTAAGTATACGGTGTCTTTTCCTACTAGTCGCCGTACTACAACTCGTAGCAAATAAACATTAGGTGATAGTTAATTGTTGTTGGTAGCTAAGTTAATGGTGAAATTACCGAACATTCAATGCCGTTTAACCTACAAACTTATTAATAAGAGGTATCATCTCATTTTTGTAACTCTTTTTTGTTTGTGATGAAGTTTTGACTGAATTTTTAAAAAATACTTAACTGTTTTTTTTTTAAAATAGAATCGATTTTTTTTCTATATCTCTAACGATTTTCAGTTTTCGCGGCAACTTAGATAGATGTTTTACACTTGTCTCACAGGGAATTTATTTTACAGGGTTTGATTAAATTTTTATACTGAATTCTATGCCTATTTGAGGAAGTCCTTATATTGCTGTGATATAAGGAAAAGCTATAGATGTAAAAAGAAAAATATATGACTTAGTCAACAAGGTTACTGACTTACCATCATGCAAATATACTGGCGCCATATTGCACTGAGGCGTCGTCGTCCTCACAGAGGCACATATTTCGCATAATCACATAAAACACAGCCTTATTATAATTTCATACCACGTCCGCCGCTCTGTACAACGGGCACTCTTTATATTACTATGACATGAAATGTATGTACATATATAACCTTTGGCGTACCGTTCACGAAGTAACGTCTAAAACGCGATCAAAGAGCATTGCAGCGTGTTCCTACATATTTCTAAGGTAAAAAATGTTCCATGTCATCTGTTCACATGAATTAATAATTGATTTTAAATTTCATGGCTTGGTTGGTTCTAAGTCTGTTTGCAATTAAATATCTCCTTACATTTGTTTTGGTGCCCTTAAATGTGTATGCATTCATTACAAATATTTATTCATTTTCATTAAATTTTAAAAATTACACGATCTTGTCAACGGCGGCAATATTTCTTTGTTTAAAGATAGTTTCATATTTAATCTGTACGGAAAGAACTTACTTTTTTTTTATGAAAAATATTTTTTAATTGCCCGTTTACACTCGTTTTAGGAGTATATACTGTGTGCCGGGGGCTTACATACTAGAAAGGGACACAAAGAACACCGAGATTCAGAACAATAATTTGTGGATCACATAAAGTGTTAGGGAGTCCCTTGTGAGGTTTAAACCCACAACACTCGGCGCAGTAGAGAGCAGCGTGACCGCTTAAACACCACTACGCGATCCGTACAGTCTAATTATTTATGTGTATCTTACTATCTAAATTACAGAAAAAGAAAGAAATGACAAGCAGCCAGCAGGATTTTATGTTCTCAAAGCTGAACCTAATGAAAACCAGAAATATCGAGGTGGTCGTGATAATTAAATGAGTTCCATCCGTAAGGGATAATTACTAGGGACATTTGTTACCTTCACCATAATTAGGGTCGTTGTAGATGGCAAGGGAGTTATCTACTTTTTTAGTGTTACAAAGAGGCTGTGTGAAAATATTCCCTAAGCTGCCTTCATCCATTTTTCTTGTCCCTACCTGTCACTATTTTTCGGGCAAATTTATATAATTGACAAATATAAATGGTCTCTTGCGGAATAGGGTTGAGTATTTATAGGGCTGTGCATTTCTGCGAGGTACTCATACAACCCTTATAATTAGAAAAGCAATAAGGAAGACCGGTTATCTCTTTCATAATTAAAAAAAACTCAGGTTTTAGAATGTATTAAGTTGTTTTAAGAGGTAATCAGCCAAATGTTTTGTCCTTCGTTGGTGATAAAGTAAGTAAAACAATTCACCTTTTCAAAGTGTTCTAAAATTTTGTTGAAAACCTTGAACTCATTTTTGACATGATAAGTGGAACTTAATTCATACCTTTCATCATGATGATTTATCATAAAAAATAAATATTTTATGTACGAGTATAATACATAATTTGATCTGGACGTTCCTTTTTCACACTAACTCGTAATACTTAAAGAAAATAAAACTGAAGTGTCTATGCAAAACGATGTCAATTTCCATAAACTTAATGCTGGCTGACATAAATTAACATGCTCATTAGACAAAGCCCCCGACATGCGTGGCTTTAAAAGCTGCGGTTCCGCTGTATTTATTCAGAGAGTAAAATGGAAAACACCGTTTAGGTGAGAGTTCTAATAACAGTGATTATGCGATATACGCCTGACAAATATATTAATATTAATTAGAAGCAATATATATAAATTTATTTCCTATGTATTAGAAACAAGTGTAACGACGTGAAAGAAGTTTTGTATTTAGATAGGATTTTGCTTTTTAAGTTGATCTTCATGATAGAATAATTAAATGTAATTTCTGTTAAATTTCCTATTTTTGTGAAGGATGCTCATGATTCAAAAAAGTTTTTAGGCACACGCACAATTTTGTGCCAAACTAATATTTAGTTTATTTCAACTCAAATATATCGCTAAACAGATTTCGATTAGATTAAGACAAGAGTTACTTAAGGCTATAGAATAAAACATATGAAAGCCTATTTTTACGGAAGCGCTCACTGACTGTAGACAAAAAGTAATAACACTTTTGTATTGATAAGTTCATGAATATATTACATTTACAAACTCATATTTTGAGCTACAAATCAGATTTATTTATTAAAAACAAAATAATATGTTAAAACATTGTCATTTGATTAGTTGTATATTTTATGTTCGGAACGTAAGTGCAATTTTATAAGTTTTAGAGATTGTACGTGATCAACTAATTAGTGCATAGAGTTCCCACCAAGAACTTAGAACCCCACGCTAACCTTACCTGCAAGTGGTGCACCTGCTGATCGACGGAGGAGGCTCTGGGAAACAAACATGCCGATTAGCGGCACTAGGCTCGGCGCCTAATACGTCGGACTAAAACACCAGCAAAAAGTAGGCGTTCAATATGCCACTGCCTACCCCTCCGGGGTCAATTTTATGTATGTGCTATTAAGTTAGTTTTTTTTTAGATATTAATACACAAAACTATGATCGACGACAGTACAATACTTAATTATAACAGGACTTTGTTACAATTTTATTTGGCTTATTAATTGAACTGAAAATTAATAAACATATTTTTTATTGGAAACAGAGTTTTAACAAGATTAGATATTGTTAAGAACTTATGCATTTTACTCAATCAAAGATATTCTTCAATTTTAGTTGTCGTTTGCTATGGAGACTCTTTGTTTCATAATTCTTTTTTAAATTGTTAATTGTTTTTTAAAACCTGCTTGTCGTGGTAGCTAATGTGTTTGTGGTTTTTATTTAGTGGTAAATAGTCAACAGTAATAAGAGGTGCGTCAAAACTAGTACTATTTTTAAAATGTATCACATCACTTTCTACGTTGTCTATGTTTCAATAAATAAATTCCTTTCTTTGAAAGTTCTTTGTAGACTCTCTTCTTTTCCATTGTTATTGTAGTTCTATAAACGTAATGTCACTTTAGGGATGGTTGTTATAAGCTCGTTATTAAAATAAACACTTGAGCTTCTCTCACATATTTTACTGAAGTGTGATTTTAACGGATATACGGCTTCTAACATTATGTAGTGTTGTTACTGTTTTTGGATCATAACAAAGACAATATTCAATACTGTTCGTTTGTTATTCTTTATGAATACGAAATAGGTCATATATTGCAAAAGAGGAGATTAGCATGAATAAAAGAGCTATGGGTTCTTTATTTCAACAATATGATGGAATGTCTAGATTTTTCTGCAAATGTCTGCATGAAATACAGAATATTGAATTGACATGACAATTCATGATATGTATAGTGTTCTACAGTATAGTGAGTTTTCTTATCAGATGGCGTAGTGGTACATGGAATTTCGTACGGTAACGCAAACCGCAAATTCTAGTGGACACAGTTTACCACAGTGTCAACCGCAGTTTATTTACCTGTCGTGAAAGTGTCTACTTTTGTGCCAAATAAAGTTTTTATGAGGAATTTTATTGCTCTGCTTTATTCAACAAAATTCTGCAGTAGAAGCACACAAAATTCTTGTTGAAACATGTGGTGATAATGCTTTGTCAAATACGATAAGCAGAGACTATTTTAGGCGATTTAATAATAATAACTTTGACATTGAAGTTGAGTTGAAGTTTGAAGATGTAGAACTGGAGGCATTGCTTGATCAAGATCCATGTCAGAAGCTAGTTGAGCTCGGGTAAACATTATAAATAAATCTTTCAATAGTTTCAAAACGTTTTCAAGCGTTAGAAATGGTCCAAAAGCAAGGGTGCCGCATGAGTTGAAGCCGAGAGACATTGAACGGCGTTTTCTTATGTGTGAATTGTTGCTTTAACGTCAGAAAAGAAAAGGTTTTCTTCACCATATTAGCACTGGAGATGGACAGTGGATTCACTACGACAACCCAAAGCATAAAAAATGGTGGGATATGCCCGGCCGCGCATCAATACCGTCTCTAAAACTAAAAATATGCGGTTTGAAGATGCCACTTTGCATTTGGTGGGATCAGCAGGGAGTAATTTAGTATGAACTGCTTAAACCTAAAAAAAATATCACGAAAGTTCACTAGTCACGACTACAGTTAATGCGTTTGAGTCGAGTTCTGAAAGAATAGCGGCCACTATACGAGCAGAGACACGATAAAATGATTCTATTACATGACAATGCTCAACTACATATGACAAAATCAGTCAAAACTTACCTAGAAATTCTTCAGTGGGAGGCTCTACCTTACCCGCCGTATTCACCCAATGATTACCACTTGTTTAGGTCGACAGCGCATGAATTGAGCAAGTAGCGCTTGCTGTCTTTCGAAGAATGGAAGAAGAAAAATGGGGCGATTCATGGATTGCGCCAAAGATAATTCGTTTTTTCGACGGGATATTTGATTACTGAAAGAAAGATGATAGAAAGTGGTCACTAATGATAGACAATACTTTGATTAAAGTGATTGTAAGCCTTATATTTTCAATTATTTTTCATTAACAACAAAAAACGGCGAGAACTTATTCAAAGTCCTATTCTAACTTGGAAATGTACACTTTCACCAGGTAAACATTTATCAAAGGATACTATATTAATTTTAAAACAATCTGTATATAAAATTTGACTGTAAATTACTGTGCC
Source organism: Hypercompe scribonia (assembly GCA_949316085.1). NCBI lineage: Eukaryota > Metazoa > Arthropoda > Insecta > Lepidoptera > Erebidae > Hypercompe > Hypercompe scribonia. The sequence continues at coordinate 6,924,558 of OX438967.1, read as the reverse complement.
AACTTATATGTTATAAGCACTTGAGTATCATTAAAAGAAAAAAAAAAGCATTTAAAGAAACACATGGATGGATAGACTCAGAATAATTTTACATATTTCATAGACAGCAATCTGATTCCAAACTAGACAAAGGCTGTATGGTATATGATAACCAGCCTCCAGATATACATACTTATAAATCTCTAAACACACACATGTTAAATTACACACAGACATAAAACTAATGATCGCGCCCATCACACAATATTTGTCCTGTGTGAAAATTGAACCCACGACCTCCGGTTTAGCACACAGGGACACTATCTACCAGACCGGAAGGTCCATCAAACTAACATGCCTCTTAAAATAACAATAAAGATGCTAATTTAACCGGTAATAGTCGTCCCATTTAGCTAATTATCACGATTTGCAACACTGTCCTAATCACCAAACGATTATTGGCCGCACAAGTCGCACAACTCCTGGATTTCACTTTGAATGGCCGTCTTTATAACTTTTGCGGTTCGTGGGATTTGTTTGCCGACCTTATTGTACTCATTAAAGTTGTTAAACTGAAATTCTGGTATTTATTATAAGGGAAAGGTTAAGGGAATCGTCTTATAGAAGATTTGAATTAGGTCGATTTAGGGATGATGTTTAGGGAGCTGTTGAGTTAAGAACGAAAGACGAAAGATTAATGATCTTATTATGTAGCAGACGATGTGCTTACGTAACTTAATAGTTTCAAAAACATCAAAAAAACGTTTTAAGTCGGTAACTCAGGTGAAGTGAGGTGGTGAGGAGGGTGGGTCATAATATGCGTTGATATTTTTCTACTGTTATTTATGTATGACTAAAAAAGTATTGGACTATCAAGGTAGGGTTGAATCTAAATAGGCAAGTAAGAGGTTTTCGTTCTATAGGCTGCTAGATTTACTATTGACATTTACAAAATGAAGTTGGAAGTTGTCTGATATTAAAACGTTGTGATTTTTTTATCTAAACGAAAATAATCTAACTAATTAAAATAATATAATCCATATAAAAAGCTCTTTAGACAGCTTAATGGATATAATAAATACACATATGAGTTCAAATTATCCTCCCTCTGAAAGAGACTTACACAACATCAAATATTCTAAATGGATTTTGTACACGTATTTCTTTATTCACTTACAATAATTTCATTATCACACTGTATTGTAGGTACTGTACATACATATTGCCGTAACAACGCTTATCGTTATTATATAAAGTATGTTTCAAATAACTTATACCCGTATCGTTAAAGTAAACTCTCAGTGAATTTTATATAACTTTACACATTTTGGCATCATTTATTAACAAATTACATGTGTCATTTTAGTTTGAAATAGTATGTTCATTTTAACTTTAATTGGTCTCGGGTTCAATGTTGAAAGTATTATTGAGATTTTTTTTAAAAGAAATCCCTAATTACAGCACATTAAGCCATCGGTCCCGGTGATCACGAACATCTATGCTTATCATTACTATGAAGTCAGCGCCTTCAAATATACTGACAACAACCTTTAACTGCACGATTGGCCTAGTGGTTTAAGTGGTCGCCACGCCACACTCTACTTTGCCGTGTGTTGTGGGTTCAAATCCTACATAGGACAAAACTTTGTGTGATCCACAAATTGTTGTTCTGAGTCTGGGTGTTCTTTGTGTCCGTTTCTTGTATGTTTGTAAAGTCCCCCGCGACACAGCATTTATTCCTAATGCGGGCGTTGTCTTTTATAAAAAAAAAAAAACTAGTTCAACTTTCGAATTCAGGTCGACCTTAGATTTGTGGAGGTCCGATGGTGGTAACTTTGTGAAAAAAAACACGTGTCGAAATTTAGGTAACACTGGTTGAACTAGTAGCCGACCTTAAATAATATTGGAAATTATAAAGGCTAGGAAGATGACAATTACATTACATTTCACTTTTAAGGCCTGAAGTTGTAGTTAACATTTAAAGTTATACTTATTTTAGGTAACTACGTCTAAAGTCTTAAAGAATGTCTTCCATTATTAAGCGGTATTGAGAGCCAGACACGCCGTTATTATGGCAGCAAGATCCATTATGAAGGATTAGTTCGAGAGCAATCACGAAACCCTCTCATATCGGCTGACGCAGGTGATTACTAGGAACAGATGCTTCAGAGATCACTTATGTCTAATCCAAAAGAGCTAACGCCTGAGTGCTATCACTGCAATGGCTGGACCAGCAGAATGTCCAGTGTGGTCAGAACTAAGGCCTCGTGACCTCGTGGCGGCTAACCGAGTGGTCTCTCGTTCGGTAGCATGATTATGGCCATGGTACAGAGCTAGAGACCGTGGAACTCGGCTGTCATCTTTTGCGAGTAACTTATAATTGCCAAGGAGATGGTAAAACGGGAACAGTAGAGTACTAAACCTCTCTCGGTCTACTGGGTTAACAGGTCCGTTACCACAGATGATTCGGGCGTCAGAGATTGCAGAACAATTTCCGTCCTCCATATGTATGTGCAAGCCCGGGGTGTCAGGTGAGGCCATCTGTCACTATAGCAGGTGGCCCGAGGTACGTTCTTTCTTTTTGGGATTCACCCCCGCTGCTGGTATCAAAGACGGCGTGCGGTTTTTGGTCAGTTCGAGTCCAACATAACCATCTACAGGTGGTAATACTTTTAATGCCCATTCAGAGCATTTGATTAATGATTGACGAGTACCTGGCAATTTAAACGAAAATTTCGATGTGTGACATTCTATCAATTGTTAGCATGTAATAATGGTGGTGAAATACACTATGTAAATTTGGTAAATGTATCATAAATGTTAATAATAAGAATTACAAATATTTGTGCCAATATTTTTTTTCTATGATTTTGTACATTTTTTGGCTTTCACAGTAAAAACACATTCATAAATATCGCATAACAATGAAGGCAACAAAAGACACCATACAAGGTCGTAGGGAAATGGAGCGACACAAATCGTGTTGTCCAAACCGAGCCTATAAATTTGTACGAAGAGCGCGGGTAGTTCGTACATCATGATGTTAAGGATAAAGTTTACCATATATACATATATTAACATATACTGGTTAAGTTTTATATTGAAGAAGGCTTTTGAATATAAAGTTGTTCAGTGAGGTTTGTCACGAAAGTATGACGTAAATGAAACAGAAGAAAAAGCCAAATAGCTGTGTGATAACTATGAGTAAAATTTATATGAAAATAGAGTGAGTAATGGTTCAGTGAGCATATGTATATATATTAAGAATTTATTTATGAAAAAAAAGTTGAAGAGAGAGATACCAATTTATACTGTTACAAAAAGTATTATATGCCAAAAGAAGTCAGATTTAACAACATTTTCCAATGACAACATACTATTTTTAATTTTAATATTTAATATAAAAAAAATCTATGTTAAACATTGGATGTCTCACGGTTAAGATGATGATGTAGAATAAAAGTACTAATAGATAAAATAAAATTAATCAATTCCTCTTTACCTCAAAGAAGGTTTTAAGTTCCTTGCCATACATTTAAAATGCCGGAGTTCTTCTGAGAGTATAAGATTGGAAACACAACAAAACGTTCTACAAATATTTATAGAAACTCATTTTCTGTAAAAACTATAAGTTTATGGAATGTCTTATCAATTTCTATAAGATATGCACAATCTGTTACCACGTTCAAAACTGTGTTGTCTGAGCATTACGTTTCTCGTAGTTGAAAATTAAAATATGTAGGTCAAAATTTATATTTGTATGTATGTATTTATGTATGTATGTATGTATAGTATTTAATTAATTTTCTTTTTATTAATATTTATAAATTTAGTAAAATTAATATATGATGAATATAAATATAACTAATTTATTATTAATACCATTCCATTGTTGATACTTTCTTTATTATTCTTACTTTTGCACATTTATACCTAGAAATAGTTTAAAATGAAACCAGTTTATACAAAGGTTGCCTGGAAGAAATTGCTGTAAGCAATAAGATCACACTTTGTACATCACATTTGTTGTTAGTTTTATTACTGTATAATGTTTGTAAACCCTGGTGTACAAATAAAGTATTAATCATATTTATCTGTTCATAATTTATAATTAATCAATTTTTACATCCAGTTCTAAAGATTTATAAACATTATACTAGAAGAACTTTACAACTAAGTTAAAGTTAAATATGTAACCTAATACATACATACAGCATATAAATACAACTTTCTACAAGTCAAGGTATAAGATTTTGATTTCAAAAACAAAGTTAAAATATTCACAAGTTTAGATAAAAATAGATATTAGATATTTTCTGTAATTAAAAAGATTTACCCGTCAAGCTTTTGTAAATTTCGTTTTATTATGAAATAAAAATATTTAATATAAAATACACATTTAGAGGGCACGACATGTCATGACGGATAGCAGATGGTCAAATTTAAACTAATAATGAAGTTATTTAATAATCTAATCCTGTAAAAGTATTAACAACTAATGAAGAAAGACGATAGCTTATATGATACAGACTGGCGACTTTTATTTGTTTGAGTTGAATATTCAAGCAATAATTCCTTACTGTAAGAATTACATTTAAATTTTTTTCGTTAACAATTTTAAATGTAATTTTTACAATCGAGATAGAAAGAGAAATAGGGTACAACTGTTACGTATTAAACTAAAAGCTTATCATAACGAGTACCAATAAACTCATGTACGAGTTAAGATAAAATACTGAAAAATAACTTTCCTGCATTTCAAAAATAACCTCTTTAAAATATTAAAGTCTGATATAGAAAGTTTCAGTTTGAATAACAGAAACGTTTTGTCTGGAATGGAGACCGTTATAGTCAGAACATGCGATGGCATACTGGGATTTGAATCGTTTGAATTTATCCACATGCATTTATTTTAAATGATAGACCATTCTTTAAATAAGTGATCATGAATTGTGTTAAATATTTATCTCATTTTATGACATTAAACTTTTGGCTAAGATTCTTTATAACATCTTATATAACTAGAATAAATAGTTTAATGAACTTATTAAAGGTAGCAATTGAGTAAGTATAATATACAAATCAGTAATATTACTTAAATGTTATTAATTTTCTCGTTAACACAATATAATTAGTTAGTATATTCAGTCTTAGTTTAGAAATCGAAATATTTTATTTAGAATTTAAATGCAATTCGTTCAACTTCATGATCCACTGCTGGACATAGCTCTCTCATAAATATATATTCATAATATTTGTTTTAACACTTTTTGCATTACATTTTGCATGAGGCGGATTTAATGCCATATGGTAATCTTTATCAACGACCTTTCACAGTTTGCTGCTAGCATTGGCTTTTAAAAAGGAAACAATCTTAATGAGCATTAATGAAAATATATATTATAAAAATACACACAGTAGTTACATAGTTATAATTATAATTTAATTTTATCTCTCGAGAGTTAAATGTATACTTCAATGAAAAAGGTATGGTCTTATGAAGGCGTTTTATACCTGTATAACTATAGGAATAATAGCTTTGCCAAATAATATCAGAATATATTAGAACAACTCCCTCAAACAAAATGGTACATGCTACCATTCTAATAATAAATCTCATGACAGATTAATCCTACAATTCTAGTCGTGCCAATACATACACGTCAAACTAGTAATAGGGGTTAAAGAAAGACCCTCACTTTATTCGTATCGAGCCATTTATTTCAAACAAACTAACCACATTATTTGGAAAGTTCAGAACGAATTGGCTGCCGTTTGAACGTCTGGCTGATACAAAAGTGCCTCGAGATTGAAAATGTCTTGTAGTCTAGTTTTATACTGTGAATCAATAACATTTTCTCTTTGACAATGCGGCCAAAGTCTATAATACCTTAAGAGCCAGCAAATACTGATTTTATGTGTTGTATTGACATTGGGTAGATTTTAGAGGGCGTTTTTGTAAAGCGATAGTAAAAGTGTATTTTATTACTTTTACTTATTTTTGTGGAATTTCATCTCAGACGAATTTGTCCTTAAATTTTCATTTTTTTTTTCTTTCCTCATTTCTCTTTCTTATCTTTCCAACTTCTGTATCAATGTAAAAATTGAACCCAAATTGTATAATATACAATGTGGTATAGTGGGTAAACATCTCCTTTTTAAGGAAAGCTTTATGGCCACCGGTAGACTGCTAAATTGGTGAAATTATACCCACGTCGTTTTTTAACTTGAATGTTTTTTGAGTTTTTTTTTTTCTTTCAGGTTAAAAGTTTTTTTTAATACAAAGTACTGTAGTTTGAGCTGCGAAGCGTACAAATTTAATTCAAAGCAAAGTCATTGAAAGGTACGAAAATAAATTAATACGATATCCAAGTAGACTTTGTACATCAGCACTTTCTTGTATACCAAGTGCTTCTGTCCTAAGAACTGAAAATAGCTTTATCTGTGAACCGTACAAATTTAATTCAAAGAGACTTGTATACGAGTAAAACTCTTCTATCTTTAACGAATTCTTCGTTTGCGATCAGGCAAAACTAGAAATAGATTATCGGTTCAGACTAGAACTTCGATTGTCAGGTTACTTTAGTTTATTTTTAGAGGAGTGAGAAAGTTCTTTTAGTAGTTATGAGAGTGGATCTTTAAAGTTACAGTTTTAAGCCTTTCAACACATTATTGTGATCGAGAAGTACCCGTAATGTTTTTTAACAAAAACAAAGCCTTTCATTTACTATTTGATACTTTTATTTGGAAAGGTATTTTGGTGATATCGGATAAATGAACTAACGGGTCACTTGATAGAAAGTAATTACCGTTCGTAGTTTTTTTAACTTTTTACGAAATATTTTGAAGATTACAAATAGTTCTTTGGATGAAGTACTTAGACACATTTCTTTAGCGATGATGATGCTGACGTAATATTAGATAAAAAAAGTAGTTTTATGCGACATTCGATATGCGTGTGATTTCTGTCATTAAATCACATAAATACGACAGGAAATTTCATATATAGATTTAACAAAAGTTTTCCAAACTTAAATTAAATCAAAACTATAGTAAAAAAAGGAGGTCATAAAGGTAACTTAAGTTTATCAACTAGTGAAATACCATACCAAATTCAAATACCAGTTAGAAAATATTGAAATTGTTTTATTGTTATTGTATTTACTGGATCTGCTTCTGAACACAACCAAATAAAGTGAAATGCGTGTGAGAGTAGCTCGGTGCTAATTTTTAATCGTTAATCTTTTAGTCCTTATAATTTTTAGTAAGTAATTTGAAGGTATGACAGAAGAGAATCTTAAATGATAATATGAGATATATGGAATCCAAAACGACATTTAAAGATTTTTTATCAAACAAACTCCAAGAATACCAACTATCCCGGTCTTGGGCAGTCCACCTCTATCTGTTGCCAGCGACATTCTTCAAATTAACGGTGTATGGTGTATGGTGTAGTAGGGTGCCCTACACTACTCTTGCCTTATCACAATGTCCACTCTAGCACATTTCGGATTTCGGTTTGGGAAAATATATTCTGAATTATCTTATGGTAATAAATACAAGCCATTCCTCGTTTAGACCGGAGACCTTGCTATAATATAAAACTCACAAAAACACAAAGAGGATATAACATGGTACATTTCATATTGTTACTTAAAACAAAAGTTTGGTACAGATCTCTTTTATACTACTACATATATTATATGATACCTTATATATATGTGGGTATTTATATATAGAACAGGCTTAAAAAGCGCAAGTTGGTGTATAATCCATCAATAAGTTACAAAAGGTACAGTTTTATGTAGTGTTATCTTACGAAATTTGTATGTACGGTAGCACATTTAACACAAAAACAGTTTGTTTAATTAACTCGTGGAATTCTCGCATTCATTGTCATATTTACACCAAACACATCATTTTTTGTTTTGGTAGTGCAATGATGCACAATTAAGTAACTAAAGGCTCACACTGCGTTTTACAGTCCTGATAATACTTACTGGATATTCTCCTTATTATACCTCTATTCACTATGATTAGAATCTACCAACGTCTCAGAATATTTAAGGGAATCCTCATTCAAAAGCGATAGGAGAATGCTGACAAAGGAATTTATACAGACCCAAATAATTAAAATTCATTAAATTTTGAAATCAGTTACCTGATAATAATAAAATACTAGCTGTTTTAATTCATGGATTTTAAAAAGTCGCCATGAAGAGCCTTTAACAGTCAAATATAGTGTTGGACTTAGGCCTCTCCTTAGAGAGGAGGTTTTAGCCTTATGTACCACGCTAGCAAGACAAGTCGATAAAGAGTTTTTTCAACTTTTCTTTTTCATTACATTGCTATTGTCACGTGTAATTTGTTTGCTTGGTTGGTTCTTCAGATGCTCACGGGATGAATAGAGTATTCTTTTTTTATTCCTAATCCGTCAACACACACAGTACAAGTGCCTCACTAGAAATGAACTAAATCACACCGTGTGATAATATCAATAATTTAATTAGTTTATAAGCTTGTTTGTAGTAATGTCGCATAACCTTTGATAGTTCAATCAATGTTGCCGCGCAATTAGGATTGGAGTCAAGATAATCCGGGCAATATACTGCCTAATAAATGGGTACCTGTCTATGTCTTCTTCTTATCTATGTATTATGATCAAATGCTTGACCCAGACACAATTTGTTTACTGTCGACGTAGCGCTTATCATTTATATGAAGGGTAGGTGGAAAAATTTAGCAGAAAATTATTATAGTAAAAGTAGGGAGCTGTGTTTTGTAGTAATTTTGAAGGCAAAGTAATATAATGTATATACTTATTGATCGTAATAACATTGAAACTATTTAATTTTTATTATTTTAGAATACATCTTACTAAAGATTAAATTTTCTGAAATGTTCATGTAGTATTGCCGTAGAAGTTTCGTCAGCCAAACAAAAAAGAATAATATAAGACAACAGGTTTTTGCTCCAACTTTTGTTTTACTCAAAACTCTTGTAACTTGTATGCATATATTTTATGAAATATTCTACTAAAAGTCGTGGATGTTATACCTAATGATTCTTCAGTAATAAAATATTCATTTTTCGTTGATTATTTTTTAAACATAACATAACAAGTACTAGAGTGAAAAGAAATGTTAGGCATTGCTTTTTTTTCATCTTAAGGAACTCAATTTAGTTTTTCTTACGATAAAATTTTTTTATGACCAACAGAAAAAGTACTGGCAGGTTGTATTTTTGAAGTAAAACTAACTTAAGTTTATTTACGAAAAAAGGTTTTTCAGGTTATATTTTAAACTATCTAGATTGTTCATTCTAAATACTTTGCCATACCACAAAATATGAAAATGATCAACTTTATTGGGGTAAATGAGATCACTTGGGTATAACTATGTGAACAGTATAAGCGAATAAAATGCATGTAGCCGTGTAAATTTAACTTAACATGATAATAACATGCATATACGGTGAGTGTAAATTCACGAAAATGATTTACGTATTATTTTGCGGCGCACAAAATGTGTATAACGTGTACATGTACATATGTATAGTAGAGTACATGTTCAGGCGACGTAATCTGTTTTTGCTAAGCGTCTGTCCTATCTGGTCGTTCTACGGGTCATTATTTGCTGAGAAGTGACGCCATCGTCGTCTATTTATCTCTGGTCGATTTTTTTGTCAATTTTCTATTTTATTTGTCCTTGTTGTGTTATTGGGTATATGTTTTTGTGCAAAAGGCTTTGTATTGTAGTAACTTTTTAAATGTAGACTGTTTTTGCTTAAAACGGTGTGACTTTTGTAAGAAAATAGTATCTACTGAAACATGACTCTTTAATGATAGGTTTTGAATTTGAAACTGACTATAAATTCTAAATTAAGTCAATTTTAATTATCTAACTTCGAAATAAATCTTGTTCTGAAGCTGAATACATTAATTTGCAGCTAATTATAAGTCGAAAGCTTAGTCTCAAATCGTTTACTTCTTCTACAATAGTTTATAAATAAATAAATAAATTACATTTGATGTACGAGTATATACAAATTTCGTGTGATGTATCACCATCCTCAAAGATTTACTGCCACATTTTCTTTGGAGTTAGTGCCGAAAGGCGTATTTCTATCGTAAATTTTGTATTACAATGAACCTCACCGCGGCGGGCAATAAACGTGAGTTAATCATACGCACCTCAAAGGAAATAAAGAAGATGTGTTTTGGCTGACAATATCCTCCAAAACACATGCTTTTTATTTTACAAAATATATTTACATCTAAAGCTGTTCATACAATATACAGTTCTAAATGACAAATTTCTTAAAAAATCTTTTACGTAACATAATAGGTAAAATCATATTTTGGCGATTGCTATCACAATGTAAGAAAAGTAATTTAGAGGAAAACAAAGTAATGCCTTTTTGTTTCAAGAAATTTACTGGATCTGCTTCTGAACACAACCAAATAAAGTGAAATGCGTGTGAGAGTAGCTCGGTGCTAATTTTTAATCGTTAATCTTTTAGTCCTTATAATTTTTAGTAAGTAATTTGAAGGTATGACAGAAGAGAATCTTAAATGATAATATGAGATATATGGAATCCAAAACGACATTTAAAGATTTTTTATCAAACAAACTCCAAGAATACCAACTATCCCGGTCTTGGGCAGTCCACCTCTATCTGTTGCCAGCGACATTCTTCAAATTAACGGTGTATGGTGTATGGTGTAGTAGGGTGCCCTACACTACTCTTGCCTTATCACAATGTCCACTCTAGCACATTTCGGCTTTAGTGTTCATCGATTCGTCTGGTGATATGACCAGCCCACTTCCACTTCAACGTACTGATTCACCGTGTGATGTCGTTATTCCATTTCTCTGTCGAATAACTTCGTTACAAACAAATTAAATGTCAAAATATACAAAAAAAAAATTTTTAATGGTCAACCCCCGCGCCAGAGGTATACCCTGTGTCATATTTGTAATGTTAAATTGAGATATTGAATTATATTTGCAAGGAGATGTAGGTTTTTGTGTAATACATTTACATATTAGAAATCACAACCCACGCAGTGTCTATGCTGCTATAATATGTATATATTGCTTCTACGCTACAATGACAATATTAACATCTAAAAAAGGTGAAATAAATGAATTTATCAACGTATGTAAGTGCCAAACATAAATTTCGTCAGAAAGATTACTTGTATTTACGTCAATTATCCACCCACGGGCGGAAAATGATCTCAGATACTTTTACTTTGAATTGAAACCTATCTTAAATTTTTACAATTTTTAAAATACATGATAGCGTCATTTAGTGGGCAACTTGGAGATAACATTTCGTAATAAAGAGTAAACGTGACAGGAATACTGCTGTATTACGCAACCAACTAAACTTTAAATATAAAAAAATCTTTTATCATGATAAGAATAGTTAAATATCTTTTACGCACTTTTGCTTGTCTTGACATTATAAATTGGATTGCTTCACCCGTTGAATCGGTAACTTTATTTTATTTTCATTGTTAGACAACATTATATAGAATTCTATCTTATGTTTAAAACATTTGTTTAACTTACGAATTGGAGAACGAACTGGCAGCGATAACTATTTTGGGCTTGTTGATGTCTGGTAGGGCGTAAAGATGTTTTATATAAATTTGTATCAATTTAACTATAGATTGATACACGTTTAAATTGAACATCGTATCATTTAAACGTAAAATTTAAAATTCGTAATATTTACAACCTTTTTTTTTTTTTTTTTTTTTTAACGTGTGGAAACCCCCTCGGGCCGTCACCCCACCGGGGTTTACGGCGGGGTGGTGTGTCGGAATCGGACCGACTAAAACCACACGGTGTGCCACTCTGCGCCTGAGACAGGAGGGATCCGGGAACCGCTGCTATTACGACATCCAGATCCCTCCTAGCGCCTGCCCGCCAAAGCGGGCACCATCTGCGGATAAACTCTCTATATAGGCGACGTACGGCACACGCGGACGTCGCCTCCTCGCGGCTGGCCATTATAGCGGGTGGAGGGGAAAACCCGTCCCGTCCACCCGCGGCCACACTCAAGGCGGCATGAGGCGCTGGTATGCGCGCCTCCGCCGCCCGGCTCGCCGGCGGCGAATTGGGTCCGAGTGGATATCATCCTCCCGGGCCTTCTCCGCCGCCTCCTTCCGCGAAATTACGTCTTCGCAGAAGGTTGCGACCGCGGTAAAACAACTGTCGCTACCGGCCATGGAGCGTATGACGGCCGGTAGCGAGAGATCTCCTCCAATAACTGCAGTGAGGACCCCACGCTGCGCCGCCCAGGCGGAACAAACCGCTAGCGTGTGCTGAGCCGAGTCCTCACTGCAGTCGCAGTGGTAACAGGCGGGACTCAATTCCCTCCTGGCGACCGAGTGCAGATACTTCCCGAAGCAACCATGCCCGGAAAGGACCTGCGTCAGCCGGAAGGAAAGGGTCCCGTGCTGCTGCCCTGCCCACTCAGCGATGACCGGCTGGAGAGCCTCCACGAGGGCAAAGCCAGCACGTGGAGTCTCCAACCGGAACGACCAACGAGCCATCGTGGCTCGACGAGCGGCCTCACGCCACTCGCGTATCTCCTCGGGCGGGGGCCGTATGCCGCTACCCGCCCGGAAGTCAGCCGTCCGCCGATAAACTTCGGCGAGCACTTCCGCTTCCAAATCCCACGGGGGAGTTCCGGCCAGGGCGCACGCCGCCTCCGTCGATACGGTGCGGTAACCGCGTATGGCTCTAACCGCCAATATCCTCTGAGGGCGCCAGAGGCGAGCCCTATTCTGGGCGGTCAGAGCCGCCGCCCACACCGGTGCACCATACAGCGCCATTGACCGAACAACCCCCGTATATAACCGTCTCGTGGCGACGCTGGCTCCACCCAAATTGGGCAAAAGTCGCCCAAGAGCAGAAGCAGCGCCGACCAGCTTTGGAGTAAGCTGTCGGAAGTGCTCGTCGAAGAGCCACCTGCCGTCGAGGATTAGGCCCAGATACTTCATCTGGGCCTTAATCGGTACGAGGACCGAATTTACAACGATAGAGGCACCGGGGGGTGGACCACGACGGGGCCCATGAAACAAAAGGGCTTCCGTCTGTCTTATCTAGGGCCACCCGTAAACCCAGCGCCTCAATGCGCCCGACCACCAAAGAGACTCCCACGGTGGCCAGACGCACCGCCTCTTGAAAGTTCGCCCCCCGGGCCGTGACCAATGTGTCATCGGCGTAACAAATTACGCCCAGCCCGGGGGGAAGACGACCTCGAAGGGCCCAGTCGTATCCCATATTCCACAGGAGTGGTCCGAGGACGGACCCCTGTGGAACACCGCACGACATGGGCCGCCGCCTCAGAATACCATCTCGGTCCTCGTACACGACGGTACGCTCCTCAAGATAGTCTGCCACAAGCCGCCTCAGGTACTCTGGCACCCCGTGGTAGTGGGGTGCTTCCCTGATGCAGCTAAATGGCAGACTATTAAATGCGTTGGCGATGTCCAACGACACCGCCAACAGCACGCCGCCACAGCTCACCGCCTCTTCGGTAACGGCCCTTAGGCGCAGCACAGCATCGACCGTCGAACGCCCCGCCCGAAAACCAAATTGGGCGTCCGACAGATCGGGGCCCACCTCGCAGAGGTGCTGGACGATGCGGGCAGAGATTATCCTCTCAAACAGTTTACCCGCCTCGTCCAGCAACACAATGGGCCTATAGGCCGCCACCGAATCGGTAGGCCGTCCCGGCTTCCTTAATAGGACCAGCTTCCCGCTTTTCCAGCTCTCAGGGAAGCGTCCGGACGACAAGCTAGCGTCCAAGACCTCCCTGAGGCGGTCCGACATGTGGTCGAGGGATCGTGCCAATACTCGGGCAGGTATCCCATCTGGCCCAGGGGCGGTGTTCTTAGAGCGAATCCGTAGAACAACCGCCCCCACCTCCGATTCCCTAACGGGCGGAACACTGTCCTCGTTCTCCCCGTCGTCTCTGGCCATGAAGACCATCGACGGGGGTGTGTGATCCACCCGCTGCGGGAAAAGGCCCTCGACCACATCCCGCAGGAAGCTGGGCTGGAGTGTCTCTGTAAGGGGGGGGCCCGACGTGCGGAGCTTTTGTCGCGCCGCACGATAAGGGCGACCCCAGGGATCACGATCGAGACCCTCCAGCATCTCCTTACGCTTAATTTCCTTGGCGCGGCTGATGGCCAGCTTCAGAGTTTTCCGCGCCTCTCGGTACTCCTCATGAAGCTGGTCTTCCCCGCCTTCTTCGCGGTGTCGCCGCCGACCACGGGTGTAGGACCTCCGGGCACGAGTACAGGCCGCGCGGAGGTCCGCCAACTCCTGGGACCACCAGTAAACTTCCTTCCGTGGAGGCCGACAACCTCGGATGCGGGGCATGGCCGCATCGCAGATTTGCGTAATCGCATCGCGGAAACGACCAGCCCCCATGTCGACCTCCTCGATCGGAGCCTGCGGAGACAGCCAAGAGTGAATAATGGCTGCCTCCTCCAGTAGGTCCCTATTCAGTTTGGCTATAGCCCACCGCGGAAAGCGAGAAGAACGCCGCGCCGCGTGACCCCTACTGGGGTCCTGGGAGCGGGAGAGCTCAAATCGGATATAGAGATGATCCGAGAGCGTCTCAACCTCTTCCAGGACACGCCAGTTCCTTACTCGTGCGGCGAGGGCAGGGGTAGCGAACGAAAGGTCCACTATCGACCCTCCCTGCTGTCGCACACACGTGTTGGTGGAGCCCCTGTTTAGTAAACAGAGGCCCACCGAGGCCGCCCACTCCTCTACGGCCTCGCCCCTAGCGTCCGTCCTGGGGGAACCCCACGCAATGGACTTTGCGTTGAAGTCCCCCAGCACTAAGACGTGCCCAGACGTTAGACGCCGCATCGAGGTTTCCAAGTTGTTAAGGAAAACCTCGAAGTCGTTCAAACTCCGGTTGGGGGAGAAGTATACACCATATACAGTGATCCCCCCCCACTCGGCAGCAACATATCCAGTGCCCTTGTCTCTTAGCGACAAGGGCGGGGAATGAGCCGCCGTGGAGCCGACGACTGCCACGGAACCGTCCCGGTCACCCAACCAGTTTGGACGGGGAGGAACATAATATGGTTCCGCGGCTACGGCAACACCGATCGACCACTGTGCCATGGTTTGCAGAAAAAGGTCCTGCGCCGCGGCACAGTGGTTCAGGTTAGTCTGGACAAGGAGGCTGGAGACTTGGGCCATTACTCGACCGTCTCTACAGCCTCCTCCATGGGCGACGGTATAGACGCACGAACGACGTCAGAAGCAGCCTGGGCCGACTGGCTAGCCCCTGACGCCTGCCGAGAACTGCGGGGAGGTTTGCAACCCCCCTGCCCAATCTGGTGATTGGCGGGTTTGTTACCCGCCGCACACGCGGGGCAGTGAGGGGCAGCAGAACAATCTGCCGCCTTGTGCCCCGGTCGACCGCAGCGGAAACATAATCCGCTGCAGTCGAAACAACTGACGCACTTGGCGCGTGTGTGCCCCGATGCCAGGCATTTGTAACACCTCATCGGTCTCGCCGCCAGGACTGTGATCCTAGCGCTCACGAAACCGATGAGCAGCCTGCCGGCGTCGCCCAACATTTTGGCCGACGCTACGGGACAGCTGACCCACACTGCGCCAAGTCCTCCTGGACCGGGGCGGATGGTGCCGACCCTAATGTTGTCCGTGTTGCAACCCGTCTTCTCTCTTACTGCAACACGGACATCCTCGGCCGTTATGGAGTCGTCCAGGCCCGAAATGCGCAATTCTGCGCACTTGGTGGGCCTGGCGATCTTGACACCATCCGTAGCCGTAAACATACTTCGCAATTTCTCGGCAATTGTGTCCGCCGTCTTAGCACCTTCAGCCCCAGGGAACTCGAGGACTCGAGCTCCCGTTTGGGCGAGGCGCATTCTGACACCTACTGTCCCGAAATCGCGTGCGAGACTGTCCCGGGCCCTTTTGAAAATGGCCGCGTAGGACAGCCCGCCGCTAGCTGCCTCCGGCGAAACGGTAACTACCACAGCCGCGCTTTTAGGCGCCTGTAGTTTGCGCGGCGTCTTTGTGGCAGCCACCGCAGCCGATGGCGCCTGCGGGATAGAGGCTGCTTTTTGTGCAGACTTCTTACCCCGTTTTCGGGACTTTTTAGCCCCCCCGACTACCCGCCAACCATCCGTGGAAGGGGCAGATGTGGAGGGAGCACTTGTGGAGGTGCCAGATACAGCGGTTGGAGTGGGGAGCGGAGGGAACTCCGCCCCAGCCCCTGTCGCTGCTTTGGTCCCTGACCTCAGTGCAGGCGTCCGGGTTGTTGCCCTGGCCGCCTGCCATGCCCTCGTAGCAGTTGCAGGAGCAGCAGAGACCGCCGCCGCCGCCGCGTAGGACACGCGACCGGTCGCAACGGGAAGCGATGCTGATACCGATGCAACCTTCGCTTTATGGGCCGCGAGCGGCGGCCGGACAACAGGGGCTGGTGGCAGCCTTGCCTCCAGACCAGCCAGACGCCCGTCCATCATGCGCCATACTGCATCTGTTATTTGGCGCAGATGGACATCAGGAATGCCACCGAGGTTGAAAGAGGGGGCAGGCTGAGACGGGGACGTGACCGGATCCTCTGTCGGGCGATGCGCCCGGAATTGGGCGAACTGAGCGCTGAGCTCAGCCACTTGCCCCGTCAGACGATCGTTGGCGGCTTGGAGACGAGCCACGTCTCCGATGAGGGTATCCACGACCCCCGCGATAGCGGAAGAGGAGTCCTTAAGGGCTTTCACAAAAGAGCCCTTAAGGTTACTCGACTTGGTGGCCACTTTGTGAATAATGGCCACCGCCGCATTCGCTCTCTCCTGCATGAACGATGGTGTTTGAGGAACTGAATCCCCCACCATCGGTTCCTTTATTTTTAGCAGGAGATCGGCGATCTCCTCCTCCGCTAAAACTTCGCCGTCCGCCCTGACCCGTCTATAGGCTTCCGCCTTACAGAAGACGGAGCCTGACGGGGCCGAGATCGGGGTTCGTGACCTCCCTCTGCGGCTGCTTGCTACCTTAGGAGGTAGCATCTCCTGGGATGTATCGCTCTCCTCATCCCTGGAGCGTCCGCGTTTTCGGCTGTCACTCGGCTCCGTCTCCATGTAGTCCAGCATGTCCGTCCTCGCATTGGAGCTTCCGCCCGCGGTAGATCTGGAGCGTAATCGCTCCGATGTTCTTCGGCTCCCAGCAGTCATAATAACTTCTGGGAGCCCCACCGAGGTAGGCATCTCAACCAATGCTTCCTCGTCGTTGGAACAGAAGTCCGCCCTTGCACTTTTCTGCTTCCTATCATCTATCTCCTTCTTTCCTTCCTTAGTTTTTATATTTTTAATTTGAATTTCCATAATTGAATCCACGAGATGGGGAGAAGAAAGGTCGACCCGGGCAGAGATCCCCAATACCCGGGCAAGCGTAAATTTGTGCCCAACCGAGGGGTCCGCAGGTACCCCGGCTGGGAGTGCGCTTACGACTGAACTACCCATCAGCCATGCATCCCCTGGTCACGCACCAGAACACGGGATTCGGGGTAATTTTTTAGAGAGGTTTTCTTCCTCACAGTCCGGGCGGTTAAGCCAAGACCCTCGCCCCCGATTGGAGTCGCGAGACTCCAACTCGGGACTACGATATGCCGACGGCGACAGGGAGACTACGTCTCCTGATGCCTGCTCGGTGGCAGTGTAAGTGCACACCGAGCCCGTCCTACCTTTTCAACCGCTGAGCGGAGGATTTCCGACCCAAGAAAGGGTCCCACCATCGTGATTTTTTACCGAGGTTTTCCTCCTCAATGCTCCGAAGAGCGAAGAGCCAACAGAGGATCCGACAGACACGCCCGCTCTGTTGGACCAAGTCTCGGCCGAATTGCCGAAGAAATGGCTTCCTCTTCGTGCTAGAATATTAGCCGTTGGCAGTGATGAATAACACCATCGCCAACGTTTCCAGGGTGCACCACGTGGAGGTTTTCTAGCCCAGCACCCCTAATATTTACAACCTGTACCAACCTTAACCCGTAGTATGGTGAATTTGGTAGATTTTTATATTGCTTTATCACTAGTTGTAACATTGATTTTGGAATGAATACACTTGACCGGGTAACACAATACAAGTAAAACATTATCTATATTCGTACAAAAACTAAAATTCTGTAATCTAATCGCCAATCAATAAACATACAAATATTTTGTTAACATTTATTTTAATATTGTAAATTTATATTTATATAAATATTGTTTCATATTGTAAACATATATATTATACTTAAAACATGAATTGTATCTTATTACAAATTCTTTAAATATTAGTGTTTTTTGCATTTTCATCAAGTTTTATTAAATGAATGCCTATAATTCTGCACTTCTAACATGGTAACTTTGAGGAAGCTAATACTTGCCGAGCCTTTTGCTCTTTAAACTTAATATGCAACTATTTATAGTGAAAGTTGTTACCTTGTTAGGGTTCTTAAAGCTGCACTTTCGCGATAAAAGAAAGTTCACGTGTACAGGTATTTATAGTGAAAGTGAATTAAAGTCATTTATTTCTTAAATTTACGGGCACTACTTTACTTTTAGCGCTTGTAAGAGGCGCGCATAATTTTCCACAAGTTAAATAAATAAAGATGAGCGACTTTTACCAATCAATCTGCTTAAATACATTTTATTTTCAATTTTCTTCTAACTTTCACGTTTCATTTATAATTTTTACGATTTTTTAATGCAAAATAGAAAATTTAGTAGTAAGTATTGGTTTTTCGATTTTTGTGTTATATTTAAAGATAAGATAAGCTGTGTGAGTTTATGTAGTTCACAATGCGAATAACATTCAATATCAGATTCTCCATTTTCCTGTATCATGTAGCAGAGATGTTGTCTTGCTCTGTATTTCTATTTATAAAACTTTTAGTTTATATAATAAATCTCTAGATAGTTGTCAGCATTCCAAACTAATAAAACAAGAATTGGTATTGATAAAACAGTCAAAACACTAGTTTCCGACGTTCGTCTACCATTTGTCGTGAGACGATGTCATTTCATACAAGGGAATCTTCCCTTCCAAGCATATCATGTACGTTTGAAATAGTAGCTTGGAAAAACAAAACGGTTGCAACAAAATAGAAAACGGGTTGAAATTCTCGCCTTCACCAAATTGTGAAGGAGCCTTTTTATCGTCGCGTGATTTGTTAGGGCGTCCCTCAATTTGAATATCTTTCTCGTTTTGCATTTTCGTCTCGTTAAATTGCAAATTTCAAGATCCACCGTTCTTCTTTGTGGCTCTTCCTTAAACCGCTAATGTGTCTTTATAAGTTTAAATTGAATTAATACAAAGTCGGTTTTGAGAGAAAATCCCTGCAGTTTCTTTTGATAGAATTTGTTTGATGAACACCGTTACATATAATGGCAAAAATTTTTACGGTCACACGGTTGTTCGTAAAAAAAACCTGCTCATTTTGGCTTCGTAAAATCTTGCATTATCTGGGGTCGTAACAAGAAACGTTAATTTTCAAAGAGAACAGTCAGACCTGAATTATTGACGACGTTCCTTGTTTTTGTGAATGACAGTTGCAAAAACTTTGGGAAATTGGTGTACTGCTTATTCTGTTTGACGATATAGAGTAATTCTTTTTTGTGGCAAACGTAACTGTAGTATATAAATGTAATAAAATTGCTTTGAAACTATGTTAAGGTTTTTATAGTTTCTTTAGAAACATGGCGTTGTAGACGCTCAACAAAATAATCTTATAATTGCCCGCATACCGTATTTTATAATACATTTTCATTAACGATCAAGTGTACTCGTGAAATACAGTAGTATCTGTAACTGAGTTTTTTAGGTTTAGAGGCTTGTTTTATTTATAAATCTACATACATATATTAGCTGACAAGCATAAAGGTTGTTGAGTAGAACAACAAGTACTAACTCAAGAGACAATCACCTTTTAATAACGAATTATAATAAACCTCGCAACCTGAAAAGCGATCATTATTTACTACATCTACTACAGTGTACCTTCGTATTATAATTAATATAAGACAATTAGTAGATGTTTAGACGATTCGTATCTAAAATATTTAGTGGATTTGTTCATTTAGTTGATCTACGGGACCTGTTTATCGTGAAGTACGTAAACATGTCTAGACAATGAGGAGCAAACAGAAATACTAAAGCAGCAATATTTCATGTTCTTATCCCTTACTGAGTAATATTTTGACGTAATTTGACGTAAATTATCTGAAGCGTTTTCCACCATTAGTCTAGATCTGGCCGTCTATGAATGGAGTGATGTGGAGTTCTAGTAAATTCGTCTAAGACATAAGTTATTGTTAGGTTTAGTAACTTATTGTTATTAAGTTGTAGGTAGTGCTAGGATGGTATCGAGAATATTGTTAATTTGAAAAGCAAATAATTAAAAAGAGACACTTTTATATCATTAAAAATGCCGGTCAGTGATGGGGTGCGTATATCATAAATTACGTGTATGTAGGTATATATATAGTTGAATTTATATAAGCAGTTACGTGTAGCTATATATAGTTTATTTAAGTGCTAATCGAAGAACAACTTCGTAATTTCTGTTATTCATTTATTTTTATAGCTTCTATCAATAATGATGTAGATGTTGTTGGTTTTCTTAATATATAAAAGAGGTAGGTTCTCTTATTGCTATCCTTATTCGTTTATGAGAAGGATTGAAAGAAAAGCATCTTTTTAAAGTTATTTAAATCATGATAATGTCACGTATATGTTGTTATCAAAGCTTTAACGTTCTTTAACAAGGCTTAACGACCACCAGCGACTGAAATTACCCGGTGACGTCACCTTAGACGGCATTAGTTCAACCATTATATTCGGTAATGGCCTACACGTTCAGTAATGTGCATATGAGGCTTAAGTTACTGACACTATGTAGCTATATAATAGACGTGTTAAGGCAATTTGTATTGTGTTATATGTAAAAGTAAAAGAATCCTAAGTGCAATGTTTTAGGCACAACCGTAAATCATTGATGTGTCTCGATTGACCGTCAAAGCTATAAAAGCGTGGAAATAAATAGTGACTGACTTTGTCTACTATGCTTTCTTCTATTGTCACTGTGCGTTTATCATATCGTTGTCTATAACCGCTGTATTTGCAGAATCATAAAATTGGCATTTTTGTTTTAGTTGTTTTGTAGTTTACTCCAGTAGGCTACTCTATTCGAATCACAAACATGATCAAAGAATCAAAACTTAGTGCATCTACTAAAATATGAGAACAAGGAAGGAACATTCTTCAAAATATGACAAGGTGGTATAAAGCCAAAACATACTATTTTCTTTTTATTTTAGAGCATGCCAAAGTGACTCTACTCTGCCTGATGGAAGGCATGAACAGAATCCAAGAGTCACCATATGAACTGTGAATGTCGTCAGTGCATTGTGACCCACACTATGGCGGCCTAGTCAAATACTTTTTCGGACCCGGGATCATAGTGGGAAGTACGTGTGCAGGTAGTGAGTGATTTTGATTGATTGGCACAGGAAGGAAGAGTTGAACCGTTTGGTTCGATTGCGTAAATCTACCATTCTTAAACGACGACTTTTGAGGCCAGCACGTGTTGTCCTATGGACGCAATGGAGGAAGAGAGTAGGGGAGACAGGTTCGCAGAGCTCCTCTAAACACTCTCTATTATAAAAGTGAAAGAGGACTGCCATAGAGCCGACATCACTTCGCAACTGTAGAGGTTCAGGGGATTCAGTGGCTTAAAGACTGTCTATAATGCAGACTGCTCGCCAATCAAGAGCGTCCAGCAAATACTACGTGGATCCTCGCAAAGATAAGAATGATATTGGAATATCGTTCTTTTTGGTTTAGGTTCATTCGGGTGTCCACACCGGAGTGAACCTGAGTTTTATAAAAAAGACATATATGCTCAGTCGAGAGCTGTTCCACTTTGTTCAATATCTCTAGCTTCCGTGAGGTCGCCTTTGTGACATTCTCGCAGTTGAAATCTCGACAAATATTCATATCCAGGATACTGAGTTTATTCTGCAGTGGCACTTGGGGGTCCTGAAAAGTGGGAAGGGAAAAAAGAGACATTTTGATAGGGCCCGCATAAATTTGGACTCGACTGGGTAAAGCAGGAACGGGTCTTCGTGTTGGCCATCTCACTGTAGGGAATACGTTATTCTATACTGACAGTAACCTGGTCAGTCAGTTACGTAGGATGTAATTTGCGATAGATTAGATGTGAGATCTTTAAACCAGTGTTGAGTCCATGAAATCGATACAATAATCCAACACTCCATCCCAGTCTGCTGGTCAGTCGATTCAGAAGAGTAGTGTAATAATTGTCACCTCACAACTACAGGTCGTGACGGGGTAACAAGAGGCACTGCGGTGGGTGTCGGGCTGTGATCGAGAGATCCCAGAGGTGTGAGAACCGATAAATTATATTGCATAAGGTTAGGATATACTGGGGTATATCTTTGCCTTCACAAAGTCGAATTTCTCAAGCAAGTAACCGGAACAGTAGAAATATGTCATGACGGCAGGGTGACGTATTTGTGTCTTCGTTAGAAAAAGCGTATCCAGCCATACTGCTTCAAGGTTTTAAAGACGGCGTTTAGGTTTGCATGGTTCCATGGATATTTGTGAATTCCGCCTCAAAGAGGAGGTTGTCGTGAGCTGACTAAAATATGTTCAACTAACTGCAACCATTCCCTTATGCTTTTTATTGTGTGGTGTGGTTGCGCTATTAAGAAATGAAAAACTAAACTAACGTGAAAAATACATTAAAAAGCTTCTTTAAAGGTGCAATAATTTGAACTCAAAGACTTTAACATTTTGATATGTTTATCTAAATATTTTTACTACCTAAGTATTACATAAGCTTGTGGTACATTTTTATGTTAATAAATTTATTTTTCAAATATGTCACGTAACACATATTGAACAGCCTTATGAAACATTCACGACGCTTACTTCTGAACTTTCTTTTAGATTTGATGAAGGAAAAAAGGTATTGACGTGGTAGAATAAATCTGAGAAGGACTTCAGCTGTCAGAGGTAAACGTCACGTATTTTTGTGCGAGTGTTTTATACTTTATTCTACAGCTTTCCTAAGACTATTGAATATTTACTATACTGCTGAAAGTTTCAGATCGTCTAAGTTTAACTTCACTTTTGTTCACAAACTAACCGTATTGCGTTGCGATGTAACATAAGTGAACATAATAAAAATTTTGTTAGCATAGGTATTCTTAATTGTCTTTAAACAAGCTCTTGAGTTTTTTTGTTCATTGTTTATCATTAAATTTAAGAACGTAACGGGAAATCTTGTTTGTTTAGTGTACAAATAAAGACTAGCGGTCTTAAAACTAGCATACAGTTTCATTAAATTTAAATGGTACTTACATATATAGCATTTATTGAGGAAGATATAGGTGACGTAACATCACACTATAATTTTGATAGTAGCAGTGCTCTAATATAAGTACATACTATGAAAGACAACTGTGATTAAAGTTAGACTTGCAAGGTACAGAGGAGTGCGAGAACTTCTATTTAATTAAATTCGTTCTTCCACATTGACCAGAAAATGACTAAACTCAAATTAAATTCATACTGAATTCGTAAATTTGTTAAGTAAAAAAGTATGAATGTATAGTTCTATTCAGTGAGACGGTTTTTAGGTCGGACTGAGGGCCCTACACGGCTCACAAAATTTCACATCGAAAACAGAGTTTTTTTGATACTTTGAAAGTAATTCTGCTTCATATTTTTAATATTCACATTTTTAACATATTAGAGTTAACGAGCTGTGTAATTTTGGCGTGTGTATAATAAGCAATGTTTTATTAAATAATGTGCAGGGTTGAGTCTTTAGTGCGATAGAACTTTTCGAGAAAATAAGGCTCATGATACACACATTAGGAAAAGCTAATGTGAAAATTCTAATGGAATAGACATGTTTTTGTAGTTAACTGGCTTTAAAATGTTACTCATTAAGACGAGGCCTACAGTTGGACCATATATAAACCTTTTTGTTTTGCCTTTTTAAATGTTTGTTCTTTTTTTTAAATGTTCTCAGTTTATTTTCATTGGTAGTTATGATTCAGGCACTGTAAAACATCAAAAAGACGACCTCCAAAATATTCATCTTTTATTTTTTTGTCTCACTTTGTACTAAGATGGTTAAGATATTGCTTATAAAAAACATTTTAAGGCTTAAAGGTTGCTCATGAAACACATTTATTTTTTAAATTTTGATTACTTTTAGAATAATAGCGGTAAGAAAACACGAACAACAACTATACTTTACATGTCGTTTAAAATCTTTACACTATGGTTAAAAGTGCTGGTAGTGTAAATAGGAAATATTGTTAATACATATACAATGGATAGAATTATTTTCTTACTAAATTATGAACTATTTTAATCACTACTGGAGTAGGTAATCTGGTTTTAGTAAGTTGATTCTGTAAGAACGGTAACCGTGTAATGACAGCCGTCAGTTCTTTTGGAGATGGACAGCTGCCATGAGGTGCACACATGCTAACTTATTGGCTCTTTAATTTTCCATTCCGTTTAAAGTTTGTTGATCTATTAGGCTTTGTTTTTGTAAAATTGTATAATGATTAAGTAATGAGATGTTGAACAATGTAAGTGTGATCTTATTTTGAAAGTGCCTGTTATAGTACAAATCTTACGATATTAAGTTTATTAAGATATTGCTTAACATTGTTTATTTGGGTAGCAATAAGGATGTGATAGAAATAAAAATGAAAAGTGAATTGTCGAAACAATTCAGTTTATCATGATGCAGTTTATAATATTTTGCGGTAACTAACAAAAAAAAGGTCACGCGCGGGCTCTCCACGAAAGTGGAAAATTCATTAAAATTTTTGCAAGTGTTAAACTTTGCGTCTGAAATGGAGCAGTTGCCTCAATATCCTCTAGCAATTTTTAATTTGAATTGAAAAAAAAGTATCAACAAATGTCAAAAGAGAATAATACACCTACCTTAATATGACCATAGGTTTATTAAAATTAAGGTAATCTATTTTATACCCTCTGATATAATATTATTTTTAAGTCATAAAACTTTTTAAAAGAGTTTAAAAAAGGTGAAATAATATTAATTTATCCTCCATAAAAAAAACTCACAAAAACACTATTAAGTACGAAGTTTGCAGCGATATTTAGGTACATTATGCATAAAATTAAAGTAGAAACGTTAGAATAAATGTATGCTGACAATTCTGCCCGTAATCTAAGTACAGTTTAATACAATAATATTATATTATTATGGACCTTTGCCACCACTGGTTTGTGCCACTAGTAGTGTAATGGGTACTTTTTAATAATCGTTACACTACCTTAATATAGTGATGACACTAACTCCAAATAACTTTTACTTAATACTAACGTATTCTTTGTCAATGATTGAAGATGTTAAAACGAAAGTTCGTCATTACTTTATTTTGAACGAGTTTTCATCTCTTGCTCCGCCCGTGTCTATGTCAGGTATCGACGTAAAAAGTAATTCATGTGTTATTTTTATGTACGAGTTAAATACTGTATAGTTTCATATAAATTCGTTCAGTAGTTTTTGCGTGAAAAATAACAAGTTTTGCATTTGTAGGATAGGATAAGATTTTAAAACTAATGTCAGGTCAGGTACAGGATATTTGACTCCAAAAAACCCATGTTGGTACTCATCCAGAAACCTAGTACGGACACAGACAGATGTATGTTAGATGAGGCAGTAAAACTCTTTAAGAGAGTTATCACCACTTGTATCAACCAGCATCTGCCGCGAGTGAGCCTCGACTTATCAGACAGCCAATTTGGCTTTCAACGTTGAACGCGATGGATTGTTGTCTGTCGGGGTGAGTGGCACTGGCTTTCGGGGTTGTCTGTCGGGGTGAGTCTTGATATAGTCTGATCCTCTAACCAGGCGAGGTGATCATGACACTCGTTCCTCCACAGTGGTCACCACAACTCCCTCCCGCGGCGGGTGATTTGAGAGGCACTGGTATACCATCTGTTGCCTCTCTACCTGCAGAACATCATTGGGTCTCATTCTTGCCATAGATCCGACCGGTAAGAACATCGTCTGGGTCCTCCTCAGAGCCAGGGCGCTATAAACACTACATACTCCTGGCTTTTGAGTCCCAGAATTTAATATTTTCGTAGTATATATCACGTACGTAGAATTCGTAAAATTTTATCAATTAACCATTAATATTTGTTATAAAAACAGTAATGAAATAATCCGCTGACATCGAAATACCAGGCAGTGAGTTCAGATAATGGATTGGTAAATAAGAGCTTCGAATAATACTTTAAAATGAAACTGGAGATATTTCTAACTATATTTAAGTTGAAAAAAAAACTACCCGGGGATTCAGGTAAATCCTTGCCTCTGGCATTGATTATCTATTATCTTTGTAGTGTACTGTGACCGAGTAGAACTTTGTTTCTACGCCGTTGATCACATTTTGATTTCACTCAAATATTCGTAACTGGAATACATGATCAACTAACATCCGTGAATTGTTTTGTATCTGTAGTCACCTATAGGATGAAAATTAAGCTTATCTTTATACTTTTGTCAATACAAATAGGAACTCGTTTAAGAATAAAAAAACATTTCGATTTCTCATTGAAATATGTTAAGCATGTCGATAAATGGAAGGAACAAAAGAAAATAAATGTTTTGTCTCTGTCTAATTATATTAAGAAGCCAGTCTTTTGGAGAAAAATATCTGTGCTCTTAAATTATTTCAGATATTTTTATTCTCGTAAGTTAGAAGATAAACATACCTACGATAAAGCTATGCAATAAATGTAATGTGATGTAACACATCGGGCATTCCATTTCTACCCGGAACTGGGTTAGCCTTGAAAGTACGATAGGAGTTGACCTTATTGCTTAAGTGAATTTGATTCATTCGGTTAGGATGGTGCGGCAGCTGCGTTGTCACATACTCCTCCATACTTATATTTAGACAAATATGAAAAGCGTGTATACTTTTAGGCGAACATGAAAGACTGTCTTGACTGTATGTATGAGTGAGAAGGCAGCTTTAATAGTTCTTGTTCTTTTCTGTTTTATGCTAAAATGGGCAAAGTAGACGAGTTACCTAATTAATAGTGATTATTTGTCAACTATCACTATATTAAGGATGAATGATGGGTTGGATTCATTCACAAAGGATTGTGAGTTCTAGAAATTTCGTAAGTGTGATGTATATCAAATTATAACTGTTTAGAATTTAGGTCTTCTTTCCACTCGTTTAAAGTATAATTAAAAAGCTTGACGCTTAATTTACTACTTACTGCCTGTAATGCTCTTGCTTTTTTTCTCAGTTCAGTATTCTCTCTGTACAGTTTTCTTTAAAATACGATAAATAAAATGATTAATGATATAATCAGATGAATTTTGAATTTGGAGCTAAATTTAAACAATTTCTACATAAAAGGTTCCGACCACGTTCAATGTGTTTAGTTACTACTTCGACTTTAGAGATTATATAAATTGATTTTCTCAATGAAAAACAAAAATGTCTGCTGCTATCTCAAGACTGATTTGACAAAGATACCTTTACATTCAGGAAAAATTCTTCTACTTAAGAAAAAATTGAAAGAAGACACGCCAGCATATGTTGCTTTGACCATATTTTTTCATTATTTAACCTCTTCATCTAGTTTTTCTATTCTTGAAGTTCATATTGACTAAGAATTGCTATATTGTTAGTTTAAAAAACAAGAAGTTTACAAGTATGAAATGTATACTGTACCATACTGCCTAGGTGGTGCAGTGGTGGCTGCTGTGCTGCGGTCTCAGGTTTGATTCCTAAGTCGGATCAGATGTTCATATGATCTACAAATATTTGTTACCGGGTATTGAGTGTTTTCTATCTATAATATTCATGTATTTACAAAAGAAAGTATTTAAGTTTTCTATCAGTCAATCTAGCTTTATGTGGAAACTCCACTTACTTTGGACTCTAGAAACCGCTGATGCGTTTCGGCAGATCCTCCTGACTATCGAGATAGGTCGCCGCAGGGTTTATTGATAGACTAGTTCTCTAAGAGTCCTATATACACCCATCGTTCTCCTAGGGAGAATATGGCACGAAAAGCATTCCACGCGTTAAAAAAAAGGTTAAAAGAACACATTTGTAGTAATTTCTCTTAATTTGCGTAATGTTGTCATTTAGGTAAAATATCTAAATATAAAACAGGTCATTATGTATTTTTAAAAGTCACAGATGATGAACGTGGTATTCTGGTATGATGCCATTTATTTAAACTGATGTCTGACGATGGTATTAGTATAACTTTAATGAATTACTTTCAGATATTTTTATGGAAAGTGTATGAGTGTAAATTACGTACCCATAGCATTATTGTTAACCATTCTGGATAAACTACTGACTTATGGGAAATGTATGTTCACGTTGTTAGTATATTGAGTAGAAGGCACATAGGCAAGAACTTTGTAGCAAGTTCTACTTAAAAATCAAATCTATCTCTTTGTTGTTATTTTTGTGAGTTTATGATAACTCATTCTTTTGTAAATTGGTCTCAGTTTTTAAATAACAAAGAAGGCATCTAACAGCTAATATTGTAAAGTGTGACATATTTGTCATTGCCATTAATGGTAATGACCAGATTCTGTAATAAATACACGGTATCTTCTGTCTGTTCTGTCGGCAACGGAAAGCACTGCAGTCGTTTTAATGTGACCTTCAAAAATAATAATTGCTAATCCTGAATTGGTATTTGTTTCTAAAATGTTTACTCTACCTTATTGTACATACATTGACGATTTTAACATGTACATTTTAATTAACTGTTGCCCGCAACCTCGGTCATGTGGGCATGGTTAATCAATTTAGGTGTCCCTCAAAACTAAATTTTACAATGACATGTTGCATTTACAAACTCGTGACCATCAGTGCGTAAAACTTTAACCACTAACTGTAACTAGTCACCGAAAACCAACCTAAAGCGACTGCCTGTCGTGTTTCGTTGGTGAGTGGGCGATCGGCGGCCCATTGAAACAGGGTTGACAGTTATCGTAGTTAGTGTGTGAGTCTCACACTGCCACGGTGACCGTCATGACCGACCTCACGCGGGGCGCGAAATATATCGTAAATAAAATATCGTATCTCACTAGGCCGTCGTAGTATGGATCACCATACTACATTGTCTGCATTCACAATGACTATGGTCACCACAACTCTTGATTTCTATTTATGCTTTTCATCATTAGAGTCTCCTTGCCAGATTTTTTTTTAAAAATAAAAAGATCAAGAAGTAGATTTACTTTCGCATTATGATATTCGTTAGAATGTGTTTGCAAAAGTAGAAATTAAGCCTCATTTACATCATCAAATTTGCTGAGCAGTATTCGTAGTGGGCTACTTAAGTATGCAAATTTTCTTTCGCCTAGTTATGAAATAAAATTAACCTGAAAAACTTTACAGTTATAAATGAAATTTTATTCTGTAACTATAGTATAGTAAAGTGTTACACGTGACTTGTCTCATGTTGACTTAAATAGTATTAATATCTATGAAATGACAGTACATGCTCTGGGAAGTAGATCCATTTGACGTAGGTGTAGAATAGTTACAACCACACTTCATGAGACATCAATAAGAATATTTCACAAATGATTTCTATATCTAGGTAGCTAATTTATCAATTGTCAATTATTCTGTAGAAGTATTGTTTGCCCATCACTTAACTTATGTTAAAGTTACCTTGTTCAAGTCTCAGAAACAGTTTTGTTTTTGTAAATGAACAGTACTCTGTGTCCTTTCTTATACCCATGATAATGTGCATAATTTATGAGTATTAAGTGCTTAAGGTGAAAGCGTCATAATACTTCCAAAGAAACTCTCCTTCACATTTATTATATTTGCTAGCATTGAACACGGCTTTTTGTTTTCATCAGAAACATAACCAGAATTTGTTTCAAATATAAAGAATTTGTATATTTTTCAAGAGGTCTATGTCCAGCAGTATACGTCTTTTGGTTGAGATGATGATGATGATGATAAATATATTTTTCGATTTCCTAAAATCAAAATCTATATTTTTTTTAATTATTCAATTTCTTTTTATAGTTTTGGGCGCAGTAATCCTAAAATGGGTTTTCCAAGTCTCATGTATTATCTAAATAATAATGGTTCAATACTTTAAAAGTGTGAATATAAGACTAGTATACTGAAAGCAAGCATCAATAATTCTGGGATTCGTTTTAAGAAATGCAGCTAAATTACGAGTTAATAAAACTAAAGTTCTTTTATATAACTGCCTTGTTCATACCATCTTAGAGTACTGCAGTCTTATACGGAGACTACATTACGCGACACATGAATTAAGATTGGAGCGTATACAGAAGAGGTTCCTTCGGCACTTAGCATATGCCTCTAGTGTAGCTAAAAAGATGAAATCCTATGAAACGAGATTAACACATTTTAAGCTAACCACACTAGAAAACAAAGGAAGTTAATAGACTCCATATTTTTATATAAGCTTTTGAGATACAAGGTAGATATTCCATAACTTTTAGGCAAATAAAGTTCCATACTGCAATTAGATATACACGTTTTCTTATCGCCCCTCTGCATCCCCCGCTTCGCAGAAGTGTCTTCAGTCCAAACTCCACCATTCCACTGCTTTGCAAGCTGCTTAATGGTTGCAGCTTCTTGTTCCATGTACACACTGACTCGGTTACCAAATACCGCAATAAATATTGATTAAAAAAATACTTTATTTACTTCTTATCTGTTTTCACCAAAATCTATCTTATATTTTTAGCATAATCATACACTATTTTTTTGTTTGTAGTGAAGGTTGTGCTTACCTATAAGTAATTGTAACACTATGCCATTTCATACTCTTGTAAAATGTCTTTTAACCATGAAACAATGTATACAATTGTTGGTGAGCCAAATAAATAAAATCAAAAAAATAAATAAAACAAACACAGATAGTATACTATAAATATAAGACCTATATAGGTGTTCCTTGTGGTTAAGTTTAATAAAAATTAATCCTCTTTTGGTGCCGAGTGGTGGCGAAACCTTGAATAAATAAAAACACAAACACTTATTCCGTTTAATTCATAAAGCTTGCGCCTTATATGTGTCACGAGTAATACTTCACACGTCTGTCATATTTGTATGATGTAAAAAAACAAAGGTTTATTTACGTGTGCGGTTGTAGCGGTTCATGCGACTCTGACCGACATTCCAGTAAAACTGTAATTATTTCTGTATTTCTGCCATTTATCTTTCAGTTTTGATGCTTTTACTATGGACTTTATTTCGTAGTTTTAAAAGCTTTATATTATATGATATAAAACTAAACATAAGCTAAGCTAGCACGCTTTATTACTCTATTGTACGTTATGACGCAGTAAAACCTGTAAATGACTGTTTATTATCATAATTTCTGTGCTTCGCTGTTGTTATCACTTTCTTTACGAGTCCTGAGTGTTTAACTACAGAAGTTGTTTATATTGAGCTATGGGCAATGCCACTTAGCTTTAAGTTTAACAGTTGTATTGAGATACAATTAAAGTGATGATAAATATAGTCTAGCTTCATCTGTTAGCCTTCATCTTGCTAGACAGTGCCTCTAGCCAGTGGTTACCTGGAACACTGGATCATCAAATCTAATTTTGATACAGGGAAATACTGAATTTAGAAAAGTGTTCACCTCAATTTCGATGTAGGACTGCCCATATTATCAGCAGCTTTATTACAAAGAAAATTAGAAGCTTTTACTCTTTTGAAACAGTCACAAAAGCAATTCAGCAATAATATTTTGTAAATGTTATTAAAACGCTATGAAGATCCAAGAGACGAAGTTATAATGAAGATTGCCGACCCATATCAAATTCAAGTCCTGGTGACATGTATAGAATCTTTTTTATGATAAATAACCAATAATATGAATGAAATTCTTTCAGAGTATTTGACCTGCCCTTTATTGGTTGAAATGTATAACGTAAAATATTATTAATTTTATTTCGAGAGTTGTGAGTGAAAGTTTTCAATTTTCCGTTTTCATATGTAAATACTGTTACTGGTTATTGAGTGTATTGTAAAAGATGGATCGAATAAATAAGGTATCAACCATTACATACCTTTACAAAATATTAGTTTTGTAAGGATTGCCAAGTTGTTGAAACGGAAAGGTTACATAAAGAGTTTCAATAGTCTAAAAAGAAACGATCTAAGCTTTTTTATTTATAAATTACTAGCAGTTTATTAATATTGAGGTCAATGAAATTTTATATTAAAAGACAAGAAATTTTGTCAAATGTCATTTCCTCAAACGCTGGACAAACTTTTAAATCCCTATTATCAGAAAAAGTGATGTTTTTACAATATTTTGTCTAAAAATTTTGGTGTATAACATTTCAAATTTTTTAGACATTTCTGTAATTTTTTAAATCTGTTCGAAATTGAAAAAAGATCTGTAATAATTTTTGAGTTGTCGTAAAAGTGATGAACACTTAAAGTTATCCATTTTAAAGCATAAGTTGAAAGTCTATAAAGGTCTTTCATTAAGAGCAAATTTTACCAAAACTGTTCATATAGAATACAAAAAAAATAGGCAGCAAAACTCTTGAAACATACATTACTTGAAAAGTACGTGTTGAGTTGAATAATTTGAGAGCAGTTTCTTTTTAATAAAATTTACAACTTTGATTTAAGTGACAACGGTACCAATATTCATTGAATAAGAACGATCGCACGATCTACTGCGATTTTATTTTACTTCTAATCGGTCATAATGGTCATCACGTTCGGTGTTGCGATTGACTCGCACTGTAATCCTCACCAATCGCTAAACCAACCGAACGGAGATGTAAAATAAACTCATACTAGGCCCTTAGCACTTAAGTGATCTCCATGAAACTTACAAAGTAACTATAAATTTAGTGAAATACATACTACGCGTTGATTTAGCAACAATATCAACGTATTAGATAACATACAAGATTCAAACCATAATTGAAAACTGGTAGTGTGATTTGTAAATCCTAATTTTAAGAACAACGTCTCTCTCTATACAAATACGTTTTAATAAAACCGCCACACAGTGACCGAGTTACGAGGTAATTACGTTTTACGATGAGACGCCGAATGCAACTCAATTTGGAGTGTGTAAAAGGACTAGCCGAAGCTCACTTGCCTGTGTATAATTCATTAGTAGCTTTGACAGTTCTGGCTTTCACGCTCTCTTGTGATATATAGCTTGCATGCATACCACCAATAGTAATTTCATATAGTGATCTTACTATAGTTACTCTGTTGTTATGCGCAACAAGAAATTTGTGCTCATATTCCTTTATGAGGAAAATATACTCATTTTCTTTTTCCTCATATTGGATAACGTTCCTTTTTATGAGTTATTAATCAATAACTGTACTAGCTTTTATCATATCAATCGTAATTTTGTCGGTCTCAGAATTTTGGATAGAACTTCTATACAGTTATATACAGTATACTTCATTTTGTTGGCAGATTGGATAGTGTGGTAAAATACAGTAGTGCTTGGATTCATAAAAATAACTTTAGAACTATTTCCAAACACAACAATAGACCGTGAACAGTGTCAACGTTGAAGAACAACCGATACAGTGATATAAAATAAAATTATAACCATTACGGCCATTGTGATGTCAGTGAACAATAATATTATTGGTGCAAAAATGCAATGGGCCGGTGGGGGAGGAGGAGGCCTATGTGATTGGCTGTCAGAGTGATTCATTGCATTTGATTGTTAATTCCCGTAGAGAGTGAACATCTACACATCAAAATGTCGGCAGGTAATTTTATAAACATTTATTATTTGATCACGAAATGCACGCAAATAGAAAAATTGGTAGTTACATTGGATGATTTTTCACTGGAAATTCAAAAATGAAATTTTTCATTCTCAATCACAAAAATCAAATCATACAAATGCTTGATCATATAATTGACCAAATTATAAGATCTATGAAACTAAGTGTAATTTTAATAATTTCTGAGTGATATTAATTTCATCTTTCAGATGACGAAACTAGTAACGCAATAAAAAAAATAGGTAACTATTGTATTATTGTATCTTCTTCAAAGTTGAACTCGCGATTTTCTCACTATTACTTCTTTCCATAGCAGGATCAGCTGTGGCTATGATCGGAGGGAATCTGCGCTTCGGACCGGCCGGCGCTACTAACTCTTCAATCGCCAATAACACAAGGCATTGTCCGCCAGGTGGCGCTGCAAGCGCTGCAGCCTTACTTGCATTATCAAGCTTGGGAATGTCAGCAAATTTAGCACTGATGGTGGTCATACTAAGCAAAAAACAGTTAAGGAGGTAAGCTTAATCAGTTTCTAGCGTTAATATTATAAAGTCAATAAGGGCCTTTCATCACTCTCGAAAATCTTAAGACTCTATCTTTCGTAGAACTGTGGCAGATAAAAATCCTTGAGTATTGTTTACATTAACTTGTCAAAATACATTTACGCTATTTAAAGCCGATTTCTTTGGGACATTTGAGAAATATTTTTCAATAAAATTTCGAGGAAAATTTATCTGGCGTTCGCACTCCGAATAATAAGCATTACAAAAACTTGGTATTGGACTATTCAAATCATACCTAAGACGTCCAATGAAATCTTTATCAAATATTTTCCAGGAAAAAATCTTACAGCTATAAATAACAGCTAGAAATAAAAGCTATCAATTGTGCGGCCATTATGAGGCGGAGAGTAAAAACAGGAAAAAAATAATATTTATCATTATTTAAATGTAGCGTTATTGAGATTTTTCGTTGCTATTACACACGTGACGTATTTACATACAAGTTACATTGGTATATAAAGAAATTTATTCTATTACATGACAACATCATGTTATTCCTTCACTTACTTAGTTTAAACACACCATCCAATAATTGATATTGCTAATGTTAACTTAAAATGTTACCACCTGGTACTTGATACTTATACAGAATTCTAAAGAATTCTTCTATAAAAAACATTCATATTTCGATAATCGGGTAAACGACTGACACGTCAAATCAATATTCTTATGGTGAGCGTCAAAACGATAGACCCGACATATTTTTCAATGAAATACTATGACATCGTAGCTAGCTTTTGCTAAGTATACTATCGTATAATATCACAATGCTTCCGGCATAATGCATGACTGTAGGGCTGTGATTGAGTATTTCTTTAATTCAATACAAATAAATCAATGGAGATGATAGATAGCGTCGGCGACTAGAATACACTAAAGCGTGTCTATGTTAGTATGAATTCAACGAACGTTTACACAGATTGAGCACGTTCACATTCTACCGCACGAAACATTATTTGTTATTTTGAAATTTGCATCTTATATTACAAGGAAGAGATTTAGCCGCCTTTAGTGAAATATACAAAATGAATAATACAATAAGATTTTGAAAACTTACACTACGATTTGTCGCTGATGAATGTACTGAGTCAGTTAACACCTTTTTTCTTGTGATTCTTTCCTAATTCATGTTTCTAACTTTGAAAATGACAAACTTCACCTGTTCATATCATATTTAACTTTAGTGGAGAAATTACTAAAAATCCTTACGCGATATTTGGTTACAACATTAACATCATCAATTAGGTAAATTTAAAGTTCATAAAAGCTAGCGCTTTATCCTCTGCGTTTCTGAATTGGGCTGTCAGTTAGTTATAGTTAGTAATTTTATACATATAGATTATACCTAGTACCAATACTCAAACGAAGATAAAAATGTACAACAATATAATTGAATAGTTAACGTTTTTTAACTCGCTTATATTTCCGATGCTAAGTAACAAAAATTGTTATAGGAACCATTTGTTCTCTGACGCATGTTTGATAACATGTACGAAAAGTTTTAAGTTATGACGTAGTTACCCCATGAAAGCTAAAGAGATAAAATTCTTTTTGCGTTTACTTTATCTTTTCTGACGATGTAGGAAAAATGTTACTAAGAGACCGGAATAGAGAATGTTTAGTATTCTGATATTTTCGTCAAAATTGTACAGCTTCGAAAATATGTGAACAAAAATGAGAATTATTTTTTGTAAGGTAATGTTTTACATTTTATGTAATTCGAAAACTTGCCGAAGTAACTTGTAACATAAACTCTTGACTCAAATTATGTTTCTGACAAAGTTTCACCGCAAAGTATTTTGAAGTTCAAACTTTTTAATAACGTATTCAGACTTGGTTTAAAATTGAATGTGAAAATTTTCAAATTGTTCATAATATTACTTGCCTTTTGATAGTATTTTATAGTGTAATGATAGTGAAAAAGATAATTTAAAAACTCAAAACATTTCTAAAATCGGTTAGCATTACAATTGATGTACATTTACCATTATTATTGTTTTATTTTAGACAAGATTTTTTTTCTATATTAAGAGCCTACCAAAGTGACCATAGAATAGAATCCACCATACTCATTGCAAATGCAGACAAGGTAGTATGGTGACCCATACTATGGCGGCCTAGTGAGATGCTTTTTCAAACCCTGATTGAGGACTTGAAAGGCATGACAGTCATCGTGACAGCGGAAGTCTTACACAGTTACCACGATAACTGTCGCCCCTGCATCAACAGGCCTCCGGTCTCGCACTCACCAACGAAACACGACAACACGGATGCTGTCGCTTTAGGTTGGTCTTCTGTGGGAGGGTAGTACTACCCCGGTCGAGTCGGCCTGCTCGTGCTGAAATCAGCGTGGCCCTACTATCTAGGGAAAAATATTAAAAAGATGGTGATGATTAAGGAAATATAAGGCATATTATTTTATTACTAAAGATTGCAATTGTGTTGAGGTGATTCAACATTTGGCTTCAATTTTTACTTCATGAATTTATAAAGTTAAGAATTTACTAAAGTTGCTGCGTTCAAATTCATTAAATAAATTTTAAAGGGAAACCAAAAATATTACCGTACAATGTTTATTGGAAAATTTAAGAAATACATCCCTATAATATATTATTAAATCTAACTTACTATTTAAGAATCACTAATAATGCAGGACAAAAAGGTAAAATTTTCTTCTTATGAATTAGAAAAGAGTTCCGTTCGCCTCAAGGAAAATAGCCCAATACACACCTACTACATTATTTACGTTTAAGATCCAAAAAAGACCTTTCCTTACCCGAGAAATCAGTACACGGATATAATGTGTCTCATTTTCACTTATGGGAAATACGTGGAAGTGAACGAAAAGGTCAGCTTCTTAAGAGCACTCGCAACTCCTCTTAGTGAGTGACAAACAAGATGATGGATGTTTAAGCCCATCGACATTTTATATCGTCTACTGACAGGATGAATTATAACTTCTTAGTTTTATATTTTAGTCTTGGGAACCCGTAGTGGCTGTCAATCAGGAAAGTGACCGTATCTTTAGATCTAATAAATGATGTGTTAAAGGACTTATAGCGTAAGCTTACGAGTGTAAGTAAGCTTAGGATACAGAACTGTTTTTATAACAGGTCAAATATTAATGTGGTCCTAGAAAAAGCGATTGTGAATCCATTTTTTTTATCAAAACTTGTAGATAAAATATTATTAAGATTGTGGGGTTGATCCCCACCCACAACAAGTAAGTGAGGAGAACCATCATTTATCGTATTCAGTATCTAATTTTTTACATCATCAACAGCCTTTTAGAGTCCACTGCTGAACATAAGCCACTCCTTAGCAAGGAGGTTTTGGTCTACTATTCCACGCTGGCCAGACGGGTTGGAATAGGGTTTGTTTCAAGTTTTTCTTCTCTTTGTAATGATGTTGTCTTGTATACTTGGTCCCTTAGTCGCCTTTTACATATTTTCGACGTTTTAATTTTTTTACAAACTAAATTCTAATTATGCCATCAAATAATGTGTAAACCAATTCAAAGTAATTTATAACAAAGTTTGGTATGTTTTTGTTTTACCAGATGGTCGCACGGTCTCCTCTTCCATCAAGCGGTAGTGGATTGCGCGCGCGCAGCTATATTGCTACCACTCGGTATCGCTGTATTCCGCTGCCAGCCTGTCTACAAGTGTTCACTTGTGGAAACTGCTTTTTTGCTTCTGGTAAGTTGTTATGTGTCGTTAAAAATGACTTTACAAAGTATATAAACGAAATACGACGAGAAACCATTAAGCTCATGAGTTTATTTTTAAACTAGTTCATTCTTTTATTAGTCATTTCTTTATTTCCATATAAAATATTGTCATAAATATTTCATTATTAAGTGATATTAGTCATGCACTCATAGCGAAGTGAGGCTGCTATTGCAAGTTTTGTTGTCTTAGTTGTATTTTTTGTATTGTTGTTATAAAAGAAAAACAGGGTAATTATACACGAGTACAATCAGGATCATTACATCATCATCACCATCAACAGCTTTTAACAATTCACTGCTGTATATAACCCTCTTCTTAGAAATGAGGTTTTGGCCAACTATGCCACGCTGACTAAACGGGTTTATTTATAATAGGGTTTTTTCAAGTTTTCTCTATTCGTATTGTATGGTTTATGAAAAAAGACTTCTAATTTATTTATAACTGTATATAGTAACTATATATATTTATAACTATATATACAGCCATAAAATAAAACTTTGTACAGCAAATAATAAAGCTGTTAAATGTAAAAGACGTAATTTTATATCAAGTTAGATTGTCACTTAAACACGACACACAATATGACTTAGAAATCTTGCGAGTATTTCCATTAGTTTGATTGTAAATATCAAATGTAACTTACTAGAATAGCTCAATAAAACTGAGTGATTTTTCTCGTTCGAGTTAAGTTCAATGAATAACTCAATTCTTTGTCTGATGCCGAATCGGGACTTCAAAAAGCTCTCGTGATTATAGTATAGATTAGATAGATATGCAAGATTGCTGCGTTCATTGAGAATATAGTGTAGTCTAACT
Source organism: Hypercompe scribonia (assembly GCA_949316085.1). Classification (NCBI taxonomy): domain Eukaryota; kingdom Metazoa; phylum Arthropoda; class Insecta; order Lepidoptera; family Erebidae; genus Hypercompe; species Hypercompe scribonia. Next base: position 6,885,563 of record OX438967.1, on the reverse strand, counting down.
TTTTTTGTATATAAATATAGAAATATATTTATGCCGAGGTGCCAATCAAAATGTGGCCACAACTATTTTAATTAAAATAGTATTTAAGGCCGTTTTCCAAAAAACAATACGTGGACTTGTTATTGCAACAAAATACGTAAAGAATTAAAAAAGTCATTCTTACAGTTGCGCGTAAGGCTGCAACCTATTCACAGTCAAGTGCGAACAGGTAATATTTTGTTGTATTTATACGTACGTAATGTATAAATCTTGTAACCGGATTTCGTACCTTTACACTATTTACAAAACCAAAATAGTAAGAAGTTTGGTAAAATTTAAATGTAATTACATAAATGCAATGAAATAAATCACATTAAAATTACAATTTACATGTAAATTTAACTAAAACTCAAATAAATACGCAATGTGTAACTGTTACTATTGGTTTTTCATACATTTACATTCTCAGTGAAAGTAAATTTCCGAGTACGATAATATTTGTTCACAACTTGGCGCACGGTGCCAACCTAATTCACTCTTCTTGGTTATCCTCAATTACGTGATCTATACGACTATACCTTTCAACCAATCTTAAAATTTTCTTCTAAGCATTAAATAGACAAAAATGGAAAACTTTAATAGTAAAAAGATGGAATAATAAACTTTTAAAAAGTATAACTGAATTCAATGTACTTAGATTTTTTTTATTCTGTGTCTACCAAAGTGACTCTACTGTGCCTGATGGAAAGCATGAATAAATCCAAGGGTGGTGAACGCCATACTCATTGTGAATGCAAACAATTCAGTATGACGATCCACACTATGGTGGCCTAGAAATATCATGATAAGTTATAATAAACTTTACTTCGTTTATTTTTCACTCTCTCTTTTAGTTCGTGCAAATCAAACAAAATTATGTCTTACTAAATAAAAATAGAATTTTACAAAAAGTTTCCTAAAAGACGGAGTTTCGAAGTAGCAAACAAAAAAATACTGAATGATGCCGAGCCTTTATTATTAGACAAAACATTGTTAGATTAGATGTTTTCAAACGTTTACACCGACTAAAAAGCTCGGCCACCAATAATAACTGTATCTTGTTTTCACTGGGCATGTTTTCATTCTATCTAAAAACCAATAAACTTGAATCACCAATCCAATGAAATCGATTGGATATGTTAGGTAACGGCTACAAATATGTATAATATTGTCGATTAAGGACCGATAACTGGACCGCTCACCCTTATGGACCATTAAATTATATGAACCACGCTCCGTTATGTCCACATTACATTTTATCTTTATAAATGAAGTCATGTATGAATGTTTTATAAGATTAGATATAAAAACGTCCGACTGACTTGTTGGTCCAGTGGCTAGCGAAACTGCGATAAGCGGGTTCGATCTGCAATTTGCAAAAATAACTACTTGTTTAATAATCATATGTTTTGTGTCTGTGTGTAAATTATACACACCATCATCATTATATTGAATATAGCCAATAACAAAATCATTTATATGTGCTTAGAAACATTAGCAGTTTAGTTACGGTATCTTAGTTTATTTATATGTACATATATTTAGTTAGTGTATTTGCGAGTCAGGTAATATTTGTTCCTATCTTTGGCGCCCGTTGCCAACCTAGTTCACTTTTCGTAGTTATTTCTAATTACATATGTGATCTATACGATTATACCTTGTAATCACCCTTAAAATTTTCTAAACTTAAATTATAAAACTTCAATAGCAAGTGGATGAAATCTTTAACTTTTAAAAATTATTAATAATAGTATTATTATTATCTGTTTGTGAATTGTCTAAATTCCTTAAATTATTTGAAATTCAATCAGTGATTGCACTGGATTTTGAAATTTGTACGTTATTTTACCGCCGCTGACAATAAAATGTGTCAAATAATATTTTTTTGTTCTTAATAATTAAGATGTTTTCTCAAAGAAAGATATAATTTTTAAGGTTACTGAAAAGTTAATCCGTTATTTTCTAGTCTTATTATTTTACTGTGTTACTTTATCATATTTAATTCTGAACGCCGAGTTCTCAGTGAGTTTTATGTAACACAAAAAACTTTTATCAAAAAATCTTTTTCTATTCAGATTAGTTCAAGAAATACTGTAAGAAATATCGCCGATAAAAAAATAACAAAAGGGAACAGTAAGTTTTCGTATGAAAAAGTATAAAACTAAAGTGTCATCAGACACAGATGAGCCAATAGAATGCAAAAATAACAAATCGTGTCTGGCAGAAGTAGGTTTCTTGGGAACTGGCGGCAGTTGCGAACATAAAAGTAATTTATCGGTGCTTAACTTCAGTTTGGACAGACGACAGCGAGCCGAGAATAATTTTAGGAGCTTAATTTAGATGTCAACTTATAAATAAGAGTTACATAACATTTATAATTCATTGTATTAGTTTGTTCTACTAATACTTAATTTATTTAATTTTTGTTATTAATTAACTCGTGCATTAATGTGGGATGCTCAATTTATTAATTTACCCAAAAGAATATATTCATCAGTCATATTTTACAAATATTAATAATTATAATTAGGATTTGAACCAAATGATTCTTGTTTTTTTTCGTTATAAATAAAAGTTTAATTAAATTTGTGAATCCACTATCGAAAACAAGCCGACGATTCCCGAACAAACACGAGTGCGTGTGACGTAACAATGTCAATTTTTACTCCTTGTAATGTAGTGTTTTGACTTTTAGTCGGTTGAAGCTTGTTATTATGGTTAATATATTGATAATTATATCAAAAAGTTGAAATATTAAAAGTTATTGTGCTTGCTTTATACCAGAACGTACGATTACTACAAAAATAATTCCTCAAAAAAGTTTTTAAATATTGTACAAAAAATGTATTAAACGTTGAAATAAATGATTCCAAGTAGTGTGTCGACTTAATTCCAAACTCACATTTTTTTTTGTGGTGGATCAATTTCATGTAGGTAAGTATTCTGTAAATAATTGAAAAAATATTAAAATAGAGTTTGATAGGTCATAACTTTTAAAAAAGATAGTGTAAATATAGTTGTGTGAATAACTTTACTTAATTAAATAGTAATTTTGTATACATTTATGGAATGGCTCAGGTTTTTAACGTAGTGTTTTGTACTTTAATTTATATTTTTTTTTAACTTACCGTGATGCTATAGCACCCCGAACTTCCGCTAAATTAAATTTAACATCATTTTTATGGAAATTTATTATCACAAAAATATCCACATCAGATACATTATCGAAATTAGGTTTTAAAAATAACTAGCACGTGTTTCTACGCCACAAACTAAAATTTTAAAGGAAAGACATCAAAAAAAAAATCATACCTACTCAGAAGCCTTCGAGTGCTCGTGCACAACAATTTACTGAAGATAATCACATGATCAAATGCATAGATTACGATTCTATAAAGGACATACAAATAGACAGACAGACAAACATTCATTTTTATACATAGAGATTTATCACACATAGCTAAATAAAAGTATATTATTTTTTTGCACTGAACTTCGTATTTTTTTGTCAATTTGCATGTAGAAACCTATGATACTGTAGAATTCTTTCGACATCATGACATCACAAACATAGTGGCCAATCATAGCGTGCTTAGGATCACGTGGTTTTTTATAAAATTTTATTATTATCAAGTAGAATTGAAAGTTTTTCGTACCGATAATTAATATGATTTGTAATTAAATTTAAAAAAACCTGTTGGCAAAGACAAAGGTAGTTTTTACAGTTAAATAATTAAGAATATATTCTGTGTTAGGGATACTTTACAAGCATGTATAGTGAAAGCTACATAAAAATACCCAGACGTAGAACATTAATTCGTGCATCACTCAAAGTCTTGTCCTATGTAGTGATCGAATCCACAACACTCGGCACAGTACAAAGCGTGATGTGATGACCGGTTTAAAACTACTGTCTTCCACGCCGTCTTTAACTTTCAACTTGAATTTTGAGTTCTTAAATAATCTTTAACATCTAGTTTAATAAAAAGGTGGCATGTAAACGTTTATATCAAATCTAATGACGTTAGAAATGTTTCAATTTTTAACTGACTTCAAAAAAGGAGGAGGTTTTTAATTTGAATTCTTTTTATTTTTTGTGTGTAGTTGTACATTTATTGTATTATACTCGTATTGCTGTATTTTCTAGTAAACTTACTTTATCGAAAACCTAGTTTTGCGGTCTTCACAAGTCTTTTTTGAAATGGCCATAGAGGTAGATTTTTCATATTAAGATAAGTGGTGCTTCATTCCTTCGTTTGTCTCATTTCAACGGTGCTGCCTTATAGAAGCTCGTCTAGTAGGTCTATCCGTATTCACACAAATGAAATTTGTTATCGAACTACAGATTCACTAAAAGTCAAGAAACAAGTAAAATTTTAACAAAAAAACGGACTTCAAATAGAAATAATTTTAAAATAATCCACTGAAGGTAAAAAAAAATTACTCACATATTGGCGTGTAAAATTATTTTTATAGTAGGAGTCAGTGTGTTGAAATTGGCTGCAAGAAAATATTTGAGTTATGACTTCAATGATATAAATATACGACTATACACCCCTCGGAACTGCTCACGCCGCCGTGCATCTGTATGCGTAGTTGTGTTGTACCTATTGTAATGGTAATTTACGTTGGCTGACGCCAACTCCATAAATAACAATAATTGTAGACACCAGAATATGTAATTAATTTATTAACTTTCAGTATTTTTTTTTATTGTAGAATATTTTATGTTTGAAGTTGATTTTTTCTTTGTAAACATTTTGTTTGTAATATGTAATTTGTAATAGGGATTAATATTCTGTGTATAAAAATAGTAGATATTGTATAGTAGGTGATAGGTATATTCACAATTGTACTTCATGAATTAATCTTGTAGGTGACTGTGTCAACAGTGAACATGCTCACTACAGTGCTCAATGACAGTCCAATTTTTCCGGAAAACGAGGAAGAACAAGCTGATTTAACTGCACCTTTATTAATGGATAGCCCACAGGTAAGATAATAAACTACAAAAGTAGGATATTTTTTCATTACAATTTTTGAAATGTTCTTGAATGCACTTTAATTTGAAATCGTTTCGCTTTACTGATTTATATTCACATTCACAAACTTCAGATTTATAAATTTTTTTGTGTTACAGTGCGTCCTTTTTGGTACATTCATGATCTGGTTCGCATCGATCACAATTAATCTCGGACCTACATTCTTGTCGGGGGCTTTAGCTGCCAGTGCCGGTTCTTATTCGTCATATGGACCGGCTCCATCATGCCCTTTAGTTCGAGGACCCTTCAGGCATTACGTGCTTAACGCCCTCTGGATAGGCGTTAACGCTGTCTGTGTTGGATTGACACTTTTTCACTTGAAAAAGCTCCACCGGGACCTTACTAAGGTTCGTATAACGTTAATCACCAATATAAGTAGTCCCGAAACTCTGTAACAAATGGCATGGAGAGGTTAGTTTTTAAAAGAAATTAAATGTTAATGGCTTGGTTTAGGCAGTTTGCTTCATCTCTCATTTCATAAAACCGATTTCTCCATGATCATCATTCAAATGTCCAGTAATGTTGTTAACATAACATGTCATCCATAGCTTTGAAAAATAGAGTCACGTATATAGTCGTTGTTTTGAATGACATGTAATAAGTTTTGTAGTGCGATGCTAAGGATCACGGTTGAGGATATTGCGAAGTGTGTGCGGTCCGTTGAAATTCACGAGGTCATCTACATACTCTCAAAATGCTATACTACTTTGTGTATATACACTAGTATGTATTACGTTGGCCGGTGTAAGAATGTTTGTTGGTATACTGCCAAAACTCCTTGTGGTACACCGCAAATAAGATTTAAATTTTTGGAATTCACCTGACTTGAAATGGCTGCTGGCATCTTCGAAAAAACAGAGTCGTGCTTCAATATATCTTAAAACAAAACAACACTCAACATTCGATTTTGCCAAATGCGGATTTGAATGTTCGATGAATTTAAATCTTATCGCATGCAGGCTAACGTAGAAGCAGTCCGAGTAGCTGGTTTAGTGACCACGCTTGTCAGCATGGCAGGAGACAACAGGCGCATGGATTCTCTACCAAACAGCGTTGGACCAAGGGTAAGGATTGTGATGCATGCTTTTTGTGCTCATTATATTCACTCTTAATCTCACTTGCATTTTCTGCCACAGTATTCTATCTCTCTATCTTCACAATTTATTCTTCTTCAATATAAATGTTACTAAAACGTGTAACGTCTTATTTTTTTTTCTAATTAATGAGCTTTTTAGTTGCTGATCTCTATTGCCTTCATTTCTTATTTACAAATGTAAATTTTATAAACAGATACTATTTTCGTCTAGTATATAAACGTTTTTAAATACCTAATAGTGCTGTGACCTTATTGGGTGCTTTTGAAATATGTCTTGCAATCTATTACTTCTTAACATTCTTACTTTTATCGTGTAATATTTTTATAAAAGCATATTTTTTTCAGACTGTTGACGGTACCCTCTCAGACTGCCGTCCATCAGGTAGTGCTAACTTGCCGCTTGGAGGGGGCCGCCGTCTACGAGGTTACTTAGCTCGAGTCGAGAGAGAAGGTGTACGACGAGTTCGCATGTTTCTGGTCATTACTGCGGCCTATATACTATTCTGGGGCCCTCTGTTTATAATCACGTTGCTGCACCACCCGGCTCTTACGTCACATATTGCTTATGAAGTAAGTGTTTACTATTAGGAATAGTAGTTATTTCTTTTATTACAATGTTAATGGTTTCAGTACTAATTTTATGTGCTATAACGTAATCTATTACGTATATAGATTCTAATCTATAGTTTTCTATTTGTGTAGTTTACTCGAATCTTTTTCTTAATGTAATCTCAGTATTCCAAAAGTGGTATAAAATGTTTCATTTGCAGTATCTCGTGCAGAATAATAACTTACTCGTGAGTGATTGCTTAAAAAACATTTTTCCTCTAGATGTACTTCCAAATCACTCTACATATCTCGTACGTGCATGCGGCAGTAAATCCACTGCTGTTTATGGCTTTACACCGAGCGTTACGTCGAGCGGCGTTACAATTGTGCTGCGGTTGTTGTGTACACTGGAGCCAGTTCGTGCTGGCCTTAACTGCGGCTGGTAAGTATCAGAAGCTAAACTGATAATAAATGAGGCAAATGTTTAATAAATATGCTTTTCCTCTTATTTCTGTGATTACGGTAGGTAACATACCAAAGCTAACCGGAGAGAAACAATAACTTTGAATCTATAAGTCTTATTATAAACGAATGGTACTTTGGATTATAAAAAATATATTTATTTAGTATTCATCATAGTTTTATTTAGTTAATTTGGTTATTTACTGATATGTTATTCATATGATAGTAGCAGCTGTATTTTGAATGACAATGATAATATAATTACAATAGTATGATGAAAATAATTGTTTGAATTTCTAACAAGTCTCAATTTCCATAGCGCAATCGCCGCTAGCGCCATCATCGTTTTCACCAGCAGCGGTGTCTCCTGAGCCACCGCCTGCTCCACCACCTCCGATGGCTTCTTCCACCCTTGCGCCACCCGGCCCCCCAGCGCCACACACGATGATGGTAATTACTTCTTATATGTAAGTGTTGACACCGTAATACGTGATTTAATCACTCGCACAGTCCCGCACGAGTACTCCTTAGACCCTCGCGAGTCGTAGACTAAGATTGCCTGTGAGCTGATGCATGACGAGGATGAGACTGGAACTTTCTGTCGTTAATTTCCTCTTCCGTGGTAGTGGCGTTCTAGAGCTATCCTAGCTGCCCTACTCATAGTAAACGATATCAAACTCTCGATCTCAGAGTTGGGAAGTTGAGGAGTGTGATGCTGAGAGTATGTCGAGTGCACGTGTGCAGGGAGACGAGGATATGATGGGGGAGGCGTGGAGCGGCAGCGTGCGGCGGGTGCCGCGCTCGCCGAGCCCGCTGCTGCCCGCGATATGAGCGCTCCTGCCCTCCGCGTAAGCTTCACGCCGAGCGACCCTCGCGTCATGCCTCGGCGCCCTGGACTACGAGCGCCCGCGCCACGCACATCTTGCCCGACATATCTCACATATGGCCGCTGTTGTCACCTGTTTCAAGATTACTTTGTAAATATTCATAACTACATCAAGATTACACATTTGTAAATATTATCTTTCGGATTTATCTATCTCAGTAGTTGTGATCTTCTTAAATATAAAATAAACGAACTTAAAGGGTACTAATACACGAAAAAGATAAATTAATTTAAAAAAATATATTGTAGATTGTGAAAAGTGAAAATAAAACTCTTAATATTGTACTGTACCTAAATTTTGAAGTTAAACTTTATTTTCACAACTATAAGTCAATTCTATATTGACGCAGTTATAAAAATAATTACATGTAATACAAGGCACTTTCAACTCTCGTATCTCGTAGCGGTCGCATCACAAATTGCATATAGGAACAAATAAAATATATTTTTATGAAAGTAAAAATACAAAGATAACTAAATTACCTGTTAAATAAAACACCAAGTAGCTAGTTATAATATAAAAAAATAAACTTAGTCTGGTAAGAAAAATAATTAAAGCTGTGCCAATTGGGTCCTTTCTAGATCATCTATTAAAATATAAATTGTGTAGTCAGAGTAAATGTCACAAATTAGATATATTACACATTATTTATGAAGACTGAATTTACTTATTTTATTTATTGCAATTTTTTTTTTTCGTTTCTAATGTATGCAATATATATTATTTATATATTATTTTGGCAAGATATGTGACAAAAACTAAGTTTATATTAATAAATGAAACTAAAAAAATTGTAAAATCCGAGGTTATATTTCTATAATTAAAGTGTCGTCACACGTTAAGGCAATGAATTCTTTTGTAATACATTTTCTCAGATTAAACCAAACACCCAACATATTTATGTTTATGTCTTTCTGTTACACGCTTTAAGTTATATGGATTTGTCATTAGTGCATCATAAACTCAAACTATATTTTACTAAAAAAGGAATAAAGTACTCAGGTATACAAAACAATTTCATTTATTATATTTTGATTGCTCAATATTTAAATGACCTTGAATAAAAAACAATGTTAAAAAGGTCGTGGGTTGCCTTCTAAACCAGCCTTCTTTGAAGTCATTAAGAGAGGGTCCATGCCTAGGAGTAGACGTCCTATGGCTAATGATAACTATTAAATGTTTGCAAGTTAACACATACAAACCTTACAGTTTCTCGTCTAGAAATGACAAATAAGGTACCATCATAGTAATGTTTTATGGATTTCATTTGGCAGTTATTTTAGATTTATGGTTTGTTACAGCAATACAGTATAACAGTACAATATTTCAATCATGATAACTGTTACAATTAATCACATTAGGCTTAAAATACGTTTATATTCTATAAATTTTTCAGGTAATTAAAATTCGACAAAATTATGTGCTATTTTCATAAAAAAAATATAACACTGTTGATTTTAATTCCCGGCACATATTTATAATAATTATGAATGTATAGGATGCCAAAGATTTTTATTTTGTAATAATCAAAAGTGCCAAAGCAATTTTGTACAAAATCGTTAAGCAAGACTATGATTTTAGTAGAATTCGCACGATTTTACAGTTTATTAGATAAAGACAGGTTAAAAATATATGTTGTAGTAAATTTCCTGTATAAATAAAGTCTAAATTAAATGTTTTCTTAGTGTAATTGTCTATGTTGATCACTTTTTTTTGAATCTATCTAAATTGTGGTAGAAATTAAATATAAATATTTTGTGTCCATTTAAAATCAACGCTAAATAAAACAATATCAGTTTTATACGCACCTTTTCCCGCGCTTTTGAAATTTAACTCTATAAGATTAAGAGATATTCAAAAAAACGAAGATCGTTTAAAAAAAATTACAATTTTAAACGTTCACGCGGGAAAAATGCTTGTAAAAGGGGTTATTGTAAGTGAAATAAAACTCTTAAAAAAATGATAAAATCGTCCCGTTTACAATTTCTAAGTAATATACAATTATATTGTAATGTAGGTTATACTTGATATAAATTGGTGTACTAATATAAATGATTGTAATAAGTACCAATTATATAAAAAAATGAAGTAACTGAAAATTATAAAACTGTGTTCTTCAATTTATGATAAAAAGGAGAAAATAAATTATAAATAATAAAGTGATTTATTAAATGTTTAATTTTTTTGACTATACTCATTTATTCGATGCCCAATTTTCATTCCTGCAGTATACTCGTATTTACACCGTACCTATATAATCCTTTCGAAGATTTGTTCTTAGGTGCTTTTTTAAGGTAAGCATTGTTTCATAGACAGACAGAAGTGTACATACACTTGTGTGTACACTAAATGTGCGTTTTCTAATTGTGGGCTTAACGCCTTTCATAGTTTTAATATAGCAATATCTTTAAAACTATCACAGAATAATACCTACAAAAGCAATATCGCTTATGTAGGCTTTGGTGAATTTCGACTGGCTATTCATTCTTTAAGAACAAAGTAATTAGAAATTCATTAGAAAATTGTTTCTGTAATTGCACAATTACAATTTAATTGTAAATTCAGACCTGTAAGGAAAACAGTTATATTTTCTGTTTCAGTTATATTTTCAGTTATAAGTTCTGACATAGGTAAAAATGAGAAAAAAAAATATTTTAATGAAAACAAAAAATCATTTTTCTTGTAATTCGTTACTTTTCTGATTAAACTTCGATTTTTTGACTTCGAATGAAAATGAAGTTTCATTAGTACATGGTTTAAGAAGAGTAAGTATTGAATTAGCTGCCTAGTTTAGTAAACACAATATTCATGCGGGCTCTTCAGGGAATAAGAAGGAAATGTCGTGGTTCCCCAGCACGCGAGGTTCATATACAGTTTATATACGTGCTAATGGCTAAGGTACGTCGCGAAACCAGAGGTTTTCGGTAAGTGGTATCCGAGGAGAATAATACAAGAAAAACAGTACATGTACTGTATATTATGCATGTACTGTATATTATACATATACTGTAAATTGGATATATGTTACTTGTAAGAAGATCTTCCGCTACGAGTTTTGTCGTTCCTGTACTGTACTTTAATTAAATGTACTTAATTACTTTATGCTTCGTGATTTACGATCAGATTTTTTCTCACCTGTATTTCTATTTTACGAATTTTCTTTTTTCCAGTGTCTTGTTTCAAAGTTGTTTCTATTTCAGTTAAATTTGGATTACTTCATGTTAAATATATAAAAGTGCGGACTTTTTATAGAATGTATTTTTGTAAAGTATCAGAAAAACTGTACAAAAGTTACATACTTAGTTTAAATATTGCCTTGTCATGGTATAAAAAATCTATATGATGATAGTTGAACTTATACTGGAACTGTACGAACGTTTATGAATAATAAATAAATGTAATATGTTTATATATTGAGCTACCAGACTATCTCTTGTTATACTATACATTTCATTACGAAATACGACCACCTCATGTTCAGGGATAATTATATTAATTGATTTAGAAGCTCTTATAACTGGAGTCGGTTTGGCGTCGCAACATGACACGACATGACATGTTCAGATTATTACCAAGTCGGTTTATTGCATGTACCTCATGGATCTACGACGTCGTAGCACTTAACTCTACGAGTGCCTACGACTAAGAAATGAGGATTTTATTAAATAAAATAAAATGTAACGTACACTTTAGAAGTAAATACATCTACAGAGCTTTATTACTAGTAATAAAATGTTGTGTATAAAATGTGATTTGGATGTTAGCAATCTCAGCCATGATAAATGTACGTATGTGATAAAACCAACAACGTTTTTTATTTGTTTTTTATGTTTTTATTTTTTTAACTTGATTGCCAAAGGCTCAAGTAAAGTATAGTAGTATTTTTAGGTTATAAACATGTCAATTAAAGGGCACTACAATAAAGATTTAATAATATTTTGATCAGTATCAGTACCCACACTTAATCAGATTTGCAGTAACTTGTCATGCGTTCATAATATTTTTGATAGTTGTAAGTGATTTCGGGTGTTAATATTACACCAGTGTTAATGAAACGGCATGTCGCTTGCCTGAAGAAGGACAGTGACTGTTGTAAAACACGAATTAGCTCGTCAAAAAATAATAAGAAGCATCTGAAGCCTCTAGTATGTGTATAAAAAAAAACATATAAAGGTATAAGACTATGTAGAGACTAACATAAAAAATCTGTACTAGAAATAAACAAGCGCCACTCATTCAAGTAATACTATTCTTAGTGGTACCGTATTGTTAAGCTGATGTAATAGTCTGTCATGTTGTGCTGTCACACCTGTCTGCTGACTGCAACGAGAATACGACGCGGAATGGAACCAAACAGGATATTAAAACTAGTATATGAGATATAGATATAGAGTTTTATACCTAACGATATGACCTCGATACAATATATTTGAATTCCATTATGCTCCTTTAAATTCATCCTCGAAAACCTTAATTGGTGTGACGACATGCGCCATTCAGGTTTTTTAGACATAGTATTGTATAGTCAATAAGTGTTATGATAATATAGCGACTGATTTTTGCACTTAAATGTACACTCTAACTTAAACTCTAATATTAATTATTTTAAAATCAGTCTTACCATAAGAGGGCTGTCATAATTTTGTAAATTCATTTAAATAACTGTTCAGTTCGATTAAATAACTGGGTAAATACATGCTTGTTTTTAGGGAGGCCAAGTAGTTCTTTGGTTGAGCTAACCCATCTGTGCCGAAGCGTGATTTTGTCACGACAAAAAGGTTGTGTGGGTATACGTTTAAATTGCATTGGAAAAATAGTAAAATGGAACATTAATTGTAAATATAATTAAAGTTCTTAAACCATAACTTGATCTCTGTGGCAGATGGCTACGAAAATCTGTTTTGGAAACTAGTTTAAAGTAAGGACCCCATGTGGCGAAAAAGTAAATTTGTTTTTTTAATTTAGATAACATTCAGTCTTTCTTAACTTAGAATTAATCCATCAACAATATATTTATCTTATCGAATGTCTACATTATACACGTAAAGATAAGAGCAAAATATACGTGCGTATCCCTCTAAACATAAATAAATACTATTTTACATTTGAAATATTCTATCGGTGTATTTGTGTGACGTCAAGCTAAGTATTACCAACCACTGATTAGTATTCAGTTCGAAACTGGCTAGAGCAATCATAATGAATCCTATTAATATTCATAGCCTGCAATTTACTGAAACCCATGCTAATAAATAATTTTGTAATAAGAATACTTGAAATAGATTTTCTATTTTAGTCACTATAACTCTTTCAGTTTATTAGATACATTCAGGTTATTTCTTAGATAATCTATTAAGTTAGTAATCTCCACTAAGTTGACTGCACGGTTGGCCTAGTGGTTTAAGCAGTTGCCACGCCGCTCTTTACTGTGCTGAGTGTTGTGAGCTCAAACACCACATAGGACAACAGTTTGTGTAATCCATAGATTATTTTTCTGAGTCTGGGTTTTCTCTACGTCCGTTTCTCGTATGTTTGTAAAATCTCCTTCGACACAGGATTTATTCCTAGTGCGGGCATTGTTTTTTTTTTAAAAAAGAATAAATTTTGTTGCGACTGACTTTTTTAATCTCATCAAATGTGTTTGTAATAGTATAATAAAAAAGTAAATGTATATTTTACGTGATATAGTCCACCCTGTGCCAGATAAAATAAACATAACTAAAGTTTATGAGGTTAACAGAAGCTGACAGTTTAAAATGTGTGTAAATATGTTTAAAATTCAATGAGTGGCTAGGTAAATTGTGTATTACCTACGCGAGAGAGCTCTGACTGTATATATTAAGTGCTTTATGTGGTAGACTTCACATTTTAGGTCATACGTATTGTCTAGATAAACTCAGGCAGCAAATTTATATGTAGCAAAAGAAAAATCTATATGGGCAAACTGAAATAACTGAATGCGAGCTTCATTAAAAATAACATGATTCATGTACCGCTGTTATCTACAATATATTGTATCTAATATGTATATAATTTTATCTTTTTATGTTCGTAGTTTTATATTGACATGAATTCGTCAAGTTGATATTGGCCCAACATTGCTTCTATATAACGTAGAGCACACAATTTTAGTATAAGTACCCACATATTGTAAAAAACGAAGAGTGAAAAATTCGCCAAGAAGTTAAAACGAAAGTATAATGCAAATTAAATAAACATAAATGATGTACTCCTAGCCTAGTCAACTAGGTAGGAGGTATTATAGTGCAGCAGTATGTGCGCAAACATAAGTGCACCCTCTGTTCCCTCACTCTCACAATCCGATGGGACGGCTATCGGACACGAGAGAGAGACATCAAGCGCAGGACAGACACCTTTATGTGCTCTCTAAAGCACGGGTGTTAAGATCGCAACTTCCAAAATCAAGACCTCTTGATTGGTAGTCGCATACGCTAACCATTAGACAAACAAGGCAGTCAACATAAATATTCTTATAATAAATAGCAAATATAAAAAGTATTTAAAATTTTCTGTAGCGATATAGCTTTAGCAGTGAGCATTAATTTCTTAAATACTTCTTACAGCGATACAAATATTTAAGTTAAACATCACTTTTTGTTTTATTTATATTACAAATGAATTAATTAAATGATTTAAATTGTAACAAAAGTCTGTAGCTATTTATGTCTAAAAGATAAATATTTAAAGAATCTGTAAACTCACTATAACAAAAGCCGTTTTATCCTTTGTTTAAACAATACCGAGAAGGGCCTCAGACGAGATTATATATTTAGATTTTAATTATTGTACGCATTTGTTATGTGAGAATAATGTCAGATAAAGCTGACTGATTAAATATAAAAGATTTCAGAGAACAAATTAGTACGACTCAACAACAAAAAATATACAAACGACGGTGGCCAAACGGCATAACAATTAAGATGATTTTAATTTGTCGAATTTTTATGAAAAATATCACCTCTGTTAGACCCCAGAATCGACTTACTAATTTTATTCTTAACGTTAATGGAATGATTCAGTGAAATCATAATTAAAGATAGATGTATTCGAATTCCATTAGAATTCATTAAGAAATTAATTAATTAATTAGCATGAATTAAAATTAATTAATTAATTAGAATTAATTAAAATTAATTAATTAAATAGAACTAATTAATTTATTAATATTTAAATGAACAGTAGAGACAAACATTAGAAGTGCTGTTATACCACGTATGACGACGCCATTGATATGAGTTATATAGTTACGTATCGAAACAACAGGGTTCATTTACTGAACGCCATGATATATGTATATTAAGTTGTGACAGAGTACAGAGACATGTTCAGAATTGAAATACAAATGTATACACATATTATAATGTAAATATTAAGTAGTTCTTGAAAGCCTAATATTAATTAGAATCGTCCTAATAAATATTAAAAGAAAAACAAATTTTGGCGTATCAGAGATATTGTCTACCACTTATTAAAATAGTTGACAAGTTGTGTTAAAATTTCATCTCCCGAAGTCTACTGAACCATTTTTTAATGGAAAGACAGCTTATTGTATATTTATTATTTCGGAGATCTAACACACAACATCAACTAGTCCTAAACTAAGCAGAGCTTGTACTGTGGGTACTAGACAACTGATATGAATACATATATATATTTATACTTTTTTTGCAAATACAAACATTTTATATATAGAAAACACCCAAATTCTGAAACAAATATTTGCAAAACATACAAACATTTGGTCGGACCTGGGAATCGAAACCGAGACCTAAAGCACAGCGGTCGCGTACCACTTTGCTACCGAGGCAGTCGCCTATTTGAATGCATGTACATTTATTATTTTGACACAGTCTAACCTAAGCGGTTCGATTTAAGCTAAGTTGCAGTTTAAATTTAACGTATCGGTAGATTCATCTTAATTATGAAAGAAAACCAGTACATAGTGAACATGACTATTTTAAAAATTGTAATCGCCAGTTTATAAACCTTAAGTTACCATTTTCAAATAACAACGTTTTTATATATTTTAAAAATAATTGTGTTATTTAATGTCAGAGTACAAGTACTTGTTACTTCAGTAGTTTAAAACATATTGTAAACTACTATACTTGGTTATGTAATGTTTGAACTGAGTATGGCAAATATAGTACTAAGTACATATTAAAGGACTTCAAGGGACTAGGGTAAATATCAGTGTAAGCTTGACCACTAGGCTCATAATGAGAAGTCCGCTTCGCTGTCGTTTAATAAAGGCCGTGAGCCTTAGAACCTTGTACATAATTTGGTAGATTAGGGGACAGAGAGAGATGGGCTTATGCTATGTGAACAGGAAGGCACTATGGATCGCGCTTATGAAACACAATGCCTTTTCTCGTGGTCCAGTGGTATATTGAAACAATGGAATTATGATATATATTTCATTCAACTAATTTTATGGTAAATTTTGTATTACAAAATATGTCATGAACATTCATTAGACACACAAACGTTATGAAATTTATATGAAATATTGAGATTAGACTGAATTAAATGTGGATTTTAACAAAGATGAGAAAAGAAGATAGGAAATAAAATCATATCAGGAACAAGCTTAGCTAATAGTATATTTTAAAATAAACAAGCGAGCGATGATTGCATCATGAACGTGTCAGAACAGGATCTAGTTCAGCAAATGTTAGATGAAGCCTGACGCCGGTTTTCGACTAGGCCTTAAGTGACTCACGCATAATTACTAGCAGTATAATGACATAATTTAAGCAAGGTGAAATATGTAAGGGTAAAACTATTCTGATTAGCCTATTAGCACAGATCAGTTTTTCTTATTTTTCTCGCGTGGCTAGCAGTGAAATATGTAATTAAATGAAGAAGTATTATAGCGACGCATGATGACGTGCTTATTCAAGTCATTCTTACGCTGCACGCAACTCATCGCATCAGAATTGTGCTGGCACGTAAGGAACAAAGCAGAGAAACGACATGTTCGTTTCGACACAAGTACATTTTTACGGTACATAACAAGAAAAGTTTAAGTCCTTTACCCGACAAGCAATGGGAGATAAAATTGTGAGTGTGTGTTCCTAGCTAATTTGGACCACAGCGGACAGTTGCAACAGAGACCAGCCAATACTCAGAAGGTATTATAGCGCACTAATGTATGAGCAAACACAGGTGCATCCTTTGTACCCCCACTCTGACAATCCGATGGGATGGTAATCTGACACTACTGGGAAGGGGTCAGGTGCAGGATCAACAGCTGTACATGCTCTCCGAGGCATGTGGAGATCCTCAACTTTTAAATATTTCTGTAACAAGAAAAACTCTATAATACTTTTGGACCCGACTGGAAATCGAACCTGAGACCTCTTAATCAACAGTTGCACACGTTAGCCGCTAGACCAATGAAGTAGTTGAAATAGTGAGTATACATTGTTTAAAATATTATACAGTATTACATGAATGAAAAATACGATTTCATTGTTCATGTTCAGTCCATCAGTCTTAAACTCATTTTCGCATTGTCTATTCAATACTGATGAACGGTTAAACAACAGCATGCACCAATTGTGACCGTATCTTTACACAAGTGGGCACACCTTGACTGTACGCATGTATTCTGTACTTGAAATTTATAAATTAACATATATATAAATATGTCCAGATGTGGTCTAATATTTAATATATAAATTTATAAAATATTAGACTGTAACTGGACTTAATCGATTCATCGTTCAAAAATATTAATTTTATGATTTTGTGTTTTATGCCATACAATTACACTGATGGGAATTAACTGGTCAAATTTTCATATGTATGTTGTTCTTTTAAGAATATCATTGCACGTTTATATGTACGTTAACAATAAATGAGTTCGTTACTCTTGCTTCACTCGTACATTTGTGTTTCTTATGAACGCGTTCTTATTTCTGCGTTGTTGGTTTCAATTCACATTCCAACCAGGTGTTTTGTTTGCCGTACATACCATTGAAGTCATCTTTTAACCAAAGCCTGAATAATTAGGACAAAACAGTTTCATCATTCACATGTTTTATTTACAAAGAAAGACTCATTATAAGTTAGTAAGAATTATCCTATATAAACATAAACAATTTTTATCAAGAAATAAATAATGTTAAGACTCAACATTTTTCTTTTAAATATTAATAAAAGCCATTATACTTATCCTTTATGTGTCAGTTTATAAGTGGCTACCCATTTTGGGCTAAGCTTGTCCCAACATATTTCTTGACGTTTAGTTCTGACAACCTTATTCCCAAATAGGTAGCAATACTGTAAATAGCTTAGTAAAGTTCGACGTGTAAAAATATGTGTAAAAAATTTACTTGCAGAAATAAATATAATTCATCGATTCTAATACACAAACGGCACGATGATTCCACAGACATGTTTAGATTTTGTAAATTATTACGTCATACATTATAAGGTAAATTTATTGCTTACGTGATACCCGAATTCAACTCCAGTACATCCTAACGTGTTCTCTAACAGCAATTACTTACGCACGTCGTATCTTGAGCAACACATCAACAGAAGTGGAAAACTGTACTTATTCTTGACTGAATTGCTGAATTTACGAGCTCCTTTCATTGAAGTGAGTTGGATTTGAGGCTATGAGTTACATAAAGTCGATAAAAAATTACATGGTTCAGAGAAGAATGATGCACTTAAATTATAGAACTTACCATTTCTTCCCTTGCATCATATCTTTTACTAATAGCATATCATATTTATGTGTTTTAATTATAAAAATAAGAAAAAGTCCTCATATATATAAATCATGTGTTTTTTTGGGAATTCAAAATCCTGGGGCATTGAATAGTTTACGACAGCACAGTGAAATTTAAAAATGTATGTTTCTCATTCATTTTTCTAGTTTAAACCTCTTGTTTAAAACATACTGCTGAAGGACAACAGCAAGGCTCCTTATCTTTTCTTTAAAAAGACCTGAAAATTTGTTCTATTTTTGGTTTAAAGTTCAATTTTTTACGTGTCTCTTTAATGAACAAACAGTACATCAATGGAATAGAGTGGAAGGTATGCAGTCATCAGCAGTTTTTTTCATTAATTTTCTGCATTAATCGTTTGACACATTGAGGATTACTTTATTTAGACAATTAAATTGAAATTGCACTTGATGTGAAATACCTTTATATCTAAACAAAATTATCAACACAGCTAGATATATACATTTATTTTGGCATTCAAAACTTCAATAAGTGCGCCACTAAACTCTTTAGATTGTCAATTAAACTTTGATAAAAGTTTTGATTCAGCAATTTCGATACCCAAGAGTTTATGTTATGTATACATGGGGAAAGTTTTATTGTGATTGTACGATATGTAAATTATTGTAGATAAGAGATATTATTTATTTTGAATTACTTGGCACAATATGAATGTTAGAGTAGGTGATATGGTAGATAACAAACAATATAACAATTGTGTTCTGTTTCATATTTACTTTTAGAACTGTGGTATGTAACATTATTTTCTAAAGTTTAAGTTTTATTTGACTGTATCAGTAATATCATTATAATGATGAGCGCCAAGGCTATGTTCGAGAAAACTGAAATTTCACCTATTTTATTGTAATTTTTAAATTTACATTTTCTTGTTTTTAAACATCAAATAAATGGTAAAACCGAGTCACATAATATGAAGGAATTACTTTTGCCTATGGACGCCTGAATACACTAAGAAGTTACAAGTGCTTTGCCGACCTTTGGTTTCTCACCCCCGAGTTAGGGACGGGAGTGATTTGGGTTTCAATAACCAGTGAAAGCAACGTAAAAATTGCTTTTGAACAAAGCTTTTTTTTTGATGTTCGAACCCACAACTCAATAGAAATTCTGACGCCGTAGGCATTCTGTTACCGCTGCTTTACAAAATTTAATAATTTATTTTATAGCTCTTATTTCCTGAAAAAACAAAAGTAATTTTTTTGGGTCTAATTATTTTTTAATTATTTTATAAATGGTGTAGCGTTAATACGGGGTAACATTATTTCAGTAGTAGTACTTTAAGAGAAAATAAACATTTATGAGAATCATGAAGGCCACAAATCTTAAACGCTGTCTTAATCAGTGTCTGAGAAAAATTGTACATTTCAGGTTTGACAGGACTACTCAAAAACATTTATTGGAAAAAAAAATCAACAGAATAAAGGTTTGATTACTGAGTGATACGTTTTTTATTTATTCCAATTTTTAAGAGAGCTTCAACTGTAATTGATTTTAGAAACAATATTTTTTATCGGAGATTCTTTAGTGAAAGAGTAAGGAAGTTTTAATTGCCAGCTCCACCTCACTTGTTTTTGTCGTCCTTTCGGTCTTTGTTTTTTTGCCAGAATATTTTACGCCTTGTGATATTTTTCCTTGAGAGAATGATAATCGAGTGTCGCTCTCTAAGCTGAAACTGAAAGATTTTAGTTAATTTAACAGTAAACATTTCAGTTTTGCGAGTATAAGACACAGATGTTATAATCATACGTTTTTATATCTTCGTGTGTGATGTACCGTATCATTCTTTATAAGTATACTTTTCTAAAATTATGTTTTAATTTAGAATGAAACAAAACAAATGTAATGTTAAAAATTACGCTCATTAAATTTAAATCCAGTAGAATTCGAGAGGTAAGTTATTTGCTTGTAGGGTTCTAGTAAACAACACAAAATTGTTAAATAACAAAAGCGCTGGTCACTTGTAAATTTACACAGGTTCTGTTTATGAGTAATTAGCCGATCCCTTTTAGTGACAGTGATAACGGTAGGATTAGTACCTAATGTTTAGGAAATGTTACTCAATATTTTCATATTGAGTTTACTGTTACTGAACGTTACTGAAGACCGAATGCTAGACATCAAAGATTTTAATTTGAATTCTCTTTATGAAATACACACAGTTAAGAAATTCAGTATCTTATATATATATATTTATATCGATATCTGTTGTGCATTATAATAGTATTATAATTTTAAGAAAAACTGGTAAAGCGTCCACCTTGGAATTTGGTTGACTATAAAACCAAATTGAACCAAAAATAAAACAGGCTTGACTTGAAACTGGCCAAACTACAAAATAGAAAATATTTTTTTATAATCGTTATATTGTAAAAAGTGTGGGTTGCTTTTCAAGATATTTTATAATAAAATAAATTTACTTCTAATATCAACAAAATATTTACAAAAAGTGATATCTAGCACCCTAACGTAGTCAGCGCACTGCGAAACTTGCAAAGGGTGTTGGCTGTTTTATAGTCGGCCATTTTTTAGATGCTGTGATACCACAAGTCTTAAAAGGGGGTTGAATCTGTGTAGTAACTTGTAACGGCCCGTGTGGCTTACCAGTAGGCTTAATCCTGTAATTGAAGAAACCCTTAAGAAAAACAAGATTTATCAGTTTTATATTAATACTACATAACTGCATAAAAATGATTTCAAATTATTTACCATTTCTTATACCTAATTTCCATACCTAAAAGACTTTATTAAATTGTGTTAAAATTATCTGAATTGAAAGTAAATCGCTGGCTGTTAGTTAAAAATTGAGCAAAAAGTTTCGAAATATCATGAAATACTTATTAAACTATCAAAGTTTAAAAAAGAATAAATATTTCTTGATTTAACTTTAAAATCATTGGACGTAGGTATATCTAGATATATCCAAGAGTTTTACGCTTTCTTTTACCTTCTTATTCACTCATGCCGTAATACAATATTTTTGTTCATTTCACTACATATAATATTGGCAAGATTAATTTAAGGTACTTCGGTTGTTTACAACAGTCTGCTGTTAAATTTCATTATTTAAAATGACTAGTTTGATAACTTTGTTACCTATATTTTAATGCAAGATGGAGAGCTATTGTCTACACGCCTTTTATTTACAAAAAATTTATGTATTTAAAATATTATTAAGAATCATGTTTTAGAGCCAAGTTAAAAAAATGATTTTTACGTAGAAATAAACACAGTTTATCTAATCTAATCCATGATAAACGACAACAACATATATTGTTCACTATTCTTTGGACGTGTATATGCGTACTGTATTCTAGTTATCAATACACCGTTCTCAATCGAGAAGCTTATTATATCTTAATAAACATTGTCATTGTTTTAAAGTAATGAATTTAGCAACTTATTAGCAAAGTAACTTATGTATTACGGCTATAGTCAACATATCTCATAAGATATGATGACTATAGCCATAATACATAAGTTATACTCAATACTAAATATTTTACTGCACACCACATCGTTACAGAAATGTTACGTGGTGTTCTGCCAGTACAACCCTGTCGGGTGAGGCAGAGTAGGAGAAAGGATGAAGTGGTTGTGCGAAACTAACTTATCATTAACTACATACGAGGGGGCGTTTTTAAGTTCGCGGAATGGAGGGTATTGAGTAATAATAAAAACACAAAATTATTTTTCTTTTTCTATATATTCCCCTGCAACACGAATACATTTTTCAGATCTTTCAATTAGTTTTTTTATTCCCTCGTAAAAAAAAGTTTTATCTTTGTCTGAAAAATACGCCGAAACCGCCTCCTTAACCTCCTCATCAGTTGAAAATTTCTTACCACGTAATTCTTTTTTCATTTTTGGAAAGAGATAATAATCACTCGGAGCCAAATCTGGACTGTAGGGTGGGTGATTCAAAATATCGAAGCCCACCTTATGCAGGGCAGCCAGTGCGACTCGGCTCTTGTGAACGGGAGCATTGTCATGCAATAGCAGGACACCTTTCGTTAATTTTCCCCGTCTTTTTTCTTTGATGGCTTCTTTTAACTGTTCTAAGATTGAAGCGTAGTATTCCCCCGTTATAGAAATGCCTTTACCTTTATAATCTATCAATAATATTCCTTCTGAGTCCCAAAAAATCGTTGCCATGAGTTTCCCAGCCGACTGTGAAACCTTAAATTTCTTGAGTGGTGCTGTGCCCTTTTTGTGCCACTGCATGGAGTCTTGTTTGGACTCGGGTTCATAATGATGAACCCAAGTTTCATCCCCAGTAACAATTTGATTCAATACGCCATCCTTGTCTTCATTGCAGAGGTCCAAAAACGCACGTGAACATTCCACGCGCTGTTGTTTTTGCAATGGCGTGAGCATTCTCGGCACCCATCGTTTTTTTTTTTTTTTTTTTTTTAACGTGTGGAAACCCCCACGGGCCGTCACCCCACCGGGGTTTACGGCGGGGTGGTGTGTCGGAATCGGACCGACTAAAACCACACGGTGTGCCACTCTGCGCCTGAGATAGGAAGGATCCGGGAACCGCTGCTATTACGACATCCAGATCCCTCCTAGCGCCTGCCCACTACCTCGGGCACCATCTACGGATAAACTCTCTATTTTAGGCGACGTACAGCACACGCGGACGTCGCACCCTCGCGGCTTGCCATTGTAGCGGATGGAGGGGAAAACCCGTCCCGTCCACCCGCGGCCACACTCAAGGCGGCATGAGGCGCTGGTATGCGCGCCTCCGCCGCCCGGCTCGCCGGCGGCGAATTGGGTCCGAGTGGATATCGTCCTCCCGGGCCTTCTCCGCCGCCTCCTTCCGCGAAATTACGTCTTCGCAGAAGGTTGCGACCGCGGTAAAACAACTGTCGCTACCGGCCATGGAGCATATTACGGCCGGTAGCGAGAGATCTCCTCCAATAACTGCAGTAAGGACCCCACGCTGCGCCGCCCAGGCGGAACAAACCGCTAGCGTGTGCTGAGCCGAGTCCTCACTGCAGTCGCAGTGGTGACAGGCGGGACTCAATTCCCTCCTGGCGACCGAGTGCAGATACTTCCCGAAGCAACCGTGCCCGGAAAGGACCTGCGTCAGTCGGAAGGAAAGGGTCCCGTGCTGCCGCCCTGCCCACTCGGCGATGACCGGCTGGAGAGCCTCCACGGCGGCAAAGCCAGCACGTGGAGCCTCCAGCCGGGACGACCAACGAGCCATCGTGGCTCGACGAGCGGCCTCTCGCCACTCGCGTATCTCTTCGGGCGGGGGCCGTATGCCGCTACCCGCCCGGAAGTCAACCGTCCGCCGATAAACTTCGGCGAGCACTTCCGCCTCCAAATCCCACGGGGGAGTTCCGGCCAAGGCGCACGCCGCCTCCGTCGATACGGTGCGGTAACCGCGTATGGCTCTAACCGCCAATATCCTCTGAGGGCGCCAGAGGCGAGCCCTATTCTGGGCGGTCAGAGCCGCCGCCCACACCGGTGCACCATACAGTGCCATTGACCGGACAACCCCCGTGTATAGCCGTCTCGTCGCGACGCTAGCTCCACCCAGATTGGGCAAAAGTCGCCCAAGGGCAGAAGCAGCGCCGACCAGCTTTGGAGAAAGCTGTCGGAAGTGCTCGTCGAAGAGCCACCTGCCGTCGAGGATCAGGCCCAGATACTTCATCTGGGCCTGAACCGGTACGAGGACCGAATTAACCACGATGGAGGCGCCGGAGGGTGGACCACGACGGGGCCCATGGAACAAAAGGGCCTCCGTCTTGTCCAGGGCCACCCGCAAACCCAGCGCCTCAATTCGCCCGACCACCAGAGAGACACCCGTGGTGGCCAGGCGCGCCGCCTCTTGAAAGTTTGCTCCCCGGGCCGTGACCAATGTGTCATCTGCGTAGCAAATTACGCCCAGCCCGGGGGGAAGACGACCTCGAAGGGCCCAGTCGTATCCCATATTCCACAGGAGTGGTCCGAGGACAGACCCCTGTGGAACACCGCACGACATGAGCCGCCGCCTCAGAACACCGTCTCGGTCCTCGTACATGACGGTACGCTCCTCAAGATAGTCTGCCACAAGCCGCCTCAGGTACTTTGGCACCCCATGGTAGTGGAGTGCTTCCCTGATGCAGCTAAATGGCAGACTATTAAATGCGTTGGCGATGTCCAACGACACCGCCAATAAGACGCCGCCACAGCTCACTGCCTCTTCGGTAACGGCCCTCAGGCGCAACACGGCATCGACCGTCGAACGCCCCGCCCGAAATCTCGGCACCCACCGTGCGCTAACCTTAGTCATGCCAAGATGATCGTGTAAAATTTTAAAAATTGTTGTATCCGATACTCCAACCATTTCTGCGAGTTGTTTCTTTTTTAGTCGAGCATCTTCCAATACAATTTTTTCTACTTTTGCAATAACTTCTGGCGTAGTCACCTCAACGGAGCGCCCCGGCCTCGGGTCGTCTTCAAGTGATTCCCTGCCTTGTTTAAATAAACTATGCCACTTGTAGACCATTGTTTTTCCTGGGCAAGAATCCCCGTAAACCGATGACATCTCATTGAGTATGGTTTGAACAGACTTTCCTTGCTTAGTAAGGAACTTTATCACCGCACGGAATTCAATTTTCTCCATTTTTTTCACTTCGTTCCCGATTAAAATACTTGGTCAACGATAGTTTAATAACTAATGATCCAATCACAACAAATTTTACTATGCAGACTAATTATGAGTCACTGAATACGGTAGGCAAAAGAGCGCGTTTACCCGCCTTTTTCACTGTCATTCCGCGAACTTAAAAACTTACCCTCGTATAATTATGCATACATACTTACATATACTCATACTCATATATATTTATACGTACATATGTTTTATATACTGCACGATTGGTCTAGTGGTTTAAGCGGTCGCCACGCTACTTTCCACTTCGCTGAGTGTTGTGGGTTCAAATCCTATATGGGACAGCACTTTGTGTGATCCATAAATTGTTGTTTTGAGTCTGGGTGTTCTTTGTGTCCGTTTCTTGTGTGTTTGTAAAGTCCCCCGCGACACAGGATTTATTCCTAATGCGGGCGTTGTCTTTTTTAAAAAAAAAAAAAAAAAAAAAAAAGATATAATACGAGTATAATTCATTTCTGGATTATTTTACTTTAACAGGACACCTTATACTTTATACATTATTTTATATCGCTATCAATTGCTAAGATTTTATCACATAGGTATTCTTGTAACGTGTAATATGCTTTATTGATTAGTAGTGAATTAATTATTTTAAGATATTTTATGTTGCTTTTTCACTTCGGAAATTATCTAGCAGCTATATTTTTTGATGGACATGACAAACAAGTTATGTTATATTCTATGTTATATTTTTATACAAACCTATTATATTTCCATATCTTGATGATGTTCTAGCCGATTTTGACCACAGCGGCCAGCCTCCATTGGAGACAAGTCGACAATGCAGGTCATATTATAGAGCCCAAGTATGTGCGCAAACATAAGTTGGATCTGTTTGGTGTTGTCTATCTATCTATGTTGTGTTCAGCTGTCTTAGTTTAGTTTCTTGCTTACCTCTTTTTACTTGATTAGTGATCGATTTGGTAACAACAAAAATATTGTTTATATCTATTGACATATTCAATATTTTTTAATTATTGATTTTACTACTATACGAGTAATTACTGATATAAATGGCTTTAAACACTCACTAAACGTTTCTTGTAGTTTTTAGACAGTACTTAAAACTCATAACGTACTTTTTTCTTAAAAAAAAGGATGAGCCTTTTTTTCAGTACTAATGATTCGGTTCGAGTTATGCAATGACGTAACAGCAAATTTGTGTTGAGCAATACTTTCGTTTCACCAAGTGAATGAGGTTAACGTAAGCTCAATCTCCACCGTCCTCCACTCCATTTTTGGGTTACAGGCGTCATTAATGGTAGTCATTAAGCAACAGGTGACCCATAATTCATTATCTTCCTACATAAAATAAAAAACCCAAGACATTCGAATGGATACCTTTTGGAATAAAAATCACAGTACACTAAATTTTATAGCAACAATTCATTAAAACTTAGTACTTCGTGAAACGGGTTTATAATGTTAATTGAGATTTTAAAATAACACTTAACGTTTATCTTTCTCATTTATCATTTTGTTTCTTCGCTGAATTACTATGAAAATTGTTATTGACTTGGTGGTTTTAACAATTAGGGCCAGTTTCATCAATTCTTATAAAGTTAGATAAAGTTTAAGATAGCTATCTGCCACATAACACCATTTAGCGGATTCAAGTTGCTAATAAATATATATGTAAATATCTCCTCCAAACATGAATCGATTTGCAACAACTTTACAACTCGAGAGTTACAAGTCCGTTGCCGTTCTAGAAGTTCACTCCCATAGAGGTGGGAAAAGAATGGGTTTAGACTCTGGTAATCTCATTCACTCCTTGAAAAGCAATGAAAGAATTGTTTAACGTCAGTTTTCTGAGAGACCATGATATCACTCCTGTTATACCGGTTTATTCATGCCTAAGCATGACTCTCTTGCAGTAAATAACACAGAACAGAGAATAAAGAAAGAAATGCAATATGGGTGTGGCAAGCACCACAAAATTGTATGATCTAATCTATAAAAAACATTCATATATTGCATATTAAATTTGAGTACTAACTACATTGTTACGGTGAGAGTAGGCAAATGTGCTGCATTTCCTGCGGGAATATTTCGAAATAATCTGCATGATTATATTTAGCAGTCACTGGTTACACTAGAACACAATATGCAAGTGAAACGCTACCTCATTTAAAAGACATAAGGTTGTTTTTAGTATCTTAGGATTTGTATTCATTAAATTCTTTGGAAGAATTAGCATAGACTTCGTTATGTGTGTATAATATTGTTAATCGGTTATGTGTGCGTTTAGGTGGTGAAAAATCTCTTAGGGTGTACCATTGATCGCACTTCTAATGTTTATTTCTTTGTTTTATGGTAAACCTAACAAGAGTGTACAAATAATTTTCCTACAGAAAGTGGTAAAATTGTGTTAACTATATTATTTTAGTTGACAAATAATTTTATTTGTTCAGTTTTGAACGTCAATCTGATAGTTTTATTGGTTCGACATCTGTTACCGTGCGGCAGCTTTTGTGAATTAGAGCGTTTTCGTTGCGGGCGGCACTGGTTCAACATTGTTTGGTTTTGATTCAATAGTTTAAAAAAAATGTCCTTTGAAATGCGTTGTTACTTTATCAAAACACAGACATAAATAAAATACATTGCTTATTATGTAAGACATACTCAAGAAAAATTAACATGTTAATTTTAACTATTTCCAATTTTTTTTGTGTATTTTATACGATATCTTCACTATTTGTGAATGAATTTAGAAGATGAGTGGCTCTCAAGATCACTCCTATTTAAATTTAAAGAAATTATTCCACTTGTGACGTTTAAATGAAGAAGTCACTTAGTTTTTTTAAAGTTGAAATATATACCCGAATAAATTAGTGCCGCAGACTTCACTATCAAAGTAGAGAGTTCTCATTACACTAGCCATCGCAGAATAAATGGCAACTCTGTGATTAAAAAGAGAAACTAATTTTCAGTTAACTATCGGAACGAAAACTCGTTGTTGAATCTTCACAAAGTATAAAATGAACTCGCTTTTTATTCTTATACGCTTAGATCTATTAAGGAATGCAAGAAATTTAAATGTGATTTTCACTGTTATTTAGGTTATATTTTAAAAAAGGTTTGTGTATACACTTGGTTATATTTTTGCATTAAAACACAGAATTTTAAAATACTTTTATTGCTAATACTACCTCTGCTTTACCAGATATATAAAATGATGTATTAGGTAGTTTTAGCTCTCACCAAATTAAATGCGTTAGAATGTTGTACACTTAATATAAACCACAATAGCCTTTTATAGCATGATATGCTCTAAAATAAACTTCTTAGAAAATATCAGAGAATTAAATTGCACGGGCAAATAGATCGGCTAACGCTGATTGCACCATGTAAAGGTGGGCCAGGTCACTGTATATTATGAAAATAAGTTATATTCTTTGACTTTCTTTTACTGTACAAGTAATCGAGATAATTTGTATTCTTAAATTTTACTTTTTCTATCTTGAAAACTTGTTCGTATAAATCGTTGTTTTTTTTTTGTTTTATAACAATTGTTCTACGAAGAGAATTTTTAAATAAATAAGTTGAACTAAAAACGCCTGTCCTTTCATTTTTAGAGGTTGGACGCCTGACATTATATAAAGGCAGTTTTTGTACAGATATTTGTACAACACAACAACGACTGCTTATTAACAGCAATGGCAAAATGAATATTTCTTGATTGTCAGTTTATACCTACGGAACCGTGGAATATCATGAAAGCATTTCATTAATCAAGACATGCGGCAGGAGAAGCCTTAAGCGCCGCGACCCAGATCCTACAAAATTGATTCTTATGCCTCCTACCCACATCTGCCGAGATATAACTGTGTTTTGATGACGCAGCAGCAACATTAGCGACGTAATACGTTTTATACATAGATATTATTTTCGTCGATTTATTAAGGATACAATTTACGACTACAACCAATATAGCTAACTTTTGTTTAAACATTGAAAATAAAATCAATCAGGCCTACATAACCTTTCTAATCAGCTTAAATTGCCTTAGTATTACCTTTTTGAGATAAAAATATTCCAATTAACATTGTATTATAGATTTTATGTTATTGTGTAACGTCCGTGTTATTATGAACTCAAATGTATTTTTTTTTATAATTAGTACTATGTATTAAGATTTAAACCAACCATTTTAAAAATTGTATAGAAAAGGTTATTCAAACTTTGTACTTCAATAGTCTGCAAGTAAATCAATACCTAAAAGACCGGATCTGGCCTAAAATTATAATGTTTGACGAGAAGATTGGGTATTTTTAAAACGAAAATTAATTTTGTCGTTTGCAAAAAATGGCCCGCAATCTTTGACAACCAAATTCCAAGGTGGACGCTTTACCAATTTTTCTTAAAATTATAGTACTATATATATATATATTTTGCTGTTACCAACTTACTGTTACGTCATTGCATAACTCGAACCGAATCATTTGTACAGAAAAATAGCTCGTCTTTTTTTTAAGAAAAAGTACGTTAGGAGTTTTAAGTACTGTCTAAAAACTGTAAGAAACATTTAGTGAGTGCTTAAAGCCATTTATGTCAGTAATTACTCGTACAGTAGTAAAATCAATGATTAAAAAACATTGAATATGTCAATAGATATAAACAATATTTTTTTGCTATTAAACAGATCACTAAACAAGTAAAAAGAGGTTAGGAAGAAAATAAACTGAGACAGCTGAATACAACATAGATAGATAGACAATACTAAATAGATCCAACTTAATACATGTATTTATTACCATATCTAGAATATGTTCTTCCAGCCAACTTTGTCAATGGTAGCCAGTCTCACCGCAGATCACTCAACTAAGTAGGAGATGTTAAAGTACACAAGTGTCTTTTTTTGGCTACAGAAATAGTTAACAACAATCTTGTGCCTAATTTCTCAGCGGCTATGTCGAATAGCCGTTCCATTGGATTATTAGAGTCAGGGAACAGAGAGCGAACCTGTGTTTGTATGTGCACAATGGGCTTGGGCTCTATAATATGTCTTGCATTGCTAACTGGTCTCCGGTGAGGCTGGCCGCTGTGGTCAAAATCGGCTAGAAGAACATCATCAAGATATAGAAATATAATAAGTGTGTATAAAAAAATATAACATAGAATATAATATAACTTGTTTGTCATGTCCATCAAAAAATATAGCTATTGATGAGGTATGAGTTAGATAATGTTCGAAGTGAAAAAACAACATCTTAGTAATTGATAGCCATATAAAATAATGTATAAAGTAAAAGATGTCCTGCTAAAGCAAAATAATCCAAAACGAATTATACTCGTATTATATCTATGTAACACATATGTATGTATCAATATATGAGTATGAGTATATGTAAGTATGTATGCATAATTATATGTAGTTAATGATAAGTTAGTTTCGCACAAACACTTCATCCTATCTCCTACTCTGCCTCACTCGACAGACTTGTACTGGCAGAACACAACGTAACATTTCTGTAACGATGTGGTGTGTAGTAAAATATTTAGTATTGAGTATAACTTATGTATTATGGTTATAGTCATCATATCTTATGAGATATGTTGACTATAACCGTAATACATAAGTTACTTTGCTAATAAGTTGCTAAATTCATTACTATAAAACAATGACAATGTTTATTAAGATATAATAAGCTTCTCGATTGAAAACGATGTGTTGATAACCAGGATACGGTACACATACACGCGTCCAAAGAATAGTGAACAATATACGTTGTTGTTGTTTATCATGGATTAGATTAGATAAACTGTGTTTATTTCTACGTAAAAGTCATTGTTTTAACTTGGCTCCAAATCGTAGTTCTTAATAACATTTTAAAATACATAAAATTTATGTAAATACAAAGTGTGTCGATAATAACTCTCAAGCTTACATAAAAATATGCGTAACAAAGTTATCAAACTAGTCATTTTAAATAATGAAATTTAACAGCAGACTGTTGTAAACAACCGAAGTACCTTAAATTAATTTTGCCAATATTATATGTAGTGAAATGAACAAAAATATTATATTACGGCATGAGTGAACAAGAAGGTAAAAGAAAGCGTAAAACTCTTGAGTATATCTACATATACATATGCCCAATAATTTCAAACTTATAACAAGAAATACTTTTCTTGTTTAAACTTTGATAGTTTAATAAGTATTTCATGATATTTCGAAACTTTTTACTAATTCTTAACAAATAACCAGCGATTTACTTTCAAATAAGATAATTTTAACACAAATTAATAAAGTCTTTTAGGTATGGAAATTAGATATAAAAAAGGGTAAATAATTTGAAATTATTTTTATGCAGTTATGTAGTATTAATGTAAAACCGATAAATCTTGTTTTTCTTAAGGGTTTCTTTAATTATAGGATTAAACCTACTGGTAAGCCACACGAGCCGTTCAAGTTACTACACAGATTCAACCACCTTTTAAGACTTGTGGCATCACAGCATCTACAAAATGGCTGACTATAAAACAACCCTTTGCAAGTTTCACAGTACGTTGACTACGTTAGGGTGCTAGATATCAATTTTTGTAAATATTTTGTTGATATTAGTAGAAGTACATTTATTTTATAATAAAATATCTTGAAAAGCAACCCACGCTTTTTTACAATATACCGATTATACAAAATTATTTTCTATTTTTTAGTTTGGCCAGTTTCAAGAGTGGGTTTTATAAACTTTGATTTATTTTTGGTTTTACAGTCATTACTGATAATTATTTTCATATCAATCAAAGATGCATTTCATTAAAAACATAAATGAACCACACTTTAGACATATTTACATACATATGAAATGTTTTTCTGCTCAACGGAGAGACTAATAACTTTAGACGTGATACGCAGCCAAGAGTCGATCGGAGTAAATATTTCATGTCTCATTTTTGTCATATTGGTTGTTACTTAATTTCTAACAGCTTCGTCTTCTCGTGTGTCCTAGGCGAGTTTGTATTTATTCATTTGATTATTCTGTAGTTGGATGGTCTCCGTTGGAGTCTCTAGGAGTACAGCAATGTGTTAACTATATCCTTATTAAATAAATCTAAACTATTTAAAAATAAGTAAGAAGTTGTTAACATGTAAAAATAATTAACTATCCATCTTCTAACCCCATCATCAGATCAGATTTAATGTAGCAAATTATAGTATCGACGCTCAAAGTACACATACGTTCAAAGTTTCAATTTGACACGATAATTTGAAGTAGGTTAAAGAAACTGCCAAGACAAGAATGCGAATCAAATCAAAATTTCAGAGGGGCCTTTAACTTCAGCGTTCCATACGTGTAAACTAAATTATTATTTATATATAAATGTATTTTTTTTTGGAATTCTTTATTCCTGATAAAGAATTCAACACTTTAATAACTTTCTCCTATTGAAACTAGTAGAAATATGATAGTAATTTTGGCGTACAGTTAGTGTGTCAAAATTATGCATCATTTACAAATTACGCTTGGCTTTCACTAGTTCTGTTTAAAATTGAAGAGCGAAAATTATAAAAAGGAATGAAGATAAAATGTTAAACATGTTGTCGTTCAATTCTCGCAAATACTCTCGACCGGCAGTTCAAATATGAAATGGGACCGTAAAACAAGATGGGATTGACTTCCCCATTCAAATTTAGGGACGAGTTAAGTCAATATCATGCTTTCATATTTCGGAACAGATGCTTCCCTTCGCCTGCAAACATAAATTGTCAAAGTCTATTTATAGATGTATAAGGTTTAAATCATTAGTCAAAGCTACGATAGACTGGGTGGTTTCGTTAATGCAGAAAGAGGCTGTTATGTAAATAAATGCAAAATATAGTAAATAGTATTAATAAAATTAAATATTGTATTCATTTTCATTTAAGAATGCTAACCAAGTGAGCCATATTTCGAGTGATAGGTGTAGGTTCACGACGATGCGATAGTGTATTGGACGGCTCAACGATTACAATGTTGTCGCTTTCATAATTTAATCATACTTTCTAAACACATGTACCTTTTATTATAAAGCTTGTGCCAACACTTAACATCACTAGCTAGCCTATGGGAGCATTTTGTTTATAACTTTATATGCTGAAAGAAAAATTACGAAAAAACGTAGTACGTTTCACAACGCGGCCAATTTACATTGCGCACTCGTACCTCGTGAATTACTAATGTCACAAACAAACAAAGTCGAGTAGCTAGATTTAATGTGCTATTTTTAGTATGTTTCAAAAAGCAACTCATTTTTTTTCTAGTAATAGTCATAGCACTAAAGGTATTTTAAAAACAATAAGAATTATAACTATTTTTATTTCACAATCAAATTTAAAAATTAATAAAAGTAATGGAATGGAAGAAATAGCTTTCATTGTGGCAATAATATAGTTTAACTCAATTTCTAAATAAATATAATAGAAAAAAAAGTAATTTTTATTAATAATACAATATTTCACCTATTTATTAATTAAGTGTTCCAGTATACATAATAATTTATGTTCACGATACAATTTCTTGTTACTGTACGACAATAAACGAGAGTGTTCAGGATATAATATTCTAACATGTTTATTTTACACGTATTGACTACATAATAAATAATAACATATATTAATGGTTTCCGGAATTTCGTACACAATCATAAAGAAAATGAACATAATGTATTGTGCGTTCCAAGAGTTAGGTTCTTTTTACGAAAATTATAAGATTCACACTATTTGTTTAGTGTAATAAACATTTATTGTTTTCAAGGTTTATTTAAACAAAATTTAAAAAACTACTAATTTTATAAAATTACGAGTCTATTATGATATTGTCCGTGTGGTGATGGATTAAGAATACTTAGTGTTACCACCCCTATTTATCCCGTGGGTGTCGTAAAAGGCGACTAAGAGAACAAAGTACAGAAAACAACATCATTACAAAGAGAAGGAAAACTTAGTATAAACCCTTTTCTTTTTTTTTTTTTTTTTATCGTGTGGAAACCCCCTCGAGCCGTCACCCCATCGGGGTTTACGGCGGGGTGGTGTGTCGGAATTGGACCGACTAAAACCACACGGTGTGCCACTCTGCGCCTGACATAGGAGGGATCCGGGAACAGCTGCTATTACGTCATCCAAATCCCTCCTAGCGCCTGCCCGCTGCCGCGGGCACCTTCTACGGATAACCTCTCCATTTAGGCGACGTACGGCACACGCGGACGTCGCCTCCTCGCGGCTGGCCACTATAGCGGATGGAGGGGAAAACCCGTCCCGTCCACCCGCGGCCACACTCAAGGCGGCATGAGGCGCTGGTATGCACGCCTCCGCCGCCCGGCTCGCCGGCGGCGAATTGGGTTCGAGTGGACATCGTCCTCCCGGGCCTTCTCCGCCGCCTCCTTCCGCGAAATTACGTCTTCGCAGAAGGTTGCGACCGCGGTAAAACAATTGTCGCTACCGGCCATGGAGCGTATGACGGCCGGTAGCGAGAGATCTCCTCCAATAACTGCAGTGAGGACCCCACGCTGCGCCGCCCATGCGGAACAAACCGCCAGCGTGTGCTGAGCCGAGTCCTCACTGCAGTCGCAGTGGTGACAGGCGGGACTCAATTCCCTCCTGGCAACCGAGTGCAGATACCTCCCGAAGCAACCGTGCCCGGAAAGGATCTGCGTCAGTCGGAAGGAAAGGGTCCCGTGCTGTCGCCCTGCCCACTCGGCGATGACCGGTCGGAGAGCCTCCACGGGCACGGGTGCCAAGCCAGCACGTGGAGTCTCCAGCCGGGACGACCAACGAGCCATCGTGGCTCGACGAGCGGCCTCTCGCCACTTGCGTATCTCTTCGGGCGGGGGACGTATGCCGCTACCCGCCCGGAAATCAGCCGTTCGCCGATAAACTTCGGCGAGCACTTCCGCCTCCAAATCCCACGGGGGACTTCCAGCCAAGGCGCACGCCGCCTCCGTTGATATGGTGCGGTAACCGCGTATGGCTCTAACCGCCAATATCCTCTGAGGGCGCCAGAGACGAGCCCTATTCTGGGCGGTCAGAGCCGCCGCCCACACCGGTGCACCATACAGTGCCATTGACCGGACAACTCCCGTGTATAGCTGTCTCGTCGCGATGCTGGCTCCACCCAAATTGGGCAAAAGTCGCCCCAGGGCAGAAGCAGCGCCGACCAGCTTTGGAGAAAGTTGCCGGAAGTGCTCGTCGAAGAGCCACCTGCCGTCGAGGATCAGGCCCAGATATTTCATCTGGGCCCGAATCGGTACGAGGACCGAATTGACTACGATGGAAGCGCCGGAGGGTGGACCACGACGGAGCCCATGGAACAAAAGGGCCTCCGTCTTGTCCAGGGCCACCCGCAAACCCAGCGCCTCAATACGCGTGACCACTAGAGAGACACCCGTGGTGGCCAGGCGTGCCGCCTCTTGGAAGTTCATCCCCCGGGCTGTGACCAATGTGTCATCTGCGTAACAAATTACGCCGAGCCCGGGGGAAAGACGGCCTCGAAGGGCCCAGTCGTATCCCATATTCCACAGGAGTGGTCCGAGGACAGACCCCTGTGGAACACCGCACGACATGGGCCGCCGCCTCAGAACACCGTCTCGGTCCTCGTACATGACGGTACGCTCTGCTAAATAGTCTGCCACAATCCGCCTCAGGTACTCTGGCACCCCATGGTAGTGGAGTGCTTCCCTGATGCAGCTAAATGGCAGACTATTAAATGCGTTGGCGATGTCTAACGACACCGCCAACAGCACGCCGCCACAGCTCACCGCCTCTTCGGTGACGGCCCTCAGGCGCAGCACGGCATCGACTGTGGAACGCCCCGCCCGAAATCCAAATTGGGCGTCCGACAGATTGGGGCCCACTTAGCAGAGGTGCCGGACGATGCGGGCAGAGAGTATCCTCTCAAACAGTTTACCCGCCTCGTCCAGCAACACGATGGGCCTATAGGCCGCTACCGATTCGGCTGGTCGTCCCGGCTTCTTCAATAGGACCAGCTTCCCGCTTTTCCAGCACTCAGGGAAGCATCTGGGCGCCAAGCTAGCGTCCAAGACCTCCCTGAGGCGGTCCGACATGTGTTCGAGGGCTCGGGCCAGCACACGGGCAGATATACCGTCCGGCCCGGGGGCGGTGTTCTTAGAGCGGATCCGTAGAACAACCGCCCCTACCTCTGATTCCCTGACGAGCGGAACATTCCCCTCTTCCCCTCGTCGTCTTCGACCATGAAGGCCATCGACGGGGATGTGTGTTCCGCCCGCTGCGGGAAAAGGCCCTCGACCACTTCCTGCAGGAAGCTGGGCTGGAGTGTCTCTGTAAGGGGGGGCCCGACGTGCGGAGCTTTTGTCGCGCCGCACGATAAGGGCGACCCCAGGGATCACGATCGAGACCCTCCAGCATCTCCTTTCGTTTCACATCTTTGGCGCGGCTAATGGCCAGCTTCAGAGTTCTCCGCGCCTCTCGGTACTCCTCATGAAGCTGGTCCTTCCCGCTATCTTCACGGTGACGTCGTCGACTGCGGGTGTAGGACCTCCGGGCACGAGTGCAGGCCGCACGGAGGTCCGCCAACTCTTGGGACCACCAGTAAACCTCCTTCCGTGGAGGTCGACGGCCTCGGATGCGAGGCATGGCCGCATCGCAGATCTGCGTAATCGCATCACGAAAGCGACCAGCCCCCATGTCGACCTCCTCGGTCGAGGCCTGTGGAGACAGCCAAGAATGAATTATGGCCGCATCCTCTAGTAGGTCCCTATTCAGCTTCGAAAAAGCCCACCGCGGAAAGCGAGAAGAACGCCGCGCCGCGTGACCCCTACTGGGGTCCTGGGTCCGGGAGAGCTCAAATCGGATGTAGAGGTGATCCGAGAGCGTCTCAACCTCTTCCAAGACACGCCAGTTCCTTACTCGTGCGGCGAGGGCAGGGGTAGCGAACGAAAGGTCCACTATCGACCCCCCCCTGCTGTCGCACGCACGTGTTGGTGGAGCCTCTGTTCAGCAAGCAGAGGTCCACTGAGGCCGCCCACTCCTCTACGGCTTCGCCTCTAGCGTCCGTCCTGGGGGCGCCCCACGCAATGGATTTTGCGTTGAAGTCCCCCAGCACTAGGACGTGCCCAGACGTTAGTCGCCGCATCGAGGTCTCCAAGCTGTTGAGGAAACCCTCGAAGTCGCTGAAACTCCGGTTGGGGGAGAAGTATACACCATATACGGTGATCCCCCCCCACTCAGCAGCAACATATCCAGTGCCCTTGTCTCTTAGCGACAAGGGCGGGGAATGAGCCGCTGTGGAGCCGACGACTGCCACAGAGCCGTCCTGGTCACCCAACCAGTTTGGACGGGGAGGAATATAATAAGGCTCCGCGGCTACAGCAACGCCGATCGACCACTGTGCCATGATTTGCAGGAAGAGGTCTTGCGCCGCGGCACAGTGGTTCAGGTTCGTCTGAACAAGGAGGTTGGAGACTTGGTCCATTATTGGACCATCTCTACAACCCCCTCCATGGGCGACGCCTTCGACGCAGTAACGACGTCAGAGGTAGCCTGGGCCGATTGGCTACACCCGGACGTTAGCCGAGAATTTCGGGGAGGCTTGCAACCTCCCTGCCCCATTTGATGATTGGCGGGCTTGTTACCCGCCGCACATACCGGGCAGTTAGGGGCGGCAGAACATTCTGCCGCTTTGTGTCCTGGTCGACCGCAACGGAAACATAATCCGCTACAGTCAAAATAACTATTGCACTTGATGCGAGTGTGTCCCGTAGCCAGGCATTTGAAACACCTCATCGGTCTCACCGCCAAAACCGTGACTCTAGCGTTCACGAAATCGATGAGGATCTTGCCAATTTCGCCCAGACTTTTGGCTGACGCTACAGGACAGCTAACCCATACCGCACCAAGGCCTCCCAGACCGGGGCGAATGGTGCCGATCTTGATGTTGTCTGCGTTGCATCCGGTCTTCTCTCGAATCGCTTCGCGGACGTCCTCGTCACCGAATCGTCCAGGCCTGAAATGCGCAGCTCCGCGCATTTAGTAGGCCTGGCGATCTTGACACCGTCCGTGGTTGCCAATATGTCCCGCAACTTCTCGCCAAATTTGTCTGCCGTCTCTGCTCCTTCAGCTCCAGGGAACTCAAGAATTCGAGCTCCCGTCTGGGCAAGACGCAATTTAACAC
Source organism: Hypercompe scribonia (assembly GCA_949316085.1). Lineage (NCBI taxonomy): Eukaryota > Metazoa > Arthropoda > Insecta > Lepidoptera > Erebidae > Hypercompe > Hypercompe scribonia. Next base: position 6,846,934 of record OX438967.1, on the reverse strand, counting down.
CTACCGTCCCGAAATCTTTTGACGGACTGTCCCGTGCCTTCTTAAAGACGGCTGCGTAGGACAGTCCACCGTTAACCGCTTCCGGTGACAGAGTTACAACTACAGCCGCTGTCTTAGGGGTCCACAGTTTCCCCGACTTTTTCTTGGTAGACTCTGCCACCGAGGGCTGAAGTGTAGGTCTTGCTTTCCTCGCAGCTTTTTTAGCCTGCTTTCGGGACTTCTTATTTCCCCCCACAACTTGCCACCTGTCGTTCGCGGTAGCTGAAGGAAAGGAAGGGACACTAGGCGATGGAGTGGGAAGCGGAGGAAATTCCGCCCCTGTTGTTGCCAAGGTCTTAGGTGTAGGTCTAGTCTTCTTTCCAACTGCCTTGGCCGTACGTGTCGCCTTCGGTGCAGCCGCTGATTGGGACGTCACCGTGGCATATGTCACACGGCCACCCGCAGCTGGAAGTGGAGTCGGCTCCGCAGCTCTCTTCGGTTTATCTGCTGCGAGTGCTGGCCGAACTATAGGGGCTGGAGGTAGCCTCGCCTCCAGGCCAGCGAGACGCCCGTCCATCATACGCCAAACTGCGTCAGTAATTTGGCGCAGTTTGGCATCTGGGACGCCACCGAGCGATGAAGTGGGGGCGGGTTGCCGTGGAGCCGGATTCTGTCGCTCAGGACAGTCCGCCCGCACCTGAAATTGAGCGAACTGAGCACTAAGCTCTGCAACCTGCCCCGTCAATCGGTCGTTAGCTGCCTGGAGGCGAGCCACGTCCCCAGTGATGGTCTCAACGACCCCAGCGATAGCCAATGAAGAGTCCTTCAGAGTTCTTATAAAAGTGCTCTTCAGGTTCCTAGATTTGGTGGCCACTTTCTCAATTATGGCCACTGCTAACTTTGCTCTCTCATGCAAAGACGTCGGTGTTTGGCGAGCCGAAACTTTATCCACCGGCTCCCGGATCCTCTGCAGGAGATCTGCAATCTCTTCTTCTGCTGCGCTTTCGCCCTCCGCCCTGACCCGCCTATAGGCTTCTGATTTCGAGAAGACAGAAACTGAGGGGTTGGAAATGGCCGTATGTGACCTGCCTCTGCGGCTGGTCCCCACTTTAGGAGGTAACATTTCCAGGGACGTGTCACTCTCCTCGTCCCGGGAGCGTCCGCGTTTTCTGCTGTCGCAGATCTCCACGTTTGTGGACTCCAGCACGTCCATAGTCATGCTTGAGCTACCACCGTCCGACGGATGGGCGGACTTTGAACGCAATCGTTCCGATGTTCTTCTTTGGTTCCCAGCAGCCAAATTGACTTCTGGGATCCCCACTGAAATAGGAGTCCCAAGTACTGCTTCCCCCTCGTTAGACGAGAAGTCACTTGTAGTACCAAGCTTCCCTTTCCTACTCCTCTCCTTCTGTAAATCTTTTTTGGTTTTAGTTATTAAAATTTCCATATTTAAACCCACGAGATGGGGAGAACAAAGGTCGACCCGGGCAGAGATCCCCAATACCCGGGCAAGCGTAAATTTATTCTCAACCGAGGGGTCCGCAGGTACCCCGGCTGGGAGTGCGCTTACGACTGAACTACCCATCAGCCATGCATCCCCTGGTCACGCACCAGAACACTGGATTCGGGGTGATTATTTTATAGAGGTTTCCTTCCTCGCAGTCCGGGCGGCTAAGCCAAGACCCTCGCCCCCAAGTAGTGTCGCGAGACATAACTACGACACCTCTCGAGATTACGATATGTCGATGGTGGCAGGAAGACTAAATCTCCCAATGCCTACTCGACGGCAGTGTGAGTACACGCCGAGCCCGTTCTCCTTTCTCCACCACTGACAGTGGAGAAACTTCGACCCGTGAAAAGGGTCCCACCTCTGTGATTTTTTAACGAGGCTTTCCTCCTCATTGCTCCGAAAAGCGAAGACCCAACAGAGGAATCGACAGACACGCCCGCTCTGTTGGACCAAACCTCAACCGAATGGCCGAAAAGATTGGCCTCCTCTTCGTGCTAGAAAATTAGCCGTTGGCGCCGGTGATGCCAACGTTTCCAGGGTGCACCACGTGGAGGTTTTCTAGCCCAGCACCCCAACTTAGTATAAACCCTATCCCAACCTGTCTGGCCAGCGTGGCATAGTAGGCCAAAACCTCCTTCCTAAAGAGAAGCCTATGTCCAGCAGTGGATTGTAAAAGGCTGTTGATGATGAGTCTATAGAGTTTTTTTTCACGATACGTCCAAAGTAAACTATGTGAATCTACATAGTGATTACCGGTAACCCATTTCATTTTAGTATGTAAAAATACACAGTTGTATTGCATTAACACTCACTTTAATCATGGTTGTAAATTGATTTTACCAAATAGAAAATAATTTAAATTTGCAATTGCGTTAGGTTTTCTTGCGTATTTTTTATCAATGACAGAATTAAATTATGGTCCGAGTAAGAGAATCATTGCAAGTGAGACAATTGTAAGTGTAACTCTAGTTAACTTTACTATTGAAAAGAAACAGTGTAAGTTAAAAATAAAAAACAGGTAACGGGTCAAATCAGGATATTTGAGACGCAACGCCATCTAACTTCAAAGCAGAGCTTGTGTTATGACAGCAGGACTGACTGACAGAATACTTCTATACTATTTTTTTTTGTAAAAACATGCATACTATGCATAGAAAAAACCCAAATTACAAAAACACAATCATAAAAACATTTGATCCGACTCACAAATCACTTCATGTACAGCAGTCGCATACGCTACCACTGCGCCACTGAAGCAGTCAAATAGAATTAACCGTCACGCATTTAACATTTTTGTCAGATTGTTTGTAATACAATAACTAGAAAAAAGCTTTTATATATTGGATGAGATTGCTATTTTTAATACCGATTAATTTTTAAATAAGTTGAAAAATACTTTTATTTTTATTTTTCGAAATTGAGGAATTTCAAATGATTTTACAATGTCTTCTTAATTCTTTTTTTTTCATGAACTAAGTTAAGCTTTCTAGCCTCACACACAAGAAAAATAAATAGATTTATGATTTCTTATGTGTGTATAAGTGATTTATTTATTTATTGATCTTAATAAATAGTTTATATTTAGGTTTTCCATTGTTCAATAAAAATACTCTAATTTTTAAAATAAGAATAGTAATAGAAATTATCACTGTCGTTTCTCGTAAGCTGGTTTTGGGTGGGCATCTCAATTTCATGAGTTACGACATTAAAAAAGTTACTTTTTGAACTTGTATCCATATTTATAAAACTTGTTATTGTTACCAACTTATATGCATAATGATTTTTGAATATGTTTAATGGAACACTCACCACAACCAATATCATTGTGGTAAGTGCTTCATGGCACCATATTTTTTCACGTAACCGTAGATTTTTGGTACCAAGCCGCAAACCTGTATCTGAATTGTTTTTAACTGATATTGGCTGTAAATTTTACTTTCAATGTACCTTACGGTTTAACCTTAAGGTTTATTTTACCGAGAACAAATAAAAACGGTACATAACGAGTTACAATTTAAGTGTCATGACTTAAATAGGTACCTTTTATCTGAATTATTGCAGAAATAGTTTGACAAATTTTGTCCATTAATAGGTATAGTGCTTAAGTCTTTATCAGTCATAAGGACTTCTCAGCATTTTAGCGAGTTATTTTTATAATATATTTATCCCTTATTTTATCCATGCATATATAATTTTATTTGTGTAGGTATATATACATATCTTTTGGGACCATTTTATAAGTTTACTTTTACTACTTTAGCTCAAAAAGCGATATTACAGTGCCTGTAAATAAAGTTTCTCTAAAAAATTGTTCTCTAATACAAAATAAGACTTATAAATTGCACGTTATTTAACTGGGATGAATCCATTCTTTTTTTACTTTCAAAGTGTGAAAACTCTCACGGGTCGTCACCACAGCCGGGGGTTTCGGTGCGGCGATGAAATTTAATATTTCAAAGCATTTTCAAATATGGAATTTCACGAGGAAATGTTTCAACCATAGACCATCCTTCTATAATCGAAGATGGCTATTGGTCATATATCACTCACTCGTTTCATCCGTGTTGCAGATATGTGTCATTCACAAAAAAGCTGAGGGTAAATTAAAATTTACTGTAGGCGAAATGCGTTCGTAAGCAATGATTTAAATTTTGAAAAAGCAAACCAATTTAAATTTTGAAAATTTGAAATGAATCGTGGCTTATTTTGAATTTCAGAACAATCATTTTACGAAAAGCAAAGCGTCCAGAACAGACAGTTGTTAAACTTAAAGTTTTTAGTTGAGGTCGACCTTGTGAAAGTATAAATAGTCGAGAATTTAACTGGGCGAAGAATTTAGGTTATGCTCAAAAAATGACGTAAGTTTTCTACATATTTCATATATTGTGTGTGCTTTATTTACATATTGATGCGTCTGTTAAATAACACCTATTTAGAGAGAATTTCATTCATTCTGACGTAATACGGAACATTGGCGCTTCATTCGAAGACAGATCGTACTCTTGGACCTGATCTGTGTAAGTGATTTTTCCTACAATTGGAAAATGTACCAACAACCAACTGCATGTGGTGAAGGTCATTATTTACTTTGCATTGTACCCAAGTGCCAAGTGTTCTGTAGAACAATAGTGGTTTAATCGAATCGTTTTACCTTACTCGCCCGAATTCTCACGTGCATAAGCAACCTCCCCCTTTCTACATATATATAAATATGTAATATATTATTTATGTAATGAACACACAATACAACACATTAAAATAATAAAAGCATTACCTAGTTATATATTACGTTTTTGAAATTTAAAAAAGTCATAAGTATTGTCAGAAAGTACACGTGATTTATTTAAGTGATAAAACTGAAATAGAGTCCCTTTGTAAATACGTTTTTAAGGGTTTATTGATACATTAATCTCATAAAACACTATCTATTTCATTTCCGCTCCATAACCTAATAACTTTCGCTGCATTAGAAAAACCATAACGTCGTAAGATCCGTTGAAAATCTATCTTATAGTAATAAAACCATCTTAAGGCCACAATAATATTACCACGACCACTCACAGATATCTTGGTTTAAGACGAAAATAAAATGTCAGTTATGATGTAACAAATAGTACCTATATTTAAAAAAAATGTACAAACGACTTAGACTATGTTTTGAATATAGATATTTATTTATTTAATATAAATATCTATATGTATAATGATACGAATTTATTTAGTATTTAATTTCTAAAGTTTAATTGTCTTCTTTATAAAATAGGGACGAGAAGTCGGGTTACTTGGAGGTTACTACTACGGACTATGTAAGCCTGTGGACACCATCAAATAAAAGAAACAAGCGTTGGAATCTTCTATGTGATCACCCCCTTCCAGAGTTAGTTAGAGTGAGAGTTGCTTCTAACTCTAATCTTACTATGGATTTCCGTAAGGCTATAGTACCGCTCTGGTCGAATTAGGCCAGCTGTGCCAAACGTTGCTGTCCTACGGTTAAAGTGATGTTAAAAAGTCAATCAGCTAACAGCGTAATATAAAAATTTTCTTGTTATCAAATAGGCATTATATTTTTTTATCTACATAGGGAAGCATAAAAAAAGAAATGAATTGAGGTACTAAAAGGAAAAGGAATGAACTTGTAAGTCCGAACTTAATTGACTTAATGCTTAAACAAATATTAATATCGAAATGATTTTTGAGCCCGAGCCAAATATACAAACAAGTAAAATTAATTTCCTCATAAAATAAAAGAAAATGGCGTCGCGACGAGTCCCTTCCTTTCTGTTGTTAATTTTGTTGCTTAAAAAGTAGAGAGGTCGCAATTATTTTTCAAATGAATGAATTGGAGAATAATACAATTTCTGAAGTTTTTTGTAAAAATGGACAAACTTTATTGACCTTAATAAAATCTTATTCTTGTAAACATGGTACAAAAACAATATTTCTAATTCTAAGTGCAGACAGAGTTTTGCAACCTTTTTGCCTATTCTTTGACTACTTTATACATTATATGTCAAAATATTGTCATATTTAAATAGTTCGAAGACTCGGTATTTTTTACACTGAATACTTTTTCGTATTCTTCGTAAGTACTTAAAGTATAAAATATTTCTATTAATAAATAATATTGGACAAACAACAAAAAACTGATATTTTTTTCTACAAATTTCCCTACGTCTAAAAGTTAGCTGGAGCTACTGGCAAACTAGTAACGTAAAATATTTCATTTATTTTTATTAACATTGTAATATCAAGAGGTCCACCACATTGTTCGTGTGGTAATGGATTAAGAATACAGTGTTACCACCCCTATTCATCCCGTGGGTGTCGTAAAAGGCGACTAAGGGAACAAAGTATGCAAGACAACATCATTACAAAGAGAAGGAAAACTTGAAACAAATCCTATTCCAACCCGTCTGGCCAGCGTGGTATAGTAGGTCAGAATCTCCTTACTAAGGAGAGGCCTATGTCCAGTAGTGGATTGTAAAAGGTTGTTGATGATGATGATGATGAGTATCAAGAAAATTTTCTGAGCAAATCAAAAAGGAACATTAATTTCTATTAATCAATCACTCACATGAGTCTGATAATATTCATTGTCATAAAAAGTAAATTGGAGCACCGCTTGACTTCTTAAACATATTTCTTACCAATAGTAATAAAACGTTTTTATAGCTCAAACTTTCGGTAATCTAAACTGAGCAGTATCTTATCGTATCAGAACATCGATCTTGCTTTATCGACAGGCAATTAATTATACTTGACAGCGACGTTCAAAGAAAAACTATAGCCAGTGGTTAGATATACAATGAGAGACAAAAAGCTACATCAGAAAATCTTAAAAATGAAGAAAGAAACATAAATATCTTCTATTAATATGAACTATATTCAATGCTTATAAATACTTTAGTCATTATATACATATTATATTAAAGTCTAGAAACGTCACAGTTAGAGAATGTAGTCAAAATCTAATCGAACTTTTATAAAAATCAATGTGGGTAGTTAATGTCAAGCAGTACACATTTTACTGCTCCGGAATAACAAAACAGAATAATATAACAACAAAATATTTAACAATTTACAAATGATAACAAAACATCGAATATGCTGAAGAAGAAAACGTATTATCACATTTCTAATAATTTACTTTAAAACTCGTTTGTTTGTGTTTAGATTTACGTCTAAACGTGATTTGAATTCTAGATCAAGTAAATGTTATATTCGTTGTTTCTGTTATGAAATCGTCAGTGTTATATAATCTTTTAGGCATATATCAATTATTTTTAACCGACCTTTACTGTATTACTCGTTAATTGTTGGATTAAAAATTTCACCAAAATTTTGAAGCAAAGGTTAATTTACTTTAGTCATATACAAAAACATACACCTTTACGAAATCACGCTCCAATCCCCAGAGGCATATTTAAAGTCCACTTTACGTAGTGTTCTCACGTAATGTGTGGCAAGCCTATTGCTGCCACTCGGGATGTTTTGTTTGTCACTTGCAGGTGAGTTTGATCCGGGGTTCCAGGTTTTTGATTGGAACCCTATGCATATATAAACAAAAAATAAACATATATTTGTAGTCTACGTACTTTACAAATCGTAAAGTTAATATAATCAGAAAGTATTAAAATGATTATTTTCTCTATATAATATCTAGAATGAAGAAGTTACAAATACTAATTGTTCTGTCAAATATGACCTACTTAACAGGTCTAGTCCAAGGAATTTATTATTGACAGAAATCGGGAGACAGAGTAATCGCTTCTTTGCCAATTATCTGTTTGACCTTAAAGCGCAAGTCGCTTCAAGGTTCATTGATATATAATAAAATCATTAACGCATTAATAACGGTATTCATGAATCGAGAAAATAGGTCAGACTAATTTTTGATACGGAAAATTATCGCTTGGCAACGAACGTAGGTCTATTAGAAGATATTATTCTATATTACATTCTGTATTTGCTATTGGAGCTATCTTGTGCTACTAATGCCTAATTAGTATTCTTTGGACTGAATACTGTTTCTGCTGACTGCTTAACAATTCATGTGTTTAGTGACGTTGTGAGTAATTGCATTGTACATCAACTGTCGTCTCGCCACTGAGACAGATTTGATTCATAAATAGTTGTCATGTGTATTCCTGAGTATTCTAGAATGCTCATTGTTTATAATTTTCATCCGACACGGTTTTTATTTCAAGTACAGAAATAACTTTTCTTAGAAAATTTGGAGTGGAAAAACCGATTCCGGTAAAATATTTTGGCAAGAAGTTGTATAAAATAATATTTACTAAGTTTTATTTTAGTTGTTACTTGTTACTACAAACGTTTTCTTATCTTATATGGTACATTACAAGGTATTATAAAAATAAACCAGCTCATTTCAAGAAACAGTCAATGTTAAATGCTTAGTCGTAGTCATGATTATTGTATATATTTTGATATAATTATTTTCTTATTAAACTTCATCTTAAAACTCCTTGACCTGAAGATTTTAATAATGATCTTTATTGAAGCTAAAGGAGCAAATAACAGACAGTTTGGATAAGATACAACGATAATATAAGAGATTTTTAAGTAATTAATTATTTCTTGCATTGTTTGTGTCCCTAGCGTGATCTTATCTTTCATTTCAAGTAGACACATTAGTGATCTTTATAGCCTTTCAAAAATTAATTTAGCGGTCTTGTGTCAAATTAGTGATTGACACTTTGACATGTTTTCGAAAACCGTATCGTACAATACTAATTAGGCAAAAGTAGAACACATATCAAGACTAACAAAGCCAAAACTGGACAGTAACAAAACAACAAAAAGAAAGAAAAACAGGTTGAAATAAATCAACAAAATATAATTGCTTCGGTGGCGCAGTGGTAGTGAATGCGACTGCTGTTCGAGACCTCGGGTTCGATTCCTGGGTGGGACCAAATGTTTATATGATCTGCAAGTATTTGTTTCGAAGTTTGGGTGTTTTTTCTGTAAAATATATATGTATTTACAAAAAAAGGTATATTAATATTCAATCATAGCACAAGCTTTGCTTAGTTTGAAACTAGATGACGTTGTGTGTCAAATGTCCGAAATATTTATTTATTTATTTATTTATTGATATACATCTTAATTTTAAAAAAAATATAGCCAATAATCAAAAGTCTACCATGTTCGATTACTAGCTGCTAGTAATCAATAACTCTCGAACAGGGCTCGTGCGTGTTTGCGGTCCTTTTAGTGACGCAGCTTACCAAACAGATCTGTGCACACAGATAACCAATTAACTGTGTTTGTTTCTGTTACCGATCAATATAAGTACCCTTTAGGGTGTGTGTTTTGTTAAAGGCTGTATCCTTTAACAAAATAAATATCTCGCAAAACTACTTTATTAACTTGAACAAAATTCACAACATATAGTATAAAGAAAATATTAAATGTCTACGTTGTAACATGTCGATGGCAAGTATATTGTAAAGAAGCAAATCTGTTTCCTAACCAGAACTGTACCAAAGGACCTTAAAGCGAGAGTTTTTAAGTTCAAAATGTGATGGGAGTGGTGATCTCAATCCTGCGTAGATGCAATCAAGTTGAGCGCACCACACGACACAGTTTTAGCGCTACTTGGTAGCTACAACTTCTGACCTCCTTAAGAGCTGGTTACAAGTTGTCCATATTTGTTATTTTGTGGAATCAAGCCTATAATAACATTACAACAAGCCGTCGAACTCTGTTTAGAACATGCGAACCTTCGGTTTGACGAAACCCCTAAAGCAATTTTGATGACGACAACTCAGACCTCCACGCAGTTATAGAGGCTATTTAACGTAAATGCGCGACCCAGACCAAGCATTGTGTTATTAAACGCGACGCGCGCTCAGCAACGGACTCATTTGATTTTCGGTCGGTAGTGGATGAACATCACTACCCTCGCTTTTACAATGCTATGCTGTTGTTGTTTTTTTTTTGAAATTTATTAAATCATTTACAGTAATTAGAGTCTTGGACGTCACAGTTTTAAATTTTCATTTGTTGTAATTTTAGTTATCGAATTTTGATTGCTAATTATTTATGCGTTATATTTTTTTACAACGATCTTCTTGTCTGTTTTTTAAGACTATTTTATTGTTTATTTTTCAACACATATCTCTTGTCGTAAATATCGGAAATAACTCAAAAATATGGTATTTTTAAATTGGTACGTACTTTACGCAGTAATATTCATCACAAAGACATTAAAACTAGCAATTTGATGTGCAAACATATTTAATTTCGTACATATAAAGATATTTGTAACTGAAATAGAATTAAATAGTACAAGTTATTGAACATGCGCCTAGATAAGTTGCGTTCATAAGCTGATTATATGTTTATGAAAAATCACATGTGTTTTGTATACGTGAGTCTTTATACAGGTTTTTTTAAAGAAAGCTTCTAGCTAACTAACTAAACCAGCTTCCTTTATTTGATTTCTTTAAAAGACATACCTTACGCAAATTCCATTTGATTCCTTGGACTTATGTCAGTAATTATAATATGGGTTAAAAAAAATTTGTTGATGTCATAAAATAAAATGTTGCCGATATAAGCATTAGCTCTGTATTCTTCACAATATTGTCAATATTTTTGAAATTTTGATATTGAAAAAGTATAATATGTATGTATTGTTGTAAGTAGAGCCTGATTAGAAACCAATGTGAAGTGGGCAAAAGTTATAATTAACTGTTATAAAAGTATTAACAAATATTATGATTAGGTTAGAATACTTATGCATGAAATAAAAGAATTCACAAATAGTGAAGACATTTTCTATAATACACAAAAATAAAACCTCTTTCTCTATGAATTTGTTCTCTTTGAATCGTTGCTTGATGACTAATAATAATATTAATAATTCCTAAATAATTACAAAAAATTGCAACCACTTTCTGAAAGCATAAAGCAATTATTAATGTATGCTTTTTACCTTTACACGTTAAAACGCTAAAAAACGTATCTTCTGTTCTCTCACAAAAGGTCGTAAATATATATGTCGAAAATGTCATGTATGGGACATCAATTGACAAGGAACGCAAGCGTGTGAAATTAGACGCGCTTCGGCAGTCGAACAGAAGTTGGCTCGAGCCGATGAGCGAAGAGAATGTGGGTTGAGCCTTCACTTCATTGCGAATATCCGAGCTAACAAGTACTTCAAAACTGTCTTACGTTTCCGTATAATAGTGTATCTACCTGTAATGAATTTATTATACTCCCAAAAGTATTATTTACTGGTATATTTTCTAATATATTATTTCCTATAATTAAATATGTCTGATGGTGAAGAACGATGCTATGATCGGCTACCGTCTCCTATATATATGTTGTAAAATTGAAATAAACTGTACTTCATATCATACATTAAACCATTCAGGCTTATGATTCAGCTAAGTAGTATTTTCTTTAGTTGGATGCTGCGTATAGTTCAAATTATACAGAAAGGCTTTTATGGATGAGATCATTTGTGTTCAAACAAATTTCGTCAAATAAGTCTACACATTTTACTGCAAACGGCGTCTTATTTATTACTTGTAGTCAAGTTGTCGAAACTTATTACGATAACTAATATGAGCTCGAAGTTAATAAAGCAAAAATATATTTTCTTCTGTGGTGCTCATCACGTAAAAACCTTTTAAGTTCTCAACTCTATGCCTAAAATTACACGTTATCACAATGAAGTAACTACGCAATATTTATAACTGTTAGAGCTGAGTAAAATTAGTATTATTCTTTCTAAAGAGACCCTTGAGTCCAATAGTGAGCTCTAACTCTTAGTTTAAGAAATAATAAGTTTTCTCAGCGAAAAAATCGAAATAGAGACTTTTTTCTAAAATTTCGCTTTTTAAACTTGAAAGGCATGATATAAAATTTTAGTCGTTCTGAGGGCATGGTGTTAATTAAAGAGTTATCAACGTACCCCGTAGCTTAGCAAAAGCTTGGTATTAACTTGATGTCACATTGCCATTGTCTTAGTACTACTATTTGTTTAGTTACGTAAATAAATAATAAGTTGTTTATATTTTTTGTAATATAATAACAAACATAAAACAACTCTCATAAATTTAAAGTATTATAAGAGAGGGTAAAATAGAATAAAACTTATAATCCAACCAAATAGCGTGGTCATTTCTTGTATAATATCTTGCTTTGATACGCTTTACAAATAATACTCTTTTATTCTACTTTGAATAAGAAGCCTTTTGTTCCTTTACGTCCCGGAACAAGGTTCGTTAATTAAGTCCCGTTATCAATCTGATGAACGGCATCTTTCATTGTGTAAGTACATCGGACCGATCTTCTTACGCAGGGCTGCTAGTGTACAAATAAGACGTGCCTGTTTGAAAAAAACCCATGTTTTTTTTGTATTTGTATATTTCAAAATTAATTTAATTCATTTTACTCTTAAATGACATAGATTATGATGAATGATGAAGCATTTTAATGGGAGATAATAATTTATAATACATGAGTAAACGGCTTTTAGCTTATATCTTTTACTTTTATCATAGATATTATATTATATTATTCTTTTTGTGTTTATTAGCCCAGTGAATTCCAGTTAGACATATAAAAAAGTAAACGTGTCACGGGACATGTGTTTGAAATGAAGTCCCTTTCGTATGTTAATTTAAGAAACCCGTAAAAATTGACATTTGACCTATCTTGCTTTCCCTACAAGATATTGTGTTTTTTTTATTTCTTGAGTCTTATGGTGTCTTAAAATAATTTTGGAATAGATTATGAACAATTATGGATGGTTGGTTGATTATAAAACGTTTATCAATAATTACATTGCATTAAATTTATAGTGCCACATATGGGTAATGTAAGAATAAATTAATATATATATACATGCATATATCTATAAATCTGGGTGCAAATTATCAGTCTCTTTCTTTTACGGTCTCTCGTGACGTGTTCTCATAACGCGTTACAATTTCTCTTGGTTGGGTCGAGCTTCATTCCAAAATTTTAAATATAGATGTACAATCTAAATTATAAAATTATAATAAATTTTATTGACATGTTGTGATAGCCCTGAGGGTAAAATCGTTGTCATCGTTGTTGTTTTTAAAATCGAAAGCAGAACAAGAAAAATTAAATCTCATACTTTTATAAATTTTAAGGCTTAACTTACAATTTAAATCAGAATTTGCATTTTGTAAGATATCAATTATAAAAATATTGAAAGAGTTAAATACAAATTATTTTGTATTAAGAATGCGCCATCAGACTCTGGATACAGGGTATTGTTTTCCATCACTGATATTACTTTTTTTAGTGTAGTTATTTTTAGTGATTGATTTTTGATGAATATTCTTCTATGAATAAAAAAATTTATTTAGTTGGTAGTTACCTTGTATTGAATTATTTTGGATAGCGGTGATCAAAACCATATCCATGAATATATTATTCTATTAACGTTGTAACTATTATCAACAAGTTGACCTTTATTACAAGAGCATCTTAACCCTTAACGAGGTGTCAATTTGATACTTAACTTTACCAGGTGGGATTTCACTCCTTAACTCCTTTGATCTGCCGAATTATAAGTACATAACAAATTAATCAATCAAGTCTTTCATATCATATAAAACTCACGTTTTGAACGACGATGGTGATAATTCGAACCCGTCGAAATTGCTAACCGCAGTAATGGTTAAGCCGTACTAAAAGTAATAGATTGGTAATAAACAAGGTAGGTAATTGAGTCGATATATTTTACTATACTAACTGATACTGGTGTGAAGGAGGTGCTTGCTTGTTTTGTTGAATATTCTATACTTTCAAGCTTCCATAAATTGTTAAATTGAGTGGTGACTTGTTAATTTCACAGTCCTAAGCCTAAATGAAACAATAGCTGATACGGTACTATCCATTCCAATTGTGTCAGATAACCATTCTATCGGATTCTGAGAGCCAGGGAACACAGAGTGGACCTGTGTTTGCACACATTCTTGTGCACTATAAAGTCTCCTTCGTTGTCTTCGTTGATGTTGGCCGCTGTGGACGAAATGGGATAGGAGTACATTACATTACATAATATCATAAATTAATCCATTTTATTTAATCTTTTTTTTTTCTCCTAGTTACTCGATTTTCAGCTAGAAAAGAGAAAAACCCTTGTTATGAACTGCTGATAAAAAAACATATTTCTAAACACAAAAATACTGTACATAAATAATATCCAAGCACACAGACTAAGTGACCGGATGGATAGGAATGTTCTTCGAGTGTGTTTGTATGGATAGGAACGTAATTGTTATTTTTATAAGGAGAGTTATGTTCTTCGAGTGTGTTTGTATGTATTGTTTGTAGTACACTCTGTAGTACGAGTATAAGTGGCTTAATGAATTTTACCGAGAAAGTTACCTGGGGCACGGTAAAAGATTAATCAACAAAATTTATCAAATGAACATTTAAAGATTAATCTTGATAAATAAAAAAGAATAAAAATATTATAAATTTGTTGGAAAAAAAATAAAATGAAAAAAATTGTAAAACACCGATTATACAGAGTACACAGTATATTATACAGTACAGTACATTATACACAGTACAGGTACAGAGACCAAGAAACTGGTGGTTAGGGCTCTAAAGACACGAATTGCATCCATATACAAAGCATGTTAAGGAGGACTGCCTTCTGCATCAGGCCCTTGAGCCAGTCTTCTAAAGTGAGCCTTTTAAAACGTTAGTCAAGACAAATGATCATCGAGTTCATATTACACATATCGACAATCTCGTGAAATAAATCCAAATATATTCTTTTTCAACTTTTACGAGGTTCTCGTCATGAAGAACGGCGATATAGACAATCTTTACGCGGCATTCTAATCGATCTATCACCACAATCTATCAAGCTTATCGACAGCAATAGTTCCTGTCTTTGAAAAATTGTTTTTATTATTAGTAATAAATGTATATGTAGACACACAATCTTATCCGTGTTCGTGTCCAAAGTCCGTGTGGTGACAGATTAAGAATACATAGTGTTACCACCCCTATTCATCCCGTGAGTGTCGTAAAAGGCGGCTAAGGGAATAAAGTAAGCAAGACAACATTATTACAAAGAGAAGGAAACCTCGAAACAAATCCTATTCCAACCCATCTGGCCAGCATAGTATAGTAGGACAAAACCTCCTTACTAAGGAGAGGCCTATGTCCAGTAGTGGACTGTAAAAGGCTGTTGATGATGATGATACAAATTTTTATTCCTTTAATACAATACATCGTATTTCATAAATCTATTGTATGCAGTAAGTAGCCAGTAGTTAGATTAACTCTGTTGGTAGAGCTTTAACAAATATTTACCAGCTACATTCCCTTAGAAACCTAACAGTTTGTAACTTTGTTTAAAGCCGTGTTTGTCTTTCTAAATAACTCCCCGGCCTGCGATAGAGTTGGATGTAACCGTTTGTGGTGGATGGTTATTAGTGCGTCAATTTATTACTTGAGTGAACTGAATAATCTTATTTTGAGTTTAAAGTCTGTAAAGGGTGAAAATTTAGTTTCATTTAGTGAATACACAATTATCCGTGTAGTGGCGGATTAAAAATATATAGCGTTACCACTCCTATTCATCCCGTGGGTGTCGTAAGAGGTGACTAAGGAAAAAAAACTATTCCAGAAAATATCACTACAAAGAGAAGGAAAACTTGAAACAAATCCTATACCAACCCGACTGGCTAGCGTAATATAGTAGGCCAAAATCTCCTTGCTAAAGAAAGGTCTTATGTCCAGCAGTTGACTGTAAAAGGCTGTTGATAAGTGAATATACAGTACATATTATAAAACATTTTGATAGTAGTAGTAATCTTAAAGTAACTAACTACTAACTACTAACTTACGCTAATTATCATCAGACCAATTACAAATATACGGTTTTAATTACATTTTAGAAATATTAAATTCAAGATAAACGCCAAGAAATTAAATAATAACTATGTTTTCCACTACCTATATCTAAAAACTATCAAAACAATTCAATTCATTTATAAATCAGCCGATCCACGCAATTTACTAATAATGATCATAGCGTGATGTTGCATAACCAAAACTTTCCTCGATAAATATTCTTTTTATCACAAATAGCATATCTCGAATTCGAGTCATAGTTTCTAGTTACTCATAAACATATCAACGTTCACTTACCATTATGTCCTATGCTATCTTCGCCTCTTTATCTGAATTGCGAAATAAAAAAACAAAAAGAGCAAGCAAGTAAATGTAACACAATATCCAATTGTACAAACTCTCGGCTTTCAATGGTTCTCTTGAGATCTTTTCGACAATGATCCCTAACAAAGTGATTACTACCCCACGAAACAAGGTTAGATATTTTTTCTCATTCATCCAGATAGACTTCAATGTTACTATTTTCCATTTAGCTGGGAATGCTCTTAGAAATCCCTGGGAAGTAATTGCCTTCTACTTCAAGGGAATTTTATACCTTATTTTATTATTCGAATTCAAACTGGTAATGGAAACGTTATTTAATGTACGCATCTATCTAATATTAAGAAACTGATGTTTTTTCATATATTTTGCGGTAACGTAAGATTTAGTCGTAGTAGCTATTCACTTATTCTGTGTGCTTGGATATTATTTATGTACAGTATTTTGTATTTAGAAATATATTCTTTTAACAGCAGTCCATAACAAGGAGTTTTCTTCCTAGCTGAGAATGGGACAACTAGGAAGAAAAAAAAGGGTTAAGCAAGGTGGATGAATTTATCCTTCGAGGTCGTCTTCCCCCCGTAATTTGTTACGCCGATGACACATTGGTCACAGCCCGGGGGGCGAACTTTCAAGAGGCGGCGCGCCTGGCTACCGTGGGAGTCTCTTTGGTGGTCATTGAGGCGCTGGGTTTACGGGTGGCCCTAGATAAGACGGAAGCCCTTTTGTTTCATGGGCCCCGTCGTGGTCCACCCCCCCGGTGCCTCTATCGTTGTCAATTCGGTCCTCGTACCGATTAAGGCCCAGATGAAGTATCTGGGCCTGATCCTCGACGGCAGGTGGCTCTTCGACGAGCACTTCCGACAGCTTACTCCAAAGCTGGTCGGCGCTGCTTCTGCTCTTGGGCGACTTTGGATGGAGCTAGCGTCGCGACGAGACGGCTATACACGGGGTTTGTTCGGTCAATGGCGCTGTATGGTGCACCGGTGTGGGCGGCGGCTCTGACCGCCCAGAATAGGGCTCGCCTCTGGCGCCCTCAGAGGATATTGGCGGTTAGAGCCATACGCGGTTACCGCACCGTATCGATGGAGGCGGCGTGTGCCCTGGCCGGAACTCCCCCGTGGGATTTGGAGGCGGAAGTGTTCGCCGAAGTTTATCGGCGGACGGCTGACTTCCGGGCGGGTAGCGGCATACGGCCCCCGCCCGAAGAGATACGCGAGTGGCGAGAGGCCGCTCGTCGAGCCACGATGGCTCGTTGGTCGTCCCGGCTGGAGGCTCCACGTGCTGGCTTTGCCGCCGTGGAGGCTCTCCAACCGGTCATCGCCGAGTGGGCAGGGCGGCAGTACGGGACCCTTTCCTTCCGACTGACGCAGGTCCTTTCCGGGCACGGTTGCTTCGGGAAGTATCTGCACTCGGTCGCCAGGAGGGAATTGAGTCCTGCCTGTCACCACTGCGACTGCAGTGAGGACTCGGCTCAATACACGCTGGCGGTTTGTTCCGCCTGGGCGGCGCAGCGTGGGGTCCTTACTGCAGTTATTGGAGGAGATCTCTCGCTACCGGCCGTCATACGCTCCATGGCCGGTAGCGACAGTTGTTTTACCGCGGTCGCAACCTTCTGCGAATACGTAATTTCGCGGAAGGAGGCGGCGGAGAAGGCCCTGGAGGACGATATCCACTCGGACCCAATTCGCTGCCGGCGAGCCGGGCGGCGGAGGCGCGCATACCAGCGCCTCATGCCGCCTTGAGTGTGGCTGCGGGTGGACGGGACGGGTTTTCCCCTCCATCCGCTACAATGGCCAGCCGCGAGGAGGCGACGTCCGCGTGTGCCGTGCGTCGCCTGAAATAGAGAGTTTATCCGCAGATGGTGCCGGAGGTAGCGGGCAGGCGCTAGGAGGGATCTGGATGTCGTAATAGCAGCGGTTCCCGGATCCCTGCTATCTCAAGCGCAGAGTGGCACACCGTGTGGTTTTAGTCGGTCCGATTCCGACACACCACCCCACCGTAAACCCCGGTGGGGTGACGGCCCGAGGGGGTTTCCACACGTTAAAAAAAAAAAAGAAAGAAAAGTGGATGAATTTATTATATTATATAATGTGACATACTCCTATCCGATTTCGTCCACGGCGGCCAGTATCAACGATGACAACGAAGTGCACAATGTAGTGTTCAAGAATGTGCGCAAATTCAAGTTCACTCTCTGTTCCTTGACTCTCATAATCTAATAGAACGGGTATCCACCATAACCGAACAGAAATTAGGCGCAGGCCAATGGTTTTATGTGCTCGCCGAGGCATGGAGGTAAAATAATCATTTCTGTAATCAGAAAAACTCGATAACACTTTTTCGGCCCGACCCAGGAATCAAACCTTAAAACTTGGTCTGCAACGGTTGACCTCTTGGTTAGATTGACTACTTGTCCATTTAATAGACACAATTAATGTTCTGAATGTTTAATAGCTCCATTAACCCCTACCGCCAGGCAGTAAAAAAAGGTAATGAAAATAAAGTAGTACCCATAAGATCGTGACGTAACTATATAGTTCACGCTCACGTAATTTCATTAGAATAGCACGAAGTTACTTTTATATCCTTAGACATCAAGGATAAATTAATAAATTAGATTAGAAGGTTATGCTGGCAGTAGATCTTAAATGAAAGGAATTGCTAAAAAAAGCCTGGTGTTAAGTATGTTCCAGAAATCTTCATCTGCAAGAACTATACTTAGGTTTTTTCATCATTTCTGAGCGTTAAAATTTATAAAAAGACCTACACCAAAATCCAGCAATACTTTCAAAATCAAAATTAATTTTGTGAATTGGTACTTATTGTTGTATGTTTGAATATGCTAAATAGATGCTAAATTATCATGACAAAAATAAAAATGTAAAATAGTTACGTTAGATGTACATAAGCATATTTGTGATAGACTGATATTTACTGAACGTTTACGTTGTAATAAACCGTTTCTTCAGCCATATTTTGTACATCATAAACAAGTATATTGTATACATTAACTTACTAAATTAGTTGCTACCCAAAACCCCAAACATTAACTTGATTTAGTCCATCCTATCCTATTAATATTATAAATGTGAAAGTTTTTGAGGACGTATGGAAGTATGTTTTTCTTTCACACAAAAACTACTGAAAGTATTTAACTTTACAGTAAAACTGGTGTACTCTTAGCCGATTTCGGCTACGGCGAGACGAGATGAGATATTATAGTACACAAGTCTGTACGCAACACAGGCGCACTCTCTGTTTCCTGACCCTCACAATCAAATGAGACGCTTATGCGGTACAACCGGGGCGAGATCAGGCGTAGGACCAATGACTCCGGTCTGTTATAAGTATTTCTATAACCAGAAAAATTCAAAAATACTTTTTGAGCCGACCTGGGAATCGAACTCAAGACCTTTCGATCGGTGGTCGCACACTTTTACCGTAAAACCAATGTGGCAGTATATAGTAATATAGCTCATATATCAGAATAACACATATACCACTTTTTACCACGACATCTGATATACACATGAGCGGAGTCGTGGGTAAAAGTTACTTAAGTCATAAATAAACGCTATATTGACTTTAGTATTGGCCTTAAAATTGTTGGTAACTACACGAAATTGCTTAAACTTTGTAGAGAGAATTAAAGTACTAATATTGTTGTTGTTATTATAATTACGTCATGAGTTTGAAAAAAAGCTTAAGGTTATTATTACTTCAGGTCATCTTTGTCTTAAACCAATAAACCGGTGCAAAGATTATAATAAGATATAAGTTTTAGCCTCCTTTTCTTTCATTCATTTCCTTATTCCATTGTCTCTATTATGCTTGGAGTATCTTAAAAACAATAAGTTTTCTATTTATTTCCTTGTTTGTTCAATGTACGAATAAAACACAATATTGAATACTTTGCAGGAATATTTTGATATGAAGAAAAAACTGGCATAGATACATTATAAATTTATTAAATTACATTGGGTTAATAAAGCCAATACTACTCGTAATGAACTATGCACGTGCCAACGTGGTACAGCAGGCCAAAACCTGTATCCTTAGGAAATTCCTATGTCCAGTAGTGGACTGTTAAGTGTTAACACGTGAATTAAAGTACATGTCATAAATTTAATAGCCAAATAAATTGTTAGGTATGCAATGGTATGTATTACAAGAATTTTATATGACATTAAAACCACGCACTGACTAATTTGCTGACAGATAAATTTACAATGATTCCATATGTTGTGCGTTTCTAAATTATATGCGTGACAAAATATCACGTGATACATGAAAATTTAAAATAAAATAGAACGTTGATCAAAATAATGGAAAACTCATCTCGAAAATATTTATTGTTTATAAACGGATTCGACGAGAAAACGGTACGGTTTCGATGACTATTTTTTTTGATATAGAGGAGGGCGACAAAGGAGCAGATGTGTCACTTTTTTTTATTTTAAAACCTGCCAAAGTGACTCTACTCTGCTTGATGGAAAGCATGAATAAAATTCAAAAGTTGCGGTCACCTTACTCATTGCGAATGCTGACAATGCAGTATGGTGACCCACACTATGGCGGTCTATTATGATTTTTTACGCCTCATTTGGGGACGTAAAAGACATGACAGTCATCGTAGCATTGTATTGCACACATTTACCACTACAACTGTCACCCCTAATCAACGAGCCTACGGTCTCTAAATTATATGCTTTCGTATAGTATCATAGGTTCATTGCTATTATACTCCATTGCCTCTTCCTTTAACATTATAAGATTGTATCTACAATAATATTTTACTAAAACGCATGGATATTTTTTGAAAATCACGTAATACATTGTAACCAATTCGTGGTACAGGTAGCGCACTTACTTGGTAAAGAATTCAGAGAGAAGTATGAGTGCCTTTCGCTATTTTGTTGAGAAAAAAACACAAATGTATTTTGAGCAGACGTTTCGAAATTAATTTATAAGTCTTCTGCATTAGTGGATATGTTTACCATTACTTCATGTGAGTTTGAATTTTATTCGTCTACATTGCACTTTCTAAAACAATGTTTAATAGTTGTGTTAATAATGCGTCGTTGACACTACTAGGGATTTTATTTTTGTACTACTATTCTGACGAAATTCGCTTAATAGTATGATATAGCTGCTTTGTAACCTTTATTTTCACTTTTACTTTGCCTATTAAACCAGTGGCTAAATTCTCACGTAAGATAAATACATAAGTGCTCCGTAAGCCTAAACATATATAAATTGAATAATATCTTATATAGTAATCCAATCTTAATATGATAACTAAATCGACGTATTCCATAAATTTATTAACACAGTTTTGTGTACATGATGAGTAGTTTAAATAATGACAATACACAGCTTTTTATGCAAACCTTTGTTGAATTTATTTCATACATACTCTAATATTTTCGTTCCCTAAGGGATAAAAAAGTTGATTGGTTTATCGAATCAAAAAAAATTGAGGTAAGAAATGAAGAATGGGAGGTGAAGGATATTCCTAGTGGAGATTAAGGAGTATAACTAATAATTTAATTAGAAATGGTCAATAGCTGTGAGCTGAATAACCTAGAAATTTCATTCTTTCTAGTTTTTTCATTGAATAGAAATATCTACGCTATCATTTTAGGTTGTATAAAAAATTCACATCATTCACTATGGTGAGGTCAACAAAGCTGCCTGTGATAGTACATTGATGTAAACAAAATATATTTATCAGGTTGAGTTCACTATACCGTGTACTCGTATGGCTTTGCGCCAACTCCAGATCGTTGGTAGATAAATTTGCAAGCACAGTTTTGTGTCTATTATAACTATCAGTAACGAATAGTGAAAGCTGTAAAGGTGCTTTTAATGTTCACTTATTATTTTATAAATACCGCTGATTGGTTATTTGAATATTGTCTGGTCTCGGGCTCTATTTTCGGATCAGGTTAAAAAGTGTTATTGAGTTCTGCCTCTTAATCTCTCCCGAGCCGTCTCAGATAATCATTCAGTCAGATTTTGAGAGTGAGGGAACAGAGAGGGCGTCTGTATTAACACGCACTTGTGCAGTTGTGCACTACAATATATCCTGGCTGGTCTCCATTAAGACTAGCCGTCTTGGTTGAATTCAGCAAGGAGTACACCACCACCATAACTATTTATCCAGCTTCAGGCAAAAAAACTTTTCAGACTAATTGGTCTAGTTAGAATTTTTTCAATATCAACAATCGAATTATTCAGGTTAAGTAAAATATATAAAATATGTTTTAACAATCCCTTGCAGTTAACTAAATATTAAATTGAAAACACTGAAGACCTTTGGCAGCAAATACGCTACAAATAATAATTTGTACTGTATGCTTTTGTGTTAGACACAGAGTAAAGCCCCCATTTAGACATAAAATAAAGGCATCATTGTTTCAAAGACTGAAAAAACGTTATATTTGACATGACCCTATAAAAATATATCTACAAGCAATTTCCAGTGGTAACGGAGACTAACCCGAGAATACCCTTCTAAAAAGATTGGAATGCTATGTTTTATGACTTAAATATATCTACCAGTATAACAATACTTTCACTAGCCAAAGGTATCGATAACAAGAAGCTTCCTCAACATGTTCTCACTTTGAATATCAAACATATATTTTCCAAGTAAAACGGAGCGTCAAGATGAATGGCCGATGTCAGCTTCTACGATGTCTACGTCGTAGACATCGCTACACCGTAAGCGTAGACGATTGATGTCTTCAGATAAAGTGCGTCTTTCAAAGTAGTTTTCTTTTGTAGATCGTCCAGTATTGTAGCTTAAAAGATCTTTGTTTGCCTCATGAGTTATTGCTTTTTAGTATAAAACGTGACCTGAAATGGAATGAAAGAGTAAAGCGAAAGAGTCAACGAACTTTAGATTGGTAACACAAACATTTTTTTTATTTCAATTTATAACTTTTTTTGTACTAAATTAACATTTAATTATCTGAAAATTTTTTATACAAACAACAAATTTATAGTAAGCTATGAAGATGTAAATATCTCATAGTGAGTAATATACTGAGGGATACGGAATAAAAGAGAAATGTTGCAAATATAATCTCATTAAATATAGCTGCAGGTACACCGTAGTATAGTATAGTAATTTCACCGAATGATAGTATGTACCAAGTTTTATTGCTTCGAATGTGAACAGGGATAAATAAAACTGGTGCCACACTATTAGAACAAAGATTTCAAAATACGCTTTAGGGTTCGAAATATTAATATACACATGTAATGTATACACGAGTATTTCGGACAATTGCTACACGACGCCATCTACTTTCAAATTAAATAGAACTTGTACTACAAAAGTTAGGTTGACAGATATAATACTTATACAAGAGTAAGTAGAAATTTGGTACGTGAATACTTATTGTTATTTCACTTCAAATAATAGTAACTTTAAAATGAAGAGTCGGCATTCTTGAAATATATATATTTTTACTCGTACAAGTAGACAATTGCTGTTACACGAGGATTTCTTCAATTTTCATTTTCTATTGAAATCAAGCCTCAGAAGGTATCCGTAATAAGGCGGCTACTTCAAAATTGTAAGCTCCTAACTAACTATTTTGACAATATTTAATAGTAATTATTAATTGTGTTATTATTAATTTGTTAGTAATTTATACAAAAACTATTTGTGATAATATTTGACAATCCGATTGGATTGGATTGGATTGGATGGACGATATTTTGTGATGAAACTCTTACACTTATTTGCGTGCATCGTAACATTACAGTATTAAAACAATTTATTTTCAGAAAATGTGTATAACAGGCAAAAATGTATGTATGTAAAAGTAATTTTTATTTCACTTACACTTACTGAGGTGTTATTATTTAAGTGAATTTTATAATATGATTGTTAGATCATTGCTTTTAGTGGACCACGGGCATATCGTGATGCATGGGAATGTCTAGACCAGTAACCGCAGTATCCTCGCTTGCGAGAACTACACTCTAATGGAGCAACTTTGTAAATTTTTAAATGTTTAAATCTAATAGCAGTTTCTATTTTAGATTACTATTTACAGGAGACAAACCCAGACTATTTACTCTAATCATATGAGCTGCCGTGTGACTAGCGAGTTAAAAGTTTCCTTGATGATTTAGAGAGTGTACTTACATGGTGATAAAGTGACCTTTGGCCACAAGTATCGAAACTTTATTAAATATAGACGCTGAATGTTAACTTCAATTTCTTTAACAAATTTTAATTGTATTCCCGTGGGGAGCTTATTAATATCTACTTAGTGATAAATATTGTTTAAAAGTATTAAAAAACACGCTTACTAAATTTGGTTACAAATGAATAAACATACAGGTGAAGATTGTAAAAGCGAATTAAACATTAACATTATATTGATTACGTACAAGAAACGGCAAATCATCAAGAAATAAAAGTAAACTGATAAAGTGAGAGCAGTTAACATCATCAGAATACATATTATATCATTATAATATTCTATAAGAAAACGTATTTTCAGGAGCCTGTTTTTAGTGCCTCATTTATTTGTAAAGTAATCCTTAAATTTAATAAGTATAAATTACAAATAAATAAAATAGTAAATTAATTCCGTTAAAGACAAAGAGTAGCTTCTAAAACAAACGTCTAATCTTGCATAAAGGCCTTGAATTAACAGTCACATTTTTCAATTTAGAATAAACTATTAAAAAATGACGAAGAGAAAAATTAAGTCTGTTCTATTATTTAAAAGTTTAACTACAGTGGGCACCACTAACATACTTATAAAATATTGATGAAACAAAGAGTTGGCAGCCATCCCTCACTATATCTCATCTTACGAGGAAATTGTTTTCGGAAAACGTGTTATGTTTTTGGAAAGCGGCCAACTATTTTAAGAAAAATAGCCAATGGTTTGGGTATTTGAATTAGTGTAGGGTTGAGATAACTTATATGAAATTAGAGGTTGATAAACACCATGTTTTAATTCGTGATTTATGGAAGTACTACTTGGAGCAGAAAATTGTTTCAAATCTATAAAATTTTGTATAATAAAAATTAAAATATCAGGTAAACAAACACGCATAACCTAGCATAAACAGTCTCTTTCTTTGAAATCGTTAATGCAGTCAACAAAAATCCCAAAAAAATTTTATAGCTCAATCGTCTATCTAAAATCTTACAAAGGGCCTAATTACGAAAACCCTTCCAGTAATAAGATGGATTAAAATGATTCCGAGAGACCAGTAGCAACTAATATACAAAAGGCTTAGCAAAAGGAAAATATGAAAACTTCAAACAACATGTCAGCTTAATTTCAGAAAAAGTTTTACTGTATTGAAAAGCTGAATTAAATTGGGTGAGCTGGATTAAAAGTAGGACATAAAAGAGCAAACAAAAATGAAAAAAAAAGGAACATAAAAAGCGCACAAATTCTTTCAATCTCTTATTAATTGGGTTTTAATGCCCTTTGATCCAAAGAGGGATTTTGTGTACAATATACGTACGAATATGTTGGTCTATGATATTGTAGTTTCTAAACGAATACACCGAGTTTGATGCCGTTTTTGTGCAGTGAACGATGGTTTTGAACATGCTTTTATTACCTTCATCTTTATGTTTGTTTGTGATAGAATTTTGTAAGTGTGTTTTTAGTTTTTTTTAATTGTGTACATTTATTTTTACCTTTCATTTGTAAACTTGTACTTGTTACTCATTTGTACTTTTTATCGTCATCATCATCATTGCAAACTAATAACCTACTGCTAGGCATAGACCTATCGTTAGAAAGAAGATTTTAACCTACTATATAACGCTGACAAGATAGATTGGTATAGGGTTCCTTCCAATTTTTTTTCTATTTCAAATGCTATTGTCTTACGAGTATATATATACTTTGCTCACGCGGTCGACTCTTACAATTGCCATGGGATGAGTAGGGATTGTAACAACCTGTATTCTTAATTCAAATAATATAAAATAAATAATAATAAATTAAATTGACACATGATAAAGTGTTGTCACATGTCTTCATTGTTATTATAATGGTAATAATAATTAGATTTTCACTTTATGCGAGGTGCCTGGTAATCTTATATAAGGTGCCTGGAAACACAACAAAAATACACCTTAAATCTGTAGTGTCATTTTTTTATGCCGCCAAAAAACTATTCGATTCACGCCACTACGACTACTGTATTTGTCTAGTGAGATCTACATCAGTATTGTTATACAAACCCCGAGCGCAGTTGATAGTACAACGACTTATTTTAGCTGTTTCTATGCCGTTTTGCTACAACAAAATAAACTAACAAACAGTATTTTTGATCCCAACACTTGCAGAGTATATAAACTATATTATATGTATGTGTATCTAGTACGTATGTATCTAGTAATGTATGTGTATATATCTTTAGGATTCATTTTGTTTTAATAAAATAGTTGCATTTTGTCTTACTAGTCTACAGTTGCTACAAATAACTTCCCAACACAAATAAGAAAATGCTTCTGGTATTAAGTTCTCCTTATACAATATGTTTGCAGGAAGTTCTAATAAATTAATAAATATTTTGTAACTGGCTGAAATAGTTTTACATTTAACGTGTTTTCTAATGAATTAACACTATTACGTAACAGATATTACGAGCACATACTTTTTAGTTATAATTGCGTACTAAACTATCATCGTCAGCCTATCTCAATGCACTACTAGTACAGTTGCAGATGCCTACGTCCAGCAGAACATAGGCATCTGCAACTGCATGCCCCTTGTGGTTTAATAATTTTATTAATTAATAATAATCAGCTTTCTGTTTTGTGTTCTTAATGTTTTAAAAACATACACATGACAATCGCATGGTAACCTTCAGAATAACAAGTGAAAATTATTTTAAACTAATAGGAAAATGGTGAAAATTTGCCGTAATACACAAGTCAAAAGAAGTTTAGGAGTAGTTATTGCTCGTGTCAAAATATTATTAATGATCTGCTTCAATATTTAAAAACACATTATTGTAACACGAAAATCCGTAACTCCGTTTTATTTTTCTTAACAAAATGTTTTTTTTCAACTTTTATGAAGTTTGTGGTTAAAGAAATACGAAGATTTAACTAAAGTAAATATTTTTATTCAAATTTATATACTTTCATTTACAAATTTAATGCGTGATCAAATTATTTCATAGTTTTTATGGTAATATTTTTGCATTTTACATTTTTAGTGACGATATTCTTGATCGCCGAGAGTTTTTGAAAGTGGCGACTCCAAATAATTCATGTAAGAGTAAGCCATGTGTGATTGATTGGGTTTAAGTCAGGAGGTTCGGAAGGTCAGTGTAACTGGAGAGCAGCACTCACTCGTTGTGCCAGCATATTACGATCAACACGAATTTGTTACAATGACTTATCTAGAATTATCTGATGATGGTATTAAAACCAAATTTTCAGGCTTATACCTTTAAATGATGTATTTTTAAACAAAGAATACAAATGTAATAATTTAATTTTAAATATTTTTAGCGATAAAAATGTCTAAACTTTTTTCGATATGTGTAAAGTTAAAGTGAACAGTATTTCTTTGGTTTGAAAGCTAGTTTTTAACATAAACTAATACATAAAAAAACATTTTACTATGACATTTACGTTACTTTTTTACTTTATATGGTCAAAATTTAAGTATATAAAAGATTAATTTATAGAAATTCTATAAGATTTTATATGAAAATGAAATTGAAAACCATCAATAGTAAACTCTTTTAATTAGCTTGACAAATTACGAAAGCTTTTAATACAGTTAATAAACTACTCGAAATTCAAAGCCTTTTCAAAAGCTGTCGTCCACTAAAAGTATTTTGACAGTAATTATATTATCTTTAATTAAATATTCAGTATTCGTACTTTATAGTAAATAAATAAAGTAATTTTCTTAATTATAAGTTTTGGACGCAGCGTATCCAATTTTGTCATTAAGCGTGGTCTTTCAAAGGTAATTTTCCTTTACGAACCCTATTAATCCTAATAAAAGTTAATAATAATAGCGTCATATATCTTGCACATGGCTGTCTGAAAACAAACTTGGCAGAGCCTGCACAACAAAGCTGCTGATAAACATACGTGTATATTACTAAAGACATACACATTATAGATAATTTACACTGAGACACAATAAAGGCCCGTGTTCATCACACAAATATTAATCCCGGTTTGGAATTAAACCCACAACCTTCAATATTAGACAAACAAGTCAGCCAGTTAATGAAATAGACCCTACACCCTGTGCAGTACCTCTGGTAAAGTGTTTTTAAAACTTTATAACGATAAATTAGAACATAAAATTTAACAACCAATCATATAAACTCAAGTTTTTGTAAATCAAGATGTGAACCTTTTGTATCGAACACTACACACATATTACTATAACAAGCAAAGACAATTCATCATCATCATCTCAACCAAATGACGTCCACTGCTGGATATAGGCATCTCCTAAGGCTCTCTACAACAACCAGTGATCCTCTACAAGGTGATACGCTGATGTTCATCGGGTCGTTGGATCACCTCGTAGGGAGCCTAACCACGCTCCGTTTACTAGTACGCGGTTAATGCTACAGCTATTATCAGTGAAAATGAATTATAATAAAAACCTATTTATTGTAGCTCGATAGTTCCATAAAGAGAAAAGGAGTAAAAATACTACATTCAATATAATAATATTAATTTTAAAACATTTGAAAGCATAATAATTGCGAAATATGATTACAATTTTCATCAAAATTATTAATAAAAATATAAATAATAGCTTAGTAAAACTAAAAAGGAACACACGGGGAAGTCATTACAATAGTGGTAAGTAAAACACATAATTCACCAAAGTGTCAGTTATATGATACTAAAATCACGGCATATTTACCTGACATATGAGTATGCTGTATTTCACATTCATTTCTTTTAATTGATATGTATGAGGCACATCACTATGAAGAGGTTTTAAGGTTTGGTTAGATTGTTTTCATAGTACGAAAAAAATACGTTTCTGTATTTCAGTAGCTATCTACGTACTTATGGAAGAATAAATTATTGATAATTCAGTAGTTAAAGATATAAGGAAATTTGTAAATATTATTTGATTTTTTTTTCTAAATCTAAAATTGTAAAAAAAGTTTAAGTAGAAATATCTAAAACATTTTACCGTTGCAATTATTTTAATACTTTAGAAAATCTTTTGAATGTGTTTTTTTTTAATTACAATAGTGGACACTAACAAATACGTTGCTACTGTATAAGAATATTCTAATATATATAAGTAATTTTTTAAAAGTGATTCGTGGTTTTCTTTGTATGTATATATAGTCGTATTTGAATGCTAATTTGTTAGTTCTAAACTTGTATGCATATGTAACTCGATATGATTCTAGGACAGCGATAAAATAACAAGAAAGAACGTAAGTGAAGATGTCGGCTCTTTCATCTATCAAGTTACAAATTATGAAGATCGGCTGCAATGGTCACGTACACGAGAAACCTTCGTACTTGAACACATTAAATAAATAGGAGTTCTAAGAAGGTGGTTATGTAAGTAGTAATTAGTTATCTCTGTTGGAGAATTTCGGACAAAAATGTTCATTTAAATTACCGTAACGTAATGTATGTGACGGAGAAATGGAGTTTTATTTACAGTGTGACGTCAGCAACGCTGACATTACTTAGCATATTGTGGTGGTTTTTTGTTATAAACTGCAAAATAATAACAACAGTAAGTGCAATTTAATTTAAATATCCTATAGTTCTAACCAACAACCAAAATTGAGCGAGAATGACCTGTACTCGTATTATTTCAAATATTTTTGCAATATGCATATGGTATTTTAGGTTAGGTATTGAAATACAATAAAAAAAATATAAATTCATTAAGCAAGTAAACTAATAAATTAATTGAACCTAGTTGATAAAATGTGAGCGTATAAAATACACCTCTCAACGGCTTCTGGAATAAAATCGTGTGTATATGTAATTATATCGTTAATTACAAATTTAAGACAATATACAATTGCACTTCAACAGACTGAAAATTTCCCTTTCTTTCTTTCTTCTACAATAATTTTCTTAATGTTAATTAAGAAAATTACTAGATTAGTTTTAAATTATCTTTACTATTTCAGATACTGCTGTGAACATGCACCATTTTGCTCAGAACTGAGATATATCCAGAACATTTTTCTTCTACTTTTTACTTTTTAAGATCTAGCATAAGTGCCTCGTTTTATTTTTAATCTTAAAATATTCATTCATGCCCTTGTGAGTGACATTTTTTTTCTGATTAATCTTTTTCTACAATAAACACTAGTGAACCACAATAAAAAAGTAACTTATAAACTCTGTAACTAAAAAAAATTATAGCCATAGATAACTGTTAATAGTTTTGCTAATAATAGGTGGAGCCTTTGACATTGCCACGAAATCGATTACAAACAGCCTTTTCGAATCCACTAGAGCGACTATTTGTTCTGTGTCTGGATGTAATTTATCTATGACATGTACGTGTGTAATAATATATCAGTGTGTTTGAAATCAGTCTAGTTTCCACAGTAAAAGTTATGCTTAGTTTGGGATCAGACGGTCGAGTGTAAACGTGTTTTAGACAATAAATTTTAAACAAATATTTAATATTAAAAATATAATTAATACTTAATATTTAATCATAGGAGTTATGTTTTGGTGCGAAGGTTCGATCAGATTGATTGCACGAGTGGTATAATGGCTTATGTTTAAGTGGTGGTACATATCCCACGTGGGATAACACTTTATGTAACCAACAAATGCTTGTTCTGAGTCTGGGTGTTCTTTTATTTGTTTCATGTTTGTAGAGTTCCCAGCGACACAGAATATGTTTGCAATGCAAGCGTTGTCTTTTTCATAAATCATTAAATAAATAAAAATAAATTAAACCAAGGTCTTTCAGAAAAGTAGGGTTTCTTTGTTCCTTCACTAAGTATTTTTCACCAAGGGGAAGAAACTCAAAGAACACCTGCAACTCAGTGAACTCTGCTTCAGGAATGGCAGTTGTTATTAATTGTTTGCCCCTTATATCAAAAACATTTTTACATTCCTCTACATAAATAATTTTGAAACGTTATCAGAAAGAGTCTCTGTCTCAGGCATCGTTTAAGCTCGTCCCGTGGAAGCTTGAACGTATTTAAATCCAGGATACGTTCTGGTCACTGTCAACTTGGTTAAATATTCAATTTATTTCATATATTTTGAGGATCTATTAGCCTAGTACCAGAGGTCATGGGTTCGATTCGCACCTAGAACAAATGATACTGTGGTGAATGAGCACGATTTTTGGTTCCATGTCTAGGTGTTATTTGCCTGCTTACCATAGTATAGGCTCTGTCTAATTTGAGGTCGAGAGGGCCGTGTGTAAAATATGTCCAGATATTACCATTATCTCTTGGAAGTTATTCAATTATGAATCCATATTGATTGTTCTCAAGTGTATTTATCATCTATGGTCGACCTAAAAAGAATTCTATTGCTTCAACAAAAAACACTTACCTACCTGTGACTTAGATGTGACACCTACCTAAATCAATCTCCGTTATATCACCAAAGTAGACCTTGTACCTACAAAAGCTAGAGATTTTATCAGAGGTACGATAGGTTGTTTTATATCGGGAACTTGTACTAGCGGAACCTGCAGATTGAAAGTATTTTGCATGTGAATAGGGCCTGATTGAACATCGACCGTCTAGTTCTAACCTTACTACAGTTTGATACATCTGTTTTTTGTCAACGTAACAAGCTATTTTGACATATGTTTGTTACTAAATATTTTCTAGTATCTGTTTGTTAACAGGTCAAGAGTGATATCCTCTTTATAAACCCATCTGGCCACCGTGGTACAGTAGACCAAAACTTTCTGAGAAGAGGTGTATAATTAGACAATTACCGACTGTTATTATATGTGATTGCCCAGTAACTTTTTCCTTCATTTAAATAAAAATAAATCAATGAATCGTGATTGTTAAATTCATTATAACAATTTTAACAATAAATGAAGTTTTTTCTTAATATTTCTTCTAGTTTTGACAGTAAATTTTTCACTTCACGTTTTTGTTCTTTTAACATACAAAATCCATATCTTTATATATGGTTGTGGAGTAGTACATTACGCTTACATCAGTTCTCATTGTAGCTTGTACTAAATACTGAGTTACTATATAGTAATGTGACACATTGTTTTATATCATATACATACATGCATATCAACTGATTGTTAGTATTTGCTCAGTGTGTATAGCTACGTAATGAAGCTACGACTATCGTCAAATATTATCATGTAGGCAGAGCTATACAATTATATATCGACCTACATATAAACCCTTATTCATTAATATTCGGAACATTTTGACGATGCTCTCTCGACACGAGGAGCCGAAATTATTATATAATAAATGAGTATAAAGGAAGAGAGCTTATTAAGGCACTTCACATCACATTGCTTTGCCCCGGGGCATAATATTTTTCTTCAATATTATAATGAGGTATGAATGCTTTTTCCGATTTTACTTAAGTAAATTGCTATAAGTACGAAGCATCTTGCAATATTCTCTTTTATTAAAAAATTGTAAGACAGTTTTTGTACGTGAATTTCATTATAGCCAATTAATATACAATCTATTAATTGGATGTAATGAAATTCTCGTACAAAAACTGTCTTGCAAGCATTTATATTATTACAACATATGTATATTAAAAGACATAAATTATAACAAGACTCAAAGTATAATAATGAATTTCTCAAAAATTAGGGTACTTTTTTATATCAAAAATAAATTGATTCCAATTTTCCATAAATTTTGAAATTGAATTTTAAAAGTGTAACGAAGAAGAAGTAATATGGAAAACAAACTTTTATATTTTCAAGTAGTTAAATATGGAACGTTGGAACACTTTGTTATTTCTGAGAAGTCATTATATTATCTCCATTATTCTATATCACAAACTTAATACAGTATTTTATAGCCGTCCTGTTTTATGTCTGGTCTTACTTCCAACAAGCGTTTTCAGACAGCGAGTGATGCCCAAAGTGATACAACGTCATTACTCCTTGAATATGGTGTTAATCTCATTTAACATCTACCCCGCTCGTTCGTAACATCATATTGTGTAGATATAGAGCATAATTTTAAGCTTAATATAGAGTTCAAAGCAAGTCAAGCGGACTCCCGTTCGTTTAAACGAGATTTAGTTTTTGATATGAATTGTTGCCATGTCTCCAGACGAACTGATAGTCGCTGGAGCCAAAGTGTACTAGAGTGGATACCACGATTGGGCAAACGTAGTATAGGGCGTCCTGTGGCGTGATGGACCGACGACTTGAAGAAGGTGGCTGGCAGCGGATGGATGCGAATTGCCCAAGACCGGGATCGACCTTGGGGAAGACCTTCGTTCTTCAGTGGACGGCGTTAGGTTGATTGATAATTTTGTTTGCCATGAATAAACATACATATTTACATAAAATTATACCTGTTTCCCAGAGGGGTAGGCACAGGCATATTAAAAATTCACTTTTTGTCAGTTTTATGGTCTCACGTAATAGGTGACGAGCCCACACCATCTCCTGGTGGCAGATTAGTTTCTGTGGTCGACGATAGTTTGTTGATTTGTTGCGGCCTGGTCACAAAAATGTGACCGGCCCAAACAAATTATGACAACCGGACTGATAGGTGGGAAAGCCTTTGTGGCCTCCCCAGGATAGGGTCTAACTCGGCGCAGCGTTGATTCTGGAGGGTACCTGAAATATGGTGCAGGTTCCCTTCACAGAAGGACGCCTGAGTCCGGCCGCCGGGGTGGTTTTTAGTGGAGACACCACATACTCTTGACTTCTGCGTCCCCGAAGAGTTGGAGATTCGATGAGATTTTCCACCCCGACAACAAAAAAAAGGTGACGAGCCCAATGCCACTAATCGTGATGTTTTGTTTTGTTTAGCTGTTTTTTGAAAAAAAATATTTCACTTAACACACTTTAAATAGAAGAAAAATTTGAAATAAACTCTTAAGCGGTCACCACACCGCTTTCTACTACGCTGATTGTTGTGGGTTCAAACCCTACATGGGACAACAATTTTGTGTGATCCACAAATTGTTGTTCTCAGTCTGGGTGTTCTTTGTATCCGTTTCTTGTGTGTTTGTAAAGTCCCCCGCGACAAAGGATTTATTCCTAGTGCGGGCGTTGTCCTTTTTAAAAAATAAAAAAAGGAGTTCAAAATCAGGTTACACTATTCAATAAACTTGTATCTTTTATCACTGTGACTGATTTAACATACCTGTTTAGTTCTATACGGGCTTATACACTGTTACTACACTGGCTTATGCCTGTTACCTCGTGACACTGACATGACAGCTTCGATAGATTGGACACCAGTGACAAAATATCACAGCACTAAATGTCACGCGTGTGACTCTCCATTTGAGAGTAAGTATTGTGTTTGTTTTTGTAGATAAGTATAAATATTGTAAAATAAGTAATAAGTATTTTACAAAATCATCTGCTTTTTTTCAAAATAAAGTCTTAGATTGATTAGATTCTATTGCCTTAGATTGCTAGATTTTAAGATACCTTTGGGTCACCGTACAAGTATGCCATAATATTGTTTTTTATTGTTCAGCTAGTCTTATTGGATATAAAAACAAAATTCAAAGTTTTGTGAAAATTTCAATTCCTTATATTGTTACATAAACATAATACAGTTAAACATAATTTTACATTGAATTGTTACGTTGTGTAAGTATGGACAAGAGGACGTAGTAGTATGTTCCTAGTACTTGGTTATATTTGTTATTTAGTTATATTGTATATAAACTTATATAATCCGATTGTTAAAGTAATGGCCACTAATTTTTTAAAAAAATATTTTTCTTTTCTTTTATTACTTTAAGGGGTTAAGGGTAGTCAGGATTTTCAAAAAATCGATTTCTTTTTTTTTGCATTTTCTTAAAGTATAATATTTTTAGGCCCAGGATTATCTATTTATAAAACTAATTTTTCTTATCCGATTGATTTTAGATGCATCTCCAAGGACTTATCATTGTCACCGCAAGGACCTTTTTTTTGGACTGGGTCAACAGAAACAGCTATAACTTTGGAAATTATAAATTTTTTTTTTTCAAATTTTCGTGACTTCAAGTCAAAACATTGTATAATAAGGCCATATTATTACTTTTGTAAAATAAAATGATTTAAT
Organism: Hypercompe scribonia; assembly: GCA_949316085.1. Classification (NCBI taxonomy): domain Eukaryota; kingdom Metazoa; phylum Arthropoda; class Insecta; order Lepidoptera; family Erebidae; genus Hypercompe; species Hypercompe scribonia. Next base: position 6,811,485 of record OX438967.1, on the reverse strand, counting down.
AGCGAAAAAAAATTACTGAAAATTATCATTTTTTCGTGTCTCTGACTACCCCTAACCCCTTAAATGTACTAGTTCTTACCAAAGGAAAGAAGGAGTTCGTAGGTAATAATTTCAACAACCAATAACATACATTACCTGCCCACGTACCAGTATGCCGGAATTACTTATAATCTTATTTTAAACCGTAGCAAAATCAAGGCGAAAAATAATAATCATAATAAGAAGTTTTTACCTCCTACCATTACGAAATCGGCACTTATATTGAACACTACACTGTAATATGAAGACGCTGGATGCTAAGTTTTATTAGTAAATTCTTTAGACAAGGTCTTAGGGCCATAATTGGACATATTTAATATGAAAAGGAATCATTTCTAGCTAAGGAGGACGTGCATACAAATAAAAAATATACCTTTTTAGTGCTGTTCAACCTAATTTTCATAAAAGAATCTTCTATCCTCGTTCTTCATTAAAAGTAACAGGAACTTGCGTAAGTTGTAAACTAATTTATAAAAGTAACTTTGTTTTCCGCTAACAAATATTCTTGAGATTGCCCGTCTACCCTCCTCGTTCTTGAACTGCCACCAAAGGAAATTACAAAGTACTAAACTTAATAAGTGCCACGATCGCAAAACCCCAGATCAAATTATTTTATTGACTTAATAATAATCACGCTATTTCAACAAACGTACACAAAAAAAGCAGTACAGATTGTGTTAGGATCATCATCATCAGCCGGAAGACGTCCACTGTTGAACATGGGCGTCCCTCCTAGAACGCCACGCCGTACGACTAGACGCCAACAGCATCCATCGGCTCCCCGCGACTCGGACTATGTTGTCGGTCCATCTAGTGGGGGGCCTACCCACGCTTCGTCTTCCGGTACGCGGTCGCCAGTCAAGAACCTTTCTTCCCCAGCGGTTGTCGGTTCTACGAGCGATGTGGCCTACTCATTGCCACTTCAACTTGCTTATTCGAAGAGCTATGTCGGTAACCTTAGTTTTCTTGCGGATATCCTCGTTCCGGATCCTATCACGCAAGGAAATGCCGAGCATAGCCCTTTCCATCGCTCGTTAGCGAATGAGGCTTTGTGTTAGCATAATAAAACAATATCTAAACCGTAATTATCCATATTGTAGCGGCATCCTTACGTAAAATACAAGCGTAGTTGTACAAAACGACTGTACAATCGATGAGCGAGACGTAGAGCGAAGTTTAGCACACGGCTTAGTACTTTAGACAAGTATTACTCGTACAACTTGTGAAATACTCTTAATATTATAAGAATAAGATAAATATGTATGAATAAACTATAATATAAGGTAGTTAGAGCCTTCAGCATAAACGATTCGACCGGGGCGGTACTGGCTAGTAGACCTACAGAAGATACACGTTTTTCGTTGATAATATTAGTTGGTACTCAATGACTATAGGGACCAGAACTCTTGGATTCTATTCATACTTTCCATCAGACAGAGTAGAGTCACTTTAGGCAGGTTTACTTACATAATCAGGGTACAAGAGGTACAATATTAGTCTATTATCTGCCTAAATGCACCATTTGGTTAAACATATGACACAAAAGGACAGCCGATATATAATAGTATCACAATAACATATAGTAAAAATAATTTTCATGAGACATTTATTTGATTTACGGTAGTGCTATTTATTTGTGTCGTCACGAACTAAATAATCAAAAGCAATAGGGAAACCTGTTGAAATGTAATAAACGATTGATAAAAAGTTTTCAAAAACTACAAAAGTAAATTAACATACTGTTTTTTTAATCTTTAATTTATCGTACTCTAGAAATGTAAAAAAGCTGTACTGATTGCAAAATAAAAAAAAATTACTACGCGTATAAGAATTTTTGTTCCTGTCATAGCAACACTTGACTAATGGCAACCCATGTTTCCCGTCTGCGTCACCTGTTCAATGGTATCGTGGATGTGACTTTTTGTTTGTTTTTCTGTTTTGACCAATTTTATTACAGAACTTACTTGATGCTAAACATAATAAAATGATGTTTTCTATTGAGTATAACCTACTGGAAAATAATAATATTATTATAATAAATTGTCCATTTCTACGAGTAAACCACGATCTCATATAAAATGGTTGATGTCTTCTTATTCAAAATTTATGACCGTTATTTAAAGGTACAATGACATGTTTCACCAATAAATACTATATATACACAAAATATTTTCGTGAAGGGGTCTGTCAACAATCGTAAAATGAGGACTGTCAGTTAACTTCATTGTGTACTTCACTATATTGGTTTTTATTTAAATACATGGATGACATATAAACCAGCGGTTGTAACGACGAGGTGTAAATCACTAAACTAAAAATTGGAACTTGTTGAATTAAAAAATCTGCACCGTTTATAACTACAATAGCAATTTATCGTTAAACAAAAAAAAGGTAGATGATCTCTGTGTCTTTTTTTTTAATTCTTTTTTTAAATGTTACTGTGTTTTTATTCGCAATACCAGCGCGATAAGTCGTATAGACAGGAATAACATAACAATATACTCACTGTACAGTTTGTGTTACCAATGTGGTATTAAACAAGCACTGTTTGTTTTACTTGAAATCTACGAGAAGAAATTAATGGTATTTGTCGAACAGACAAATTGTCAAGACAATTTGTGACGTAAACAATGCTTTGCTTTACATACACTGTAAGTAGTATTGCTTATTTCCCGTGGGATTTGTCGGTATAAGAACTTTAATCTCACTTTAAGTCGTTAATAACCAATTTTTTAAACTTTAAATACTTTTAAAAGCTTTTCGCATGTTTGTTTTAATTTTTTTCCGTATTCCTACGAAAACATTTTTTTGGTGTTGTAGCGTGAAATAAACGAGGAAAAGGACTATCGCCGACCAATGACACCTGAGGCAAAGACAGCTTTGAGGTGGGAGTACTTTCTTTTTTTAAGGTTTACGGTGTTATCGATCATAAAACGATATATTAGTTCTGCAGGGTAAAAATATAGTAAGGCAGTGATTCATCAAAGTCAGATCTTGTTAGCTTTTTGTTTGGTGATCTCAAAAATCAATTTATGTTAAACACTTTGCCAGATAACAAAATATTACCTATATGTAAATAATGTTCAGTTCTTAACATTCTGTATTGCTGCATATTGTTGGTGTTCAGTACTTAAACGCAGTAAGCATTTCAATTAAAGTTGAATGTTAAAATAAATATTTTTGAAAATGGAATTTTATGTTTAAATAAGAAATATTTATTTACTTTTGACGTTGTTAAGTACTTTGCTATATCTAGAAATAACCTCTACACTTTTCGTTGTAGTCTTTATAAAATGATGTTTTGAATTAAGCAAAATTTAAAAAAAGATTAAAAAAATTAAAACTTTAATATATATCTATTGTACAAATTTCCACTATTTGTTTTGGGCCCGGGTTCACTAAAGAGAATTTGTAATCTGTTTTGCACTTGAAATCTATCTTGGGTAGCTCATAAGCTAGGATGAAGCTTAAAAACACGAAACAAATAACATTTCTAAGTAAAAAACTTTATAAATACGATAAAGTTCGGAACACGTCTATCGTTTAATCTGTTGACTGAACTCCAGAATGACAAAACTTATGAAGTTAATTACGCTAAGTTTGTAGAAGAACTTCTGCATCTATCTAATATTTATGAGTATTTGTAAGTTTATGATTGTACCTTTAAACAAGGTGAAAACTAAATAGGTTATACATCACTTAAATCTATTTCTTGTTTTCATTATAATAAGTACATACATAAAGATTGCAGAAAAAAATCTCCAAGATCTGTATCATATAATTTGTTATGTTAATATCTTTGTATATATGATGCTAACGATGTTCTCGAGTCGATTTCAATTTGAACCACGGCGGTCAGTCTCAACGAAGATTAGCCAAATATGTAGATGACAAACACAGGTGCACTCGCTATTCCTTCAATTTCTCAATCTGAATGGCCGGTTGGCCGACACGACTGGAGCGATATTAGACGCAGGACCATCGGTCCCTTTACGTGCTCTCTGAGGTACAGAGGTTAAGACGCCAACTTTCAAACTCTGTGCTGTTATTGAGCATTTCTAAGCTAAAAAAACTCAATAATAATTTTTCAGCTCAACCCGGGAATCGAACCCGTGACCTCTTGATCGTCAGTCGCATACGCTAACCGTTAGACTGATGAGACAGGATGAAAACGAGGATAAATATATGTAACAATTGGCGGTCTTATCACTCACGATGAATTCTCCCAAACAATCTTAAGCTGGATAGGTGTTTAAGATTTTTAGGGCGTTTGAAACACTAATATCACTACGTGAATATTCAAAACATGAAAATATGTATGAAAAACAATAGGTGTATATGATTTCTACACATGTATATATATATATATAGAAAATTCTTTAGCTTTTCATTTAGTCTCAAGGAAATTGTTCCAAAGTCTTCAGTGTACTTTCACTGCAAAAGAATTGTCTGCAAACTGAGTGAAATGTATAGACATTTTTAGTTTCAAATTCCCCGACAACTTCAGGTGCAACTCTAACGTACCTATGTGACAAGATTCCAACTGACGAAAAATAGCCATGCTACGTCCGACCGACCACCGTTCGACGGACGAGTTGCACTCCGCTTCACGACTGACATTCCATTTAAGATTATCGAATAAACAGCAATAAGTCTTATTTATTTTTAATATACAATGTCTACATTTTCTTAATAAGTATCTCAAATTTCTATTGTACATTCTTTAAAATTACAGTACACAAGTTTATGTAGAGATATAGAGAGAGTGTTTCACCAAGAGAATTGAAGAATTGAAGTCACAACTGAATTACACGGGCCCTACGATCGATACTTTTCTAAGGTTGCTGGAGAGTTCAGAACTTTTCGGAAACTGATGTGCTGGGACTGCTAGGGAGGTACATAAATCAATATTCTGAAGCTGTCCATGCTATGAAAACAATCCATCGACGCAAAATACAGCTATTGATGCGGATTACAGAGTTTGAGGGTGAAAGTTGTAGCAAAGCAATACTGGGACATTATTGAATTACATACACACTATAAAACATACACTGATCATTCAGTGTCTATCAGAGGCTTAGAACACCTAATAAGGATCATCACTGACCCATCTTGGTGAGGTTCCGCAGCATAGAGCTAAGGTCATCCGTTTGGAGATCTAAGGCTGTATTTAAGTATTAATCTATTTTAATCCATGAAGTTTGACAAACCGTATTTGCTTTTACTCTGGCATAATGGACGCGGGACGGCACAATAGTTATTAAGGTACCAGAAGGCAAGTGGTTCAGGGTTACGAGGAACTGTCGGCCCCGATATCGACTCACCCAAAAACTCTGTATGAAACAGCGTCGCAATGTATAAGTGGCACCAAGAATAGGGTTTCATCTAGCTCACACAAGAGTGCTTCAGTCAAAGCATAATATGTTAAGCATTAGTTTTTATAGTTTATACTTGAATCGAACATATAACCATCATTTTGTTATTATTTCAAGACTAACAGGTGAACAAAAATTTCTTTAAGTATATTATTTTAGTATAGTCACGTAAATAAATTATCTTCAATAGCTTTTTTAACAATTTTGTTTATATAGTAATGTCACTCAACTTGTCAACAGTAAAGTTCGACATTTATTTTTCCCTCTACAATTGCAATAAGTATTGTGGATACCACTCTGGAATTCTACTCGTGCTTTCCATCAGGCCGAGTAATATTACCTTGGCAGATTCAATATAATAAAAGTATTACCTGTCTATACAAATTAACGATTCCAACTGAGAAATACCTTAGCATAGTAAGTATACGTACCAGCACAGTTCTGTCTATGGCATCTTGCTCGTAGTTTCAGTTTATAAGCAACTAAAGTAAACACACAAGGGAGGTATTCTATAAACTTATTTAATGACATTCATAGTAATTAAGTACTAGTAGATATGAGATCGCGCGTGCAACCTTCGCTAGGTATATCCATACAGAGCTAATATCTTTAGCAGTATGGAGCTATATTAGTCTTTATGGCAGTTCTTATTATTTAAGTATCTTTTTAAACAACTGTAGTAGATTTATACTTGTGCATATAATGGACGGCTTAACTATAGAGATGCCACGGTCACACATAACTTTCTCTCTCATTCTTCGTTACTTTCAGAAAGTAAATAATTTAACCGGAGCTCAAACTACTCTCTCCTTTGATTCCAGAACGAGATACTCAAATATTGGCAACTTAATTGTGATTCACCATTAAGTGATAAAGAAAAAATGCACAGTTTACTTATTTTATTGTAAAAATGAATGTTATTGGTAACATCCGTTCATCTGTGGGCATTGACATATTGGTATGCAAGGCAAATCTGCTTTGAGCCTCTTGTACCCACTTTTGCAGACGCAGCCTGGACCTGGAGGATACTCACACTTGTACCGCGATACAATAGAATCGCAGAGATCTAAAAATGGACAGTTTGGTACCAAACTGGATCTGGAGTACTCTTCGTTTTGCTTACTGCACAAAGGAGCTAGAAAATAAATTCAATAAATATTAATCAGATGGAAACGTTTTTAACTTAATTTTTATAGAAAATGGGATATTTCACGAGTTTTCGTGTTCAACTACCTTATTTATACAATAACAAATAAAACCTAATTGTACTAATTATTGAAACTGCGCTGAATCTTCATTTGTATGGCTTGGGCTATTTATTTATTTTGTATATCATTATTTTATGTTTGTACACAAAAATGTACCTGAGTAAAAATGATATAATTAAATAAATTATTTCTACTTTGATATTATCAATGTGAATAAATATTTGCCTTTTTATGATGTAAATCGTAGAACACATGTAAAGTCATTGAAGTAAGTCTATTTATTGAAATTCATTGAATAATAAACAATTGAACAAATAATTGTTGATTTGAAAGAGCACTTGAAGGACGTTGGGCGTTTTCTGATACTTTATTTAATGCAAAAATAATATTCGTGTAATTGATTCATTTGAAACTGCAACCTATTTAGTATATAACGTAAAAACTTACACTTATCACAATTTCAACTTGAGTAAGAGTGTTACAGTTTATTAAGTATTACTTGGAAGTTTAGTAAGTACCGATGGAGTAACGTCATATTAAATATTAATAAATTTATGACAAGATATTTACAACAAAAGCTCATACTCAAAAAATAGTAAATATTTAACTGATATAGATCCGTTGTAATGCTGGCAGTTTTGGTGTGTCTATTCTACTTATCGTTCTGGAGCTACCTACGATTATTGACTGACATTTGGTAGGATTGTCACGTAAGAAAAAGGCTAACATAAGTTCTTGGTTGCCTACGCATCACTGTTTATGCCTTAAATTGCTGAGTTGCTGTGCTCTTTAATTTGCCTTAATAGTGAACATATCAAACTGGAAATCACTTATATCTTCGACCAATAGTTATTGGAAGCAACAAACATAGGAGGATAAATGTGTGTTCGCGTCATTTTCAATTATACCTCTACACCGCGGTCTGGGATTCTTTACAGAGTAAGAGATTGCCGTAGCTTTCGCCCACGCTGCGGCATTACTTGAGATTTCTGGAACAAAAAGCACAATATTCCAACAAAGTGAATATTTAAAGCTGTGGTATTGAGGTTTAAAAAACGAGGTAAAATCCTCACAGTTCTGCTCGTCTACTAATTTTATTTTTGGGAGTTTTTACAGTTCATTTCTTGAACGGAATCGTGCTTGTTTGCCTTCCTCTCTTGAGGATGTACTAATTTCCATAAGCTAAGGGAAAAACTTAATTATCGTAATGAAAACAAATAAGATTATAGAGAGGTCTCTAAGACTTTTAACAAATATGCAAAAAATGTTAGCTTTTTTGACTGAAAATTTTATTACCTTAGTGCATTTCGAATAAATTTCTTAGAGACTTATTGTACTTGTAAAATTTTTGAATTAAATTTGCCTAACACGAAAGTAATTTCAAGAATCTTACAGCCCTCCAACCTTGAGAGGTATTAGTTTCTAAAGTATTGTGTATATTACATTCATTATCATATAAGTAATTTAAAGAAAAACAAGATATTTCTTATTTCAAATTGTTAAAGACTGAAAAAGAAAAAAAAATTGCTCACCTGCTCCATTGACGATGTAGACACAGAGAACTAGTATTGTTAATGTTTGCTTGACCATAGTGCTCAATCCATCTGTTTAATTTTTTTTTATTACACTTTTTTATATAGATGCCTACACACTTGTTTCAACAATATAAACTATTGTAACCGTTAATCTGTTTACATAAAAATATGTATGCAAATTCATCACTTTATGAATGTACAAATTTGCATAAATATTTCAAATAAAAATTGACTTTATATATTGTATTTTATAATATTTAATCAAACATTAAGATTTATATATTTCATTTGTCTGTGGGTTTTGTCAGTATTTTGTGAACTTTTGCTTACACTAAATGTCAATTTGTTGCATAATATCTGTACAATAATAAATACATACTTTATCTAAAATAACATTTACAAAAACGTGTATTGTAAACACTCGATCATCCATTTATGTTTAGTAAATATTGCTTTGGTTGTCAAATTGGGTTTCTAATACGAACATCATTTACCATATTTTTTAACATTTTGTACCCGAATGATCCTAAAGAAACCCCATGGTTCTCATTCATGTGCCCGTCCGTTTGTTGTCTTTTATATATATTTTAAATACAAAGTATTATAACTACAATCTTAGAACTTTCAGAGTAATGCCTCCTAAACATTTAATGTTTTAGAAATGTTCGGTAATCTTAAACGAAATTTCAGCCTTGGCGTGGGAGCAAGTCACTTATGGCGGTGAGACAATCGGGGGTCCAGCACCTAAGACGGTTAGCCCGCGCGCGCGTAAGTTTTGCGTGTCGTGATAGTGTCCACGTTTGAATCAGTACCAGATAAACTCCTCACGCACCTGTAGACTAGCGTTGCGTCATTGGTAGCTTATTCATTTTCTTCTCACGTCGGTAAGTGGCCCACGTCAGAATAATTTAAGAATTCTTCGTGTATCGTGATAAAGTCACCAGCCAGTAAGACGGTTTCAGCTTATTTTAATTTTTTTTGGAACAGATTTAAAGGTAATTTATTTTGGAATAAATTATAACAAGCCAAAACAACAAAGCAAGATTTTTTGGACTATTCGCGTGTAATCAGGATCCCGAAGATTCACCCCGGCTCAATTGTCGTATACTCACCCTTCCATACACTTACATACATTCAAATAGCACTAACATTTCACAGTAACCGCCGATCTACGACAAAGATAATCTAGTAAATACCCTTCAGAAATTCTAATACTAGCATGATTTCGTAATAAGGCGCGTTTTTACTACTGACAAGGTTAAAAGTACGTTTTAAATCTATAAAATTTTTAAATAAATAAAAGTTAAATCACAAAACTTAATAATATTTTAACACAAACCACTTACGCGTTGTAAAAATATATTTTGCCATTCATTAGAACCTATTTGGAAGTAGTTGACCTTTACAAGAGCCTTTCAGCTTTTATCACAGTACTTAAGATCTGCTTTCAAGATCCCAGACCCTGCAAACGTGATGTTGCTTTAAACAGATTGCTGTATGAATTAATTACTACGCTACAGACTAAATATAATATTTAACGTGTTTAAGCTATGCATCAAGAACTTATTTTCAAATATATTTATAGACTTCTCAGTTCATTATTATATTTTTAAGTATAATTCACCCAGAAAGAAGAACACAATAAAATACATTTAGATTGATGTAGATATTGTAGTGAATGCTGTAACTGTTAACATGGATAAAAACCAAAGAAATATATACATATATACATAACATCATGATTATATGCCAGATACATTATTTGACAAGTTGAACTTTTTTGAATACTTAGTAATTTATTTTAATTGAATTTCAAATTTGAAAGTAATAAGTAGTCGCAATACAGTTTGAGTTTTTTTTGCTATCTGTAAGTTTTTCACATTTACTGAATTGAATTCAATGGTAGATAAACACAATGCGTGGTTTAATCGACGTTATTGGTTAAGGTTTGCATGTGTGAAAAAATTCAGTTAACAACACTGCCTGTGTGTATTGAGTGTGCGATTATTTTTTGCTATTTTATCCTTTGTTCAAAGAACAAGTGTACTAAACTAATAGGGGTTGTCAAGAGTGATAAAATATCACTTCCTAGCTTTATGAAAGGTTTATTAACACCTAATCTCATAGTATTGTAAAAATTGACTTATAATCATTTTAAGTGGCTATTGATACAGTTAAATATTGACTGCACGTATGCTGTAGCGGCTTAAGCAGTCGCCACGCGGCTCTCTACTAAGCTAAGTGTTGTGGGTTCAAACCCCACATGGGACAACACTTTGTGTGATCCACTAATTGTTGTTTTCATTCTGAGTGTTCTTTGTATAGGTTTCTAGTAGGTTTATTAAAGCAGGTGTAGTCTTTAAAAAAACAAACTATAAGTTGGTACTTTAGATTAATTTTTATAAATTATTAATGTGCCATAAATATTATTATAGTATATGAGTTAACCAGAGCTAAAAATTTACATAATTCCGATAAAACTGGTAAAATGGTTAAATTTACTGCCTTTAATTGAATATTCATGAAAGAATTTGAATACCTCGTAGGTTAAAACGTTAAGAAACAGTGAAGGTTGGAGCGCTTTCATTATGTCAAAAAGATAAAAGAAATCTCGTTATAGACGCTTTTACAAATTTAGCTGGCTTTATTCGTAATCGTAAGGAACAAGCTCTTGTGATTTACATACACATATGTACATACGATAAAAGATTAGTAACTTGCATTTCGGCTAAACAGTATTGACATTGCGCAGTTGCTATGCCATCAAGTGAAATTCAAATGAATATTTCTTTTGCTTTTACTTTCTGAATAATTTGCATCCGTAAAATTTCTTTCCTATCTTTCTTTATCTTATTTTTTTACCTTTCTTTTTCAGTCTGCTGGCAATTTCTTTCCACTTATTTTTCAATATTATCTGACATCAACAAATTTGTCGATATTATGAGTTTCACAGAATTTTATTAATAGGCTATATTTAGGCAAATATTTTTAAATATTATATGCTTATTCTATTTTAAAACCAAGAAATAACTTTATTTTCAATTTCTAAGATATAACCCTTAAATAACGATAAATCTGGCTAATTAAACATTAATAAGGGGTGATATTAATCTTCGCCTCGGTAAGTGCCTGATCCTCTTAAGATCAAGAGCCTGGAATATTAATATCTTAGCGTTGGCGCCTGGCATTAAAAATATTCTGGCAAGAATTATGATTCTTTCAAGGTAATAAAAAGGTGTTTTTAAAGCATTATTATATCTTAAACATAAGACTGCAAATATTAACGGTTCATAAAATGTGGTCACTAGGTCCCCTGTACTTTTGTAATAATATAGATGGAGGTTGAATATTATTTTATTTTAATATTAGGTTAATTTGTAATTTAAATTTGTGTTCACAAATGCGAAACTAGCAGTCACTCCATTATATTAAATAAGATAAATAGATTAGGTAATATTAAATTACAAAATGAATTAAATATTACAAAAAATATAAGAAAATTAGCTAGTCTAATATATAAAATAAGATTAAAACAAGCCATACCAAAATTGAAGCCATATATGCGTTTAGAAACAGAAATTTTGCACAAGCAAATGAGTAAAAAAAAGAAGACATAAAACAAATAAATTTAAAAATAAGAAATTCAGAATAGGAAAATAAAAAAATAAAAATAAAAATATTCAAGAACTAATAAACAAGAAAAAATCACAAGTCTTAGTCTGTTCAAAAGTAACACCTAAAAAGCAGTTTTCTCTGATGTCTTTCCGAAAACCACAAAGAGCCAGAAAATGTACATATGAAACAGATTAGTAAAATTATTCCACGATATTCCAAATATAGATCTGTCTGGTTACACACAAAACATTTTCAGACTAGGCAGATTAGTCACAACTGACTGCTAGTAATGGAACAGTTGAGCAAGAAATACACCAAATATGTTATACACAGCAGCTATTTCCAAAGGATAAAGTTATCGATGTCTGAGTTTCTAGATGAAAATGCAAGAAAAAAACGTGCTTTGCTGCGAGAAAAAATATTTCAGGCTGGAAAAAAAGCGAAATATACAATAATAAGTTGTAGACGGTAAATTATTGTATACCGGTGACGGTTCAAACCGAAACGATCACGACCAGAAAACAGACCTTACTCAGAAAACATACCCTTGACATAAATCTATTACACGGCCACATTCACACATAAAAATATTCCTTTCGTAAGCCAAACACACAATTAAGAATACTATTTTTAAACACGAACACAAAATATTATCTGCATTACCAAGTCCTGGTTTTTAAAAGAAAACTGGAAATCAATAGCGTCAGAGCATCATGACATCACAGATTTTACGTATATGAATATATATGAAAAATATGTGCAGTGGAATTACTAAATGATAATGTGTAATAATTGTTATGAACTTAAATATACATGAGGAGGAACTATTTAATTGTGGATAAAATTTTACCAGAATAAACAACAGATACCTAAAATATGATATAATAATTGGAGGTGTCTCTACCATAAACGTATTACATAAAAATACAAATACAAACAAATTTCTGAATGTTACGCCACAATACAAATTTGAATCAACATATAAATTCTACATGTTTGGCCTTAATTTTTACTCATTTTAATAATAAAAATATCTATACAAATGTTAAAAGCTTGGATTTTCAGACCACAGTGGAACAATGATACAAATATAATTACCACAAAACAAAAAACAAGCTGTATGGCATGCCACTACATCATAAGTGTCGTAACTTTAAATAATAACATTACAAAAAACTACGATGTGTACAATTATAAAATATTATCTATTTCACACGAACCTACACCAAAATGTAAAGAAAACAAAATATAAAAGCATTACCTTGCTTTTGGCATTTAAAGTTTTGTCAAAATAAACAACTTACACAAGTATTATCGGCGACCCACGTCCAAGATTTGTATAAAAAAATCTTGGACATGGGTCGCCAATAATCCCCCTCATTTTTAGTGTTAAGAAAAAGATTTATACACACGCATGTTCATGTAAATCTTTGTATATATTCAAACATAACTTGGATTTTTTCCTTATTCAAGTGGAAAGCAGACTGGTTGATATCACATGAATCGTATCTCAAGTCTCTTCAAAACGGCCCTGTTTTTGCCTTAAATAATAATCACTCAAGAGAAAATAACTCACCTCTTCAGTAAACTAATACAAACAATACACAATTCAATAATAGTAATAAAATGAATAAATGAATACTTTGCTGCCAAACACATAATCTTTTAACTGCCAATCCTTTAGAAGCTTATCGATAGAAAACCCTATGCAAAAAGTAAAAGATTATAATCTTTATTTCAATTGCTTACGCTTTCAATATTTTCAAGTAATGTGAATTTGCCCCTTGTAAATATTATAAAATAAAGTATAACATACTTTTACATCTAGAAAATCACAAAACCAAATCCAATTTTAATCCAATGTTTTCTGCTATAACTTCTGCTTCGTCTATTACGTCAAATGTTGCGCTATCAGCCAATTACCTGCAGCTTGCTACTTGTGTATGTTTTACTGACCACAGCAGTAATGAACTAGACCAGCCTGACAGGTAAGAAGTACACTGCTCACCTATTACTAGACAACGGTAGTGCAGCAAATATTGTGACGTGGAGTTTAGCGCAGAAACTGGGCTTGTCACTCCGCAGTACGAGCGCCAAGGTAAGGGATATTAATAATCACATAATAACTTTGTCGCCTTACCATGGAAGTCTTTATGCTATACATTGGCGGTAGATATTGAGAGTCATGTTTTACCTGAAATTCAAAATACAAAGGTCCTACCATCGTTCGTACCCGCAAACACGTCCGAACTCCTTCAGGTCTTAAACTAGCAGATGCTAACTTCAACGTTCTGTTGGACGTAGATATCCCGGTAGGGACTGAATATCTAAGTTCCTGTTTCAATAATATCGTTCTTATACATGTCGTCTGAAATATAATATATAACACGTCATGCTATTGAAGGATGCGAAAATCCTTCAATAGCATGACGTATTCTTAGCGTAAAAAGTTACCCAGCGTTACCTAGGTTCCTCATGCACATGAGTATTCGGGTGAGTACGGTAAAACACCTTGATTACATAAGAATCACATAATTTATCCTCCCAGTTACCAATTTTGGTAATATAATTTATTTATTTATTTATTTATTTATACATCATGCACTTTATGTACATAGGCGGACTTAATGCCTAAGGCATTCTCTACCAGTCAACCTTTGGGTGATGCAGAGAAAATAGGAAGTAGGTGCGTTTCAGGTGTTGAATAGAAGAAATAGACACAAACTTTCATATACTAAAATTAATACAAATACATAAATACATACATATACATACTTAAGTTGATGTAAGTCTATATACATACATATAATCACTTTTAAACATACAAAACTATTAAACCACAGATGTTCTGCAGAACGCATTGTAGTCGCATGAGATGAGAACGATGTTTAAGAAATAATAAATATCACCACATGCGCTTGGATGCTTTACATCATTTTATTATATTTTCCAGTTGTAGGAAAACTCACAGATACAAATCAGATCGAAGAATCCCATTTTTTATTGTCGATGCCAAACAAGTGTCCAAACCATTTGAAAAGAAAATCATTTTACAGAGCGCCAATATTTTATATTACGTCAGAACGCATGTAATTCACTCTAAATAGGTTTTATTTGCCAGAAGCGCCAACTATAACAAAATAACATGATTGATTAATACGTTTTACAAATAAAATAAATTTGTTTTTAACTAATACCCTAAAATATTAATCATGTTTTACATCGTAAATACTAATCACGATTAATCTTACTTCACATGATAAAGTACAATTTTATACAAGGCTGTATCTACGTAAACTTCTTGTCGTTGCTTGCAAGTTGACACAAAAAATCATCTCCACTCGCTGACATTAAAGAAATAGAGCAAGAAATGTGTGTGAGTCAAAACGACTTAGATTACTATTCAAGGATTAACACATTAAAAATTACAGTATCGTTTACAAATCTTATTACTCATTTTCTTAAAATATTTCAGCTTAAGATACTTCATCTGGAAAACCAATGCTCTCTTTGTTGCTCCTTTACAAATTACAAAATGATCCAAATTAAAACCACACTTATTTCAACGGCCTGTGAAAGTGGTTACTGACTTCTTAATTAGCTTGTGTTAAATGAATACTACTTAAACCTGATTGCGTAGATGGCAGAAATCTTAATACTAAATATTTTATTGCACTCCATATCGTTACAAAGATGTTACATTATGTTTCACCAGCACATAGACTTCTACCTATAAACTAATACATTAACCTAACGAAGTGAAGGGTTTTGATAAGGACGTAGAATCATAAATTGAGAAAACAAATAAAAAATATCGTGTTTAAGTACGCCGTATGTCATTTTATATTATTTTTACTAACATTTACGATACTATTTATGTTTCGTGGACTATTGTTGCTGAATTGTGAAAATATATGAGATACCTATCAACGAGAAAACCCTTCAAGATTTATTATGTCAGAAATAAAATTGATATTTTGTATTTGAAACAAGATGAGTTACTTTTTCCAATTTTATTTGGGGCCATCGCAATGTGTATGTTGTGTAAGCAATAATACGAGTACCCAAGGACAACGAAGATACGAAAAGGTGATGATTAACTGCACGGTTGACCTAGTGGTTTAAGCGGTCGCCACGTAGCCCTCCACTGCCCTGAGTGTTGTGGGTTCAGCACTTTGTGGGATGGGACACATGGGACAACAATTTATGTGATCAACAATTTGTTATTCTGAGTCTGAGTGTTCTTTGTTTTCGTGTTCTGGATGTTTATAAAGTCTGCTGCGATACAGGATTTATTACTAACTCGGGCTTTGTCTGTTTTTTTAAATGGTAAAAAAAAATATAGAACGAAACAAACACGTTTAGTAACTTACAAGTTCACAAAAAGTAGGTTTAACCTTTTACATCAAGGTATGACATTCATTAGAAATGAAAACACTTAAGGGAATTAGTTGAAGATGATAAGATAATATTGCTTGCAGAAACTCAGTTAACTACTGCGTGGAATTTCATGAAATTGTTTGGTTATAATGTTCTAAGTAGTTGATTAATAATTGAAATATATTCAATAAAGCATTTAGATCTGGGTATTGTTGAACGTATTGTCTACAATAATAGTCCAAGTGTACTTGAACTTGATATTTTAATTAACTCTGTGAATATGATACCAGCTTAGACAAAAGATGGTAAAAAAATTGATCAACCATGACTATAATTAATACCCATGTTCCAAACAAGAATTAATTTCCAACCTGTAGATACAACAGTTTTAATGTCAAATATCCTGTAAATTAGACTTTACTTTGGACTGAAATGTGTTCTAGTAGAGGTTATTGCTTAATAACATTTGAATGTATTCGCCGCGTCGATTTAATTGTCAAGTGATAACAGCTTCCTTCGTTCACTAATGTATAACATTTTAGCAAGTTTTACTACTGGGTTTTTGATGACAAAATCATTTAACCATATCTTAACACTAGTCACCTGTTTTCTTCTTTTGTCTCTAAACATCATCTTTTCAAAATGTTTTGTTTTAGTAGTAATTTTTTAACTTACTCACAGTTTAAAATTATATTATATTTAGTTGTATAAGGGTACGTCACTTATGTGTAGTCATCATAGAATTTCATTTGTTAATTCTTGCCGCATCATGAAATTTTAAAAATTTCATACTGAGAAGTTAAATGTCTATTTTCTTCTTACTTGTTTTAAATCTCTACATATTTGAATTCAATAATTAAATAAAATCTGGCTCATAAAAGTTTCAAGGTGAAACTTATTATTATTGCATAGAGTGGGCCAAAAATGCGTTAACATTTGAATCTAACATGCCGCACAAATATATTACGGGAGTTCTTGGGACCGATGCTACTGAAATTTGTTGATTACAATGGTAACATATGGTTTCAACAAGATGGAGCCATTTGTCACACATCCAATGAGTCCCTGCTGGTGGTCAAAGACATGTTTCCGGAAAGGCTGCTTTCGGAATGAGGTGATATTTCATGGCCACCCCAGATGCCCAGATCTATTCCCAGTAAACTTCTTTTTATGGGGTTATTAAAAAATTGTGTCTACACCAATAAACTTTCAACATCAACTTAAAGAAAAAACCAGCGAAGAGATGTTGACGATCTCCCGGTCTCTTGGCCGACGAGTATTTAAAAATTTCAGTCCTCGCTTAGAAGAGTGCAAACGTCGAACTGGTGGTCATTTAGACCATGTAATTTTTAAAAAATGAATTTCAGCTAATCAGCTTTCTTGTCAATGAAGAATTTTTATAATATATCAAATGGTTTTTCTACACTATTTTTTCAAATGTTAACTAATTCGTCGCCCACCTCATATTTGGCAAACTACAGTACGTATAATAAATCAGTAAAAAATTGATATTTCTAATTTTATAAAATATGGCAAGAAATATTGATATAACAAAACGGTACGCTAGTAGGCGCTAGTGATACTGACACTAATTGAGAAATTAATACTGATTTATAAGTGATGTATGCTGGATTAGATATAATTAATTTGTAGTAACTGATGAAGTTAAATTGACCACCTGTTTGATTTTACAATAACCATGATTTATTTTTATTTCACATATGTATATATACCTGAAATCACACCTGTTTTCCTGAAAGGGGTAGACAGAGGCACATTTAACGTCTACTTTTTGCCAGTGTATTGGTCCTGGTTTTGTTTACCAGAGCCTCGTCCGTCGATCAACAGGCGCACCATTTGCAGGTTGGCTTGGACCCTAAGCTCTTGGTGGGAACCATATGCACCCTCCTATAGTTATAAAGTTCTAAATATTCAAAATGGCATGTAAGCGTACCACTTCCCTATAGTTATTTGTTAAATCTGTAATTTATTAAAAAATATAAATCACTAAAATAGGAAAATAAGAAACATAAGCAAAGTATAGCAATACACTCTGTTTTACTTTTAATTTTCTTTGTTGTTTCAAAAATCTTCTTAAAATAAAATGGGGAAATAAACTGAACAGAAAATAATTAAATAATTTTTTTACATATTTTTATTTATCTGGTACATCAGAATAAAAAATGTCGATTTGGTTGTTTTGAGAAAAAGTAAGTAAAACAGTAAATATAAGGTCGTATTTCCTGCATTAGTACTTACGTCGTACATACATACATACATAATCAATTCTAGACGTGAAGTTGTGTATTTGCTTTGATCAAAGGTAAGGATATAACTAAAAAAATCGTAGCTAAGTATACTATGCAATAATATCGTGTTATAAATGAGTGTCTCTCTATATATGTTATTCTTGGTTCCCACTTTCCACGAAAAATGCTATTGTAACTACGTTTATTACATACTTGGTCTAGTGGTTAGGTCATTGGTCCAGCGGTTAGCGCACATGGCTAACAATCAAGAGGCATCGGATTCGATTCCCAGGTTGGATTGTAATAATGTTATTGAATTTTTCTGATTACAGAAATGAAATGATTTAGGAAGTTGGTGTTCTTAACCACTGTACCTCGAAGAGCACATAAAGCTATCGATCCTGCGCCTGATCTCTCCCCAATTGTGCAGGATAATCGTCCCACCAGATTGTGAGAGTGAGGGAACAGAGCGGGTAACTGTGTTTACACACACCCACAAGTGTGTGTGTGTGTGTGTAAACTACAATATATCCTGCGTATTCTCTATTGAGATTGGCCGCCGTCACCGAAATCAGCTAGTAGTATAATCATCATCATCGTGTACTTGTACATCACACATAAAAGCATACATGTAACGTAAAGTAAACTTTCGAGATCTTTTAACACCACCATGTTGGTTATACGTTAATATAGGTTAAACAAAAAAGTAATTTAAAAAGTCTTGAAATAAACCCCAACATTTCCTTTTTGATTTAATTTTCTGTTTACAATTTCAAATAAAACCTTGCCAGTAGATAAATCAATCTTCAGTCATTCTTTTCGCGCGTCTTTCTCCCTAGAGGTATAGATAATAATAATATTTTTTTGAAATTTCAACGGTGCCATGCTATTGTATAAGAGACAATACACAATTATCATTTTTCGTGAAGAAAATTCTATAAATTCTTAATGGTATTATTCTAGTTGATTAAAAATTACTTAAAATTCTGCTGTATTTTATCGAAAAAAAAAATACTGGTAGGAAAAAGTCATTTACTTATGACATTATAATGAAACTAAATATATATAATATTTAGACTTTTAGATGTGGAGGGAATGGGTGTCATGTCTCTCTGATACAAAGGGAATCCCAGGGGATCCTCCGACCAGGTTAGGTCATCATGCCTGGCGGACTGCGACACCACGATTGATGTTGGGATGTTGTGAGCTAATCGCCACCAGAATCTCTATTTCGCGATACAGGATTAGTAGTAGTTGCATAGTTCATTTTACTTCGTAGTTCGACGTGTCTTCGCTGTTTTCGCGTCTGTATGGCGCTGTAGTATGTTTTTCTGTTTACACTGTATGTGAAAGTCGCCACATCACTCCCCTCCAAGACCAGAGGTTGATGTACTTATGAGTCAGCTATCTACGTTTTGTTGTGGAGCGTACCAGGGCCAGGAGTGAGCAATACCAGTGAGTTAGAACTGAGTGCTGCAAGTTCTAGTGAGTCGGAACCGAATGCCACTAGTCCCAATTAGTCGAGGCTGCAATCTGTAGATCCCAGTGAGCCGAGATTGTATGTGGGGCGGTACTGCGGTGAAGTCCCTAATGAGTCGGTTGCTAGTAGTAAAGGTCATAGTGGCTGGCTGCTGCGTAGACAGGAGAGAGCTCACTTACGTGGGCCGTAAGTGCAGCGTGTTGTGCCTAGACACTGATGAGGTCGTAGGGTAATCAGGCTGGAGCGGTCGCTACCTGCATGTGATATTCCTATTGAGGCCGAGGTTGCTCGCTGGTTGAGACTTGATTACCGCTCATAGCTGTGGGAGCGACGCTGCTGATTTGCTTCTTTGAAAGCTGCTTTCGATCACGTCGGGGTCACCACTGTGGAGGGAGAAGTGTCAAGCCCCTCAGACACAAAAGCAGGATCCTCTGACCAGACGAGGTGTTCATATCTGGCGGGCTGCGACCCCGTGGTTGATGTTGGGATGTCGTACATATGCTAATCGCCTCGAGAATCTATTTCACGATACAAGATATGTAGTTGTATCGTAGTTCTTTATACTCCGTAGTTCGATGTGTCTTCGCTGTCTTCGCATCTGTATGGTGCTGTAGCATGTTTTTCTATTTTCGCTGTATATGGAAGTCACTACAAAGACATAACTTTATAAATCAAATTATAAAATGTACCTATCTACAATTATCTGACCTCAATACTACTAAATACTAGAAACGGTTTAGTAACCTCAAAGATAGGTATGAAAACTCTTTATCTTACAATAGAGCCGAATTTATGGTTTTAGTTTTATGGTTTTGGTAGTATGCAAACTCATACGTCTATCTGCCGCAAGGTTTAACACAGAATAGTGGTTTTAAGGACAACTAGTTAAATCTATGTACAAGTTGATTGCTTAAAAAGATCAGGAGACAAAGTATTATACATGTATTGTTATACATTATATAATATAATAATATTATACAATATATATATTATACTGATGTTGGTAAGACCTTTATAAGGTGGTCCGACGGCATAGTGAAGTCGTTGGATGTGGGCAGTACAGAACCACACATGTCAGACCGCCTCAAGGAGGGTATGGCTGAGACGCCCAGCTCTCACCCTTAACCTCCCTGAGGCGGTCTGACATGTGCTTGGCGTCCGGACCCTTTCTGAGTGCTAGAAGAGCGGGAAGCTGGTCCTGTTGAGCAAGCCGGGACGTGCTGCCGATTCGGATGCGGTTTTTATGCCCATCGTGTTGCTGGACGAGGCGGGTAAATTACTTGAGAGGATACTCTCTATCTGCATCGTCCAGCACCACTGTGAGGTAGGCCCCGGTCTGTCGGACCCCTAATTTCGTCTTGGAGCGGGGTGTTCAACGATTGATGCTGTGTTGCGCCTGAAGTCTGTGACCGAAGAGGCGGTGAGCTGTGGTGGCGTGCTATTTGCGGTGTGTGTAGGTTGTTGAACCTCCTGACTTGATGAAAATGATTCTCCAAAAAACCCATCAATGCCACCGTGTAACTGTCCAAAACGTGTACTCACAGTTGTGGACAATTTATCAAACATTATGTTCAAAAATAAAAAGATCATTTCGAGACAGAACCTCAATCCCCGAAGTACATTTGTCATGGCTAAGACAGGATTCAACAGCCGTACCCTCAATTAATATTCTGTAAACAATAGTCATGATTGCCTGACATGAGTATCCGTGATCCTTCGTTTGTTTTGGTATCTTTTAAGCAACAACTCCCTCACGTTTGAATAATTCCTTTCGTAAGCGTCTTACCTGCTACACTGGACATCAAATAACCTACCTTTTGTGGATCTATTACGTCCGCACAATGATGCACCAAACTGTCAAATAATACAATGAAGCTAATTCATCTGTTCAAAGTACCGTCATAGTTCGGTGCGTCAGCTATTTTGCCAACAACCCGAAAGCAGCGCCTACCTTCAACGTTTCGAATGCCTCGAATATCTGGTCAGAATATTCCATGCAGTGGTCGTACCTCTTCTCCGTAGATTTAATTGTCTTGGTATCCAACGTACACGCTAGCGTACGGTGCTAGGCCCTTTCCACTTCCTTAAGCCTCCCAGTTGTACAGCCCGATAAAGCAAAGAAGTAACGCAATCAATCCTTTTAATTAAAGCAATGGTTGAAGAAAACAATATCAAATTATTTGCGATCACAGCGTTATATTCCATAATGGATATTATTATTTAACACAAGGTTAACTAAAAAACAACAATAAAAGAATATTTACCACTGAATATAGTTTTATTTAAACTAACAACCGTAAGCCGAATTATCTACGTGACGGGAGACTATTTCTATAGTAACAACATATTTCTAGATATATAAACACAAAAACGTAAGACGCATTAATCAACGACAAAAATATCACTAACAAATAACCATTAAAACAACACAATATTTAATCAATAATACCTGATTTCGTGGAATTACGCTCTGCTTTTTATATAACTACGTTCTGCTATTAGAAACTGTTCCGTAGGAAACTGCACTCTGCTACCAGAAAAAGTATCGGAAACCACGATCTAGTACCAGAAAACCTGTGATATTTAGTTTATGTTAAGAGCTCACTTGATTATTTTTGCTGTGGACCGATGGTTGTGGCATCAACACGGTGCTATTTGAATGTATGTAAGTGTTTGGAAGGGTGAGTACAAGATTGAACGAGAGTGAATTTCTGGGACCCCAATTTCACTCGAACAATCCAAATCTCCTTGGTGTAATAAGAGAGTTATAACCTCCCCATCATTATCAAGCACTAGTAATAATTATTCAAATTTTATTAAACCAATAACCTATAGCTTTTACAAGGTGTTACTTTGTTACGTCACTCTTATTAAATTACTCAGGATAATGAAACGAATATTTTACCATTGTGTACATATAATCAGCCTCAAAGCTTTCACTCGAACTCTTAAATAAACACTACGTGGTTTAATGTTCCTTGAGAACATTAAAGTTTTACGTCGTACTCTGCTCTACCTAACAATCTACGCCTGTGCTCTCACAGAACATTGCGTATATAATCACAGGAAACGCGAGTGAATTAAAATTTACATAATAGTATAACTGTAGGGTTCTTACGCGTTAAAAATTACGTGTGGAAATTTCATTAGTTATCCTACGGTTTGGTATATATTGCATGTGATAAATAGGACCACGTTGTGCGGCAAAGGTCGAATGCTGAAGCTAGCGTAAATTACAGTATTGAAACGAAAAATGGTCTGACTTTATAATTTTTCCAAAAAAATACATGGTTTCGTGAATGCACTTAGGAATTTTGTCTTAATCACAAATATATAAAAGATACAGATAACTTGTACAGTTAAATGACTATGTAAATTAGGTAGTCAAACAATTAGAGTTTTATTTTTATGAATTGAATAAGACACAATTAGCAATACTAATATTATATAAAAAGTTTCAAATATAAATTGCTGTCAGAAAACTAGACACGTGTGACAAGCATCAAATATGATTTCGAAAATATTTAACTCTTTCGGTCTGTCCATATTATTTTTGCATTTAAACCTTAGCACGCTAACATGGATGTTAACGTGCTATTTTGATACACAAATTAATTCAATATTTATACAATGAACTAACCCCTAACTAGAAACAACATTTTTTTATACACAAGGGAATATGTGTGAAAATATCATACCAAAGTAACCGTATGATGAGAAACAAGTACACTAACGAATTGATTCAGCGAGTTATGAATAGGAGAGAGGGCCATGTTCATAAGTATCTATGTCAATTTTTTTTTTAAAAACTATAAAAGTGTTGCGCTGCATTGCGTCTATGACTTACAAGACACTCAACACTATGTTAACTTCTTTAATGTTAGTATTGTTATAATTATATACTACGCATTTTATAGACGGTTACATGTTTTATTTTAATAATTTACGGATAATAATATGTATTTGTTTTAATCAAATTGTTTTAAATACACAAATCAAAGAAACAGGCGTCGAACTTTGTTAACAAAGTTGAATTCTCCAAATATATACAAAATGTTTTTACTTCAGTCAAAAACGTTTTCGGACTACAAATTTAAATATCATATTTTGATTAACAAGTACTAAATCATTGTTTTCTTTTCAAAATATTGTGTAAAGAAATAGATATTACATTAACATCATTTATATACAAAAAGCGGATACTAGAGGTAAATTGAGTTATCAGAGTTTCTTGAAAACAAAAAAAAAGGTACCTAGTTTAAAGACATCTGCGAATAATTGATAAAATTTTATACTATTTTATAGTTATAACACTCGATTCTTTGACGAAGAAGCTATTTTTAGCATTTTTTTAGTATTTCCTCTTAAAGTCAACACAATATCGGAATGAAATAATAAAACGTTCTAGAATTTATTTGGAAGCTTACCATCTTTGGTCCCAAGGGTTACCGAATACCCGATTCCTACTCGAGTTAACAATGACCATGCTTAGTAGCTTTAATAATATTTATTTGTAAGATATGGAAATAAATGGCATGTACAAAATATTTACTTGCCAAAGTATCTTTCATTTGTGGCAAATCTATAAGGATAGAATTTGTTTTGTTAGTGGTAAAAATCTAGAGCTCTAAATGTAATAGGCCGCCATAGTGTGGGTCACCATACTGCATTATGAGCATTCGAAATGAGCATGGTGATCACAAGTTTTAGATTCTATGCATACTTTGCATCAAGCAGAGTAGAGTCACTTTGGTAAGCTATTAAAAACATAAAAAAAACAAAAAAAATGTATGTAACGTAGAATATAATCATGTACATTTTTAAATATGTAAAATGTTGTCTTACAAATAAAAACAACGAAAATAAGAAAAATTTTAAAAACCTCAAAAAAAGTTGTTATGGAGAATCAAATTAAATGAATTTCATTGTAAAAACGTGGGGTGCTTAATATCAATTGTTTTAAATATTTTAATGGCAAATGTTGGTAGAAGACGTTTTATGAGTTATTTCGTAATCTAATAATTTTTATCATCTTATGCATCACCGTTTCATGAAACTTTTCATGAAGTTCTTCTATCTGAATATTGTCCAGAGATCCGCCGCGACCGAGTGTTACATAAGTTTGTTCAACACAAACTGTCGAAAGCCTAAATGCATGATCAACTGTGCAGCCTTGTGTACTTCCCAATCATAATCAATGCCAATTTTCGTCTTTCAGCGGCATCGTAGCTATATTTTGCAGGAAACTGTATCGACATTGGTTTAATTACCTGTATAACATTTGTTACAAAAGTGAAAATCAAATTCAAAGATTCCGTTACATAGATACATCCCAAGCTAATAAATGTTATAAAAATCTTTAATTCTGAGGTTCCTGGTAAGGATAACATAACTAACTATACAAATTACTGCATTGTCGTCAGTCTTTGATTATTATGTATAATTTCAATCGCTCCATCGTATTTAAAGGAGTAAAAATTATATTCAAAGATTCCGTAACATAGATACACAGATGTATACCGAGATAATGAGAGTGTGCTATTTAAAAAAATAGGATTCTAATAGTACAATTTTAAATGGCAACATAATATTGTAATATTTAAAGACTTATTAGAGTACAGATTTGTGTTATTACGTGCACAGAATACCTATATTATAGTTCACACAGTATACATACTTATTTCACAGCTGCATATTTAATATGAGTTGGAGGTTCATTGTAAAGTTGTGGTAACATAAACAATTACTTCTTGAATAGGTATGAGCTGAAATTCATCTTGAGGTTAGCAACCCAAACAGTAAGAAATATTACGCTTTCAGCCGAACACCTTTATGGTGTACCTATGTTTTATTGTTTCCAATGAAATGTTTTGAATTTAAATTTATTGTATGCTGGCTGCCTCCCGCGACGTCGTCTGCGTGAAGGCTCTACAGCACCAAACAGACTTAAGATGCCAGTGTCACTCTAGCATTATAATTAAACAACTTTTGTTGCAATAGCATTAAAATATAAGTATACGTTTTTTTTTGCAAGCGAAGCAAGTGAAGAGAGTTATATGGGAATCCTGCTGAGTTCAGTCATAAGATGTGACTGAAGGAAATAGAGAAAATAATGTAGTAATATATTCCAGTATACAAAAGAGTAAAAATACGTACAAAAATATCACCTTACAAAATTTGCGTCGTTAGACTACACACTCACAGAATGCATAAATAAAAAAGATTCACAGCTCCTCTCCCGTAGGTTATAGCATGATGATGTGTAGCCTATATGTTGACTCGACCTGTAAGTAATATTCCTGCAAAATTTGAAGTAAATCCATGCAGTACTTTTTGAGTTTAGCTCGGATATACATACAGACAAACAGACAAAACTTCAAAAAACTATATTTTTGGCTTCGATATCGATTGCAGATCACGCCCCAAGTATTATTTTAAACAAAAATATTCAATGTACAGTTTGGACTTTTACTACGATTTTATTATATGTATAGATTTGACTTTCGTCAGGCTACAATATATATACTTGCAGGTCCTGGAGGATCATGTTCTACTACTTAATTTAAGCTAAGATAGTAATTCATATGACTGATTATAAAACTTTCGAACTTTTGTACTTCAAGGGATACTCTAAGCCTAGGAAAATCCATTTTTTTTTACTTCTGTCAACAATAATAATATATTGGAGGCAGAAACATTATTACAGTTTATTATTTATTGGTTTATTAAATTTTTAAATACTCTCACTTGAGACTAGGCGACTTTCAACAGAATCTTATAGGAGTGTGATCAATAACTATAGGCAAATTGATACACTTTTAATTAACAAATGTCTCAATATATACTATGACATTTAATTTTTATTTGTGGATACGAACTGAAAAAGAATAATTTTAAAATATTTGCCTAGTTTTGAAAAATTTTAAGTTTTTTCGTTTGAGAGACTATGTTACGCGATAAAAAAGATGTTGTTTATGTTCTAGCTAGCCTCCCTAGTTCACGATCTGTAGAACAACAAAAATCGTATGGATAATACCGAAAGTTTTGCAAATACACACTGATGTATTTATTTACATAATGTCTAGGTTACTAGGTTACTAGGTAATTTGAGACATTCCTTTGACATATTACGTCTGAGATTAATTCCTTTTCCCGAAAAAACATAAACTTAGCTAACTATGGCAGCTTTAAATTGAATCTAAATATACATATAACTAAATATACTTATCTAAATTTCAAAATAAGAGAGGGTTCTATATGTCTGTATAACATACAAATATATATTTGTAACTCTTATACTTAGTAGCCTAGACTTAAGATATATTAACATATCTGTATACATTTGCAAAGTTTACGGTTTTACCCATATAATTCTTATTGTTTGTGATCTAATCTGAACTAATCTGAACGTAATAAGCTTTGCAAACATCCTGCAATATTTTTTTAAATTACTGTTGTGTCCATCAAAGATAAAAGAAAATATAGATATTAAGTGCAATTCTGCAGATATAAACGTTCAAGAGTGTAGTCCCTAAAACAAAGTAGACCTCAACGGCTGCAGTCGATAAGAGCGATAGAAACGTCCTTGCAAACTTTGAAGACTTCTTAGAGTATTTCATTTGGTCGATAAAGCCGTGAAATCTCAACGGTCCTAGACTGAAAGTTTCATACATCTGATATTCCAAACAGCCATGTGCGGATTGGCACCGCCCCATTGCCTCCTTAGCTGTCAACACAGTAAATCCTCACAAACCAATTGAACCCCCCCAAAAAAAATGACAAAGAAAAGTAGAAAAAGAGTATCTACAGCGGCATCCTCTTCCACGTATATGGACTTCTGCAATATCAGGGGACTTCACTCCAACCTGAACGCAGTCCACCTTCATCTGGAGATTGCGCAGCCGACCCTCTTATTTCTTACGGAGACACAGATATCCTGCCCGGCCGATACATCATACCTACACTACCCCGGCTACAAACTCGAACATAAATTCCTGAGACGTGCCGGTGTATGCATGTACATCCGGGAAGATATCTGCTGTCGCCGTCTTCATTTTTATGAAGACAGGGACCTGTCAGTAATGTGGATGCGCGTAGACTACGGAGGTCAGACTCGAATCTATGCGTGCCTATACAGGTCTCATAGCGGCGAGAGGGAGACTAGAACACTCTTTGAGCACCTGCAAGTGACGAGTGACAAAGTTCTTGAGCAGTACCCCCGTGCTGAGTTGGTGATTTTAGGAGACTTTAATGCCCACCACTGTGAGTGGCTAAACTCTCGATCCACCGACTTTGCGGGAAGGTCTACTCATGAATTTGCTCTGGCCCATGGCCTCTCACAACTGGTACATTCCCCAACAAGAATACCTGATATTGAGAGCCATGCGCACTCTTTGCTGGACCTTCTGCTGACGACGCGTCCGGACGACTACACTATCACAGTGGACGCACCTCTCGGCTCATCCGACCACTGCCTCGTCCGGACCGTAGTCAAATGCGCGCGACATATTCCACCTCGCCCAGCCGATTTGCGCCGCATGTGGCAATATAAATCAGCAGACTGGGATGAATTGCGTGAATTCTACACATCGTACCCGTAGAGGCAGCTTTGTTTCGCGTCAGAAGACCCCGACCCCTGCGCAGCCGCTGTCACTGAGACGATCCTGGTGGGTATGGAGTATTTTATTCCTAACTCATCAGTAGCTGCGGGAAAAAAAAAGCGACCGTGGTTTAACCGGCTCTGCAAGGAAGCCAGACTAGTCAAGCAGACTGCCTACAGGGCTTGGACCACGGCCCATGCTAATAAGGATCCGAACATCTCCGATGTGAGACGCAAACTAAATGCTGCCTCGAGATCCTGCAAAAAGACAATTGCCAGAGCCAAATTCGATTTCATCGGCGGGATTGGTGAGCGACTTACGGGCTACCCCTCTGGGAGTCGTGCCTTTTGGTCTCTTGCTAAGGCGGCCGAGGGAAACTTTTGCCAGTCGACTTTACCACCATTGCGAAATGCCGATGGTAACTTGGCCCACAGTGCCAAAGAGAAAGCCGACCTACTTGGGCAACTCTTTGCCTCAAACTCGACCATGAACGAGGATGGAAGTGCGGTACTGCCTACTAACCCGCCGTGCCAATACTCTTTGCCGGAAATACACATTTCGCAAAGAGAAGTGCGGCGGGAACTAAACTGTCTAGACGTTCATAAGTCGAGTGGGCCAGACGGTATACCTGCAGTGGTACTCAAGCAGTGTGCTCCTGAATTGTGCCCTGTACTAACGCGACTTTTCGCGCTTTCCTACCGCAAAAGGCAAGTGCCGTCTTCGTGGAAGACTGCCCATGTGCATCCAGTGCCAAAAAAGGGTGATAGATCGGACCCATCGAATTACAGGCCTATAGCTATAACTTCCCTTCTCTCTAAGGTGATGGAGCGTGTAATCAACACACGGCTCCTCAGTTACCTAGAGGAGCACGATTTGATCAGCGACCGCCAGTATGGTTTCCGCCGCGGTCGCTCAACTGGTGATCTTCTAGTGTATCTCACTCACCGGTGGGCTTCAGCCATTGAGAGTCAAGGTGAGGCTTTGGCAGTTTGCCTGGATATAGCAAAGGCGTTCGATCAGGTCTGGCACAGGGGTCTTCTATCGAAGTTACCATCCTACGGCCTGCCCGAGGGTTTGTGCAAGTGGGTGGCTAGCTTTTTGTCCGGCAGACGCATAAAAGCCGTCGTCGACGGTAGCTGTTCCGAATGCATGGACATAAACGCTGGTGTCCCGCAAGGCTCCGTGCTATCTCCAACGCTGTTCTTGCTGCATATCAATGATATGCTGTCCACGGATAGTATCCATTGTTATGCGGACGACAGTACTGGAGATGCGTATTACACGGGCCGAGCTAACATCCCTCGTACCGTTGTAGTAGAAAGTCGCGAACAACTTGTGTCTCAAATCAAGAGCACCTTACACAGAGTCTCCGATTGGGGTCGGGATAACCTGGTCCAATTTAACCCCTCTAAGACACAAGTCTGTGCATTTACCGCTAAGAAAACCCCGTTCACTGTGGTTCCACAATTCCAGAATACACCCCTTACCATCTCACAGAGTATTGGAATCCTCGGTGTCGACATCTTCAGTGACGTCCAATTTCGAGCTCATTTGGAAGAGAAGGTCAAGCTGGCATCAAAAAAGCTTGGTGTTCTGAATAGAGCGAAGCGATACTTCACACCGTCACTAAGGCTACTACTTTACAAAACACAAGTCCGATCTTACATGGAGTATTGCTGTCATCTCTGGGCGGGAGCACCGAAGTATCAGCTTGAGCCTTTCGATTCAGTTCAGAGACGTGCTGTGAGAATAGTCGACGATCCTGATCTCACAGGCGGTATCGAGCCACTAAATCTTAGGAGAGGCTTTGCCTCCTTGTGTGTGCTCTATCGTCTCTACAATGGGCTGTGTTCTGAAGAATTGTTTGATATGATGCCCACAGCCACTTTCTACCATCGCACCGCTCGCCATCGTCAGGGAGCTCATCTACATACATTGGAACCTAAATGGTCGCCCACAGTGCGGTTTCAGAGAAATTTTCTCCCGCGAACAATCCCGTTATGGAATGAGCTCCCTGCCGAGGTTTTCCCTGGAAACTACAGTATGGGGCTCTTCAAGAAGGGGGTAAATAGGTCTTTAAAGGGTCGGCAACGTGCACGTGATGCCCCTGGTGCCGCAGGCGTCCATAGGCTGCGGTAACCGCTTACCATCAGGCGGGCCGTATGCTTGTTTGCCACCGTCGTGGTATAAAAAAAAAAAAAAAAGAAACAGTGTGGGTGACAGGACGGAACCTTGAGGTGCACCAGCATTAACCTGCTATAAATTGAAGGTGGCGCCATTGCAGAGGACTCTAATGCAGCGCTTGTGCCGAAATGCGGCCACACAGTTGCAGAGTTTGGGGACCAAGCCGAATGACAGAAATTTGGAGAGGAATGAACGGTGCCAGGCCCTTTCGAAAATCTTAGCCATATCGAGGTTAATAGCCAAGGAATCCCCATGGCTATGTACAGCCTCACACCAAAGGTGTGTAAAGAATGCTAGAAGATCACCCGTGGATCGGTTCGGTGTGAAGCGGTATTGCTGATCATTTGACAACGAGTAATCCTTCAGGTGACGGACTAGTTGATAGATCTGTTACGAAACTTAAGGTGGCAGACCAAATTCCACACGAGCGAAACCACGGGTAAAAGTTAGTAATTAATGAAAACAGAATTTCTCTTTTCTCCTTACTTCGTGTATCCACGAAATGGCTTCAAGAGCAGACTTGTATGATATACAATAGTGCTTGTTGACACAAACATGTGTAATTTATTATACGAGGGTTTAGGGACGAGTTAATTGCGTATTCAAGCAAACAAGTCTGTAGGTCTTATAACTTGGATATGTCGTCGCTTATGTAGGAACATTTCGAATAACAAAATGGAATTAGTTTTAATAAGTGAGAGTTTAGCGGAGAGCTTGAATACTACTGAGCTAATAAGAAGATAATATGTTAAGATACATTGACATATTTGAACTAAGTAGCTACCTACTTTAATTTTTAATATTAAAAGAGGTATGAAAGTAAGTATACAGTAGTATATGTAAATACGAAAAATACATTTTGAAAGTATCACTAACTTTTTAGTTATATTAGAATAAGTACTGTACTGTTTTATTCTTCTACAAACGGCGAAGACGAAATGTAACATATGCAAAATATACTGTCGCCCTGAAAACCTTGTTATATTTTGTTTTATTTAAAAACTTCATAAAGAGTTACCTTATAAAAAAATCATCATGTATTATGTTGAACCAATTATCTTATATAGAAGACAATTATTTCATACAAAACTAAGAGGCCCATTAACCCAGTACCTAATCTAGAACGTTAACTAAGCACTTACATTATGTAAGCCGGCTTATAAAGTGGAACTCTGTTATTTTACTGAATAAAGAGAGTTACATTATGATACTAACTCATATTTAATCCTCAAATGGACTCGGAGATGCAGACATTTGATACGACTTAAACAGGTATGTATTGAATGCATTTTTATCATGAGTACTGACTCGTACAAACTTAGAAAGTTCAAACTATGCAAAACCATTAGCGAATATTATTAATTGTCATATAAAGCTTGTACAATCACATACTTTTATATAAAAATATCCATAAAAGAAAGCATGGTGGTGTCAATGGAACAAGGCTCATGGTAAGATCTAACTTATGTTATGGGTATCAGTGCTCTCGCAGATTATACACATTACAGTTACATTTTCACAGAGTGGAATGTCAATGAGGTAGAAGGCTGTACGTATGGTGTAGTGTTTAAGCGGTCACCACGCCGCTCTGTACTGCGCTGCATATTGAGAATTCAAACCCGACATGTGACAACACTTTGTATGATCCGCAAATTGTTGTTCTGGACCTAAATGTTTTTTGTGTCCGTTTCTTGAATATTTGTAAAGTCCCCCACGACGCATAAATATATTCCTTCAGAGGGTGTAATATATTTCAAAAAAAGGGAAAACTAATAAACAGTCTTTATATAAAAAAGGTATTACTTAAAAACTTTTTTTTAGTTTTAGCTTCCTTTGTTGGTAATAGTAGTGTATATAATATACATACGAGTGAGTTTATGTGTGTGTATATGCATGTATGTTTGTAACTGTGTGGATGTGTGATAGTTTGAGTGTAAATATTGGATCGAAAATTTTAGTACAGAACGAGTACTGTAAGAAAATTTACTGTAACTACATTGATTATAGATTTCAACCATTACATTTTGGACAGAGAGTAAATATTGTACTTACTGTATATTGCATATAGGTAACCACCAATTACTGGATAATGACGTCCAGTGAGAGCTGTTTAGATTTTATAACAGGGTCGAATCTATAGCTTCCTTGTTTAGCCTTTTTTTCTGTGCGGGATTCCCCACGGATATCACCATTACGTGGTTATGTCGGGCTCGAACCGACGAAAAACTGCACGCCATATCAGGCATCAATAGCTGGTGAACTAGGTGAACCCTAGTAAGGAAATCCCTTAAAAAATCTTCGTTTAGCCTGGGTTTTTTAAAAGCACAGCCTGCAGTAGACAGCTGTCTTATAGAGAGGACCTCACAAACACTACATACACATAAGGCAGTTCAACAGAATATCTCAAATGTTTAAATGTCATGACTTTTAAGATAGCTTAGGGCAAAAAGCTCGCTCAACTGGAAGTAGGGCTGTTTTGTGCCCTTTTCAATGACAGGTTATAAAGAGGAGCTATGTTCGATTTGCTACCAATTAATTAATGAAAGCTATTCATTGCGCAAATTCACCTTCATTTCAAGTGACAAATAGAATTTTCGGTTTCTTTTTACTAAAAGCCTTCACTATAAATAACAAATCTGTATATGTAAGTAATAGCTCTATAAATCAAATAAAAAAACTTTCATTACCTGAATTACGCGTGCTTAAAAGAAACAATTTAGAATAATAAACGAAATCAAAAATGGAATAAAACAAAAAATACAGACGCTAAGAAAGCTTCAAGACTAACTAATTAAAGTCACTCTTTGACGATTTCTTTTTCCGTCATTTTTTGATTGCCTTTGAACTTTGATATTTAAAGTAATTTCATTATTTCAGCTGCCGTTTTTGTTCAAAATTGTAATATTGAAGACCAGTCGCCTTGATTCGCTTTAATAAAGTCGCTTTAATAAAAACAATTAAAGGTCTCCAAATGTTGCATATTTTTTAATCACAGAATTCGATTTGTAATAAGATGGATATTATAGGAGCGTCTTTGTATCTCTTTATGTTTAATAAAATTATTTTTAATACCAGCTTTGAACACATTTAAGACACCATTAAATGTAAGCGCTTTTAATGTAAGCATTCCAGAGGGAATTTGGCATGCTTATATTGGAAAATGTTCATGTGATAACGGATTAAGACCACGGTGTGTCACCACCTCTATTCATCCCGTGTCTGTCGTAAGAACCGGCTTAGAGAGCAAACTACATTGCGCAACAGCACTACAAAGATAAAAAAAGCTTGACAAAATCTTATATCGATTCTGATCAGCGTAATATAGTAGGACAACACCTCCCTTCTAAAAAGAAGCCTGTATCCAGCAGTGAATGGTTATTTATGATAATGATGATACTGGAAAATGAATTATGGGAAAAGAAAAAATACAAAAAAATGATGAAACTTATTAAAGATGTCATTATTCACATCGCTAACCAGCAGGTTAATTATGCACATGGATGTTACTAGTGTTAAAATGTTCTGACGAAAAGGGAAAACAGACACACACTGCACATATATGTAATGTGAATGTAAATATAATACGATACCTACAATGAAAAAGAAGAAGAAAGAAAGAAAAATAATTTATTGTAATATTCTCAAGAGAATACATAGTTAAATACAATATAAGAGAATGTGCCACTGGCAATCTTAATACCCCACTGCAATGCCAGAATAGGCGCTTATCTCAGCATATTGCTGCAACCTAGAGGACTACAGTGCTGGTATTACGATAGGTCTCGTAGCGCAGTGGAAACTAGAATGAATAATTCAGTAAGCTAAACTGTATTAAAACAATGGTATACACTTATACGGTAGCATCACCAACATTCAGCAATATGTATAGGATGCACAAGCTTTGGTGGCACTTACCACAAGTAACTTCAAAGTTTTGCTATTTCAGAGCCCGAGTTCAGTCGACGGATTATAAGATAGGCATGTACTGAACTTGTTGTACCTACTTATGGACTTTCTTGTTTACGGAGGTGAAAATGGGTTTATTTAGTCCAAGTTCCATCACGGCTTACACTTAAGTTGGTACAACAGAGTTGTGTTGCAATTAAAAGTTTAATTACAATCGTTATCAACGACTATAGCTGTTTAAAACGGTTGATTTAATTTTTTTTGAGTATTTCAGTACTATAAATACGAAAGCAATTACATCTATCTCTCTGTTACGCTTTTATGACGAAACCGCTAAACCGATTTCAATGAAATTCGGAATGAAGATACTTTGTTTCCTAAGAACGTATATATTTTCACCACGATAACCAATATTTACAAGGGCAAAAGCTAGTACAGAATAAACAATTTCAAACAACAAATGCTCACATAAAAAGTAGTAAATGTCATAAATAGGGTACATACAAAAGTTTTCACGTCCACGAGGTGTCTTTACCCCGGGTTGAGAAACAGCCCGGATTCGTCTGATGGATGAGCGCCATTAATTTCCTCCTTACACGGTACTTTGTGTAAGAAAAACGGCACCTGTATGTTAGAAGTGATATATTATGTGTCTTTGTGTGTTATCGTTGTAAGAATTAGTAAGGTGTATAACAATTTAGTAGGACGTTAAGTAAACTGAATTTACGAGTTTTTCTATAATATTACTCACAAAATTTAATATTTATTTAATAAGTTTGATTATAATCATTATATATTTATTTTAATCAGGTTTCCGAATGATTAAATACATGGCTTGTAATTTTTATGTGTTGTTTCTGAAAGATTGTCAAGTAATCACTGAATTTGCCCAAAATTTTTCTACTATTATTTTGGAACAGACTTGTGATTAGAGGTTAAATTATAAGAATACAAAAAATAATTCAGAAAAAAACTCTGACTCTGACTTGGAGACAGCTGACTCAAAGTGTAGCATTGCACTTACTCTGGAGCTGCTCATGTTCATGATCAGAGATAATCAATTAACAACAGGTGAATAATGTGTTCTCTTGTCTCCAATTACAAACAAATATTTTGAAGCAAACAAACTAAATCGATTTTCGATTTTAGAAGCAAACATTGAACTTAAATTAAGATATTTTTAACTTCTTGTGAAAAGAAATTAGGTCAAAACTTCAAAACAATAATTATTACGATATGTTCACGATAAAAAGTCAAGTTAAAACACAAAATGTCCTAACTTTAATCAAATGTCATTAAACTTTAGACATCAGAGTGATTTATTGGTTACAATTTATATAAAACGAAATGGAAACTGGCAACTTAGAAATAGTTTTGTTTTTATTGTTAAAATATGAAATCATTGAATTATATTACAGTTATTAGAAGACACAAATAAAATACATGACATGCAACAGTCATAATCATATATAATAATAATTCGTCATAAACAATTTTTTACATGACTAACAGACGATATGACAGTGACAGATAATTTATTAAGATGAGATGGTAGATACATAAAGTGAATATACCTTCTTAGATACAAACACATATACTCGTATTTAGGTTGTAGGTAACTAAAATATATCGGTTGAAATATGTCAGTCGGACAGTGAGTGAAGAATACTTTCACAGTTTCTTTGAGAACTTGCTCGCGGCAATACTGTATGGATTAGCACTTTAGTAAATAAACTTGTAAGTTCTTTGTACACATAGGTTACTTATTTTATTTTTTTTTCTATATTAAGAGCAAAGTGACTGTACTCTGCCTGATGGAGAGCATCGGTAGAATCAAAAAGTTGTGATCACCATACTCATTGCAAATGCAGACAATGCAGAATGGTGACCTACAGTATGGCGGCCTAATAAGATGCTTTTTCACGCCCGCTTGGAGACGTAAAAGGCATGACGGTCGTCGTGGCAGTGTAAGGTTCACACAGTTACCACGATAACTGTTACCCTTGCATCAATGGGCCTCCGGTCTCACACTCACCAACGAAACACGGCATCACGGATGCTGTCGCTTTAGGTTGGTCTTCAGTGGCAGGGTAGTACTGCCCCGGTCGAGCCGGCCCGTTCGTGTTCGCTCTACTACCTAAAAAAGTTAGTTCACTAGTTATTAACGGTTATTAAACGCAGCAAAAGAAATTGTATGCCATGTTAGTTTGCCTTATCTGGTATGGTCTTATAACATTGTAAGTACTAGAAGGAAAAATACAATTCGTATTTTTGTTTCAAGTTCAATCAATCGGATACATTAATTCAATTGTATAAATTGAATGAATATTTCTGAACAAATGAATAAGCTTCATATAATATACGCGTGAATATAGGTTTAAAAAATTAACAATCGTATATTTAAAAAAATATTTTTGTCAGGCGCAAGTATTTTTTTTTTCGTTTAACATCAACGATAATGTGTTTATTATCTTCCTTGTTACCTAATCGCTAACAGTTATATTTATTAGACAATCTTCGAATATCAGAGTGTAGTGATTAATGTAAGTAAATATATTCATTAATCTATAACAGAACTATAAGCCTAATGCTTACTAATCTTGTCTGCTAAGCCAAATGTCGTCTATCTTATCTCCAATCACGACAAATAATTATTGTAAGATAAGCAGGATCATTTGTTCTGTGTCTACAATATGTATTATTTATCTATATATGTATGTATAAATACAATGATACTAAGTTCAAATACAGCCTGTTTCACTTTCTATTAATTTACGACAAGACGGCATTATGTAATATGTTTACTATATAATGTGGGCTAAGAATTCGTTAACATTTAAATCTAATCGTTCTTGGATTCTTCGGACCGATGCTACTGGAATTTGCTGGCTAAAATCATAACACATGGTTTCAAGCCATTTGTCACACAACCAATGAGTTCCTGCCAGTGGTCAAAGACATGTTTCTGGCAAAACTGATTTCTAGACGAGACGACATTCCATGGTCACCCAGAAGTGTAACTCTATTCCAGCAGATTTCTTTTTATGGAGCTATTCGAAGAATTGTATCTACATCAGTAAGCCAAATACACCACGTCAACAACAAAGAAAAAGTCAGCAAAGACATGTCGGCGTTCTCGCGGTCTCTTTGATGACGAGTATTCGAAAATTTTGGTGCTCGCTTAGAAGAGCGCAAACCTCGAAACGGTGGTCATTTAGACGATGTAATTTTTAAAAAGTAAATTCTAACTAATTAGCTTTCTTATAAATGAACAATTTTTATAATATATCAAATTTTTTATAAGACTTTTTCAAATGTTAACTAATTCGTGGCCCACCTTTTATTATAAATTACTATTCTTCTCACATACATAAAGAATATACAAAAAATCTTTAAACATCAACGTTATAAATATAATTACCATTTCATATTCAATAAAAAACGATAAGCAATAAAAATATTTTAAATTCCACTAATTCTTTCTAAATGGTAGATTTATGAGAAAACCTAGAGACATTAGTCTACTAACTTTGAGCAGACATCTTTAGATTGTCACCTATTTACTCTACCGTTGTTAATAGACTTTTGAAAGTGTTAAGGTTTAATTTTATTGTATTATTTGTATGCTGTAAATTCTATTGATTTGTCAAGCCTCAACTGGTACCTGAGTGCACTGTTTTCGTCGTTTCTTCTTTAAATTTCAGGAATTATTTAAGTATAAAATTAACGAAATAATAAAACACAACCTTGTATCG
Organism: Hypercompe scribonia; assembly: GCA_949316085.1. Classification (NCBI taxonomy): domain Eukaryota; kingdom Metazoa; phylum Arthropoda; class Insecta; order Lepidoptera; family Erebidae; genus Hypercompe; species Hypercompe scribonia. Next base: position 6,773,159 of record OX438967.1, on the reverse strand, counting down.
AATTTATAAGTTTAAATACAAACTAATAATTGAAATAGCTGAATTTTACTAAAGTTTTCTACTAAAGATTATATACCGGTGCTAATATATTAGTATACAATCTTAGTCACCTGTTTGTGTCTGTGGAAATATTATAATATTATAAAATTTAAGACTAAAATATTCACAGTTTTCAAATCGTCAGTTGGGTCATCTTTCAGAATTAATATTATTGACAATATAATTCCGATTATTCTCCGTCATAATAACTTACAATTGCATGTACAGATGAAAAATGTGGTTTCTCTAAAGAGATCACTATACCACAAGTCTATAATATATCGATGAAACTAAATATCTTTTCTACTTCCTTGAGAATTTAGAAAGGAAAAATATCAGAGAAAAAAGTAGGCTATAGTACATTTTACTCCAGATTCTTAGACTAATAGACTTGAAATAATTGAAGGCCATTATCCAAATAATAGAACACTATTGCTCCCTTAGCTAAATGTTTTTCAACAAGACCACAACTTCTTTAATATAATGTATTTCTTAAAACCTAGGTATCCACAAGTTTTTGAGGGTCATTAATATTTTTCTCGATTCTTTACGAAATTCTTTTGAGTATTTTTTGTTAGCTTTTCCTTTGGTTCCGTCATTAATCACAACCTTTCTTAAGGCCTACTTTTGCACTTGATTGCTTTTACTTTGTCTTTGTATCTTTGTGTTCAGAGATTAATTTTTCAGGGAAAAACAAAATATAAAAAAAAAATTGTACAAAGTATATACCTGTACTGTTAGCCTAGTGGTTTAAGCGGTCACAACGTCGCTGTCTAGTGTAAAGTACTCCGCGACACAGGGTATTACTAACACGCTCGTTGTTTTTTTTAAAAATATCATATTGTTTATTCGACTTAACATTAATCTGCTTCGTAATTTGACTGTCAGTTGATTTCTGTATACACTTCCTATCAAAGATAATATCAAATTGGAGAGTTTCTTTGGTCTCGTTAAGTACTGGTCCCATTGAAAAAAAGTTTTCTTTTGCCGAGAAAGGCTATATATATATATATATATATATACCTATATAACATCGAGCCGGGCATCAATGAACAATGTTGCAAAAATTGACTATGTTTTTTGTTAGAGATAAAGATGAAGTTTCACCGGTCAGCTAGTGTTACATAATATCTGTGCTATTGGTTTTGAGTTACAAGTATATTCTTTATTTTAAAACTCGTAATCGTTTAAAACGCTTTAAAACACCTTTTACCATTATTAAAAAACAATAAAAATTCGACCAAAATATTTGTACTTGTAACTAATTCCTTTAATCCCCTTTTTGAGAAAGATACTCATGGTTGGAGCCATTTAAACTTTAAAATGTACCTAATACTAGGTGAACATTACATTTTCAAAGAATTATAGATAAAAATATTTTATTAAAGAATACAAACTATTAGATTTCATCATATCGATATAGTAATACTATTTCCTGCAGTTAAATATTTAACTCTAATTTTAAAAAGATAATCATTCGATACACAAATATAATTTTTAATCGAAATGAATATCATGACCATTTAAAATAGGTAAATTCTTTAATTGTAATTAAAGTACATAACTTTAATTTTATTGGCTTGTAATTTTCAAGAACAGAAATTTAAAATATGAGGTCCAATATAGGCGACTTGTACTAATAGAGCAATTACTTTTTTTATGAAATTTTAGTCTAAATTCGATTTATATTCTTTCTATTTATACTTTGAAATAATTCGGATATCGTCAACACTTCCATTGAACGTGGACAATTACATAAGGGCGGATGCGATCAGTAAACGGCTGAACAGCCTTCAGTAAAGTTATGTGGTAGGGGGTTCATACTGTAGATATCACACCACGCCTTCGCTTCTCATGATCATTTCTATTATTGATTTTATCTATGAGAATGAAGCAGGATTCCTTTGTGGAGGGTCCGAACTACTCAATGACTTCCAAAAGGGTGCGCCTGTTTGTCCGGACTCAAATCGTAACCGTTGTCCCTCCAAACGATTACGCTCACAAGGTCCGTGATATCACGATGAATCGTCGTTTTACAAATTAAATTAACAGTCTTAATATTGTTAAATAATAATAAAAGTTTTAATGTATTAGAAGTACAGAAAGTTAAACAATTTTAAGAATATTTGGATTTTGAAGGTAGTTATGACATGAAATTACATTTAATAAAACGCTTAAGTGTTTATCTTTATTTAAATAAAGATTTTTACAAAATACTATAAAATAATTTTTACTTCTTTGAATATTAAGATTATATGTAAAATTGTTTGAATATCGATAAAGTATGTATAAAAGTACGAAATTATATTTTTAACTGAATTTTGAGTGTAACGGACTAGTATTGGAAAAAAAAAACAATTTCTTTATTTTATTTCCTTTAATAATTACGTGCCTTTGCACATGTTTTTTATGGAGTAGTGACTATCTTGTAAAAATTACTAGCATTTGTTGTAACTCAACATTAGTATTGTTACTTCTCGTGAAAAATAAGCCTCTTCAGGAGAATAATGACCACAGTATTCATAAATAGTCTCTTTTCAGACCATCTTTTGTTACTTCCTATCGCAAAATGTACGTCTTTATATTGAAAGTACCGAACGGCTTTGTTTAAATGACTCGTGATCTTAATATTAAATTATTTATAATTGAAGAACATTTGTTGTTCTTTTTGTGTATATCGGATAAATCTATGAATAGAGTTAATGGTTTTAAATTACAATATATAACTGAAACATGATCGAAACTAAAACTTCAACCAGTACGAAGGCGTACATACATTATTGATTATTCCTATCTTAAATTATATTTTTGACATATTTATATGTAGTATTTAATGTAGAAATAGTAATCAAGTGTAATTATTTCTTGTAAATATTAACTACTTTTTCCATTTGATATTTATGGTCTGTATTATTTCAATTAAGCTTTTCAATTCGTTGTCCGTGTTACTAACATAGTAATAAACAACAACAAACTACAAAGTACTTATCAGGAAAATGATAATATTTTAAGTACTGATAAAGAATAACATTGAAATTTTATCATGAAACATTCCACGTCTACCACAGATGACCTCACATAGCTTAAATATCCACTTGAAGAAAGTTATTATCATCATCTCAGCCGTAAGACGTAAGTCTCTCCCAAGACTCTCTACAACTGGTTCTGTGCTGCCCTAATTCAACGGCTTTCCGCGATCTTAATCAGGTCGTCGGACCACCTTTTAGGAGACCTCGTCTACCTACGATCCGTCTTCCGGTACGTGAGAAAGCATTCACAAGGTTCACTTCAGAACTTTTTGCCCCTTCAAAAGATATACGTTTTTTTTTCAATTTGATAGTCGTAGATGAAAATTTAAATCTAAGGTCAAAAGTTTTTTTAATACCTATTCCTGTTAAGAGTTTCAGTCTTAATTTCTTACAAATAAATTAAGTTAGTAGATGCCGACTAACTATAACACATTATCATCTTTCATTCAACTTTTCTCACTGAAGGCGCATTTGATAAAAAAATATCGAAAGGTAACGGCTGGCTCGCGCCTTTCTTGCATGCTTAAAGTGCCGTAATTTATCACTTCCAACAAGGAAGCTGACGCAACGGGAATATCCGATTATGGATGTCTATAACCTTCGTTTCCATCTTGTTGAGAATTTTTTTTTCCTTTTTAAACATATAATATGAAATATATTTGGAGAATTTTTTCTTCCACTTCAGATCAAATTTTAAATGGAAATTCTTTTAACAAATTTAAACTATCACCAAAAATACGAGCTGTTCAAAGTTTTCTTATTATAACGAAGATCGAAAGAGATATGTGAAAAAAAAAACAAATCACTGAATGTTTAGAATACTTAACAGATTTTATAGTTGTACTTGTAATTTTGTATTGTTTTCCAATACTGTTATTGATTTGTTGTAACCAACAAAACAAACTTAGCAATTTTATTTTAACCCTAAGTAAGATACGAACCAATATTTATTCACCTCTCGACACCAGAGGATAACTTAACAAATGTTTGCTTTACGTCCAAGTGGCATCGGTTGAGATTTTTCTTTTAATTCTTTACAGATATCTGTTCTATTTTCGTAAAATTTATTTTTCCACTTATGGATAATACACGTTTGATTATCATAGAAAAGTACTTTTTTGCTAGATGATTAGCATCCTAAGCCTTTTTTGTTACTCTAGATTACGTATAAGCAATATAATAATCGGTTGAATAGATTAGAGGTGATGTAGTATGATAAATAAAGTCATCTGTAAATATTGATATGTTGGACTTGAGAAAGATATGTTACTAACAAGTTCTTTCTTGACTAAATAAAATAACTGTAATTTAAACACATTCTCAATCAACCTATCGCCGTCCACTGCTGAACGAAGGTCTTTTTTTTTTTTTTTTTTAATGTGTGGAAACCCCCTCGGGCCGTCAACCCACCGGGGTTTACGGCAGGGTGGTGTGTCGGAATCGGACCGACTAAAACCACACGGTGTGCCACTCTGCGCCTGACATAGGAGGGATTCGGGAACCGCTGCTATTACGACATCCAGATCCCTCCTAGCGCCTGCCCTCTAATGCGGGCACCATCTGTGGGTAAACTCTCTCTTTTTTAGGCGACGTACGGCACACGCGGACGTCAACTCCTCGCGGCTGTCGCCGTCGGCGAATTGGGTCCGAGTGGATGTCGTCCTCCCGGGCCTTCTCCGCCACCTCCGCGAAATTATGTCTTCGCAGAAGGTTGCGACCGCGGTAAAACAACTGTCGCTACCGGCCATGGAGCGTATGAGGGCCGGTAGCGAGAGATCTCCTCCAATAACTGCAGTGAGGACCCCACGCTGCGCCGCCCAGGCGGAACAAACCGCCAGCGTGTGCTCAGCCGAGTCCTCACTGCAGTCGCAGTGGTGACAGGCGGGACTCAATTCCCTCCTGGCGACCGAGTGCAGATACTTCCCGAAGCAACCGTGCCCAGAAAGGACCTGCGTCAGTCGGAAGGAAAGGGTCCCGTGCTGCCGCCCTGCCCACTCGGCGATGACCGGCTGGAGAGCCTCCACGAGGGCAAAGCCAGCACGTGGAGCCTCCAACCGGAACGCTCCAAATCCAAATCCCACGGGGGAGTTCCGGCCAAGGCGCACACCGCCTCCGTCGATACGGTGCGGTAACCACGTATAGCTCTAACCGCCAATATCCTCTGAGGGCGCCAGAGGCGAGCCCTATTCTTTGCGGTCAGAGCCGCCGCCCATGCCGGTGCACCATACAGCGCCATTGACCGGACAACCCCGGGATTTTTTTTTTTACGTCTGTAATGGAATAGGCGTTTGTCCTCTATCTCACCTGATGGAAAGTGCAGATGAAGACGAAGGTGGTACACGCCCATCCAAAAGATACCTGTTCACTCTACTCTTAAAGGCTCCAGAGTTCACGTCATCAGGAAAAATAGACCCAGGCAGGTCGTTCCAAGTCTTGGCGACTCTCACCAAAAAAGAGCTGTCAAACCGTTTAGTTCGACTTTTGGGTATGTCAACAACGTGTGGATGAAATTTTTGCCTGCGCCTAGTAGTCCGATAAAGGAATGGAGATGGCTCAATCAGTTCGAAGAGAGCCTTCGAGCACTCTCCAAAGTGTATCCTATAAAAAACCGACAAGCTGGCAACACGACGACGATGCTCAAGGGTGTGCAGTTTACTATTTGAGAGTTTTTCGTTGTTAATTAACCTACGGGCTCTTCGGTCAACTGAGTCCAAAGTTTCCAGGTGATATTTGGCTGCACCATCCAAGAGGTGACTGCAGTACTCCATGCAGGATCGAACTTGGGCTGTGTAAAGATTAAGCAGCTGTTCAGAGCTGAAGTACCGCCGAACCTTTGAAAGAATTGACAATTTCTTTGACGCCGCTTGTACCATAGACTCAATTTGTTGGCCAAAGTTGAGGTTAGAGGTGATGGTAATACCTAGAAGCCCTAGATGGTTAGTAATCGGTAAGGATACACTTTCGAAAGTGGGTGTTAAATCGAAGGTACTCTTTTTCGCGGAGAAAAGACACGCCTGTGTTTTGGAAGGGTTGAACTGGACAAGATTGGCGTCACCCCAATCGGACACCCACTGTAATGTCACGTTCACCCGTTCAATCATGGACTCTCTCAAGGACCGTATTTCCTCTAGACTAGCTCGCGGGTTGGACATGTACATGTACCTCTCAATTACGGTGCTGTCATCGGCGTAGCTAATAATACCCGGTGTTAAAAGATCGTTTATGTGCAGCAGAAACAAGGTTGCAGAGAGAACAGATCCCTGATGTACACCAGCATTGATTGCCATTAGATCAGAAGAGCAGCCATCCAAGACAACTCGAATCGACCGTTCCCTCAGGAAGTCACGTAACCAGTCGCAGAGCCCAGCAGGTATGCCGTATGCTGGAAGCTTACTAAGTAGTGCCTCGTGCCAGACCCGGTCAAAGGCCTTTGAGATGTCTAATGAAACGGCTATTGCTTCACCGTGACTCTCCAAGGCCTCGCTTCGTGGGTGGCATATATTAGCATATCTCCGGTCGAGCGTCCCCTGCGAAAACCATATTGGTTATCGCTGAGGAGTTCGTTTGCTTCAAGATATGTCAGGAGACGATTATTTAAGACACGCTCCATAACCTTACAAATTATACTGTAATTGGCTGGGTCTGTTCGGCTTCCTTTTTGGGTATAGGCTGAACATTAACAAGCTTCCAGGATCTCGGCACTTTGCCAGTTTCCAAAGAGAGTTGGTATAGACGAGTCAGAACCGGAGACAACTCGGGTGCACAACACTTCAGTACCACTGCTGGAATGTTATCGGAACCGCTGGCCTTATTAACGTCCAGGTTCAGCAAACATTTGAGTACCTCTTTTTGGTGGATTTTAACGGCGCTCATTTTGGGGCCAAACGGAGGTAACTGAGGTGGATACCTGCCATTGCTGTCAAGACGAGAATACTCTGCGAAGAGATTGGCAAATAAATTTGCCTTCTCCTCAGCGCTGTGGGCCAGGGATCCGTCAGGTTTGTGCAGAGGGGGCAGCGAAGAGCAACAGAAGTTTTTTTCGACAGATTTGGCGAGGCTCCAGAAAGCTTTGCTTCCTGAGGGAAAGGAAGCTAACTGTTCACCTATACGGCCAATGTGATCAAAACGAGCTTTTCTTATCGCTTTTTACAGTTTTTAGCAGCTGCGTTGTATATTTTCTTCTTAGCCTGGAGATCCAAGGTCCTGCTTTTACGAGCGTCAGCCCAAGATAAATAGGCTTCAGGCTTACGCTTTTCAGCTAAGAGGCATTCAGCATTAAACCACGGGCGAGCTTTGGTCTCAAGGGATACTTCAGCAAAAGAATAAAGAACTCCATAGCTTGATAGATCACACTCGAGACAGCATCCGCGCAGCACGATGGATCTCTAGAAGAAAAACAGACCTGCTTCCAAGGATAAGAGGCGAAAAAGTGACACATCTCATCCCAATCCGCTGACTTGTATCGCCACACTCGCCTAGAGTCTTTAGGGCTGGTGTCCGGAGGTGAGTAGGTAGACACAGATTTCACTACACAATGATCCGATGTCCTGAGTGGTGGTGAAACGGAAACCGAATATCTGTCAGGATCAGTTGTCAGCAGAAGGTCCAGGCAACACGCAGTGTGGCCCACGACGTCAGGAATACGAGTGGGTTCGTGGACGAGCTGAGAAAGGCCACAAGATAATGCAAATTTGAAGACCTCTCTTCCAGCGTGGTCAGTGTCACCATACGGGTACAGCCACTCTTCATGGTGTGCATTGAAGTCCCCAAGAAACACCAACTGCGCAGATGGAAAGCGTCGATGGACCGAATCTGCAGCTTCACTTAGATGATTCAATAGCCTTGTCGTCTCCTGGTCTCCGCTATGCGAACGGTAGACACTGGCGTAAACTATTTGATCAAGGCCAGTATTCACAAGAACCCACAAAACAGAAAGGTCTGGAACCTCCAAGTTACGAAGACGCTGACAGCAGATCACGTCCCTGATGTATACGCACACACCCGCGTGGGCACGGAATTGGGTCTCCAGTATATACCCTGGATAGTCCAGATATGTTGGATCGGACGGGTTACAGATCTGCGTCTCCGTTAGAAAGAGCAAGTGCGGTTTCTCAGTCTCGAGATGGTGATGGACATCAATGAGATTTGAGTGCAATCTTCGGATATTAAAGAAATGCACTTTATGGGAGAGGAAGTGCAACCGCTGGTTAAACTTACTTTTCTTTTTGGTTCTTTTCATAATTAGAGTGAATAGGGGAAGGGGAAAGAAGTTGGGAAAAAAGTACCACACCAGGAGCCAAGCAGCCCGCAAGGAACAATACACCGATGGGGAACTTGTATGGAGAGCGCGGGTACGCCCGAACCCCCCCGGGAGTCGCCATCGGGTCCTCTTCATCCGGTCGCCAACCGGCACGATGGAGCAACTCCGAGATTATGCGTGGCCGGCGGGGCAGCCTTTCACGTGAGGCTAGCACGCTAGTTGGGCCCCCTACAAACCACGGGCGGCTAGCGGAGCACCGTTTCTTCGGATCCTGCTGACCTCCAGAACAAGTGACCCAATGCACCGATAGCTTGCGAGCCCAAACGGCCGTCCAATATAGCACAAACACCCAGATCTTTTCCCCTTTATGGGCATCCAGAACTCTCACTCACCTGACGAAACACAGGAGCATTATTATGCTCCTGTTTCACGACGGTATTCTGTGAAAGCGTGGTAATTATCCGGTTCGGGCCTAGCCCTTTTGAGCTACTGGTGTTGTTGTAGCTTGGCTCTACCACGAAGAGCTCGTCGAAGAGCCACCTGCCGTCGAGGATCAAGCCCAGATACTTCATCTGGGCCTGAACCGGTACGAGGACTGAATTGACCACGATGGGGGCGCCGGAGGGTGGACCACGACGGGGCCCATGGAACAAAAGGGCCTTCGTCTTGTCCAGGGCCAGCCGTAAACCCAGCGCCTCAATTCGCCCGACCACCAGAGAGACACCCGTGGTGGCCAGGCCGTGACCAATGTGTCATCTGCGTAACAAATTACGCCCAGCCCGAGGGGAAGACGACCTCGAAGGGCCCAGTCGTATCCCATGTTCCACAGGAGAGGTCCGAGGACAGACCCCTGTGGAACACCGTACGACATGAGCCGCCGCCTCAGAACACCGTCTCGGCCCTCGTACATGACGGTACGCTCCTCGAGATAGTCTGCCACAAGCTGCCTCAGGTACTTTGGCACCCCGTGGTAGTGGAGTGCTTCCCTGATGCAGCTAAATGGCAGACTATTAAATGCGTTGGCGATGTCCAACGACACCGCCAACAGCACGCCGCCACAGCTCACCGCCTCCTCGGTAACGGCCCTCAGGCGCAGCACGGCATCGACCGTCGAACGCCCCGCCCGAAAACCAAATTGGGCGTCCGACAGATCGGGGCCCACTTCGCGGAGGTACCGGACGATGCGGGCAGAGAGTATCCTCTCAAAAAGTTTACCCGCCTCGTCCAGTAACACGATGGGCCTATAGGCCGCTACCGATTCGGCTGGCCGTCCCGGCTTCCTCAATAGGACCAGCTTCCCGCTTTTCCAGCACTCAGGGAAGCGTCCAGACGCCAAGCTAGCGTCCAGGACCTCCCTGAGGCGGTCCGACATGTGTTCGAGGGCTCGGGCCAGCACTCGGGCAGGTATCCCGTCCGGCCCGGGGGCGGTGTTCTTAGAGCGGATCCATAGAACAACCGCCCTTACCTCCGATTCCCTGACGGGCGGAACATCGTCCTCGTTCCCCTCGTCGTCTCCGACCATGAAGGCCATCGACGGGGGTGTGTATTCCACCCGCTGCGGGAAAAGGCCCTCGACCACTTCCCGCAGGAAGCTGGGCTGGAGTGTCTCTGTAAGGGGGGAGCCCGACTCACGGAGCTTTTATCGCGCCGCACGATAAGGGCGACCCCAGGGGTCACGATCGAGACCCTCCAGCATTCCTCAATAGGACCAGCTTCCCACTTTTCCAGCACTCAGGGAAGAACGCCAACCCCCAAGGAACGCCAACCATCCCAGTCTTGGGCAATTTGCGTCCATCCGCTGCCAGCCACCTTCTTCAATACGTCGGTCCGTAGCGCCGCAGGGCGCCCTACACTACGTTTACCCAATCGTGTAGATCTAGATCCACTCTAGTACACTTCGGCTCCAATGACCATCGGTTCATCTGGAGACATGGCCGGCCTACTTCCACTGCAGCATACTGATTCTTCGTGCGATGTCAGTTGTTCTAGTTCTCTGTCGAATAATCTCGTTACGAATTTTATCAGCCAGGAAACACCCAGCATTGCACGTTCACCATGGTCACCAACCTGCCTCTCAAGTGTGGTGACTGTGGCAAATTCCCCCCATGGAACACATTCTATTTTATTAAAATTACAAATGGGATAAATGTTCGTTTTAAATACATTTTGTTCGTTGTACTGTATGAAAAAAGTAATCTTCTATGTATTTTAGTAGCTTTAAAGTACAAAGCAAATGTAAATAAAATATAAACATATGTAGTTTGAAATAAATAAAAATACGCTTAAAAAATTCGGTTACAAACAAGCAAACATGCAGGTAAAGCTAATAAAAGCGTGTTAACAAACTCGGATTGATTATTAATTCTATAACTTACTATTGATCTCAATTTAATAGACAGGTTACTGAACTTATTATCAGATTGTGATAACAAACAGACCACATTAAATACACTTGTCTGAAACGATACAAGAATATTCTGTTACACATTTTCACGTTATAGCATTCGATATCGTTGAATCAACATTGTATTGAACAAGTCAACCCCTTTGGGAGAGCAGGCTATGTTTGATAAAATACGTATCTGATAAAGAATTTAGGCAGTGTATATTTTTTCATGAGATAGTGTATCATATTTATTAAAATCCTGAGAGATTTGAGTAAAAGAGCTTCTCTTTTCGAAAAATAATTTCAGGAATTGAGTATGTTTGATTGGCAAAATATTTCGGTTATTTTCACTTGCAATATCAATTTGTAAACAACAAACAGCCTACCTACTAAAACCCACGATCTATTACACCATTTTGCATTTATAGATCTTAAATAAGTATCCTTTCTACAGAGATACCCATGTCCAGCAATGGACAATTTCAAACCATTGATGAAATGTAATTTCATTCACACCAACCGTTGAAAAAAATGTTTAAGATGAATATAGTAGTCTACATGGTTCTAAAAGTTACTAAAATGCGAATGCTGAGATGGAAGTGTGGTGTGACTCGGATGAATAGGTCGGGAATGAATATATACAAAGACGTCTGACAGTAGCGCCGCAGGGTGAAAACGCAAGAAGAAATAGCTTATTTTAGAATTGACATTTTATGAGGAGAGATATATGATGTAAGTTTTAAGCATGGCAGTTGCAGAGTAAAAGAGCGTAGAAAGATCAAAGAAAGGGTAGAGGGACTGTATTAAAAAGACATGGCTGAAAAGGGAGTACTCGTAAATCGTGAAATGACGACTGATTTAGTGGAATAGAAATACAAGAAGTGATAAACTATCTAGCAATCTTGAATCGCGATATAGAAATTCTCGGGACGATTAGCATATACAGTACACAGTATCCCAGCATTAACCGTAAGGGGCCGTGACCCGCTAGGCATGATCAGCTCACCTTGTCGGAGGGACATGACACCCTTGCCTTCCATAATTATATTCTCAATAGGCCCATTTTTTACTTGTAATTTAAATAAATAGCGATATAATCGCAATAATAAATAAAATATGCTAATCCTGCGTCGTTTGTACTTCGTACAGATGACCCGGAATTGTGAAAGTCATTTGCACTTTTGTACCAATTTCGGCGTAATGTGTATTGAAAACGCAACGCGAAGCAAATTGGTCAGGTACAAATATTAATAGGATACTACGAAAAATTGGTTTTTAGTTCGAGATTTAGAAATAAATTGTGTTTTATATGTATATAGATATTTATATATAACGGTAGTATAAATTTTGAAATAAAACAGTGGATGGAATTTACTGATCTATTTAATAAAATATATTATTGGCGATTAAAATATATCCTTCTTTCTAAATTAATCAGCTGCAATTAGATCACGTATTGTTTTTGCATAGTATCATTCTAAAAAGCACCGTTTTATTACTAAAATAACCTTTTTTAGAATGATACTTCTATTAAGGCATTTACGAAAATTGGCGAATACGATTACTATGAAGGAAAAAAAAACATGTTTTATTTCCATCGTTATACAAATAAATATGATTTAATGATTCAAAACAATTCATAAAACAATTACATTATAATTGTTAAATTATAATTGTTTTTAGTCCCTAACCTATAAATATATCTCAAATCTTCATTCAAATTTTAGTTTAAACTCAAGTATTGTGATAACAGAAATTATTTATGTTCTTCTACTTATTTATTTTCCTTATTCTTTAATATTTTTAACGCTTTCAACCACTCTTTTCTCTAATAGCAACATATACTCTTTCTTTCTTTTTTTTAAATTTTGAAATATACTTTACATTCTCAAGGACTATCATCATCATCATTAAGAGCCTTTAACAGTCCACTGCTGGATATAGACCTCTCCTTAGCAAGGAATTTTGCCCTACTATAGCACGCTGGCTAGACGAGTTAGGATAGGGTTTGTTTCAAGTTTTCCTTCTCTTTGCAGTGATGTTGTCTTGCATATTTTGTACCCCTAGTCGCTTCTTCCGACACCCATGGGAAGAATAGGGTCGGTGACACTCTTTATTTTCAATCCGTTACCACATGGTGTTAGTTACATATCACTATTTCGAGGGACAGTTTATTAAAAGATTTACTCATGTTTAATAATTCAACCAAAAAAAAATGTTTTATTCTCTGATATATTTAGCTTCGGAAACTAAATTTGTAGATATTGCACGGTAGAATCAATCAGAACACATTGTCTGGCAAAAAATCTAGAAGAACTTCTAATATTATTTTCTGGCTTTTCTTATAATTAATGAAATAAATATCTCATGGTCACAATACCCGTGTATTGTGTAGAAAAAGTTTCGACTATTTATAACTTGCTTTTTCCATTCAACTTATCTGTTATTGTTATCTTTATACGACACAATAGCGACAAATAAAAACCTGCCCGAGTCTACTTTTTTTATTTACTCGTGAGATTATATTCATCTTTTAAGCAACTTTTTCATTAATTAATTTACTATACATACGATATTCTAGTATTAACAGTGCAGCCAGCTATGAGAAGCTAATCTGTTAATCCTGTGTCTAACTACCCACACTTTCAACACAGTTTCCTAATTGGCCTTTACGACTCACATTTGTTTTCACAGCGCTATATCAACATTTATCCTTCCGTGTCAACGCTAGGAAATATCTTTCGTATCTTTGGTATGAAAAGTAGAACTCAATGTGTACTGTCGGGTCGGATATTGGTTGCCCGTTTCTAGGAGCGCGCGCACTATAGGAACTAATCGTTAAGACTTTTTTATTAGTGTATTTTAATCACTTGTTAAACTGTATAGCTCAATAATTTGACTTTATTTTTGATATTACAAAAATAATTTGTTCTTTTTACTTTATTAAATATGATAGGGATGTCAATACACTAGTTTAAAGGTTTCTATTATTTTCAAGCGCAGTTTATTTGTTCGCTGATTCAGTGTACAATGAAAACCATGATAGATGCGTGAAAATAAATTACCTACACAGTAAGTTTAAAGTATAAGAAGAGTATGTGACCCGAAAAGTATCTGTACGTTTTTACAAGTCCTTCTTTTAGGTCTAGTAGTAGTAGTAGTCTAGTAGTAGTAGTAGTGTAGCAAAGATAGAACAAGATGTGATTATCCGTTATAAAACGTATACTAAATGTTATATACATAGTAAGTAGTCTTTCTTGTTCACTAAATCAAGTTTTATTCGTATACACGACACATCGTCCGTATCGTGTATACGATATGCGATACCACACAATGTTCCGTATATTGTATTACACGACCACAGTATATTATTACGAGGAAAGTTCATTTTTTTTAATGATGATGATTGACATGATTGAATATGATTGACATTTGAAATTAAAAATTTTTTGATCAATTAATATCATCTTATATCAAATGAATTTGAATATATTATTCAAGATATTAATAACAAAAATTACTACGATCGAAATGACTCGTTTTTAATGAAAGAAATTTCATCGTCTGGCAATAATTTTGATCAGCAATATTTTCAACCAAATTTTATTATTATACTTTACTTCCTTAATATACTTTTAATATACTAAAATGAAGTTCTTTGAATAAATACAAAATCGTGTTGTACAAGATATTTTATAAATGTATAGTTACTAGATGCCAAATAGGAACCAGATGGTGTTAGATCTAAGCCATTTATGAAAAAGATCTTATGCTTCTATTTTAACATTTATCGATAATTTTATCTCCCGTTTTAGTTTATTTCGTTTTTGTCTTTTATAAACACAAGAAATTTATATTAAATTGAAGACCTAGTTTTTAGATATTTTGAGAAATAAGTTTCAATGACACACACTGAATATATTTTTCTCTTAAAAACAAATTATCGAAAGCAAAGAAAATAACGTTCATTACCATTTCTATTTCACCCACCGATATAAACCATGTTTCACATTAGTTAACTATAATCGAACAATGTAGAATAGTTTCATTTATAACTTCATCTCAGTAGGTATTGCTCATTTTTGTTTTTACCTCAAAACTAATATTCCATCGTGGCTTTTCTAGCGTCAATATGGATTCTGTTACTTAATACATATGTGCTTTGCGATCAATCTTATTTATGGAATAAAAAATTACGCTTTGTTCTCTTTCCACTGACAATATGACAATATGTCAGAAGGGTTACCAATTAAATTATAATAATTTTTGATTTACGGATGTCCATACGTAGGCATAAATATAATCGCTGATTCATTTTAATTAAATATTTTAGCGTTATTTTGTTTTATTTTACTTAATCATTTTTCAATAGACGAAAATATTAAATTGTGGATCATACATTAATATATTTTTCCAGTTGGAATATCATTATACGCTTTTAAGTTTGAAGCAATTTTTATGTTACAGATGTTACAATGCCAGACGATTCCAAAATACCTCTTAAAAATGGCATTCCATTTCTAGGTCGGCATCGAAATAGTACCTAGAAAACTCAGTATTCGCTTCTGCTATTTATAACACACAAAATTGTGTTCGTGAATTTATCTTTCCACAGTTAGCGATTTGGCACTTTGCCATGCTATTGCACAGGTCATTGAACTTTATCCAATAAACATTTTTGCTTACACAGCACACAATTACAGGCAGGCAGTGTTTGTTGAACACGGCTTATTGACTATTAGAGAGCAGCTTGTAAATATTTCTGTTAATTGTAAGTTTTTGTAAAACTATGGCAATGTATGATTCATTGCGTAGATTTGCCTAGTCTAGGTCCAGAACTATACTTAGATACTATAACTGTCAGCCTCCAAATCTACTGAAGGAACATTTGAACTAATTTTAAGTTTGAAACACATGGACATCAAAGTATTACAAATAACATAATATATATGGCATTAAGTTAAAAATAAAAGTTAAAATTAAATATTTCATTTTCAACTTGAATAATTAAAGTTTGAAATTCGTTCTCCTTAATATAAGTTTGAACAGAAATGAAATATTAGTAACTTGATTTAGAACCGAACGGAATCAATGAACACATTGACGTGGAAAATTTCTAATTTGTGTTCCGAACTTATTAGGATTGAGCGGCGCTGGCAGTCACACGCTTTCAGTTCAAATATCTTTACGATAAATGTAGATGAGAATGTGTAGTAATAATATTCTTCATGTATATTAATATTTTTTGAATTAATAATATGAATTGGTATTAAAAAAGCTATAAAAACTAGCACAAAAAATAATTATAAGAACGAAAGAGCACTTATTTCTTGGTTACTCACAGATAATTCAGAGTACAGTAAAATACAAAGTATTATCTATTCAGAATAAGCACAGTTTACAAATTATGGAAAAAATAACTTTTATATAACCATAGACTAACAAAGCAAACAGCTTTTAATACTAACAGTTATGTCTAGTAATTTTTAGACATTTAATGTATAATATAGAAATACAAAAGAATCAAAGAACTCACTTGTGTAGAGAGATAAAAGCGCATTATATTTTTCTACTTATACGCTCACTTAAATGGATAACAATCGAACTCAAAACACACAGGCAAAATCGTGTGTTCTCCACACTGAATAACCGCGAGGGGTGTTCTAATGTAGAACACTTGTGAACACTATATACATAAAAGAGTCAGCGCTTTCGACTCATACCTGAATCTGTAATCTAATCATAATATATTCGTGTCACTTACTTTTTATTTCAATTTAGGTTTAACCACTCTAAATGAAAAAAGAGGGATACGGAAAATGGTTTTCTTTGAGGACTGTATTGAGATATGTTTTGAGATGTTACATTACAATTTTTAAATATTTAAATCTATTTAAACCAAATCTACGTCTAAAGATGTAGTTGCCGTCTACTACTGTAAATAAAATATAAAACCAATAGATACGCAAAGAAATTTCTCTACGAATCATGCAGAGGTCATTGAATATTTTGAAAGTAGTTTGCTGGCGACGTCGTTTAGCAAATAAAGTTTGACAAGGGTTGATATATGTTTGATCATTTCCGTCACCATCACATTTAATCACATTAAATTTCCTGTTACTCTACCAGTGGTTTTCGACAGCGCTGTCATAGTTTCTCTGACACTCTTCAGGAAATTCGGTCACGTGACTGCATTACCAGTGCTTGAAAGTAATGACCTTGCCAACATTGAGAGAAATTTTATTTTTAATATTTTGTAGGCAAATAGTTCGCTTGCAGAAATTTTTTTTATCCTTCGTGGATGTTTGAAAAATGTGATAATTCGCCGATATTGTTAATAAGCAAGAGTATGTACATATGTGTGTACATAGTTCAGAGACTTAGTTATAAAACAGCACAGAATCTATGATCCTATTATAATATACTGAACAAATCAATTTCAGCGTGCGCCAAAGCACCCAGTTATCTGCATACAATCTATCAAAATTATCTTCATTAGTTCTTGTACGTAATTTTGCCAGCGAATCAATTTCCACTGCAAAGTTCCTTTAAAGTGTTTTGTATATTTATAACATTCGTAAGTAATACTAATAACACTCTTAGTAAGACTAAGAAGTCTTATCACACATTTTAATGAAATTCAAATTCGAATCTGTGGGCGCTACATGTAATAGTTTCAGCTTAGTTGTTTGTTTTAATTAAGAAACCTTCAGAACAGAATGTATGTTATATTAAACTGTGGTTACAGAAATTGTGTATGTTCATATTAACTGTAAATATTTATACAACAAATTAATGCTATACTACAACAATACTTTTTATCTACTTACATGCCAAAAATATTAGTGATGATGACTGATGTGTATGCATAGTATAACTGGAAAAGAATCCGGTCCAGCTATCACAGTGGTTGCACTCTGACGTTACTTATTTTGTATTAGACACAGGTCATTTCCCGAAACACCCTTCCTCATCAATCACTTGCCTCTGCCAGTATGAGAGGATACCGAGATTTCTCTCGAGCCGGTCCATCATTACAGGTCTCACCGCCACAATAACAGCGTGTCCGGTATTTGGTTGCTCAAGTCTTTCTTTTTACTCTTCCAAGAGGATCCGGCGGAGATTGAATTTCTGATCGGTGGCTTGAGTTTCAGGGCACTAGTCTTACTCCTGTGTCTTTTTATACCACTGATAAATAGCTGCAAGGGCTTTTGCCTGCAGCTCTGGTGGTAGAGTTTCGACCTGGAGACTCACCATTTCAAAGGAGATTGTGCAGTATCCCTGTCTTGTGTATGTCCCTGATGGCCATAATATAACACTTACTGCGGTCGTCGACATAGCGTAACATTGTCAGCATTTGGAATTTCGTACATCCCTTAATTAATATAATGTATTATCCCCTAAGTAATAATAAAATAACCAGAAATTATTATATAACAAAAGAAAAATTAAAGTTGAAAGTAATTACTTTGAAGATATTGCAAACAGCGCTCTGATCTAGACGGAAAATAATTAAAATGTATTCAGCCAAGGTGAATGAGAAATATAAAATAAAGTTTTGTAGAGTAATAATCGTATTTGAAATAGAAGTTATTGCATTAAGATAATTCTAAGTAAACTTCTACAATCTATATAACTGCAAATCAACCTATCACCGTCCACTGCTCAACGAAGGTCTCTCCCCAGGGGGGAGGGAGCAACCATACCATTCTTAGACAATTTGCATCCGTCTACCGCCAGCCACCTTCTGCAAGTCGTCGGTCCATCGCGCCGCAGGGCGTCCTACACTACGTTTGCCCAATCGTGGTCTCCACTCTTGCACAATTCGGCTCCAGTGGCCATCGGTTCGTCTGGAGGCATGACCGGTCCACTTCCACTTCAACTTACTGATTGTCCGTGCGATGTCAGTTACTCCCGATTTCTCTCGAATAACCTCGTTACGTATTTTATCAGCCACAGGAACATCCAGTATCGCACGCTCCATCGCATGCTGAGCTACTTTAAACTTATGAACCAGTCCAATGGTGAGTGTCCACGTCTTGTCTCCGTATGTCATTACGGGTAGGACGCACTGGTCAAATACCTCGGTCTTTAATGATTGTGAAATCGGCGACTCGAAGATATGACACAGCTACCCGTATGCTGCCCAGCCCAGACGAATCCTTCTATCGACCTCCCGATCGAAGTTGTGTCGGCAAGTTTAATAGTTTGCCCAAGGTAAATGTATTCTTGCACAACTCCGATAGCAGCGCCAATTACGGTTACAGGACTCTGGGATACATGCCTATTATGCATGATTTTCATTTTTCGATGTTCATCCCCAGTCCCACTCGTTTTGAAGAATCATCCAGACTGTTGCGTATTTCTTCCAGTCTAAACAACTACGGTTTAATTTAATAATTACAATAATGATAGAAAGGAGCATACAAAAAAAATCCGAGGGGAGATAGGTTCAAAAGCTATATTAATTAATTACTAATGATACTTTTCTCTACAGGTATTCATTCTGTATAGACTTTTGCAAAGATCGACGTCATATAATACAAAGTAGAGTCGGTGCTGAAAAGAAGAAAACTTGTTACTTTATTTTTTTGTGTTTTGTCTCCGTTCACCTCGGAGCTGAACTAAAAGAAAAATATTTAATATTTGAATGAACTCAGTTTTTGCAGTGAACCCTATTAGTAATATGACGGGTTGTTTTCTACTCTCCAATTGTAATTTATTTGTGACCTGCTTTGTGTTGAGACATTTAAAACTGTATCTGAAACATTTGACTTCATGGTTTCTTTATTTTTTTCTTTAACTATTTTTTTAACATATGACCATGATTCATAAAAAAACCTGCCTGTTTCCCGGAAGGGGTTGGCAGAGGCATTTTAAACGCCAACTTTTCGCCAGTGGTAAAGTATTCTAATTTCGCTTTATTATTAGTCACAAATTATTTCTACTCATAAGTTTTATATTTCTGAAATTTATTCCATTTAGAGCAAAAAAGTAACCTAATTAAAAACTATATTTTACGGTTGACCTTGCAATGGAAAATATAAGTGTGAAAAATAAAACATCTATTTTTCCTTTACTTGTGCAGTGAAGTAGTATCAGAATCGGTCAACTAAAATCATTTGTAGTTACGTCAGCAGCGACCATAAGTGATAAAAATACCTAGCTATTTATATAATATCTAAGTTGTCTTACGGTTAATCATTTTCACATGATGATTTTTTTACATGTTCTAGTTGCATGAGTCTTCCCTAGAACTAAACACTGTAAAGATACTGTTTCAAAACAATAATCTACCTTTTTTATTAAAAATTTAAGAAATATCATAAGTCGCAAACTATATTCAGCTGCTGACATAATGTTATGTATGTGAACTTGTCTACCGTTTGCATGTATTAATTATACTAGCATGCATATAAGACGTACGTGTATGTATCTCTTGTGTTTCTTAATAATTCACGGGTGATATTTTAGTTTCCCTTTTATCCTTTCAACTTTTTTTACATTCAGTTTCCTATAAGTATAATTGTTTTATTTTACAAAAAAGATACAATTCAAAAAAAGAAATTAAAACCTTTAATTTTTTTACGGATGAGTATGTTACATTTTTCATTAACTCTCAATGCGATTATATCGATTGTTATTCAAAACAGACTCATATATCTTTCAAATAAAAACCCTGTTATACAAATGTCAAAAAATATTTTTTAATAGAATGAAAAATATTCGAACACGTAGAAGTAGTATGCATGCTTTAATGTCAAAATTAAACTGTTACCTCTAACTTCATTAAATCGTCAAATACTAGACTGTACCTATAAAGAAAGGAACGCTTAAAATGTTATTTTTTTGTTATATATGTCTCTGTAATGTACTCGTATAACATACAAACAAAACATTTTGTTCGACTCTTTGGAAAAAACTAACACAATGAAAAGCGAAAATGTATGTTCTTTGTGTTTGTTAATGAGATAATTCCATTGAATGTTATACAATTTTGTTAATTTAATCAAGATAGTATGAAGGTTGGAGTTGCCCAGAAGGTTTTTCTTATTAAAGGGAATGGGTAAATATACAGACTTCTTGTTCTATAAGTAGTTACTTGTCAAGAAATATTTCTAATAGCAATAGTACAACTTATTTACATCATAATAGAAGTATTTATTGTAATATAGTAGTTAACTAATACTTGTAAAAATTTCAGAGTGTATTCATCCCATGGATGTCATAAGAGGCGAGTGAGGAAACAAATTACTCAGTACAATATCACCGTTAAGGAAAGGCAAACCTAAAAAATACTCTACTCGAACCCGTCTAGCCAGTGTTGTGTAGTAAGCCAAAACCTCCTTGCTATATAACGGTCTATGTATAATCATAGATTGTTGAAGACAGTTGACTAATTCTAAAGGAGAGAAATAGAAAGTCATACCAATATTAATGGACCCAAGAAACGAGAAGGCAATAAATTGTAATAAATCCATTGACCGAGGCTGTGGTCCTGTAAATGTCGTTAATGTTTTAGGATAACATTATTTCTCCTAAAACCGCTATAATTAAACTAATATAATTTTAGTTCTACGTTTGAATTTGTTCTGCATTAATACTTGAGCTGAGTTGAGCATTTATTATTTCTGGGTTATTTAGTGAAAGATATAAGATAGTTTTGGTGAATACAAATAGTATATCGCATACTTAAAAAGATAGCATAAAAACCTTTCGACGGTCATCAGGATTAAAAAGTACCAAAATCTATAATAAAACAAACGCAAATTCGAGATCGATATAACCGAAGAGTTTTATTATTATTTTGAAATATCGATTCAATAGTTTTGTTTATTATATTTCCTGTCATCGTTATGAGAGACTTGTTATTGGTACAAGAACAAGGAGTTAACACTCTTCACTCACTCACTCACACACAATGTAATACCAGCTAAAAACTAATGCTACTCCTAAATTACGTTTCTAAATACCTTTAGAGAATCTCCCTACTTTAAGACTTTGACTTGCTTTGTAGTTCACCGCTTGTACTACCTTGGAAACCTTTCAACTTATTATTCTTTGTTCTCGACTCAAGCCGTGTTGGTATCTTCTTAACAACTTTCCGGTCTGCAAATAAGTTAACTGTAACTGTTTGTCGTGAAGTTTGTCAACGTAGTAATTAATTTATTAAGCAAGAGAATTTACTTGTTTGGTTTATAAATATTTCCGGCTAATTATATAAGTTAAAACGTGGACTTTTAGCGTACATTTATGTTGTTCTGTCTTAGATATTCTAAATAAAAAATTATTTTGAGGGAATGTTCGTAACATGCGCTGTTTAAGATTAAATATCCTGACAGCGATTCTTTTCCGAGTCTCGTAGATCAAAATTATTGTTAGAACAACAAATAAATTATACTATTGCTATTAGTAACATTTCTTGACAAGTAACTGCTTATAGAACAAGAAGTCTGTATATTTACCCATTTCACTTTAATAACAAAAGCCTTCCGGGCAACTCCAACCTTCATACTATGTCAGTGCTGATAAATAAAATGGATCATATTTTCTGTTTAGCGATTCTTCATGGTGCAGTTTATAATCTAGAGAATCTAATATTCATTGATATTAATTAAAATTAAGAACATAGTTTACATTTCAAAATTGTACCAGCATTCGTCATATAAATGACCACTTCTAAAATAAAAATGTTTCAATTTTTTAAGTTTACGATTCAAACTCTTTGTTGAGGGTTGTCTGTGGTCTAGACAAAGACTGAAATTGTAGTCTTTAGTTCGAATACAATAAAAAATACATCACACTGAATTAATACTAAAAGTAGACGTTCAGAGATTTGTAATTGGCTAGGGTCTGGGGTAAATTTCCGATGCTGTTATACTCATATATACCTCGGTAGCGCAACCGTAGTAAATGCGACTGCTGTGCTAGAGGTCTGGGGTTCGATGCCCGGGTCGGACCAAAAGTTTGTGTGATCTGAAAATATGTATGTACTTACAAAAAAAAATATAAATATTCTATCACTCAGTCTAGTTATCATAGTACAATCTGCGCTTAGTTTGAAACTAGATGGCGTCGTGTGTCTAATGTCTGAAATATTTATTTATTTATTCCTAGGAATAATTTAAATTTACGCTAATGCTTTTTTGGGTGTTCGTAAATATTAGTATTGTACATAGAATGTAGACAATATAAAAATATTCAAAATATACAGGTCGAAATAGAACTCTACCTCATGGATTCGATAACAATATGCGTACGCCACTGATTAAGTCAACTTTCATAGGTAGGTTATCCACGACCCGTACAATCTAGTTGAAACGTCAAACAATTCAGAAATTTGTAATACAGATTACGTGACTGTATCAATGGAGACCGTTTTTTGTTTTTTCGAAAGACGGTCCCCATTTCATTTCATCTACACTTTTTTTGTCATTAAGTTGCTCTCAGTGTCTCGTAGACTAGAAGACTACGAGTAGATTGAAGACTAAATACTTGACATTAATAGAAACAGCCAATATTTTTCGGTTCTTTGCCATTTTATCACAAGGAGGAAAAAAAATGTATCAATATTCGTACGTATTCATAAATATAGGTACATCATACTATATACGTATCTTTATTTATTGTATCCCTACCAACATTGTAAATGCGAATGTAAGTTTGTTTGTTACGGTTTCACGCGAAAACTACGCAACCGATCGTCATGAAATTTTTGTACACATGTTCTTGGATTGGGAGGGGAGGTCGGTTTCTAGCACCGGTGGCATGCATCATAGGCTAGGGGATGCATGTCTATAAAATACCGAGTAACAGCTATAGCGCATGTCCAGGTATGCAAAGCTGGACTACTACATAGCGCACACCGACAAGTTCATCATACACGTCCTCGCCGTTTCTAGACTGCCGTAGCCGTCTAGTTACGGACTCACTAGTCCACCTTGGAGTCGTCTCTCCCGGGCAATGTTATAGTCAAAAATGAGCTTTGCATATATACCTCATGACTATAATAGCAAAGTATGATGGGCGATGGCGAGCCTTCGGCGCCATAACCGAATACCTAGTTAGGGGAGAAAACCCTGAAACAAAAAACAAAACATAAAACCAATAATGGAAGCAAAGCCTAAAGAGAAACTACCCCAGGAGGGTACCGATAATATCGGAGAATCCCTCCCTGAGCAGAGCTCAGGCTGCCCTACGTATTCTGGGGAGGGCACAGTTTTGCAAACCCAAACGGATCCAGCAGGAAAATCTAGAAAAATATATACTCAACAAATACTTCACCCCGGACTATTTCACAGAGGACGATCATCTTCCCTAAATGACGTCGCCCAGGTTCAACAAAAGACAACTAATATTCAGGCTCTAAGTAAAGTTACACCTTGTACTAGTGACAATATGGTAAATTATGTTCCCAAACCACCTCCATGGCAGAGAGTCCCGACTACAAAATCATCAAAAAAAAGAAAATTTATTTCACCCACTCCATCACCCGAATCAGTTAAAATATCTAACAGATATAGTGGATTATCTATTGATCTAATCGATGATGCACCTGAAACACATAACAAAAAAGAAAGAAAACCTCCACCAATCATACTTTATGGTATCGAAGATGTCAATAAATTGAGCAAACTTCTATATACAGTCGCAGAAGCGAATCAATTCACCTACAAAATAGTCAACCGTAACCAACTTAGAATCAACTGTCTTGACATTGATATTTATAAAAAGATGGTCCAATTGGTGCGAGACAATGGACTTATTGGACACACGTTTAATAATAAAGACAACAGATCATTCAGAATTGTTATTCGAAATATACACCCATCGACTCCTATTGACATCATTAAGCAGGAGATCGAAGCAACAGGCAATAAAGTCATTGGAGAAATAATCAACGCTAAGTTCGGTCCGGAAAAGAGAGCTACCTCTACTTTCTTTGTCAATCTTGAAACTGGACCTAATAACAAAGCTGCCAAAGATTTAAAATATATATACCACCAGTCCGTAACAATAGAAGATCCCAAAAAGAAAAAATCTATTGTGCAGTGCCAAAGGTGCCAACAATACGGCCACTCCAAAAATTATTGCATGAGACCCTTCCGCTGCGTCAAATGTGGCCAGTCGCACAAAACCTCCGAATGCTTAAAACTCGATCGCAAAGAACTAGCGACTTGTGCACTTTGCAATGGACCTCACCCTGCTAACTATAAGGGATGCGAGGTGTATAAAGAAATTTTCGCACGTCGAAGTAAACAACCCACACCACTCAATCCGATAACCAATTCCAATAGTGCGACTAATATCACTAGAGCTCCAAAATCCAAAGTCAACACTAAAGATAAAGAAAATAACCAAGAAACATATGCTGACATAACCCGATATGGTTCCCAAACGGAACAAACGAAACGAAACGCTCCACCACAATCAACTCTACCCTCAATCGAAGTAATACTCTTACGGCAAAACGAAAAGTTTGAATTAATCCTACAACAAATGAGCTCTATGATGAGTCTCATAATCAAACTGGTCGATAAATTGTCAAAATGACAATCTTTCGATTAGCAACTCACAACATTAATGGCTTAGCACCCAATAAACATGAAGTCGAAGTATTCCTGAAACAACACAAAATTGACATATTACTACTATCCGAAGCACACTGTACTGCATCTACTTACATAAAATTTAAGGAATACCAATGTTACCATACGAATCATCCTGATGGTACTGGCCACGCTGGAACTGCTGTGATCGTTAAAAACACAATTAAGCACCACGTTATGCCCGAATACTGCACTGACCATATACAGGCCACAACGATCGCAGTGAAAGATACTACAGGTTACATTAATGTATCGGCAATATATTGCCCGCCAAGACATAACATCAGCGAGCTTATGTTTTCCCACTTCTTCTGTACATTAGGAAACCGATTTGTGGTAGGCGGCGATTGGAACGCTAAGCATACCTACTGGGGGTCCAGACTGATCACTACCAGAGGCAGGCAATTAAAACTATGCCTTGAAAATAAACATCTTTTGACAATGTCAACAGCAGTACCCACATATTGGCCTAGTGACCCTAACAAAATTCCGGATCTGTTGGACTTCTTTGTGGTGAAAGGATTATCTAAGCGCTACTTAAAGCCAGAAACATGCTATGACGGGTCCTCCGACCACACACCTGTACTACTGACCATAAGTTCTAAAATAATAGAGCATAGTAGACCTGCAAAATTGTACAACAAGTATACTCGCTGGGAAGTCTTTAAAGAATATATCAACGATAGTATTGAACTCAAAGTGGCTTTAAAGACACCAAACGATATTGACACTGCAGCAGAATATATTACAACACTAATTCAAAAAGCGTGTTGGCATAGCACACCAGAATTGCAGAACTATCGCGAAGATAACAACTACCCGAACGCAATCATGAATGCAGTCTTAGAAAAACGGAGGCTCCGTCGAATATGGTACCAAAGTAGACTCACTGCTGATAAAATCAACTTTGAAAGGGCTTCGAAGACTCTGAGAGATATGCTTCGCGACTGGGAAGATGCTACACTTGAGGCTCAACTAGAGTCTCTAACACCAACGGCTTCTAATAACTACTCGCTGTGGAAATTCACGAAACATTATGAGAGACCTCAAGTTGCAATACCTCCAATCAAAGTGAACCATGGATGGGCCAGGACACCTCAAGAGAAAGTGGATGCCTTTGCAGAACATCTGAAGTCAATCTTCCGCCCAAACGAGACTCAAAGCGAGACATCCACTCGCGAAGTTATCTCAGCGCTGAACCAGGACCTTCAAATGGCCCTTCCCCCTCCTCCTGCTACCGTTCGTGAAGTGTGGCGAACTATTAACACTCTTGGGAATAGGAAAGCACCCGGCTTTGATTTTGTCACCAAAGAAATTATTATAAAGCTACCAAGAAAAGCCATCGTCTTCTTGACAATGTTATATAACGGCATAATGAGAGTGCAATATTATCCCATGTCATGGAAAGTATCACAAATACTTATGATTCACAAGCTCGGTAAACCACCCAATGCACTTACTTCCTACAGACCCATAAGCCTCTTGCCAATACTGTCAAAAGTATTGGAAAAAATGTTACTAAACAGAATCCAACCGATTCTTGAAAGTCGAAAAACAATACCAGCTCACCAATTTGGCTTCAGGCAAAAGCATTCGACTATTGAACAGGTGCATAGAGTATACGATAGGATAAGGAAAACTCTGGAAGAAAAAGAGTATTGCTCATCGGTTTTCTTGGATATTCAACAGGCCTTTGATCGAGTATGGCACCTCGGCCTCTTGTCCAAAATTAAAAAACATCTCCCACATAGTTACTTCCTCCTATTTAAATCATACCTAACGGAACGTATTTATCAAGTGAAAAGCACGGAAAGCACTTCAGGATTTTTTGACATTCTTGCTGGAGTGCCTCAGGGCTCTGTACTCGGGCCGATTCTGTATAACATATTTACCTCTGACCTCCCAGAAGTTGAAGGCATAACCATAGCTACCTTTGCAGACGACACGGCGCTACTAGCTACCAACAAAGACCCGAAATTAGCCACACAAACTCTGCAAAAAGGCCTTGACGAAGTAGCAAACTGGATGAGGAAATGGAGAATCTTAGTTAGTGGCCCCAAATCAGTACAGGTAACTTTCACTTTACGAAAGGAGAATTGTCCTCCAGTGTCTCTCAACAGTACTGTGCTACCACACAAAGACAGCGTGAGATACCTGGGGTTACATCTTGATAGACGACTTACGTGGAAGCAGCACATAAAGAACAAGAGAGAGGAACTAAAGACTAAATATAAATCACTCCTCTGGCTTCTGAGAAGGAACAGCAAACTCTCAACAGACAACAAACTGCTGATTTATAAGGCCATATTGAAACCAGTTTGGATGTACGGCATACAACTATGGGGCAGCGCGAGCTCTAGCAATATTCAGATCCTGCAAAGAATGCAAAATATCATACTACGCACCATATGCAATGCCCCATGGTTTATGACTAATCCTGAAGTCCACCACTATTCAAACATGAATACAGTCCACGAAGAAGTCCTGAATATCAGCCGGACATACCAAGAGAGGCTGGAGAGCCACCCCAATACCTTGGCTACAGCTCTGCTAACCCGCACCTACCAAAAACGCCTTAAAAGAAAAGATATCCTACCATTCTAGGATTAAATAAAATATGGAAGTTAAGAGTAGTGTTCTCAATGGAGATCACACTCTACAAGCCAAACCGCAAAACCCATCTGCTTATAGCCTGGCTGATCGCAGATTCGGATAACACAAAAAAAAAAAAAAAAAAAAATGTTCTTGGATGTATTAGAAGTAACATAGGACTCTTTTTATTAAAAAAAAAGATCTGTTACGTAAATTAATGAGGCAGACCGAATTCCACGGGAGTGAAGCCGCGGGAAAAGGTTAGTACATTCTCATATACGGAGCCGTAGAGACAATATCCCTAGGCGTTAATTATCTGACCCAAAAATAAATTTATTTCCTTTCCTCTGCCGATAGATAGTTGTGATTAACACTAATGGTATTAATATATCAAGATTATTTATTAACGAACTTTTACCTTGCTGCTGTGGGGTTAAACAGATAACCGCTGTAATAAGTTTTTGATCCGCTTCTCTGAATTTCCACCTTTTTTTTTTCTTTTTTTTTTTACGCGGGGAATGCTTTTCGCACCATACCCTCCGGAGGGACGAAGGGCGTGTGTGGGACTCTCGGAAAACCGGTATACCCACTAAACCCCACGGCGGCCTACCTCGGCTGTCGGAAGGAGCTCCAGGAACGCATTAGCGGCTTCTAGAGTCCTTCCTGCCGTACCTCACAAGTGAGGTACATCCCGGGCACCTCATGCCCCAAGGACAGGACGCTATCACACCTCTCTCCGCCCTGCACAGTAAGAGGCAGAATAGCGCCCCGCCCCAGACGACACTCCCCGGCCGCACCGGAGTGTCACCTGTCTTGGGTCGCTTGCAGCAGTCACATCGCCCCAAGATATGACCGCAGCGACCCTTAGGCGGTGATTAGGGAACTAGCGACCTCTGCCGCGTCCTCTTCGCCGCTTCCTTCGAGCGGGATCGGCCCTTTCCCGATCTCGCTCTGCGGTCTCCTTCCGGAGCATAACATGCTCACAGAAGGAGACCGCGGCTTCCCATCCCTCACGAGTCACCAGCATTGCCGTGATCAGTGCTGACGGCGTAAGGTTTCGTCCGATCCGTCCGACCAGGACTCGACGCTCAGACTCCCAAGCTGGGCAGTCCTCCAGCGTGTGCTGGGCGGAGTCCCGTTCGGACTCGCAGTGGTGGCATTGTGCCGTAGCCTCCCGTCCTATTCGATTCAGATACTCACACGATCGTACGAAACTCTTTCCTCCGACCAATCCGCGACGTGGGATGCAGCCACAACCATATCTCTGTTGAGCTACTTAAGGGACCATCGTCGCGAAGGTTCTCTTACCTGCTGAGGGCGATCCGGGCGGCGGAGTGACACATCGAATAAGATGTGTCGATGGTCCGAGAGAGTAACCACTTCTTCCGCCACTCGCCATCCCGAAACCATATGTACTGCAGAGGGAGTTGCCCACGACAGGTCGACAATAGACTCCCCCTGCCAGCGTACACAGGTGCTAACTGAACCCCGATTGAGAAGTCGGAGGTCCAGTCCAGCTGCACACTCCAGGATAGCTTCTCCCCTCGCGTCGTCCCGGGTGTCGCCCCACTCTCTTGAGTGGGCGTTGAAGTCACCTAGGACGAATACCGGACGGGAGGTGAAGCTGCGGATGCAGATTCCTAACCCGTGTAGGTATGCCTCATACTCAGCTAGGCCGCGATTGGGAGAGAAGTAGCAGCCTATCACCACTGTTATCCCCCACTCGACTGCCACAAAGCCTGCACCTTTTTTTAGAAGAGAGCAATGGAGGCTTTCCCCACCCACCCAATGTATAACCGCTAAACCATCATCCGCCCCGAACCAACGCGGATGGTCCGGTTTGTTGTAGGGCTCTGCAATGACTGCCAGGGCAACCGACTGCTCCGCAAGTGTCTGAACAAGTAGATTCTGTGCTGCGCGGCAGTGGTTAAGGTTGCCCTGGAGAATCTTAGTCTGTGGTGGGAATTTTAAGCCTCCATTGCCTCTCCCGTCGAGTTAGAACTCGTTATGGGTTGAGGTTGGACTTCTCCCCTCTTTTTTTTCTTCGGTGGGCAGCAACTTTTGCTGCCCAGTCGATGATTCGCAGGCCGGCCGTGGTCGAGACACACTGGACACCTCGGTGTGTCTGCTACACAAGCCCGGGCCTTGTGGCCCAATTCCCCACAGCGGAAGCAGCGCCCACTCCTGTCAGCGTGGCCCGAGCACTTCACCCTAACGTGCCCCATTTCGAGGCATTGGTACCACTGCAGGGGCCGTGGTGCTAATACTTCTGCACGGACTGATGCCCATCCCACTTGCACACGTTGAGCGGCCGCAACTTGGCGGATTGCCGTAAGTGGGCCTCGGACCCAAACCGTTCCCAGCCGCGCTGCAGATCTGCGTATTTCCCCGATCTTAATGTCGGACGGGGAGCAGCCTCCTGCTGCGGCTATTGCCTCTGCAACCTCAGTGGGGGTGATGGATTCGTCCAAATCCATCACCCGCAGTTCGGCGGTCTTGCACGGACGCACAAATCGTGCATCCGTGTCACTCATGGCCGCACGCAATCGTTCGGCTAGAGCATCCGCTTTGGCAGCGCTGTCTGGCCCAGGAACCTCCAGTACTAGGTCCCCTGTGACTGCGTTTCGCCAGTTTTACCCGGGACTTTGCGGCCTGCATTACCTCGGCCAGAGAAGCACTAGACTCCGGAGGCACTAAGACTACAATTGCGGCATTGGTAGGTGGTCGCGGTAGCTGCGGCTTCCTCACCCTCTGAGAGGAAGTAGCCACTGGGCTATGTTTTGCAGCCGCAACCTTGGCTTTTCGCCCTACAACTTGAGCCCAGGTGTTGCCTTCCTTCCTCACTGTTCGTTCCGGCAGGTTCTCTATTCCCGATGCCGATGGTTTTGTTAGCAGTGCAACAGGTGTTGGCGCTTGCACAATGGGTCTTTTTATCTTGTTTTTCTTTTTCTTCCCTGAAGGAGCAGAGAGCATTGGGACTGCAGCAGCAGTCTGCTGGGTCACTGACGTCTGCCCCTGACCTAGAGGGGGCCTGGCACCCCTTTCTGGGAAAAATCTATCTAGGAGCCCGGACTGGAATCGGGCAAACTCTCGGTTCATAATAACCTCAATTTGCTCCCAGTCCGGGCAGTCCACCCTTGCCGGATGGGCTTTTGGAATCGTCACCACTTGGCCCGCTTGTCAGCTTCAGAATCTTTCCAGCCACGTTTGGAGTTAAGGAGGCATGCGGTACCACCGAAGCCGTCACCATTGACTTGGCTCGGGTGAGGCATTCAATCTCCTGTTGGAGACTCCTCACCTGGTCAGCCAACTCCGAGACCCGGTTCCGTGCAGACACTTCCTCTTGCTCGCGTGATACTGCCCTATTGCAGAGCTCCTTGACGCCGTTTTGTAGAGTCTCTAGAGCTCAGCGAATGGTGCCCATCAATTCCGCCTTCGTGCTGCGAGGTTTGTCCAGCACCTCTTCGACATCAGCGAGACTAACGAGCATTTGGGCGCCAACTTCTACTGAGCTCATCTTGTTAGCGTTACTACTACTGTGTGCTCGTTTCACATGACCAAACCCATCCACAGCGTCATTACCGCGCTTCCGAGACTGTCGTCGCGTTTCTCTTTGAGACCCTACCGAAGCAGTGCTATCGCTCCCTTCGACTCGCTCATCTCCATCTAGCGAAAACGGAGTTGAGGGTCTGGAGAAAGATGCCAAGACCGATGGCGTAACCGCTTTTCCTCACCTTCTCTCACGTTCTCCTCTCTAATCTTAATCGGTCCATTTTCAATAAAGCCAGTTTCTTTTGTTGATCCGTCCGTTGTTGTTTTTTTTTTTAGTTTGTAACATATCCATACTAAATCCCATGAGTATGGGGGAAATGAAGTCCGTCCGGGTGGTGCCCCCTGCACCTGGATAAGCCTATATACTGCGGAGGTCGGCCGGTATCCATAGGTTTTTACGACTTTGCTGTCTGGTGTTATAGACTATCCTTGTCATAGGCCGGCCAATCAAGGCAAGCCCTCCGGTCAACAGGTTCTCAGCGTACCCCCTTGGAGCCACCAGTCGGGTCGTTGTTGAGTCCCTGTTGATTACGGAATGCAAGAGGGTGGCTAATCCTCTCTCACCGGCGATAGCACTAATGCTTGTCAACCCCTGCGCAAGCAGTGGGCCAACCCGCCCCTCGGTTCCCTATGGATCCCACCTCGGCACTTGCCGACGCTCGTCCAGTGTCTTCTGCTTAACAGAAGAGTACGGAGAGCGTTTACCCCCCTGTCGAGTTATTCACCGGCGGCCAATACCCACCTCACAAAGGAAATCATTGACCGTCGCCCAGGGTGCACCGGTCCTCCTGCTTCCGTTCCCCCCGACCGCAATGGTCAGAAAGGACAAGAAACATGAGAACGCACGTGGAGGTTACCCGACCCGTACCCCCTGAATTTTCACCTACACTTAATTTCCCTCGGGATTTGTGTAACATATTAAAGCAAATTTCTATTACACTTAATCTCCACAATCGATTCCTTCGAATATGTATTATTTAGACACGTATAACTAGTCTATATTCATGCTATTTAAACACTGACTGGTTGATTCAACAATATTTTTTTCATTGTATTTCAACGAGTGTGTTGGGTTACCGAAGCCCAAACTTCCCCTATGCCTGACTGAAAAGAGGACTCAAATGGTGTCAACGTGCTTATTATTCTCAAATTGAAAGTGTTCAGTGATAGTAACTATCTGGTGAGGTTAATTACTGGATGAAAAAAAGTGAAATACATTTTCGACATTGACGGACTTTAGTTCTTCATTTGATCTATAGCCTCTAAAGCAGCGACAGACAGATACCCATGGTACGGTTACCGACTTATTCGGCGCTTCAACAGTCTTAATTCTGTTCCCCATTCAAAACCATATCTAGCTCTCTCGCTTGATATTCACTTTATACCAGTTAACATCCTTTTTTATTCGAAACATATACAATCTGGATAAAGAAGTCGATGATGATGGAGCGACTGAGTGTGGTGTTATTTTCATCTATCTTATTACTTCGCCAATAGAATATTAAATAAAGATAGAAAAATATATTATGTTGATTCGATTCCATCCAAGACAAACATATGTAGTGTTTACACAGTTATTTATTTTGTGCTATATTTGGATATATCTTACGCATAAAAGATTATACTGCTTGACTGTAATAGACTTGCATTACTAATTATTATAGGTGTGTCAATATAAATGTTTAACGGGGCTCTGATTGGGACTGACTGAGGCCTTAATAGGTTCCTATTTATACACTATATAATGTACAATAATACGTAAAATACTCATATTTATGTACTATGTAATAATACGCTCATATTTCATCATTTTGAGAATAAAAATGTCTAATTCGTATTTTGTATCAAACTAAATACAAATGTAAGATTGTAGAGACATTGTATGTAAATATACTCGTAAAACGTTATCACCAGTGGATGATGTCGATAAAGTACGTTATAATAGAGATAAAGGCATGATGAAGGGTATTCCCTTGTGTAGTATTTGAGGCTTCGTACAATGCGTATGAAAATATATTTCACAATCCATTTTCAGATCTATGTAAGTATAAATAGTAATAATTATAATTTACGAAATGGTTTTGCAGTTACTCAATATATTCGGATTGATCATAGTAATAAAGTGAAATATAAAATCAAACATAAACGAAAGATTAGTATGACTTAGATAAAAACTTTAGACAGTTACACGAGTAATTTAAAAATATTTTTTATTATAATGTCTGTAATGAAACATACATTGATACAGATATGTTATGTACTCGATTGTACGCATATAAATAAAATAATAGAAAGTTTTGTTAAGTAGTAAGATTTCATACACTAATACATATATGTACATATATACAGATTACCTAAACTGTACTAAACAATAATTTATTTGCCAAATGTACTATAGTGTGTGCAGTGTATTTGAATAAATATATACGAGTATATATGTGCTGTTTCATATGTTATTAAGTTTGTCCGCCAGGGTCAACGTTGGAAAAAGAAAATTGTAGATTTTTTTTTAGAGTGTGAAGAGCAGAAAGAACAGATGAGTTGTACTTATAAAAACCGAAATCAACTTTGCTTAATTTCCCGGCACCGTCCTTTTGTTTATTGTTCTAGGTAGACAGGGATGGGTGTCTTCCAAAGTATTAATTCAATTCTTTCAAATCAGCTTTCTAGTCGTTACATTGTTATTACACTTCAATAAATATCCACTTTTCTTTAAACGACTTTCAAAACTTTTTTGTTCTTCTGAACAAGACAATACCATTTATTTAATAGCAACTGAGAACAATGAAAAATATGATAGCAGTAACAATACTCAGGTGTTTTGTTTACTTTTTTTTTAACGTTTTGAAAAGAAAAATGAATCAGATATTGTATAAGAATTTCTTCGCGTTTCACGTTTCAGAATTATATTGTTTTTATGTTTAAAAATGATTTGGAAGATAATGTATGGTGTGTCAATAGATTTATATCGGTGTTTCGTTGTGAAAGAAAACTAGACAGAGTCTGCACTATGGCAATCAGATTGCTGATATGTACACTTATATATTTCTAAATACGTATATATTATACACCCATACACAGAACGAACGATCATGCTTAACACACAATATTTATCCGGGGTGGAACATAAACCTTTTTATTTTTCTCAAAAAAAAAGTATGACAGAATAAGAAACAATATAATAATATTGAAGTAGATTTTATTCAAATAAAAGCTGACTAATTTTGCATGGTAACTGTAAAAGTATTAACGAATACTTCATCAACTACAACCTTAAGACTACTACATTCGCTGTTCTGCAATTCATCAAAAAACGTTAGAATGATTATACAAGTCAGCACATTCGTATAGACCTTCGTTACGAGATTAGGCAAGTTCTGATCTCTATAGTCAAGGCTGATAAAGTCAAATACTGTTGTTATATTTGTTCATTAACAAAAGAAGAGTTGTCAAGATGAGTTTATAAACCAATCGATAATATCAGAATACAGTACAACAGTACTGTATTGTAGATAGAATAGCAACTGCCACGTGTAATTTCTTTTAAATAGATTAAAACTTTATTTCGAATCTTTATAACTTTTTATTTATCATGATAAATGATCTGGAGACTAGAAATAAAAAAGTTGTTTTTTGTTTAAGAGCTGAAAGGAAATATCGGAATATATTTGAGAGCAGTCCTAACCAAAGTTTGTTAACAATTCCTCGTTTGTGCGTCAATTTCAATAATACATAATATGCTTGGATGAATTTTCTTGCTGACGTAGAAAATAAATTGACAGTGTATATATATTTAGTCGTACCCAGTGAAGCGGTGTTTATCCACGCATGTGGCACACGTACGAGGCTCTCCAGACTTTATCCGCTCGAGGCAGTTTCAATTAGTTATCGAAGAGGAAAGATAAAAGGGTTTACTGGATTGTGCTAAGTTTGTTAAACATATATATACATACCTACCGGTTAAATATTTCTTGATTTACGAGCATCAAAATAACCAATTGCTTTGTTAATTCTTGTATAATTTACGATTTAATTTAAACTATTTGCAAGAATATCAGTGTTGTTCTAATAAGTCATCCTTCATGACATAACTCATCATTATGATATGGTGAGAAAGGACTTTTAAATTCTTCCAGTAAGATCGTTCAAATTATACCGAATTGATGTCTGATATTTAGATGAAACATATAAACTAGACTTTTAGTAGCATTTTCATTTTTTTGTTTGACATCGTTACTAACACCTATTTGCAGTTTTCAAATTTGATATCCATGTTGGTGATGGATTAAAAAGACCCAGTATTATCACTCCTATTAAACCTCTGGGTGTATTAAGAATCGTCTAACAGAATAAAAAAATAACACTGCAAACAGAAGGAAAATCTGAAACGGTAACATACCAACCCATTTGGCAAGCACGGTATAGTAAGACAGAACCTCCTTGCTAAGAAGAGGTGTTATTTTGTATATTGTTACGAATTTAACGTATGGTAGAAATGCAGCAGTAAGAGATAAATATGTCATGAAAAAACAATATTTTTCTAAACAACCTTACAGATGACTAGAATTGACACTGATTTAAATTTGGAATAATACTTCATTACGTCGCATCGAGTCTCGTTTGCCGTGCTATATCAATAAAACATATACATTTAACAAGACCAAGCAAACATAGATATTCAGAATACTCCAGAATATTCCACTCTCCCACACAAAAAGTTCGAGACGCCCACATTTAATTAAATCAGAAATTATTCTTGTGTTTCTGCAAATATCGACGTTCAGTAAACTCCAATTATAATTTTATGCGTTAGATAATACTAGGAATGTGTGTTTGTTGGTTGTGAACAGTGATATTAATATATATCAAGGCACAATTATTATTCCACGAGGTTAAGAGTAAAGATGGTATAATGATTTAAGCGGTCACCACACCTCGTTTCTTAGTTGCCTGATTATTCTGGGTTCGATTTTCACAGGGGACAATACTTTGTGTGATTAACACATTGTTGTAAACAGAGTCTGGTTTTTCTTTATTTGCGTTTTAAATATAATTCCTCATATGGAAATTATCTCTGAAAAAACCGTGTCACTATGAATGATTTTGTAGTATTAGACAGGACAGCACAGCACAGTCAATCAAAGGAATATCACATATAAAGTAAGTATGTAATTAACCAGCATGGATACAAATACATACATAAAATCAATAAGATATCCATTAGCTTATCGGCTTACTAAGACATAATACTTATTAATACGTACTTTGTCTCACTCAGCATCAAATAATTACATCGAAATGTGAAATGATATCATTTCAGTGTAATGTGAAATGATATCATTTCACATTTCGATATAATTATTTGAAGAACAAATTACAAGAGAAGCTTTGCTTTAAAAACTATATTTCTTAATATTCTCTATTAATTTTAAATGTTGAGAATCGTTTTTTTGTTAATTTATGAAATTTTTCACCGTCACATATTTATAATTTACTTTCAGAAGTTACAAATTAAAGAACACAGTTTTACTTATTTCTTATAAAACGTGAAGGAGATGCGAAGTATTAGAAATATTCTGGACATGTTTTCAGCCTTTGAACTGTGAATATTTTGATATAATATTTACTTCTCTTCTAGAGTTCTCTCCCAGCATACCCTAAGTGAATAAAGGATGGCAGAGAAACATAAGGATACAGTCATGCGTACTGGTGAAAATGATATAGAAGCGTATATTTTAATAAAATATTTATATTGATTAATACAACAAATATAATACACACACAATATTCATACATAACTACTACTTAACTTCGGACATAAATACATAAATTTATACTTATAAACATATGGTATGCTAAAAGTCGGAATACTTTTTCCGATTAATCCTTAGTTTTCCTCCTGAACACACTCAGAGAAAGTCTACTGTGTATTGCAACATAAACCATTGTGTGTTACAAAGCCAACCTTTTTGCGTAAATCGTCACTCCACCTGGCCTGTAATATTTTTGACCCCATAACATGTTGTAGTCCTTAAAAACTCTGAGATTTTTTACAATGAATTTGGCATTATAGTCTTGTTATAGATCACTGAAGGTAGTGAAGTCTGATCTAGATTGTTATACGTATCCCCCAACCAATAATGGTGAGTTGTGATTTTGTGGAATTGACAAGCAGTCTGAACAATTTTACCCATGTACAGACATTCTAAAGAATATTCAGAAACAAGGGATTGAAGTTTTCAGCTACGTATATACATCATTCTTGAGTACGACTCTCAGTACTACGGTACTGAGTATGGCACGTATATAAATCCACAAGAATTATTATCACTCTATAAAAGTGTTAAATTTTACAGTTTGGTTTCGAAAGACACAAAATAATCACCCTCAAAATAAACACCCACAAGAAGTTTAATGTGGTGGAAGCCAATTTTAAGGACCTTTTCCTTCTTCTGGTTCTGCAAAGCCTGAATTTTTGTTAGGAGATTGATTAATCATTCAAAAAGTTATATCAGACCTTAGATAGATAGCAATCCTACCATAACTCTTGTCAGTTCTGTCATTTGCTTTATAATACATATCCGGAGACGAAGGAAGCGACGAGTACATAGAGTTTTATTTGAATCATCATTTCAGTCACAATTAGGATTAGAAAAATGAATTAGAATGAAATGTAACGACACTAAAGACGATGTTTTAGTATAGTTATGCCTTGTCCTTTGCTCATGAAGACATCGAGCTAAGACAATTAATTCAAAAGTTATTCTTACGACTTTTCCTAGTACTAAAATGTCACAGACACATAACTAATTTAATGTAGTTTCTTGAATATTTTACAAACAACTTCTAAATGGGTAATAAGAGTCAGTTTCCCGTACCTCTCTACAATCAAATAAACAGACTTAGACTGTTTTTGCAAACTGCTATTGGAAATTAAGGTTAGGGGAGTGACGAACTACTAGTAAACCATACTGACCCTAAAACAGGCAAGGTATAGAAACAGTTTCTATTAAGATATGCGGTCTCTTATTCATCTGAAGTTCAACGAAAAAAAAATTAATGTAAAAATACTTAGTTATTACTTGAATCTCCATGAAACTAAACTAAATGAATAATTTCAATACTATAAGTCAACTGTTTCGTTACTTATACCTTCTGCCAGTAACTTTATTACGTCGAATCACTTCGTTACGCCACGTATATACTTAATAGTATTAATGTCAATGCTTTGAATCTGTAGACATAATATATTGCCATTAACTAATGAATACTAATGATAGTATTATGTTAGACTTAGCGATTTGTTAGGTAAAAAATTATCGATCACAAATATATAGTCATAAGCGTAATGTGTTTTTGTGCCTAAGTAGAAAACTACAATCAATTTTGAAGGCCAGTATGAGTTAAAAAAATTATTGACTTTTCTTAAGTTATTTTTTGTTACAATTAACTTATTATATACTAAACATATTAAAGTAAAAGAGGGAAGCTGAAATGGAAAAGAAATGCGAGTAAGTTTGAGCATCTTGAAAAGATGATTCAGGAACGAAAGTTCCTACAGAGTTTCTGTGATTAACACAGTGGATTTTAGGTAGGCCCTAAAAGAAGCAAACTGAGATACAATTCTCATCAGATAGACAGATATTCATCAAACACTCCAACAGCTCTTTTTAATTTCTAAAATAATACGTACTTATTAAACAGCTTAATAAGGTTACTAAAAACGTTAAAATCACAACAGAGGTTGCCGCCTTAATGAAGTCTATTCACATGTTAACTATTATCGAAACTGTAAAGTGTAAATTGGTTGACTGGTAGAAAATGCCTTAGGCATTAAATCCGCCGTTGCATTTATTTGTGCATAAAGTTGTAAGTAAATGAATAAATAAATAAAATAAAGTAATTGCCAATTTCAAGGTTCTTTCACACTAGATAGAATAGGTATTAATTGATTTATTTTCAAAGGAGAAAATTTTGCTTCTTTCATTGCCAGTACAGTTATTTTTGATTCGTAAAAAATTTGGTTTGGTGGTTTTTTTGCTGAATAATATCTACATTTGCACTAAAATATTTGTTTATTTCAGATACCAGTCTATATACCCTTTGCTATTTACACACATGATAACTCACGTTCTTTGTTCTCTCCCTCGCGTTTGTGGCTATATTTCTTTTAATGGTACCTCAATTAATATTAGAACCGAAGCTCAGAGAGTAAGTAAAAATATTGTTTATTACGTGTTAATTATTCTGTAGCTATCTAAGGTTATTTAAGTTCATATTAGGAAAAATATATATGTTGTGCATAAGCGATATTGTATAAAATCTAAATATAGATACGAGTACATTCATATATAAAATCCCGCTTGTTTCCTCGGAGAAGTCAGCTAAGGCATACTAAAGGCCCACATTTTGCCCGTGTTTTGGTCCTACGTAATAGGTGGCGCGCCTGTTACGTGTAAACAAAACACCGCCTAAGTTCTTGGTGAAAACCTTTACACCCATGCAGTATAATCAGTTTTTATGATTTCGCAGTAATATTTCAATTTCGACCCGCTTGTGTATTAAGTTTCTACTCAATATCAACAGCTATAAGCGTTAGTATGAAACGAACGCGTATTGCGTAAATATAATCTTCCCAAAATGTAACCCCGGGCGAAAGATTTCTATCATGCAATACAGTAGTTTTTTCGGTTGATTTAATATCAACGTCTTATCTCGCCTTTGTAAAGTAAACATGGCTATTTTCGTATAAAAAACATAACACAATATTTATAAATCTCTTTATTTCGTTATTTTCTTTTTGACCGTCTTCTTAGTTGTCAATTATTGTGAACCTATCGTGCTGTCAACAAATAAAAAATCAATTTTAGCGAGAAATAAGGGATATGTTTACTCATAATATTAAATTTTATTCCATGTAAAAATATTTATTAATGTAACAGAAAATTCGAAAATTCATTAATGTTTCTCAGTTTGAATTATTTTAATTTTATTTAACTGTGGATGTAAAAAACAATTACAAATGATGAGAGGCTGTTACTCTGTTTTAGAAATATTATCGATTTAAAAATATCAAATAGAAATAGTTGTTCTCATTGTAACATATGAAAAAGCATTGTTCATCATCGTTATCATTGACAGAAGTAACAGACTTCAACAGTCTACCGCTGGAAAAAGGCCTCTCCTTAACAAGGAGGTTTTGACCTACTATACCGTAAATATAGGGTTTGTTTCAAGTTATCCTTCTTTTTGTACTGACATTGTTCTGCATAGATTGCTCTATTAATTATCTCTTATGATACTCACTGGAATAGTAGAGGTAGTGACTCTCCGTATTTTTAATCCGTCTCCACACGGACTGTTATTCGTCACTGTTTGAAGTAAAAACGTTTATGTTGTAAAATCTGTAATTATACAGGATTTTAAATGCCATGTCAATTAAATGTTAGACCTAAAGTAGTAAAAATAAATATACACAGCACACAGCACAGACGAAAAACCCCTATTTCGCAAGGATGGCATTTAAATAGTCGTGTGGTGACGATACAATATTTACAAGCAAACCTACAGTTAACTACGTATACGAGTATGTGTCATTGTCACGAGGAATTTTGTAGACGAATTTTTGTTAAAAATATTTCGTGTACAATAACTGTAATTCGCTAGAATGCCTGCACGATAAAATCGTCAATTCCGAGATCCTCTAACTGAGTCAGTCTACAAAGCTGAAAGTTGAAATTACCTGAAAAAGTAATTACTTCAATTACTCTTTCAGGTTATTTCAACTTTCAGCTTTAAAACTTTGGTAAATTTGCCACGTCCATAGATTAAACTACCACATTACTAAAATGAAATGTAGAGTAAGTCTGTAAAGCAACTTTGTTAATAATAAAAATGAGAATTAACAACCGTAGACTATTGTCCCATTTCCATAAAGGTAAAGTGGAGTTTTAGATTTTTTTGCAAACGGTATACGTGTATATATATATATACATAGGTAGGTAAAGCATTCGCTATCCTAGTTAAAGCCAAGGAAACACTTATGTCTAACCAAAGACATAGAAAAGTAGAGTAAGAATATTTGCTACCTGATTTCTGTATTTCACGTTTACGAGTAGTAAGCATGTCTCATTTCCTACATAACTAACATAACAGTACCCCAAAAGTCTCCTAGTGTCGGCAGCCCAGCTGCCCATGGTCACCACCGCCGTAGGAACGAAGTGGTAAAATTACTCCAAAGCTGCATATTTGTGCCTTTTTCTATAACAGGCGTTCTCTGCGGTAGCCGAAAGGAGTGGATGGTGCGACTCAGATAACTGGCGGCTACAGTGCTGACACAAGAAGCATCCCAGATCAAGCACTTGCCGTTGTTCCAAGGCACCAGAATCAACATGTCCGGTCTCTTACCGTCTCAGCTCAAATAACCAGGATTGACTACGATTCTCTTGACTCCCTTATTCTGACCTTAGATTTTTCTTTCCTCTACGCCATTCCAGATCCAGGTAATGCGATCGACTCTTTAATAAGTGCAATTAAACCATTGATAGCGAAATGTTCTTCACGTTCAAAGGTTCCTGCTAAGAAAATAACATTAAAACCGTGGATTACCCCGGGTTTGTTGCGATGCATTCGTAATCGTGATGCAATCCACAAAAAACTTAAACAATCACCTGAG
Source organism: Hypercompe scribonia (assembly GCA_949316085.1). NCBI lineage: Eukaryota > Metazoa > Arthropoda > Insecta > Lepidoptera > Erebidae > Hypercompe > Hypercompe scribonia. The sequence goes on along the minus strand of OX438967.1, from coordinate 6,731,017 downwards.
AACCACATCCTAGTCATCACGTATAAGCGATACAGAAACTTTTGTACAGCCATCTTGAAGAAAGCTAGGAGACGTTATGATGCCCAACAACTGTATGAGGCTAGCCAAAATCCCAAAAAGCTTTGGGATGCGTTGAAAGCTGTAACAAACACATGAAAACATAAACACACCTCATCTCAACTACTGTCTCTTTGTTCGTCACCACATCAGTCTTGCAATGAGGTGAATCAGTTTTTTGTTGATGTTGGAGGCACCCTCGCTAACAGCATATCTTCAAACTACGCTGCTATTAACACCCACAATTCCAATCAATCAAATTCCTTTGCCCTAGAGTTGACAGACCCAGACGAAATTATAGTCACTATTAATTCCCTAAAATCGAATGCGGCTACAGGCTGGGATGGTATCTCTGAGAGGTTCCTCAAACGTTACGCACGTGTCCTTGCGCCCATCTTATCTTACATCTTTAACACTTGCTTTCAAACAGGTGTCTTTCCCACGTCATTCAAGCGAGCGATAATTCATCCCATTTTTAAGAGTGAACCTGGTAACTTGCCAACTTGCTACCGACCTATAGCAGTCTTGAGTGCCATGTCAAAAATCCTGGAGCGACTAATTAACAGGAGGTTGATAGGGTACCTTGAACGCTTTCGAATACTGTCCCCACAACAGTTTGGTTTTCGGAAACAGAAATCAACAAGTGACGCTGTGGGTGAATTGGTAACTTACATTTTGCAAAAATTAAACTCCCGTAGGAAGGTTCTGACTATTTTTCTAGATCTTGCAAAGGCATTTGATACTATTCCCATTCCTACTCTCTTACTTAAACTAGAACAAATTGGGGTCAGAGGCCTTCCGCTCGAGCTCTTTAGAAGCTATCTCTCTGGACGCACACAAATTGTTTCTATAGACAACCACAGCAGTGACGAACTTCCAGTACACTACGGCGTCCCTCAGGGAAGTATTTTGGGTCCTACCTTGTTTCTTATATTTATTAATGACCTCTGCAATCTCAATTTAGTTAATGGTAAAGTTGTCTCTTTCGCGGACGATACTGCGCTCACCTTCTTCTCAGATTCGTGGTCTGAACTTCAGAGTGTTGCCCAGCATGGGTTTGATTTTACCTTGAAGTGGCTCTTCTCACATACCCTAACTCTAAATACAATGAAAACTAAATTTATTACTTTTTCGCTTAACATAGTTACGTAGCTAAAAACACCTATTTCTATAATAGCTCATTGCTGTTCCCCTCATTTCCAATCACCATGCCAATGCCCGACTATTGCCTCAGTTACCGTAACTAAATATCTTGGTATAGTCTTAGATCATAATTTAAACTTTAGACATCACATTAATATCTTGACAGGCCGTGTTAGGAAATTGATTTACGTTTTTAAAACCCTGCGACATATTGCCAACCATCATATAATACGTACCGTATACTATGCACTTTGTCGGTCTATTATCGAATACGGTATCTCTTGCTGGGGTGGGGCAGCAAAAACTATTCTGTTGCCCCTAGAGATAGCTCACAGAGCAATACTTAAGGTGGCTACATCTCGACCGATCTTATTCTCTACAAGAGAGCTATATAGATCGTGGAACGTGCTCAATGTAAGACAGCTTTATATACTGAAAATAGTTATGATACAACACCTGCAAACACCATACAGGGACATCACAACACGCAAGAAAAATAAAATTTGTGCCATCCCACATACATACACACCGTTCTTCAAGAGATTTGCGATGTATCTTGGTCCGTCCTTGTACAATAAAATCAATGCAAAGTGTGACATCTACGGCTTGACTTACTTTGCCTGTAAAAAGGCTGCAACTAAATATTTATTAACGTTAAGCTATGATGAAACTGAACTCTTTATAATTAATTAAATAAAAGCAAGCACATGTACATACACATACATACACACGTACACAAACACATATACACACTCGCACACACTCATGCACGCATGCACACACAAACATATATGTATCTTATATACTAGTAAAAGCAACCGACATACCAGTAGGGGTCCGGCACTGTAATTCCTTACCACAGGTAACTTAGTTACCTATCTAGGAGTACAGTTCTTAACCCAAGATATAGTAAATGTCTTAAAGAATGTCATGCATTGTAACATATACATGTATTATCATTATTTTTGTTGTTCAATAAAGTATAAAGTATAAAGTATAAAGTATAAATCCAGGGGCTCAAGCAGACACGGAATACTGCTCAAAATTAGGGTCGTGCGGGCAATGTCGTTTAGAACATAATGACGTGAAAACCTTTCTGAGCAACGACCGTAGCCATCAGTCTCCAACACTGAACCGCTGGTACACACATGGTGTTCGCAAACCTTGCAGCCCAGATAAAGGGAATCGTAGTTAAAAAAAATATAAATAAAAATCATTTGCAAAGCGTGACAAAATTTGTGAACAAACTTCGTACCGAACTTTTCACTTTGAAGTGCACATAAACTAACACAACATTCATTTATAGAAGAGATGACGTTTTAAAGTTGGAATTTGTTATTATTTATTTTAAATAATAATTATGTGATACCGTCACAAGTCATATTGCTAGTAGTATCTGTATTAAAGCTTCTTACGTTACGAGTTATGTCTAATGTACATAGGAAGTTTTGTTCCTTAATTTAGCATAGAAAGAGTAAACATTAAATAACAATATGTCAGTAGTATGTATAACAGCTATATGTTGATCTGGAAATAAACTATTGTTACTGTTATTACTGGTATAAGTATTCACGGGTATACCTATTTTTAACTCCAAAATATATGAAATCATACTAGTATTTTTAACAATTTATCCATTGTGTGTATATGACAGAGCAGAAAGCCGGAAAACTCTTAGATTGATTATCACTCGAGGAAGTAGGAGCCTTAAACGCCTTGACCTACTTCCAGTCGGATCTATTCTTAAGCTGCCTGCACACTTCGGGCGACACGAAACATTTGTCGCCATTTTGTTTGACATTGACTAATTAGGGTATTGTAAATGTTCTAATTCATATGCAGATTTTTTAAATATTTAATGATTTTTCAGTTCATTGAACCATGTTACCATGTTCACCATAACAGTTAAATCAAACGATTTTCTAACTATGTTTTTAGGATAACTAATTTCATAATAATTATCATCAACCCGCTGTAGGCTACTGCTGATTCTGCCTGATGGAACACATGGATAGAATCCAAGAGTGGTATTTGTAGTATGGTAACCTACAACTATGGCAGCCCAGTAGAATATTTTTATAGTTCAAGGGTGTATGTCTACTACACTAAAACCATAACTTCCAAGGTCAACACGTGTTTTTCTATAGAGGAAAGGAGAAAATGAGACCAGTTCGAAGAACTCCTCGGAACGCTCTCCATAATCAAGACGATAAAGGACTGCAATGAGAAAAGATATCTCCTCGCTATTAAAGAGGCTGAAAAAACTCAATGGGCTCTTGACTATCAATGATAAGGGCTATACATTGCGGCAACCGATCAAGAGCAGCAATTAAATATTACGCGGATCCATCGCACAGATGAAAACAGTGCTTCTCACAGAAGCAAACCCGGATCTATGTGAATGAAATCTAGGTCATTTCGCATCTAAAGAGTGAACCTGGGACTTACAAAGAAAACAAGTATGCTCAAGTGACGAGAACCGTTACATTTAGTTCATTTCACCTAGCTTCCACGAGACCACCTTAGTGATGCTCTCAAATTACTCTCACGTATTAAGAACCCGGCTAATATCCATACTCAGAATACTGAGGCAGGCCGAATACCGGAAGATTGGAGAGAAGCAAACCAGTGTTTGCCAACCAGGGATAGGTTGTCGTGCTGGCATCCTCAGTATATAATATTCTATATTCCATACCGACAGTGATCTCGTCAGCTACAACAGATGCATTTTATGACAGATCCTAAATTTAAAGCAGTGTTAGCCCAGGGGATAGGATGAGGCAACAAGAGGTACCGTGTTAGATACCAGACAGTAATCGGTGCATCCCAGAGGGGTTCGGAGGAATCCAGAGGAATGAGATTCGATACACTGTACTGCGGTAGATGACTCGTCAGCAGTAGGTCTAGCAAGTAGGGCGCTTCACTCACTACGTCTAATATCTTGATGGAATAGAGTACTAGTTAGGTAAGCTCATGCGTGAGAGCGAATACATGGGTGGTTTGACCCGCGTGGTCAGTTCTGGAAAAATTCGACTAGGATACATGGCAGGCGTTAAAATGAAACTGATCTTACGCTTAATTCGCAGCCTGACTCAAATGATCAAAAACACTAGTTACGTCAGTCCCTTTCCAGAAACATTACATTACATACATATGTAGATTTGGTTTGTAGATCTTTTTTTGTTTTGTTGACGAGGTGGAAAATCTCTTCGGTTCTCCTGCTCCTTGGGATACAAGAGTCAGGAGTATGTGAAGTTTCCACAAAAAACCGCTTCGACAGCCGGCCTCTGGTGCCACACTCTGGGGGGGATCTGGACCATATGATTTTAGGCCCTCTTCCAAACCGACGTCATTTGTCGTTAGGCCCTATCCCGGGGGAAATGTATTCCTCCTCCTCTGTTCTGGCGTAGCGGTCCAAACACAGATTTATGCAAGTCAGGTCGCCACTCTATTCACTACCGAAGCAACTAAAATTCCACCAGAGGCTCCCACTCTCTGGTGGCTCACGATCCCATCGACGGATTATGATGCCGCCGACGTCATCTTCTTTTGCGATCTGTCCTCTCCCGATGTCGTTCAGCTGTCAGTTTCTGGAGCATAACAACTTCGTAAAAAGAAACCACTGCGGCCCTGCCCTCCACATCTACTAGCATGGCAGCAACGATTTGGTTGATTAGGATTTCGCATTCAGACATCCACGCAGGGCAATCTTCAAGCGTATGCTGAGCGGAGTCATGATTTTCGTAGCTGTTCAAGCCGCCCGCGCCACTGTCACAGTGCTGGTTTATAGATTTGAATTCACGTGAGCCAAAGGATGAAAAAGGAGGGGCCGCATCATTAGCAGTTAATGGCAGAAAGAAAAAGAGGTTGAGTAGACCTTGCACGATTCAAATTAACGTCTGGCATAAATACATATCTCTGACTTGCAACTTTTTATTACAAGACAAAAATTGCGCAAAAGTAATTTCGGGGTAAAATTACTTTGTGACAAGATAAAGATTCATATTTATCTTCAGAACATAACGGGTTTCTTAAATTCGTTCTTCGTTGGATTCAGTTATTATTGCGCTTATATTTTGGGGTAGAGTTTTTATTACACGCAGTCTCTTTTCAATTTAGGAATTCTTTTATTGTTGTAAATCTTTTCAAAGTCCGTTGAATAAACCATTACTGGTAGCATTCAGTAATTAGTTGTGATATTTAACAGAATTTATTTTTTTGAATCCTCTAAGTAAAATATGGCAAAAATACATACTACCGTCATATTTATTATTAAAAAATTATCTACTACATCAAAATCATACAACACGATAAGACAAGGTACTTATTATTGGTATGTGTAGGTATTACTGTGTATATAACATCATAAAACCCAAATATAATTATTTTACTTCGTTAAGTAAGATGACACTCCCATTTTAATGAGTCTCAGCTAGTCCTGTTCTATGTCTGTCAATAAAAATAAATAGTTATGGTTACGGCGTAGCACAGCTACGACCATAGTAACAAGGCTACGCATAATCCGTTGTCGTCGTTAGTTTTTCCCTAACATGAACTGTTTACGTTATGATGATGAAAATAGGATATAATGAAACATTTATTGATTGGAATGGAGCACGATATCCCTCAATATTGGTACTTTATTTCATCACGTACACTTACTGCATACAGTAGAATTAAAACATGTTTTTGGTTTAGAGTATTTCGAATCTATTGTCTTTTCAATTTTGTTGATGCTTTTCTAAATACTGGCTAGGGTTTTTGTTTTATTGGTAAAATTTTTAGTGTTGCATGTGTACGGTAGATACAAAGTAATCTAAAAGTAATGTTATTTAAAAAAATGTAGAGATATAGAGTTGCGTGTGTAGTGATCATGCTTTGCAATTCTAGTTGCTTAACATATTAGTCACTATTTAATTGTTTTTAATATTAGGAAGAAATCCGTTATCCTATATTCAGAAAAACCGACCTAGAATATGTTTACAATTATAAGTAATGCTAAGGCTTTGACTTATTTACTATCACATCTTTCTAGAATAACCGTCTTGAAAGATAAATACTTATTCGTATATACATTTGTTCAGTAACCCTAACCGTCGACGCTGAAACATTGTATTTACAAGGAAATATATGGTAGAGAAACAGTGTGTAAATACTAAATATATTGTACGAAAACCTTGTAAATGACCCAAATGCGGCCTGTTTTCTCTAACTTTTGTTTAATATTAAAAACATTTTGTGCCGGAGTTGTTATTAATTTAATCATTATCACCTCTAAAACGTCACAGATATCATCATCAGAACAGAATTTATGATTGCACGGTTGGCCTAGTGGTTTAAGCGGTCGCCATGCCGCTCAATACTGCGCTGATCTGTCCCACAAATTGTTGTTCTCTGTCTGGATTTGTGACTGTTTCTTGAATTTTTGTAAAGTCCCCAACGACACAGGATTTATTCCTAATGCAGGCGTTTTCTTTTTAAAAAGAATCAGCAAGTAATATCTCAATAACGCTAGTAAGATTCTAAGAAAACTAGCAAACATGTCAATTCCGTAAAAACAATCATTTACCATGATTAAGAATACAGTAACGCAGAGTTCTACTTATATATACTTATATATGGTTTCTAGATGTCGACTCTAACGTTGGTCATAACACAGAAATTCAAAGTAGCGCAGAAAACCTCCGGCTTAGTATTTAGAATCACTGAGCACTATATCAAAACACGTGCTGCTAAATTGAATGTGGAATATAAATAACCAGTTATTAAAAGACCTGTTTTTACTATTCTACGTAATACTACTTCTTTTTTATATTTATTTCTTATAAGACAAGATTTTACACAAGTTAGTGTGTTGAAGTACCTTTGTCGTTAATTTAAGCAGAACGAAGTCATAATTATAATAACTACCTCGAGATGAATGCCACATTTCCGCTACGGTAACTACCTTCCTTTTGATACAATATTCCCAGTTAATGTCTATTATACCAAATTCACTGACTAACCTAATGGTACTGGTAACAAATTCATTCCTCTATAAGGTATAAGAAATTGCTGAATAATATTTGTACTCTTTTTATTTGTGGGTTTGCTATAAATATTGTTATTGCTGTTATGTGTGATATTTTATTCATTTGAATTTTAATTAACTGTTCATTGGCGCATTGAATGTTTTTTTCTCTCAGTCGTTCAGTAATTTAGACCAATTTAGACTCTTATATTGAATAAACTGAAAGAAACAGGGACTTAAGATTAGCTCACTGTAACTAATTAATATGATATCATTAATACATTAGGAGCTCATTCAAAATAATCTTCATTAAATAGTTACTGTTAAAAGCATATTCTTTCTTTTCTCTTCAAATAGAGAAATTTTTCACTATCGACCTTAGAGATAGTATTAGAATAACTATCTCTTTAATGATAGAACAGAATAAAATGGAAACATATAAGACATTGTACATGATGTAACTATTAATAAATATATTGATTTCCAAAATTTAACTCAAGTTTTGAAATGGTACCACTTCTGGTTCTGAAGTTTACCTTAACCAATACACTTTAACGTAGAATTTGGATATCTGCATAACAAGCTGCAAATGGTAATCGGAATCCTAGAAGATTATAGTCCAATTTGATTCTGACATTCGGTTTTGCAATAACACTTAACCCAAGTCAAACATAACAATATAGTCCTTAGCATTGCTTATTCAAATGAAAATAATTGAGTAGTGCTAACACAAACAGGTTTTTTAGATACAGTTAAAGAATAACATCAGAATTCTAGAGTACACGGCTTAAGTTCTGGGCATCTACTCTAGTATGAGGTTATGTCACATCATCACGACCGTATTGGCAACAGCGCTTGGCGTTGTGATTGGCTATTGCAATATATCGATTAGTGTGAAATAAACTCACACTTATTAAGAATAGAACGAAGGCTTGTAGTTTAGACTACAATTCAAAAGTTTGATGACGTGGTTTGAAAAGATATAAACACTATTGTAAATATTTAAAATTTTAAAAATAAAAATAGAAGTGCTTACAAAATGTTTAGGTCAATACTATAAGTATGTTCTCTACTGAATAAATATAAAAAATATTATGCTTTGAGATATGAAAAATAAGGTCATTCGCAAATTTTGTACTCACGTACACGCAACTAAAAGTTCCACACTTAGCGTTGATCGTGGGTGCTTGCTACTGTCAACAAAACACATACTGCTAGAGTTCACTCGACAACTTTTCTTTCATTTTAAATAAACCTATTCTATTAAAAGTATTTATTTTATTGAAAAACAATTGAAAATCTTCAATATGTCAAGTCGTTAAACCTTAAATTTTGCCTACTTTTTATTCAGAAAGTATATTTTAAAGGTATAAGTATCTTCTAACATGAGTTAAAAAGGGTATTCTTACGTATTTATTTAGGTGAATCAGTTGATTTTAAAAATAACTGCTACATCGCATACTACACTGATCGTATTTTTAGTAATATAAATATTTTTTACAAAAACAGCAGTCACAATACTATTTAACTAGTTTTAAACTATGAATATTAATGGTACTCGTTAACATTGCGGTAGCTAGTTACAAACTGAATATTAACGAGTTGTGTTCTAGTAAAAATAATTTGAATATCACATAAATTATTAATAAGAAACATTAGAGACAGTCTCTCACCATAAAGGAAAACATTTACTTGCTATTTCAAAGTTTACGTATTGCGTAACTATCAGTGCTCGTTTTGGATAGTCTGGTGTATTAGTTTATAGGTAGAATGAGTTAACTCATCCCGAATCTGTCTTATTTCAGGGACTGAGTCGAATAGCGTATGGTTTTAACCGATTCGATTCCAAAATATCGCCCTCTCGCAAACCCTACTTGGGTAAAGTCCCGATAATGTTTCAATATATAAAAAAAAATATAATAAATAGTTATCTTTAATATATGTATATATAGTTCACATAATTGAAAAAAATATTTTTACCTTTCCATAAATTTAATTTAGAAACGTATGACGACAGAAAAAAACAGCTCCGAACGTTTTTTTCATTATTTTCATTTTCAAATATAATTAAATATAAAACGAGATTCAAGTTTACCGGGGCCTTCAATCTAATATCAATTTCATTCAACATCCTTACGAAAGACAAATAAAAAACAAAAATGAATTTGATATTGCCCTCAAACAGCCGGAATCAATTTTGTCTGGTAAAGCGTGCTCAACAACATTCTACGTGGCTTATATGGGACTGTTATCATTAATTTCACTTCACTGGATACGTCTATAAAGGAATTATAATATAGTATGATGCGATTCCGTATGGATTATGTATATTGTGACTGTGGCTTTTATATTTGCACGGCTTTTTTGTCATAGTATTCTGAATTGCTCTTTATTTCCACTGAATAATGCGACGAAATGTTACAGTGGAAAAAACCATTTGTTTACCAACTGAAGAAACTAAACAGCAAAAGACTGAATAAAATAAAGTTTATCATTATCATCCTTGAAGTCAAAGCACGTCCACTACTGGACAAGGCCTTTCCAAGGCTCTGCACAGCAACCGGTCTTGTGCTGCCCACATTCAGCGTCCTCTCGTAAGCTTTACCAGTTAAAGTTAATACCTCTTGGTACTCTTGGTACCTATTAAAAATATTATAGTAAAATATATTATTCCATTAACCACTAACTTGAACTATCCTTATGTTTCGCTTATTGCCTTTTCATACCATAGTAGATGGCTGTCCTATGTCTTTATTCGTAAATCTTCTACAGTCAAAATGTTTTGGTTATTTCATACAACACTGTTCTATACGCAAAGTTTACTTGAAATAGATATAAAAACAATCCTAATATCATAATGTATAGAAGTCCTGGTATATATAATTAAAATAATCTATTTACACGATAGAGGGCAAGCGAACAGACAAGTCACCTGTAGGCAAGTGACTGCCATACATCCATAAACAGCTACAAAACGAAAGATATAAATTTGGAAATTACCTCAAAACTTTTGTTCACATTTTTCGTCTTCCTTTGTCTCATCTCAATTCGAGTACATTTCTAACAGGAATTAGGATCAGACAATGTCAAGCAAAACTACATGGCACCTACCCAAGTAAAATCATAACTGCGGAGGACGACTTATGACGAGGATAACTTACTCGTAAATCTGTGTATACTGTCCATAAAGTTTGCATAAATTCAATACGACACTGATAATTAAAAATCCTTAATGAACACATTATAATGTCTTATCGTGAATTCTTACAGTAACTCAGTTATATTTCCATTTCAGAACAATCGTTTCAAACAAATAGAAAGTCGTTATCGCAATTCTGTGGGTAGTTTGTAAAGTGTTCTTGCCTTTGAAAGTTTACTGGGCAATTAACTTAAAGAAATACGAGAATTTAGTTTATTTATGTGCGAAAATGTTTAACATATATTTTATTAATATCGTATTCTACAGTTTGTCATTTAAACTTATATTAAATATTGAAATTTTTATTATATTTATTTATACCAATAAATTGTTTGTACCCTTTAAGATCAATAAGAATAATTTTATTACATTTGTGTCCGAAATATTTATTTATTTTGATTTTAGGGACACTATTTACATTTTAAAGATCATTTGTAGTTAATTAATTAAGTTCTTTTAATTTAGTTCTTTTAATTAAAGATACAACTTAGTAGTAAATTAAACCTTTAAAACTTCCTTCAAGACTCCCAATTTGTTTACTATATAAATTTTATTGGCCTTAAATTTTGATTTTATTTGGTGTACCTATAGTTGAGTTACTAACCAGCCAAAAAAAGGTGATCCTTTTATAGTTCTTAAATAACTCATAAATAATAGTTGCAAAAGTATGCCTCATGTCTCATCCTCATCTCAGGTTGCTAATCTATCTGACATGGTTGCTTTCTTTTTAACGCTAAGATTCGTAAACACGTTTGACATAATAAATTTTGCTTTCTTGTCTGTAATATAGCCTCCTAACAATATCTCCAGATAAGTTTTATATTCGATGTGTTATGACCAGTCATAAACCTCTGTAAATTAATCTTCACCCAATATAGCACTTCGTTTTATGAAATGGAATCTTGTTTCATAAAGTGTAAGCACTCGTAGCTCGTAGAGTTAAGTGCTACGATCTCATACGAGTAGACCTACGCTGTCTAAGTATTAAACACAACAAATTCTACGCAAAGTTTACTTTTTGAGTTATATTTTCTAAACTTAATAAAACTACTTAAAATAAGAAAATATCAAATATTCTGATAATTTAAAACCACACTGTAGTGATTAACACTTGCATAATCTTTTGTAAGTTACTATTGCTCCAAATTAACAAAGGACAGAAATATGACAGATTTATATGTGCTAGTTTTTTTAAATGGTGAATAGTGCTTGCAACCAATTATTTTTTCTTGCGTAAAGATACCTACGATGAAAATTTTTTTTCCAGTGTCAAAGGTAAAAATAAGTACATAAATATATAATATAAAATCTTTTCTAAAATAAACTCCGCATGTAAAATCCAGGTAAATAATAAATCAAATCTCACAAGAAATGAATAAAAGTATTAAAACAAAATTATATACGAAAGGATTACATTGGCACTCGTACGGTTACCAAAACATAATTCATTTTTTCAATCAATTTCGACGTTAGCAAATTTACGTTTGGAAGGTAGATTATCGTAAATCTTTTAGATTTAAATTTTGCACAGATAAAATTGCACTGAAGTGTGAATAAATTTAAACGCGGCAAAGATATTTTTTTCACATATGGATTGAGATGACGAGACACACCAGGGCTAGCGCAATAACGTTGTTAAGCACTTCTAACGTAGGTTTTAACCAAATAAGTCAGAAAACCAGGTAATTTGAAGCAGAGCATCATTATCTCAGCCGATGTACATCCATAGGAGGATATTAGGGTTACCCAAGGTTCCTACAACAAGCTGTGCTGTGCTACCCTGGCCAACAGCTTCCTGCAACCTACACCTGGCCGACGGACCACCTTGTAGGGCGTCTACGCACGCTCTGTCTTCCAATACGATGTAGCCACTTCAGAACTTTGAAACAGACAAGAAGAGTAAGAGTAAAAAGTAAACAAACAGTACCAGCTGCTAATTAAAAAGTACTTATACTTAAACAATATTTAAATTAGTTCACAATCCAAGTCAGGTAAAATATGAAGTATAAAAAATTTAATTTTTGTATTAGAGAAACAAGCGTTTTGTGAATCTATGTGCTGTCTCATTCAATAACATTTCTTTCTAAATTAAAGATCTTTAAATTAGAAACAAGCTTTTCATAAAGCTATTTAGTATAGGAGTCTGTTACAAAGTTTTCATCTAGCATGAGAGATAATCGGCTTCATGGATTATAGAGGCCCGATATTGGAAAAGTACAAAAGCAGCGCATCACATCAATGCAGTGTTCACACTTCGATATAAGCCAGGCTTTGTATGAGCTGCCATACGATATACATATATTGTGTGCCCTTTTGTTGTACGTACAATGAAGACAAGATAATGTGAAAGTATTTTTTCTTAGAATTGAAAACCACTGAGATAGTTACTAGAAGTATTATTATTTTCATCATTTTAATATTTTGTTCGTCATATACTTTGTACAAGAAATGTGTATTATATTATAATAAATTAAGTTAATATACCGTCACTTACTAATAGAGATACAGAAAAACATGTACCATAAATAAGAAGTTTAATAATCACACATTTCGTACATCTAATTCAAAACGCCATCTAATTTCCAGCTAGTAGAGTGTATACTATGAAACCTAGACTGGCTGACAATATACTTTATATATTTTTTACAAATAAAAAAGAAACAAAACTCCGATAGAAATATTAACAGATTATCAAACATTTGGTCCAACATTTGGTATCGTATACGGTACTATGATACTAACGAGGCAGTTTTGACTTTAATTGACTACTACCTTATATTATAATAGATAGACTTCAAGTTTTATGCTAGAGAAAACCCAACTTACTCCATTGTTACATATAAAAGTAAAACATCAAAAGAATAATATTGAGTTTATAATTAATTTTATAACCAAGAGTTTTCAAAACTTATTAAGTCAATGAAACTTAATCAATCAAGGTTCGTTCCTAATAATTAAAACACTTTCATTAATTAAAGTCAAAAAGCCAATGAAATAAAATTAAGAAAATTATTCTTAATTATTGTTATGCAACAGTGCCCAATAGAAAATGTTTGCTATCAGAGAATTTCGTTACTTATCTTTAAATTATACAGCCTTTTGCCAAGTTTCCCTGAAATTAATTGTTCTCTCAAAGGAAAATAAAGGCAAAGTACGTCAACTTGTTGGTGATTTTAATAATAAATCAATTTGTAAGCGACGCGAAACCTTCTCGTGATAGGAGCTGTAGATTCATTAATTAATTAAACCTTCAGATTAATACGTAACACTATTGAGCAGCACTAATTGAAGTGAGATTTTAATTGGCTTATAGATCACTTAATACTGTTAATGAACGGAGGCCTTCAAATATTTATCTTATCTTGTAACCGTTTATTTATTCATACAAACTATATATGAAGTGCCTCGGTAGCGCAGCGGTAGTGAATGCGACTGCTGTGCTTGAGGTCTCGGGTTCGATTCCCGGGTCGCACCAAATATTTGTGTGATCTGCAAATATTTGCTTCGAAGTTTGGGTGTTTTCTATACATAATATGTATGTTTTTATAAAAAAAAGTATTTAAGTATTCTATCAGTCACTCTAGTTATCATAGCACAAACTCTGCTTGTTGGAAACTAGATGACGTTGTGTGTCAAATGTCCAAAATATTTATTTATTTATTATATAAAAATCAATAATTTATTTGTGTGTGTTTCAAAAATTATAAAAGTTATGCACCAATTGAGCTGAAATCTTCAGATGACCCTCCCTCCCTCTTAAAATATTAATTTTGTTCACTTTTTATACTAGTTTTAATCGTGATTTCTCATAATGAACCATTGGAGAATAGTGTTAGTTACTAACAGATTTAAATATCTAAGTTATATTTGTGTTATGTTTGTATAGTGCAACAATGTGATTAGATCTTATTCTACGATTTTCACATCTATAGCTGTTGATTTGAAGCACCACAGTATTATTTTCATATGTATTTTGCTAAATTATATTTAAATTACTTTTTCTTTTTATGAATAAGGACGATTTAAGCAGAATTGTAATAAAGATATACCTTAAAGCGATAATTTATATCATACATATTAACCCATTAATTCCCAACCGTCGAAAAATCAAGAATTTTCTGCTTAAATCACAAAACATATCTGTTAATACAGTAAGAAAAAACAATATGAAGCACGAAACAAAAAAACTTATTTGTTCTAGGATCTGAATTAGCCTGTCCTATATGTATGACATTGGGATCATACTCGTATGTTAGGAAAAAATATATTATTACGACTTTATTGGCTATTTCACGTTTAGTAAATGTTGCCCAACAATTTTAAGTAATTTGAAATAAGTGACTACTTTTGTTTATATAGCTATAATTAGCTATATAAAACAAACAACAATGTACTCTTAACGGTTACGAAATACATAAACTTTGAAATTTTGTATCTAAGTAATGTCACTGTGTTATTTAATCAAAATATTTTTTTAACGGAAAAATAATAAAAAATGCTTATTTACAAAAAAGGCTTAAAAAACTAAAGTCAATTTTAGAAAAAAATTGGTAATCTGGTGTCCTAAAAATATGACAGTCGAAATTAATGGAAATATTGTTGTTCCTAATACACATATTAGGAACAACAATAATTAGATGCTCCTCCCACACGGACACTGAGACCAGATCTAATCTGAAAAAAAGCCCCTTATATGGTAAAGAAATTAGTGATAGCTCTTATTATATATAATACATGACAGTTACCTCAGAAACAGTTTGACTCATTCGTTAAATTTAAGAAGAATAAGATTTTGTCCCTTCAATCTACATAAACTGCGTCTCAATAAGTTGAAGTTGGTGGTGGTGACCATGCTTGTGGAGGGAACAGGTGTCATGTCCCTCCGACACAAAGGGAGGATCCTCCGACCTGACGATTTGTTCATGCCTGGCGGGCCACGGCCCAACGGTTGATGTTGGGATATAGTCATTTGCTAATCGCCACGAGAATCCTTATTTTGCGATACAGGATTAGTAGTTGTTCCGTAGTTCGTCATACTCCGTAGTACGATGTAATATGTTTTTCTGTATGTAGAAGTCACCGCATACTCATTGTAAAAGCATACAATGCAGTATGGTGATCCACATTTTTTTTTTGTATGTGTGAAAACTCCTTCGGTTCGTCACGCCACCAGGGTTTACGGCGGGGTGGTGCGTCGGAAACGGACCGACTAAAACCACAAGGTTTTTCAATCTGGCCTGAAATAGGAGGGATCCGGGAACAGCTATTATTACGGCATCCAAAATATGGTGACCCACACTATGGTGGCCTATGTATAGTAATGAATACCGTCTACTTCTTCTTGATCTTTAACTACAGGCTTTAAGAAGTTAACGACGTGAGAAATAGGATTAGTGAAACACATAAACACATACTGCAGGGACATAATCAATATTTATGAAGGCTATAACAATATTACGACTATCAGCTAATAGGACCAATAAGATTTTATATCCTTAGACTTGTCATGGAAATATACTACTACCTAAATGAACGATGACCATTATATAGCAGTGAAAAACTGGTTATATTAGGTCATAATCTCATTAATTATAATGTGTTTGATACAACTATGTAACTACTTACTGTAACTATAAAATGGGTTTCTTTTGTTATAGGATAATCTGAAGAATATTTATCGCTGTCATTAAAAACTTAAGCATATAACAGACGATTTCTGTACATTAAATAGCCTTAACATGCAGACACCTTCTTATATTTTACAACACAAAAGCGATTGTTATTTTCATTATATTTATCATTAAGGGGATAAACGCATCACCTGATGATTAATGATCACCTTTGTTTACTAATACCTGCTATTCGATGGCTACAACTACTTTTTCACTTTTTTATTACCACCGTCTACACACATCTACAATTCAGTAGACACAAGAGCGTTCTCACCTTTTTAATGGTCCCCGGACTTGAAGGAAAGGGGACGTCAGTCTTTTGGTAACTTCACTCACTCAGAAACTTTTTACGCTTAACTCTTAACTTAATTTAACTTAAAGCTCGTTTTTGTGAGTTCGTAGTATTCCCTCGGTTGAGTCAACCCATTTGTACCGGAACATGATTCTTCCATGGATTTTGTATCAAATATATCATATGATATTCATATGAAAGTTGATGTAACCTTGTTGACTCTCCGTTTATTGCTTAAAGGTGTTAGAAGAAAGTCATATGACGTTATTACATTGATAAAATATAAAAAGCCAATTAAATATAGAGTCAAAATCATAGTGTGTCGACTTTAACATACTCGTATAGCGCAATAAAACATACTAAAACACCATCTACCGAAGACATACTGAACTACAGAGTAATTAGTATCACGATAAAGAAATTCTCGCACCGAATGACATGTATACAACTATCCAACCACAATCGTTAAGCCTCGGTCCGCCAGAGATTATCACCTCGCCTGGTCAGAGAATCCTGGTCATGGGCAACCATATATTGGTGCGACATGACTCTCATACCTCTGAAATAGTAATAAATTATCAAATCTCTGAATAAAATTACGCTTGTTTTGCGTAATTTATTGTTACAACACTGTTATAACTTCACTTTGTGGTACTAAAAGCTATTTAACTTGTTAAGGAGTATTTTTACATCGCATTTGTTAAAACTTTGACAGGGGTCTGGAATGTAATTTAGTAGGTTACGTTTGATTGGAGTGAAAAGTTGCCCAAAAATATTACGATGCTTACAACTTTTTGAATTGAATTGAATTTCGAGAATTAAACTTTTTTCATTTACAGCGGATAAAAATTAATTCTAATTGTATTAATTTAAACCATCATGTTCATGTTCACTTAAAAATTTATTAGAATCGGGATATTTTTCATGTTTTTAACATTTTCAGAAATGAAATATTCTCCAATATTTCGTTGTTGTTCCAAGTGTTGCCTTGGCAATGTTTAAACAATATGTCTCGGTGTTGGACTAAGTAACAAAAAATATTAAAGATTGAAAAACAAAACCTTTGTGGTTTAACGGTTTTATTTAAGTATCGAACTCGATTGAGCGTTACCTGTCAATTGTGTAAAAAAACATTGTTTATTTAAATCGATTTATTTTATAATGTCAACTTTTTATGTGATTTTAAACTTACAAAACAATCAAATTTATATACTCATTGACATGTCTATTGACCCAAGCACCCTAAGTGCGAGAATATTTTAGCCGTACATCAGTCAGTGTCAGAGATCACCTTCTACGCAGTCAATTACGAAGCCACATCTCTATGTATGAACTTTCCTATCGATGGATTCCATTTATTTGTGTTAAAAGAATTGTCAAAGTTGTTTTTAATAATATAATTTCAGGTCGTCAAAATTTACAAAGTCTTGAGTACCTATAAAATCATATCATTTAGATATACCTATTTAGAACAAGTGACTTATATTACGCAATAGCGTTAATTCTCGGTAACATACTTATGAATCATGAAACGTGAAAGTTTAAGGACGCAAAGTACATGTTCCGAAAACGGAAAAATGTTTTTATAGTTTTTTACAAGAAAGTTCTTCTAAGTCACAAATATGGTTTTACAATTCTATATCTACATAAAGATAAGTAATATTTGTTAAAATTAGTGCTCGCTAATTTATGGAAGGTGTGACCAGTATAGTTATTACAATTAGTGCAGTTGGTACAGTTAATACAGTGGATTGCATATTTTTTTTTTACCAGTAGCAAGAAGTGCCTAATTTGTCTCTTCTCGCGTTTCGGTGAAGACGTAAGAATAATGGATATCTTCAAGTGTTGGGATAAAGTTAAGGCATCGGTATTTGTGGACTTGTATGTGAAGTAGTTACCAGGAAGTTGGGACTGCTCAAGTGTGGTTGAATTCCGAAAGTTCACCCCAGCTCAATCGTCGTATACTCACCCTTCCACACACTTACATACATTCAAAGAGCACTAACACTTTCCGACCATTATTCTACGAGATGATGAGAACCACCGACTGAAAGTACAACGTCTGGTAGCATTGTTTAATAACCTATGTCTGGTAGCAGAGCGTTAAAGCTATATGTAGAATTTAGTGTTACTTAAAATATGCAATCGTTTGCAGTTTGTTTTATTTGATTACTACAAATGATTTAATAAAATACTCAAAAATTAAAATCAATTTCAGCTCTATATCGGCCTATTGACTATGAGTTTACTATATATTACTCTTTAAATAATATCAATTCACTACAATATAAGCACATGCTTTGACATATTCACTTAACAAAATGGTCAAATACCTCTATAAACAAATATATTTAAAACTCAAGTTAGCCGTATTTTTGTCTTCTGTCAGTGAGCGATTTTTTGAAGATAATTTTGAAGAAAGGAATATTACTTTGAATATCTATATAACTATAAGTACCACATTATCCCATGTAAAATCAGGCCAAGTGTATAGACTAAGCACTATGTAAATATGTAACACATGTCTCTCGACAATCTTCCACCACATTCAACTGTCTTTCTTGTGTACATCACACACCTTTGAGTCCGGATAACTTAGCCTGAAACGCCCCACATGCCAGCTTAGATATAGTTAAGGCCCTGGCATAATTTTTAAGCTACACTAAAAGCTATTGCTGAAATTAGCTGAATAATTATGCAGATGAGTTGAATTCTTTTTGTCCATCAAAACTCTAGATTTTGTGTTATTTCCAATATTTATCCTGCTACATATTTATGGTAAAATGTCTAACCATGGTATTTAGAATATAATATATAATAGTTACTGTTCTCTCAAATTTAATATTAGTTTATTAGTAATAAATTAGTTTGGTTAACTATATTCCAATGGCATAATAATTATGTGTAAAATATAACCTCAAAATCTACGGGATTCACGAAATATATCTACATCATAATATTCATAAATAATTTAGGTATTTTTTGAGCTGGGATAAATAGGGTAGTTTTTAAGAATAATAAATATTATTACCGTCAGCAGAAATACAACAGTACTGGCACAACTAACAAAAGTGAGAAATAGTACTTATATATTTATTAAACCTTTAAAAAACACACTTAATTTCTTTAATTTAGTAACTTACCTGAAAGAAATCAACGGATATATACATTACCCTTCAACTTCCAAGTCTATAAAACAACGCTTTCTACTATCGTTCATAACGGTGTTGGCGGAACCCATTAGTCTTCGTAACGTTTTATCACGTAATTTTCGGGAAGGGACCCCAAGATTGATGACGTTGCGTTCCTTGCGGCCTCAATACTTGTGTCGAACAACTAAATCGAAAATGTCAAACGTAACCTAAATGTCTGTTACAACATAAGTTACCTTATTGGTCTTATGTTTCTTATATGGCACTTTAAGTCATGTAATAACCACATACGTCTCGTATACAGTCGTCTGATGACAAAGTCTTTACTGTTGCAACCAGGCTACTGATAAACATACTTATATATAGCTACATACATATGTATTACAGATAAATTACACCCAGATACGAAACAAATAATTGTGCTCATCATTGCCAGACAATAAAATTATTTGCCTTGCTTGGGAATCGAAATCAAGAGCTCCACCCACGACATCTGACTTAAAAGTCGTCATGGTCACCCTTTAACAACCCACAGAAGAACAACGTAAAACACCAGCATCCATGCTGTCGTTTCGTTGATGAGTGCGAAACAGGTAGCCCACTGATGCAGGAGTTTTGGTAGTAACTGTCACCTTACACTGCCACGATAACTATCATGCCTTCAGCGTCCCCAAGCGAGCTATAAAAAAGGATCTCACTAGGCCGCCATAGTCTGAGTCACCATGCTGCATTGTCTGCATTTGAAATGAGCATGGTGACCACACCTCTTGAATTCCATTCATGCTTTCCATCAGGCAGAACAGAATCAGTTTGGTAGGCAAGTATTATAGAAAAAAATCTACTGCTGGATATAGGCTTCTCCTTAGCAAAGAGGTCAAAAGTTGTCACATCATAACTATTCACTACACTATGGTCAAACGAACGACCAAAGACCAAAGATTCGTTTTCTTTTAGGTTTTTTTTAGTAAATGATGACCTGTGCTTATAGGTAATTTGGTCACGATATTTCTAAAAGTGAAAAAACTAATTAGAAATAGTAAAAGAATCTCGTATCGTTCTATTTAAACGATCTTAATTTACTTTACAATCAAAAAAATTATGTTAAAAATTGACAACGATTGGACAACAACAAGATGTGACGTCACTGTACTGCACTGCACAGCACTGTATCTAACTTCTAAGCAGTAACTAAAAGTGTACTACCGTATTTTCTTTTTTAGTGATATATTAATATATAATATAATTTTTTTTCTTATCATAATGATAATCATTACATTAAACAATAAATGTGAAAATCCAGGTAAGATTGAGAGAGAGTGGCAGCTGCTGTAGGTATATGCTAGAGCACAATCTGTGTTACGTGTTCCCAGGTCATAAGTATATTACTTTGAACCAAGTCCTTTAGACAAAATTTATGGTAACATACTGACAAATGTATTGACTAGGCAGTTTTCAACTCTATCGACACCCTTTGATCTTTTTCGTCACAAATATCAATACATACTTATATACGTAAAATCACATCCGTTTCCCCAAAGAGGTAGGTAGAGGCATGAACCGTTACAGTAACAAATAAAACGTTTTTACTTAGGTAAACACCTCTCTACGTACTCTTTATTACAACATAAATATTGAGGATTATCTACAATTGTCTAAAATGGTTGTTAGACGTTTGTCTAAAGTTGTTCCCACAAGATAAAGGAGCTGTGAGCCAGGTAGCTAAATCATAAGTATGATTTATTTGGACTATCAGTTAAAACCAGTCATCCGACCTTACCCTGACCCAGTGACATTCCAGTTTATCAAGAGATTATTGCAGTATTAATGTCATAACCTTGCTTGGAAAGGTAAACAAATCCTAAAAAAACGAGTTTAATTTTGTTTCTAAAGATGTACTCGTAAAGAACATTTAGTCTATTTGTGTATGCCGTGTTATGTGACTCTTGTAACAAACAATTTTTTGAAGGATAATTCGAAGAAATAGGCAGTGGATTGAAGACCGTGAATCGGTTAACAAAAATGAAGGACATCACCCAAAACCAAGTATGCGTAGTCTGAATTAAGGTGTCCAGCCAGAGGACAGCAACGGATTAGGAAAAGATACAGTTATGGTATCATAAATTTCAACATTAAAATATTTTATGGCCAATCCAAATAAATACTCACACTAATAAAACTCAGCGAAGAGGATTTAATACTTCGGTGTATTTTTTTTTCATTGTAGTAAGCACTTAGTATAATCACAATCATTATTTTGAGTGCTATATTGAAATTACTAATTTGTACCCCAATCTAAAAACTTATTTCTATATAAACATCAGGTAGGTAAACAAACTACGTTCGAGTGTAAGTATGTAAAGAATAAGTTATTTCATAAAAAAGATATGATGTGTATTGATAGCCAATCGTAATGAAACGTATCTCCATATTGAACCACCGCTAAAATAAGTAAATCATTTACACATTATAATTTAACAAATTTCCTTAATATTGTATGTCTACAATTACAAACATTAATACATAATATATACATTTATACTAACAGTCCAATAACGTATTATCAAGCGTCATTTGACAGACAAACGAATAATACGCGAAACTGAAGCTCCGTAATGGCTGCTACAACGAAAATTGTTACTACACTTTGTTTCAAACAAAACAAATAATTGGTGAAGAGATTTATATGTTTACTTTTTGGGCTGCACGTTTATTACAAAATGAAATACAATGAAGGGGGGAACCTATTGATGAGAATGCTGTAAAAATAATATAATATACGATATAAAAATTATTAATTTCAAGCTACTAACTTTTTATATTAATACTAGCTTGTGTGTATATTATGAGTCATAAGATTAAATGATTTTATTTTCACAATTATTATATATTCTCGATTTTCAGCGATAGTGGAACTTATTAAAATACATTCTTGGAATAAAACTCACTTGTACTTTTATAACACTATTTAATTAAAATTAACCCTAACGCCCTCTGCCATAGGGCAAAACCAGTCAGTTCAATTTTGATTCACAGTTGATTTCGCACACAAAACAATAATTTTTAGAGAAAAATCATAAGAAAGATACTTGTTTTGTAGACACTTTGATTTCTTAGTACAAAATACTAAAAACAAAATTTACTGAAAGTAGAAATGCTGTGTTAAATAAACGATGATTACCTAGTAGCGTCTCTAATGTCTAATGATAGCCTCTTAGTACACACACATACAAATCATCACTAAGTGTTGTAGACTAACAGAAAAAGATTAGGAAGTAAACGCGAAGAAAAGAAAAAGTAGTTAGTGAAAGTTAAAAAGGTTACAAATTTAATGCAGAGAGTGATTCCTTACAAGCGTTAAGACCAACCCTTTCGCAGTCTAGCGATGTAGCAAAATCTAAAGTAGCAATAAAACGACAAATGACCATTCCTCAACCAAGAATAAAAAGAAATTCTTGAACGTATAACGAGCTATTTATTTCTGCTCTTATGAAACTTTCAAAGGTCAAACAAATCTATTGCAACAAAAGATAAACAGATATATATATCTTGTATTGAAAATTTTACTTTAGTTGGGGAAATATGTTTAGCTATTAAGACTACTAGAATTTTAAAACCTAAATACTATATATACTAAGTCTAGTTTTCTGTTTTTTGAATATATAAGAGACGTTTTTTATTACCACTTGTAGAAAAATTCAATAACAATCAATATGACTAAGACTTAATATCAAAAGTACATCTTACAGCAAAGTTAAAAACACTACGAGACTGTCTTCTGTTTCATTTAAGTAACTTGTTTGAACCGGAAATTTTGTCATAATATTGAAAGGACACTACACTACCTGATTTTATCCCTTGTTCCATGTACTCCTACCAAACTATCCGCACTAGTGGCGATAATTGAATTTTTTTCCAATTTTCGCTAAAGGTAGGATATAGAATTTTCTACTCTTTGTATCGATACTAATAGATTGGTTGGGATTATTGAAAAAAAAATCTGTTTATCCCTACCGATAGGGTTTAGACGTTTATTTTATGATTAATGAGATGTTTCTGAATTAGACTCAGGATTATAATTATTTAGTATCCCTACAAGTGAGAATATTTTAGAAGGGATACACAGGGCAGGCATATTTTGTATCTCAGCTTGATAAAATGAGTGAAATACTGCTATCTTTCATTCGTGACCACTCGTAACATTGTCTATTATTCTTTGAGTGTATTAATATTAGTACACTTATCTGGTACTCTCTGTACTTACCTAGAACTTGAGAGTTAAGTTATAGTTGAAATTCGACAAGATCTCGACAAAATCATTTTCAAAACTTCTGGTAAGCTATTCAGATAACCTCTTTATTTGGAAGTAAATGGTTGTTCTATACGTTGTGATGAGTCAACAGTATATAAAAAAGTAAAAAATAATTATTACTACGCGACTTACATAACTATAATATTACGATTGTGTATATTTATAAAATGTAGGCACGCGCTATATGCAAAATAATGTTCGAAAACCCCAAAATAACAGATGTAAGTAAGCACCTCCGATAAAACACTTCGAACAAAAACCGAAGCCGCTTAATTGTATATTCAAAACCTAACCCACAGGTCATAAATATTTTCATAATTCATACTTTAGTTATTTCCATTCGTTTCTCCTTTGTTTGAAATATGTTATACAATAAATATAA
Source organism: Hypercompe scribonia (assembly GCA_949316085.1). Taxonomy (NCBI): domain Eukaryota; kingdom Metazoa; phylum Arthropoda; class Insecta; order Lepidoptera; family Erebidae; genus Hypercompe; species Hypercompe scribonia. The sequence goes on along the minus strand of OX438967.1, from coordinate 6,706,801 downwards.
TTTATGTTGTAATGTTTCCATTACTGTTTATTTATTTTTAACAGAAATCGTCTAGCGGTCAAATTTCCATTATAATTAATAAACGTTTGAATGGTCGTGTACGTCTTGTAAGAAGCTTTTTTTTATATGAGCTTGCCAAAGTGACGCTACTCTGCCTGATGGAAAGTATAAATAGAATCGTAGAATGTTGGTCGCCACACTCATTGTGGATGCAGACGATGCAGTATAGCGAACCACGCTATGGTGACCTAGTGAGATGCTTTTTCACGCCTCGCTTAAAGGACCCGGGGTAGTCAGTTCCAGGTTTTACTTGATTTGCATAGAAAGGAAGAGGCGAACCTTTTAGTTTGGATGTATATTACTGTCAGTTCTACTATTCTAAGACGGTGATTTCCTAGGCCAGCACTGGTTATCCTGTAGAGGAAAAGAGAAGGTGGGACAAGTCAGAAGAGCTCGTCAGAATACTGTTTCCATGATAAAAATGATAGAGGATTGTCATAGAGGCGACATCTCTTCGCAACTGCAGAGACTCAAGGGATTCAGTAACTTTGATAATTCGGACAGCACGCTGTAACCGACCTCGAAGTCAATATATACGAGTACACTGATGATGAAATTAACGACAACTATTTCAAAGTTCTGTAGTATTTTCTTAAAAATACGCAAAATGAAATATGTTTATATATTAATACGTAAATTATTTGAAGTGTAAACAGTTACCAACTTTCTTTACTTACACATACTTTATTAAATTTCCAACAAGTATTACATTTTTGTTACAGTCGTGTTGTATGACGACGTGATACGTTCGGGACAGCTGAAATAAAATATTTTACAACCAATTCAAAGTGTTTCAGTTCATTGTTAGCAACCAGATTGACGGTACAATTAAACAACATATATTACTCCAAAACGTACAGAAACGTATCTGTAAAGCTCTAAAATGGTTTTACAACTTGTAGGCAACTGTGGTGCGCGCACTGGTGTTGGGTGGGTTTAAAATTTTAATACTGCCAGATGTAACCGTTATTGGCTTTAGCCAACAACGGTTTTGTACTAGAAACACGTGCAACAGTATGTGTTTTACTTTGTAACACAATTTTTTTTTGAATTTAACATCCCGCCCAAACATGTCACGGGAGTTTTTGGGGCCGATGCTACTTGAATTTGCTGGCTACAATCGTAACGCATGGTTTCAACAAGGTGGAGCTACTTGTCACACATCCAATAAGTCCCTATCGGTGGTCAAAGACATGTTTCCGGAAAAGCTGATTTCCAGACGAGGTGACATTCCATGGCCACCCAGAAGTCCAGATCTATCCCTAGTAGACTTCTTTTTATGGAGTTATTTGAAGAATCGTATCTATATCAATAAACCAAAAACACTACGTCCATTAAAAAAAAAAATCAGGAAAGAGATGTCGACGATCTCGTGGTCTCTTTTCCGACGAGTATTCAAAAATTTCGATGCTCGCTTAGAAGAATGCAAACGTCGAAACGGTGGCTATTTAGACGATGTAATTTTTCAAAAATAAATTTCAACTAATTAGTTTTGTTGTAAATTAACGATTTTCATAATATATCATACGATTTTTTTATTGGATTTTTTCAAACGTTAACTACTTCGTAAAACTAGGGTGAGTTTATATATTTTATAGCTTATACATTAGAATACCACATAAGCTACTATTTACTGCGAAAGCCAAAATATGTGCAGGTGGAGCCAAGAGCAAAAGCTAGTATTATAAATGCGAAAGCTTGTGAGAATGGATGCATGAATGTTTGTTACTCTTTCACGCACAAACTACTGAACAAATTTAGGTGAAACTTTACAGTAATATAGTTTTTATATTAGAATAAGACATAGGTTATAATTTGTTAGGATTCTATACAATTTAACCATATTATAACGGTAAGTATTAAGAAAAGCGGCAAATTTCTGCCGTTTGTTGAGAACTATCTCCAGGGGCGCTGCTTAAATTGGAGGACTTTCGAGACAATAATATACCGTTAGATTGTTTGTCCTAAATATATCTAAAAAAATCCATATTTATCTACGTTTTATAGGAAAGCCTGTATATTATAAATAATGAGCCATAAACACAATTCAATCGAATGTTTTTTTTGCAATACACGTTTTAGAGGATTTATCACATTCTTATCAAAATTCTACTTTGTATTTATCAAGTTTAATGTAGATTTATTGTAATTTGTTAAAAAAAGTCAAAAATTGTAAAAAAAAATACCAAAGGAAGATAAAATTATAAACAAAAAATTCACCTAGCCAAAAGTGTTTCTTTTTTATGTCAAAATGTACGAATGTATGAATACGGACCGTTTGTTTGCGGTAAAATACAATGGCGGAGCTATAAAACACAAACACAGCAGTTTCGGCAGGCAAAGTTATTTTAGTAAATTACGAGTATATATACAATGTAACGATATCTCTCAACATTTTATTCGAACGCTTACAAAACAAACTGGCTTGTTCATGAAACGTGTTATTTTCTCACGTTCTAGATACCCTGTCCTTGAGAGTGATAGAATAATTTATCTAAAACCCCTGAGGCGGCTCGTCAAATGGCGGGAGAATTAATTATGTTTGAGTGTTAGACAAAAACATTTACGCCTAGCACCAAACTAACACTGTATTGTATAGATTTAGCCGTAGCTACAAACTATAACTCATTCAGTCTTATTCACTAACAAATCTCTATTAATTATTCGACAAGGTGAACGTCGACTAAGAACAGTTGTTTCAAGATCATACAAATCCAGACAATATTGAAAATTATTATTATTATTATTTAAAAAAAATACATTTGACATAAGGCCGCCAGATAACAGACAAAGTTTGTGTTTTGGTAACCAGAAATCTAAAAAACATTTTCAATGCTATTGACAAATTACAACCAGATACAAAACAGATGAACATAGGATTTATGATCTCTTTAACGTCTTTTCTCTACTAATAGTTCAAACCCATAGACACCAATGTCATTGTGAGTGTCGACGACCATGAGCACTATATACAGTTACTATCTGAAAATATTTATAATTCTTCTATGCGTGTGTTTATCACCGAAGTACTCCTAAGTGGCTAGACCGATATAGACGAAATTTTGTATGTATATTCCAATTAATTTCTGAATCGTTTGAAAACACTATTGTAAGCGGTAGGTGGCGTTACGACTTTAACCGCCAATATCCTCTGAGAGCGCCAGAGGCGAGCCCCATTCTGGGCGGTCAGAGCCGCTGCCCATACCGGCGCACCATACAGTGCCATTGACCGGACAACCTCCGTGTATAGCCGTCTTGTCGCGACGCTGGCTCCACCCAAATTGGGCAAAAGTCGCCCAAGGGCAGAAGCAGCGCCGACCAGCTTTGGAAAAAGCTGACGGAAGTGCACGTCGAAAAGCCACCTGCCGTCAAGGATCAGGCCCAGATACTTCATCCGGACCTGAACCGGTACGAGGACCGAATTGACTACGATGGAGGCGCCGGAAGGTGGATCACGACCCATGGGACCATGGAACAAAAGGGCCTCCGTCTTATCCAGGGCCAGTCGCAAACCCAGCGCCTTAATACGCCTGACCACCAGAGAAACTCCCGTATTGGCCAGGTGCGCCGCCTCTTGAAAGTTCACTCCCCGGGCCGTGACCAATGTGTCATCGGCGTAACAAATTACGCCCAGCCCGGAGGAGAGGCGACCTCGAAGGGCCCAGTTGTACCCCATACTCCACAGGAGTGCTCCTAGGATAGGACAGACCCCTGCGGAACACCGCACGACATGAACCGTCGCCTCAGAACACCGCTTCGGTCTTCGTACATGACAATACGCTCCTGTAGATAGCTTGCCACAAGCTGCCTCAGGTACTCTGGCACCTCGTGGTAGTGGAGAGCTTCCTTGATACAGCTAAATGGCGGACTATTAAATGCGTTGGCTATGTCCAACGACACCGCCAACAACACGCCGCCACAGCCCACCGCCTCTTCGGTAACGGTCCTCAGGCGCAACACAGCATCGACCGTCGAACGCCCCGCTCGAAAACCGAATTGGGCGTCCAACAGATCGGGGCCCACCTCGCGGAAGTGCCGGACGATGTGGGCAGAGAGTATCCTCTCAAACAGTTTACCCGCCTCGCCCAGCATCATGATGGGCCTATAGGCCGCTACCGATTCGGCTGGCCGTCCCGGCTTCCTTAATAGAACCAGCTTCTCGCTTTTCCAGCACTCAGGGAAGCGTCCGGACGCCAGCGTAGACGTCATCCAACCTAAAAGACTTAGAAGAAATAGAAGAATTAAATAATTGAGTTGTAGAGACAGTGAGTTATCAAAAATGATGACTCAACCGTAAATTCGTTAAAAGTAATTATGGACTCACAAAACTGAAAAAAAAAATGATAAGGGACATCAACCACTCTGTATGGGTATGGGCTTCTGGCCCATAAATGGACAATCTATTGTTAAAATAGTAATATTATTTTTCAGTTACCTATACTCAATAGATAGATACTTCCTAAAGTTATGTTTGAGTATAGAAAACATAATTTTATGAAGTTTAGTACTAAGTCAGTTACACAATAACATAGATTAAAATTGAAGAGCAAACACAAAGTCAAAACAACTGTACGAGCGAGCGCGCCCAAAGCGAGTGATTGGTGACACAAGTGGGAAACATAGGTTGGCATTGAGCAAGTTTTGTTACGATAGGAAAAAAGTATCTTATACACGTAATCATTCCATTTTATTTTACAATTAGTAAATTTTTTTTTTACGTTTCTCAAGTAACAAAATTAAGGAATTTTAAAGAAAAATATGTTAATGTACTTTTGTAGTTTTTAGAATCATTTTCGTAAATTTTGATTCGTGCGCTGAGTATTGTGAAGTCAAACCTCACTTGGGACAACACTTTGTGCGATCCACAAATAATTATTCTGAGTCTAGATGTTCTTTGTATTTATTTCATGTATGTTTGTAAGTCCCCCGCGAGTTACCTTGTAAAATACAAAAAAGGAATTTAATATACATATATAATATTGAATAAAAAAGTCACTGCTATTTAGTAAGGCGCTGTTAAATGAAGGCAAAATTTAAGATTGTGGAACAGGTTGAACAACATACTACACTTTAATTGCATTCATTGCGCGCATGTCAAGTACCTCGTTAAACGATACAGGAATTTCGCATGCAATTTTCTGAGTGACACTTTTGTTCTAAAATAATATAAAACCCACCTTACATAAATTAACTTTAAATATGTGACGACTTAAAAAATTGTCGAAAAAAACTACAGTGATAAATATAACTGTGAGTTTAAAAGAGACAGTTTTAAAAGAATAATATGATACAACACGAGCCAAAATAGAATGTATGATAGTATTGTTTAGGGTTAAAATGTAACAAACGGACAAAAAATGTTCGTAAACAAATTAATGGATGCTTATAAACTGAATCACCTATGTATATGTGTGCTCATTCGTGTGCTCAAATTATAATAAATTGAAAAAAGCCTATTTTTGTCTCTTATTTTTAAGTTCTTAAAGATGATTTCTTAGATTTTCTTAAATAATAATGGTACTTTAAGTACAAATAATAATAAAAATATACAAAAGGTCTTTCAATTTCGTTCAGAGCTAAGAAACAAAAAACTACTCTGGTATATGTTGAATGATGTTTCTGTGAAGTCAGTTTTCTCGGTCTTCGACACTTTTCATCCACTTTGTTTCCGTATGTCATCACTCCAACCCGTTTTTCATCCCACAGCCTCTATTTCAACACAGTCTTGCACCAAGAACCTTGCTTACGGGCACTTGCCTGGCCCACTCATTCGTAACCCTTTTAATAACATAACTTCGTTATGTTCTGTCCCCCCATTCTTTCTTCCTGCGGTCTCAAAGTGTGATACGTATTTTGACAAGAAGCGTGTGCAGTCAAGAGCAAATTGCGGTACAGTTAAGAGCCAAAGAAATAAACTCTCTATTTACACATAAACAAATTAACGAGCCTTACAGCATTTACATATGATGTACAGTATTGCGTATACTTGTTGAATAAATCTTTTCATACGACTTCAACATGTTACAAGAAAATGAGAACAAAAATAATGTTATGCCTCAAAAACATCACAGACAAATAATACCAGATTACCAGAAAATAGTAGTATATCTTTGTCTTTGATGGAGTAAGTTTTGATAGCAATGTTAACAGATTGTTGGCATCATAAAATTTTGCCTTGAAATCGAGTTCTTCCAATTCATTCTTCACAACTTGGCCACAATATATTCCATCCACATATTTGCTTTGGCAATTAAATTATATACAGAAAAACAATCTAATTATACCGCGTTGTCCAGAACCAATTTGATGGCAAAACTTAAAATATTCTGCCGGTTAACTGTTTAAAATTATATGTATTAATAACGACCGCGCTTATGTGGTAGCGTGAAAAAGAGATTTTTAGACATCACAAGGAAAAAGTTAATTTTTAGCTAAATATCTATACATACCGTCATGGATTAAATCACAGTTCAATTGAAAATAATCTCCTCTTTTAGAATTGGTTAGAAAGCATGTTATATATAGAAAACAAAATGCATTTTCTTTGTTATTAGTACAGTGATAGTATAAAAGTGTCAACACACATGCAGTTGTGCAGTTGTGTAAATAAATCATCAAACATTTGAATAAATACCTGAACGGAAAATTACTTTCGTCAATGTCAGTTCTATTCTAAAACAACATAATGCATATTTAACTTCAAGATTATATATGTGATGTTCTTATCCTTAAGTACTTTTCTTGTTAATTAATTTACTTTAAATTTTCCCAATTTCGATTTTCTAAGTACGCGGTGGACGGCAAAAGAAACAAAAAACATCTATAAAACATGAGTAGGTTTGAATTGCAGTTGACATAATGTGGACGATGTTTAGAACAGAAAAAAAATAGCTTTATTTAATTATTTTTAAATATTTTATTCGTTTTTATTTGTATTTATTGTATTATACATATATTCGGTTATATGTTTATTTTTAATACATGTACGTATTTTTATGCATAAAATTGGAAATATTGAAGATAAAAATAATTAATTTAAATATATTACCTAAATCCAAAAGAGAATAAAACTTTCTTAGTGATTATTAGCAAAATTTAAAGACAGATTGGAGTAGGCTTTAAATCTACCGCACTGAGTGCGGCCACGATTGAACGGGACGAGTTTTCTCCTTCATGCACAACTGTGGCCAGCTGCGAGGAGACGCACCGTCTAGCCGCGTGTGCCGTACGTCGCTTAAATAGAGAGTTAACACAAAGATGATGCCCGCACCAGCGAGCAAGGACTAGGAGAGGTGTGGATGTCGTAATAGCAGCTGTTCCCGAATTCCTCCTTCCGAAGGTTGCGAGTGGCACACCATGTGGTTTTAGTCGGACAGATTTCGACACACCACCCCGCCGTAAACTCCAATGAGGTAACGGCCCAAGGAAGTTTCCACACATTAAAAAAAGACATTAAACCTACTACCATATGGTTGGACGAATTTTACTTTTCATTGCCACCAGACCTACACAAAGCAAATAAAGGGTGGGCCACGAATTAGTTAACATTTGAAAAAATCGTATTAAAAAATCTTTAGATATATTACGAAAATTGTTTATTTGCAAGAAAACTAATTATTGGGTGATTTTTTAAGCGTATTTTTTTTAAAAATCAAATAAAAGACTCAAATTCGGATAATATATTCAAATTTTTTTTTTGAAATGGATAAATTAGCCTTTGCCATTTATGTTTTAACTTTAACTTAAACTTTAACTTCATGTAAATATTGTCAGCGGCTCCGTTTCAAATGGTCCATTCGAAAGGTCCAATTTTGCGTTATTTTTTCGAGCATTTCGGCCGATATTCTATGAATAATGCGTGTTATATTGTCCTGCAAGGCATCAATCGTTTTGGGCTTATCCACATAGACTAACGACTTCACATAACCCCACAACAAATAATCAAGAGGCGTTAAATCGCATGATCTTGGTGTCCAACCCAACTCAACTCATGGTGGTCATTTCGACGCTTGCATTCTTCTAAGCGAGCACCGAAATTTTCGAATACTCGTCGATAAAAAGGCCGTGAGATCGACGATATTTCTTTTAGTTGACTTAGTGTATTTGATTTATAGATGTAGACACGATTCTTCAAATAATCCCACAAAAACAAGTCTGCTGTCACTTCGTCTGGTAATCAGTTTTTCCGAAAACATGTCTTTGTCCACCGACAGGGACTCATTGGAAGTGTAACAAGTGGCTCCATCTTGTTTAAATCATGTGTTACGATTGTTGCCAGCAAATTCCAGTAGCATCGATCCCAAAAACTACCGTAACATGTTTGCGCGGGATGTTACATTCTAATGATAATGAATTCTCTGCTCACCCTATACTATTCGATATCGAAGTTCTGTTGAAAGTCTACTGTCGGACTTTTAAGATCTAAAACTACCCGTAACGATTGCCACAGATATCCATACTAAAACCTTCTTTTAATTCAATTTGAGAAAAAAAAAATCTACTTTAGAATAAATTTTAAATTGGTCCTTTGCAAAACAATAATCCTCACGTGTGACAAATTACTAAAACACCTTTTCAGTGCTTTGGTTTAACGAACGCTAACAATAAATGTCTGTCCATTTTGCATTCCTAATATAGTATATTTTCACACTTGTTTCAATATTAACCTATAATTTGCAAATACGTTTTGAGATATATGTCTAAATACATATATAAATGTTATATTAGTTTGCGTATGCTTCAATAAATGTGTAATTCTAAAACTATTGCGCCGTTTGTGTTTAAATTCTGACAAGACATGCAACACGCTTTAAACATAGTTTTTGACTACTTTTTTCAACCACAATATGCCACAGTGACAAGTGACAGTAAACATTTTTGAGATATTTCTACTATAGGATACCAATCAGAATAAATAAAAATGTAGAAAAAGTGACTGGCTGCCTCGGTGACGCAGTGGTAGCGTATGCTACTGCTATGCTTTCGTTCTTAGATTCGCTTTCAGGTTCAAATATTTGTATGATCTGCAAGTATTTGTTTTGAAGTTTAGAAGTATTCTATGTATAATATTTATGTACTTACAAAAAAAAGAATGTATGTATTTATATCAGTTGTTGTATGTATAGAACAAGATTTGCTTAGTTTGAGAGTAAACACGCACCCCGTCACAAAAAACCGACACCATGAAATTAGTTATTCAAAATTTTAGTTTGAAGTTATACTTCTTTTGGTATGAAATTTAATGGACTAAATAATACGTTATAATTGGGACTTTTAAAATAAAAAATATATTGATTTTTTTATGTTTTTTAAAACTTCGTTATTAATTATTTATGTGTCATGCGAAAAAACAAAAAAAAAATTTTTTTATTCAACAGCCTTTAATAGTCCGCTGCTGGATATAGGCCTTTTCTTAAGCGCCCTGTAAACGATCAAATTGTTTTTCATATTTTAAATGTGTGTCAAGTTATTTGATAGTGTGCAGCTCTATTTGATATGTTTGACAAACAGTCTACGTGTTTGTTGCGTTTAATGAAAATCTTGATTGATGTCGTGTTCGACAAACAGGTTTGAACGTGAACGGCGGTATTTGTCAAACAAGATCACAGTTGTTGCGTTGGCATCATGGAGAACTCATGGCGACGTGTCGGAGGATCTTCCCTTTGTGACGGAGAGTCATGACACCCGTCCCTCCACAGACGTTACACCCAATATAATGCTTAGTGGCAATATTACGGACGAAGAATTTACGTTGTATTTTATATTCGTTTATCATATATGTTACGAAAAATAATATCAAAAGATTATATGTACTAGAGGAAGAGAAATATAACACTAACAAATGACAAATTTACAGAACGTCACGAAGGAAGACGTGAAGAGAAAAATGGATACACAGGTACAAGTTTCAAGCGTAAAAATAAAGTGAAAAGGTCCAGGCTTTCTGGTTCTGGTACAGATGATCTGTATTTACTACTATCGTGGTACCACACAAAATTATTATACAATTTCTGCAAGATGAAATGGATCAAGAATCAAATAATACAATAACAAAACAACAGGTAATTAGTAGTACTGTTTATTGTATGATAATTTTTACATATCGAACATATAAAATTATTCTATACATTTGTTTTACCATGGAATAGCAGTTGTTGTTTGCTAGAGTATTGCTATTTGCAGCTTCCAGCAGTATAGAATGTACTCTACGTTGGCGTTGGCAACATTGGCTCCTTTCCCCAAGTCCTTATCATAATAGTCTTCCATATCTACGTCTCTATGTTGAACGTATTTTTTTGTTTCACACGTAAATTGTGTAGATGGCAGTAGATCATCACTACAATCTTTGCTTTTGTTGGACATAATTGAGAAAGGTTTTTTGAAAATCTTAAAATGACTTGCAAGAACGCCAAATATATTTTCAATTATTCATCGAGCACGAGATAATCGATAATTGCTAAACCTTCTATTATAATGTAACACTTGCTTACTGTAAGGTGCCATAAATTTTAGAATTAGGTGAAAAGTTTCGTCACCTACAAACATAAAGGGTTTTTTTATACGTATTCGGTAAGTCATGTGTCATTCTCTCCCAGTCGACCTTCAGGTGATGAAAATGTAATAAGATACTGTAGGCATTCCTGAGCAGAATTGACTGCACATAGAAGGAAGAGTTGATGAAGTTGGAGGTGTGAGGGAGCCATAGAAGAAACAAATTATTTGTTGACCGAAGATTTCGGTCGTGACTGGAAAGGAAAGTGAGGTACGAGGGATTCAAGTAATGATGAAGATTTGAGAAAAAAAAAGAAGTCATAGGTCGGAAATTACGTCGGAAGGGGGCGTTGTGACTGCTGCAAACGACCCGAGTCAGGTGACACTCCGGTGCGGCCGGGAAGTGTCGTCTGGGGCGGGGCGCTGTTCTGCCTCTTACTGCGCAGGGCGATGGGAGGTGTGATAGCGTCTTGATCCTGGGGCATGAGGTGCCCGAGATGTACCTCACTTGTGAGGTACGGCAGGGAGGACTCTAGAAGCCGCTAATGCGTTCCTAGAGCACCTCCCAACTGCCGAGGTAGGCCGCCGCGGGGTTTAGTGGGTAGACCGGTTTGTCGGGAGTCCCACACACGCCCTTCGTCCCTCCGGAGGGTATGGTGCGAAAAGCATTCCCCACGTTAAAAAAAAAAAAAAAAAGGTCGGAAATTACGGCGTTGACGAATGGGGAACCATTGCAGCTGGAAAGGTAAGGCAGACACATGATCGTACTTGTAAAGATTGCAAACACTTGCGAAGATTGAAAATTAGAATTCATAATTTACATTGACTATACCCATATGTACTGTGCTGTATATTGCTTTATAGTTATAATTTTAAAAATCGGAATACTCTGATCGTTATACCTTGATATGTTCTACATCAACATCTGCAATGCAACTATCAAAGTCCCGTGCATTTCAGAATCGTCGTCCTAATATGTATCTTCCAATTTTCTTCTGTTTTGAGTACCTGAAATAGAAAAATGTTTATCATATAATTGTTTTTATTACAACACCTTCACAACCTTTATTACTTATAAAGTCTGTACATCCAAAGAAGAAGTAAAAGGCTTAATGATATTAATCAGGAAGCATTTCAAAAAAATCGAAATTGAATATCAAGCAATGACAAGAAACTAGATCTTTAAACTGGAACGGATGTCTTCAGAACAAATATACCTGATAGTAATGTTCATAAACGTAACACTCTTTGAAGGAAGAGATGAAAATCTTCGTAGTCGTTTAGTTATAATTATTTTGAGCAGTCAATATTTCATTAGCTCCTCTCCATTTTCTGTACCGTACATTCAGTCTGCTATCTTTCATACTCAGTCTCCTGTTCCGCAAAGTCAATCTTCATTTCCGGATATTCAATCTCCTATCTCTCACAATCAGTCTCTTGTTCCACAAAGTCCATCTTCTGCTTCCTAGATTCAATCTTCTCTCCCTAATACTTAATCTCCTGTTTTGTAAAGTCTATCTCCCGCTCCATACATTAAATCTCCTATCTTTCACACTTAAGTAGCTGTTCCACAAACTCTGTTTTTAATTTTGCACACTCATTTATCTGCTTATAGCACTCAGGGCGGCACTCACTTTCTCCCAGGCTTTATCGTTCATTTTACCAGAACAAGCATATCTGTCGAGCACAGAGTAGCCTAAGATGTTCGTATTCCCGACTCACAAACACATGAAAATAGTCCACTGAAGCTGAGACAACAGGAAAATTCGTACAAATTTTTATTGATCTTCATTAATATGTATTGGGGTTTAATTAGTACCTTACTTGAACATTGTTGTTTAGTGTTAAATTTACAAAAAAGAAGGTATATGTACTTATAAAAGTTATCTTGTATCCATAGTACAAGCTCTGCTTAGTTTGGGAATAGATGGCGTTGTGTGTCGGCAGTCCAAACAAAAAACAAAAAAAAATACACATTATAACATTAAAAATAAATTACGTTTTGGACAGGGGATTTTGACCTGCTATAAGACGCTGGCCAGACGGGTTGATATAGGGTTTTCAAGTTTTCCTTATTTTTGCAGTTATTTTATGCTGCATAGTTTGCTCTCTTAATCGCATCTTATCGCGTCGGTGAACCTCTGTATTCTGTATAAAGTTTACTGAATAATTGCTGTAAGCCAAAAGACTAACTAAAAGATTGTTTCATTATTGAGAAGCTACACTAATTAACTTTTCTCACTAATGTAATTTCAAGCGTTTTCATATTTTAAGAAAATTTCAAAATGTATTATATAAACACAGATTCCGAGCTGATGATGAAAAAACCTAAAGAGTGTCAAAGGAATAATCATACTCATTTTTCAAAGGGCAATCTCTTTTATGAATTTTAAAAAGGTTGGGATAATTCCGAATGGTTATTGTACGCTCATTGCGTGTGTAATGAGTGTGACAGAAAAACCCATTTTGGTACTAAATTTTATCCTATTTGTAATCGCGTTGTATAAAAACATTGGCTTAAATCTTTTCAAAGTAAATTACTGTTGTAGTATTATAGTTAAATTTTTGTTTAAAATGACTTTTAATGTAAACAAATATGCATAAGTCATGAAGTGAGCGTAAGTCGCGCTCATATTTTACAGTGAGGCAGTTAAATAGTATTACCCTTTAGATGTGATTCAAAAGACCGAAAAATAATTAATAACGAAAAGGGAAATTTTATTTACAATATTATAATTGTGAGTGAGGGTCTATAAAATGTTTACATGGCTTATGTATATGGCTTATATTAAAAGGAGAACGAACAAGATAGAGTCGACTTGATGTATTTTTCCAATCCCAATGGGTAAGCAATACACGAAGGCTTACTTCTAACAGTGGATGTATATTGACTGAGAAGAAGCAGCAACATATGTCTCACAAGTTCATAAAAATATTATTCTTCAATTAATGTGAAGTTATCGTTTGTTTTAACACTGTTTACTTTTGTTTTATAGAGTTTTGTATGTGGTTATTTATTATTCAATACAATATTATATTACAAAAGCGAGACAGTGTTTCCTCGTAAAGAATATGCATAATTTAAGTTTCAAATTATGTTAATGAGATGAATGATGAGAAGGTTTCATGGTCTATCCGTGACGCGAATTTTACGTGTGTATGCCACATATGGATGAGACATTAATACTCTCAAATGTGCACAGGCGCTCTAGTAAGCTTATAATTTATTTACGAGTTTAAGTAATTGACATAACAGATTGAGTTATTTTGACTTATGTTATTTATTAGGTTAATATAACTCAATCTGTTATGAAATATTATACACAATCCCAAAAGCTTTTTGTGACCGAAATTTCAATTTAATTTTTGCATAGTTTCATATTTAAATATTCTGAATTCCACATACTTACCTTCGTACCTCACTAAGATGATGTGTTACAAATGATTCCGACTTCAAAATTGTCAAATATTTTATAATTCAAAATTGTTTCTTTGGAAGCATCACATTAGGTATGATAGATAGCAATTAGGTATTAGATAGGTAGATTCAAAATTGTCAAGTATTTCATGACTCAAAATTGTTTCTTTTGGAGCCACATATTAGATATCATATAGATAGCAATTAGATATTAGATATTAGATAGATAGAATCAAAATTTTCGAGTGTTTTAGAATTCATTTCTTTTTCTTTTGGAGCCTCATATTAGATAAATAGGTACCCTTTTTTAGAAGAGAAACAAAATCAAAACAGTGGTCGACAAACAAAAGTCGTCAAAACAAATCGATAAGTGGCCATGTCTGTAAACTCTGCAATATGTAGTTTGTGGTGCACATTTACAACTTACGTCTAACAACTAATATATATGTAATAGCATAATTACTCTTACATATAAACGAATACTTATTCATACACTTACATATGTATAGAATTACATATGTATAGAAAACATATGCAAAGAAACTACGAATTTATGTATTTCACTTCAGAAGTTTTGTAACTGACCATAATCATTGAAGTATTATTTCCCACCTCATTCTGAAACTCTCTATTTATTTAGCAGACAACAATAAAACTAACGTCCTCTTAACGGTTGTCCTCGCTTCTTATGAGAAGCTATAAACTCGACTGAATTGTGTTAAATAAACATGAGTGTGGTTGTAGTAAAGTCTTCGACGAAAGACGCTGACATTTTCCTTAAAAATCCTCGCTCCAGCACTTAGATAAATTAAATTTTACCACTAGTGAGAAACTACCTCAATTCTATTCGTAATCAACAAATAATGATAGTGTGAGTGTACTCTTTCATTTATTTATTTTATTTTAATTTTTCGAAAGTGATCGATTAAGTGAGGCCCCAATATATTGTTGATTCGATAACTTCAACCTTCGATTTTATTTTTATTTGAATAGCTAGAGTGACAGCATTCGAAAAGAATGAAATTCTCTATTTCCACATTGCAAGATAAATAATTAACACGACATATTAAAATTGGTGTACGTAAGGTTTGGAGACTATTTTATGTACAAATTAAGTTCTATAAGTATAGTAAAGTAGTGGTTTAATAACTCTTTTCTTTTATCTGACCCGAATTTATACACATATACAATGTTAATTTTCTTACTGTTTGTTTTTATTAATAATTAAAATAAAGAAGCAATATTTTAATAAAATTTATATTGCTATTAATTTATACGTCTTTTGTCGCAGCCATATTATTTGTTCTCAATTTAAAAATAGGCCACTTGGACGTTAAATATTCAGTAAATAAAGTTTTAAACTGATGACTAACACTTCCCTACTAACGTAGTTCCTATACATAGCAATAAATTTATCTTTATTCAGCCATCTGTAAAAATACAAAGGAATTAGTTGTAACATTACGACATCGCCTAATTTCAGTTACAACTTTATCCACAGATGGCGTTGTTATAAAAATAATAACTGAAGTAAAAGTTGTTTATCTGTGTTATTCTAATATCTATAACATCTCTTCCGTGATCCAGACTATATTAATATAAAATATTAATATACTAGGTTCATTGCAGCTAAAGGCAAGTAAAGAGAATGACGCACCCTTTATTTATTGTTTTGTTCGTCATCACCACGGTGATCATAGCTGGTGAGTGTTTTTTCTCTGTTTGTTTCACATTAAGAATAAAATAGGTTTCTTGTGAAAACGGTCTAAAATACAATTACTAGAGGTGCAGCTCAATAGTTAACAAAGTCTCTGAAATATATTTAAAGTTGTAACAGATATCCTGAAGGTCATCATTCCGGTGATAATTTTATTCAAAGATACTTCAATAAATTAGTAATTAATTTTAAAGTGTAACACTTTAAATTATCAAATTTTCTGCATTTAGTGTGTCAGTATTTCAAGGTACATATAACATTAGTTAATGTATATTTACTGTATTTAATGAACGATCAAGTTATTTGTAGTAAATACTTAGTAGAGCAATATTTGCATCAGTATCATTGGTTACAATTTAATAAAAAGAGAAATTTGCGAATTCACTCGAGTTAATATTTATCCCTGTGTCAAATTTCATCTAGATATAGTTCCGACATTCAGACGTTACTCAGGAACAGATATTCATTCTATCTTTTGTAATAGTTATGAGAAGTACCGCTTTTACGTGTATCTGTCCATCTAATGTGGGCAATATTCTTTAATACTTTGGTCACGATTGTGTAATATAGTTACTATTAATTCTGTATTAATTTCAGAAAGAGCAGATTCTTCATAAAACCTTTGGTTTAAAGCATGCCTGCAAACATACTAGTACTGTAAATATTTTCAGAACAATTAACATGCGGCCCCAACGAGGTCCTAGTGGAGTGTCCGGCTAAATGTGAATCAGACTATTGCCCAAAGCACGAAGGAGAAGACAGAAGGTGTGGGCAGCCAAAAGTATGTGGCAAGCCGGAGTGTAAATGTGGCTTCAACTTCCGGAGAGCTGAAAATGGAACTTGTATATCAACTCGCAATTGTCGTAAGTTTTACAGTGTTCTGAAGTACGATATAATATTATATTAATGTCTTTAATGCAATATTAATAGAGCTCATTTTATTAGATCAAAAATCGCTAATTTTGTATTTTGTTACTGAGGAACTAATTATGTTTCTTTAAGAACACGGAGGCGATAGATTTTTTTATAAATGTATATGTCATTATTCATATATCATGTTATTATTTATTGATGTACATCAGCAAAACAATTAGTCTATCGTATGTCGGGTACTACATGTTCTATGCAACTAAGTACTTTAAAACCTACAGCTTATAAGTTGAACAAACTTGCCTGATTATTCATCTTAAATGCTTCTATTATTTTGAATTCAATTTTTAAATATCGATGTTTCATTTTTGCAAAACCTGATACAATAGACTTTGTTATCATATTAAATTTAAACGATATACTATATATTTCACTAGTCTGTAATTAGAACGAATTTATAAAGAATAGGTAACTTGTTTCTGCCACGATTACTATCGTTGAACAATGGTTGTAATAATTTAACTATAATGACTATTGATCACGATTCCAAACACTGTGAGTTGACGAAGATTACGTCAGGTGCATAATAAAATAACTTCAGAACCCAGTACTGTTAAGGAAAAACTCGTTCAAAATAACTTAATTATGTTACTGAAAATTACGTATCAATGTAAATTTCGATTTTTTTTTACTTTTTCAGCACCATTTTCTTGCACTGCTCCCAACACAGAGTACATGAGTTGTCCTGCATATTGTCCAACAGATGATTGCTCACTAGCGACTCCTGATGGCAGATGTCCTTTGTTGGGTTTTATCAGAATCGTAGTCGAATGCTTCCCTCAGTGCAGATGCATAAAAGGCTACTGGAAAAATAACGGGATATGTGTACCTTATAACGAATGCCGTAAGTGTTGAAATTGATTTACTTTTTTTTTCTTTCATAAGTAAACGATTTGTATGATCGAATGGTTGCCATTTCAATCAACACGAAATTCAATTGTAATTAACAAATAAAAAGATATCTTAAAGCCAAATAAACATAGCCTAACCAACTAATATTACAAATGTGAGAGTTTAAAGGATGGATGTTTGGATATTTATTATTCCTTCTATGAAACTTAACAGTAATATAGTTTATACATCAGAATGACACATATGTTACAATTTACCACAAAAACTAACACACACGCAGGCGGAACTGTCGGTAAGAACTAGTTTGATTTTTAAGGGGCTGTCGTATTTCAATTACCCATTTAAAAATTTAAAATAATAAATTAATAAATTAAATTAATAATAAATTTAAAATACTATAATTTTCGAGTGATTTGAAAGTCGCTATTTTAGCGCGCTTATTCTGTGACGTCAGATTACTCTTAGTCAGTCAGGAAGTGTAACAATTACTAAATTCAGAAAATAATTATAATAATGTCAACTTATTACCCCAGATAATTATTATAAATATTGTGTTGTCCCTATGTGGTCTTCATGAGGTAAATATATTTCTTTATACCTAAAGATATACTGAACAAGTAATAAGTGGTGCAAGGCGATTAGAAGATACATTGTATCGTGTTTTTTATACTACGGTAAAAATTAAATTAGCGTAAACAAGCACATCGAGAGACATACAATGAATACAAAACAATGAAGTACTTATCATTTGTACTTAGTAACCAACACATACTTGTTACGTTTACAAATTTTGACTAAAACAAATTAGTTTATGACATTTTCATCAAAGTGTTGTCAACATAAATATTGTTTATATCCATCTACATATTTATTTTAGACGAAAATGTTTAATTTATTAGAAAAAAAATAGTCACCGGCAACCGTACAGACCAACTTGTCGACAGAAGATGTCGATTGTGAATTGACGTCACGTTTCGTTCTACCAACAGTATTGTGTTTTCAAAATTTGGAAAGGCATTTAAAATAAATCCCTTTTTGATGATTAAATATCATAAATTATGGTAAATTTCAAAAATAACTGTTAAGTTCGTTCAGGTGTCATGTGCTAATTCCCTGTTCTTCCCCGCTAAAAAAAAATCTAAAAAAAAGACCGCTATATATCACGTTCACGCACGGTCAATAGGAGACGCAAACGAGGTTGCGCGGGTCTGTTAGCATTATATACGTGGGGTTTTAATTTTTTTCAAAATCATCCTTTAAAATCTAATTACTGTAGATATATGGGACACTCCTGGCAAGACGTACCACGCCACACTAGTAGCGATCTTCATTGTTTCCTTTTAATTAACTGAATTAAGGTCAAATAATATTAACTTATATCTACCAAAATGTAATTGCACGCGATGCTTACAGGGTGTTTACACTATATGGCTCGTATTACATCAATTGCATTTGTCTAAATTTCTGTTATGTATCTGTTTTTTTGTTGGATACAATTTTCCTTGATTGGTGAAATAAAATTATGCTAGCTATGGTGGTATATGGAGGGCAAGGCACTCAACAGCGTAGGAGTTCATGGCTGACGATATTAAATCACCATTAGATTCTCCAACTACTGGTTTATTGTCTTTTAAATAACAACTTATTTTCTGTTTTCAAATTTAAAAAAATATTTATTTGTTTTTTTCAGCTCAAGTAAAAAATAAAGTTCACCAAAAGAAGTCGTAAATCATAAGAATGTCTTGCAGCCTTCATTGTTCTTTTCTACGTCTGAAATTACATAACAATAAAGATATAATTATTTTGGAATTTTGTTTTATTATTAAACACTGGCCGGCTGGCGCCTTTGTGTTTTTATCGAATCTGGAAGTTGATTCTTCAACTTCCAGATTCAGAGTAGGAAGCAGAAAAATATGAAGTATTCTTTTGTAAGATTTTGTCAGATTACCTCATAGAACTTTAATGCAAAAATAAATCAACAACTGGATGGAAGAAATCGTACATGCTTTGGCAAGCTAGATAGACAAAACAAAATGTAGCAGGTGGTAAGGTTTGTCAAATAGAGTATAAAACTATCTAGGCAGAAAATAGATAGAAGCTCAAACTGAAAATGTCATAGTCTGGAATGTTAGACACAAGTTCAAGTTCAAATAATTATTGATAATTTATTAATCATTATTACTTCTTGTTATATATCCCACAGAAACAATCATTTCTATGGATTAAAGTTCCTGCGTATCCTTGAGACTTGTTTGTTTCTGCAGACGTTATCTTATTTTCTATGTCTACGCAGTTCTTGATTATAAGTTTACCATTTAATAGTAATTATTCGTTAATATTTTTCCAATAGAAATTAATGGTATGAGAAATAAACACAATCTGGTAATGGCTTCAAATATTTTCCCGGTGCCAACGAATAGACTTCAAATAATGGAAACTAAATGAAAGTTATGTACATAAAAAAAATTAATGGGTTTTTGTAGTTCACACAGAAGCCTTGTAACTGACCATGATCATTGGAGTATTATTTCCCACCTCATTCTGAACCTCTCTATTCATTTATTTACTTACTAAATCGTCTGCTTAAACCCGTGGACACAACAGACGGTGGACAACAATAAAACTGACGTTCTCCTAACAGAAGTCCCCGTTTCTTATGAGAAGCTATAAACTCAACCGAATCGTGTTAAATAAACATGAGTGTGGTGATGATGAAAAATTCTCGCTCCAATACTTAGATAAACTAGATTTCACCACAATAGTGAGAATATACATACCTGAATTCTATTCTAATCAACAAATAACGATAATGTTAATATACAATTTAATTTACTTATTTTATTTTAGATTGCACGATAGTGATCGACTAAATGAGGCCCCAATATAATGTTGATTCGGTAACTTCAACGATTAATTTTATTTTTATTTGAATAAGCAAAGTATCAGCGTTCGAAAAAAAATAGAGTTCCTTATCTTCATATTACAAAGTAAACAATAAGCACGAAGTGAAAAAAATGTTGCAGGTAAGTTTGGAAACTATTTTGTATACAAATTAAGTTCTATAAGTAGAATAAATTATTAATTTACTAACCTTTGTTTTTGACTGATTATTTCCTGAATTACAAAATATTTTATTACTTTTTTATTTATTGTTTTTATTTTTTTCTGAGGTTTTCAAATAAGTTTCATTCATTTGATAACACTCTGGTAATAAATAAGCTGGTAATTTTTTAAAGCACAAAACTTAACAACTCTTCGTCATCACCGTTATCATCAACAGACCTTAATAGTCCACTGCTGGACATAGGCTTCTCCTTACCAAGAAAGTTTTAGCGTACCATAACACGTGGGACAGACTGGTTGGTATTGTGTTTGTTTCAAGTTTTCCAGTACCACAGGTTCGCTTGAACAGTACTACTTACAGTTAATTGATGTTTCGTCATTTAACAAATAGGCAATGTTTTTCTTGAGAATTGACAGCAGCTGTTACATACCTTACCTAACCAGTTTTGTCATACTGACTAAAGTTTTCTTTACAGCCAAGATTTCAATAAAGTTTGGCAGACAATATATCCGTTCAAGAAGTTTTACTTAATGCTTTGAAGTTACGCCTTTGATACACAGATGACAGTATTATTCAAGTAGTTAAAAACCTACAAATCTATCAAAGGACACTACACACACTACAGGACTACAATATGGTATACGATTATAAAGTAGATGAATCTTAAAGCATGTTGGTTCATTATCACTGAAGGCGAAGGAACAACATGGAGCGATTGGTATTCATTTGTTTGTGTATCATCGTGACCACGACATACAGTGCAGGTAAATAATTGTCTTTCTTCTGTTTATTATGAATTTTCTATAAATTTTTACAGTTGTGATGACTTACAAACGTGTAAATTAATATTTTATGTAAAGGTTTACTCAATGTTTACGTGAGAAAATTATTTTGAAGATAAGTTGATGTACAGATATTTATCCATCAGCAAATACGATCTTGCAAATAGTGTTGTTTGTACTTGTATATAATTACTTATTGTACATGTGGGAATGGGTTTACAATACGGAATAATGCCACACCTCTTTATCCCATGGGAAACGTAAAAGGACAACAGAAGCGCATAGAGAAAAAAAACTGTAAAGAAACTCTATAACAACCCGGCTCGCCAACGTTGTATAGTAGGCCAAAATGTACTTTCCAAGGAGAGGCCTATGTCCAACAACGGACTATTAAAGACTGTACGTGAAACATTATTATTCGTCAAAGAGTTCTTAGTTAACATATCAATGCCAAGCTTTTTGAAACTTGTTATATATGTAAAGATAAGGAACTTTAAACTAATTTACATCGTATTGTACATATAAAATACTTCGCAGTCTCAAAATCAATGTATTTAAACAATCTATTATGACCGTTGATCAAAACGGTCGTAGAATCCAAAGGTCGAATAACCAGAAATAGTAGTGTACTCGACACCCTTATAGCGATTATATTATTATTCTTCGACATACACAACACAAAAATCTTACACATGAATGAATACGTATCTCTCCGTTTCACACGTGACCGATTTAACGCTTCTGCTCGTATGTTTTTGTGATCAAAACATACATCCGTGTTAGACGTTCCCTGACCTTACATCACGCTTTTCCTTGTTCAAATATTATCGAAGTAAATTGTTTAAATGAAACCTAATATTCATTCATTAATTTTATACTATTCAATTTTAGGAACGTTAAATCTTGTAAAAAAGGTTCAAATTGTGTTGTCTTTAAAATGTAAGTTAAGTAGAGTTTATCATAAATTTTCATTTTTCCTCGGATTCATTTTCTTCTTTATAAATGAACTGCAACTCAGAATGTGTTGAATTATAAATATAACCATTAGGATCGTATCCTGTAAGTGGCACATTTCCTTCAAACTAATACTGGCCGTAAACCTAAGACTTTTGGTTTACAATAAAAAATTCTAATATTGTAAATATTTTCAGAACAATTAACATGCGGTACCAACGAGGACCTAGTGGAGTGTCCGGCCAAATGTAAATCAGACTATTGCCCAAAGCATGAAGGAGAAGTTAAAAGGTGTGAGCAACCAAAAGTATGTGGCAAGCTGCAGTGTAAATGTGGTTTCAACTTCCGGAGAGCTGAAAATGGAACTTGTATATCAACTCGCAATTGTCGTAAGTTTTACAGCGTACTGAAATACGATATAATATTACATTAATGTCTTTAATGTGATATTAATAGAGTTCATTTTATTAAACCAAAAACCTAATCTTGTGTTTTTGTTACTGAGTAACTAACTATATTTCTGTAAGAACACGGAATGGTTTGATTTGTTTTGTAAATTTATATTTCATAATATTATTTATTGACGTACATAATCAATATAATTAGTCAAGCGTATGTCGGGATACTACGTGATCTATACAAATAAGAAGTATACTTTATAACCTACATTTTATAAGGTGGGCAAACTTGATTGATTATTCGACTTAAATGCTTTTATTATTTCGAAGTCTATTATTAAATATCAATGTTTCATTTTTAAAAAAAAAAGATCTAAGTTTTACTTATATATTGTGAGAGTTGTGAAACATGGTAAGGCAGTCTTTAGATTTTTTTGAGCATAAATGCACATTACATTTCGTGTATTTTATAATGCTCAGCAACTTGCAGGAGGCCATCATGCATCTGTCACGGGATTCCGTTCTGGTTTGATAGTGATCCAGTTTGTCCAACCTTACTTTAAATGGAGGCAATGTTTGATAGGATTTCCCTTTACGTATTTTAGGTGCTGGTCCTTCTGAGTTTACTGATGGACTACTGGTACTAGGGTGCCCTCTTGTTGGCGCTGGAGCATACTTGCATAAGGTATCAGCTAGTTCATATCTAAAATTGGCTAATGTCAGTATGTCTTTTTGAGGTATACCATTTCTAGTCAATACTTTTTTATAAAATACCCAGCTATTGATTACTGATAAATCAAGAAGATGGTGAAATATTCGTATGTATAGTACATTCCGGCTTTTCATTCTAATTCGGTATCTTCCTAGATATGAATCCATCAGATCGACGCCCCCTATGTGGGCGTTGTATTCTTTTATGAGTTTGGGGGCATGTAATTTTGCGTTTTTCTTTTTTATCGAATCTCTCAATCATTTGCACAGGTTCTGCACCAACATAAGTGGACACCAAAACGACCTGTTTATTATCTTTCCAACTCACGGTAGTCATATCTAAACCATCAATACTGGTAACGTATTCTTCGTAAGCGCCTCTGGGTTCAGTTTTTTTTATGACATCTTGTTTCGTTGGGAGCTTACAGCATCTTCCCAAACGATTTCTTTGGATGGTTCCTAAGATACGAATTCCCTCCTTAGCAAGAACGTACATAAGTGGTAAAGATGTGTAATAATTATCGAAATATATGATGTGGTTTTGCCGTCTTGGAACGACTCTTAGAAATTTTAAAACAAATTGTCCTACAACAACAACATCAGGTTTACTTGGTAATCTATTATCTGGTTCCTTCCCAGCATAA
The DNA here is from genome assembly GCA_949316085.1 of Hypercompe scribonia. NCBI lineage: Eukaryota > Metazoa > Arthropoda > Insecta > Lepidoptera > Erebidae > Hypercompe > Hypercompe scribonia. Next base: position 6,682,780 of record OX438967.1, on the reverse strand, counting down.
ATTTGGAACCTATAGGCATATCCCATTGGATCGCACCAGCCCAAATAATTTGAATCCCCATTTGTGGGGCTTATTGGGTAGATACTGTTTTAGAAAATGGTCTATTTTGGTTGAACACATTTGTTCGTCTATCGAAAGTCTCTGCTCTATCGTTATGCTGGAAAATCGTTGGTTCAAATGTTCTATAACTGGCCTTAGTTTGTGTAGTTTGTCGCGTTGGGGGTGACTTACGGGCAAGTGGTTGTTATTGTTGTTAAAATGTAGGATTATTCTGCTATTTTCGAATTTGTTGACAGGCATTGTGTCTTTGATTGGGCTAAAACCAAATTTAGTGGACCAATATGATCTTGTGCTGAGATAGTGATACACTGACATAAATATTAGGATACCTAAATATTTACGCAGATCAAAAGTCGTTAGAGATTCAGGTCTATCTGGCTGTTATTGAACAGCATAGCAAGTTGTTTCATTTACTATAATTTCCATTAGATCATTAGTAAAGAAATAAGTGAAGAACTGGTATGGGCTTTCTAGCTCCATTACAGCAGGACTAAGCTCTTCACTGCCTCCAAATTTTATTTTATCCTCATCAAAAACAAAAGACTGTTTTTTCCAGACCAAATTTCGTGTACTGTTTGCAGAAAGTGTAAAAGAAGAAGGTTGCGAACCTGAAGCTTGATCTAAAGCTGAAGGTTGCGTATTAGTTTCTGCATCATCATGGATTAGAGAGGGGTCTTCTTGATTGTCACCAGACGTAACTTCTTCCTCTAACTGCTCATCTTCAAGTTCTCTCAACAATTCTGCCTGAGACATATAATAGAGAATATCTTCTCCGTCAGATTCCATGTCGTCTTCACTAATCTCTCTATTCTCTAGACGGCGAAGTAGATCTTCTATCATACGATCTAAAAAACACCCCAAAGCATAAGAGCATTCCGAAAACCAGCACAAACCATTCAGAGCAAAACCAAACTAATAACAGATATTACTGATTGTTACGACGGGTTAGTGCATAGTGTATCGAAATCGATCCAAAGAAAAAAGTTACTTTTGCATAGGAAAAATAAGAAAACAGACTAAAACATTTGCATATTTCATTAGTATTTAGACTTGCCATCCATCTCGTATTTTTTTGAAGCACAATATCTCTTTTTTCAGCAATTCAAATCAATTGAGAATTTTGGAACCAAAAGTAGCGTAATTTGTCTGGTACCGTTACCGAAAAAGAATTTAAACTTTGACGTGAAGACTATCATCTGTCAAGTGTCGCCTGTTTTTTTTTAAAAATAGGCCAAGGTAAAATCAAAGATTCTACCATGATCACAGACTTACATGAATAGCCATGAAACTGATTTAAACCCGTTGTACCGATTTCGATACTTTATGCATTTAAGGGTTAAATGAGGCCCCAATATGTTGTTGATTCGATAACTTCAACCTTCGATTTTATTTTTATTTGAATAGCTAGAGTGTCAGCATTCGAAAAGAATGGAATTCTCTATTTCCACATTGCAAGATAAATAATTAACACGACATATTAAAATTGGTGTACGTAAGGTTTGGAGACTATTTTATGTACAAATTAAGTTCTATAAGTTTAGTAAAGTAGTGGTTTAATAACTCTTTTCTATTATCTGACCCGAATTTATACACATATACAATGTTGATTTTCTTACTGTTCGTTTTTATTAGTAATTAAAATAAAGAAGCAATATTTTAATAAAATTTGTATTGTTATTAATTTATATGTCTTTTATCGCAGCCATATTATTTGTTCTCAATTTAAAAATATGCCACTTGAACATTAAATTTTCAGAAAATAAAGTTTAAAACGTAGAATAACTGACGACTAACACTTCCCTACTAATGTAGTTCCTTTACATAGCAATAAATTTATCTCTATTCAGCCATCTGTAAAAATACGAAGGAATTAGTAGTAATATTACGACATCACCTAACTTTAGTTATAACTTTATGCACAGATGGCGTTGTTATAAAAATAATAACTGAAGTAAAAGTTGTTTATCTGTGTTATTCTAATATCTATAACATCTGTTCCGTGATCCAGACTATAATAATATAAAATAATAATATGCTAGGTTCATTGCAGCTAAAGGCAAGTAAAGAGAATGACGCACCCTTTATTTATTGTTTTGTTCGTCATCACCACGGTGATCATAGCTGGTGAGTGTTTCTGCTGTTTGTTTCACATTAAGAATAAAATAGGTTTATTGTGAAAACGGTCTAAAATACAATTACTAGAGGTGCAGCTCAATAGTTAACAAAGTCTCTGAAATATATTTAAAGTTGTAACAGATGCCCTGAAGGTCATCATTCCGGTGATAATTTTATGCAAAGAAACTTCAATATATTAGTAATTAATTTTAAAGTATAACACTGTAAATTATCAAATTTTCTGCATTTAGTGTGTCAGTATTTCAAGGTACATATAACATTAGTTAATGTGTATTTACTGTATTTAATGAACGATCAAGTTATTTGTAGTAAATACTTAGTAGAGCAATATTTGCATCAGTATCATTGGTTACAATTTAATAAAAAGAGAAATTTGCGAATTCACTCGAGTTAATATTTATCCCTGTGTCAAATTTCATCTAGATATAGTTCCGACATTCAGACGTTACTCAGGAACAGATATTCATTCTATCTTTTGTAATAGTTAAGAGAAGTACCGCTTTTACGTGTATCTGTCCATCTAATGTGGGCAATATTCTTGAATACTTTGGTCACGATTGTGTAATATAGTTACTATTAATTCTGTATTAATTACAGAAGTTAGAGCAGATTCTTAATAAAACCTTTGGTTTAAAGCATGCCTGCAAACATACTAGTACTGTAAATATTTTCAGAACAATTAACATGCGGCCCCAACGAGGTCCTAGTGGAGTGTCCGGCTCAATGTGAATCGGACTATTGCCCAAAGCACGAAGGAGAAGACAGAAGGTGTGGGCAGCCAAAAGTATGTGGCAAGCCGGAGTGTAAATGTGGCTTCAACTTACGGAGAGCTGAAAATGGAACTTGTATATCAACCCGCAATTGTCGTAAGTTTTACAGCGTACTGAAGTACAATATAATTTTATATTAATGTCTTTAATGCAATATTAATAAAGCTCATTTTATTAGATTAAAAGCCGCTATCTTGTATTTTTGTTACTGAAGAAGTAATTATGTTTCTGTAAGAACATGGAGTCGATAGATTTTTTTTATAAATGTATATGTCATTATTCACATTTCAAGTTGGACAAACTTGACTGATTATTCGTCTTAAATGCTTCTATTATTTGGAAATCTATTATTAAATATCGATGCTTCATTTTTGCAAAACCTGATACAATATTACTTTGTTATCAAATAAAATTTAAACGATATACTACTTTCACTAGTCTGTAATTAGAACGAAATTTATTAATTATAACTAGCCTTTTAAGAAAATATGATTTTTTTCACCACCTAGTCAGCATCAGCAACATATAAACAAATGCAAAGGTACATTTTTCTAGCACTAATTCTTGGACACATGGATACGGCGAAACTTTTACGGACACGGCGAAATATTTAATTGTTACAACGAATTTATAAAAATAGATAACTTGTTTCTGCCACGATTACTACCGTTAAACAATAATTTTAATAATTTAACTGTAATGACTCTAAATCACGATGCCAAACACTGTGAGTTGCCCAAGATTACAACGCAGGTGCATAATAAAATAACTTCAGAAGCAGTTGACCCTGAATATAACTATAACAATTTAGAACTCAGAAGCGTTAAGGAAAAACTGTTTCAAAAGTAATTAATTATGTTATGGGAAGTTCAGAATGTATCTGAAAATTATGTAATAATATAAATTTAGATTTTTTACTTTTTCAGCACCATTTTCTTGTACTGCTCCCAACACAGAGTACATGAGTTGTCCTTCATATTGTCCGGCAGATGATTGCTCACAAGCTACTCCTGATGGCAGATGTCCTTTGTTGGGTTTTATCAGAATCGTAGTCGAATGCTTCCCTCAGTGCAGATGCATTAAAGGCTACTGGAAAAATAACGGGATATGTGTACCTTATAACGAATGCCGTAAGTGTTGAAATTGATTTACTTTTTTTTTCTTTCATAAGTAAACGATTTGTATGATCGAATGGTTGCCATTTCGATCAACACGAAATTCAATTGTGATTAACAAATAAAAAGGTATCTTCAAGCCAAATAAACATAGCCTAACCAACTAATATTACTAATGTGAGAGTTTATGAGGATGGATGTTTGGATATTTATTATTCCTTCTATGAAACTTAACAGTAATATAGTTTATACATCAGAATGACACATACGTTACAATTTACCACAAAAACTAACACACACGCAGGCGGAACTGTCGGTAAGAACTAGTTTGATTTTTAAGGGGCTGTCGTATTTCAATTACCCAGTGAAAATATACAGGTATTTCTACTTGTACTTTAGTTGTATGAGGTGAGCCTTTATCGCTCACAGTATATACCATACGGACCATCTGACCGTGAGGCCTTACTAGTGCTTACAAAAACCAGTGAATAGTACTCACCAGTACTACGAAATGGAAATTTCTATTGAACCACATTAAATTGTGGTTGCCTTCAAACTTTCCTATTAACGTAGAAGTTTGTTTTCATGGAGGGAGAACTATATGAACCCCACATGGGCCGGTGCAACGAGAACTTTTTTTCTTTATCAAGAACCTGCTAAAGTGATTCTACTCTACCTGATGGAAAACTTGAATAGAACCTAAAAATTGTGATTACCATACTCATTGTAAATGCAGACAATGCATTATAATGCCACACACTATAGGAGCCTAATGAGATGCTTTTTCACGCCCTACTTGGAGACGTAAAAGGCATGACAGACATCATGGCAGTGTAAGGCTCACACACTTACCATGACAGCTCGAATGCTTTCGCTTTAGGTTGGCCTTCTGTGAGAGGGTATCTCTGTCACCAAAAGAAACGAAGCATAAATATAAAATGTTCTGAAAATGGGGAAAAATTTTTTTTTTAAAGTTTCCATTGCGTTCGCTGTGTAAATAGTTAAATTTTCGCAACAATGAGTAAAAGAGTAGGGAGTGTGCATGTTTTTACTAATTATTACATTATTAAAATTAAATATAATATTCGAAATATAAACCATGAAGTTAGAAACTATAATTTAAAATTACTATAATTCTCGAATGATTTGAAAGTGGCTATTTTAGCGAGCTTATTCTGTGACGTCAGATTACTCTTAGTCAGTCATGAAGTGTTCCAATGACTAAATTCAGAAAATAATTATGATAATGTCAACTTAGTAACAGAAAAATAATTATTATAAATATTGTGTTGTTCCTATGTGCTCTTCATGACGTAAATATATCTATTTATACCTATAGATGTACTGAACAAGTAATAAGTGGTGCAAGGTGATTGAAAGATACATTGTATCGTGTTTATTATACTACGGTAAAAATGCCAATCAACATCAATGCCAATCTTTTTGAAACTTGTTATATATGTAAAGATATACTCTTTAAACTAATTTACATCGTATTGTACATATAAAATACTTCACAGTCTCAAAATCAATGTATTTAAACAATCTATTATGACCTTTGATCAAATATGATCGAAAGATCGAATAACTAGAAATAGTAGTGTACTCTAGACCCTTATAGCGATTATATTATTATTTACCGACACAAAAATCTTTCACATGAATGAATACGTATCTCTGCGTTTCACACGTGACTGATTTAGCACTTCTGCTCGTATATTTTTGTGATCAAAACATACATCCGTGTTAGACGTTACCTGACCTTACATTACGTTTTTCCTTGTTCAAGCATTATCGAAGTAATTTTTTTAAATCAAACCTAATAAGGTTTTCTTCAATAATTTTATACTATTCAATTTTAAAAATATTAAATCTAGTAAAAAGAGTTCAAATTGTGTTGTCTTTAAAATGTAAGTTAAGTATTGTATTTTCCTTGTATTTTCCTTCAAATTCATTTTCTTCTTTATACATGAACTGCAACTCAGAATGTGTTGAATTATAAATATCAGGATCTTCTCCTGTAAGTGGCACATTGCCTTCAGACTAACAGTGGCCGTAAACCAAAGATCTTTGGTTTACAGTAAAAAATACTAGTACTGTATTTTCAGAACAATTAACATGCGGCCCCAACGAGGACCTAGTGGAGTGTCCGGCCAAATGTGAATCAGACTATTGCCCAAAGCATAAAGGAGAAGATAAAAGGTGTGAGCAACCAAAAGTATGTGGCAAACCGGAGTGTAAATGTGGTTTCAACTTCCGGAGAGCTGAAAATGGAACTTGTATATCAACTCGCAATTGTCGTAAGTTTTACAGCGTACTGAAATACGATATATTACATTAATGTCTTTAATGTGATATTAATAGAGTTCATTTTATTAGACCAAAAACCCAATCTTGTGTTTTTGTTACTGAGTAACTAACTATATTTCTGTAAGAACACGGAATGGTTTGATTTGTTTTGTAAATTTATATTTCATAATATTATTTATTGACGTACATAATCAAAATAATTAGTCAAGCGTATGTCGGGATACTACGTGATCTATACAAATAAGAAGTATACTTTATAACCTACATTTTTTAGGTGGGCAAACTTGATTGATTATTCGACTTAAATGCTTCTATTATTTGTAATTCTATGATTAAATATCAATGTTTTATTTTTGCAAAATCTGATACAATTTACCTTGCGCATACTTCACTTTTGTTTTCATCACCTTGTACGTACTTTTTCTAGTACTACTTTCCGATATATGGATACGGTGACACTTTAATATTTAATTGTTAGAACGAAACTATAAAAAATAGGTAACTTGTCTTTGCCACGATTACTTCAGAAGCAGTTGACCCTCAATATAACTACAGCCATTGAGAACTCAGTACCATCACGGAAAAATTCTTTCAAAATTATTTAAGTATGTTATAGGAAGTTCAGAATGTATTTCAAAATTGTGTAATAATACAAATTTAATTTTCTTTTCTCTTTTTCAGCGCCATTTTCTTGCACTGCCCCCAACACAGAGTACGTGAATTGTCCTTCATACTGTCCGACCGATGTTTGCTCACAAGCTACTCCTGATGGCAGATGTCCTTTATTTGGTTTGTTAAGATTCGTAGTCGAATGCTTACCTCAGTGCAGACGCATTAAAGGCTACTGGAAAAATAACGGGATATGTGTACCTTACAACGAATGCCGTAAGTGTTGAAATTGATTTCCTTTTTTCCTTTCATAAGTAAACGATTTGTACAATCAACTGGTTACCCTTTCGATCTACACGAAAATTATTTGTAAATAACAAATAATAAAGATACCTTAAAGCCAAATAAATGTAGCCTATCCAACTAATATTGTAAATGCGAAAGTTTATGAGGGTGGATGTTTGAACGTCTATTATTCTTTCGATGAAACTTAACAGTAATATAGTTTATACATCAGAATGACACATACGTTACAATTTATCACAAAAACCAACATACACGCAAGCGGAAACTCTGGCGAGAACTAATTAGAGTTTTAAGGGGCTATCCTAATTCAATAAGCCAGTGAAAATATACAGACATTATTATTTCTACTTTAGTTATATGAGAGGAGCCTTTACCACTCACAGCATATACCATACGGACTATCTGACCGTGAGGTCTTACTATTTCTCACAAACACCAGTGAATAGCCACTCACCAGAACTACGAAATGGAAATTTCTAATGAACCACATTAAATTGCGGTTGCCTCCAAACTTTCCTAGCAACGTAAAAATGTGTTTTCACGGAGGGAGAACTATGTGAGCCCCACGTGGGCCGGTTTAACCAGTATTTTTTTTTCTATATCAAGAACCTGCCGAAGTGACTCTACTCTACCTCATGGAAAACTTGACTGCAATACAAGAATTGTAGTCATCATACTCATTGAAATGCAGACAATACATGCCCCGCTTGAGGACGTAAAAGGTATGACAGTCACTGTGGCAGTGTAAGGTTTAACACTTACCACGATAACTGTCACACCTGCATCAATAGGCCTCCGGTCTCGCACTCACCAACAAAACAGGACAGCACCGATGCTTTAGGTTGACCTTCTGTGAGAGGGTAGTACTGTCCCTTACGGGACCCTCTTATATCGGCTGTCGCAGGTGATCACTGACAAAGGATGCTTCGGAGATCACCTATATCTGATCCGAAAGCAGCCAACGCCTGAGTGGCACCACTGCGATGGCCGGACCATGAACACGGCGCTTCACATGCTGGCAGAATGCCCAGCGGTTGCACAGCTGAGGCGTGACCTTATGGCGTTCATCGGAGTGGAAACTCTCTCGCTCGGTAGCATGATCACGGCCATGTTGCCGAGTGAGAGCTCGTGGAACTCTGCCGTCTCCTTTTGCGAACAAATTATGCTTGCAAAGGAAATGTCGGAGTAGGACCGAGAGAGGTTAAGGACTCTCCCGGTCTGCCAGGCCCGGGAATGGGTCCGATATCACAGACGGCTCGGGCACCATCCTCTATAAGCGCAAGTCTGGGGGTAACAGGTGAGGCTATCCGCCACCCTAGCAGAAGCAGGACAGGATGGTAGTGAAACGTGCTACGGAGCACACGTTCTTTTGGGGTAGAAAAGGGGTCACCTGCAAACCGTAGGTAGATAGTCCGAGGTACGACCGGGATTTCCTTTCTAGGGTACACCTGGTTCCCCGGCTACTGGTACCTAAGATGGCGTGCGGTTTTCGGTCGGTTCGACTTCAACATAACCACCAGTAGACTCACTAGGGAGGACTAGGACCCCGGAGGGATTGCCGCACAGAACAAAAAGAAAAAGGGTAGTACTGCCCCGGTCGAGTCGGCCTGTTCGTGTTAAAATCAGCGTAGCTACCTACAAATATAAATCTCCATTACCTACAAATATATATATATAAATTCTACGACTTCCCAAAACGTGATGATAGTGATGATACAAAACACAAATACAGAGTAAGAAAAATGTGTGAATACTTATATATGACAATAGCGTATAGAGTTAATGAACTTCATTCCAAAATCTATACTAATATTATAAATACACTATATTAGTATAAGAAATGAAACATAAATAAAAATGCACCAAAAATGGTCAAAAAAATTTTTGTTTGAGTTCTTTCATTGCGTGCGCTGCGTAAATACTTAAAGTTTCGCAACAATTATGTATGAAAGAATAGGGAGTATGAAACAAAATTATGCTAGCTATGGTGGTATTTGAAGGGCAGAGCACTCAATAGCCTAGGGTCCCTGAACGTCGGCATTAATTTACCATCAGATTCTCCATTTGCTCGTTTATCGTCTTCTAAATGATAATTAATTTTTCGTATTCAAATTTAAAAAACAATTTGTTTCTTTTTGTTTCAGCACAAGTGAAAAATCATGTTCACCAAAAGACGTCGTAAATCAAAAGAATGTTTTGCAACCTTCATTGTTCTTTTCTACGTCTGCAATTACATGACAATAAAAATATAATTATTTTGGACTTTTATTTCATTTCTAAACACTAGTCAGCTGGCGCCTTTGAATTTTCTTTTAAACTCAGCTGGTGGATTTTTACTTTTAGCTCATAGAACTATAATGCAACAATATATCAATATAACAATATATCAATAGCTGGTTTAACAAAATCGTACATGCTTTGGCAAGCTATATAAAGATAAAACAAAATGTAGCAGGTGGTAAGGTTTGCCAAATAGAGTATAAAACTATCTAGGCAGAAAATAGATAGATCAAACCGAAAATGTCATAGACTGGAATGTTAGACACAAGTTCAAATTCAAATAATTGTTAATAATTTATCAATTACTATTATTTTTTTATGTTATCTCTCCCACAGAAATAATAATTTATTTGAATTAAAGTTCCTGCGTGTCCCTGAGAGTTGTTTGTTTCTGTAGACGTTATGTCACAAAGTTCTATGTCTACGCATTTCTTGATTGTAAATTTATCATTTAATGGTTATTAAATATTCTGTAATGGAAATTAATGGTATAAGAAAGAAACACAATCTAGTAAATGCCGAATGGGTTTTTGTATTTCACACAAAAGTCTAGGAACTGACCACGATCATTGAAGTATTATTTTCCACCTCATTCTGATCATTCTGATCTGACCTCTTTATTTATTTATTTATTTTTTTTTTTAAATCGTCTGCTTAAACCTGTGGACGCAACAGACGGCAGACAACAATAAAACTGACGTCCTCTTAGCGGTAGTCCTCGTTTCTTATGAGAAGCTATAAACTGAACTGAATTGTGTTAAATAGACATGAGTGTGGTTGTAGTAGTCGTCGACGAAAGACGCTGATATTTACCTTAAAAATCGTCGCTCCAGCACTTAGATAAATTAAATTTTACCACAATAGTGAGAATCTACCTGAATTCTAATCAACAAATAATGATAGTGTGAATGTACTCTTTCATTTACCTATTTTATTGTTGATTTCTCGAAAGTGATCGATTAAATGAGGCCCCAATGCATTGTTAATTCGTTGATCTTGAATTATCGATTTCATTTTAGTTGAATAGCAAGAGTTGTAAAGCGAAAAAGAAGTTGAATTCCCTATTCCCATGTTACAAGGTAAGTAATAAATAAATAATATACACGAGATATACATAATTAGTGTAGGTATAAGTTTGGCAACAATTTTATGTACAAATTAAAATCTATAAGTGGGATAAAGTACTGATTTATTAACTCTTTTCTTTTAGTGATTATTTCCTAAATTACACAATACGCGATTAATTTTTAATTTTAATTATTTTTTTTGTTTAAGGTTTTTAAATTAGTTTTATTTTTTTGATATCACTTTGGCAATAAATAAGCTGGAAACTTATTTTAAAGCACAAAACTTAACAATACTTCGTCATCACCATCATCATCAAAAGTACCTCTTCAAGAGGTTTTATTCAATGCATTGAAGTTACGCCTTTGATACGCAGATGGCAGTATTATTCAAGTAGTTAAGAACCTACAAATCTATCAACGGACTTGGTATTAGATTATAAAACAGACGAATATTAAAGCCTCTTAGTTCATTATGACTGAAGGCGAAGAGGCAAGATGACGCGATTGGTATTCATTTGTTTGTGTATCATCGTGACCACGACATACAGTGCAGGTAAATAATTATAATGTCTTCTTCTGTTTATTGTGAATTCTCTATCAATTGATTGAGTTGTAATGACTCATAAATTTGTAAATTAATATTTTATGTAAAGATTTACTAAGCCTTTACGTGAGAAAATTATTTTGCAGTTAAGTTGATGTATAGATATTTATCCATCGGCAAATACGATCTTGAAAATAGTGCTGTCATTAGCAAAATCCACGCGTATATACATATGTTTTGTGGTAATAAAAGTTTATTTAGGTGATAAATACTTATTGTCCGTGTGGAGATGGGTTTACAATACGGAGTAATGCCACACCTGTTTATCCCATGGGAATCGTAAAAGAACAACAGCAGTGCATAGAGAAAGAAAACTTTAAACAAACACTATAGCAACCCCACTGGCCAACGCTGTTTAGTAGTCCAAAACACACTTTCTAAGGAGAGGCCTATATCCATACAGACTATTAAAGGCTGTATGTGAAACATTATTATTCGTCAAAGAGTTCTTATTTAACGCATCAATGCCAATATTTATGAAACTTGTTACATCTGTGAAGATAAACTCTTTAAACTAATTTATATCGTATTGTACAGATAAAATACTTTACAGTCTCAAAATCAATGTACATATTTAAACAATCTATTATGACCGTTGATCAAATATGATCTAAAGGTCGAATAACCAGAAGTAGTGATGTATTCTACACCATTATAGCGATTATATTATTATTTGCCGACATACACAACACAAAAATCTTACACATGAATGAATACGTATCTCTCCGTTTCACACGTGACCGATTTAGTACTTCTACTCGTATGTTTTTGTGATCAAAACATACATCCGTGTTAGACGTTACCTGACCTTACATTACGTTTTTCCTTGTTTAAACATTATCGAAGTAAATTGTTTAAATCAAACCTAATAAGGTTTTCTTAAATAATTTTATATTATTTAATTTTAATAATGTTAAATCTAGTAAAAAGAGTTCAAATTGTGTTGTCTTTAAAATGTAAGTTGAGTATTGTATTTTCCTTGTATTTTCCTTCAAATTCATTTTCTTCTTTATACATGAACTGCAACTCAGAATGTGTTGAATTATTCTCCTGTAAGTGGCACATTGCCTTCAGACTAACAGTGGCCGTAAATCAAAGATCTTTGGTTTACAGTAAAAAATACTAGTACTGTATTTTCAGAACAATTAACATGCGGCTCCAACGAGGACCTGGTGGAGTGTCCAGTTAACTGTGGATCGGACCATTGCCCAAAGCACGAAGGAAAAGACAGAAGGTGTGAGCAACCAAAAGAATGTGACAAACCGGAGTGCAAATGTGGCTTCAACTTCCGGAGAGCTGAAAATGGAACTTGTATATCAACTCGCAATTGTCGTAAGTTTTACAGCGTACTGAAGTACGATATAATAAAATATTAATGTCTTTAATGTGATATTAATAGAGTTCATTTTATTGGACCAAAAACCGCTAATCTTGTGTTTTTGTTACTGAGTAACTAATTATATTTCTGTAAGAACACGGAATGGTTTGATTTGTTTTGTAAACTTATATTTCATTATATTATTTATTGACGTACATTACCAAAATAATCAGTCAAGCGTATGTCGGGATACTACGTGTTCTATACAAATAAGAAGTATACTTTATAACCTACATTTTGTAAGGTGGGCTAACTTGATTGATTATTCGACTTAAATGCTTCTATTATTTGGAATTGTATTATTAAATATCAATGTTTCATTTTTTCAAAATCTGATACAAATTACTTTACGCATACTTCACTATTGTTTTCACCACCTTGTACGTACTTTTTCTAGTACTACTTTCCGACACATGAATACGGCGATACTTTAATATTTAATTGTTAGAACGAAACTATAAAAAATAGGTAACTTGTCTCTGCCACGATTACTTCAGAAGCAGTTGACCCTTAATATAACTACAGGCATTGAGAACTCAGTACCATCACGGAAAAATTCTTTCAAAATGAATTAAGTATGTTATGGGAAGTTTAGAATGTATTTGAGAATCATGTAACAATGTAAATTTAATTTTCTTTTCTCTTTTTCAGCGCCATTTTCTTGTACTGCCCCCAACACAGAGTACGTGAGTTGTCCTTCATATTGTCCGACCGATGATTGCTCACAAGCTTCTCCTGATGGTAGATGTCCTTTGTTTGGTTTGTTAAGATTTGTAGTCGAATGCTTCCCTCAGTGCAGATGCATTAAAGGCTACTGGAAAAATAACGGGATATGTGTACCTTATAACGAATGTCGTAAGTGTTGAAATTGATTTCCTTTTTTCTTTCAATGTAAATGATTTGTACGATCGACCGGTTACCATTTCGATCTACACGAAATTCATTTGTGAATAACAAATAATAAAGATACCTTGAAGCCAAATAAATCTAGCCTATCCAACTAATGTTGGAAATGCGAAGGTTTATGAGGACGGATGTTTGAATGTCTATTATTCTGTCGATGAAAGTTAACAGTAATATAGTTTATACATCAGAATGACACATACGTTACAATTTACCACAAAAACTAACACACACGCAGGCGGAACTGTCGGTAAGAACTAGTTTGATTTTTAAGGGGCTGTCCTAATTCAATTAGCCAGTGAAAGTATAGAGGAATTATTATTTCTACTTTAGTTATATGAGATGAGCCTTTACCACTCACAGCACATACCATACGGATTATCTGACCGTGAGGTCTTGCTAGTGCTTACAAACACTAGTGAATAGCACTCACCAGAAATACGAAATGGAAATTTCTATTTAACCATATTAAATTGCGGTTGCCTTCAAACTTGCCTAGTAACATATAAATGTGTTTTCACGGAGGGAGAACTATACGAGCCCCACGTGGGCCGGTTCAACCAGTACTTTTTTTTTCTATATCAAGAACCTGCCAAAGTGACTCTACTCTACCTCATGGAAAACTTGACTGCAATACAAGAATTGTAGTCATCATACTCATTGAAATGCAGACAATACATGCCCCGCTTGAGGACGTAAAAGGTATGACAGTCACTGTGGCAGTGTAAGGTTTAACACTTACCACGATAACTGTCACACCTGCATCAATAGGCCTCCGGTCTCGCACTCACCAACAAAACAGGACAGCACCGATGCTTTAGGTTGACCTTCTGTGAGAGGGTAGTACTGTCCCTTACGGGACCCTCTCATATCGGCTGCCGCAGGTGATCACTGACAAAGGATGCTTCGGAGATCACCTATATCTGATCCGAAAGCAGCCAACGCCTGAGTGGCACCACTGCGATGGCCGGACCATGAACACGGCGCTTCACATGCTGGCAGAATGCCCAGCGGTTGCACAGCTGAGGCGTGACCTTATGGCGCTCATCGGAGTGGAAACTCTCTCGCTCGGTAGCATGATCGCGGCCATGTTGCCGAGTGAGAGCTCGTGGAACTCTGCCGTCTCCTTTTGCGAACAAGTTATGCTTGCAAAGGAAATGTCGGAGTAGGACCGAGAGAGGTTAAGGACTCTCCCGGTCTGCCAGGCCCGGGAATGGGTCCGATATCACAGACGGCTCGGGCACCGTCCTCTATGAGCGCAAGTCTGGGGGTAACAGGTGAGGCTATCCGCCACCCTAGCAGAAGCAGGACAGGATGGTAGTGAAACGTGCTACGGAGCACACGTTCTTTTGGGGTAGAAAAGGGGTCACCTGCAAACCGTAGGTAGATAGTCCGAGGTACGACCGGGATTTACTTTCTAGGGTACACCTGGTTCCCCAGCTACTGGTACCTGAGATGGCGTGCGGTTTTCGGTCGGTTCGAGTCCAACATAACCACGAGTAGACTCACTAGGGAGGACTAGGACCCCGGAGGAGGGATTGCCGCACAGAACAAAAAGAAAAAGGGTAGTACTGCCCCGGTCGAGTCGGCCTGTTCGTGTTAAAATCAGCGTAGCTACCTACAAATATAAATCTCCATTACCTACAAATATATATATAAATTCTACGACTTCCCAAAACGTGATGATAGTGATGATACAAAACACAAATACAGAGTAAGAAAAATATGTGAATACTTATATATGACAATAGCGTATAGAGTTAACGAACTTCATTCCAAAATCTATACTAATATTATAAATACACTGTATTAGTATAAGAAATGAAACATAAATAAAAATGCACCAAAATGGTCAAAAAAATTTTTTTTTGAGTGCTTTCATTGCGTGCGCTGCGTAAATACTTAAAGTTTCGCAACAATTATGTATGAAAGAATAGGGAGTACGAAACAAAATTATGCTAGCTATGGTGGTATTTGAAGGGCAGAACACTCAATAGCCTAGGGTCCCTGAACGTCGGCATTAATTTACCATCAGATTCTCCATCTGCTCGTTTATCGTCTTCTAAATGATAATTAATTTTTCGTATTCAAATTTAAAAAACAATTTGTTTCTTTTTGTTTCAGCACAAGTGAAAAATCATGTTCACCAAAAGAGGTCGTAAATCAAAAGAATGTTTTGCAACCTTCATTGTTCTTTTCTTCGTCTGCAATTACATGACAATAAAAATATATTTATTTTGGATGTTTATTTCATATTTAAACACTAGTCAGCTCACCTTTGAATTTTCTTTCAAACTCAGCTGGTGGACTTTTACTTTTAGCTCATAGAACTATAATGCAACAATATATCAATATAACAATATATCAATAGCTGGTTTAACAAAATCGTACATGCTTTGGCAAGCTATATAAAGACAAAACAAAATGTAGCAGGTGGTGAGGTTTGCCAAATAGAGTATAAAACTATCTAGGCAGAAAATAGATAGATCAAACCGAAAATGTCATAGACTGGAATGTTAGACACAAGTTCAAATTCAAATAATTGTTAATAATTTATCAATTACTATTATTTTTTTATTATATCTCCCACAGAAATAATAATTTATTTGAATTAAAGTTCCTGCGTGTCCCTGAGAGTTGTTTGTTTCTGTAGACGTTATGTCACAAAATTCTATGTCTACGCATTTCTTGACTGTAAATTTATCATTTAATGGTTATTAAATATTCTGTAATGGAAATTAATGGTATAAGAAAGAAACACAATCTAGTAAATGCCGAATGGGTTTTTGTATTTCACACAAAAGTCTAGGAACTGACCACGATCATTGAAGTATTATTTTCCACCTCATTCTGATTCAGAATGATCATTCATTCAGATCATTCTGATCTGACCTCTTTATTTATTTATTTATTTATTTTTTTAAATCGTCTGCTTAAACCTGTGGACGCAACAGACGGCAGACAACAATAAAACTGACGTCCTCTTAGCGGTAGTCCTCGTTTCTTATGAGAAGCTATAAACTCAACTGAATTGTGTTAAATAGACATGAGTGTGGTTGTAGTAGTCTTCGACGAAAGACGCTGATATTTACCTTAAAAATCGTCGCTCCAGCACTTAGATAAATTAAATTTTACCACAATAGTGAGAATACACCTGAATTCTAATCAACAAATAATGATAGTGTGAATGTACTCTTTCATTTACTTATTTTATTGTTGATTTCTCGAAAGTGATCAATTAAATGAGGCGCCAATGCATTGTTAATTCGTTGAACTTGAATTATCGATTTCAGTTTTAGTTGAATAGCAAGAGTTGTATAGCGAAAAAAAAATGGAATTCCCTATTCCCATGTTACAAGGTAAGTAATAAACACGAGATATACAAAATTAGTGTAGGTATAAGTTTGGCAACAATTTTATGTACAAATTAAGTTCTATAAGTGGAATAAAGTACTGATTTACTAACTCTTTTCTTTTAGTGATTATTTCCTAAATTACACAATACGTGATTACTTTTTAATTTTAATTATTTTTTTTATTTTTCTTTTTAAGGTTTTTAAATTAGTTTTATTTTTTTGATATCACTTTGGCAATAAATAAGCTGGAAACTTATTTTAAAGCACAAAACTTAACAATACTTCGTCATCACCATCATCATCAAAAGTACCTCTTCAAGAGGTTTTATTCAATGCAATGAAGTTACGCCTTTGATACGCAGATGGCAGTATTAACCAAGTAGTTAAAAACCTACAAATCTATCAACGGACTTGGTATTAGATTATAAAATAGACGAATCTTAAAGCCTCTTAGTTCATTATCACTGAAGGCGAAGAGGCAAGATAACGCGATTGGTATTCATTTGTTTGTGTATCATCGTGACCACGACATACAGTGCAGGTAAATAATTATAATGTCTTCTTCTGTTTATTGTGAATTCTCTATCAATTGATTGAGTTGTAATGACTCATAAATTTGTAAATTAATATTTTATGTAAAGATTTACTAAGCCTTTACGTGAGAAAATTATTTTGCAGTTAAGTTGATGTATAGATATTTATCCATCGGCAAATACGATCTTGAAAATAGTGCTGTCATTAGCAAAATCCAAGCGTATATACATGTTTTGTGGTAATAAAAGTATATTTAGGTGATAATTACTTATTGTCCGTGTGGAGATGGGTTTACAATGCGGAGTAATGCCACACCTGTTTATACCATGGGAATCGTAAAAGAAAAATAGTAGTACATAGAGAAAGATAACTTTAAACAAGCATTATAGCAATCCTACTGACCAACGCTGTTTAGTAGTCCAAAACACACTTTCTAAGAAGAGGCCTATGTCCATACAGACTATTAAAGGCTGTATGTAAAACATTATTATTCGTCAAAGAGTTCTTATTTAACGCAACAGTACCAATATTTATGAAACTTGTTATATCTGTGAATATAAACTCTTTAAACTAATTCATATTGTATTGTACATATGAAATACTTTGCAGTCTCAAAATCAATGTACATATTTAAACAATCTATTAGGACCGTTGATCAAATATGATCTAAAGATCGAACAACCAGAACTAGGAGTGTATTCTACACCATTATAGCGTAAATATTATAATTTGCCGACATACACAACACAAAAATGTTACACATGAATGAATACGTATCTCTCCGTTTCACACGTGACCGATTTAGTACTTCTACTCGTATGTTTTTGTGATCAAAACATACATCCGTGTTAGACGTTACCTGACCTTACATTACGTTTTTCCTTGTTCAAACATTATGGAAGTAAATTGTTTAAATCAAACCTAATAAGGTTTTCTTCAATAATTTTTTACTATTCAAATTTAAAAACGTTAAATCTAGTAAAAAGAGTTCAAATTGTTTTGTCTTAAAAATGTAAATTAAGTAGAGTTTATCATAAATTTCATTTTCTTTCGGATTCATTTTCTTCTTTATAGTACATGAACTGCCTCTCAGAACATGTTGAATTACAAACATAACCACCAGGATCTTATCCTGTAAGTGGCACACTTCCTTCAAACTAATAGTGGCCATAAACCAAAGACCATAAACGCTGGTAAAACTGTAAAAAAACGTTTAGTTTACGACTTGGAATATACATATCATACTTAACTGTGTACACAAAATTAAGAATGGTTAGGCACTTTTACTATTTCCTTGCCTTATCTGTCTCATTATTACCATTTTTGTGTTTTTCACGCTCGAATTGGGCGTACTGCGTAACTGCTCTAACTATAATTAGTAAACCAAGAAAAACCGCTGCTATATAGAGACTTCGAAATATTACTAGTATCTACCAAGGCTCAAGAAAAACATTCACAGCAACGATAACCGAAAACAACGAACAATGTGCTACTAAATTGTTTCTGACTCTTCGATACTTTAATTAATTTGTATTGCAACATCACCAATTTTAAAATAAAGAGATTAACTGACGGATTACGAATACAGAGTCTCACCACCCCTATTTTTCTCATGTATATCGTAAAAGGCGAATAAGGAAACAAAATACGAAAGACAACATCGATGCAAAGAGAAAAAAAACCCTGTACTAATTTAGTGGACTGTTAGAGGCTATGAATAATGGTAATGGTATATTAATTTGGCTTTATCATGGAACATTGTGATTTTAGTACTATTATTAACTCTTTAGAACTAACTTGCGGTCACTACGAAATACCCGTCGAATGTCCAGCAAACTGTCCATCAGACTTCTGTCCGGAATACCCCAGACAGGATCGACCTTGTCCGAAACCAGAAGTGTGTGAAGAACCTAAATGTAAATGCAGCTTTAACACAAGAAGAACATCAAAGACTAGAATTTGTATACCTACTCAGCAGTGCCGTAAGTTAAACACTCACATGAATTGTCATAGTAGATTTTTTTAAGGGTGATCAAAAAATTTCTTAACATATTGAACCAAATTTAAAAATAGGTATAAGCCATTTTAAAAGCTTTTAGCGTAGAGTTTATATTATTCTTCTCTCTCAGTTAGCAAATTAAGTCCCTACGTTTTGTTACCTCTTGTAGTCGCTTTGAGGCGCACGTATACATGTCCCTTTTGTTAAAATATTATTTGAAACATATTATTATAAATAAAATAACTGTAGCGATTGATAGTTTCTATAACATTTGGAAGTTGTGTCGTATTAAACATAGTCTTACCTTATTACGAGTGTCTTTACCGATTAAGATCTAATACTAGATACGAATTGGAAATTATTAGACTCTTCAGGTAAATACCCGTTGCAATAACATCACTTGATAATAACTTAAACATAAGTAAATAATATTTTAATATGATTCTGATAATACAAATGCTGTAGATACATTGCTCAAGGTCAAGCTAACCACAATGACGTTACCAGAATTATATTCAAAGATTAGTTACTTATTTTTTTGGTATTTGGTAAAGGTTTATTACGTACCACATAAATTAGTACATTAGTGAATTACATAAATGTACATTAGTGAATTAAACTTAAACAGGCATGGTCTGTTAATGGGCTTATTGTACTGTGGAAAGTCAAGTGTTCCTAGGACTGGACTCTAGTTTTTTACAGCAGTTCCCTCATCATTTTAAACTTTAACTTACTGTACATCTTAAGCATATCAACAACAATCTTTAAAATATTCCACTCCTCAGTGCCCCAATAGTATGCGTTGATACAGTTCAATAGCTTTCTACGGATCCGCTCTAAGAACACCGCCCCCGGGCCAGACGGGATACTTGCCCGAGTGCTGGCCCGAGCCCTCGAACACATGTCGGACCGTCTCAGGGAGGTCTTGGACGCTAGCCTGGCGTCCCGACGCTTCCCTGAGTGCTAGAAAAGCGGGAAGCTGGTCCTATTAAGAAAGCCGGGACGGCCAGCCGATTCGGTAGCAGCCTATAGACCCATCGTGTTGATGGACGAGGCGGGTAAGTTGTTTGAGAGGATACTCTCTGCCCGCATCGTTCGGCACCTCTGCGAGGTGGGTCCCGATCTGTCGGACGCCCAATTCGGTTTTCGAGCGGGGCGTTCGACAGTCGATGCCGTGCTACGCCTCAGGGCCGTTACCGAAGAGGCGGTGAGCTGTGGTGGCGTGCTGTTGGCGGTGTCGTTGGACATCGCCAACGCATTTAATAGTATGCCATTTAGCTGCATCAGGGAAGCACTCCAATACCATGGGGTGCCAGAGTACCTGAGGCGGCTTGTGGCAGACTATCTTGAGGAGCGCAACGTCATGTACGAGGACCGAGATGGTGTTCTGCGGCGGCGGCTCATGTCGTGCGGTGTTCCGCAGGGGTCTGTCCTCGGACCACTTCTGTGGAACATGGGATACGACTGGGCCCTTCGAGGTCGTCTTCCCCCCGGGCTGGGTGTAATTTGTTACGCCGATGATACATTGGTCACGGCCCGGGGAGCGAACTTTCAAGAGGCGGCGCGCCTGGCCACCACGGGAGTCTCTTTGGTGGTCGGGCGTATTGAGGCGCTGGGGTTACGGGTGGCCCTAGATAAGACGGAGGCCCTTTTGTTCCATGGGCCCCGGCGTGGTCCCCCACCCGGCGCCTCTATCGTAGTCAATTCGGTCCTCGTACCGGTTCAGGCCCAGATGAAGTACCTGGGCCTGATCCTCGACGGGAGGTGGCTCTTCGACGAGCACTTCCGACAGCTTTCTCCAAAGCTGGTCGGCACTGCCTCTGCCCTCGGGTGACTTTTGCCGAATTTGAGTGGCGCCAGCGTCGCGACGAGACGGCTATACACGGGGGTTGTCCGGTCAATGGCACTGTATGGTGCACCGGTGTGGGCGGCGGCTCTGACCGCTCAGAATAGGGCTCGCCTCTGGCGCCCTCAGAGGATATTGGCGGTTAGAGCCATACGCAGTTACCGCACCATATCGACGGAGGCGGCGTGTGCCTTGGCCGGAACTCCGCCGTGGGACTTGGAGGCGGAAGTGCTCGCCGAAGTTTATCGGCGGACGGCTGACTTCTGGGCGGGTAGCGGCATGCGGCCCCCGCCTGAAGAGATGTGCGAGTGGCGAGAGGCCGCTCGTCGAGCCACGATGGCTCGTTGGTCGTCCCGGCTGGAGGCTCCACGTGCTGGCTTTGCCGCCGTGGAGGCTCTCCAGCCGGTCATCGCCGAGTGGACGGGGCGATAGCACGGGACCCTTTCCTTCCGACTGACGCAGATCCTTTCCGGGCACGGTTGCTTTGGGAAGTATCTACACTCGGTCGCCAGGAGGGAATTGAGTCCCGCCTGTCACCACTGCGACTGCAGTGAGGACTCGGCTCAGCACACGCTAGCGGTTTGTTCCGCTTGAGCGGCGCAGCGTGGGGTCCTCACTGCAGTTATTGGAGGAGATCTCTCGCTACCGGCTGTCATACGCTCCATGGTCGGTAGCGACAGCTGTTTTACCGCGGTCGCAACCTTCTGCGAAGATGTAATTTCGCGGAAGGAGGCGGCGGAGAGG
This sequence comes from Hypercompe scribonia, assembly GCA_949316085.1. Lineage (NCBI taxonomy): Eukaryota > Metazoa > Arthropoda > Insecta > Lepidoptera > Erebidae > Hypercompe > Hypercompe scribonia. The sequence goes on along the minus strand of OX438967.1, from coordinate 6,660,763 downwards.
GCCCGGGAGGATATTCTCCACTCGGACCCAATTCGCCGCCGGTGAGCCGGGCGGCGGAGGCGTGCATACCAGCACCTCATGCCGCCTTGAGTGTGGCCGCGGGTGGACGGGACGGGTTTTCCCCTCCATCCGCTATAGTGGCCAGCCGCGAGGAGGCGACGTCCGCGTGTACCGTACGTCGCCTAAATGGAGAGGTTATCCGTGGAAGCTGCCCGCGGTAGCGGGCAGGCGCTAGGAGGGATCTGGATGACGTAATAGCAGCTGTTCCCAGATCCCTCCTATGTCAGGCGCAAAGTGGCACACCGTGTGGTTTTAGTCGGTCCGATTCCGACACACCACCCCGCCGTAAACCCCGGTGGGGTGACGGCTCGAGGGGGTTTCCACACGATGAAAAAAAAAAAAAGTTCAATAGCTTTAGAGCATTAACGTTAGAGCGCATCATTCCACTTATTCCTTCAAAAATCTTCTATTTTCAGCTCCCTTTTTATGCCGTGCCCCCAACACAGAGTACGTGCCGTGCCCAGCGTATTGCCCTTCTGAGGACTGTGCCGACGCAACTCCTGATGGAGGTTGTCCTCAATTAGGTGACTCGATCTTGGATATCGAATGCATCCCTAAATGTAGGTGCAAGCGGGGCTACTGGAAACATAATGGCAACTGTGTACCTTATAGTGAATGCCGTAAGTATTATTTTCGACTTGCATTTCTCTGCAAGTATGCGATTTATTAAACCATACATCGTTACAACCGTAAAACCATAGTCGATAATGAATAGATCAAAGACAAATAAATAAAACGTGGTTATAAATCGTAAGCCTCACTGTGAGTTATGAGTTGCTAACAAAATAAACAAACTGCTTGAAAAACTTATAATAACAAAAAAAAACATTTTCAAAGTAAAATATTGACTTAAGTGTTGACATACCGATACTGAACATGCTGATAGACCCCTTTCAGTCACTTCTATATATCAATCCAATAAAAACAGTATGGTAAAACAACAAAATGTCTAGAAACATAGAGTACCTATATACATGTATAATGTTTGAACTGCCTTATAATGGCCTTTATATATTTGACGTCAATTTTCTTTTCAGCCCAAAACAAGCAGTAAGCGCCACGGAATTGAAAACTAAACGTCCTGAATAAAAATATTAGTCTGGAAACTAAGAGCATACATCATCATTAAAATCAACAACTTTTAAAGACCGCTGCTGGTCATACACCTGTCCTTAGCAGAGAGATTTGGTATAGGATTTGTTTCAAGTATTTCTTCTCCTTGTAGCGATGTTGTTTTGCGTAGTGCTCATTACAGTGTTTTTTCGTATTCTTAGCCCGTGACCCGGATTCATACACATACATAAAATGTTGATTTTATCATTGTTTCTTTGGTTAATAATGGAAATAAATAAGCAATGTTTTAATAAAATTTGTATTATTATTAATTTTTATACCTGTCCATTTGCCGCAACTATATTATTTATTCTGAATTTCAAAAAAGGCTAAAAAATGAAGCTTTCAAATATATATTTTCAATAAAATTAAATTTTAAACATAGAATAACTGATGACTTACACTTGCCTACCAATGGTGTGTGTAGTTTCTTTACATAGCAACTAATTTTTCTTTATTCAGCCATCTGTAAAAATATAAAGGACTTAGTAGTAACATTACATCGCCTTATTGCAGTTATAACTTTATCCACAGATGGCGTTATTATAAAAATAATTACTGAAGTAGAAGTTGTTTATCTATGTTATTTTAATATCTATATAATAGCATCTGCTCCGTGATCTAGACTATAATAGTATAGAATACTAATATGCTAGGTTCATTGCAGCTAAAGGCAAGTAAAGAGAATGACGTACGCTTTGTTTATTGTTTTGTTCGTCATCACCACTTTGATCCGAGCTACTGGTGAGTGTTTTCCCTCCATTTATTTCTCATAATGAATAAGATTTGTTCATTATTAAAATGGTCTCAAATACGATTACTAGAGATACAGCTCAATAGTTAACTAAGTCACTAAAGTATGTTTAAAGTTGTAATAGATATCCCTAACTTCAAAATTTCGGTGATAATTTTATGCAAGGATACTCTAATAAATTATTAATTAATTTTGAATTGTAACACCAGTGTCATGCTTAATTAAATTATTAAATTTTCTGCATTTAGTTTATCAGTATTTTCAGGTGTGCAAACAACATTAGTAGTTGTGCATTTACTGTTTTTAGAGTACGATCAAGAAATTGATAGTAAGTACTTAGTAGAGTAACATTTACATCAGCATCATTGGTTGCAATTGAATAAAAAGACAAACTTGTGAATTCGCTCGGGTTAATATTTATAGGTATAAATTTCATCCAGATATCGTTAAGGCATTCAGATGTAACTCAGTAACAGATATTCATTCTATCAATAATTGTAATAGTTATGAGATGTATCGTTTTTTACGTGCTTCTTTTGACAATATTCCCATTCGTTCACCTAATGTGGGCAATATTCTTAAATACTTTGGTCACGATTGTGTAATATAGTTATTTTTCATTTTGTATTAATTTCATAAGTTAGTTTAGATTTTTATGAAGACTTTGGTTTACAGCATGGCTGAAAAATACTAGTACTGTATATATTTTCAGAACAATTAACATGTGGTCCCAACGAGAACCTAGTGGAGTGTCCGGCTAAATGTGAATCAGACTATTGCCCAAAACACGAAGGAGAAGACAGAAGGTGTGGGCAACCAAAAGTGTGTGGCAAGCCGGAGTGTAAATGTGGTTTCAACTTCCGGAGAGCTGAAAATGGAACTTGTATATCAACCCGAAATTGTCGTAAGTTTTACAGCGTACTGAAGTACGATATAATATTACATTAATGTCTTTAATGTTATATTAATAGAGCTCATTTTATTAGATCAAAAGCTGGTAATCTTGTGGTTTGATTACTGAGTAACTAATGATAATTCGATTATAGTATTATTAAAGATCACAGAAAATTTAAACGATATACATGAATATTTCACTAGTCTATTATTAGTACGAAATTTACTAAATAGAGATAACGCATGCTTAGAAGACTAGCCTCTTAAGGAATTTTTTTTTTTTTCACCACCTTGTCACTACTTTTTCCAGCAATACTTTTGGACACACTTTTGGAAACTTTAATATTTAATTGTTAGAACGGAACTATACATATACCTTATTATAAAATAGTTTACTTGTTTCTGCCACGATTACTATCCGTAAATGTAAATGACTGTAAATCACGATTCGAAACACTGGTAGTTAACGAAGATTACAACGTCAGTTGCGTAATAAAATAACTTCAGAAGCAGTTGACCCCCAATATAACCCCCAAATATTTTTTTCCCAAATTAATTAAGTTTGTTCTAAGAAAGTCCAGATTGTGTCTGAAAATTATATCACAATGTAAATTTGGATTTTTTTCTCTTTTTCAGCACCATTTTCCTGTTCCGCCCCCAACACAGAGTACGTGAGTTGTCCTTCGTATTGTCCGACCGATGATTGCTCACAAGCTACTCCTGATGGCAGATGTCCTTTGTTCGGTTTTATCGGAATTGTTGTCGAATGCTTCCCTCAGTGCAGATGCATTAAAGGCTACTGGAAAAATAATGGGATATGTGTACCTTATAATGAATGCCGTAAGTGTTGAAATTGATTTTCTTTTTTTCTTTTATAAGTAAATGATTTGTAAGATCGACTGGTTACCATTTCGATCAACATGAAATTCATTTGTAAATAACAAATAAAAACATATCTTAAAGCCCAATAAACCTAGCATATTCAATTAATATCATAAATGTGAAAGTTTATGAGGATGGATGTTTCGGTGTTTATTACTTTTTCGATGAAATTTAACAGTAATATAGTTTATATATCAGAGTGACACATATGTTACAATTTACTACAAAACCAACATACACATAAGCGGAACCGCCGGTTAGAGCTGTTTGATATTTAATGGGCTATCCTAATTCTATAACCCAGTGAAAATACGCAGGTGCTTCTATTTGTACTTTAGTTATTTGAGGTGAGCCTTTATCGTCCACAGTATATACCATACGAACTATCTGACCGTGAGGTCTTGCTAGTGCTTACAAACACCCGCGAATAGCACTTACCAGAACAACGAAATGGATATTTCCATTGAACCACATTAAATTGCGGTTGCCCCCAAACTTTCTAGTAACGTAGAAATGTGTTTTCATGGAGGGAGAAGTATGTGAGCCTCACATGAGACGGCTCAACCAGTACTGTTTTTCTATATCAAGAACTTACCAAAGTGACTTGACTCTGCATAATAGAAAACTTGAATAGAATCCAAGAATTGTGATCGCCATGCTCATTGCAAATGCAAACACAGCAGTATGGTAACCCACACTATAGAGGTCAAGTGAGTTGCTTTTGCACGCTCCGCTTGGGGACATAAAGTGCACGACAGTCATCGTGGCAGTGTAAGGCTCACACACTTACCACGATAACTGTCACCCCATCAATGGGCCTCCGGTCTCGTTCTTACCAACGAAACACGACAGAATGGATGCTTTCACTTTAGGTTAGACTTCTGTGAGAGAGTTGTACTACCCCGGTCGAGTCTGCCTGTTCATGCTAATATTAGCGTTATTAGCGTGGCAAGCGTACAAATATATAAACATAAGTCTCTATTACCTACAAACATATGTATATATAAATACTACGACCTCCTAAAACAACTGTTACGTAATTCTTTCATTGCATCTCAGCAATCTGAGCGAGATTACCGTGTTGATAATGATGATGCGAAACATAAATACAGAGTAAGGGAAAATGTGTAAATACTTGAATATGTCAATAGGGTTTAGAGCTAACGGTCCTCATTCCAAAATCTATGCTAATATTATAAAACTCAAGAGTTGGCTTGTTTGGTTGAACGTGCTAATCTCAAAATGTACCGGTCCGATTCGAATTCCTTCATTGTTAAGATAGTACAATTGTTGAGAAACGCTATAAAGTTAACAAAAATGTTTCAAAAATGAGGGGAAATTATTCCTTTTAAAAGCTTATTGCGTGCACTTCGTAATTAATTAAAGTTTCGCAATAATGATGTCTGAAAAAATAGGGAATGTGCATGTTTTTACTATTTATATACCAAAATTAAATGTAATATCCAAAATAATATTAAGTAAAAAAATAATTTAAAATTACTATAATTTCCGAGCCATTTTAACGTGTTTATTCTGCAAAGAGATATAGATAATCAAAGATCAGAAAAAAATTGTATTGATATCAATTTATTACCACAGAAATAATTATTATAAATATTATGTTGTTTCTATGTGGTCTTCATGAGGTAAATATTATTCTTTATACCTAAAGATGTACTGAACAAGTAATAAGTAGTGCAAAGCGATTAGAAGATATAGTGTATCGTGTTTATTTTAAATTAGCGTAAACAAGGACATCAAAAGCAACAAAGTACTTATCATCTGTACTTAGTAACCCACACATACTTGTTACGTTTATAAACTTTGACGAAAACATAACATAAGTTTATGAAAATTTCGCAAAAGTAATGTCAAATCAAATACATATATCAAATACAGAAGAATAAATAGAAGGTAAAATTAAATTAGCGTAAACAAGCACATCGAGAGACTGATACAAAGCAATGAAGTACTTATCATTTGTACTTAGTAACCCACACATACTTGTTACGTTTACGAATTTTAACTAAAACAAATTAGTTTATGACATTTTCAGCAAAGTGTAGTCAACATAAATATTGTTTACATCCATGTACATATTAATTTTGGATGAAAACATTTAACTTTTTAGAAAAAATATAATCACCGGAAACTATGCAGACCAATGTATTGTCATAAGATGTCGATTATAAATTGACGTCACGTTTTGTTCTACCCACAGCATTGTGTTTTCAAAATTTTGCAAAGGAATTTTAAAAAAGTCACTTTTTGATGATTTAGAATCACTACCAAATTATGATAAATTTCAAAAGTAACAGTATAAACATTCAGGTGTAACGTGCTAATTCCCTGTTCTTCCCCTTAAAAAAATTTAAAAAAGACCACTATATATCACGTTCACGCACGGCAATAGGAGACGCAAAACGAGGTTACGCGGGTCTGTTAGTTAGTTATTATAAGTGGAGTGTATTTTTCCAAAATCATCCTTCGAAATCCAATTACTGTAGACATGTAAAAGATACTCGTGATAAGATGCGCCATGCCACGCTAGTAGCGATCTTCATTGTTTCCTTTTAATTAACCGAATGAATGTCAAAGAACGTTCACCTATATCTATCAAAATGTAAATGCGCGCGATGATAACAGGGTGTTTACACTATATGGCTCTTATTGCATCAATTGCATTTGTCTTTACTTTTGTTATTCGTATGTTTATTTGTTTAACCTTTAAGTACTGACGTGGGTGTCTCATAGACGGTGAGTTAACAAAAATAAGCCTTATTTCGAATCTGTTAAAGATACCCCCACGCTCTTCCCTGTAGCTTCGGGATTGAATACGTTGATTAATCAGTCGAGCGTTCACTAGCCGCACGGCAACATGTTCGGCTGTGGAGCTGCGCAGTGTCTCTCAGACGTAAGGTCAGTATTGATATTGCAGATCTGTTAGAAGAATACACACTAATAATGATCTGACGTCTAAGTGTCTATAAGACGTAACCTCATTATTCATCGTATTGTTTTAGATAGATCAACCAAGTACTTCGAAAATTAGCCGCAAAAGAAAAAGAGTGGTTTGCGCTACTAGTGAAGACTTCGAAGATATTTTACAATGTTGCCCAGAAAAGGAAATTGAGGGTAATTTTAGCGATGTTGACGATGATCAGGCAAACCCAGATTCCTTTTTACAATCTCATAACGAAACGAAATTGGAGCAGTCAGAAGACGAACAAAATAAGTAAAATGAGAATCAGTTACAAAACAGAACGACCACCGAGTCTGCTCTTGATGCCAACCAAGTTTAAAGACCTTCAACTGTAAGTCCTCTTTCAGTTTCAACTGGTAATCAGTATTATTATGTGAAAAATGGTTTCAAGTGGTCAATTGAAGAACCTTGTACCAGATCGAGTCGTACAGCAAGTCATAACATTGTTGATATTCTTCATTTCTTCAGAACCTTGCTTATAGTTTAGTTTTGCCGCACTTGAAACGCCGAGTATACAATGATCGATTGCCGAGAAAATTGAGATTGACAATTGCACGCGTACCTGGTCCAAATAAGCCCCCGGAGCCTGAAATAATACCCCCTGAAAGTTTAAAAGCAGCAAGAAAAACATGCAAAATCTGTCCATCAAGACTCAAAAGACGTACTAAGCACAGTTGCATTGAATGCCGCAAGCCTATTTGTCTGGGTTGTTCAAAACCAATATGCGTAGACTGTGTAGACAACAAGTAATTTATTTCAAAATATTTACGTGATTTCAGAAGCATTTTCAACCTAAGCAATACTATTATTAAGACTGATGTTTTAAATGTGAAAAATTGCCAAAAAATGTCCAAATAATTCTATTGTAGCTAAGATTAACATATATATTCTTTAAGTAAGCGAAATATAGGTCATATAATTTATACCAAATAAATACTGATTTCATATGAAAATGTTGTTTTTCGTTGCACTTTCTTAATAGAACAGCAATAAAAGGAAAATAATACAGTTAAATATGTGCAAATTAGTAAATAAAAGTAATCTTTTTCGATTATTTCTTAAACCGTCTGAGATACGTCACGTCACCATTCATGATATGACTAAATCACGTCAGTTCTTAAAGGTTAATACAATTTTCTTTGATTGGTGAAACAAAGTTATGCTAGCTATGGTGGTATATAGAGGGCGGAATGCTCAATGGTCAAGGAATCCGTAAACGTCGATTTTCACTTAGTATCAGGTTCTCCATCAGCTTTTTCTGTTTGTTCCGTTTATCGTTTTCTATAAAATGAAATTTAAACTTTCCTCTATCAATTTTAAAAATAACTTGTTTATTTTTGTTTCAGCCCAAGTAAAAAAATCAAGTTCACCAAAAGTAGTCGTAAATTAAAGGAATGTCTTGCAATCTTCATCATTCTTCTTTATACCTGGAAATATATAACAATAAAGACATATTTATTTTCGAATTTTATTTCATTTTTTACATTAGCAAGAAGGTGCCTCTACATTTTTTTTTAAACTTAGCTGGTGGATTTTTGTGCTGACAGAAACTACCGAATCTGGAACGAAGAAGTCAAATTAACTCATCGGATTTTAAACCCAACAATATATCAGTAACTGGTTCAAGGAAATCGTACATGATTTGGCAAGTTATAAATAGATAAAACAAACTATAGGAGGTGGTGAGGTTTGTTAAATAGAGTATAAAAGTATTTATGCAGAAGGTAGATAGAAGCTCAAACCGAAAATATCATAGTCTGGAATGCTAGACACAAGTTCAAGTTTTGTGACGATCCGCACTGATCATAAAAAAAACAGTACTGGGTTTAAAACTAATTTGAAAACTACAATACTTATTTATAACAATAGTAACTAATTATTTGCACCTGAATCTGTTAGAATGTTATTATAACTAGATGACGGGGAAGCAACGAAGAAATTACATAATGCTTCCCTCTGAACCTTTCTGCTATCTATAAAAAACATTAAGTACTTTTAGTAACAATATAGCTTACTTCAGTTAAAGGTTTTATTCACAGCAGATGGCGCTGTTATAAAAAACAACAAATGGTAAGTTTTGGCATTCCATTATTGCACTAAGTAAACTACAAAACAGCAAATAATAGTGGAATAGGTCCATTACAGCCGAAGACAAGCGAAGAACATGACGCGAGCTGTCTTGATTATTTTCTGCGTCATCACTGCCGTGATCCGAACTACTGGTTAGTTTTCCTCATTTTTTTACATGTAATCTTAACTACTGACTTAATTACTGAAGTAACTTCGAGGTAATAACTTCATTGATGAGTGTATAGATGGAAAATTAGGTGTAAATTTGAGCAACCTACTTAGGACACGATGTTTCACAATATTATTATCACCTGGTAGCTCCAAGGTCTGTGCTGTTAACGACAAAGGCAGTTTATCGTCATATCGGACTAGTCAATAATTAGCATTTCAAACACAGCAATCTGATTCAAAAGGTAAAGCCAGTCTTATGATAGCAGGTCTGGATGTTGTAATAAAACTATTCCCGGATCCCTCTTATCTCAGGTGCAAAATGGCACACCGAGTGGTTTTAGTCGGCCAATTTCGACACCCACCCCGCCGCAAATCCCGGTGGGGTGACGGCCTTAAAAAAAATAATCTTATAATAGTTGGTGATAAGCTAACTTAAATATTTTTACATATATACATATTAAAGATAAATTGGATCGAGTAATACAGGAAATAGAAGTGTCACTGCAAAAAACAGCTATCAATATGTAAAATGCAACCAAAATTAACATCAATCGAAAATTCTAAATTGTGCAAAACGATCGTCGCAAATAGCTGTTTCTTGCAAAATGTGAAATTTAAGTACTAATATATTTGTCAAATTTTGTTAAAAACAGCCATTATGAAATGATTGTTTAATGACAATTTATGTAATGATGGTGGATGCCTTTAACACTCATTTTGCTGATTTTTGTCCATTTATTAATACTATTTGTATGTTTGAACACATACTATTTGTACTGAATTTTAACAAGATCATGTCACAATTAATACTTTAAAAAGTAGGTAGATTTGTTATACCTAGGCACTCCGCAAACGGTAAGTACAAATAGGCTCTTTTGACAAACATTACCTGAGTGACACATTGCTGGCATCAACAGATTTGAACAGATGCAGGTTAAGTTAGATCTTTTTCATCTATGAATTTTCCTTATACAGTAAGTTAACTTATTTTTTTTCTTTATTGTTTATATCTGTAATTTGAAATAATCCCTTATACAATCAAAGCAGCTTTAGCACAGGATAGGCAATTTATTGGTGTTCTTTTTGAAGAAATCAGCTGAACGAGACCCAAGAAATTCTTCAAAGGCTTTTGTTATTGTCTCTCGTACATTGTACTTTTCCGCCAAGAAGTTATCCAAAGCCTGGAATAAAAGTAAAACTCTGTAGGTGCAAGGTCTTGTGAGTACAGTGTATAAAGGAAAATAACTTATTTCTGCTCTTGTAACTTTGAGGCTATGTGCTGTGCAGTATGAGATCGCGCGTTTACGTGCAGGAACAGTGGAGATGAGCGACTCACCAAAGCTAGTTGTAGACGTCTTCTCCACCTTTGTGTTTAATTCTTCTCTTGTTTTTTTTATAGTATAGGAAATCACCCACGCCATCACATAAATTTGAACCGCCCATAACACACTACACAGGCTTGTGATGTTTCCACTGCATCAATACACTGCTATAATGCTATATCCTAAATTGTCAAAGACCTGTATGAATTATTATAATTTTGTTATACAAAATAAAATAATGCTGTATTCGTCAGATTTCGGCCGTGTGGTCGCTATATAACGTTTTTTATGAATTGGCACTTTGGTTATCGACCATGGGTTTTGTCATGTTATCTTATCTTATCAAAAGCTTTTACAGTCCGCTGCTGGACATAGGCCTCTCCTTAGCAAGGAGGTTTAGTTTTAGTTTATTTAGTATTATTTACAAAATAATTACAAAATTTTAATTATTGCTCTAATTACGAGTAAACACACAATTTGGTTGTACAAGTTGAAATAAGTACAAAAACTTATCATTGAGCACCGTGCCTAATTTTATTAGTTTTTTAAACATCGATATACAATATGCCGCTAAGTCGTCTTGCAAATTGACCAATTGTTATCGGTGAGGAGATAAATCATTTATTTCAAACTGTGTAAATTGTTACCAAATTTAAAAACAAACGTACCACAAACGAGCACCGGAACACAACTAAATTTTGCTACGGAACGAGTCGTCCGCACACAACATTTATTTCAAAATTTTTTTACGTGCCTCTTTCGACAAAATCCCCATTCGTTCACCTAATGTGGGCAATATTCTTGAATACTTTGGTTACGATTGTGTAATATAGTTATTATTCATTCTGTATTAATTTTAGGAGTTAGTGTAGATTTTTTATGAAGCCTTTGATTTACAGCATGGCATAGAAAATACTATTACTGTAAATATTTTCAGAACAATTAACATGCGGGCCCAACAAAACCCTGGTGAAGTGTCCAGCTAAATGTCCATCAGACTATTGTCCAAAACACGAAGGAGAAGATAGAAGGTGTGAGAAACCAAAAGTATGTGGCAAGTCGAAGTGCAAATGTGGCTTCAATATGCGGAGAGCTGAAAATGGAACTTGTATATCGACTCGAGATTGTCGTAAGTACTAACTTCTGAATTTTTAATAGAGCTAATTCTGCTAATTTCTCTGCTAATTTAAATAAAAGACAGCAACTTGTATTTTTATTGTTTGTTGTTGTGTTGTAATTTGCGAATAATATTGAATGTTACTTTAAATACGAAAAGACCTTGAAACCTTTAAAAAATACATTTAAACAAGTATTCAAAACATGTAAATAATATTTTCTCCAAGAAGTTTGTATTTTGTACATGTGCCAATATTAAATATGTATTACATTTCGTAATTCGATTACTGAATATCACACAAGAATATTATTCACGCTCTCTTAATGTTTACATGAGTCACTAAAAGTCAAAGTGACACATCAAAGCGACGCCACGGCCACAAACAGTTGAACTTTACACTCTTATTATTATTCTGAATCCCCTCTCTATCTACCCTCGATTCAACTCACAACAAAAGAAATGTGACAACTACTTAAATTCATCATTTTTACAACAATAAACGTTAGCAAACATATGTCATAAAAAACCTCCGAGTGTTATCGGAGTGGCCTTCATGACGAGACGTCTCAAATGAATTTATTAGTTGTCGCATGTGCTTCCGCCTGATTAATGTATATCGTAACGTTTTATGAGGCTGCATTTTTAACGGTTACTACGAAACAACTAATATTACATGGTGAAACAACATGACAGCTTAGTACAATAGACCATGTAAGCTGAATGAAACAGATTGTAAAATGAACCAAATCTCTCAAACAGACTTCATGAATTGCGAACTGGTCTGTCAGACACAAAACTGTTCTGAACAATGTCGATTTTTTTTTTACGTATGTAAACTCCCTCAAGTCGTTACTCCATCGGGGTGTACGGTAGGGTGGTGTGTCGGAATTGAACCGACTAAAACCACACGGTGTGCTACCTTGCACCTGAGATAGGAGGGACCTCGGAATAGCAGCTATTACGACATCCAGATCCCTCCTAGCACCTGCCCGCTGCCGCGGGCACCATCTATGGGTAAACTCTCTATTTAGGCGACGTAAGGCATACGTGGACGTCGCCTCCTCGCGCCTGGGCACTGTAGCGGATGGAGGAGAAAACTCGTCCCGTCCACCCGCGGCCACACTCCGCCGCCCGGTTTACCGGCGGCGAATTATGTCCGAGTATAGATCGTCTTCCCGGGCCTTCTCCGCCGCCTCTTTCCGCAAAATTACGTCTTCGTAGAAGGTTGAGACCGCAGTAAAACAATTGTTGCTACCGACCATAGAGCGTATGACAGCCGGTAACGAGAGATTTCCCCCAACAACTGCAGTGAGGACCCCACGCTGTGCCACCCAGGCGGAACAAATTGCTGGGGTGTGCTGAGCTGAGTCCTCACTGCAGTCGCAGTGGTGACATGCGGGACTCAATACCCTCCTGGCCACCGAGTGCAGATACGAAGCAACCGTGTCCGGAAAGGACCAGCGTCAGTCAGAAGGAAAGGATCCCATGCTGTCGCCCTGCTCACGACGAGAACGCCTAATTCCAAATTAGGCGGAGTCTATTCATGATAAATAGATTATTAGTATACATATTTATAAATCTTTTAATACAAAGAGAATGTTTGTGCTTATCACACAGTTATTTCTCTTGGCATCTTACCTATGATCACTTGCTTAGCAGATCACTAACCACTACAATAATACACTCCTCGAATGGTCGACTACTTTAAAATAAACTTCTTAAAAACCTGAAAAGTTATAAAATCAAACCTGACCATTTATTATTTATTTAATATTCTCTTTACTGTTTCAGCACCCTTTACCTGTGCTGCTCCCAACACTAAGTACGTGAGTTGCCCGCCATATTGTCCGACAGATGATTGCTCACAAGCGACTCCTGATGGCAGATGCCCCATATTCGGCAATATTCTCATTGTAGTCGAGTGTTTCCCTCAATGCAGATGTATCAGTGGCTACTGGAAGAACAACGGAACATGTGTATAACGAATGTCGTGAGTGTTCAAATTGATTTACTTCATTTCTGGCTAGCAATTAACCCTACATCGTAAATATACAGCTCGATCGAAGTCATATGACGGCCTTACCCAGAATACTGTTGTCAAATGATTCTTTCGTTGCTTTTTACCAAGTCAATAAGATTACTGAAAGTTCAAGTTCATACCAGACAAAGGTGGGAACTAAAGTGTGGGAACGCGCTTGTAACTCTTATGCTCGTATTTAAAATTATACCTCCAGGATCTGTTAAAATCTGATTATTTAAAATTGGTTTCAAGTTCACATCCAAACTTAAACATCATTCTTATTATAGAATACGCTTTAAGTTTTACTATATTTAATATTGGGCGATCTGGTTTTTATTAATGTGTTTGCATTGATACACTAGCCAATACTGTATTATAAAGGGTGAGCGACGAATTAGTTAACATTTGAAAAAATTGTTGTAAAAAAACATTTGATATATTATAAAAATTGTTTATTTACAAGAAAGCTAATTAGTTGGTATTTATTTTTTAAAAATTACATCGTCTAAATGACCACTTATCTTCACTCAGGTAAAAATTTTGGCAGACATGATCTTTGCTTGTGTGAGACCGAAGCTAGGCTAAATCTGTGATTTCTAGAGCGTTTTTGGGGAACAGAATACATTTTCGATTATTCGTTGCCGAATAATTACGAAAGATTTACTTTATCTCACTTTACATACGAAAAGTACTTATCATACATATTTCAATTCACTTTTAATGCCCTGAATTGAAATTCATTTTGCTTAAGTGCATGTTCAATATTTTTTACTTCTTGACTTCTTTTTATGGAGTTATTTGAAGAATCGTGTCTACGTCAATAAACTAAATAAACTATGTCAATTAAAAGAAAGAAATAGCAAAGAGATGTCGGTGATCTCACAGTCTCCTAACCGACGAGTATTCGAAAACTTCGGTGCTCGTTTAGAAGAGTGCAAACGTCGAAACGGTGGTCATTTACACGATGTAATTTAAAAAAATAACTTGTCACTAATTTGCTTTCCTGTAAATAATTAATTACTATAGTATATCACATGTTTTTTTATACGATTTTTTCAAATGTTAACTAATTCGTGGTCCACTCTATATTTTTAATCCTAACTAAAATACCTAGCTGTACGATAGTACACTATGTACGAGTAGAATATCGAAATATATAGTCTATCGGTAACGTATACGCTATACGTATATTGTTTACGTTACCGGCAATCTGTGAATGGTAAAATATGTCTAGCCGTGGACTGTTAAAGACTGTCGATCTATGAGTTTTTTATCTTGATATTTGAAATAAGAAATTAGCACTGTACGTGTTCTAGTGTACTCAGTGGGACACTACTAGTTCCACCAGTTCAATGTTCGCCTAAGACTACGATCCATGTAATACTTAACAAATTGGAACGTGGCGACTTCCACATTACAGCACAAAGAAAAATATACAACAGCGCCATCTTGCAAAGATATACCGAACTACGAAGTATGAACGAAACGTATGAATGTAATGAACTACGATGCAACTACTAATTCCGAAGATAAAACAATAAGACATGAAGTTGTTTTCATATTATTGTATTTTGTATGTTCTGTATTGCCAGAATAAAAATGAACAAATATGTTGAAATATATAATTAAACTAAGAAAAGCAAACAGGTTACCTTACAGTATTAGAAATTGACCATTGTGACTCTACTCTGCCTGATGGAAAGCATGAATAGAATCCAAGAGTTGTGATCACCATACTCATCGCAAATGCAGACAATGCAGTATGATGACCCATACTAAGGCGGCCTTGTGAGATGCTTCTTCACACTCCGCTTGGGGACGTAAAAGGCATGACAGTCATCATGGCAGTGTAAGGCTCACACACTTACCACAATAACTGTCACCCCTGCATCAATGGACCTCCGGTCTCGCACTCACCAACGAAACATGACAGCTCGAATGCTTTCGCTTTAGGTTGGCCTTCTGTGAGAGGGTATCTCTGTCACCAAAAGAAACGAAGCATAAATAAAAAATGGTCTGAAAATGGGTATAACAATTTTTTTGAGAGCTTCCATTGCGTGCGCTGTGTAAATAGTTAAATTTTCGCAACAATGAGTTAAAGAGTAGGCAATATAATTATTTTTACTATTTATTACATTATTAAAATTAAATATAATATCCGAAATATAAGCCATGAAGTTAGAAACTATAATTTAAAATACTATAATTTTCGAGTGATTTGAAAGTGGCTATTTTAGCGCGCTTATTCTGTGACGTCAGATTACTCTTAGTCAGTCAGGAAGTGTAACAATTACTAAATTCAAAAAATAATTATAATAATGTCAACTTATTACCCCAGATAATTATTATAATATTATGTTGTCCCTATGTGGTCTTCATGAGGTAAATATATTTCTTTATACCTAAAGATATACTGAACAAGTATTAAGTGGTGCAAGGCGATTAGAAGATACATTGTATCGTGTTTTTTATACTACGGTAAAAATTAAATTAGCGTAAACAAGCACATCGAGAGACATACAATGAATACAAAGCAATGAAGTACTTATCACTTGTACTTAGTAACCCATACATACTTGTTACGTTTACAAATTTTAACTAAAACAAATTAGTTTATGACATTTTCATCAAAGTGTTGTCAACATAAATATTGTTTATATCCATCTACATATTTATTTTAGACGAAAATGTTTAATTTATTAGAAAAAAAACAGTCACCGGCAACCGTACAGACCAACTTGTTGACAGAAGATGTCGATTGTAAATTGACGTCACGTTTCGTTCTATCAACAGTATTGTGTTTTCAAAATTTGGAAAGGTATTTAAAATAAATCCCTTTTTGATGATTAAATATCATAAATTATGGTAAATTTCAAAAATAACTATTAAGTTCGTTCAGGTGTCACATGCTAATTCCCTATTCTTCCCCTTTAAAGAATCTAAAAAAAAGACCGCTATATATCACGTTCACGCACGGTCAATAGGAGACGCAAACGAGGTTGCGCGGGTCTGTTAGCGTTATATACGTGGGGCTTTAATTTTTTTTAAAATCATCCTTTAAAATCCAATTACTGTGGATATATGGGACACTCCTGGCAAGACGTACCACGCCACACTAGTAGCGATCTTCATTGTTTCCTTTTAATTAACTGAAATAAGGTCAAAGAATATTAACTTATATCTACCAAAATGTGATTGCACGCAATGCTTACAGGGTGTTTACACTATATGGCTCTTATTGCATCAATTGCATTTGTCTAAATTTCTGTTATGCATCTGTTTTTTTGTTGAATACAATTTTCCTTGATTGGTGAAATAAAATTATGTTAGCTATGGTGGTATATGGAGGGCAAGGCACTCAACAGCGTAGGAGTTCATGGCTGACGATATTAAATCACCATTAGATTCTCCAACTGCTCGTTTATTGTCTTCTAAATAACAAGTAATTTTCCATTTTCAAATTTAAAAAAAAAATATTTATTTGTTTTTTTCAGCTCAAGTAAAAAATAAAGTTCACCAAAAGAAGTCGTAAATCATAAGAATGTCTTGCAGCCTTCATTGTTCTTTTCTACGTCTGAAATTACATAACAATAAGGATATAATTATTTTGGAATTTTATTTTATTTTTAAACACTGGCCGGCTGGCGCCTTTGTATTTTTATCGAATCTGGAAGTTGAAGAAGTAGGAAGCAGAAAAATATGAAGTATTCTTTTGTAAGATCTTGTCAGATTACCTCATAGAACTTTAATGCAAAAATAAATCAACAACTGGTTGGAAGAAATCGTACATGCTTTGGCAAGCTAGATAGACAAAACAAAATGTAGCAGGTGGTAAGGTTTGTCAAATAGAGTATAAAACTATCTAGGCAGAAAACAGATAGAAGCTCAAACCGAAAATGTCATAGTCTGGAATGTTAGACACAAGTTCAAGTTCAAATAATTATTGATAATTATTAATCATTATTACTTCTTATTATATATCCCACAGAAACAATCATTTCTATGGATTAAAGTTCCTGCGTATCCTTGACACTTGTTTGTTTCTGCAGACGTTATCTTATTTTCTATGTCTACATTTAAATTCTATGTCTACGCAATTCTTGATTATAAATTTACCATTTAATAGTAATTATTCGTTAATATTTTTCTAATAGAAATTAATGGTATGAGAAATAAACACAATCTGGTAATGGCTTTAAATATTTTCCCGGTGCCAACGAATAGACTTCAAATAATGGAAACTAAATGAAAGTTATGTACATAAAAAAAATTAATGGGTTTTGGTAGTTCACACAGAAGCCTTGTAACTGACCATGATCATTGGAGTATTATTTCCCACCTCATTCTGAACCTCTCTATTCATTTATTTACTTACTAAATCGTCTGCTTAAACCCGTGGACACAACAGACGGTGGACAACAATAAAACTGACGTTCTCTTAACAGTAGTCCCCGTTTCTTATGAGAAGCTATAAACTCAACTGAATCGTGTTAAATAAACATGAGTGTGGTGATGATGAAAAATTCTCGCTCCAATATTTAGATAAACTAGATTTCACCACAATAGTGAGAATATACACTAATGGAAAAAATTAAGGGATCAAACAAAAATTCCAAATTTTTGGGCAGTTTTCAACAGGTCGTAACTTCGAGAGAAATGGTCGTACAGGAATTAAAAAAAAGAAAATTGTAGCTTCAAGTGTCTAGTTTCTGGATTCGAACTTCAAAATTTTATAGCCTCCGTGGTTTTTGAGTAATTGTAGAAAAAACAACAACAAAAAAATTTTCAAAATTTTTTTAGTTTTTTTTTTGGTCTACGGACGTAGAAAAATTTTTTTTAGCTTAACCACTATAAGGATCGGATACCTTGTTTATTTAGCTTTAATTTACTTTTTATGCACCCTGATACGACCACTTCTCGCCGAGATATCGGTTTTCAAATGGAAAAGGATCTTTTTGTTTTTGATTATCGATATCTCGGCAAACAATGATCACATAGAAATTTAAACGTGGGTTTCAAGAACTTGAATAAATTTTCCTTAACGACTGGCCATTGCTTTTCCGACAAAAATTTTTTTCTCTTTGTCACATGAATTTGAAAATGCAACAAAAAAAGGGCTTTTGGTGGTTTTTTGGAAAATCAAGCGCTGGATCGAAAATATTGAGGAAAGCACTGATGTTAAGTGTGCCTTTTACAGTTCAATATATCCACAAAAACCTTACAAAAAACCAAATTAATCCAGCCAGCCGTTTCACTCGATCGAATTTTTAAAAAATTAAAAGATCACGTTTTTTGCTCTAAAAAGCTCATAATTTTTAAAAATTAGAAAAAAAATGTTTTTCCGAGTTTTCCCCACATTTTTGTTCCAGAAAGTGCTTAAAAAAAAAATTCAAAAAAAAAATTTTTCGAAATTTTTCTTTTGAAAATTCTAATAAAATAATTCCTTTCGCCGGCATTAGCGTTATCCAAAACGTACCATGTGGAGTTCGCGTGGTCGGATTTACGCTTCCGTGTGTGTGTGTGAGAGTGTGTGAGTGTGTGTGAGTGTGTATGAGTGTGCGTGTGTGTGTGTGTGTGCTGCTTGCAACTGCATGTTGAATTAACCTTCGTCAATAAGAGTCACTAACCGAGCAATTTCCACCTCCGATAAATGTCGTCTAACCATGATTGGAAATCAAAAAAGTAAGAAATTTCCAAGTTTCACCAAAAAAATGGAAAAAAAATTCTTTTAGCGCAAAGGGATTAGTTTTGGAAAAAACTGTTGAGTGAGAAAAAACTGGAAAAAAAAACAATAACCGGAAAGCGTATGAAAAAGATCGAAATTCGATTGGGGTATTAACTTTTTTTTAATTTAATTAAAAGGAGATCAGAAGAATCAAGGAATGCAGCGGCGGAAACGCGATAAAAATGATTAGGCGATGGTTTTTTGAATTTCCTTAACTTGTGGAGAAAAAATTTTTTTTTTTTTAATTTTAACACTTTCTGGAACAAAAGTGTGGGTAAAGCTCGGAAAAACAATTTTTTTTCTAATTTTAAAAATTGTGAGTTTTTTAGAGCAAAAAACGTGATCCTTTAATTTTTCAAAAATTC
Source organism: Hypercompe scribonia (assembly GCA_949316085.1). NCBI lineage: Eukaryota > Metazoa > Arthropoda > Insecta > Lepidoptera > Erebidae > Hypercompe > Hypercompe scribonia. The sequence continues at coordinate 6,641,287 of OX438967.1, read as the reverse complement.
GATCGAGTGAAACAAAAAAACGGCTAGCTGGATTAATTTGGTTTTTTGTAGGGTTTTTGTGGATATATTGAACTGTAAAAGGCACACTTAACATTAGTGCTTTCCTCAATATTTTTGATCCAGCGCTTGATTTTGCAAAAAACCACCAAAAGCCCTTTTTTTGTTGCATTTTCAAATTCATGTGACAAAAAGAAAAATTTTTTTTTGGAAAAGCTATGATCAGTCGTTAAGGAAAATTTAATCAAATTTTTGAAACCCACCTTTAAATTTCTGTGCGATCATTGTTTGCTGAGATATCGATAATCAAAGACAAAAGAATCCTTTTCCATTTGAAAACCGATATCTCGGCGAAAAGTGGGCGTATCAGGGTGTATAAAAAGTAAATTAAAGCTAAATAAACAAGGTATCCGATCCTTATAGTGGTTAAGCTAAAAAAATTTTTCTACGTCCGTAGACCAAAAAAAAACTAAAAAAATTTTGAAAATTTTTTTGTTGTTGGTTTTTCTCCGATCACTCAAAAACCGCGGCGGTTATAAAATTTTTAAGTTCGAATCCAAAAACTAGACACTTGGAGCTACGATTTTCTTTTTTTTAATTCCTGTACGACCATTTCTCTCGAAGTTATGGCCTGTTGAAAACTGCCCAAAAATTAGGAATTTTTTTTTGATCCCTTAATTTTTTCCATAAGTGTACATACCTGAATTCTATTCATAATCAACAAATAACGATAATGTTAATATACAATTTCATTTACTTATTTTATTTTAGATTTCACGATAGTGATCGACTAAATGGGGCCCCAATATAATGTTGATTCGGTAACTTTAACGATTGATTTTATTTTTATTTGAATAACCAAAGTATCAGCATTCGAAAAAAGTGGAGTTTCTTATCTTCATATTACAAAGTAAACAATAAGCACGAAGTGAAAAAAATGTTGCAGGTAAGTTTGGAAACTATTTTGTATACAAATTAAGTTCTATAAGTAGAATAAATTATTAATTTACTAACCTTTGCTTTTGACTGATTATTTCCTGAATTACAAAATATTTTATTACTTTTTTATTTATTGTTTTTATTTTTTTCTGAGGTTTTCAAATAAGTTTCATTCATTTGATAACACTCTGGTAATAAATAAGCTGGTAATTTTTTAAAGCACAAAACTTAACAACTCTTCGTCATCACCGTTATCATCAACAGACCTTAATAGTCCACTGCTGGACATAGGCTTCTCCTTACCAAGAAAGTTTTAGCGTACAATAACACGTGGGACAGACTGGTTGGTATTGTGTTTGTTTCAAGTTTTCCAGTACCACAGGTTCGCTTGAACAGTACTACTTACAGTTAATTGATGTTTCGTCATTTAACAAATAGGCAATGTTTTTCTTGAGAATTGACAGCACCTGTTACATACCTTTCTTTAATAGTTTTGTCATACTGACTAAAGTTTTCTTTACAACCAAGATTTCAATAAAGTTTGGCAGACAATATATCCGTTCAAGAAGTTTTACTTAATGCTTTGAAGTTACGCCTTTGATACACAGATGGCAGTATTATTCAAGTAGTTAAAAACCTACAAATCTATCAAAGGATATGGTATACGATTATAAAATAGATGAATCTTAAAGCATGTTGGTTCATTATCACTGAAGCCGAAGGAACAACATGGAGCGATTGGTATTCATTTGTTTGTGTATCATCGTGACCACGACATACAGTGCAGGTAAATAATTGTCTTTCTTCTGTTTATTATGAATTATCTATAAATTTTTACAGTTGTGATGACTTACAAACGTGTAAATGAATATTTTATGTAAAGGTTTACTCAATGTTTACGTGAGAAAATTATTTTGAAGATAAGTTGATCTATAGATATTTATCCATCAGCAAATACGATCTTGCAAATAGTGTTATTTGTATTTGTATATAAATACTTATTGTACATGTGGAGATGGGTTTACAATACGGAGTAATGCCACACCTCTTTATCCCATGGGAAACGTAAAAGGACAACAGCGATGCATAGAGAAAAAAAACTTTAAAGAAACTCTATACCAACCTGGCTAACCAACATTGTATAGTAGTCCAAAATGTACTTTCCAAGGAGAGGTGAATGTCCAACAGTGGACTATTAAAGACTACGTGAAACATTATTATTCGACAAAGAGTTCTTAGTTAACACATCAATGCCAATCTTTTTGAAACTTGTTATATATGTAAAGATATACTCTTTAAACTAATTTACATCGTATTGTACATATAAAATACTTCACAGTCTCAAAATCAATGTATTTAAACAATCTATTATGACCTTTGATCAAATATGATCCAAAGATCGAATAACTAGAAATAGTAGTGTACTCTAGACCCTTATAGCGATTATATTATTATTTACCGACACAAAAATCTTACACATGAATGAATACGCATCTCTGCGTTTCACACGTGACTGATTTAGCACTTCTGCTCGTATATTTTTGTGATCAAAACATACATCCGTGTTAGACGTTACCTGACCTTACATTACGTTTTTCCTTGTTCAAGCATTATCGAATTAATTTTTTTAAATCAAACCTAATAAGGTTTTCTTCAATAATTTTATACTATTCAATTTTAAAAATGTTAAATCTAGTAAAAAGAGTTCAAATTGTGTTGTCTTTAAAATGTAAGTTAAGTATTGTATTTTCCTGATTTTTTCCTTCAAATTCAAATTCTTCTTTATACATGAACTGCAACTCAGAATGTGTTGAATTATAAATATCAGGATCTTCTCCTGTAAGTGGCACATTGCCTTCAGACTAACAGTGGCCGTAAACCAAAGATCTTTGGTTTATAGTAAAAAATACTAGTACTGTATTTTCAGAACAATTAACATGCGGCCCCAACGAGGACCTAGTGGAGTGTCCGGCCTAATGTAAATCAGACTATTGCCCAAAGCATGAAGGAGAAGATAAAAGGTGTGAGCAACCAAAAGTATGTGGCAAACCGGAGTGTAAATGTGGTTTCAACTTCAGGAGAGCTGAAAATGGAACTTGTATATCAACTCGCAATTGTCGTAAGTTTTACAGCGTACTGAAATACGATATATTACATTAATGTCTTTAATGTGATATTAATAGAGTTCATTTTATTAGACCAAAAACCTAATCTTGTGTTTTTGTTACTGAGTAACTAACTATATTTCTGTAAGAACACGGAATGGTTTGATTTGTTTTGTAAATTTATATTTCATAATATTATTTATTGACGTACATAATCAAAATAATTAGTCAAGCGTATGTCGGGATACTACGTGATCTATACAAATAAGAAGTATACTTTATACGAGGGCGGTCCGATAAGTACTTAGCCTTAATGCCCGATGGCGCCACTATCGCAAGAGAAAATGACCATCATGTAGCACATTCCCGTAGACAGCTACTGTCAAAATTTCAGCCGAATCGGACTAATAGTTTTGTTTTGATCGCGTGTGGAAACGGGCGTGTCCGTGGATTTCAGAATAATGGAAAAAGAGCAATATCGGTCGGTGATTCGATTCTTGTTTTTGGAAGGGAAATCACGTAGCGAAATTAAAGAGCGCTTGGACGCTGTGTACGGTGACCTTTCTCCTTCGATGGCGACCGTCAAAAATTGGTTCAACGAGTTTCAACGTGGCCGCACGTCGGTATTTGATGAGCCACGCCCGGGTGCTCCGAAAACAGCTTCCACGGAGGATAACGTGACAAAAATCCACGATCTCGTATTGGCAGACCGGCGATTGAAGGTGCGCGAGATAGCTGAGACAGTAGGCATCTCAAAAGACCGCGTGGGTCATATCCTGCATGAAATTTTGGGCATGAGAAAGCTGTCGGCGCGATGGGTGCCGCGTTTGCTCACTCCGGACAACAAGCGCAACGGTGAGACCACTTCAGAAGAGTGTTTGAGGCTGTTTAAGCGCAATCCAAAGGAGTTTCTGCGTCGTTTCGTGACAGTAGACGAAACATGGATTCACTGGTACACACCAGAAACCAAGGAACAGTCGAAACAGTGGACTTCATCCGGCGAACCTGCTCCGAAGAAGGCGAAGACTGTTCCATCGGCCGGAAAGGTGATGGCCACCGTTTTCTGGGATTCACAAGGTGTGATCTACATTGACTACCTGGAGAAGGGCAAAACGATCACAGGGCTCTACTATGCCGAATTATTGGGCCGATTCGACGCCGAATTGCATGAAAAACGGCCCCATTTGGCGAAGAAAAAAGTCCTGTTTCACCATGACAACGCACCGGCTCACACCTCCAGAGTCGCCACGGCAAAATTGGTCGAATTGGGCTACGAACTTCTGCCCCATCCACCGTATTCGCCAGATTTGGCCCCGTGTGACTTCTTTTTGTTTCCAAACTTGAAAAAGTCACTCGCCGGGCAGAAATTCAAGTCGAATGAGGATGTTATCGCCGCCACGGAGGCCTACTTTGCAGACCTCCAGAAAACGTATTTTTCAGACGGGTTGAAGAAGTTGGAACATCGCTGGATTAAGTGTATCGAGTTAAAAGGAGACTATGTGGAGAAATAAATCGCCACTTTTCCAAAATTTTCGTTTTTCTTTTGTAGGCTAAGTACTTATCGGACCGCCCTCGTAACCTACATTTTATAAGGTGGGCAAACTTGATTGATTATTCGACTTAAATGCTTCTATTATTTGTAATTCTATGATTAAATATCAATGTTTTATTTTTGCAAAATCTGATACAATTTACCTTGCGCATACTTCACTTTTGTTTTCATCACCTTGTACGTACTTTTTCTAGTACTACTTTCCGATATATGGATACGGTGACACTTTAATATTTAATTGTTAGAACGAAACTATAAAAAATAGGTAACTTGTCTTTGCCACGATTACTTCAGAAGCAGTTGACCCTCAATATAACTACAGCCATTGAGAACTCAGTACCATCACGGAAAAAATCTTTCAAAATTAATTAAGTATGTTATGGGAAGTTCAGAATGTATTTCAAAATTGTGTAATAATACAAATTTAATTTTCTTTTCTCTTTTTCAGCGCCATTTTCTTGCACTGCCCCCAACACAGAGTACGTGAATTGTCCTTCATACTGTCCGACCGATGATTGCTCACAAGCTACTCCTGATGGCAGATGTCCTTTATTTGGTTTGTTAAGATTCGTAGTCGAATGCTTACCTCAGTGCAGATGCATTAAAGGCTACTGGAAAAATAACGGGATATGTGTACCTTACAACGAATGCCGTAAGTGTTGAAATTGATTTCCTTTTTTCCTTTCATAAGTAAACGATTTGTACGATCAACCGGTTACCCTTTCGATCTACACGAAAATTATTTGTAAATAACAAATAATAAAGATACCTTAAAGCCAAATAAATGTAGCCTATCCAACTAATATTGTAAATGCGAAAGTTTATGAGGGTGGATGTTTGAACGTCTATTATTCTTTCGATGAAACTTAACAGTAATGTAGTTTATACATCAGAATGACACATACGTTACAATTTATCACAAAAACCAACATACACGCAAGCGGAACCGCTGGCGAGAACTAATTAGAGTTTTAAGGGGCTATCCTAATTCAATAAGCCAGTGAAAATATACAGACATTATTATTTCTACTTTAGTTATATGAGAGGAGCCTTTACCACTCACAGCATATACCATACGGACTATCTGACCGTGAGGTCTTACTATTTCTCACAAACACCAGTGAATAGCCACTCACCAGAACTACGAAATGGAAATTTCTAATGAACCACATTAAATTGCGGTTGCCTCCAAACTTTCCTAGCAACGTAAAAATGTGTTTTCACGGAGGGAGAACTATGTGAGCCCCACGTGGGCCGGTTTAACCAGTATTTTTTTTTCTATATCAAGAACCTGCCAAAGTGACTCTACTCTACCTCATGGAAAACTTGACTGCAATACAAGAATTGTAGTCATCATACTCATTGAAATGCAGACAATACATGCCCCGCTTGAGGACGTAAAAGGTATGACAGTCACTGTGGCAGTGTAAGGTTTAACACTTACCACGATAACTGTCACCTGCATCAATAGGGCTCCGGTCTCGCACTCACCAACAAAACAGGACAGCACCGATGCTTTAGGTTCACCTTCTGTGAGAGGGTAGTACTGTCCCTTACGGGACCCTCTCATATCGGCTGTCGCAGGTGATCACTGACAAAGGATGCTTCGGAGATCACCTATATCTGATCCGAAAGCAGCCAACGCCTGAGTGGCACCACTGCGATGGCCGGACCATGAACACGGCGCTTCACATGCTGGCAGAATGCCCAGCGGTTGCACAGCTGAGGCGTGACCTTATGGCGTTCATCGGAGTGGAAACTCTCTCGCTCGGTAGCATGATCGCGGCCATGTTGCCGAGTGAGAGCTCGTGGAACTCTGCCGTCTCCTTTTGCGAACAAGTTATGCTTGGCCCGGGAATGGGTCCGATATCATAGACGGCTCGGGCACCGTCCTCTATAAGCGCAAGTCTGGGGGTAACAGGTGAGGCTATCCGCCACCCTAGCAGAAGCAGGACAGGATGGTAGTGAAACGTGCTACGGAGCACACGTTCTTTTGGGGTAGAAAAGGGGTCACCTGCAAACCGTAGGTAGATAGTCCGAGGTACGACCGGGATTTCCTTTCTAGGGTACACCTGGTTCCCCGGCTACTGGTACCTAAGATGGCGTGCGGTTTTCGGTCGGTTCGACTTCAACATAACCACCAGTAGACTCACTAGGGAGGACTAGGACCCCGGAGGGATTGCCGCACAGAACAAAAAGAAAAAGGGTAGTACTGCCCCGGTCGAGTCGGCCTGTTCGTGTTAAAATCAGCGTAGCTACCTACAAATATAAATCTCCATTACCTACAAATATATATATAAATTCTACGACTTCCCAAAACGTGATGATAGTGATGATACAAAACACAAATACAGAGTAAGAAAAATGTGTGAATACTTATACATGACAATAGCGTATAGAGTTAACGAACTTCATTCCAAAATCTATACTAATATTATAAATACACTGTATTAGTATAGGAAATGAAACATAAATAAAAATGCACCAAAAATGGTCAAAAAAATTTTTTTTGAGTTCTTTCATTGCGTGCGCTGCGTAAATACTTAAAGTTTCGCAACAATTATGTATGAAAGAATAGGGAGTATGAAACAAAATTATGCTAGCTATGGTGGTATTTGAAGGGCAGAGCACTCAATAGCCTAGGGTCCCTGAACGTCGGCATTAATTTACCATCAGATTCTCCATTTGCTCGTTTATCGTCTTCTAAATGATAATTAATTTTTCGTATTCAAATTTAAAAAACAATTTGTTTCTTTTTGTTTCAGCACAAGTGAAAAATCATGTTCACCAAAAGAGGTCGTAAATCAAAAGAATGTTTTGCAACCTTCATTGTTCTTTTCTACGTCTGCAATTACATGACAATAAAAATATAATTATTTTGGACTTTTATTTCATTTTTAAACACTAGTCAGCTGGCGCCTTTGAATTTTCTTTTAAACTCAGCTGGTGGATTTTTACTTTTAGCTCATAGAACTATAATGCAACAATATATCAATATAACAATATATCAATAGCTGGTTTAACAAAATCGTACATGCTTTGGCAAGCTATATAAAGACAATGTAGCAGGTGGTGAGGTTTGCCAAATAGAGTATAAAACTATCTAGGCAGAAAATAGATAGATCAAACCGAAAATGTCATAGACTGGAATGTTAGACACAAGTTCAAATTCAAATAATTGTTAATAATTTATCAATTACTATTATTTTTTTATTATATCTCCCACAGAAATAATAATTTATTTGAATTAAAGTTCCTGCGTGTCCCTGAGAGTTGTTTGTTTCTGTAGACGTTATGTCACAAAATTCTATGTCTACGCATTTCTTGATTGTAAATTTATCATTTAATGGTTATTAAATATTCTGTAATGGAAATTAATGGTATAAGAAAGAAATACAATCTAGTAAATGCCGAATGGGTTTTTGTATTTCACACAAAAGTCTAGGAACTGACCACGATCATTGAAGTATTATTTTCCACCTCATTCTGATCATTCTGATCTGACCTCTTTATTTATTTATTTTTTTTTTTTTTAAATCGTCTGCTTAAACCTGTGGACGCAACAGACGGCAGACAACAATAAAACTGACGTCCTCTTAGCGGTAGTCCTCGTTTCTTATGAGAAGCTATAAACTCAACTGAATTGTGTTAAATAGACATGAGTGTGGTTGTAGTAGTCTTCGACGAAAGACGCTGATATTTACCTTAAAAATCGTCGCTCCAGCACTTAGATAAATTAAATTTTACCACAATAGTGAGAATACACCTGAATTCTAATCAACAAATAATGATAGTGTGAATGTACTCTTTCATTTACCTATTTTATTGTTGATTTCTCGAAAGTGATCGATTAAATGAGGCCCCAATGCATTGTTAATTCGTTGAACTTGAATTATCGATTTCATTTTAGTTGAATAGCAAGAGTTGTAAAGCGAAAAAGAAGTTGAATTCCCTATTCCCATGTTACAAGGTAAGTAATAAATAAATAATATACACGAGATATACATAATTAGTGTAGGTATAAGTTTGGCAACAATTTTATGTACAAATTAAAATCTATAAGTGGGATAAAGTACTGATTTATTAACTCTTTTCTTTTAGTGATTATTTCCTAAATTACACAATACGTGATTACTTTTTAATTTTAATTATTTTTTTTATTTTTCTTTTTAAGGTTTTTAAATTAGTTTTATTTTTTTGATATCACTTTGGCAATAAATAAGCTGGAAACTTATTTTAAAGCACAAAACTTAACAATACTTCGTCATCACGATCATCATCAAAAGTACCTGTTCAAGAGGTTTTATTCAATGCATTGAAGTTACGCCTTTGATACACAGATGGCAGTATTATCCAAGTAGTTAAAAACCTACAAATCTATCAACGGACTTGGTATTAGATTATAAAATAGACGAATCTTAAAGCCTCTTAGTTCATTATCACTGAAGGCGAAGAGGCAAGATGACGCGATTGGTATTCATTTGTTTGTGTATCATCGTGACCACGACATACAGTACAGGTAAATAATTATAATGTCTTCTTCTGTTTATTGTGAATTCTCTATCAATTGATTGAGTTGTAATGACTCATAAATTTGTAAATTAATATTTTATGTAAAGATTTACTAAGCCTTTACGTGAGAAAATTATTTTGCAGTTAAGTTGATGTATAGATATTTATCCATCGGCAAATACGATCTTGAAAATAGTGCTGTCATTAGCAAAATCCACGCGTATATACACATGTTTTGTGGTAATAAAAGTTTATTTAGGTGATAAATACTTATTGTCCGTGTGGAGATGGGTTTACAATACGGAGTAATGCCACACCTGTTTATCCCATGGGAATCGTAAAAGAACAACAGCAGTGCATAGAGAAAGAAAACTTTAAACAAACACTATAGCAACCCCACTGGCCTACGCTGTTTAGTAGTCCAAAACACACTTTCTAAGGAGAGGCCTATATCCATACAGACTATTAAAGGCTGTATGTGAAACATTATTATTCGTCAAAGAGTTCTTATTTAACGCATCAATGCCAATATTTATGAAACTTGTTACATCTGTGAAGATAAACTCTTTAAACTAATTTATATCGTATTGTACAGATACAATACTTTACAGTCTCAAAATCAATGTACATATTTAAACAATCTATTAGGACCGTTGATCAAATATGATCTAAAGGTCGAATAACCAGAAGTAGTAGTGTATTCTACACCATTATAGCGATTATATTATTATTTGCCGACATACACAACACAAAAATCTAACACTTCTACTCGTATGTTTTTGTGATCAAAACATACATCCGTGTTAGACGTTACCTGACCTTACATTACGTTTTTCCTTGTTTAAACATTATCGAAGTAAATTGTTTAAATCAAACCTAATAAGGTTCTCTTAAATAATTTTATATTATTTAATTTTAATAATGTTAAATCTAGTAAAAAGAGTTCAAATTGTGTTGTCTTTAAAATGTAAGTTGAGTATTGTATTTTCCTTGTATTTTCCTTCAAATTCATTTTCTTCTTTATACATGAACTGCAACTCAGAATGTGTTGAATTATTCTCCTGTAAGTGGCACATTGCCTTCAGACTAACAGTGGCCGTAAATCAAAGATCTTTGGTTTACAGTAAAAAATACTAGTACTGTATTTTCAGAACAATTAACATGCAGCCCCAACGAGGACCTAGTGGAGTGTCCAGTTAACTGTGGATCGGACCATTGCCCAAAGCACGAAGGAAAAGACAGAAGGTGTGAGCAACCAAAAGAATGTGACAAACCGGAGTGCAAATGTGGCTTCAACTTCCGGAGAGCTGAAAATGGAACTTGTATATCAACTCGCAATTGTCGTAAGTTTTACAGCGTACTGGATTACGATATAGTAAAATATTAATGTCTTTAATGTGATATTAATGGAGTTCATTTTATTAGACCAAAAACCTAATCTTGTGTTTTTGTTACTGAGTAACTAACTATATTTCTGTAAGAACACGGAATGGTTTGATTTGTTTTGTAAATTTATATTTCATAATATTCTTTATTGACGTACATAACTAAAATAATCAGTCAAGCGTATGTCGGGATACTACGTGTTCTATACAAATAAGAAGTATACTTTATAACCTACATTTTATAAGGTGGGTAAACTTGACTGATTATTCGATTTATATACTTCTATTATTTGGAATTCTATTATTAAATATCAATATTTCATTTTTGTAAAATCTGATACAATATACTTTACGCATACTTCATTTTTATCTGTTATTAGTACGAAATTTACTGATTAGGGATGGTATATGTTTAGAAAATTGGCCTTTTAAGAAAATACAATTTTTTTTCATCACCTTGTACGTACTTTTTCTAGTACTAATTCCCGACACATGTTAATTGTTAAAACGAAACTATAAAAATAGGTAACTTGTTTCTGCCACGATTACTTCAGAAGCAGTTGACCCTCAATATAACCCTCAATATACAGCCATTGAGAACTCAGTACCATTACGGAAAAATTCTTTCAAAATTAACTAATTATGTTTTGGGAAGTACAGAATGTATTTGAAAATTAAGTAAAAATGTAAATTTAATATTCTTTTCTCTTTTTCAGCGCCATTTTCTTGTACTGCCCCCAACACAGAGTACGTGAGTTGTCCTTCATATTGTCCGACCGATGATTGCTCACAAGCTACTCCTGATGGCAGATGTCCTTTATTCGGTTTGTTAAGATTCGTAGTCGAATGCTTCCCTCAGTGCAGATGCATTAAAGGCTACTGGAAAAATAACGGGATATGTGTACCTTATAACGAATGTCGTAAGTGTTGAAATTGATTTCCTTTTTTCTTTCATAAGTAAATGATTTGGACGATCGACCGGTTACCATTTCGATCTATACGAAATTCATTTGTGAATAACAAAGAATAAAGATACCTTGAAACCAAACAAATCTAGCCTATCCAACTAATGTTGGAAATGCGAAAGTTTATGAGGACAGATGTTTGAATGTCTATTATTCTGTCGATGAAAGTTAACAGTAATATAGTTTATACATCCGAATGACACATACGTTACATTATTACCACAAAAACCAACATACACGCTGGCGGAACCGCTGGCAAGAACTAGTTTGATTTTTAAGGGGCTGTCCTTATTCAATTAGCCAGTGAAAGTATAGAGGTATTATTATTTCTACTTTAGTTATATGAGATAAGCCTTTACCACAGCATATACCATATGGATTATCTGACCATGAGGTCTTACTAGTGCTTACAAACACCAGTGAATAGTCATTCACCAGAACTACGAAATGGAAATTTCTTCTTCTTGTGGTTCTTCTCGTAGACCCCTTTGGGAGGAGTCTCGGGGTGACTTTACCAGGTCTACGGCCTGTCGAAGTGGTCGGCCGCGCCGCCTGCGACTACAGGCGGGTCACTTGGTTGGGCCCTTGGGCCTGTTGGTATATCCGGGTGTCAGTCCCTGTGACCAGCATGTTAGCTGCGCCTCGCTCTGTGTTCTCTCCTGTGCTTAGCGAGGTCGAATTCCAGGGGATGGAGACCCCGAGTAGCGCCCGTCAGCCAGCACCAGGCAGGATGTTAGGGTGTTGGGGATAGTCCGGTAGGAATTGCTGCGGAGACGAAATCTCGCGGTAGGCCATGCCTGTCCGGCGGTCGCCGATGGTAGGGCGCGAGCTCGCGCAGGTGGCGGGCTTGCGAGCCTTCGGCACGCACGAATAGGTTTGAACTCAGGCGTCTCACAAAGTCATCCAGGCTCTCTATGCGCAGATCCCTGGAGATCGTCCTGTTCCGCACAAAGCGAGGAGCGTTGACAAGGGTGCGTAGTGTGAGCGACTGCTGCGCACGCAGACGACGGCGGTTTGTCTCGGAAACAAGCGCAAACCAGGCCGGGGCACCATAAGTAAGTCGCGTGCGGATGTACGCCTTGTACACACCGAGCTTCGCACGGAGTGGCAGTCGGGACGATAGTACGGGCCACAAAAGGGAACGCGCAGCACGAACCTGGGCAATGATGTTGTTGACGTGAGGCTTCATGGAGAGGCTGCGGTCGATGGTCACGCCGAGGTATTTCACCGTCGCGGACCACTCGACGTTCTCCCCCATAAGCTTCAGCTGTGGTAGGGTCACACTTCCTATGGAGATCGCCTGAGTCTTCGCCACGTTGACCGTCAGTCTCCAGTCCTTCAGCCAATTGGGAAGTGCATCTAGAGTGCTCTGCATCTTGGTAGCAGCGTTGGCGCTATTTTTCGACGTCATGATATAAGCCGCGTCGTCGGCATACAGCGCAAGCTTCACGCCGTCGGTGACGGGAATGTCATCTGTGTACCAAGAGTAGCACACTGGAGATAAGCAACTTCCCTGTGGTACACCGGCACAGATGACCCGATCTCTTCTGGTGGTGTATTCACCGGGAGTCCACGGATGGCCACCTTGAGGCTGCGTTCCGCGGGGAGGGAGTATGAAAACCAGGAAATCTTCTCCTTTGTCTCCAGTGAGTAAAGGTACCGTTGTATAGTGCGACATTCCTGCTCCGACTTCGGGATAAAACGGACTCCCTTCCCAAATGGGCGCCCATTTGGTGTGTGTCCAAGTAGCTTCTTTAGCTCCCGGAAATGCATGGACCAATTCGGAAGTATTTCGACCACTAGGGGTGGGTAGCGGGAAGTTGACTGTTTCTTGCCAGCAGCAGCGGACCCAGCAGCAGCATCAGCAGCGGTAGTTGCAGTAGTTGCGGTGGGGGTAGAGGTGGTGGCAGCGGTAGTGGCAGCACAGGAGGTGACGCCGGAGAGCGTAGCAGGTGCAGCAAGTGCAGCAACGCGAGCAGCAGTAGTGGGGGTAGTAGAGGCTGTTTTACCAACAATCGTGGCGTAGGTGGGCCCCACGACTTCCATGGGCGAGCTTTTTGTAGATGCTGGTAAGTCAAAAGGGGGGCGTCCTGAAGAGTGCTCGCCTTTCTTCCATTTGCGGTGGAGATGGGAAGCGGTCAGGTGCGACCACTGTCTGTGGTCCAGGGAAGCGTGGCGGAAGGGCTGACGCCTTTTTTGGCCTTTGCGGCATCGGACGCGACGCCTCCATAGAGGTAGATACAGATGTAGGCGCTGTGGCATCGGGTGCAGAGGCAGTTGCGGCTGCAGCTGTGGATACGGCCGCAGCTGTGGATGCGGCAGCCGACATAGCAGCTGCGGACCCGTGTGGGTTTTCAGTCGACGGAGCGGGTGTTGATGGTGTGTTTGGTTGCGGGAGCGTGGGGAGGGTGAAAAACTCCTCCGCAGCTCCCGGCATCGGCGTCAAGGCAGCAGTCGGCCCACTCAGTTGGACACTTGGCCCAGTGAACGAGGGCCGCGACGGCTGCGTGGGGCCGCGTTTTCAAAATTAACTAATTATGTTTTGGGAAGTACAGAATGTATTTGAAAATTAAGTAAAAATGTAAATTTAATATTCTTTTCTCTTTTTCAGCGCCATTTTCTTGTACTGCCCCCAACACAGAGTACGTGAGTTGTCCTTCATATTGTCCGACCGATGATTGCTCACAAGCTACTCCTGATGGCAGATGTCCTTTGTTCGGTTTGTTAAGATTCGTAGTCGAATGCTTCCCTCAGTGCAGATGCATTAAAGGCTACTGGAAAAATAACGGGATATGTGTACCTTATAACGAATGTCGTAAGTGTTGAAATTGATTTCCTTTTTTCTTTCATAAGTAAATGATTTGTACGATCGACCGGTTACCATTTCGATCTATACGAAATTCATTTGTGAATAACAAAGAATAAAGATACCTTGAAACCAAACAAATCTAGCCTATCCAACTAATGTTGGAAATGCGAAAGTTTATGAGGACAGATGTTTGAATGTCTATTATTCTGTCGATGAAAGTTAACAGTAATATAGTTTATACATCAGAATGACACATACGTTACATTTTTACCACAAAAACCAACATACACGCTGGCGGAACCGCTGGCAAGAACTAGTTTGATTTTTAAGGGGCTGTCCTTATTCAATTAGCCAGTGAAAGTATAGAGGTATTATTATTTCTACTTTAGTTATATGAGATAAGCCTTTACCACAGCATATACCATATGGATTATCTGACCATGAGGTCTTACTAGTGCTTACAAACACCAGTGAATAGTCATTCACCAGAACTACGAAATGGAAATTTCTATTGAATCATATTAAATTGCGGTTGCCTTCAAACTTTCCTAGTAACATAGAAATGTTTTTTCACGGAGGGAGAACTATACGAGCCCCACGTGGGCCGGTTCAACCAGTACTTTTTTTTCTACATCAAGAACCTGCCAAAGTGACTCTACTCTACTTGATGGAAAACTTGACTGGAATACACGAATTGTAGTCATCATACTCATTGAAATGCAGACAATACACGCCCCGCTTGAGGACGTAAAACATGTGACAGTCACTATGGCAGTGTAAGGTTTACACACTTACCACGATGACTGTCACCCCTGCATCAATGGGCCTCCGGTCTCATACTCACTAACGAAACAGGACAGCACGGATGCTTTAGGTTGACCTTCTGTGAGAGAGTAGTACTGCCCCTTACGAGACCCTCTCATATCGGCTGCCGCAGGTGATCACTGAGGAAGAATGTTTCGGAGATGACCTGTGTCTGATCTGAAAGGAGCCAACGCCTGCGTGGCACCACTGCGAGGCGTGACCTTATGGCGTTCATCGGAGTGGAAACTCTCTCGCTCGGTAGCTTGATCGCGGCCATGTTGCCGAGCGAGAGCGCGTGGAACTCTGTCGTCTCCTTTTGCGAACAAGTTATGCTTGCAAAGGAAATGTCGGAGCAGGACCGGGAGAAGTTTAGGACTCTCCCGGTCCGCCAGGCCCGGGAATGGGTAAGGTATCACAGACGGCTCGGGCACTGTCCTCTATAAGCGCAAGTCTGGGGGTGACAGGTGAGGCTATACGCCATCCTAGCAAAAGCAGGACAGGATGATAGCGAAACGTGCTACGGAGCACACGTTCTTTTGGAGTAGAAAAGGGGTCACCTGCAAACCGTAGGTAGATAGTCCGAGGTACGACCGGGATTTCCTTTCTAGGGTACACCTGGTTCCCCGGCTACTGGTACCTAAGATAGCGTGCGGTTTTCGGTCGGTTCGACTTCAACATAACCACCAGTAGACTCACTAGGGAGGACTAGGACCCCGGAGGGATTGCCGCACAGAACAAAAAGAAAAAGGGTAGTACTGCCCCGGTCGAGTCGGCCTGATCGTGCTAAAATCAGCGTAGCTACCTACAAATATAAATCTCCATTACCTACAATACATACATATAAATTCTACGACTTCCCAAAACGTGATGATAGTGATGATGCAAAACACAAATACTGAGTAAGGAAAATGTGTAAATACTTGTATATAACAATAGCGGATAGAGTTAACGAACTTCATTCCAAAATCAATACTAATATTATAAATACACTGTATTAGTATAAGAAATGAAACATAAATAAAAATGTGCCAAAAATGGTCAAAAAATATTTTTTTTGAGTGCTTCCATTGCGTACGCTGCGTAAATACTTAAAGTTTTGCAACAATGATGTATGAAAGAATAGGGAGTATGAAACAAAATTATGCTAGCTATGGTGGTATTTGAAGGGCAGAGCACTCAATTGCCTAGGGTCCCTGAACGTCGGCATTAATTTACCATCAGATTCTCCATCTGCTCGTTTATCGTCTTCTAAATAATAATTAATTTTCCGTTTTCAAATTTAAAAAATAATTTGTTTCTTTTTGTTTCAGCACAAGTAAAAAATCAAGTTCACCAAAAGAGGTCGTAAATTAAAAGAATGTCTTGCAACCTTCATTGTTCTTTTCTACGTCTGGAACTGCATAACAATAAAGATATAATTATTTTGGACTTTTATTTCATTTTTAAAGACTGGCCAGCTGGCGCCTTGGGTTGGTTTGGTTGGTTAGTTGGTGGATTTTTACTTTTAGCTCATAGGACTTTAATGCAACAATATATCAATATAACAATATATCTATAACTGGTTTAAATAAATCGTACATGCTTTGGCAAGCTATATATAGACAAAACAAAATGTAGCAGGTGGTGAGGTTTGTCAAATAGAGTATAAAACTGCGACACCGAGGCAGTTAAGTTAAATAGAAGCTCAAACCGAAAATTTAATAGACTGGAATGCTAAACTCAAGTTCAAATTCAAATAATTGCTGATAATTTATCAATTATTATTATTTTGATATTATATCTCCCACAGAAGCAATAATTTCTTTGAATTAAAGTTCCTGTGTATCCCTGAGAGTTGTTTGTTTCTGTAGACGTTATCTCATAAAATTCTATGTCTACGCATTTCTTGATTGTAAATTTATCATTTAATGGTTATTAAATATTCTTTAATGGAAATTAATGGTATAAGAAAGAAACACAATCTAGTAACGCCGAATGGGTTTTTGTATTTTACACAAAAGTCTAGGAACTGACCACGATCATTGTAGTATTATTGCCCACCTCATTCTGATCATTCTGATCTTACCTCTTTATTTATTTATTTATTTATTAAATCGTCTACTCAAACCTGTGGACGCAACAGACGGCGGACAACAATAAAACTGACGTCCTCTTATCGGTGGTCCTCGTTTCTTATGAGAAGCTATAAACTCAACTGAATTGTGTTAAATAAACATGAGTGTGGTTGTAGTAGTCTTCGACGAAAGACGCTGACATTTTCCTTAAAAATCCTCACTCCAGCACTTAGATAAATTAAATTTTACCACAATAGTGAGAATCTACCTGAATTCTATTCGTAATCAACAAATAATGATAGTGTGAATGTACTCTTTCATTTACTTATTTTATTGTTGATTTCTCGAAAGTGATCGATTAAATGAGGCTCCAATGCATTGTTAATTCGTTGAACTTGAATTCTCAATTTCATATTTCGTTGAATAGCAAGAGTTGTATAGCGAAAAAAACATGGAATTCCCTATTCCCATGTTGCAAGGTAAGTTATAAACACGAGATATACAAAATTAGTGTAGGTATAAGTTTGGCAACAATTTTATGTACAAATTAAGTTCTATAAGTGGAATAAAGTACTGATTTACTAACTCTTTTCTTTTAGTGATTATTTCCTAAATTACACAATACGTGATTACTTTTTAATTTTAATTATTTTTTTTATTTTTCTTTTTAAGGTTTTTAAATTAGTTTTATTTTTTTGATATCACTTTGGCAATAAATAAGCTGGAAACTTATTTTAAAGCACAAAACTTAACAATACTTCGTCATCACGATCATCATCAGAAGTACCTCTTCAAGAGGTTTTATTCAATGCAATGAAGTTACGCCTTTGATACACAGATGGCAGTATTATCCAAGTAGTTAAGAACCTACAAATCTATCAATGGATTTGGTATTAGATTATAAAATAGATGAATCTTAAAGCCTGTTAGTTCATTATCACTGAAGGCGAAGAGGCAAGATAACGCGATTGGTATTCATTTGTTTGTGTATCATCGTGACCACGACATACAGTGCAGGTAAATAATTATAATGTCTTCTTCTGTTTATTGTGAATTCTCTATCAATTGATTGAGTTGTAATGACTCATAAATTTGTAAATTAATATTTTATATAAAGATTTACTAAGCCTTTACGTGAGAAAATTATTTTGCAGTTAAGTTGATGTATAGATATTTATCCATCGGCAAATACGATCTAGAAAATAGTGCTGTCATTAGCAAAATCCACGCGTATATACATATGTTTTGTGGTAATAAAAGTTTATTTAGGTGATAAATACTTATTGTCCGTGTGGAGATGGGTTTACAATACGGAGTAATGCCACACCTGTTTAGCCCATGGGAATCGTAAAAGAACAACAGCAGTGCATAGAGAAAGCAAACTTTAAACAAACACTATAGCAACCCCACTGGCCAACGCTGTTTAGTAGTCCAAAACACACTTTCTAAGGAGAGGCCTATATCCGTACAGACTATTAAAGGCTGTATGTGAAACATTATTATTCGTCAAAGAGTTCTTATTTAACGCATCAATGCCAATATTTATGAAACTTGTTACATCTGTGAAGATAAACTCTTTAAACTAATTTATATCGTATTGTACAGATAAAATACTTTACAGTCTCAAAATCAATGTACATATTTAAACAATCTATTATGACCGTTGATAAAATTTGATCTAAAGGTCGAATAACCAGAAGTAGTAGTGTATTCTATCTACACCATTATAGCGATTAAATTGTTATTTGTCGACATACACAACACAAAAATCTTATAGATGAATGAATACGTATTTCTCCGTTTCACACGTGACCGATTTAACACTTCTGCTCGTATGTTTTTGTGATCAAAACATACATCCGTACTGCCCAACTATAATTAATAAACCAAGAAAAACCGCTATTATATAGAGACTTCGAAATATTACTAGTATCTACCAAGGCTCAAGAAAAACATTCACAGCAACGATAACCGAAAACAACGAACAATGTGCTACTAAATTGTTTCTGACTCTTCGATACTTTAATTAGTTTGTATTGCAACATCACGAATTTTAAAATAAAGAGATTAACTGAATTGATATCTTTTTTGATGATGATGATGATTAGGCATTAACTCCATATGGTGACGGATTACGAATACAGAGTCTCACCAACCCTATTTTTCCCATGTATATCGTAAAAGGCGAATAAGGAAACAAAATACAAAAGACAACATCGATGCAAAGAGAAAAAAAACCCTGTGCTAATTTAGTGGACTGTTAGAGGCTATGAATAATGGTAATGGTATATTAATTTGGTTTTATCATGGAACATTGTGATTTTAGTACTATTATTAACTATTTAGAACTAACTTGCGGTCACTACGAAATACCCGTCGAATGTCCAGCAAACTGTCCATCAGACTTCTGTCCGGAATACCCCAGACAGGATCGACCTTGTCCGAAACCAGAAGTGTGTGAAGAACCTAAATGTAAATGCCGCTTTAACACAAGAAGAACATCAAAGACTAGAATTTGTATACCTACTCAGCAGTGCCGTAAGTTAAACACTCACATGAATTGTCATAGTAGATTTTTTTAAGGGTGATCAAAAAATTTCTTAACATATTGAACCAAATTTAAAAATAGGTATAAGCCATTTCAAAAGCTTTTAGCGTAGAGTTTATATTATTCTTCTCTCTCAGTTACCAAATTAAGTCCCTACGTTTTGTTACCTCTTGTAGTCGCTTTGAGGCGCACGTATACATGTCCCTTTTGTTAAAATATTATTTGAAACATAATATTATAAATAAAATAACTGTAGCGGTTGATAGTTTCTATAACATTTGGAAGTTGTGTCGTATTAAACATAGTCTTACCTTATTACGAGTGTCTTTACCGATTAAGATCTAATACTAGATACGAATTGGAAATTATTAGACTCTTCAGGTAAATACCCGTTGCAATAACATCACTTGATAATAACTTAAACATAAGTAGATAATATTTTAATATGATTCTGATAATACAAATGCTGTAGATACATTGCTCAAGGTCAAGCTAACCACAATGACGTTACCAGAATTATATTCAAAGATTAGTTACTTATTTTTTTGGTATTTGGTAAAGGTTTATTACGTACCACATAAATTAGTACATTAGTGAATTACATATATGTACATTAGTGAATTAAACTTAAACATGCATGGTCTGTTAATGGGCTTATTGTACTGTGGAAAGTCAAGTGTTCCTAGGACTGGACTCTAGTTTTTTACAGCAGTTCCCTCATCATTTTAAACTTTAACTTACTGTACATCTTAAGCATATCAACAACAATCTTTAAAATACTCCACTCCTCAGTGCCCCAACAGTATGCGTTGATACAGTTCAATAGCTTTCTACGGATCCGCTCTAAGAACACCGCCCCCGGGCCAGACGGGATACTTGCCCGAGTGCTGGCCCGAGCCCTCGAACACATGTCGGACCGTCTCAGGGAGGTCTTGGACGCTAGCCTGGCGTCCGGACGCTTCCCTGAGTGCTGGAAAAGCGGGAAGCTGGTCCTATTAAGAAAGCCGGGACGGCCAGCCGATTCGGTAGCGGCCTATAGGCTCATCGTGTTGTTGGACGAGGCGGGTAAGTTGTTTGAGAGGATACTCTCTGCCCGCATCGTTCGGCACCTCTGCGAGGTGGGTCCCAATCTGTCGGACGCCCAATTCGGTTTTCGAGCGGGGCGTTCGACAGTCGATGCCGTGCTACGCCTCAGGGTCGTTACCGAAGAGGCGGGAGCTGTGGTGCCGTGCTGTTGGCGGTGTCGTTGGACATCGCCAACGCATTTAATAGTCTGCCATTTAGCTGCATCAGGGAAGCACTCCAATACCATGGGGTGCCAGAGTACCTGAGGCGGCTTGTGGCAGACTATCTTGAGGAGCGCACCGTCATGTACGAGGACCGAGATGGTGTTCTGCGGCGGCGGCTCATGTCGTGCGGTGTTCCGCAGGGGTCTGTCCTCGGACCACTTCTGTGGAACATGGGATACGACTGGGCCCTTCGAGGTCGTCTGCCCCCCGGGCTGGGTGTAATTTGTTACGCCGATGATACATTGGTCACGGCCCGGGGAGCGAACTTCCAAGAGGCGGCGCGCCTGGCCACCACGGGAGTCTCTTTGGTGGTCGGGCGTATTGTGGCGCTGGGGTTACGGGTGGCCCTAGATAAGACGGAGGCCCTTTTGTTCCATGGGCCCCGGCGTGGTCCCCCACCCGGCGCCTCTATCGTAGTCAATTCGGTCCTCGTACCGGTTCAGGCCCAGATGAAGTACCTGGGCCTGATCCTCGACGGGAGGTGGCTCTTCGACGAGCACTTCCGACAGCTTTCTCCAAAGCTGGTCGGCACTGCCTCTGCCCTCGGGCGACTTTTGCCGAATTTGAGTGGCGCCAGCGTCGCGACGAGGCGGCTATACACGGGGGTTGTCCGGTCAATGGCACTGTATAGTGCACCGGTGTGGGCGGAGGCTCTGACCGCTCAGAATAGGGCTCGCCTCTGACGCCCTCAGAGGATATTGGCGGTTAGAGCCATACGCGGTTACCGCACCATATCGACGGAGGCGGCGTGTGCCTTGGCCGGAACTCCGCCGTGGGACTTGGAGGCGGAAGTGCTCGCCGAAGTTTATCGGCGGACGGCTGACTTCTGGGCGGGTAGCGGCATGCGGCCCCCGCCTGAAGAGATGCGCGAGTGGCGAGAGGCCGCTCGTCGAGCCACGATGGCTCGTTGGTCGTCCCGGCTGGAGGCTCCACGTGCTGGCTTTGCCGCCGTGGAGGCTCTCCAGCCGGTCATCGCCGAGTGGGCGGGGCGACAGCACGGGACCCTTTCCTTCCGACTGACGCAGATCCTTTCCGGGCACGGTTGCTTTGGGAAGTATCTACACTCCGTCGCCAGGAGGAAATTGAGTCTCTCCTGTCACCACTGCAACTGCAGTGAGGACTCGGCTCAGCACACGCTAGCGGTTTGTTCCGCTTGGGTGGCGCAGCGTGGGGTCCTCACTGCAGTTATTGGAGGAGATCTCTCGCTACCGGCCGTCATGCGCTCCATGGTCGGTAGCGACAGCTGTTTTACCACGGTCGCAACCTTCTGCGAAGATGTAATTTCACGGAAGGAGGCGGCGGAGAGGGCCCGGGAGGATATTCTCCACTCGGACCCAATTCGCCGCCGGTGAGCCGGGCGGCGGAGGCGTGCATACCAGCGCCTCATGCCGCCTTGAGTGTGGCCGCGGGTGGACGGGACGGGTTTTCCCCTCCATCCGCTATAGTGGCCAGCCGCGAGAAGGCGACGTCCGCGTGTACCGTACGTCGCCTAAATGGAGAGGTTATCCGTGGAAGCTGCCCGCGGCAGCGGGCAGGCGCTAGGAGGGATCTGGATGACGTAATAGCAGCTGTTCCCGGATCCCTCCTATGTCAGGCGCAGAGTGGCACACCGTGTGGTTTTAGTCGGTCCGATTCCGACACACCACCCCGCCGTAAACCCCGGTGGGGTGACGGCTCGAGGGGGTTTCCACACGATGAAAAAAAAAAAAAAGTTCAATAGCTTTAGAGCATTAACGTTAGAGCGCATCATTCCACTTATTCCTTCAAAAATCTTCTATTTTCAGCTCCCTTTTTATGCCGTGCCCCCAACACAGAGTACGTGCCGTGCCCAGCGTATTGCCCTTCTGAGGACTGTGCCGACGCAACTCCTGATGGAGGTTGTCCTCAATTAGGTGACTCAATCTTGGATATCGAATGCATCCCTAAATGTAGGTGCAAGCGAGGCTACTAGAAACATAATGGCAACTGTGTACCTTATAGTGAATGCCGTAAGTATTATTTTCGACTTGCATTTCTCTGCAAGTATGCGATTTATTAAACCATACATCGTTACAACCGTAAAACCGTAGTCGATGATGAATAGATCAAAGACAAATAAATAAAACGTGGCTATAAATCGTAAGCCTCACTGTGAGTTATGAGTTGCTAACAAAATAAACAACCTGCTTGGAAAACTTATAATAACAAAAAAAACACATTTTCAAAGTAAAATACTGACTTAAGTGTTGACATACCGATACTGAACATGCTGATAGACCCATTTCAGTCACTTCTGTATATCAATCGAATAAAAACAGTATGGTGAAACAACAAAATGTCTATAAACATAGAGTACCTATATACATGTATAATGTTTGAACTGCCTTATAATGGCCTTTATATATTTGACGTCAATTTTCTTTTCAGCCCAAAACAAGCAGTAAGCGCCACGGAATTGAAAACTAAACGTCCTGAATAAAAATATTAGTCTGGAAACTAAGAGCATACATCATCATTAAAATCAACAACTTTTAAAGACCGCTGCTGGACATACACCTGTCCTTAGCAGAGAGATTTGGTATAGGATTTATTTAAAGTATTTTTTCTTCTTGTAGTGATGTTGTTTTGCGTAGTGCTCATTACAGTGTTTTTTCGTATTCTTAGCCCGTGACCCGAATTCATACAATGTTGATTTTATCATTGTTTCTTTGGTTAATAATGGAAATAAATAAGCAATGTTTTAATAAAATTTGTATTATTATTAATTTTTATACCTGTCCATTTGCCGCAACTATATTATTTATTCTGAATTTCAAAATAGGCTAAAAAATGAAGCTTTCAAATACATATTTTCTATAAAATTGAATTTTAAACATAGAATAACTGATGACTTACACTTGCCTACCAATGGTGTGTGTAGTTTCTTTACATAGCAACAATTTTTTCTTTATTCAGCCATCTGTAAAAATATAAAGGACTTAGTAGTATTACGACATCGCCTTGTTGCAGTTATAACTTTATCCACAGATGGCGTTATTATAAAAATAATTACTGAAGTAGAAGTTGTTTATCTATGTTCTTTTAATATCTATATAATAGCATCTGCTCAGTGATCTAGACTGTAATAGTATAGAATAACAATGTGCTGGGTTCATTGCAGCTAAAGGCAAGTAAAGAGAATGACGTGCGCTTTGTTTATTGTTTTGTTCGTCATCACCACTTTGATCCGAGCTACTGGTGAGTGTTTTTTCTCCATTTATTTCTCATAATGAATTAAATTTGTTCATTATTAAAACGGTCTCAAATACGATTACTAGAGATACAGCTCAATAGTTAACTAAGTCATTAAAGTATGTTTAAAGTTGTAATAGATATCACGAAGATCATCATTTCGGTGATAATTTTATGCAAGAATACTCTAATAAATTATTAATTAATTTTGAATTGTAACACCAGTGTCATGCTTAATTAAATTATTAAATTTTCTGCATTAAGTGTATCAGTATATCCAGGTGTGTATAACAACATTAATTGTAGTGTATTTACTGTATTTAGTGAACGATCAAGAAATTGATAGTAAATACTTAGTAGAGTAACATTTGCATCAGCATCATTAGTTGCAATTGAATAAAAAGACAAACTTGTGAATTCGCTCGGGTTAATATTTACACCTGTGTTAAATTTAATCCAGATATCGTTAAGATATTCAGACCTTACTCAGTAGCAGATATTCATTCTATCTTTTGCAATATTTATGAGAAGTATCGTTTTTTACATGCCTCTTTCGACAAAATCCTCATTCGTTCACCTAATGTGGGCAATATTCTTAAATACCTTGGTCACGATTGTGTAACATAGCTGTTATTCATTCTGTTTTAATTTTAGGAGGTACTGTAGATTTTTTATAAAGCCTTTGGCTTAGAGCACGGCTGAAAAAATACTATTACTGTAAATATTTTCAGAACAATTAACATGCGGCCCCAACGAGGACCTAGTGGAGTGTCCGGCTAAATGTGAATCGGACTATTGCCCAAAGCACGAAGGAGAAGATAAAAGGTGTGGGCAACCAAAAGTATGTGGCAAGCCGGAGTGTAAATGTGGCTTCAACTTACGGAGAGCTGAAAATGGAACTTGTATTTCAACTCGCAATTGTCGTAAGTTTTACAGCGTTCTGAAGTACGATATAATATTACATTAATGTCTTTAATGTTATATTAATAGAGCTCATTTTATTAGATCTAAAGCTAATCTTGTGGTTTGATTACTGAGTAACTAATTATAATTCGATTATAGCATTAGTAAAGATTACACGAAATTTAAACGATATACTGTATGTTTCACTAGTTTGTTATTAATATGAAAGTTACTAAATAGAGATAATGCGTATTTAGAAGACTAGCCTCTTAAGGAAATATAATTTATTTTCACCACCTTGTCGATACTTTTCCCAGCACTACTTTTGGACACATGGACACGGCGCAACTTTAATATTTAATTGTTAGAACGGAACTATACATATACTTTATTATAAAATAGTTTACTTTTTTCTGCCACGATTACTATCGTTAAACAATCTGTAAATGTAAATGACTGTAAATCACGATTCGAAACACTGGTAGTTAACGAAGATTACAACGTTAGTTGCGTAATAAAATAACTTCAGAAGCAGTTGACCCCCAATATAACCCCCAAATATTTTTTTCCCAAATTAATTAAGTTTGTTCTAAGAAAGACCAGATTGTGTCTGAAAATTATATCACAATGTAAATTTGGATTTTTTTCTCTTTTTCAGCACCATTTTCCTGTGCCGCCCCCAACACAGAGTACGTGAGTTGTCCTTCGTATTGTCCGACCGATGATTGCTCACAAGCTACTCCTGATGGCAGATGTCCTTTGTTCGGTTTTATCGGAATTGTTGTCGAATGCTTTCCTCAGTGCAGATGCATTAAAGGCTACTGGAAAAATAATGGGATATGTGTACCTTATAACGAATGCCGTAAGTGTTGAAATTGATTTTCTTTTTTTCTTTCATATGTAAATGATTTGTACGATCGACTGGTTACCATTTCGATCAATATGAAGTTCATTTGTAATTAAAATAAAAAGATATCTTAAAGCCCAATAAACCTAGCCTATCCAACTAATATTATAAATGTGAAAGTTTATAAGGATGGATATTTCAGTGCTTATTACTCTTTCGACGAAACTTAACAGTAATATAGTTTATATATCAGAGTGACACATACGTTACAATTTACTACAAAACCAACATACACATAGGCGGAACCACCGGTTAGAGCTGTTTGATATTTAATGGGCTATCCTAATTCTAAAACCCAGTGAAAATATACAGGTATTTCTATTTGTACTTTAGTTGTATGAGGTGAGCCTCGTGAGACTATTTGACCGTGAGGCCTTACTAGTACTTACAAACACCCGTGAATAGCACCTGTCCTTATTCAATTAGCCAGTGAAAGTATAGAGGTATTATTATTTCTACTTTAGTTATATGAGATAAGCCTTTACCACAGCATATACCATATGGATTATCTGACCATGAGGTCTTACTAGTGCTTACAAACACCAGTGAATAGTCATTCACCAGAACAACGAAATGGATATTTCCATTGAACCACATTAAATTGTGATTGCCTCCAAACTTTCCTAGTAAAGTAGAAATGTGTTTTCATGGAGGGAGAAGTATGTGAGCCCCACATGGGCCGGTGCAACCAGTACTTTTTTTTTATGTCAAGAACCTACCAAAGTGACTCTACTCTGCATGATAGATAGCTTGAATAGAATCCAAGAATTGTTGTCACCATGCTCATTGCAAATGCAGACAAAGCAGTATGGTGACCCACACCATATGGGCCAAGTGAGATGCTTTTCAGACCACGCTTGGGGACATAAAGTGTATGACAGTCGTCGTGGCAGAGTAAGGCTCACACGCTTACCACGATAATTGTCACCCCATCTTGCATCTCAGCAATCTGAGCGAGGCTGATAATGATGATCCAAAACACAAACACAGAGTAAGAGAAAAATATGTGAATACTTGAATATGCCAATAGCGTTTAGAGCTAACGATCCCCATTCCAAAATCTATGCTAATATTATAAAACTAAAGAATTTATTTGTTTGGTTGAACGCGCATTGACAGAAGACATCGATTGTAAATTGACGTCTCGTTTTGTTCTACCCACAGCATTGTATTTTCACAATTTGCAAAGGAATTTTAAAAAAGTCACTTTTTGATGATTTAGTATCACTATTAAATTATGATAAATTTCAAAAGTAACAGTATAAATATATTTTTTTTAAATAAAGCGTACAAATAAAAATGTTTAGTTCATTCAGGTATCACGTGCTTATTCTCCATTCTTTCCGTTTACAAAAATGTAAAAGAAAGACCACTATATATCACGTTCACACACGGGCAATAGGAGACGCAAACGAGGTTGCGCGGGTCTGTTAGTATCATTATTAGTGGGGTGTATTTTTTCAAAATCATCCTTCGGAATCCAATTACTGTGACATATAAAAAATACTCGTGATAAGACGCGCCATGCCACGCTAGTAGCGATCGTCATTGTTTCCTTTTAATTAAGCGAATGAACGTCAAAGAACGTTCACCTATATCTATCAAAATGTAAATGCGCGCGATGATAACAGGGTGTTTACATTATATGGCTCTTATTCCATCAATTGCATTTGTCTTTACTTTTGTTATTCCTATGTTTATTTGTTTAATACAATTTTCTTTGATTGGTGAAACAAAGTTATGCTAGCTATGGTAGTATATAGACGGCAGAACGCTCAATGGTCAAGGAATCCGTAAACGTCGATTTTCACTTACTATCAGGTTCTCCATCAGCTTTTTCCGTTCGTTCCGTTTATCGTTTTCTATAAAATGAAATTTAAACTTTCCTCTAGCAAATTTTAAAAATAACTTGTTTATTTTTGTTTCAGCCCAAGTAAAAAAATCAAGTTCACCAAAAGTAGTCGTAAATTAAAGGAATGTCTTGCAACCTTCATCATTCTTCTTTACACCTGGAAATATATAACAATAAAGAGATATTTATTTTGGAATTTTATTTCATTTTTTGCATTAGCAAGAAGGTGCCTTTACATTTTTTTAAACGTAGCTGGTGGATTTTTGTTGCTGACAGAAACTACCGAATCTGGAACTTAATGTAGAAGGCAAATTAACTCATCGGATTTTAACGCAACAATATATCAGTAACTGGTTTAAAGAAATCGTACATGATTTGGCAAGTTATAAATAGACAAAACAATTTACAGGAGGTGGTGAGGTTTGTTAAATAAAGAAATCGTACATGATTTGGCAAGTTATAAATAGACAAAACAATTTACAGGAGGTGGTGAGGTTTGTTAAATAGGGTATAAAAGTATAAAAGTATTTAGGCAGAAGGTAGATAGAAGCTAAAACCGAAAACGTCATAGTCTGCGATGCTAGACACAAGTTCAAGTTTTGTGAAGACCCGCGCTGATCATAAAAAAAACAGTACCGAGTTTAAAACAAATTTAAAAACTACAATACTTATTTATAACAATAGTAACTAATTATTTGCACCTGAACCTGTTAGAATATTATTATAACTAGATGACAGGGAAGTTACAAAGAAATTACATAATTCTGCCCTCTGAACCTTTCTGCCATCTATAAAAAACATTAAGTACTTTTAGTAACAATATAGCTTACTTTAGTTAAAGATTTTATTCACTGCAGATGGCGCTGTTATAAAAAAACAACAAATGATAAGTATTGCCATTATATTATTGCACTAAATAACTTATAAAACAGCAAATAATAGCAGAATAGGTTCATTACAGCCGAAGACAAACGAAGAACATGACGCGAGCTGTCTTGATTATTTTCTGCATCATCACTGCCGTGATCCTAACTACTGGTTAGCTTTCCTCATTTTTTTACATGTAATCTTAACTACTGACTGATTACTGAAGTAACTTCGAGGTAATAACTTCATCGATGAGTAAATGGATGGAAAATTAGGTGTAAATTTAAACAACCTACTTGGGACACGATGTTTCACAATACTATTATCACTTGGTCGGCCTCGGGGGTTACCACACATTAAAAAAAAATCTTATGATAGTTGGTGATAAGCTAACTTAAATATTTTTACATATATACATATTAAAAATAAATTGGATCGAGTAATGCAGGAAATAGAAGTGTCACTGTAAAAAACAGCTATCGATATGTAAAATGCTACCAAAATTAATATCAATTGAAAATTCTAAATTGTGCAAAACGATCGTCGCAAATAACTGTTTCTTGCAAAATGTGAAATGTGAGTACTAAAATTTTTGTCAAATTTTGTTAAAAACAGGCATTGTGAAATGATTGTTTAATGGAAATTATGTAAGACTTTAACACTCATTTTGCTGATTTTTGTCAATTTATTTATACTATTTATATGTTTTAACACACAGTGGACCCCCGGTAATTCGACAAACGTATTGCAGGGTAGTGTCGGACTATCGAATTTGTCGGATTATAGAGTACTGCCTAAGACCCCCTGTAGCCCGGCTTTTTTTACAAAAGACTACCTTGTAATCTGACAAATTACAAACAAATGATAAAATTCTATATGTTGTCGTCTCAGTCTGTGACGACATTACTAGGTCTATACGTAATGCAGAATGAATAAACGCAGAACTGCACCGCTATCACACGTAGTCAAATTAAAACTCAGCAGATTTAAACAGAAGCAGATTAAGTTAGGTCTTTTTCACCTACGAATTTTCCTTATAAAGTAAGTTAAGTTATTTTTTTCTTTATTGTTTATATCTATTATTTTAAATAATCCTTAATGCAATCAAAGCAGCTTTGGCACAGTATAGGCAATTTATTGGTGTCCTTTTTGAAGAAATCAGCTGAACGAGAAGCAACAAATTCTTCAAAGGCTTTAGTTATTGTCTCTCGGACATTGTACTTTTCCGCCAAGAACTTATACAAAGCCTGGAATAAAAGTAAAACTCTGTAGGAGCAAGGTCTTGTGAGTACAGTGTATAAAGGCAAGTAACTAATTCCTGCTCTTGTATCTTTGAGGCTATGTGCTGTGCAGTATGAGATCGCGCGTTTACGTGCAGGAACAGTGGAGATGAGCGACTCACCAAAGCTAGTTGTAGACGTCTTCTCCACCTTTGTGTTTAATTCTTCTCTTGTTTTTTTAATAGTATAGGAAATCACCCACGCCATCACATAAGTTTGAACAGACCATAACACACTACACAGGCTTGTGATGTTTCCACTGCATCAATACACTGTTATAATGCTATATCCTAAATTGTCAAAGACCTGTATGAATTATTATGATTTTGTTATACAAAATAAAATAATGCTGTATTCGTCAGATTTCGGCCGTGTGTTCGCTATATAACGTTTTTTATGAATTGGCACTTTGGTTATCAACCATGGGTTTTGTCATGTTATCTTATCTTATCAACAGCCTTTTACAGTCCACTCCTGGATATAGGCCTCTCCTTAGCAAGGAGGTTTAGTTTTAGTTTATTTAGTATTATTTACAAACTAATTACAAAATTTTAATTATTGCTCTAATTATGAGTAAACACACAATTTGTCTGTACAACTTGAAATAGGTACAAAAACTTATCATTGAGCACCGTTAGTTTTTTAAACATCGATATACAATATGTCGCTAAGTCGTCTCGCATATTGACCAATTTTTTTCGGTGAGGAGATAAATCATTTATTTCAAACTGTGTAAATTGTTACCAAATTGAAAAGCAAACGAATCACAAACGAGCACCGGAATAAAACTAAATTTTGCTACGGTACGGGTCGTCCGCACACAACATTTCAGAATTTAATTTATTATAATAAAAAGGAACATAATCTTAAATTCAGATCACATAGTAACTACACTGTATAAAAGGTTATAATTATACAATGTTACACGCTCCATCTCTAAATTCTCTATTATTGGAGTTTAAACCAATAAGTTATCGTCACGATTATCAGAACTCAAACCCCTCCTCCTATGGATCTGGAGGAAGGATTCCGTCAATACCAAAATTAGTCAGTAATCAAAAAATTGGTTGTAATTTTTGGTACATACTCGTATATATGTCATTATTTCTGTAAACCATTTCATAATAATTAACTTTTTATAAAAAAAATAAATTTTTTACGTGCCTCTTTCGACAAAATCCCTATTCGTTCACCTAATGTGGACAATATTCTTGAACACTTTGGTTACGATTGTGTAATATAGTTGTTATTCATTCTGTATGAATTTCAGGAGTTAGTGTAGATTTTTATAAAGCCTTTGGTTTACAGCATGGCTGAGGAAATACTATAACTGTAAATATTTTCAGAACAATTAACATGCAGGCCCAACGAAACCCTGGTGAAGTGTCCAGCCAAATGTCCATCAGACTATTGTCCAAAACACGAAGGAGAAGATAGAAAGTGTGAGAAACCAAAAGTATGTGGCAAATCGAAGTGCAAATGTGGCTTCAATATGCGGAGAGCTGAAAATGGAACTTGTATATCGACTCGAGATTGTCGTAAGTACTAACTTCTGAATTTTTAATAGAGCTAATTCTGCTAATTTCTCTGCTAATTTAAATAAAAAGACAGCAACTTGTACTTTTATTGTTTGTTGTTGTGTTGTAATTTGGGAATAATATTGAATGTTACTTTAAATACGAAAAGACCTTGAAACCTTTAAAAAATACATTTAAACAAGTATTCAAAACATGTAAATAGTATTTTCTCCAAGAAGTTTGTATTTTGTACATTTGCCAATTTTAAGTATGTATTACATTTCGTAATTTGATTACTGAATATCACACAAAAATATTATTCACGCTCTCTTAATGTTTACATGAGTCACTAAAAGTCAAAGTCACACATCAAAGCGACGCCACGGCCACAAACAGTTGAACTTTACACTCTTATTATTATTCTGAATCCCCTCTCTATCTACCCTCGATTCAACTCATAATAAAAGAAATGTGACAATTGCTTAAATTCATCATCTTTATAACAATAAACGTTAGCAAACATATGTTATAAAGAACCTCCGAGTGTTATCGGAGTGGCCTTCATGACGAGACGTCTTAAATGAATTTATTAGTTGTCGCGTCGGCTTCCGCCTGATTAATGTATATCGTAACGTTTTATGAGGCTGCATTTTCAACGGTTACTACAAAACCATTAACATACTACCTAGTGAGTACATGGTTAAGACAACATGACAACTTGGTACAATAGATCATGTAAGCTGAATCAAACAGATCGAAGAATGAACCAAATCTCTCAAACAGACTTCATGACTAGCGAACTGATCTGTCAGACACGAAGCTGTTCTGAACATTGTCAGCCCCTTTTTTTGTCAAGTATGTAAACCCCCTCGGGCCGTCACTCCATTGGGGTTTACGGCTGGGTGGTGTGTCGGAATCGAACCGACTAAAACCACACGGTGTGCTACTCTGCACCTGAGATAGGAGGGATCTAGGAACAGCAGCTATTACGACATCCAGACCCCACCTAGCACCTGCGTCGCCTCCTCACGTCTGGGCACTGTATCAGATGGAGAGGAAAGCCCGTCCGGGCCACCCGCGGCCACACTTAATGAGGCGCTGGTACGCGCGCCTCCACCGCCCGGTTTGCCGGCGGCGAATTGTGTCCGAGTATAGATCGTCTTTCCGGGCCTTCTCCGCCGCCTCTTTCCGCGAAATTATGTCTTCGTAGAAGGTTGCAACCGCAGTAAAACAACTGTTGCTACCGACCATAGAGCGTATGACAGTCGGTAGCGAGAGATCTCCTATAATAACTACGTGAGGACCCCACGCTGCGCCGCCCAGACGGAACAAATCGCTGGGGTGTGCTGAACCAAATCCACACTGTAGTCGTAGTGGTGATAGACGGGACTCAATTCCCTCCTGGCGACCGAGAGCACTTACAGGTGTACTTTCCGAAGGTACTTTCCGAAGCAACCGTGCCTGGAAAGGACCTGAGTCAATCAAAAGGAAAGGGTCCCGTGCTGTCGCCCTGCTCACTCGGCGATGACTGGCTGGAGAAACTCCACGGCGGCAAAGCCAGCATGTGGAGCCTCCAGCCGCGCTGACCAACGAGCCATCGTGCCTCGACGAGCACCCTCGCGCCACTCGCGTGTCTCTAGGCGGGTGCCGAATACCCGCCCGGAAGTCAGCCGTCCGCTGATAACCTTCGGCAAGCACTTCCGCCTCCACATCCCACGTGGGAGTTCCGGCCAAGGCAAACACCGCCTCCGTCGATACGTTGCGGTAACCGCATATGACTCTAACCGCCAATATTCTCTGAGCGCGCCAGAGGTTCGCCCTATTCTGGGCAGTCAGAGCCGCCGCCCACACCGGTGCACCATACAGTGCCATTGACCGGATAACCCCCGTGTACAGCCGGACATTGTGAGGCCCTGACCTGACCCGTAATAATAACCGGTTAAATGTTATAATTGAACAAAACTATGTGAGCCGCCTTTGTTTAAAAACTTATTTCAGAAATTGTTTGAACTATTTTAATAATAATAATAAATTTCTCAAAACTCTCTATTTCTCAAAATGGATGTAGAAGTGGGGCCCGTGGCACTAAAGAGCTTCTTATCATAGACAGGACCATTAGCCAACAGGTACGTCGTAGTCGTAAGAGTCTGGCGACATGTTGGATAAATTATAAGAAGGCTTACGATTCAGTTCCACATACCTGGCTTTTGAAAGTGCTAGAGTTGTATAAAATTGATGCAACTCTGTGCACTTTCCTAAGGTCATGTATGAGTCAATGGAAAACAACACTTCGCTATCCAGGATGTCGGCAGACTGCGATAAATGACATACTTATAAAGATCGAGCGAGGTATATTTCAAGGTGACAATCTGAGTCCCTTGTGGTTTTGTCTAGCTTTGAACCCTCTCAGCACTCTGTTAGAGGGTTTAGGATTAGGCTATCGGTTGCAGAAAGATGATCAAGTTATATCTCACCTTCTTTATATGGATGATTTGAAATTACTAGCCTCCACAAAATTACAATTGATGGCGTTATTAAGGGTCACTGAAAACTTTAGTAATTCTATCAAAATGGAATTTGGTGTAGACAAATGTGCAGTCATGTATGTAAAGAAGGGCGTGATTGTAGAATCTGAAGGAATGGAACTTTCAGATTCAACAAAACTCAGATCTCTGTCTGCCACCGAAACCTACAAGTATCTAGGTTTTTCACAGTCCTTGGGAATACCAGAATCTGGCGTGAGACAAATGTTACAGGAACGCTTCTTTGGACGCCTAAAAAAAGTACTTAAAAGTCTTTTATCAGGCGGTAACAAGGTGCGAGCCTATAACAGTTAGGTCATGCCGGTTCTGATGTATTCCTTTGGTGTACTTAGATGGACTCAGACCGAATTGGATGCCCTTGACAGGAGAGTCCGTACATTGCTGACTGCATTCCGTATGCACCACCCACGTTCATCGGTTATGAGATTGTATACTCCGCGAAAGTTTGGAGGTCGTGGTCTATTAAATATCAAGACTCTACACAATCGCGAGATATACAATCTCAGAGAATATTTTCTACAGACTAATGTGAGAGTGCATCGTAATGTAGTTGCAGTGGATACTGGTTTTACCCCGCTCGCTCTGGCTAAAGAGAATTGGCGCAAACCTGTAGTACTTAGTACTACTGATCGCAAGGAAGTATGGAAGGGTAAAGAACTTCATGGTCGATTTTATCGGGCCCTACACGAGTCTGATATAGACTTTAAAGCGTCGACGTCTTGGCTACGGTATGGTGATCTCTTCGGAGAAACCGAAGGTTTTGTTTGTGCAATTATGGACGAAGTTATCATGACGAATAACTACCGGAAATATATCCTGAAAGATAGTACGGTTGACATTTGTCGGGCGTGCCACCGTCCTGGAGAATCTATTAGGCATATTATTTCTGGTTGTTCTCGTCTTGCTAATGGTGAGTATTTGCACAGGCACAATCAAGTAGCCAGGATTGTACACCAACAACTTGCCCTTAAATACCAACTTGTCGATTTTGAAGTGCCTTACTACAGGTATGTGCCCGACCCAGTTCTTGAAAACGGTCGTGCTACGTTATATTGGGATCGATCTATTATCACAGATAGGACTATTGTTGCCAATAAGCCTGATATTGTGGTGATAGATCGATTAGAGCGCCGCGCAATGATTGTCGATATCGCCGTTCCTCATGACGAGAATCTCGTGAAAGTTGAAAAAGAAAAACAATTAAAGTATTTGGATCTGTCTCACGAGATTGCCGACATGTGGAATGTGGATTCGGTGATTATTGTTCCGATAATTATATCTGCTCATGGATTGATAGCGAAGAGCCTCGACCAACACCTTAAGAGGCTCACGTTAGAAGGTTGGATCAAGGGTCTGATGCAGAAGGCAGTCCTCCTTGACACGGCCCGTATTGTGAGGAGGTTCCTGTCTCTGGGGCCCTAACCACCGGTATCTTGGTCCCTGTACCCGATGTCGGTGGTCTACTATTTTTTATATTTTTAAATATGTATTTTTTATTTTTTATATATTTAAAAATGTAATCAATATGTGTATTTATATGTAATAAAGAGAATAATAATATCTAACTGGGCACACCTCATACGTGAACGCCTAATTCCAAATTAGGCGGAGCCTATTCATGATAAATAAATTACTAGTATACACACTTCTTTAAATACAAACAGAACGTTTGTGCTCATCACACAGTTATTTCTCCTGGAATCGTACCAATGATCACTTGCTTAGCAGTTAAGATCAATAACCACTACAATAATATACTCCTCGAATGGTCGACTACCTTAAAATAAACTACTTAAAAAAACTGAAAAGTTATAAAATCAAGCCTGGCCATTTAATATTTATTTAATATTCTCTTTTCTGTTTCAGCACCCTTTACCTGTACTGCTTCCAACACAGAGTACGTGAGTTGTCCGTCATATTGTCCGACAGATGATTGCTCACAAGCGACTCCTGATGGCAGATGTCCTTTGGGTTTTATCGGAATCGTTGTCGAATGCTTCCCCCAGTGTAGATGCATTAAAGGCTACTGGAAAAACAACGGAACATGTGTACCATATAACGAATGTCGTGAGTGTACAAATTGGTTTACTTCATTTCTGGCTAGCAATTAACCCTACATCGTAGATATACAGCTCGATCGAAGTCATATCACGGCCTTATCCAGAAAACTGCTGTCAAATGATGTGTTAAAATCTGATCTGTTAAAATCTGATTATTTAAAATTGGTTTCAAGTTTACATCTAAACTTAAACATTATTCTTGTTATAGAATACGTTTTAAGTTTTACTATATTTAATATTGGACGATTTTGGTTCTTTATTAATGTGTTTACATTGGTACACTAGCCAATACTGTATTACCAAAGGATGGGCGATGTATTGGATAATATTTGAAAAATCGTTGTAAAAAAAAACATTTGATATATTATAAAAATTGTTTATTTACAAGAAAGCTAATTAGTTGGTATTTATTTTTTAAAAATTACATCGTCTAAATGACCACTAATCTTCACTCAAGTAAAAATTTTGGCAGATATGATCTTTGCTTGTGTGAGACAAGCCAAAGCTAGGTTCAAGCTGTGATTTCTAGAGCGTTTTATGGGAAATGAATGCATTTTCGATTATTCATTTCTGAATAATTACGAAAGATTTACTTTACCTTACTTTACTTACTAAAAAGTAGTGGGGAGAGTAGTAGTTCAATTCACTTTAAATGACCAGAATTGAAATTCATTTCGTTTAAGTGCACGTTCAATATTTTTTTTATATTAATTAAAATCACCACAATCATTTCGTTAATAGGATAGGCCAAGAATTCGTTAACATTTGAATTCAACATCCCGCGCAAACATGTTACGGGAGTTCTTGGAACCGATGCTACTGGAATTTGCTGGCTACAATCGTAACACATTGTTTTAATAAGATGTAAGCACTTGTCACATATTCAATGAATTCCTACTGGTGGTCAAAGACATGTTTTCGGAAAAGCTGATTTCCAAATTAGGCA
This sequence comes from Hypercompe scribonia, assembly GCA_949316085.1. Classification (NCBI taxonomy): domain Eukaryota; kingdom Metazoa; phylum Arthropoda; class Insecta; order Lepidoptera; family Erebidae; genus Hypercompe; species Hypercompe scribonia. The sequence goes on along the minus strand of OX438967.1, from coordinate 6,604,243 downwards.
CATTCCATGGCCACCCAGAAGTCCAGATCTATCCCCAGCAGACTTCTTTTTATGCGGTTATTTGAAGAATCGTGTCTACTTTAGTAAATTAAATACACTACGTCAATTAAAAGAAAAATCAGCAAAGACATATCGCCAATCTCTCGATCTCCTAACCGACGAGTATTCGAAAATTTCGGTGCTCGTTTAGAAGAGTGCAAACGTCAAAACGGTGGTCATTTAGACAATGTAATTTTTAAAACATAAATTTCAACTAATTTGCTTTCCTAAATTAATTAATTATTATAATATATGACATGTTTTTTATAATGATTGAATGATATTTTCAAATGTTAACTATTTCGTGGCCAACCCTCTATTTGAAGTCCTAGCTAAAATACCTAGCTGTACGATAGTATGCTGTGTAGAATACCGAAATATGCATATAGAGTATCGGTAACGTATACGCTATACATATATTGTTTACGTTACCGGCAATCTGTGAACGGTATGTTATCGACAATATTGATATTTACATTATTGTGTAAAGGGAAATACTCATTAATGGTACAGGATTTTCTCGTGCACCAATATAAAAATAATGTCAGAATTACTCGTATTATCTCTATTTTTGAACTCACCTTGCCAACAGAGTGCTGATTTTAACGTGGGGTTTTTCTTTTCAAAACAAGAAACATGAAGTTGTTTTCATATTATTGTATTTTGTATGTTCTGTATTGCCATAACTAAAATAGATAAAAATTACTATACCTTAAAACCTAATTTTTTAAAACAATTAAAATAACAGTACAAACACAAAAGAAAGTAATCTTTCTTTTGTGTTTTAAATGAGTTAACAATTACACAAACTACATATTTAAACTGATGCCATTTTGTTGTACCTACTTAATACCCTACTAAAGTTCAGTTCGCTTGAGATCCAAAACTTGCTAATTAATAATGTACTTAATCAAATACTTGAAGTTTATTTAAAAATTGAGTGTTTGTGTATTGAATGTACATATAAAACTAATAGATTTTTAAATAAAAATTCTAGGTTATATTAGCTACTCCTTCGCATCTGGCATGGTGTCAAAGTGCCAAGGGTGCGTACACATTTGATCAGCAAATAGCGCGTAAGCTAATTTTGCTATATTCGTATTCATCGAGTTCTTCTCTCCACCTAATTGGTGATATTTATTCGAACAATTTATTTGCTTTGTTGTGGTCAATCATCCACTTTTTATTTTGTGAAACGTATTTAAAGTGTAGTTGAGTGTAATTTGCACTTTGTTGCATGAATAATTGATCGAAAATGTCGACTACTTTACGTCCGGCACCTACGAGAACATTCGATCGGTGGTACCGGTGTATAGTTATTTTATTCTCAGAACAGTTTTTTTTGCCATTTCAAGAAACCAATGTAGATGCTCCTTGGAACTGGCAACATCTTCAATGATCAATATATTGCAGTCATAAATAACTCCAATGCAGAAAAGATGCTGTACTCCAACTAATAGTCCTATAAGAACCTAAGTGCCGCATGCCGCAGTGAAACTGTGTGTACATTAGTTTACGGGTATAAGTCTAACACTACAAATGATTTTGTAAGCAATGGAAATTAGAATTTCATTTTCAAAAAATTATTTGATGCGCACAAATAAACAAAGTTCTTTGTTTGTTCAGTCTCCTTACTGTCAGTTATGATTACCTAATTAGCTATGAGCTTAAATTAAATTATTTATGTAACGTTATGTAACTAGCCCAAGAAACTTCAGTTTTTATTACAAAATGAAAAATGTAAGCGATATTTGGCTATTTTATAAATCTCCTAAAGCAGACTTCAAGTTGAAGCAATACATTATCGTAATCAATACAATCACGGTCATTTTCCTTTAATACATGTATAGGCGTATATAATGTCTGCCATAGCTGCCTCAGTGATGCAATGGTAGGGTAATGTACCTGCCGTGCTGAGATTCCGGGTTCGATTGCCGTGTCGGATCAAATGTTTGTGTGATCTATTTTTCCATTCTCTGCAAGGTGCTCAAATATGTCATCAATAAACAATTAGTCCGTTACCTGGAGGATCACTCATTGTTAAGTGACCAGCAATAAAGCTTCAGACCGAACCGATCCACGGATGATCTTCAAGTATTCTTCGCAGAGTCCTTGGCCGTCAGCCTTGATATGGCCAAGGCGTTCGAAAGGGTCTCGTCCGTTAGCTCCTCGCTAAATTGCCGGCATTCGGCATGCCCTTCAAACTCTGCTACTGAGTGGCCGCATTTCTGTACAAGCGCCGCATTAGAGTCATCTGCGACGGCGCGACCTCTGATTTTAAGTAGATTAACTCTGGTGTACCTCAAGGTTTGGTCCTGTCGCCCACACTATTTCTTCTACATATCAATGATATTTCGGCCCTTGGCAATATACATTGCTAAGAAGACGATACCACAGTTCATGGACGATACTATGGTTACCCTGCAGCTAAGTTAGCAGACGTTGAGGAAAAATGACAAGAGCTTGTCACTGAGCTCGAACTGGTCCTAGGCCGCATTTCTTAATGGGCTCATGAGAATCTGGTCGAGTTATATGCAAAGAAAATACAGGTGTACGTGCCCTCTACCAAAAAGTCTCCATTTCTTCCCCTCCTCATTTTTCAGGATACTCAACTGCCACTGCAGGACAATCTCAGTATTCTGAGTATCAATATTTGCCGGGATCCCAACCCACGAGAGTATATTGAAAGCGTTACTAAGGCGACTTCGTGGAAGCTGGGTATACTGAATGGAGTGAGAGAGTTCTTCGTCTGTGTATTTTTTATAGGACTCAGGTACACTCCTGAGTTGAGTACTGCTCTCATTTTTACGATGGATCCACGCAATATTTGCTGGACGCTTTAGATCGGTTACAGCAGCAGCGAGCAGTCCGAATTATCAATAACCCCAAATCACTGAATCTCTTAAATCTCTGCAGTTGAGAAGAGATAGATGTCGCCTCTATGGCAGTCCTCTATCGCTCTTATCATGGAAAGTGTCGTGACGAACTCTTCCAACTAATCACACCCTCTCTGTTCCTCTACATGACAACACGTGCTGACATACGCTCCCGAACTAAACGGTTCGGCTCTTCCTTCCTGTACAAATTAGTTAAAGTCTGAAAGTTATTACCAGCGCACGTCTTTCCTTCCCACTACGATCGCTGGTCCTTTAAGCGGGGCGTGAAGAAGCATCTCACTAGGCCGCCAGAGCGTAGGTTACCATACTGCATTGACTTCATTCACAGTAAGTATGGCGACCACCACTTTTGGATTCAACATAATTATGTTTGCAGGAAGTCGAATAAATAATAACTATCAATAGCCCATAAAAAATACCATTACATATTTGTATCTCAAGTCATGCAACATGAAAATGTTACTACCACTAATAACAACCTGCATACTTCAACTTATTTATTTTGTACTTAAAAACAAATTAATATAAGTTATTTGTGTGGTATTAATTTAACGACGGTTTCCGCACTAAGCTCATGGCTTGTGTCACGGCAACCAATATGAGATTTTACAATATTTAAATATTTTATAAAGTTCAGTTGAAATAAAATATAAAATAAAATTAAAACAAGGTTCAAAACAAACAAAAACAAAACAGAATAAAATAGTATTCATTCAGTTTCATTATATGAAAGATTCAAAAGCCATTTATTTATCAGTCGCTCTACTTCTCTGGCAGTTAACAATATCTGTATGTATTTTTACAAATTTCGTTGTACACTTTAGGGCAGAGATAGATGGTCTGTCTTTTTATGAAGGTGGTATTTATGGTAGGAAATGGATTCGGAATATGGTATTCGGAATACACGACGCTAGTTTAGACATATCATTGAAGTTGTATTTAAATTTTCCTTGTGCATCGATGTTGTTATTCTTAGTATAAAACTTTGACGTACTCTTAGTATCTTGCATTGTTTGTAGAGGTCGTTTATTGGAAATCTGAATCGTTTTAGCAGCACCACCATATGTCAGACTGCAGTAGAAAATTAAAGATTATGTTACTATTTTGTAAATCATTATAAGATTATTTTTGTTCAGACTATTGCGAAGAGATTTTAAAATATAAATAGTTTTTCTAATTCTACTGGACAATTGAGTTATATGACTGTCGTATGTTAAACGTTCATCTACTATGACTCCTAGATATTGAATGGCGCCAGTGCGTTCTATGGTACTGAATTCCCAATGTGTGTCCTATTGGGAGTTTTGATGTAAGTGTCTTGTGGCACGCGATGAATTTTGTCTGTTTTTGTCAAGCCGTTGTGGAATGAGACTCATTCCTTGTTCAGCAGATGCTATTGTTCTTGACCACAATAGATTACGAAGGATTATCATGGTATCATCTGCGTAACAAAAGATTTCTGCATTAATCATAGATACATTGAGAATGTCATTCATGTAAATGCTGAACAGTGTGGGGCCCACAATACTTCCCTGGGGTACACCAACCTCGATGCAGCATTGGTCACTAATTATGGATCCCACCCTAACGCACTGATAACGATTTATTAAATAACTGCTAAATCAGTCAAGTGTAATACCACGTATACCTACGGTTTCTAATTTACGAAACAAGATAGGGACGGATACGGATTCGAACGCCTTCGATAAATCAATGAAAACTGCTAAGTACCCCATTCTTTATTGTTCAATGATTTAGAACAAAGGTGGGCAACCGCCGGCCCGCGGGCCGGATGCGGCCCGCGATATGATTTGATGCGGCTCGCCGAGACAGTAACAATTCCAAATTTAACGATTTAATTATAGTGTTGTACCCATTTTTAACATTTCTTTTTGTTATTTTAATAAATTTATATTTTAATAACACCACGAACGTATTTGCACACTAAAGTTTGGCCCGCGACATGTGAAAGGTTGCCCATACCTAATTTAGAAGCATTCGTTAGTGAGACTACAGCATTTTCTGTGGATTTTTTATGTCTAAAGCCAAATTGGTTTTCTGAGAGTAATTTATTGTTTTCGAGAAAGTCAACTAATCTTTTTTCCAGTATTGAGGAAAAGTCCCTGCACTCAAGCTGAGATTGAAAATATGTGTTAGTGGGCCAATGATATATTTTTTAACTTCTTTTACTAGTCTAGGGGAGAAAACGACTAAGTGCTGAGAGCTGTCGTTCTTAAGGTTGTCGATAAGTTTAGCAACTTCATGGGGTCAGGTGGTCGTATTAAAAAAAAATTCCTTTAGTTGTTGCACTTGAAGAAGTGTAAGCCGAGGTAAGGCAGATCTCTGAAACATTCAGTTTATTAAGCACGTCATCTGCTAATTTTCTTCCAATATTTGAAAAATGTTTGTTGCAAATGTTAAGTGACATAACTGGACCGTAATGGTTTTTTGTTAGTTCTATAGGCGCTGCAAGGTTATTTTGTCATGTTGCAAATCTGCTTAATTGTTTTCTATAGTTTTTTAGAATTGCCAGACTCTAAGCTACTATTCAATAGTTGGATCTTGTGATTGACTTTGAGGCGTTTTTGTAGGTTAGTGAGGAAGTTATGATATCTTTTATATGTAAATTGACAAATGACGTCATTGGGTTTATTGTTGCTTTCAAGATGGAGTTTATCTCCTGTTCTCTGGCATCTCATTAGTTCTGGCATAATCTGGTTTTATAGAGTTCTGTGAGCGACTAATAGTAATGGTCCTAGTGTTTTTATGCATGGATGCTTTAAGGATTTTGTTAAATTCATTTGCAGCTACTTTGGGATCTGTATAGATATTTGCCCAATATATCAATTTCATGTCATTAATAATTCCAATTGTATTGGCCTTTAATCTGATACGAGGTTGTAAAATATTTGATGATTCACCCGTCATAGCCGCTAAACAAATATCGTGATCTGTGATGGCAGCTTGACAAACCATTCCTACGGATATCGATTTATCTTTAATGAAAATATGGTCTAAGCATGCCTCGCCTCGTATAAGGTTGGTAAGAGTTGGTAACTAGCCAATAAACAAAGGTATTCTGAATATTGCTAGGTCGGTGTTTTAGAGCAGATGTCCAGGTTAATGTCACCACCCAGTACAATGGAATGACTTGCATTTATGTAACACAAAGAGCCATCTAGGAAGGAAAGAAACGTGGAAATGTTTTTAAATAAGGGAGGCCAGTAAGTTCCTAGTATAGTTAATCTATAATTCATAATCAGCATTCATCACATGTTCATGTTCACAAAATCATGGACTGTTAATTATTTTATTTGTACTAAATGAGACGTATCCGTATATGTTATATTAGAAATTGTTGTGTTTTCATTGAGCCAACATTTGGAAAAATAATTACCTCAGGGCAAATATACATGCGATTTAGGGTAATCAAGAATTCATTAAAATTGTGTTGAATACTCCTAATATTAAGGCTTAGAACCATGAAACTGACTTTGGCAGGCAGTAAGTCATTACACTGTTCCAATTTCTCTAGAGAATGACATTTTATAGTCAGAATTTTGTTTGTGTAGTTGGAGCAACTGAACTAAGTATATCGTACAGCTTCTTACGGTTATGAACGCGAATTATCTCTTTACCTTTAGCTTTTTTGATGTAAATGTTGCCATGGTGCACCCAGCAAAATCGATATCCTTTTTTTTTGAGCACAAAGTCGTGTTTCACGAAATAAATCCCGGTTTGTATTAGTTAACCTCTCGTTTATGTAGATCTTTTGAACCGGAGTCACCGCATTGTTTTCGGAGGTAATATTTCGCCTAGACCTTGCTGCCTTCACCAGTTCACCTCTTTTTTGGTGCCGTAATAGCTTTATGACAATTGGCCGAGATCTATTGTTGCCGGGTTTACAGAGTTGAGCTTGTCAGTTTGGTCCTTCACGAGACACCTTATCCAGGTCGCCCTCGGATAGGGACACACCTATCTTTTGTGAGGTTAATAGAACGATATGTATTAAATTCTCATTGTCTTCTTCCGGCATACCATTTATTTCTAGTTCGTTCTTAATTATATGTTTCTCTTTGAGTAGTTACAATTTGTTGCAGTCGAATAACGGACGCTTTCAATTCTGCGATCTCAATATCTTTGACTTGACATATTTTGGTGTACTGAATTAGCCGTTACTCTAAAGTTTTGTTAATAGACAAGGATTGATCTATTATATCGTACCGAATTTCACCGATTTCTTGTCTCAAGTTTCGTATTTCCGCAATTAAATTTGAAATATTGAAGACACCAGAATCCTATATCGAGGACTACTCTCATTTCCTAGTTTCGAGCCTCTCGCGTTATTGATATTCTGACTAACTGAATCTTGTTTTTTTTTTTTGTTGTCTGGGTGGAAAATTCCTTCAGATTTCCGACTTCTCAGGAAGCAGGAGCCAGGAGTATGTGGTGTTTCCACTAAAAACCACCCCTGTGGCCGGTCTCAGGTGTCCTTCTCTGAAGGGGACCCGGACCATATTATTTCAGGTCCCCTCCAAAATCGACGCCGCGCCTAGTCAGACCCTATCCTGGGAAGGCCACAAAGGCTTCCCCACCTATCAATTCGGTTTTTATAATTTGTTGCGGCCCGATCGCATTTTTGCGACCGGGCCGCAACAAATCGCCGACCGCAGCAACTAATCCTCCACCAGAGGTCACTACTCTCTGGCGGTTCGCGGTCCCGTCGACGGTTCATAACGCCGCCGACGTCTTCTTCGTTCGGGATCGGCCCTCTCCCGATTCCGTTCAGCGGTCTCTTTCTGGAGCATAACAGCTTTGCAGAAAGAGACCACTGCGGCCCAACTTTCCTCACCCTCCAGCATGGCAGCAACGATTGCTAGCGGTGTCAGATATCATCCTATTTCATCGACTAGGACTCCGCGCTCAGATGCCCACGCGGGGCAGTCCTACAGCGTATACTGGGCGGAGTCCCAGTCGGCTGCGCAGTGGTGGCATTGTGTCGTCTCCTCGCGTCCAATCCTATGCAGATACTCACCGAAGCAACCATGCCCGGTGAGTATCTGTGTAAGTCGGTAGGTGACGCGATCTCCCTCCCTACCTATCCAGACTTCAAGGTGAAGAACAGCACTGGCAGCGCGTTGGCGTGCATTTTGCGGCTGTTCCAACCGCGCACGCTACTGTGCCAATGCCTGTCGGTGAGCGTTCTGCCGCATTTCGAGCTCGTCCTGGTCTTCCTCGCTCTCACCCCGGCGGATAGCGCAAATTTGATCATAAACCCTTGCGTCCATGTCCGCCAGGATATCAAAAGGCGGGAAACGTGCCAGGACTGTTGCCGCCTCCGACGAGATGGTACGGTATCCTCGTACGATCTGAATGGCCGCAACCCGCTGCACTTGATTGAGCTTGGCTCGGCAGCGGGAGGAGGCCGATAGGCGTTTGACCTATATCGGAGCTCCGTAGAGGGCCATGGATCGCAGCACCGCACAGTAGAGGCGGCGCACTTCCTCCCGCGGACCCCCTAAATTAGGTAAAGCCTCTGTAGGGAGCCCGCCAGCCCCCGTACTCGTGGGATCATCCGCTCGAAATGCTCCTCGAAGCTCCAGCGGCTGTCCAGGGTCAGGCCGGGGTATTTCATGTGCCGACTGACCTCGACCTCTGTTCCACCCACTCTGATAAGCGAGCTGGTGGGAACGGCACCTCCACGTTTCCTGTGAAACCATAACGCATCCGTCTTATGAGGTGCAACCCGTAGACCCAGACCGCTGATTTTCTGAACGACACAAGCCACCCCTAACTCGGTGAGCTCTAGGACTGCTTGGAAGCCATACCCCCTGGCTAGTACTAGAGTGTCGTCCGCATAGCAGACGACACTCACTCCAGGGGGCAAACTCAAGACCGCATCATACGCGAGATTCCACAGAAGGGGTCCTAAGACTGACCCCTGCGGAACCCCGCATGTGACCTCTCTTTGATGCTCCTCACCGTTCCGACCCTTATAGGATATAGACCTATCGCGAAGATAGGCCCCGATGATGTCCCTCAGGTAGTGGGGCAACTGGTGATACACCAGCGCCTCTCTAATTCACCCCCACGGGAGAGAGTTAAAAGCGTTGACTATTGTCAAGACTGACGGCCAACGCCACTCCCCCCCGACAGATAACCTCCTCCGACAAGGAGCGGACGCGTTCAATCGCGTCCATCGTTGAACGTCCTTGTCGAAAGCCAAATTGACCATCTGATAAGTCGAGGCCCACCTGCGACAGGTGCCGGCTGATACGGGCAGCAATTACTCTTTCAAAGAGTTTCGCCAACTCGTCCAGCAGACATATCGGTCGGAACGCCGATGGAGAATCTGCAGTCCTGCCAGGTTTCTGGATAAGTACTAGCCTGGCTTTCTTATAGCCGGAAGGAAATACGCTGTTACGGAGACAGCTGGTAAGCAGTCCCCTCAGCCTATCCCCTAGGATCGCAAAAGCGTACACCCATGCTCGGCCCAGAATCCCATCAGGTCCCGGGGCATCTACTGAAGTAGTTCGTACCGGTGTGCTTGTGTGGTCAGCTTTCAGCTTAATACATGTAGATGACGGATGTAGCCATTCCTTCTTATACTGCTTTGAATATATGTAAAATTCTTCTTTTGTCACAGTAAGGCATAATAAATCGTATGATTTGTGACAATTAGAATACTTCATGTGTTGCGAATATTTTAGTTTTACATGAGTTGCAAGTAATACCCATTGCGATCACCGTTTAATTTCAAATATGCGTTAAAGCTACTTGCAGTTACTTATATAAGTGTAAACGTTGGACTCTCCCAAACGGGCGTGTTACAATACTGCGACTTGTGGTAGGTCAGTGTCACACGAAGCGGGATAGCCGTGGTTTAGTTTTTTGAAATGTATTTGCTAATATTTTCGGTGTCCCTGCGTGTATCGAAAAATAGTTTTCACTCTCACGAGCCTGGTTAAATGTACTTTAATTTGTACCAAAATTCATAGATAAACACAACTTTTGCTAAGTTATTATAAATAAAATCATGGAGCAAAAATAAACGTGTGCGCTTCGAACCGCGTCCCCCGCGTAGGGCACTTGATTATGTTGATGAAAATAAAAAAACATTTTAAAAACTATCCGTGTGGTAACGGATTAAGAATACAGAGTGTCACTACCCCGATTCTTCCTATGGACCTAACTCACTCCAACAAAATATACAAGATAACGTAGCTATACATATATAAATTTAAAATTTCGGAAATCAAAATAGTGTTAAGTCGCAATGGCGCTAATGTTTATCATTGTTATTGCGCTAAGGACTTGTATATTCGTATTAAATTGTGATGATACATATGTAGATAGCTATCTTATAATTTATTCATTTAATTATAGTTCGAATTTATTTAGTGTTAATTCATAAGATACAATAATGATAGTGACACGAGACTCTACAATCTTACGGATGGCCCTAGATAAGACGGAGGCCCTGTTGTTCCATGGGCCCAACAATGTTATATTCGGGTTAATGGTGCTAATGAGTCTTTTGATAGACCCGAGGCAATCTAAAAATATTCTTCACACGCACCATTGAACTTAGACCCGCTTTACGAAACTAATGCTCGTACAACAAGTGTGCATGACCATTCATTTACTACACAAAAATTTTCTGAATTCGATAACCACTTTAACGCTAAAATTTTCATGTATTTCAATTCATGGTTTGTTACGACAAAAATTACTTGACAGAACTATGTAAAACATATCTTAAGAATTTATTTAATTACAGAATATAACATTATACCTGTTCGTTTTAACTGTGTGAAAGGTCCAGTTATCAAACGACTATACTACCAGCTAAGTCATCTAAGTTATTGTCTATACCGATTGATAGTCCCGATGGTGATATTATAATAGAGCATTAAAGAATAGAGCGTTATTCACGAATATGCAACTCGAGTAACAGACTACTAGATCAATAAAAACTGAAGAATCCACTACTTTCGATTCATTTATTACATCTGAGTGTCCTTTACAAGTGGATTTATCTAATATTAAGTGCATGTGCCACAGACAAGTCCCTGAACGCGTTAAAAATATCTTCTAACAATTGCGTACTGATTATAATTTAAACTTTAAAGGAAAAAGAACTTAGAAACGCTACATGCTCGTTACACTCACGTTTCTTACGTTGAATAAGAACACAATTTACAAATAAGATTAAAAACCATATTCAGTCCACTGACGAACTCTCCGTTTACTCGTATATATAATAAAAAAACTACCGACCTTGTCCTTTCGTTCACTGCTAAGAAGTTAGGGACTAAATAACCAAGACGCTTGAACAAAGTACGATTAGACCTTCTGAATCAACCTAGAACTCACTCATCTAGATAATTTCTAAGAATTTAGACGCATTAGGCAAGCAAAAATGGCGAATAGTCGTAGACTTTCGTAAGCTGAATGACAAGACAATAATAGAGAACAGAAATAAAGAAAACCGGCAATAGCATTACAGCCAGAGTAATAGGCTTTCATAAGTAAGCGCGTAGTAGCTAACTTTCCTATACACAGAAATATACTCAAAATTAAAAAAAAATGCTACTGAATCGCTTGCTGATCAATGACGACACTCTATATAAAATGTACCTGTTGAATGAATAGTTGCCCTTGTTTTTCTTGCATGATGCACACATGTCCGTTACCTTATTTACTCCAGTTGTTACCTTGTTTACATTGGTGTGGGTATAACCCAACCCAATCTTAAATACTTAAATTGCTATTTTTTTTTGTTAAGAAAGAATTGTATTACGGATTGTCCCAAACAAATATAAAGAAAATATTAAATTAAAAACCAAACGCGTAGCAAAATCCCGACAAAACCATGTTCTTAAAAGCTTAAAACTACTACAGAAGATGATTGTTCCCCAATACCGACGATAAAACTTGAAAGTTTAGACAGGATATGGACTCTGGGTGAGATTTATTACTACTCCTTCCTGCAATCTATTGAAATAACTGACATTGAAGATAAGTTTAATTTTGTAAAACCGAATGATCTTGGAACTAAATTTGACAACCACATTATTCCTCTATGTGAACTTCTGGTAACTTATCAAATAACACTATCAAAGAAATTAACTAAAATCAGTTTTAGTTAAAAGCTCTAGAACTTAGTCGAAACAAAAGAGGTCTCGTTGATGGGTTAAGCTCTATTGCAAAAAGCATAACAGGTAATTTAGACCATACGGATGCTCAACATTATCATAATACAATAAAACTTTTAGAGATCAATAACGACAAATTAATATTCGAGTTGAGTGAATTTATCGGTCTCAAAGATGGCTGGATATATGTATACGACATACCGTCAGCTATTGTAAATAACATAAAGAGAATAAAAAAAAAATAGAAAGTCTTTACATTAGAGTTTCTTTAAACGGCAAAATTGCCACTATAATTGACTTTATAAAATATGCGAAGTTTACGCAACTTTAAACTATAGTTGGCGATAATATGGCAACGTTACTCTTAGAAATAGTTAAGATATAGAATACTTTAACTTTTATACGTATAGTAAGCACCCACCCTAGCTTGTTAGACATACATACTTTAAGTAATATGATTAATAGGTCAAAGTCCAGTACAAGATCCTGAAAAGATGGTAGAAATTGATCTTATAGAATACTCTTCGATGATAAAACTAGGTTATTATTGCACGGGAAAGAGAATACTCAATATTTTTAAATAACCAGTGATTCTCTCGATAAATTTGATTTCTATAGGTTTGTAGTAGTTCCTAATAAATTAGAGCATGTCTTTTTCCCTTCTTATCCTCTTATTGCAGCTTAAAGGAAAGCTTTCAATTACATGAAGGCTGAATGCCCATAATATAACCTGTATCATCTCTGCGAGAAAGTAGTAAACCATCAACTACAAGGACATACTGACTGTAAATGCTGTAAGCCATCGAAGATTAGACCCAACAAAGAAACCATGAACAACTGGATGATCGATTCTTCTTGTTGATATTTTCGAAACCAATCCGGACAGAATTACATTGATAACGTCAATATTTTATCTCTTTACATGGAAGTTATCTTGCCATCACCCTTTAAAACTTATTTCTTCTTACTAAAGGATTCACTATCCTTAACATCAACGATCATATCAAGGACAAGCCATTGAAAATCATTGATATACCCATGAAATAACTAACGCCTGAACTTGAATAAGGGTCACCTGGAAAGTCTTTACGAAATTAAGAACCACATTCTCCTGCAACACGCAGCTCAAATTAATCACACCGAGATTGATACCTCACTTTGCCACAGTACAATACCAATACACGTCGTACTATTCATCATCATTATCGTCATCATCACCTCATCCAAAAGACGTCCACTGCTGGACATAGGCCTCCCCTAAGGTTCTCCACAACAGCCGGTCTCGTACTGCCTACATCCAGCAACTTCTCGCGACCTTCACCAGGTCGTCGGACCACCTTGTCGGGGGCCTACCAACGCTGCGTTTACCAGTACGCTGTCACCACTCCAGAACTTTATGACCCCATCGTTTTTGCGTGTATTTCCATCTAGTCGGTACTATTGTACTGGTTATTGTTACTACTTTACGTCAGTATAATAACTGCACTTAGGCTAGGAAGTTGTAACCACGAGACGAACGCCAGTAAAATCACCATGGAGACATAGAATCATCCCAGCCAGAAATACAGATTCCAGCCACTTACTTTCAAGAAACTTCGGTACTAGCATCACCAGAACTGAGACATAGGATTTAATTTGTAATTTTCTAGTTTTTCACAATTTATATTTGTATAATTCGGTATATTTTAACTCTTCAGGCTGCTTAACATTTTCGTAAAATCTAATAAATAAACTTTTCTTTCAGCCTTTGATACGGAGGAATATTCTGCTAAAATAAGTACTGCTTCATCAGATGGGCATTCTAGAACAGAAACTTCGAAAAGCAAAGTTAAAAAACCAAAAATAAAAAAAGGTAAGTGTGTTCTACTGCACCACAGAGGTAGTTAGTCTCTACCGAGGTAAGATTAGGAGGTAATTTGAACTATTTCTTATTAAATTATTGAAATAGTTGAAATTGGCTAGCCATAATTTTGACTGAAAGATATGTTTTTATGCTCTTCTCTTATTCAATGTGTGTTGCAGTAGATTCATGAGTCACATACACAAAATTTCTTTTTTTGTTCAAGATATCAATTGTAATGTATTAATGTTATAGCTACCACCTGCGATGTAAACGAGAAATATACTTCATGTACGCAAGAAATATGCCGTCACCAAAACTGTAACACTAGAAACGATCCAGTAAGTTGTCCAGGAATAGATATAACCTCCTGTAAAAGCGGTTGCGTCTGTAAAGAAAATTATTACAGAAACAAAATTGGAACATGCGTTCCAGAAGAGAACTGCAATGGTAAGAGAGGTTTTAAGAATAAATCATATTAACTTCGCCAGAGACGATACATTACTTAATTTTACAATATTTCAATTATTTTATTCTGTATTTTCCAAATATTTATTTGACTCCTCTATTTATGACTCAGTAGTCCACACCGTCTGTTTTTTGATACTATTGATTGAGTTGTGACTAGTTGATTGAGTCATATAAAAGGTATGACAATCATCGTGGCAGTGTAAGGTTCACACAGCTATCATGATAACTGTTAGTCCTTCATCATAGTCCGGTCAAATAAGACATTTGGTGCTACATAAATTCGCAACAAGCCCAATATTGGTACAATTGTTCAAAATACAATTATAAACAAAACTTGAAATTTCCCCGTCATTCCCGTGTGTGAGTAAAATTTTATTCAAGGTCAAACGTCAAAAAATTAGTTTTTCGCGATTTTCAGCAAAACTGTAAATCTTAGAAAAATGCTTCAGACTAAAATTGTTGATCATAAAATTATCGATAAAAAATGTATGTTTACTTTTTCCTGCGAGCCACCGTTTCGGAGATATAGCGGTGCAAAAACTTGTAACAATTGTAATCGTCATAAAATACACACGTTTACACGTCATCTATGAGGTAATGCACTTAGCACGTTTTTTTTAACGTGGTTTCCCTAGTGGGCCTACTTCACAAGTCAGTAGTGATCCAGTTTAATTAAAACTATTGTAAATAATATATATTAGCAAAAAAAAGCGATGTTGATAAAAATAAAGTAAAGACATTTATTCATCTGAGTCGTCGACTTGATCGAACAGTAGTCATGATAATATGACAAATATTTGTACATATTAATTTTAAATGATCTGAATTTGATCGTTTTTGCTTTGAAATCACTCGTTTCACAAAATGTGTCTACAATTCTGGGATTCCATTATTTAAATTTTTGAACATGCGACTTGGTGGTGGGTAATTAGGACTATCAAACACTGTAGTTTGAACAACTTCGTGAATCTGAACGTTCTTCTTTTTTATTCATTTCATTTTTTTCGTAAAACTTACCGTTTTGCTGAAATTCGCGCAAAAATCATTTTTTTTATGTTTGACCTTGAATAATTTTATTACATGCACAGTAATGATGAGGACCTTTCAGGTTTTGTCTTTTCAACAATTGTACCAATATTCAGCTTCTTGCGAATTTATGTAATTTCGCCCTAATTTTTTGGTCTAATTTGACCGGACTATCAATGGGCCTCCGGTCTCACACTTGCCAACGAAACATGACAGCATGGATGTTTTCGCTTCGACTACCGGTTCGATTCCAATTCTTTCAGTGTTAGATAGTGCAGTTGTTAACAAAACAAATATTAACAAATATTATGTTGTTCCTATGTGGTCTTCATGAGGTAAATATATTTCTTTAAACTTAAAGATATACTGACCAAGTAATGAGTGGTGCAGGGCGATTATAAGATACATTGTATCGTGTTTATTATGCTACGATAAAGATCAAATTAGCGTAAACAAGGATATCAAGAAAGTGATAAAACACAATGCAGTACTTATCATTTGTACTTCGTAACTCACACATTCTTGTTACGTTTACAAACTTTGACGAACACAACTTAGTTTATGAAATTTTCGCAAAATTATTCTCAAATCAAATATGTATTATTTTTATCCGCCTATATATTAATTTTGGATCAAAACATTTAAATTATTAGAAAAAAGAAATCACAGGCAACCATACAGTATTATTTCTACTTTAGTTATATGAGAGGAGCCTTTACCACTCACAGCATATACCATACGGACTATCTGACCGTGAGGTCTTACTATTTCTCACAAACACCAGTGAATAGCCACTCACCAGAACTACGAAATGGAAATTTCTAATGAACCACATTAAATTGCGGTTGCCTTCAAACTTTCCTAGCAACGTAAAAATGTGTTTTCGCGGAGGGAGAACTATGTGAGCCCCACGTGGGCCGGTTCAACCAGTATTTTTTTTCTATTTCAAGAACCTGCCAAAGTGACTCTACTCTACCTAATGGAAAACTTGACTGCAATACAAGAATTATAGTCATCATACTCATTGAAATGCAGACAATACATGCCCCGCTTGAGGACGTAAAAGGTATGACAGTCACTGTGGCAGTGTAAGGTTTAACATTTACCACGATAACTGTCACACCTGCATCAATAGGCCTCCGGTCTCGCACTCACCAACAAAACAGGACAGCACCGATGCTTTAGGTTGACCTTCTGTGAGAGGGTAGTACTGTCCGTTACGGGACCCTCTCATATCGGCTGCCGCAGGTGATCACTGACAAAGGATGCTTCAGAGATCACCTATATCTGATCCGAAAGCAACCAACGCCTGAGTGGCACCACTGCGATGGCCGGACCATGAACACGGCGCTTCACATGCTGGCAGAATGCCCAGCGGTTGCACAGCTGAGGCGTGACCTTATGGCGTTCATCGGAGTGGAAACTCTCTCGCTCGGTAGCATGATCGCGGCCATATTGCCGAGTGAGAGCTCGTGGAACTCTGCCGTCTCCTTTTGCGAACAAGTTATGCTTGCAAAGGAAATGTCGGAGTAGGACCGAGAGAGGTTAAGGACTCTCCCGGTCTGCCAGGCCCGGGAATGGGTCCGATATCACAGACGGCTCGGGCACCGTCCTCTATAAGCGCAAGTCTGGGGGTAACAGGTGAGGCTATCCGCCACCCTAGCAGAAGCAGGACAGGATGGTAGTGAAACGTGCTACGGAGCACACGTTCTTTTGGGGTAGAAAAGGGGTCACCTGCAAACCGTAGGTAGATAGTCCGAGGTACGACCGGGATTTACTTTCTAGGGTACACCTGGTTCCCCAGCTACTGGTACCTGAGATGGCGTGCGGTTTTCGGTCGGTTCGAGTCCAACATAACTACGAGTAGACTCACTAGGGAGGACTAGGACCCCGGAGGGATTGCCGCACAGAACAAAAAGAAAAAGGGTAGTACTGCCCCGGTCGAGTCGGCCTGTTCGTGTTAAAATCAGCGTAGCTACCTACAAATATATATATAAATTCTACGACTTCCCAAAACGTGATGATAGTGATGATGCAAAACACAAATACAGAGTAAGAAAAATGTGTGAATACTTATATATGACAACAGCTTATAGAGTTAACGAACTTCATTCCAAAATCTATACTAATATTATAAATACACTGTATAAGAAATGAAACATAAATAAAAATGCACCAAAAATGGTCAAAAAAATTTTTTTTTGAGTGCTTTCATTGCGTGCGCTGCGTAAATACTTAAAGTTTCGCAACAATTATGTATGAAAGAATAAGGAGTATGAAACAAAATTATGCTAGCTATGGTGGTATTTGAAGGGCAGAGCACTCAATAGCCTAGGGTCCCTGAACGTCGGCATTAATTTACCATCAGATTCTCCATTTGCTCGTTTATCGTCTTCTAAATGATAATTAATTTTTCGTATTCAAATTTAAAAAACAATTTGTTTCTTTTTGTTTCAGCACAAGTGAAAAATCATGTTCACCAAAAGAGGTCGTAAATCAAAAGAATGTTTTGCAACCTTCATTGTTCTTTTCTACGTCTGCAATTACATGACAATAAAAATATAATTATTTTGGATGTTTATTTCATTTTTAAACACTAGTCAGCTGGTGCCTTTGAATTTTTTTTTAAACTTAGCTGGTGGATTGTTACTTTTAGCTCATAGGACTTTAATGCAACAATATATCAATATAACAATATATCAATAACTGGTTTAAAGAAATCGTACATGCTTTGGCAAGCTATATATAGACAAAACAAAATGTAGCAGGTGGTGAGGTTTGTCAAATAGAGTATAAAACTATCTAGGCGGAA
This sequence comes from Hypercompe scribonia, assembly GCA_949316085.1. NCBI lineage: Eukaryota > Metazoa > Arthropoda > Insecta > Lepidoptera > Erebidae > Hypercompe > Hypercompe scribonia. The sequence goes on along the minus strand of OX438967.1, from coordinate 6,586,000 downwards.
AATAGATATAATAAATATTTCGGACACTTGACACACAACGCCATCTAGTTTTAAACTAAGCAGAGCTTGTGCTATGATAACTAGACTGACTAATAGAATACTTATATACTTTTTTTTGTAAATATGTACATATTATACATAGAAAATACCCAAACTTCGAAATAAATATTTGCAGATCACACAAACATTTGGTCTGACCCGGGAATTGAACCCGAGACCTTTAAGCCCAGCAGTCGCATTCACTACCGCTGTGACAACGAGGCAGTTAAGTTAAATAGAAACTCAAACCGAAAATGTAATAGACTGGAATGCTAAACTCAAGTTTAAATTCAAATAATTGCTGATAATTTACCAATCATTATTATTTTGGTATTATATCTCCCACAGAAGCAATAATTTTTTTGAATTAAAGTTCCCAGGTATCCCTGAGACTTGTTTGTTTCTGCAGACGTTATCTTACAAAATTCTATGTCTACGCATGCCTCGATTGTAAATTTATCATTTAATGGTAATTAAATATTTTTTAATGGAAATTAATGGTTTGGGAAAGAAACACAATCTAGTAATGCCGAATGGGTTTTTGTATTTCACACAGAAGTCTTGTAACTGACCACGATCATTGGAGTATTATTTCCCACCTCATTCTAAACCTCTTTATTTATTTATTTATTAAATCGTCTGCTTAAACCCATGGGCGCAACAGACGGCGGACAGCAATAAAACTGACGTCCTCTTAACGGTAGTCCTCGTTTCTTATGTGAAGCGATAAACTCAACCGAATTGTGTTAAATAAATATGAGTGTGGATGTAGTAAAGTCGTCAACGAAACACACTGACATTTTCCTTAAAAATCCTCACTCCAACACTTAGGTAAATTAAATTTTACCACAATAGTGAGAATATACCTGAATTTTATTCGTAATCAACAAATAATGATAGTGTGAATGTACTCTTTCATTTACTTATTTTATTGTTGATTTCTCGTAAGTGATCGATTAAATGAGGCCCCAATGCATTGTTAATTCGTTGAACTTGAATTCTCACTACTTACAAGTCATTGATGTTACATCATTTAACAAATAGGAAATATTTTACTTGAGAATTTACAGCTGTTGTTACATACCCTTCATTAACAGTTTTGTCATACTAAATAAAATTTTCTTTCCAGCAAGGGCTTCAATAAAGTTTGGCAAACAATATACCTGTTCAAGAAGTTTTATTCAATGCATTGAAGTTACGCCTTTGATATATAGATGGCAGTATTAACCAAGTAGTTAAGAACCTACAAATCTATCAACGGATTTGGTATTAGATTATAAAATAGATGAATCTTAAAGCCTGTTAGTTCATTATCACTGAAGGCGAAGAGGCAAGATAACGCGATTGGTATTCATTTGTTTGTGTATCATCGTGACTACGACATACAGTGCAGATAAATAATTATAATATCTTCTTCTGTTTATTGTGAATTCTCTATCAATTGATTGAGTTGTAATGACTCATAAATTTGTAAATTAATATTTTATGTAAAGGTTTACTCAATGTTTACGTGAGAAAATTATTTTGAAGTTAAGTTGATGTATAGATATTTATCCATCAGCAAATACGATCTTGAAAATAGTGCTGTCATTAGCAAAATCCACGCGTATGTACATATGTTTTGTGATAATAAAAGTATATTTAGGTGATAAATACTTATTGTCCGTGTGGAGATAGGTTTATAATACGGAGTAATACCACACCTGTTTATGCCACGGGAATCGTAAAAAAACAGCAGTGCATAGAGAAAGCAAACTTTAAACAAACACTATAGCAACCCTACTGGCCAAGGCTGTTTAGTAGTCCAAAACACACTTTCTAAGGAGAGGCCTATGTCCATACAGACTATTAAAGGCTGTATGTGAAACATTATTATTCGTCAAAGAGTTCTTATTTAACGCCTTAATGCCAATATTTATGAAAATTGTTACATCTGTGAAGATAAACTCTTTAAACTAATTTATATCGTATTGTACAGATAAAATACTTTACAGTCTCAAAATCAATGTACATATTTAAACAATCTATTATGACCGTTGATCAAATATGATCTAAAGGTCGAATAACCAGAACTAGTAGTGTATTTTACACCATTATAGCGATTATATTATTATTTGTCGACATACACAACACAAAAATGTTACACATGAATGAATACGTATCTCTCCGTTTCACACGTGACCGATTTAACACTTCTGCTCGTATGTTTTTGTGATCAAAACATACATCCGTGTTAGACGTTACCTGACCTTACATTACGTTTTTCCTTGTTCAAACATTATGGAAGTAAATTGTTTAAATGAAACCTAATAAGGTTTTCTTCAATAATTTTTTACTATTCAAATTTAAAAACGTTAAATCTAGTAACAAGAGTTCATATTGTGTTGTCTTAAAAATGTAAGTTAAGTAGAGTTTATCATAAATTTTATTTTCCTTCAGATTCATTTTCTTCTTTATACATGAACTTTTAAGGTAGTAGAGCCACGCTGATTTCAGCACGAGCGGGCCGGCTCGACCGGGGCAGTACTACCCTCCCACAGAAGACCAACCTAAAGCGTCAGCATTCGTGTTGTCGTATTTCGTTGGTGAGTGTGAGACCGGAGGCCCATTGATGCAGAGGTGACAGTTATCGTGGTAACTGTGTGAACCTTACCCTATCACTATGACTGTCATGCCTTTTACTTCCCCAAGTAGGGTGTGAAAAAGAATCTCACAAGGCCGCCATAGTGTGGGTCACCATACTGCATTGTCTGCATTTACAATGAGTTTGGTGATCTCAACTCTTGGATTCTATTCATACTTTCCATCAAGCAGAGTAGAGTCACTTTGGTAGGCTCTTAATAAAGAAAAAAAAAATATAGAACTGCCACTCAGAATGTGTTGTATTACAAATATAACCACCAGGATCTTATCCTGTAAGTGGCACACTTTCTTCAAACTAATAGTGGCCGTAAACCAAACACCATAAACGCTGGTATAACTGTGAAAAACGTTTAGTTTACTACTTAGAATATACATATCATACTTAACTGTGTGCTCAAAATAAAGAATGGTTAGGCACTTTTACTATTTCCACGCCTTATCTGTCTCATTATTACCATTTTTGTGTTTTTCACGCTCGAATTGGGCGTACTGCGTAACTGCTCTAACTATAATTAGTAAACTAAGAAAAACCGCTACTATATAGAGACTTCGAAATAGTACTAGTATCTTCCAAGGCTCAAGAAAAATATTCACAACATAACGAAAACTGAAAATAACGAACAATGTGCTACGAAAATTGTTTCTTACTCTTCGATACTCTAATTAGTTTGTATTTTAGAATAAAGAGATTAACTGAATTGATATCTTTTTTACTCGTTTAGTTATAAATGAACAGGTTTCAGAGAAAAAAAATGCTTTCTGCTTTTTTTCTGCAAAAAATATCCTGTTTTAAGTATACTGTGATCATTTACTATTATAATGAGTTGGCATTAACTCCGTGTGGTGACGGTTTACGAATATAGAGTCTAACCGCCCCTATTCTTCCCATGTATATCGTAAAAGGCGACTAAGGAAACAAAATATGAAAGACAACATCGAAGCAAAGAGAAAAAAAATTGAAACAAACCCTATACCAATTTAGTGGACTGTTAGAGGCTGTGAATAATGGTAACGGTATATTAATTTGGCATTATCAGGCAACATTGTAATTTTAATACAACTATTAACTCTTTAGAACTAACTTGCGGCCACTACGAAATACCCGTCGAATGTCCAGCAAACTGTCCATCAGACTTCTGTCCGGAATACCTCAGACAGGATCGACCCTGTCCGAAACCAGAAGTGTGTGAAGAACCTAAATGCAAATGCCGCTTCAACACAAGAAGAACATCAAAGACTAGAATTTGTATACCTACTCAGCAGTGCCGTAAGTTGAACACAATCACATGAATTCTCATAGTAGATTTTTTTAAGGGTGATCAAAAAGTTTCTTTAGATATTGTAACGTAGACATAGGAACCAAATTTAAAAATAGGTAGAAGCCATTTCAAAAGCTTTTAGCGTAGAGTTTATATTATGCTTCTCTTTCGGTTACCAAATTAAGTCCATACGTTTTGTTCCCCCTTGTAGTCGCTTTGAGGCGCACGTATATATGTCACTTTTGTTAAAGTATCATTTGAAACATAATAAATAAAATAACTATAGCAATTTATAATTTCTATAGCATTTGGAAGTTGTGTCGTATTAAACATAGTCTTACCTTAATACGAGTATCTTTTCCGATGAAGTTCTAGTACTAGATAGATTATTAGACTCTTCAGGTAAATACTCGTTGCAATAACATCATTTGATAATAACTTAAACATAAGTAGGTAATATTTGAATATGATTCTGTTAATACAAATGCTGTAGATACATTGCTCAAGGTCAAGCTAACCACAATGACATTACCAGAATCATATTCAAAGATTAGTTACTTATTTTTTTGGTATTTGGTAAAGGTTTATTACGTACCACATAAATTAGTACATTAGTGAATTACATATATGTACATTAGTGAATTAAACTTAAACAGGCATGGTCTGTTAATGGGCTTATTGTACTGTGGAAAGTCAAGTGTTCCTTAGACTGTACTCTAGTTTTTTACAGCAGTTCCCACATCATTTTAAACTTTAACTTACTGTACATCTTAAGCATATAAACAACAATATTTAAAATATTCCACTCTGCAGTGCCCCAACAGTATGCGTTGATACAGTCCAATAGCTTTGGAGCATTAGCGTTAGAGCGCATCATTTCACTTATTCCTTCAAAAATCTTTTACTTTCAGCTCCCTTTTTATGTCGTGCCCCCAACACAGGGTACGTGCCATGCCCAGCGTATTGCCCTTCTGAGGACTGTGCCGACGCAACTCCTGATGGAGGTTGTCCTCAATTAGGTGACTCGATCTTGGATATCGAATGCGTCCCTAAATGTAGATGCAAGCGAGCTACTGGAAACATAATGGCAACTGTGTACCTTATAGTGAATGCCGTAAGTATTATTTTTCAACTATATTTCGCCAATATGCGATTTATTAAACTGTGTCCATGGTCTACAGTAAAAATATCAAAGACAAATAAACAAAACATGGCCATAAATCGTAAGCCTCACTGTGAGCTATGAGTTGCTAATAAAATAAACAACCTGCTTGAAAAACTTATAATAACAAAAAAACACATTTTCAAAGTAAAATACTGACTTAAGTGTTGTCATACCGATACTGAACATGCTGATAGACCCCTTTCAGTCACTTCTGTATATCAATCGAATAAAAACAGTATGGTGAAACAACAAAATGTCTATAAACATAGAGTACCTATATACATGTATAATGTTTGAACTGCCTTATAATGGCCTTTATATATTTGACGTTAATTTTCTTTTCAGCCCAAAACAAGCAGTAAGCGCCACGGAATTGAAAACTAAACGTCCTGAATAAAAATATTAGTCTGGAAACTAAGAGCATACATCATCATTAAAATCAACAACTTTTAAAGACCGCTGCTGGACATGCACCTGTCCTTAGCAGAGAGATTTGGTATAGGATTTATTTAAAGTATTTTTTCTTCTTGTAGTGATCTTGTTTTGCGTAGTGCTCATTACAGTGTTTTTTCATATTCTTAGCCCGTGACCCGGATTCATACAATGTTGATTTTATCATTGTTTCTTTGGTTAATAATGGAAATAAATAAGCAATGTTTTAATAAAATTTGTATTATTATTAATTTTTATACCTGTCCATTTGCCGCAACTATATTATTTATTCTGAATTTCAAAATAGGCTAAAACATGAAGCTTTCAAATACATATTTTCTATAAAATTGAATTTTAAACATAGAATAACTGATGACTTACACTTGCCTACCAATGGTGTGTGTAGTTTCTTTACATAGCAACAATTTTTTCTTTATTCAGCCATCTGTAAAAATATAAAGGACTTAGTAGTATTACGACATCGCCTTGTTGCAGTTATAACTTTATCCACAGATGGCGTTATTATAAAAATAATTACTGAAGTAGAAGTTGTTTATCTATGTTCTTTTAATATCTATATAATAGCATCTGCTCAGTGATCTAGACTGTAATAGTATAGAATAACAATGTGCTGGGTTCATTGCAGCTAAAGGCAAGTAAAGAGAATGACGTGCGCTTTGTTTATTGTTTTGTTCGTCATCACCACTTTGATCCGAGCTACTGGTGAGTGTTTTCCCTCCATTTATTTCTCATAATGAATAAGATTTGTTCATTATTAAAATGGTCTCAAATACGATTACTAGAGATACAGCTCAATAGTTAACTAAGTCACTAAAGTATGTTTAAAGTTGTAATAGATATCCCTAACTTCAAAATTTCGGTGATAATTTTATGCAAGGATACTCTAATAAATTATTAATTAATTTTGAATTGTAACACCAGTGTCATGCTTAATTAAATTATTAAATTTTCTGCATTTAGTTTATCAGTATTTTCAGGTGTGCAAACAACATTAGTAGTTGTGCATTTACTGTTTTTAGAGTACGATCAAGAAATTGATAGTAAATACTTAGTAGAGTAACATTTACATCAGCATCATTGGTTGCAATTGAATAAAAAGACAAACTTGTGAATTCGCTCGGGTTAATATTTATAGGTATAAATTTCATCCAGATATCGTTAAGGCATTCAGATGTAACTCAGTAACAGATATTCATTCTATCAATAATTGTAATAGTTATGAGATGTATCGTTTTTTACGTGCTTCTTTTGACAATATCCCCATTCGTTCACCTAATGTGGGCAATATTCTTAAATACTTTGGTCACGATTGTGTAATATAGTTATTATTCATTTTGTATTAATTTCATAAGTTAGTTTAGATTTTTATGAAGACTTTGGTTTACAGCATGGCTGAAAAATACTAGTACTGTATATATTTTCAGAACAATTAACATGTGGTCCCAACGAGAACCTAGTGGAGTGTCCGGCTAAATGTGAATCAGACTATTGCCCAAAACACGAAGGAGAAGACAGAAGGTGTGGGCAACCAAAAGTGTGTGGCAAGCCGGAGTGTAAATGTGGTTTCAACTTCCGGAGAGCTGAAAATGGAACTTGTATATCAACCCGAAATTGCCGTAAGTTTTACAGCGTACTGAAGTACGATATAATATTACATTAATGTCTTTAATGTTATATTAATAGAGCTTATTTTATTAGATCAAAAGCTGCTAATCTTGTGGTTTGATTACTGAGTAACTAATGATAATTCGATTATAGTATTATTAAAGATCACAGAAAATTTAAACGAAAACGAAAATACATATACTTAATTATAAAATAGTTTACTTGTTTCTGCCACGATTACTATCCGTAAATGTAAATGACTGTAAATCACGATTCGAAACACTGGTAGTTAACGAAGATTACAACGTCAGTTGCGTAATAAAATAACTTCTGAAGCAGTTGACCCCCAATATAACCCCCAAATATTTTTTTCCCAAATTAATTAAGTTTGTTCTATGAAAGTCCAGATTGTGTCTGAAAATTATATCACAATGTAAATTTGGATTTTTTTCTCTTTTTCAGCACCATTTTCCTGTGCCGCCCCCAACACAGAGTACGTGAGTTGTCCTTCGTATTGTCCGACCGATGATTGCTCACAAGCTACTCCTGATGGCAGATGTCCTTTGTTCGGTTTTATCGGAATTGTTGTCGAATGCTTCCCTCAGTGCAGATGCATTAAAGGCTACTGGAAAAATAATGAGATATGTGTACCTTATAACGAATGCCGTAAGTGTTGAAATTGATTTTCTTTTTTTCTTTTATAAGTAAATGATTTGTAAGATCGACTGGTTACCATTTCGATCAACATGAAATTCATTTGTAAATAACAAATAAAAAGATATCTTAAAGCCCAATAAACCTAGCATATTCAATTAATATTATAAATGTGAAAGTTTATGAGGATGGACGTTTCGGTGTTTATTACTCTTTCGATGAAACTTAACAGTAATATAGTTTATATATCAGAGTGACACATATGTTACAATTTACTACAAAACCAACATACACATAGGCGGAACCGCCGGTTAGAGCTGTTTGATATTTAATGGGCTATCCTAATTCTATAACCCAGTGAAAATACGCAGGTGCTTCTATTTGTACTTTAGTTATTTGAGGTGAACCTTTATCGTCCACAGTATATACCATACGAACTATCTGACCGTGAGGTCTTGCTAGTGCTTACAAACACCCGCGAATAGCACTTACCAGAACAACGAAATGGATATTTCCATTGAACCACATTAAATTGCGGTTGCCCCCAAACTTTTCTAGTACCGTAGAAATGTGTTTTCATGGAGGGAGAAGTATGTGAGCCCCACATGAGACGGCTCAACCAGTACTGTTTTTCTATATCAAGAACTTACCAAAGTGACTTGACTCTGCATGATAGAAAACTTGAATAGAATCCAAGAATTGTGATCGCCATGCTCATTGCAAATGCAAACACAGCAGTATGGTAACCCACACTATAGAGGTCAAGTGAGTTGCTTTTGCACGCTCCGCTTGAGGACATAAAGTGCACGACAGTCATCGTGGCAGTGTAAGGCTCACACACTTACCACGATAACTGTCACCCCATCAATGGGCCTCCGGTCTCATTCTTACCAACGAAACACGACAGAATGGATGCTTTCACTTTAGGTTAGACTTCTGTGAGAGAGTTGTACTACCCCGGTCGAGCCTGCCTGTTCGTGCTAATATTAGCGTTATTAGCGTGGCTACCTACAAATATATAAACATAAGTCTCTATTACTTACAAATATATGTATATATAAATACTACGACCTCCTAAAACAACTGTTACGTAATTCTTTCATTGCATCTCAGCAATCTGAGCGAGATTACCGTGTTGATAATGATGATGCGAAACATAAATACAGAGTAAGGGAAAATGTGTAAATACTTGAATATGTCAATAGCGTTTAGAGCTAACGGTCCTCATTCCAAAATCTATGCTAATATTATAAAACTCAAGAGTTGGCTTGTTTGGTTGAACGTGCTAATCTCAGAATGTACCGGTCCGATTCGAATTCCTTCATTGTTAAGATAGTACAATTGTTGAGAAACGCTATAAAGTTAACAAAAATGTTTCAAAAATGAGGGAAAATTATTCCTTTTAAAAGCTTATTGCGTGCACTTCGTAATTAATTAAAGTTTCGCAACAATGATGTCTGAAAAAATAGGGAGTGTGCATGTTTCTACTATTTATATACCAAAATTAAATGTAATATCCAAAATATTATTAAGTTAAAAAATAATTTAAAATTACTATAATTTCCGAGCCATTTTAACGTGTTTATTCTGCAAAGAGATATAGATAATCAAAGATCAGAAAAAAATTGTATTGATATCAATTTATTACCACAGAAATAATTATTATAAATATTATGTTGTTTCTATGTGGTCTTCATGAGGTAAATATGATTCTTTATACCTAAAGATGTACTGAACAAGTAATAAGTAGTGCAAAGCGATTAGAAGATATAGTGTATCGTGTTTATTTTAAATTAGCGTAAACAAGGACATCAAAAGCAACAAAGTACTTATCATCTGTACTTAGTAACCCACACATACTTGTTACGTTTATAAACTTTGACGAAAACATAACATAAGTTTATGAAAATTTCGCAAAAGTAATGTCAAATCAAATACATATATCAAATACAGAAGAATAAATAGAAGGTAAAATTAAATTAGCGTAAACAAGCACATCGAGAGACTGATACAAAGCAATGAAGTACTTATCATTTGTACTTAGTAACCCACACATACTTGTTACGTTTACGAATTTTAACTAAAACAAATTAGTTTATGACATTTTCAGCAAAGTGTAGTCAACATAAATATTGTTTACATCCATGTACATATTAATTTTGGATGAAAACATTTAACTTTTTAGAAAAAATATAATCACCGGAAACTATGCAGACCAATGTATTGTCATAAGATGTCGATTATAAATTGACGTCACGTTTTGTTCTACCCACAGCATTGTGTTTTCAAAATTTTGCAAAGGAATTTTAAAAAAGTCACTTTTTGATGATTTAGAATCACTACCAAATTATGATAAATTTCAAAAGTAACAGTATAAACATTCAGGTGTAACGTGCTAATTCCCTGTTCTTCCCCTTAAAAAAATTTAAAAAAGACCACTATATATCACGTTCACGCACGGCAATAGGAGACGCAAAACGAGGTTACGCGGGTCTGTTAGTTAGTTATTATAAGTGGAGTGTATTTTTCCAAAATCATCCTTCGAAATCCAATTACTGTAGACATGTAAAAGATACTCGTGATAAGATGCGCCATGCCACGCTAGTAGCGATCTTCATTGTTTCCTTTTAATTAACCGAATGAATGTCAAAGAACGTTCACCTATATCTATCAAAATGTAAATGCGCGCGATGATAACAGGGTGTTTACACTATATGGCTCTTATTGCATCAATTGCATTTGTCTTTACTTTTGTTATTCGTATGTTTATTTGTTTAACCTTTAAGTACTGACGTGGGTGTCTCATAGACGGTGAGTTAACAAAAATAAGCCTTATTTCGAATCTGTTAAAGATACCCCCACGCTCTTCCCTGTAGCTTCGGGATTGAATACGTTGATTAATCAGTCGAGCGTTCACTAGCCGCACGGCAACATGTTCGGCTGTGGAGCTGCGCAGTGTCTCTCAGACGTAAGGTCAGTATTGATATTGCAGATCTGTTAGAAGAATACACACTAATAATGATCTGACGTCTAAGTGTCTATAAGACGTAACCTCATTATTCATCGTATTGTTTTAGATGGATCAACCAAGTACTTCGAAAATTAGCCGCAAAAGAAAAAGAGTGGTTTGCGCTACTAGTGAAGACTTCGAAGATATTTTACAATGTTGCCCAGAAAAGGAAATTGAGGGTAATTTTAGCGATGTTGACGATGATCAGGCAAACCCAGATTCCTTTTTACAATCTCATAACGAAACGGAATTGGAGCAGTCAGAAGACGAACAAAATAAGTAAAATGAGAATCAGTTACAAAACAGAACGACCACCGAGTCTGCTCTTGATGCCAACCAAGTTTAAAGACCTTCAACTGTAAGTCCTCTTTCAGTTTCAACTGGTAATCAGTATTATTATGTGAAAAATGGTTTCAAGTGGTCAATTGAAGAACCTTGTACCAGATCGAGTCGTACAGCAAGTCATAACATTGTTGATATTCTTCATTTCTTCAGAATCTTGCTTACAGTTTAGTTTTGCCGCACTTGAAACGCCGAGTATACAATGATCGATTGCCGAGAAAATTGAGATTGACAATTGCACGCGTACCTGGTCCAAATAAGCCCCCGGAGCCTGAAATAATACCCCCTGAAAGTTTAGAAGCAGCAAGAAAAACATGCAAAATCTGTCCATCAAGACTCAAAAGACATACTAAGCACAGTTGCATTGAATGCCGCAAGCCTATTTGTCTGGGTTGTTCAAAACCAATATGCGTAGACTGTGTAGACAACAAGTAATTTATTTCAAAATATTTACGTGATTTCAGAAGCATTTTCAACCTAAGCAATACTATTATTAAGACTGATGTTTTAAATGTGAAAAATTGCCAAAAAATGTCCAAATAATTCTATTGTAGCTAAGATTAACATATATATTCTTTAAGTAAGCGAAATATAGGTCATATAATTTATACCAAATAAATACTGATTTCATATGAAAATGTTGTTTTTCGTTGCACTTTCTTAATAGAACAGCAATAAAAGGAAAATAATACAGTTAAATATGTGCAAATTAGTAAATAAAAGTAATCTTTTTCGATTATTTCTTAAACCGTCTGAGATACGTCACGTCACCATTCATGATATGACTAAATCACGTCAGTTCTTAAAGGTTAATACAATTTTCTTTGATTGGTGAAACAAAGTTATGCTAGCTATGGTGGTATATAGAGGGCGGAATGCTCAATGGTCAAGGAATCCGTAAACGTCGATTTTCACTTAGTATCAGGTTCTCCATCAGCTTTTTCTGTTTGTTCCGTTTATCGTTTTCTATAAAATGAAATTTAAACTTTCCTCTATCAATTTTAAAAATAACTTGTTTATTTTTGTTTCAGCCCAAGTAAAAAAATCAAGTTCACCAAAAGTAGTCGTAAATTAAAGGAATGTCTTGCAATCTTCATCATTCTTCTTTATACCTGGAAATATATAACAATAAAGACATATTTATTTTCGAATTTTATTTCATTTTTTACATTAGCAAGAAGGTGCCTCTACATTTTTTTTTAAACTTAGCTGGTGGATTTTTGTGCTGACAGAAACTACCGAATCTGGAACGAAGAAGTCAAATTAACTCATCGGATTTTAAACCCAACAATATATCAGTAACTGGTTCAAGGAAATCGTACATGATTTGGCAAGTTATAAATAGATAAAACAAACTATAGGAGGTGGTGAGGTTTGTTAAATAGAGTATAAAAGTATTTATGCAGAAGGTAGATAGAAGCTCAAACCGAAAATATCATAGTCTGGAATGCTAGACACAAGTTCAAGTTTTGTGACGATCCGCACTGATCATAAAAAAAACAGTACTGGGTTTAAAACTAATTTGAAAACTACAATACTTATTTATAACAATAGTAACTAATTATTTGCACCTGAATCTGTTAGAATGTTATTATAACTAGATGACGGGGAAGCAACGAAGAAATTACATAATGCTTCCCTCTGAACCTTTCTGCTATCTATAAAAAACATTAAGTACTTTTAGTAACAATATAGCTTACTTCAGTTAAAAGTTTTATTCACAGCAGATGGCGCTGTTATAAAAAACAACAAATGGTAAGTTTTGGCATTCCATTATTGCACTAAGTAAACTACAAAACAGCAAATAATAGTGGAATAGGTCCATTACAGCCGAAGACAAGCGAAGAACATGACGCGAGCTGTCTTGATTATTTTCTGCGTCATCACTGCCGTGATCCGAACTACTGGTTAGTTTTCATCCTCATTTTTTTACATGTAATCTTAACTACTGACTTAATTACTGAAGTAACTTCGAGGTAATAACTTCATTGATAAGTGTATAGATGGAAAATTAGGTGTAAATTTGAGCAACCTACTTAGGACACGATGTTTCACAATATTATTATCACCTGGTAGCTCCAAGGTCTGTGCTGTTAACGACAAAGGCAGTTTATCATCATATCGGACTAGTCAATAATTAGCATTTCAAACACAGCAATCTGATTCAAAAGGTAAAGCCAGTCTTATGATAGCAGGTCTGGATGTTGTAATAAAACTATTCCCGGATCCCTCTTATCTCAGGTGCAAAATGGCACACCGAGTGGTTTTAGTCGGCCAATTTCGACACCCACCCCGCCGCAAATCCCGGTGGGGTGACGGCCTTAAAAAAAATAATCTTATAATAGTTGGTGATAAGCTAACTTAAATATTTTTACATATATACATATTAAAGATAAATTGGATCGAGTAATACAGGAAATAGAAGTGTCACTGCAAAAAACAGCTATCAATATGTAAAATGCAACCAAAATTAACATCAATCGAAAATTCTAAATTGTGCAAAACGATCGTCGCAAATAGCTGTTTCTTGCAAAATGTGAAATTTAAGTACTAATATATTTGTCAAATTTTGTTAAAAACAGCCATTATGAAATGATTGTTTAATGACAATTTATGTAATGATGGTGGATGCCTTTAACACTCATTTTGCTGATTTTTGTCCATTTATTAATACTATTTGTATGTTTGAACACATACTATTCGTACTGAATTTTAACAAGATCATGTCACAATTAATACTTTAAAAAGTAGGTAGATTTGTTATACCTAGGCACTCCGCAAACGGTAAGTACAAATAGGCTCTTTTGACAAACATTACCTGAGTGACACATTGCTGGCATCAACAGATTTGAACAGATGCAGGTTAAGTTAGATCTTTTTCATCTATGAATTTTCCTTATACAGTAAGTTAACTTATTTTTTTTCTTTATTGTTTATATCTGTAATTTGAAATAATCCCTTATACAATCAAAGCAGCTTTAGCACAGGATAGGCAATTTATTGGTGTTCTTTTTGAAGAAATCAGCTGAACGAGACCCAAGAAATTCTTCAAAGGCTTTTGTTATTGTCTCTCGTACATTGTACTTTGCCGCCAAGAAGTTATCCAAAGCCTGGAATAAAAGTAAAACTCTGTAGGTGCAAGGTCTTGTGAGTACAGTGTATAAAGGAAAATAACTTATTTCTGCTCTTGTAACTTTGAGGCTATGTGCTGTGCAGTATGAGATCGCGTGTTTACGTGCAGGAACAGTGGAGATGAGCGACTCACCAAAGCTAGTTGTAGACGTCTTCTCCACCTTTGTGTTTAATTCTTCTCTTGTTTTTTTTATAGTATAGGAAATCACCCACGCCATCACATAAATTTGAACCGCCCATAACACACTACACAGGCTTGTGATGTTTCCACTGCATCAATACACTGCTATAATGCTATATCCTAAATTGTCAAAGACCTGTATGAATTATTATAATTTTGTTATACAAAATAAAATAATGCTGTATTCGTCAAATTTCGGCCGTGTGGTCGCTATATAACGTTTTTTATGAATTGGCACTTTGGTTATCGACCATGGGTTTTGTCATGTTATCTTATCTTATCAAAAGCTTTTACAATCCGCTGCTGGACATAGGCCTCTCCTTAGCAAGGAGGTTTAGTTTTAGTTTATTTAGTATTATTTACAAAATAATTACAAAATCTTAATTATTGCTCTAATTACGAGTAAACACACAATTTGGTTGTACAAGTTGAAATAAGTACAAAAACTTATCATTGAGCACCGTGCCTAATTTTATTAGTTTTTTAAACATCGATATACAATATGCCGCTAAGTCGTCTTGCATATTGACCAATTTTTATCGGTGAGGAGATAAATCATTTATTTCAAACTGTGTAAATTGTTACCAAATTTAAAAACAAACGAACCACAAACGAGCACCGGAACACAACTAAATTTTGCTACGGAACGAGTCGTCCGCACACAACATTTATTATAACGAAAAAGAAACATTGTCTTAAATTCAGATCAGATAGTAACTACACTGTTATAATTATACAATGTTACATGCTCCGTCTCTAAATTCTCTATTATTGGAGTTTAAACCAACAGGTTATCCTCACGATTATCAGAGCTCAAACCCTTCCTCCTATGGATCTGGGAGAAGGATTCCGTCAATACCAAAGTTAGTCAGCTGTCATAAAATTGGTTGCAATTTTTGGCACATACTCGTATTTATGTCAATATTTCTGTAAACCCTTTCAGAACAATTGTAATTTAAAAAAAAAATTTTTTTACGTGCCTCTTTCGACAAAATCCCCATTCGTTCACCTAATGTGGGCAATATTCTTGAATACTTTGGTTACGATTGTGTAATATAGTTATTATTCATTCTGTATTAATTTTAGGAGTTAGTGTAGATTTTTTATGAAGCCTTTGATTTACAGCATGGCATAGAAAATACTATTACTGTAAATATTTTCAGAACAATTAACATGCGGGCCCAACAAAACCCTGGTGAAGTGTCCAGCTAAATGCCCATCAGACTATTGTCCAAAACACGAAGGAGAAGATAGAAGGTGTGAGAAACCAAAAGTATGTGGCAAGTCGAAGTGCAAATGTGGCTTCAATATGCGGAGAGCTGAAAATGGAACTTGTATATCGACTCGAGATTGTCGTAAGTACTAACTTCTGAATTTTTAATAGAGCTAATTCTGCTAATTTAAATAAAAAGACAGCAACTTGTATTTTTATTGTTTGTTGTTGTGTTGTAATTTGTGAATAATATTGAATGTTACTTTAAATACGAAAAGACCTTGAAACCTTTAAAAAATACATTTAAACAAGTTTTCAAAACATGTAAATAATATTTTCTCCAAGAAGTTTGTATTTTGTACATGTGCCAATTTTAAATATGTATTACATTTCGTAATTCGATTACTGAATATCACACAAGAATATTATTCACGCTCTCTTAATGTTTACATGAGTCACTAAAAGTCAAAGTGACACATCAAAGCGACGCCACGGCCACAAACAGTTGAACTTTACACTCTTATTATTATTCTGAATCCCCTCTCTATCTGCCCTCGATTCAACTCACAACAAAAGAAATGTGACAACTACTTAAATTCATCATTTTTACAACAATAAACGTTAGCAAACATATGTCATAAAAAACCTCCGAGTGTTATCGGAGTGGCCTTCATGACGAGACGTCTCAAATGAATTTATTAGTTGTCGCATGTGCTTCCGCCTGATTAATGTATATCGTAACGTTTTATGAGGCTGCATTTTTAACGGTTACTACGAAACAACTAATATTACATGGTGAAACAACATGACAGCTTAGTACAATAGACCATGTAAGCTGAATGAAACAGATTGTAAAATGAACCAAATCTCTCAAACAGACTTCATGAATTGCGAACTGGTCTGTCAGACACAAAACTGTTCTGAACAATGTCGATTTTTTTTTTACGTATGTAAACCCCCTCAAGTCGTTACTCCATCGGGGTTTACGGTAGGGTGGTGTGTCGGAATTGGACCGACTAAAACCACACGGTGTGCTACCTTGCACCTGAGATAGGAGGGACCTCGGAATAGCAGCTATTACGACATCCAGATCCCTCCTAGCACCTGCCCGCTGCCGCGGGCACCATCTATGGGTAAACTCTCTATTTAGGCGACGTAAGGCATACGTGGACGTCGCCTCCTCGCGCCTGGGCACTGTAGCGGATGGAGGAGAAAACCCGTCCCGTCCACCCGCGGCCACACTCCGCCGCCCGGTTTACCGGCGGCGAATTATGTCCGAGTATAGATCGTCTTCCCGGGCCTTCTCCGCCGCCTCTTTCTGCAAAATTACGTCTTCGTAGAAGGTTGAGACCGCAGTAAAACAATTGTTGCTACCGACCATAGAGCGTATGACAGCCGGTAACGAGAGATTTCCCCCAACAACTGCAGTGAGGACCCCACGCTGTGCCACCCAGGCGGAACAAATTGCTGGGGTGTGCTGAGCTGAGTCCTCACTGCAGTCGCAGTGGTGACAGGCGGGACTCAATTCCCTCCTGGCCACCGAGTGCAGATACGAAGCAACCGTGTCCGGAAAGGACCAGCGTCAGTCAGAAGGAAAGGATCCCATGCTGTCGCCCTGCTCACGACGAGAACGCCTAATTCCAAATTAGGCGGAGTCTATTCATGATAAATAGATTATTAGTATACATATTTATAAATCTTTTAATACAAAGAGAATGTTTGTGCTTATCACACAGTTATTTCTCTTGGCATCTTACCTATGATCACTTGCTTAGCAGTTAAGATCACTAACCACTACAATAATACACTCCTCGAATGGTCGACTACTTTAAAATAAACTTCTTAAAAACCTGAAAAGTTATAAAATCAAACCTGACCATTTATTATTTATTTAATATTCTCTTTACTGTTTCAGCACCCTTTACCTGTGCTGCTCCCAACACTAAGTACGTGAGTTGCCCGCCATATTGTCCGACAGATGATTGCTCACAAGCGACTCCTGATGGCAGATGCCCCATATTCGGCAATATTCTCATTGTAGTCGAGTGCTTCCCTCAATGCAGATGTATCAGTGGCTACTGGAAGAACAACGGAACATGTGTACTATATAACGAATGTCGTGAGTGTTCAAATTGATTTACTTCATTTCTGGCTAGCAATTAACCCTACATCGTAAATATACAGCTCGATCGAAGTCATATGACGGCCTTACCCAGAATACTGTTGTCAAATGATTCTTTCGTTGCTTTTTACCAAGTCAATAAGATTACTGAAAGTTCAAGTTCATACCAGACAAAGGTGGGAACTAAAGTGTGGGAACGCGCTTGTAACTCTTATGCTCGTATTTAAAATTATACCTCCAGGATCTGTTAAAATCTGATTATTTAAAATTGGTTTCAAGTTCACATCCAAACTTAAACATCATTCTTATTATAGAATACGCTTTAAGTTTTACTATATTTAATATTGGGCGATCTGGTTCTTATTAATGTGTTTGCATTGATACACTAGCCAATACTGTATTATAAAGAGTGGGCGACGAATTAGTTAACATTTGAAAAAATTGTTGTAAAAAAACATTTGATATATTATAAAAATTGTTTATTTACAAGAAAGCTAATTAGTTGGTATTTATTTTTTAAAAATTACATCGTCTAAATGACCACTTATCTTCACTCAGGTAAAAATTTTGGCAGACATGATCTTTGCTTGTGTGAGACCGAAGCTAGGCTAAATCTGTGATTTCTAGAGCGTTTTTGGGGAACAGAATACATTTTCGATTATTCGTTGCCGAATAATTACGAAAGATTTACTTTATCTCACTTTACATACGAAAAGTACTTATCATACATATTTCAATTCACTTTTAATGCCCTGAATTGAAATTCATTTCGCTTAAGTGCATGTTCAATATTTTTTACTTCTTGACTTCTTTTTATGGAGTTATTTGAAGAATCGTGTCTACATCAATAAACTAAATAAACTATGTCAATTAAAAGAAAAAAATAGCAAAGAGATGTCGGTGATCTCACAGTCTCCTAACCGACGAGTATTCAAAAACTTCGGTGCTCGTTTAGAAGAGTGCAAACGTCGAAACGGTGGTCATTTACACGATGTAATTTAAAAAAATTACTTGTCACTAATTTGCTTTCCTGTAAATAATTAATTACTATAGTATATCACATGTTTTTTTATATGATTTTTTCAAATGTTAACTAATTCGTGGTCCACTCTATATTTTTAATCCTAACTAAAATACCTAGCTGTACGATAGTACACTATGTACGAGTAGAATATCGAAATATATAGTCTATCGGTAACGTATACGCTATACGTATATTGTTTACGTTACCGGCAATCTGTGAATGGTAAAATATGTCTAGCCGTGGACTGTTAAAGACTGTCGATCTATGAGTTTTTTATCTTGATATTTGAAATAAGAAATTAGCACTGTACGTGTTCTAGTGTACTCAGTGGGACACTACTAGTTCCACCAGTTCAATGTTCGCCTAAGACTACGATCCATGTAATACTTAACAAATTGGAACGTGGCGACTTCCACATTACAGCACAAAGAAAAATATACAACAGCGCCATCTAGCAAAGGTACACTGAACTACGAAGTATGAACGAAACGTATGAATGTAATGAACTACGATGCAACTACTAATTCTGTATCCTGTATAACATCAACCGTTGGACTGTGGCCCGCCAAGCATGATCAACTCACTTTTTTTAACAATATATAAAACTTACAAAAAAAATGTTTAGTTCACTTGAATGTCACGTGCTTTTTTCCTATTCTTCTGCTTCAAAAACAGTACACTGAGTACACAGATAGTACACTGTGTACGAATAGAATACCGAAATATATAGTCTATACGTATACGCTACACGTATATTGTTTACGTTACCGGCAATCAGTGAATGGTATGCTATCGACAGTAAGGATATTTATATTATTGTGTAAAAGGTAATGTTCATTAGTGGTACAGGGTTTTCTCGTGCACCAACATAAAAATAATGTCAAAATTACTCGTATTATCTTTATTTTTGAACTCACCTTGTTATCAAAATGCTGGTTTTGACGTTGGGTTTTCTTTTTCAAAACAATAAGACATGAAGTTGTTTTCATATTATTGTATTTTGTATGTTCTGTATTGCCAGAATAAAAATGAACAAATATGTTGAAATATATAATTAAACTAAGAAAAGCAAACAGGTTACCTTACAGTATTAGAAATTGACCATTGTGACTCTACTCTGCCTGATGGAAAGCATGAATAGAATCCAAGAGTTGTGATCACCATACTCATCGCAAATGCAGACAATGCAGTATGGTGACCCATACTAAGGCGGCCTTGTGAGATGCTTCTTCACACTCCGCTTGGGGACGTAAAAGGCATGACAGTCATCATGGCAGTGTAAGGCTCACACACTTACCACAATAACTGTCACCCCTGCATCAATGGACCTCCGGTCTCGCACTCACCAACGAAACATGACAGCTCGAATGCTTTCGCTTTAGGTTGGCCTTCTGTGAGAGGGTATCTCTGTCACCAAAAGAAACGAAGCATAAATAAAAAATGGTCTGAAAATGGGTATAACAATTTTTTTGAGAGCTTCCATTGCGTGCGCTGCGTAAATAGTTAAATTTTCGCAACAATGAGTTAAAGAGTAGGGAATATAATTGTTTTTACTATTTATTCCATTATTAAAATTAAATATAATATCTGAAATATAAACCATGAAGTTAGAAACTATAATTTAAAATACTATAATTTTCGAGTGATTTGAAAGTGGCTATTTTAGCGCGCTTATTCTGTGACGTCAGATTACTCTTAGTCAGTCAGGAAGTGTAACAATTACTAAATTCAAAAAATAATTATAATAATGTCAACTTATTACCCCAGATAATTATTATAATATTGTGTTGTCCCTATGTGGTCTTCATGAGGTAAATATATTTCTTTATACCTAAACATATACTGAACAAGTAATAAGTGGTGCAAGGCGATTAGAAGATACATTGTATCGTGTTTTTTATACTACGGTAAAAATTAAATTAGCGTAAACAAGCACATCGAGAGACATACAATGAATACAAAGCAATGAAGTACTTATCACTTGTACTTAGTAACCCACACATACTTGTTACGTTTACAAATTTTAACTAAAACAAATTAGTTTATGACATTTTCATCAAAGTGTTGTCAACATAAATATTGTTTATATCCATCTACATATTTATTTTAGACGAAAATGTTTAATTTATTAGAAAAAAAACAGTCACCGGCAACCGTACAGACCAACTTGTTGACAGAAGATGCCGATTGTAAATTGACGTCACGTTTCGTTCTACCAACAGTATTGTGTTTTCAAAATTTGGAAAGGTATTTAAAATAAATCCCTTTTTGATGATTAAATATCATAAATTATGGTAAATTTCAAAAATAACTATTAAGTTCGTTCAGGTGTCACATGCTAATTCCCTATTCTTCCCCTTTAAAAAAATCTAAAAAAAAAGACCGCTATATTTCACGTTCACGCACGGTCAATAGGAGACGCAAACGAGGTTGCGCGGGTCTGTTAGCATTATATACGTGGGGCTTTAATTTTTTTTAAAATCATCCTTTAAAATCCAATTACTGTGGATATATGGGACACTCCTGGCAAGACGTACCACGCCACACTAGTAGCGATCTTCATTGTTTCCTTTTAATTAACTGAAATAAGGTCAAAGAATATTAACTTATATCTACCAAAATGTGATTGCACGCGATGCTTACAGGGTGTTTACACTATATGGCTCTTATTGCATCAATTGCATTTGTCTAAATTTCTGTTATGCATCTGTTTTTTTGTTGAATACAATTTTCCTTGATTGGTGAAATAAAATTATGCTAGCTATGGTGGTATATGGAGGGCAAGGCACACAACAGCGTAGGAGTTCATGGCTGACGATATTAAATCACCATTAGATTCTCCAACTGCTCGTTTATTGTCTTCTAAATAACAAGTAATTTTCCGTTTTCAAATTTAAAAAAAAAATATTTATTTGTTTTTTTCAGCTCAAGTAAAAAATAAAGTTCACCAAAAGAAGTCGTAAATCATAAGAATGTCTTGCAGCCTTCATTGTTCTTTTCTACGTCTGAAATTACATAACAATAAAGATATAATTATTTTGGAATTTTATTTTATTTTTAAACACTGGCCGGCTGGCGCCTTTGTATTTTTATCGAATCTGGAAGTTGAAGAAGTAGGAAGCAGAAAAATATGAAGTATTCTTTTGTAAGATCTTGTCAGATTACCTCATAGAACTTTAATGCAAAAATAAATCAACAACTGGTTGGAAGAAATCGTACATGCTTTGGCAAGCTAGATAGACAGAACAAAATGTAGCAGGTGGTAAGGTTTGTCAAATAGAGTATAAAACTATCTAGGCAGAAAATAGATAGAAGCTCAAACCGAAAATGTCATAGTCTGGAATGTTAGACACAAGTTCAAGTTCAAATAATTATTGATAATTATTAATCATTATTACTTCTTATTATATATCCCACAGAAACAATCATTTCTATGGATTAAAGTTCCTGCGTATCCTTGACACTTGTTTGTTTCTGCAGACGTTATCTTATTTTCTATGTCTACATTTAAATTCTATGTCTACGCAATTCTTGATTATAAATTTACCATTTAATAGTAATTATTCGTTAATATTTTTCTAATAGAAATTAATGGTATGAGAAATAAACACAATCTGGTAATGGCTTTAAATATTTTCCCGGTGCCAACGAATAGACTTCAAATAATGGAAACTAAATGAAAGTTATGTACATAAAAAAAATTAATGGGTTTTGGTAGTTCACACAGAAGCCTTGTAACTGACCATGATCATTGGAGTATTATTTCCCACCTCATTCTGAACCTCTCTATTCATTTATTTACTTACTAAATCGTCTGCTTAAACCCGTGGACACAACAGACGGTGGACAACAATAAAACTGACGTTCTCTTAACAGTAGTCCCCGTTTCTTATGAGAAGCTATAAACTCAACTGAATCGTGTTAAATAAACATGAGTGTGGTGATGATGAAAAATTCTCGCTCCAATATTTAGATAAACTAGATTTCACCACAATAGTGAGAATATACACTGTGGAGGGACGTATGGCATGTGTCCCTCCGACACAAAGGGAGGATCCTCCGACCAGGCGAGGTGATCATGCCTGGTGGGCCACAGCCCAACGGTTGATGTTGGGATGTTGTACATATGCTAATTGCCACGCGAATCTCTATATCGCGATGCAGGATTAGTAGTAGCATTGTAGTTCATTACATTCATACGTTTCGTTCATACTTCGTAGTTCGATGTATCTTCGCTAGATGGCGCCGTTGTACATTTTACTTTTTTGAGTTTATAATGTAGAAGCCGCCACATCACTCCCCTCCAAGACCGGAGGTCGATGTACTGATGAGTCAGCTGTCTATGCTCTGTTGTGGAGCGTGCCAGTGCCAGGAGTGTGTAGTTCCAGTGAGTTGGGGCTGAAGTATGCAGATCCCGGTGAGTCGGCATTGCATGTGGTGCGCAGTGCTGCGGTGAAGTCCCCAGTGAATCAAGGCTGAAGTATGCAGATCCCGGTGAGTCGGCATTGCATGTGGTGCGCAGTGCTGTGGTGAAGTCCCCAGTGAGTCGAGGCTGAAGTATGCAGATCCCGGTGAGTCGGCATTGCATGTGGTGTGCGGTGCGCTGTGCCTAGATACTGATGAGGCCGTAGGGTAACCAGGCTGAAGCGGGCGCGTCCTGCGTGTGGTATCCCTGTTGAGGCCGAAGTTGCTGGCTGGCTGAGACTTGATTACTGATCATCGCTGTGCGAGTGACGCTGCTCATATTGACTTGAAGGCTGCTTCCAATCACGTCGGGGTCACCACTGTGGAGGGACGTGTGGCATGTGTCCCTCCGACACAAAGGGAGGATCCTCCGACCAGGCGAGGTGATCATGCCTGGTGGGCCACAGCCCAACGGTTGATGTTGGGATGTTGTACATATGCTAATTGCCACGCGAATCTCTATATCGCGATGCAGGATTAGTAGTAGCATTGTAGTTCATTACATTCATACGTTTCGTTCATACTTCGTAGTTCGATGTATCTTCGCTAGATGGCGCCGTTGTACATTTTACTTTTTTGAGTTTATAATGTAGAAGCCGCCACATACACTAATGGAAAAAATTAAGGGATCAAAAAAAAATTCCATATTTTTGGGCAGTTTTCAACAGGTCGTAACTTCGAGAGAAATGGTCGTACAGGAACTAAAAAAAAGAAAACTGTAGCTTTAAGTGTCTAGTTTTTGGATTCGAACTTCAAAATTTTATAGCCTCCGTGGTTTTTGAGTAATTGTAGAAAAAACAACAACAAAAAAATTTTCAAAATATTTTTAGTTTTTTTTTTTGGTCTACGGACGTAGAAAAATTTTTTTTAGCTTAACCACTATAAGGATCGGATACCTTGTTTATTTAGCTTTAATTTATTTTTTATGCACCCTAATACGACCACTTCTCGCCGAGATATCGGTTTTCAAATGGAAAAGGATCTTTTTGTTTTTGATTATCGATATCTCGGCAAACAATGATCACACAGAAATTTAAACGTGGGTTTCAAGAACTTGAATAAATTTTCCTTAACGACTGGCCATTGTTTTTCCGACAAAAATTTTTTTCTCTTTGTCACATGAATTTGAAAATGCAACAAAAAAAGGGCTTTTGGTGGTTTTTTGGAAAATCAAGCGCTGGATCGAAAATATTGAGGAAAGCACTAATGTTAAGTATGCCTTTTACAGTTCAATATATCCACAAAAACCCTACAAAAAACCAAATTAATCCAGCCCGCCGTTTTTCTGTTTCACTCGATCGAATTTTTAAAAAATTAAAAGGTCACGTTTTTTGCTCTAAAAAGCTCATAATTTTTAAAAATTAGAAAAAAAATTGTTTTTTCGAGTTTTCCCCACATTTTTGATCCAGAAAGTGCTTAAAAAAAAAAATTCAAAATAAAAATTTTTCGAAATTTTTCTTTTGAAAAGTCTAATAAAATAATTCCTTTCGCCGGCATTAGCGTTATCCAAAACGTACCATGTGGAGTTCGCGTGGTCGGATTTACGCTTCCGTGTGTGTGTGTGAGAGTGTGTGAGAGTGTGTGTGAGTGTGTGTGAGTGTGTGTGAGTGTGTGTGAGTGTGTGTGAGTGTGTGTGAGTGTGTATGAGTGTGCGTGTGTGTGCGTGTGTGTGCTGCATGCAACTGCATTTAAATTAACCTTCGTCAATAAGAGTCACTAACCGAGCAATTTCCATCTCCGATAAATGTCGTCTAACCATGATTGGAAATCAAAAAAGTAAGAAATTTCCAAATTTCACCAAAAAAATGGAAAAAAAATTCTTTTAGCGCAATGGGATTAGTTTTGGAAAAAACTGTTGAGTTAAGAGATCTGTTAAGGATTCACGAAAAGGAAAAAAAAAACAATAACCGAAAAGCGTATGAAAAAGATCGAAATTCGATTGGGGTATTAACTTTTTTTAATTTAATTAAAAGGAGATCAGAAGAATCAAGGAATGCAGCGGTGGAAACGCGATAAAAATGATTAGGCGATGGTTTTTTGAATTTCCTTAACTTGTTGAGAAAAAAAATTTTTTTTTTTAATTTAAACACTTTCTGGAACAAAAGTGTGGGTAAAGCTCGGAAAAACAATTTTTTTTCTAATTTTAAAAATTGTGAGTTTCTTAGAGCAAAAAACGTGATCCTTTAATTTTTCAAAAATTCGATCGAGTGAAACAAAAAAACGGCTAGCTGGATTAATTTGGTTCTTTGTAGGGTTTTTGTGGATATATTGAACTGTAAAAGGCACACTTAACATTAGTGCTTTTTTCAATATTTTTGATCCAGCGCTTGATTTTCCAAAAAACCACCAAAAGCCCTTTTTTTGTTGCATTTTCAAATTCATGTGACAAAAAGAAAAATTTTTTTTTCGGAAAAGCAATGATCAGTCGTTAAGGAAAATTTAATCAAATTTTTGAAACCCACCTTTAAATTTCTGTGCGATCATTGTTTGCTGAGATATCGATAATCAACGACAAAAGAATCCTTTTCCATTTGAAAACCGATATCTCGGCGAAAAGTGGGCGTATCAGGGTGTATAAAAAGTAAATTAAAGCTAAATAAACAAGGTATCCGATCCTTATAGTAGTTAAGCTAAAAAAAATTTTTCTACGTCCGTAGACCAAAAAAAAAACTAAAAAAATTTTGAAAATTTTTTTGTTGTTGGTTTTTCTCCGATCACTCAAAAACCGCGGAGGTTATAAAATTTTGAAGTTCGAATCCAAAAACTAGACACTTGGAGCTACAATTTTCTTTTTTTTAATTCCTGTACGACCATTTCTCTCGAAGTTATGGCCTGTTGAAAACTGCCCAAAAATTAGGAATTTTTTTTTGATCCCTTTTTTTTTCCATAAGTGTACATACCTAAATTCTATTCATAATCAACAAATAACGATAATGTTAATATACAATTTCATTTACTTATTTTATTTTAGATTTCACGATAGTGATCGACTAAATGGGGCCCCAATATAATGTTGATTCGGTAACTTCAACGATTGATTTTATTTTTATTTGAATAAGCAAAGTATCAGCATTCGAAAAAAGTGGAGTTTCTTATCTTCATATTACAAAGTAAACAATAAGCAAGAAGTAAAAAAAATGTTGCAGGTAAGTTTGGAAACTATTTCGTATACAAATTAAGTTCTATAAGTAGAATAAATTATTAATTTTGTTTTTGACTGATTATTTCCTGAATTACAAAATACTTTATTACTCTTTTATTTATTGTTTTTATTTTTTTCTGAGGTTTTCAAATAAGTTTCATTCATTTGATAACACTCTGGTAATAAATAAGCTGGTAATTTTTTAAAGCACAAAACTTAACAACTTTTCGTCATCACCGTTATCATCAACAGACCTTAATAGTCCACTGCTGGACATAGGCTTCTCCTTACCAAGAAAGTTTTAGCGTACCATAACACGTGGGACAGACTAGTTGGTATTGTGTTTGTTTCAAGTTTTCCAGTACCACAGGTTCGCTTGAACAGTACTACTTACAGTTAATTGATGTTTCGTCATTTAACAAATAGGCAATGTTTTTCTTGAGAATTGACAGCACCTGTTACATACCTTTCTTTAATAGTTTTGTCATACTGACTAAAGTTTTCTTTACAACCAAGATTTCAATAAAGTTTGGCAGACAATATATCCGTTCAAGAAGTTTTACTTAATGCTTTGAAGTTACGCCTTTGATACACAGATGGCAGTATTATTCAAGTAGTTAAGAACCTACAAATCTATCAACGGATTTAGTATTAGATTATAAAATAAATGAATCTTAAAGCATGTTGGTTCATTATCACTGAAGGCGAAGGAACAAGATGACGCGATTGGTATTCATTTGTTTGTGTATCATCGTGACCACGACGTACAGTGCAGGTAAATAATTATCTTTCTTCTGTTTATTATGAATTTTCTATAAATTTTTACAGTTGTGATGACTTACAAACGTGTAAATTAATATTTTATGTAAAGGTTTACTCAATGTTTACGTGAGAAAATTATTTTGAAGATAAGTTGATCTATAGATATTTATCCATCAGCAAATACGATCTTGCAAATAGTGTTATTTGTACTTGTATATAAATACTTATTATACATGTGGAGATGGGTTTACAATACGGAGTAATGCCACACCTCTTTATCCAATGGGAAACGTAAAAGGACAACAGCGATGCATAGAGAAAAAAAACTTTAAAGAAACTCTATACCAACCTGGCTAACCAACATTGTATAATAGTCCAAAATGTACTTTCCAAGGAGAGGTGAATGTCCAACAGTGGACTATTAAACACTACGTGAAACATTATTATTCGACAAAGAGTTCTTAGTTAACACATCAATGCCAATCTTTTTGAAACTTGTTATATATGTAAAGATATACTCTTTAAACTAATTTACATCGTATTGTACACATAAAATACTTCACAGTCTCAAAATCAATGTATTTAAACAATCTATTATGACCTTTGATCAAATATGATCCAAAGATCGAATAACTAGAAATAGTAGTGTACTCTAGACCCTTATAGCGATTATATTATTATTTGCCGACACAAAAATCTTACACATGAATGAATACGTATCTCTGCGTTTCACACGTGACTGATTTAGCACTTCTACTCGTATATTTTTGTGATCAAAACATACATCCGTGTTAGACGTTACCTGACCTTACATTACGTTTTTCCTTGTTCAAGCATTATCGAAGTAATTTTTTTAAATCAAACCTAATAAGGTTTTCTTCAATAATTTTATACTATTCAATTTTAAAAATGTTAAATCTAGTAAAAAGAGTTCAAATTGTGTTGTCTTTAAAATGTAAGTTAAGTATTGTATTTTCCTGGTTTTTTCCTTCAAATTCATTTTCTTCTTTATACATGAACTGCAACTCAGAATGTGTTGAATTATAAATATCAGGATCTTCTCCTGTAAGTGGCACATTGCCTTCAGACTAACAGTGGCCGTAAACCAAAGATCTTTGGTTTACAGTAAAAAATACTAGTACTGTATTTTCAGAACAATTAACATGCGGCCCCAACGAGGACCTAGTGGAGTGTCCGGCCAAATATGAATCAGACTATTGCCCAAAGCATGAAGGAGAAGATAAAAGGTGTGAGCAACCAAAAGTATGTGGCAAACCGGAGTGTAAATGTGGTTTCAACTTCCGGAGAGCTGAAAATGGAACTTGTATATCAACTCGCAATTGTCGTAAGTTTTACAGCGTACTGAAATACGATATATTACATTAATCTCTTTAATGTGATATTAATAGAGTTCATTTTATTAGACCAAAAACCTAATCTTGTGTTTTTGTTACTGAGTAACTAACTATATTTCTGTAAGAACACGGAATGGTTTGATTTGTTTTGTAAATTTATATTTCATAATATTATTTATTGACGTACATAATCAAAATAATTAGTCAAGCGTATGTCGGGATGAGTGTAGCGGTAGATGAATTGAACTAAGTTTTGCGTTTTGTGACTGTGTTGTGTTTTAGAATAAATGGCTGCAACTCTGAATAGTGATACTTTTGTGTTGTCCCAGGGTATAACCTTGGTGCGCTGGGTTTACGGGTGGCCCTAAATAAGACGGAGGCCCTTTTATTTCATTGACCCCGTCGTGGTCCGCCACCCGGCGCCTCTATCGTAGTCAATTCGGTCCTCGTACCGGTTCAGGCCCAGATGAAGTATCTGGGCCTGATCCTCGACGGCAGGTGGCTCTCCGACGAGCACTTCCGACAGCTTTCTCCAAAGCTGGTCGGCGCTGCTTCTGCCCTTGGGCGACTTTTGCCGAATTTGGGTGGAGCTAGCGTCGCGACAAGACGGCTATACACGGGGATTGTCCGGTCAATGGCGCTGTATGGTGCACCGGTGTGGGCGGCGGCTCTGACCGCCCAGAATAGGGCTCGCCTCTGGCGCCCTCAGAGGATATTGGCGGTTAGAGCCATACGCGGTTACCGCACCGTATCGACGGAGGCGGCGTGCGCCTTAGCCGGTACTCCCCCGTGGGATTTGGAGGCGGAAGTGCTCGCCGAAGTTTATCGGCGAACGGCAGACTTCCGGGTGGGTAGCGGCATTCGGCCCCCACCCGAAGAGATACGCGAGTGGCGAGAGGCCGCTCGTCGAGCCACGATGGCTCGTTGGTCGTCCCGGCTGGAGGCTCCACGTGCTGGCTTTGCCGCCGTGGAGGCTCTCCAGCCGGTCATCGCCGAATGGGCGGGGCGGCAGCACGGGACCCTTTCCTTCCGACTGACGCAGATTCTTTCCGGGCATGGTTGCTTCGGGAAGTATCTGCACTCGGTCGCCAGGAGGGAATTGAGTCCCGCCTGTCACCACTGCGACTGCAGTGAGGACTAGGCTCAGCACACGCTGGCGGTTTGTTCCGCCTGGGCGGCGCAGCGTGGGGTCCTCACTGCAGTTATTGGAGAAGATCTCTCGCTACCGGCCGTCATACGCTCCATGGTCGGTAGCGACAGTTGTTTTACCGCGGTCGCAACCTTCTGCGAAGACGTAATTTCGCGGAAGGAGGTGGCGGAGAAGGCCCGGGAGGACAACCTCCACTCGGACCCAATTCGCCGCCGGCGAACCGGGCGGCGGAGGCGCGCGTACCAGCGCCTCATGCCGCCTTGAGTGTGGCCGCGGGTGGACGGGACGGGTTTTCCCCTCCATCCGCTATAATGGCCCGGCCGCGAAGAGGCGACGTCCGCGTGTGCCGTACGTCGCCTAAAAGGAGAGTTTATCCGCAGATGGTGTCCGCGGTAGCGGGCAGGCGCTAGGAGGGATCTGGATGTCGTAATAACAGCTGTTCCCGGATCCCTCCTATGTCAGGCGCAGAGTGGCACACCGTGTGGTTTTAGTCGGTCCGATTCCGACACACCACCCCGCCGTAAACCCCGGTGGGGTGACGGCCCGAGGGGGTTTCCACACGTTAAAAAAAAAAAAAAAAAAAAAAAAAAGGGTATAACCTTGGTATTATTGTATCCCTATATATAATCTTGTATTGGTGTAATTGGGTCCGTTTCCGGTTGTGGAAGTGTCAACAGGTCTGTGCTATTCGACGCCAATAAATCTCTGAATAAAAATAGTTACACGAACACTTTGGAAACTGCAGTGCTACAAACAACAGCGAAACAACACTGGAAGACAAAGAAGAATTAATCCTGGGATACTCTAAGATCAAACCATCAAAACTGAAGCTCAATAGTACATTCACAATAATTGAGTAGACATTACGTTAACTATCAGCTGGCGAGGTTGACATTGACAACGTGAGTGCTGCCATTGTTAATAAATATTTTCTACCAACTCAAATTTACGTTCCGTTTTACACATTCCATTTGACAACATGGATGAACAATTTCAATTATTGTTCGATAAAATGAGGATGGAAATGCAAAAACAGACAAAAGAACTGAAAGAATCTCTTACTAAGAATATTATGGATCGAATGGAGGAAAAACTAACTCCTATGATAGAAGAAAATGAAAAATGAAACAAAAAATTTGTAACCTGGGGAACGAGATTGAATATTTAAAAAAAGAAAAGAGAACTAACAACATAGTTATTTATGGATTAGAAGAGAGCGAAAAAACAACATTTGAGCTGATACACATCGTTAAGGAGACCTTCAAAAGAGATTTAAATCTATTGGTGGAAGAAAATGAAATGAACAGAGTGTTCCGCCTAGAAAAAAATAGAGTTGAAAACAAACCTAGACCTGTGCTACTGTCTATTATAAACGGGTGGAAAAAAGACCAAATTATGCAGAATAAAAAGAATATAAAGGGAATTTATATATCGGAAGACTATTCAAAGGAAGTTATTGAAAAGAGAAAAGCTTTGATACCACAGCTACTAGAGGAGAAAAAAAAGGGAAATGCTGCTTTTTTGAAATATGATAAACTAGTAGTCAAGGGACTCAACACCGACAAGAGGAAAAGAGAGCTATCTATTTCACCACGGTCGACGCCAACCACTAATCCTAAAAAACAACAAACCATGAATTCTATCAAAATGACCAAGAATAACGTCTTCGATTTAATGAGAACCCGATCAAACTCTCTCACTGAAACCCTCACACATAAAAAACAATAGCAATCAACAACCGACAAACGGATTAACCAACCAATTTACGAAAACCAAACAAAAGAAATAACAGAATCTCCCCCAAGCCGACTGGTCCTCGTGGGGGATGAAGACCACAACCCTCCAACAAAAGAGGAAAACAAAAAGTGCGAAAATAAAAACAAACACAGACAATCAAAAATTTACGTTGCAGCCCTCAATGTACTTACACTTAAAAACGATGAAAACTAGGTAAAAGAAAAAGAGGTAGACAGCAAAAAAGATGAGATGACGATATCAGACATGTTGCGGGCATAACATAGAGTAGAGTGGCCAGAGAGAGGCCAGAATGGAGCACGTTGGAGGAGGCCTTTGCCAACTGGCAAACGGACCTACAAAAACTAAAGAAGCACGAAATATGTGAATAAGTTTAATTAAATAATATAAATAACAGTGTAGTAGTGTAAGGAAACAGAATTGTAAAACTAATATCCGAATAAAAGGCTTTATTATTTTTTTATATATATGTCGGGATACTACGTGATCTATACAAATAAGAAGTATACTTTATAACCTACATTTTATAAGGTGGGCAAACTTGATTGATTATTCGACTTAAATGCTTCTATTATTTGTAATTCTATGATTAAATATCAATGTTTTATTTTTGCAAAATCTGATACAATTTACCTTGCGCATACTTCACTTTTGTTTTCATCACCTTGTACGTACTTTTTCTAGTACTACTTTCCGATATATGGATACGGTGACACTTTAATATTTAATTGTTAGAACGAAACTATAAAAAATAGGTAACTTGTCTTTGCCACGATTACTTCAGAAGCAGTTGACCCTCAATATAACTACAGCCATTGAGAACTCAGTACCATCACGGCAAAATTCTTTCAAAATTATTTAAGTATGTTATGGGAAGTTCAGAATGTATTTCAAAATTGTGTAATAATACAAATTTAATTTTCTTTTCTCTTTTTCAGCGCCATTTTCTTGCACTGCCCCCAACACAGAGTACGTGAATTGTCCTTCATACTGTCCGACCGATGATTGCTCACAAGCTACTCCTGATGGCAGATGTCCTTTGTTTGATTTGTTAAGATTCGTAGTTGAATGCTTACCTCAGTGCAGATGCATTAAAGGCTACTGGAAAAATAAGGGGATATGTGTACCTTACAACGAATGCCGTAAGTGTTGAAATCGATTTCCTTTTTTCCTTTCATAAGTAAACGATTTGTACGATCGACCGGTTACCCTTTCGATCTACACGAAAATTATTTGTAAATAACAAATAATAAAGATACCTTAAAGCCAAATAAATGTAGCCTATCTAACTAATATTGTAAATGCGAAAGTTTATGAGGGTGGATGTTTGAACGTCTATTATTCTTTCGATGAAACTTAACAGTAATATAGTTTATACATCAGAATGACACATACGTTACAATTTATCACAAAAACCAACATACACGCAAGCGGAACCGCTGGCGAGAACTAATTAGAGTTTTAAGGGGCTATCCTAATTCAATAAGCCAGTGAAAATATACAGACATTATTATTTCTACTTTAGTTATATGAGAGGAGCCTTTACCACTCACAGCATATACCATACGGATTATCTGACCGTGAGGTCTTGCTAGTGCTTACAAACACTAGTGAATAGCACTCACCAGAAATACGAAATGGAAATTTCTATTTAACCATATTAAATTGCGGTTGCCTTCAAACTTTCCTAGTAACATATAAATGTGTTTTCACGAAGGGAGAACTATACGAGCCCCACGTGGGCCGGTTCAACCAGTACTTTTTTTTTCTATATCAAGAACCTGCCAAAGTGACTCTACTCTACTTGATGGAAAACTTGACTGGAATACAAGAATTGTAGTCATCATACTCATTGAAATGCAGACAATACACGCCCGCTTGAGGACGTAAAACATGTGACAGTCACTATGGTAGTGTAAGGTTTACACACTTACCACGGTAACTGTCACCCCTGCATCAATGGGCCTCCGGTCTCGTACTCACTAACGAAACAGGACAGCACGGATGCTTTAGGTTGACCTTCTGTGAGAGAGTAGTACTGCCCCTTACGGGACCCTCTCATATCGGCTGCCGCAGGTGATCACTGAGGAAAAATGCTTCGGAGATCACCTGTGTCTGATCCGAAAGGAGCCAACGCCTGCGTGGCACCACTGCGATGGCCGGACCATGGACACGGCGCTTCACATGCTGGTAGAATGCCCAGCGGTTACAGAGCTGAGGCGTAACCTTATGGCGTTCATCGGAGTGGAAACTCTCTCGCTCGGTAGCATGATCGCGGCCATGTTGCCGAGCGAGAGCGCGTGTAACTCTGCCATCTCCTTTTGCAAACAAGTTATGCTTGCAAAGGAAATGTCGGAGCAGGACCGGGAGAAGTTTAGGACTCTCCCGTTCCGCCAGGCCCGGGAATGGGTCCGGTATCACAAACGGCTCGGGCACTGTCCTCTATAAGCGCAAGTCTAGGGGTGACAGGTGAGGCTATCCGCCACCCTAGCAAAAGCAGGACAGGATGGTAGCGAAACGTGCTACGGAGCACAAGTTCTTTTGGGGTAGAAAAGGGGTCACCTGCAAACCGTAGGTAGATAGTCCGAGGTACGACCGGGATTTCCTTTCTAGGGTACACGTGGTTCCCCGGCTACTGGTACCTGAGATGGCGTGTGGTTTTCGGTCGGTTCGAGTCCAACATAACCACCAGTAGACTCACTAGGGAGGACTAGGACCCCGGAGGGATTGCCGCACAGAACAAAAAGAAAAAGGGTAGTACTGCCCCGGTCGAGTCGGCCTGTTCGTGCTAAAGTCAGCGTAGCTACCCACAAATATAAATCTCCATTACCTACAAATATATATATAAATTCTACGACTTCCCAAAACGTGATGATAGTGATGATGCAAAACACAAATACTGAGCAAGAAAAATGTGTAAATACTTGTATATGACAATAGCGTGTAGAGCTGAGGATCCTCATTCCAAAATCTATACTAATATTATAAATACACTCTATCACCAAAAGAAACGAAACATAAATAAAAAATGTACCAAAAATGGGCAAAAAATTTTTTTTTTTGAGTGCTTTCATTGCGTACGCTGCGTAAATACTTAAAGTTTTGCAACAATGATGTATGAAAGAATAAGGAGTATGAAACAAAATTATGCTAGCTATGGTGGTATTTGAAGGGCAGAGCACTCGATAGCCTAGGGTCCCTGAACGTCGGCATTAATTTACCATCAGATTCTCCATTTGCTCGTTTATCATCTTCTAAATGATAATTAATTTTTCGTATTAAAATTTAAAAAACAATTTGTTTCTTTTTGTTTTAGCACCAGTGAAAAGTCATGTTCACTAAAAGAGGTCGTAAATCAAAAGAATGTTTTGCAACCTTCATTGTTCTTTTCTACGTCTGCAATTACATGACAATAAAAATATAATTATTTTGGATGTTTATTTCATTTTTAAACACTAGTCAGCTGGTGCCTTTGAATTTTCTTTCAAACTCAGCTGGTGGATTTTTACTTTTAGCTCATAGAACTATAATGCAACAATATATCAATATAACAATATATCAATAGCTGGTTTAACAAAATCGTACATGCTTTGGCAAGCTATATAAAGACAAAACAAAATGTAGCAGGTGGTGAGGTTTGCCAAATAGAGTATAAAACTATCTAGGCAGAAAAAAGATAGATCAAACCGAAAATGTCATAGACTGGAATGTTAGACACAAGTTCAAATTCAAATAATTGTTAATAATTTATCAATTACTATTATTTTTTTATTATATCTCCCACAGAAATAATAATTTATTTGAATTAAAGTTCCTGCGTGTCCCTGAGAGTTGTTTGTTTCTGTAGACGTTATGTCACAAAATTCTATGTCTACGCATTTCTTGATTGTAAATTTATCATTTAATGGTTATTAAATATTCTGTAATGGAAATTAATGGTATAAGAAAGAAACACAATCTAGTAAATGCCGAATGGGTTTTTGTATTTCACACAAAAGTCTAGGAACTGACCACGATCATTGAAGTATTATTTTCCACCTCATTCTGATCATTCTGATCTGACCTCTTTATTTATTTATTTATTTATTTTTTAAATCGTCTGCTTAAATCTGTGGACGCAACAGACGGCAGACAACAATAAAACTGACGTCCTCTTAGCGGTAGTCCTCGTTTCTTATGAGAAGCTATAAACTCAACTGAATTGTGTTAAATAGACATAAGTGTGGTTGTAGTAGTCTTCGACGAAAGACGCTGATATTTACCTTAAAAATCGTCGCTCCAGCACTTAGATAAATTAAATTTTACCACAATAGTGAGAATACACCTGAATTCTAATCAACAAATAATGATAGTGTGAATGTACTCTTTCATTTACCTATTTTATTGTTGATTTCTCGAAAGTGATCGATTAAATGAGGCCCCAATGCATTGTTAATTCGTTGAACTTGAATTATCGATTTCATTTTAGTTGAATAGCAAGAGTTGTAAAGCGAAAAAGAAGTTGAATTCCCTATTCCCATGTTACAAGGTAAGTAATAAATAAATAATATACACGAGATATACATAATTAGTGTAGGTATAAGTTTGGCAACAATTTTATGTACAAATTAAAATCTATAAGTGGGATAAAGTACTGATTTATTAACTCTTTTCTTTTAGTGATTATTTCCTAAATTACACAATACGCGATTACTTTTTAATTTTAATTATTTTTTTGTTTAAGGTTTTTAAATTAGTTTTATTTTTTTGATATCACTTTGGCAATAAATAAGCTGGAAACTTATTTTAAAGCACAAAACTTAACAATACTTCGTCATCACGATCATCATCAAAAGTACCTGTTCAAGAGGTTTTATTCAATGCATTGAAGTTACGCCTTTGATACACAGATGGCAGTATTATCCAAGTAGTTAAAAACCTACAAATCTATCAACGGACTTGGTATTAGATTATAAAATAGACGAATCTTAAAGCCTCTTAGTTCATTATCACTGAAGGCGAAGAGGCAAGATGACGCGATTGGTATTCATTTGTTTGTGTATCATCGTGACTACGACATACAGTGCAGGTAAATAATTATAATATCTTCTTCTGTTTATTGTGAATTCTCTATCAGTTGATTGAGTTATAATGACTCATAAATTTGTAAATTAATATTTTATGTAAAGATTTACTAAGCCTTTACATGAGAAAATTATTTTGAAGTTAAGTTGATGTATAAATATTTATCCATCAGCAAATACGATCTTGAAAATAGTGCTGTCATTAGCAAAATCCACGCGTATATACATGTTTTGTGGTAATAAAAGTATATTTAGGTGATAATTACTTATTGTCCGTGTGGAGATGGGTTTACAATACGGAGTAATGCCACACCTGTTTATACCATGGGAATCGTAAAAGAACAATAGTAGTGCATAGAGAAAGATAACTTTAAACAAGCATTATAGTAATCCTACTGACCAACGCTGTTTAGTAGTCCAAAACACACTTTCTAAGAAGAGGCCTATGTCCATACAGACTATTAAAGGCTGTATGTAAAACATTATTATTCGTCAAAGAGTTCTTATTTAACGCAACAGTACCAATATTTATGAAACTTGTTATATCTGTGAATATAAACTCTTTAAGCTAATTTATATTGTATTGTACATATGTAATACTTTGCAGTCTCAAAATCAATGTACATTTTTAAACAATCTATTAGGACCGTTGATCAAATATGATCTAAAGATCGAACAACCAGAACTAGGAGTGTATTCTACACCATTATAGCGTAAATATTATAATTTGCCGACATACACAACACAAAAATGTTACACATGAATGAATACGTATCTCTCCGTTTCACACGTGACCGATTTAGTACTTCTACTCGTATGTTTTTGTGATCAAAACATACATTCGTGTTAGACGTTACCTGACCTTACATTACGTTTTTCCTTGTTCAAACATTATGGAAGTAAATTGTTTAAATCAAACCTAATAAGGTTTTCTTCAATAATTTTTTACTATTCAAATTTAAAAACGTTAAATCTAGTAACAAGAGTTCAAATTGTTTTGTCTTAAAAATGTAAATTAAGTAGAGTTTATCATAAATTTCATTTTCTTTCGGATTCATTTTCTTCTTTATAGTACATGTACTGCCTCTCAGAACATGTTGAATTACAAACATAACCACCAGGATCTTATCCTGTAAGTGGCACACTTCCTTCAAACTAATAGTGGCCATAAACCAAAGACCATAAACGCTGGTAAAACTGTAAAAAAACGTTTAGTTTACGACTTGGAATATACATATCATACTTAACTGCGTACACAAAATTAAGAATGGTTAGGCACATTTACTATTTCCTTGCCTTATCTATCTCATTATTACCATTTTTATGTTTTCCCGCTCGAATTGGACGTACTGCGTAACTGCTCTAACTATAAGTAGTAAACCAAGAAAAACCTCTACTATATAGAGACTTCGAAATATTACTAGTATTTACCAAGGCTCAAGAAAAATATTCACAACATAACGAAAACTGAAAATAACGAACAATGTGCTACGAAAATTGTTTCTTACTCTTCGATACTCTAATTATTTTGTATTTTAGAATAAAGAGATTAACTGAATTGATATCTTTTTTTACTCGTTTAGATATAAGTGAATAGGTTCCAGAAAAAAAAAATGCTTTCTGCTTTCTTTATGTTTTACAGGATAAAAAGAGTTCCATTCGTACGTATGTATGTAAGACGAAGAATTTTTCTTGCATATTTATATATCTAACATACAATCGTTTTGTTTCATTAATAACTATTCAATAATAAAAAAGACAGAAAATATCCTGTTTTAAGTATACTGTAATCATTTACTATTATGATGAGTAGGCATTAACTCCGTGTGGTGACGGTTTACGAATACAGCGTCTAACCGCCCCTATTCTTCTCATGTATATCGTAAAAGGCGACTAAGGAAACAAAATATGAAAGACAACATTGATGCAAAGAGAAAAAAAATTGAAACAAATCCTATACCAATTTAGTGGACTGTTAGAGGCTGTGAATAATGGTAACGGTATATTAATTTGGCATTATCAGGCAACATTGTAATTTTAATACTACTATTAACTCTTTAGAACTAACTTGCGGCCACTACGAAATACCCGTCGAATGTCCAGCAAACTGTCCATCTGACTTCTGTCCGGAATACCCCAGACAGGATCGACCCTGTCCGAAACCAGAAGTGTGTGAAGAACCTACATGCAAATGCCGCTTTAACACAAGAAGAACATCAAAGACTAGAATTTGTATACCTACTCAGCAGTGCCGTAAGTTGAACACAATCACATGAATTCTCATAGTGGATTTTTTTAAGGGTGTTCAAAAAGTTTCTTTAGATATTGTAACGTAGACATAGGAACCAAATTTAAAAATAGGTAGGAGCCATTTCAAAAGCTTTTAGCGTAGAGTTTATTTTATTCTTCTTTTTCGGTTTCCTAATTAAGTACGTACGTTTTGGTCCCTCTTGTAGTTGCTTTGAGGCGCACGTATACGTGTTCCTTTTGTTAAAGTATTATTTGAAACATAATAAATAAAATAACTATAGCGATTTATAATTTCTATAACATTTGGAAGCTGTGTCGTATTAGACATAGTTTTACCTTATTACGGGTATCTTTTCCGATGAAGATCTAGTACTAGATACGAATTGGAAATTATTAGACTCTTCAGGTAAATACCCGTTGCAATAACATCACTTGATAATAACTTAAACATAAGTAGATAATATTTGAATATGATTCTGATAATAAAAATGCTGTAGATACATTGCTCAAGGTCAAGCTAACCGCAATGACGTTCCCAGAATCATATTCAAAGATTAGTTACGTATTTTTTTGGTATTTGGTAAAGGTTTATTACGTACCACATAAATTGGTACATTAGTGAATTACATATACATTAGTGAATTAAACTTAAACAGGCATGGTCTGTTAATGGGCTTATCGTACTGTGGAAAGTCAAGTGTTCCTAGGGCTGGACTCTAGTTTTTTACAGCAGTTCCCACATCATTTTAAACTTTAACTTACTGTACATCTTAAGCATATAAACAACAATATTTAAAATATTCCACTCCTCAGTGCCGCAACAGTATGCGTTGATACAGTTCAATAGCTTTGGAGTGTCAACGTTAGAGCGCATCGTTCCACTTATTCCTTTAAAAATCTTTTATTTTCAGCTCCCTTTTTATGCCGTGCCCCCAACACAGAGTACGTGCCGTGCCCAGCGTATTGCCCTTCTGAGAACTGTGCCGACGCAACTCCTGATGGAGGTTGTCCTCAATTAGGTGACTCGATCTTGGATATCGAATGTATCCCTAAATGTAGGTGCAAGCGAGGCTACTGGAAACATAATGGCAACTGTGTACCTGATAGTGAATGCCGTAAGTATTATTTTCGACTTGCATTTCTCTGCAAATATGCGATTTATTAAACCGTGCATCGTTACAACCGTAAAACCATAGTCGATAATAAATAGATCAAAGACAAATAAATAAAACGTGGCTATAAATCGTAAGCCTCACTGTGAGTTATGAGTTGCTAACAAAATAAACAACCTGCTTGAAAAACTTATAATAACAAAAAAACACATTTTCAAAGTAAAATATTGACTTAAGTGTTGACATACCGATATTGAACATGCTGATAGACCCCTTTCAGTTACTTCTGTATATCAATCGAATAAAAACAGTATGTTGAAACAACAAAATGTCTATAATCATAGAGTACCTATGTATATACATGTATAATGTTTGAACTGCCTTATAATGGCCTTATTAATGTTTATATATTTGACGTCAATTTTCCTTTCAGCCCAAAATAAGCAGTAAGCGCCACGAAATTGAAAACCAACCGTCCTGAATAAAAATACTAGTCTGGAAAATATGAACATACATCGTCATTAAAATCAACAGCGTTTAAAGACCGCTGCTGGTCATACACCTGTCCTTAGCAGAGAGATTTGGTATAGGATTTGTTTCAAGTATTTCTTCTCCTTGTAGCGATGTTGTTTTGCGTAGTGCTCATTACAGTGTTTTTTCGTATTCTTAGCCCGTGACCCGGATTCATACAATGTTGATTTTATCATTGTTTCTTTGGTTAATAATGGAAATAAATAAGCAATGATTTAATAAAATTTGTATTACTATTAATTTTTATACCTGTCCATTTGTCGCAACTATATTATTTATTCTGAATTTAAAAATAGGCTAAAAAATGAAGCTTTCAAATACACATTTTTCATAAAATTAAATTTTAAACATAGAATAACTGATGACTTACACTTGCCTACCAATGGTGTGTGTAGTTTCTTTACATAGTAACAAATTTTTCTTTATTCAGCCATCTGTAAAAATATAAAGGACTTAGTAGTATTACGACATCGCCTTATTGCAGTTATAACTTTATCCACAGATGGCGTTGTTTTAAAAATAATTACTAAAGTAGAAGTAGTTTATATATGTTATTTTAATATCTATATAATAGCATCTGCTCCGTGATCTAGACTATAATAGTGAAGAATAATAACGTGCTAGGTTCATTGCAGCTAAAGACACGTAAAAAGAATGAGGCACGCTTTGTCTATTGTTTTGTTCCTCATCACCACGGTGATCCGAGCTACTGGTGAGTGTTTTTCCTCTTTTTATTTCTCATAATGAATTAAATTTGTTCATTATTAAAACAGTCTCAAATACAATTTCTAGAGATACAGCTCAATAGTTAACTAAGTCACTAAAGTATGTTTAAAGTTGTAATAGATATCCCTAAGTTCAAAATTTCGGTGATAATTTTATGCAAGAATACTCTAATAAATTATTAATTAATTTTAAATTGTAACACCAGTGTCATGCTTAATTAAATTATTAAATTTTCTGCATTTAGTTTATCAGTATTTTCAGGTGTTCAAACAACATTAGTAGTTGTGCATTTACTGTTTTTAGAGGACGATCAAGAAATTGATAGTAAATACTTAGTAGAGTAACATTTACATCAGCATCATTGGTTGCAATTGAATAAAAAGACAAACTTGTGAATTTGCTCGGGTTAATATGACATTCAGACGTAACTCAGTAACAGATATTCATTCTATCAATAATTGTAATAGTTATGAGATGCATCGTTTTTTACGTGCTTCTTTTGACAATATCCCATTCGTTCACCTAATGTAGGCAATATTCTTAAATATTTTGGTCACGATTGTGTAATATAGTTACTATTAATTCTGTATTAATTTCATAAGTTAGTTTAGATTTTTATGAAGCCTTTGGTTTACAGCATGGCTGAAAAATACTAGTACTGTATATATTTTCAGAACAATTAACATGTGGTCCCAACGAGAACCTAGTGGAGTGTCCGGCTAAATGTGAATCAGACTATTGCCCAAAACACGAAGGAGAAGACAGAAGGTGTGGGCAACCAAAAGTGTGTGGCAAGCCGGAGTGTAAATGTGGCTTCAACTTACGGAGAGCTGAAAATGGAACTTGTATATCAACTCGCAATTGTCGTAAGTTTTACAGCGTTCTGAAGTACGATATAATATTACATTAATGTCTTTAATGTTATATTAATAGAGCTCATTTTATTAGATCTAAAGCTAATCTTGTGGTTTGATTACTGAGTAACTAATTATAATTCGATTATAGCATTAGTAAAGATTACACGAAATTTAAACGATATACTGTATATTTCACTAGTCTGTTATTAATATGAAAGTTACTAAATAGAGATAATGCGTGTTTAGAAGACTAGCCTCTTAAGGAAATATAATTTATTTTCACCACCTTGTCGATAC
The DNA here is from genome assembly GCA_949316085.1 of Hypercompe scribonia. Lineage (NCBI taxonomy): Eukaryota > Metazoa > Arthropoda > Insecta > Lepidoptera > Erebidae > Hypercompe > Hypercompe scribonia. Next base: position 6,543,694 of record OX438967.1, on the reverse strand, counting down.
TTTTCCCAGCACTACTTTTGGACACATGGACACGGCGCAACTTTAATATTTAATTGTTAGAACGGAACTATACATATACTTAATTATAAAATAGTTTACTTGTTTCTGCCACGATAACTATCCGTAAATGTAAATGACTGTAAATCACGATTCGAAACACTGGTAGTTAACGAAGATTACAACGTCAGTTGCGTAATAAAATAACTTCTGAAGCAGTTGACCCCCAATATAACCCCCAAATAATTTTTTCCCAAATTAATTAAGTTTGTTCTATGAAAGTCCAGATTGTGTCTGAAAATTATATCACAATGTAAATTTGGATTTTTTTCTCTTTTTCAGCACCATTTTCTTGTGCCGCCCCCAACACAGAGTACGTGAGTTGTCCTTCGTATTGTCCGACCGATGATTGCTCACAAGCTACTCCTGATGGCAGATGTCCTTTGTTCGGTTTTATCGGAATTGTTGTCGAATGCTTCCCTCAGTGCAGATGCATTAAAGGCTACTGGAAAAATAATGGGATATGTGTACCTTATAACGAATGCCGTAAGTGTTGAAATTGATTTTCTTTTTTTCTTTTATAAGTAAATGATTTGTAAGATCGACTGGTTACCATTTCGATCAACATGAAATTCATTTGTAAATAACAAATAAAAAGATATCTTAAAGCCCAATAAACCTAGCATATTCAATTAATATTATAAATGTGAAAGTTTATGAGGATGGACGTTTCGGTGTTTATTACTCTTTCGATGAAACTTAACAGTAATATAGTTTATATATCAGAGTGACACATACGTTATAATTTACTACAAAACCAACATACACATAGGCGGAACCACCGGTTAGAGCTGTTTGATATTTAATGGGCTATCCTAATTCTAAAACCCAGTGAAAATATACGGGTATTTCTATTTGTACTTTAGTTGTATGAGGTGAGCCTCGTGAGATTATCTGACCGTGAGGCCTTACTAGTACTTACAAACACCCGTGAATAGCACCTGTCCTTATTCAATTAGCCAGTGAAAGTATAGAGGTATTATTATTTCTACTTTAGTTATATGAGATAAGCCTTTACCACAGCATATACCATATGGATTATCTGACCATGAGGTCTTACTAGTGCTTACAAACACCAGTGAATAGTCATTCACCAGAACAACGAAATGGATATTTCCATTGAACCACATTAAATTTTGATTGCCTCCAAACTTTCCTAGTAAAGTAGAAATGTGTTTTCATGGAGGGAGAAGTATGTGAGCCCCATATGGGCCGGTGCAACCAGTACTTTTTTTTTATGTCAAGAACCTACCAAAGTGACTCTACTCTGCATGATAGATAGCTTGAATAGAATCCAAGAATTGTTGTCACCGTGCTCATTGCAAATGCAGACAAAGCAGTATGGTGACCCACACCATATGGGCCAAGTGAGATGCTTTTCAGACCACGCTTGGGGACATAAAGTGTATGACAGTCGTCGTGGCAGAGTAAGGCTCACACGCTTACCACGATAATTGTCACCCCATCTTGCATCTCAGCAATCTGAGTGAGGCTGATATTGATGATCCAAAACACAAACACAGAGTAAGAGAAAAATATGTGAATACTTGAATATGCCAATAGCGTTTAGAGCTAACGATCCCCATTCCAAAATCTATGCTAATATTATAAAACTAAAGAATTTATTTGTTTGGTTGAACGCGCTAATCTTAGAAACTACCGGTCCAATTCGAATTCTTTCATTGTTAGGATAGTACAGTTGTTGAAGAAGGCTATGAGATTAACAAAAATGTTCCAAAAATGGGAGAAAATTATTCCTTTTGCAAGCTTTTATTGCGTGCGCTGCGTAGTTAATTAAAGTTTCACAATATTGTTGTCTGAAAGAATAGGGAGTATGCATGTTTCTACTATTTATATATACCAAAATGAAATTTAATATCCAAAATATTATTAAACCAAAAATACAATTTAAAATTACTATAATTTTCGGGCCATTTTGACGCAGCCATTTTAGCATGCTTATTCTGTAAAGAGATAAAGATAATCAAAGATCAGAAAAAATTGTATTTATATCAATTTATTACATCAGAAATAATTATTATAAATATTGTGTTCTTCCTACGTGGTCTTCATGAGGTACATATGTATATTGCTTTATGCCTAAAGATGTACTGAACAAGTAATAAGTGGTGCAAGGCGATTAGAAGATATAGTGTATCGTGTTTATTATAAATTAACGTAAACAAGGACATCAAGAGAGTGATAAAAAGTAACAAAGTACTTATCATTTGTGCTTAGTAACCCACACGTACTTGTTACGTTTATAAACTTTGACGAAAATATAACTTAGCTTATGAAAATTTCATAAAAGTATTCTCAAATCAAATATATAAGTATTGCTCTACATACTAATTTTGGATGAAAAAATTTAACTGTTTCGAAAAAAAATAATCACCGGAAACCATACAGACCAATGTATTGACAGAAGACATCGATTGTAAATTGACGTCTCGTTTTGTTCTACCCACAGCATTGTATTTTCACAATTTGCAAAGGCATTTTAAAAAAGTCACTTTTTGATGATTTAGTATCACTATTAAATTATGATAAATTTCAAAAGTAACAGTATAAATATGTTTTTTTTAAATAAAGCGTACAAATAAAAATGTTTAGTTCATTCAGGTATCACGTGCTTATTCTCCATTCTTTCCGTTTACAAAAATGTAAAAAAAAGACCACTATATATCACGTTCACACACGGGCAATAGGAGACGCAAACGAGGTTGCGCGGGTCTGTTAGTATCATTATTAGTGGGGTGTATTTTTTCAAAATCATCCTTCGGAATCCAATTACTGTAGACATATAAAAGATACTCGTGATAAGACGCGCCATGCCACGCCAGTAGCGATCGTCATTGTTTCCTTTTAATTAAGCGAATGAACGTCAAAGAACGTTCACCTATATCTATCAAAATGTAAATGCGCGCGATGATAACAGGGTGTTTACATTATATGGCTCTTATTCCATCAATTGCATTTGTCTTTACTTTTATTATTCCTATGTTTATTTGTTTAATACAATTTTCTTTGATTGGTGAAACAAAGTTATGCTAGCTATGGTAGTATATAGACGGCAGAACGCTCAATGGTCAAGGAATCCGTAAACGTCGATTTTCACTTACTATCAGGTTCTCCATCAGCTTTTTCCGTTCGTTCCGTTTATCGTTTTCTATAAAATGAAATTTAAACTTTTCTCTAGCAAATTTTAAAAATAACTTGTTTATTTTTGTTTCAGCCCAAGTAAAAAAATCAAGTTCACCAAAAGTAGTCGTAAATTAAAGGAATGTCTTGCAACCTTCATCATTCTTCTTTACACCTGGAAATATATAACAATAAAGACATATTTATTTTGGAATTTTATTTCATTTTTTGCATTAGCAAGAAGGTGCCTTTACATTTTTTTAAACCTAGCTGGTGGATTTTTGTTGCTGACAGAAACTACCGAATCTGGAACTTAATGTAGAAGGCAAATTAACTCATCGGATTTTAACGCAACAATATATCAGTAACTGGTTTAAAGAAATCGTACATGATTTGGCAAGTTATAAATAGACAAAACAATTTACAGGAGGTGGTGAGGTTTGTTAAATAGGGTATAAAAGTATTTAGGCAGAAGGTAGATAGAAGCTAAAACCGAAAACGTCATAGTCTGCGATGCTAGACACAAGTTCAAGTTTTGTGAAGACCCGCGCTGATCATAAAAAAAACAGTACCGAGTTTAAAACAAATTTAAAAACTACAATACTTATTTATAACAATAGTAACTAATTATTTGCACCTGAACCTGTTAGAATATTATTATAACTAGATGACAGGGAAGTTACAAAGAAATTACATAATTCTGCCCTCTGAACCTTTCTGCCATCTATAAAAAACATTAAGTACTTTTAGTAACAATATAGCTTACTTTAGTTAAAGATTTTATTCACTACAGATGGCGCTGTTAAAAAAAAACAACAAATGATAAGTATTGTCATTATTTTATTGCACTAAATAACTTATAAAACAGCAAATAATAGCAGAATAGGTTCATTACAGCCGAAGACAAACGAAGAACATGACGCGAGCTGTCTTGATTATTTTCTGCATCATCACTGCCGTGATCCTAACTACTGGTTAGCTTTCCTCATTTTTTTACATGTAATCTTAACTACTGACTGATTACTGAAGTAACTTCGAGGTAATAACTTCATCGATGAGTAAATGGATGGAAAATTAGGTGTAAATTTAAACAACCTACTTGGGACACGATGTTTCACAATACTATTATCACTTGGTCGGCCTCGGGAGTTACCACACATTAAAAAAAAATCTTATGATAGTTGGTGATAAGCTAACTTAAATATTTTTACATATATACATATTAAAAATAAATTGGATCGAGTAATGCAGGAAATAGAAGTGTCACTGTAAAAAGCAGCTATCGATATGTAAAATGCTACCAAAATTAATATCAATTGAAAATTCTAAATTGTGCAAAACGATCGTCGCAAATAACTGTTTCTTGCAAAATGTGAAATGTGAGTACTAAAATTTTTGTCAAATTTTGTTAAAAACAGGCATTGTGAAATGATTGTTTAATGGAAATTATGTAAGACTTTAACACTCATTTTGCTGATTTTTGTCAATTTATTTATACTATTTATATGTTTTAACACACAGTGGACCCCCGGTAATTCGACAAACGTATTGCAGGGTAGTGTCGGACTATCGAATTTGTCGGATTATAGAGTACTGCCTAAGACCTCCTGTAGCACGGATTTTTTTACAAAAGACTACCTTGTAATCTGACAAATTACAAACAAATGATAAAATTCTATATGTTGTCGTCTTAGTTTGTGACGACATTACTAGGTCTATACGTAATGTAGAATGAATAAACGCAGAGCTGCACCGCTATCACACGTAGTCAAATTAAAACTCAGCAGATTTAAACAGATGCAGATTAAGTTAGGTCTTTTTCACCTACGAATTTTCCTTATAAAGTAAGTTAAGTTATTTTTTTCTTTATTGTTTATATGTATTATTTTAAATAATCCTTAATGCAATCAAAGCAGCTTTGGCACAGTATAGGCAATTTATTGGTGTCCTTTTTGAAGAAATCAGCTGAACGAGAAGCAACAAATTCTTCAAAGGCTTTAGTTATTGTCTCTCGGACATTGTACTTTTCCGCAAAGAACTTATACAAAGCCTGGAATAAAAGTAAAACTCTGTAGGAGCAAGGTCTTGTGAGTACAGTGTATAAAGGCAAGTAACTAATTCCTGCTCTTGTATCTTTGAGGCTATGTGCTGTGCAGTATGAGATCGCGCGTTTACGTGCAGGAACAGTGGAGATGAGCGACTCACCAAAGCTAGTTGTAGACGTCTTCTCCACCTTTGTGTTTAATTCTTCTCTTGTTTTTTTAATAGTATAGGAAATCACCCACGCCATCACATAAGTTTGAACAGACCATAACACACTACACAGGCTTGTGATGTTTCCACTGCATCAATACACTGTTATAATGCTATATCCTAAATTGTCAAAGACCTGTATGAATTATTATGATTTTGTTATACAAAATAAAATAATGCTGTATTCGTCAGATTTCGGCCGTGTGGTCGCTATATAACGTTTTTTATGAATTGGCACTTTGGTTATCAACCATGGGTTTTGTCATGTTATCTTATCTTATCAACAGCCTTTTACAGTCCACTCCTGGATATAGGCCTCTCCTTAGCAAGGAGGTTTAGTTTTAGTTTATTTAGTATTATTTACAAACTAATTACAAAATTTTAATTATTGCTCTAATTATGAGTAAACACACAATTTGTCTGTACAACTTGAAATAGGTACAAAAACTTATCATTGAGCACCGTTAGTTTTTTAAACATCGATATACAATATGTCGCTAAGTCGTCTCGCATAGTGACCAATTTTTTTCGGTGAGGAGATAAATCATTTATTTCAAACTGTGTAAATTGTTACCAAATTGAAAAGCAAACGAATCACAAACGAGCACCGGAATAAAACTAAATTTTGCTACGGTACGGGTCGTCCGCACACAACATTTCAGAATTTAATTTATTATAATAAAAAGGAACATAATCTTAAATTCAGATCACATAGTAACTACACTGTATAAAAGGTTATAATTATACAATGTTACACGCTCCATCTCTAAATTCTCTATTATTGGAGTTTAAACCAATAAGTTATCGTCACGATTATCAGAACTCAAACCCCTCCTCCTATGGATCTGGAGGAAGGATTCCGTCAATACCAAAATTAGTCAGTAATCAAAAAATTGGTTGTAATTTTTGGTACATACTCGTATATATGTCATTATTTCTGTAAACCATTTCATAATAATTAACTTTTTATAAAAAAAATAAATTTTTTACGTGCCTCTTTCGACAAAATCCCTATTCGTTCACCTAATGTGGACAATATTCTTGAACACTTTGGTTACGATTGTGTAATATAGTTGTTACTCATTCTGTATGAATTTCAGGAGTTAGTGTAGATTTTTATAAAGCCTTTGGTTTACAGCATGGCTGAGGAAATACTATAACTGTAAATATTTTCAGAACAATTAACATGCAGGCCCAACGAAACCCTGGTGAAGTGTCCAGCCAAATGTCCATCAGACTATTGTCCAAAACACGAAGGAGAAGATAGAAAGTGTGAGAAACCAAAAGTATGTGGCAAATCGAAGTGCAAATGTGGCTTCAATATGCGGAGAGCTGAAAATGGAACTTGTATATCGACTCGAGATTGTCGTAAGTACTAACTTCTGAATTTTTAATAGAGCTAATTCTGCTAATTTCTCTGCTAATTTAAATAAAAAGACAGCAACTTGTACTTTTATTGTTTGTTGTTGTGTTGTAATTTGGGAATAATATTGAATGTTACTTTAAATACGAAAAGACCTGGAAACCTTTAAAAAATACATTTAAACAAGTATTCAAAACATGTAAATAGTATTTTCTCCAAGAAGTTTGTATTTTGTACATTTGCCAATTTTAAGTATGTATTACATTTCGTAATTTGATTACTGAATATCACACAAAAATATTATTCACGCTCTCTTAATGTTTACATGAGTCACTAAAAGTCAAAGTCACACATCAAAGCGACGCCACGGCCACAAACAGTTGAACTTTACACTCTTATTATTATTCTGAATCCCCTCTCTATCTACCCTCGATTCAACTCATAATAAAAGAAATGTGACAATTGCTTAAATTCATCATCTTTATAACAATAAACGTTAGCAAACGTATGTCATAAAGAACCTCCGAGTGTTATCGGAGTGGCCTTCATGACGAGACGTCTTAAATGAATTTATTAGTTGTCGCGTCGGCTTCCGCCTGATTAATGTATATCGTAACGTTTTATGAAGCTGCATTTTCAACGGTTACTACAAAACCATAACATACTACCTAGTGAGTACATGCTTAAGACAACATGACAACTTGGTACAATAGATCATGTAAGCTGAATCAAACAGATCGAAAAATGAACCAAATCTCTCAAACAGACTTCATGACTAGCGAACTGATCTGTCAGACACGAAGCTGTTCTGAACATTGTCAGCCCCTTTTTTTGTCAAGTATGTAAACCCCCTCGGGCCGTCACTCCATTGGGGTTTACGGCTGGGTGGTGTGTCGGAATCGAACCGACTAAAACCACACGGTGTGCTACTCTGCACCTGAGATAGGAGGGATCTAGGAACAGCAGCTATTACGACATCCAGACCCCACCTAGCACCTGCGTCGCCTCCTCACGTCTGGGCACTGTATCAGATGGAGAGGAAAGCCCGTCCGGGCCACCCGCGGCCACACTTAATGAGGCGCTGGTACGCGCGCCTCCACCGCCCGGTTTGCCGGCGGCGAATTGTGTCCGAGTATAGATCGTCTTTCCGGGCCTTCTCCGCCGCCTCTTTCCGCGAAATTATGTCTTCGTAGAAGGTTGCAACCGCAGTAAAACAACTGTTGCTACCGACCATAGAGCGTATGACAGTCGGTAGCGAGAGATCTCCTATAATAACTACAGTGAGGACCCCACGCTGCGCCGCCCAGACGGAACAAATTGCTGGGGTGTGCTGAACCAAATCCACACTGTAGTCGTAGTGGTGATAGACGGGACTCAATTCCCTCCTGGCGACCGAGAGCACTTACAGGTGTACTTTCCGAAGGTACTTTCCGAAGCAACCGTGCCCGGAAAGGACCTGAGTCAATCAAAAGGAAAGGGTCCCGTGCTGTCGCCCTGCTCACTCGGCGATGACTGGCTGGAGAAACTCCACGGCGGCAAAGCCAGCATGTGGAGCCTCCAGCCGCGCTGACCAACGAGCCATCGTGCCTCGACGAGCACCCTCGCGCCACTCGCGTGTCTCTAGGCGGGTGCCGAATACCCGCCCGGAAGTCAGCCGTCCGCTGATAACCTTCGGCAAGCACTTCTGCCTCCACATCCCACGTGGGAGTTCCGGCCAAGGCAAACACCGCCTCCGTCGATACGTTGCGGTAACCGCATATGACTCTAACCGCCAATATTCTCTGAGCGCGCCAGAGGTTCGCCCTATTCTGGGCAGTCAGAGCCGCCGCCCACACCGGTGCACCATACAGTGCCATTGACCGGATAACCCCCGTGTACAGCCGGACATTGTGAGGCCCTGACCTGACCCGTAATAATAACCGGTTAAATGTTATAATTGAACAAAACTATGTGAGCCGCCTTTGTTTAAAAACTTATTTCAGAAATTGTTTGAACTATTTTAATAATAATAATAATATTTCTCAAAACTCTCTATTTCTCAAAATGGATGTAGAAGTGGGGCCCGTGGCACTAAAGAGCTTCTTATCATAGACAGGACCATTAGCCAACAGGTACGTCGTAGTCGTAAGAGTCTGGCGACATGTTGGATAAATTATAAGAAGGCTTACGATTCAGTTCCACATACCTGGCTTTTGAAAGTGCTAGAGTTGTATAAAATTGATGCAACTCTGTGCACTTTCCTAAGGTCATGTATGAGTCAATGGAAAACAACACTTCGCTATCCAGGATGTCGGCAGACTGCGATAAATGACATACTTATAAAGATCGAGCGAGGTATATTTCAAGGTGACAATCTGAGTCCCTTGTGGTTTTGTCTAGCTTTGAACCCTCTCAGCACTCTGTTAGAGGGTTTATTTATTTATTTATTTATTTATTTATACATCATGCACTTTATGTACATAGGCGGACTTAATGCCTAAGGCATTCTCTACCAGTCAACCTTTGGGTGATGCAGAGAAAATAGGAAGTAGGTGCGTTTCAGATGTTGAAAAGAAGAAGTAGACATATACAAACTTTCATATACTAAAATTAATACAAATACATAAATACATACAAATACATACTTAAGTTGATGTAAGTCTATATACATACATACACAAATAAATATCATAACAAGTAATAATAAGATGATAATCATGTATTAGTTGATTCTACCAGCTGTTTCAGTAAATACTGCTTCACTTTTTTCTTAAAAGTAAAAGCGTTGCTAGCCATCCTGACTTCGAGGGGAAGCTCATTCCAGAGAAGAACGGACTGCACAAAGAAAGATGAGCCAACAAACTCAGATGTATGGGAGGGGCAACGAAGGAGAAGATTCTTAGAAGACCGAAGCTTTCTGTCGTGATTGCTACATAGGAGTTGGAAATAAGAGTTTAAATATGTTGGCGAAGATGGGTTATTAAGTAAAGAGAATAGAACAGTGAGCGCGCGTAATTTTCGGCGTAGACGAATTGGTAGCCAATTGAGCTGCGAACGGAAAGAGGATACATGGTCATATTTACGGAGATTATAAACAAATCGAATGCAGTTATTAAGAAGACGGTCTAATTTATCGAGAAGATCTGCATTCAGGTCGTAGCAGCACACATCACCATAGTCGATTAAGGGGAAGATAAGAGTTTGCACAAGCATAGTCTTGGTTTTTACGGGCAGGAAATTTCTCAGACGATTTAGAGCCCGAAGTGTCCCAGTAATCCTCCGGCACTGTTTTGCAACTTGTTCACGCCAGGTTAGTGTGCAATCGAAGTGTAAACCTAAATCTTTCACCGATCCACTCACAGGTATGATAGTCCCATTAAAAGTAATAGCCGGGAGAGTTTTAGTGTCTACTCTGTTCATCGACCGGTGACTTCCCACTACGATAGCTTGACATTTTGTGGGGTTCACAGATAAACCAAACCTTTGAGACCACGTGTTGATTGTTTCCAGATCGTGGTTGATCATTTGTATTGCTCTCGAGATATCTTCCACTTTGCTCTGTGAATAGAGCTGTAGGTCGTCGGCATACAGATGATACGCACAACGAAGTTCCAGGGACAGGAGGTTAATATACACAGAAAATAATATAGGAGAAAGAATGCCGCCTTGAGGAACACCAGAATCGAGATCACACCAGCTCGAGGAAGATCCATCGACATGAACAGATTGCTGGCGTCCCCGAAGATATGATGAGAACCAATCCAGTGCTTCAGGTGAGACCACAAGATAGGAAAGGATAGACAGGAGTATATTGTGATTGACTGTGTTGAAGGCATTAGAGAAGTCAATTAGTACCAAAACAGTAACTTCAGTGTCTTGCATACCTGCCTTGATATCACCAACCACTTTAAGAAGAGCAGAAGTAGTGCTATGACCAGGCCTGAAACCCGATTGAAACGGGCTCAATAGGTTGTTTTTGTAGACAAATTCAGAAAACTGTTTGTGCACACAGGATTCTAGGACCTTTGAGAGGAAAGGGAGGACGGATATTGGTCTGAAATGGTTGGGGTGTGTGGGATTTGGATTTTTAGGTAAAGGGATGACACAAGCTTTGCGCCACAGTGATGGGAAAATTCCAGAATATAATGAGTAGTTTATGATATGGGCGATTATAGGTAAAATGTGGTCAATAATTGTTACGATCATACGTCGGCTGATTTTATCACAACCAACAGCGTTGGATTTGATAGAGAATATGATCTTTTTGATCTCACCCGACGCAACCGGAGAAAATCGGAAGGGATTTATGTTAGGGCTATTTAAGCTTGTCAGGTAGTCAACAGTGCGATACTCGGTTTGAGAATCCAAATGAGCAGATAGAGAAAAATGGTGGTTCAAATCCTCCAAACCAACCGTCCCCTGCAGACCGACCGACCGCTGCTTACCAATACCCAGAGTTCCAAGGAACCTCCAAATATTGGCGGGAGAAGAATGGGAGATGTTGTCAAAAATGTGTCGGCGTTTGGCGTTGCGTATCATCTGGTTGCAGCGATTCCTCGCGATTTTGTATAAAGTGCGCTTTGCCTCGGTACGGTCCCTTCTGAATTTGAAAAAAGCTCTATCTCTTCGTCGCATAGCCAAAAGTACCTCTTTTGTCATCCAGGGAGCAGGTTGCCTCTTTACTTTAATACTTTTGATGGGTGCATGGTTATCATATAGAGCGAGAAGTATGTGATTAAAGTTATGAAGCTTCTCATCTATGCTTATAACTGACGTTACTGCATCCCAATTCAGACAGGCAGCATCCCTAAGTAGCTTGTCCAGATCCATACGAGCAAAACAACGCATGCGCAAAACTCTTGGTTGGGGTTTAGGTGGTTTAAGGGCATAGGAGAGGAAGATTAGATCGTGATTGGAGAATGCCGGCGCTTCAAGTTGACCATGGTTACGGACAAGCATAGGGGCCGACACCAGTATTAAATCTAACCAAGTGTCCACCCCCAGGCTGTTATGATGAGTTGGCTGTAGAGGTAAAACATGCATACCGGTCGACTCAACAATCTGAAGGAGTTTGCAGGCACGTGAGGTAGGGCGGGTTAGGTCTGTATTGAAATCTCCCATGATGATGTGATGAGTGTATACAGACCCCAAGGATTCCAGCACTGTTTCCAGACTGGAGAAGTAATCTACCGAGGGAGGAGAATACACTGCCCCCAGGACCACCTTAATTCCTCTCACAAGGACCTCAAGAAATAAATATTCTACGGCAGCCGAAGAAGAAGAAGAGGGAGAAGAAGCCAGAATTTTAAAAGGAAGAGAACTGTGTATGTAAATGGCAACTCCACCTCCCCTCCTGGTGACTCGATCATTTCGAACAAGGATATAGCCAGTGAGAGGATAGAAAGCAGAAAGAAGATTAGGTTTGAGCCAACTCTCCGATATCAGGATGGCATGAACGTTGGTGCTACTAAAAGCCTCAGTCAAATCACTATAATGACTGGGTATGCTCTGTGCGTTAAGGTGACATACATTAAGCAGGTGCTCTGACTGACGGTTGAATGTAAATTGTAAGCGTTCACCTAATGTCTCAGTTATAAAGGCAGAACTAACATCTACAGAGGATAAAGTAGACTCGTGAGCAGTATTGTCAGAATCATAATTATCAGTTACCATACGTATTAAATATAAGCAATAAAAATATACTACAAAATAGTAAATAAATATAAATGTAAAAAAATAAAAAAAAAATTGGAATTATTTATACGATATCTCAAAATATGCAATACCTTACTATGTTGGCACGAAATTACTCCTCTGCACCACCCACCAGCTAACACAACACAAAATTTGATAATAACAACTAAAAAGAAAAATAAAAATACAAGTGAAATAAAACGTATCAAATAGTGATAGTGTAAACAGAAACATTAACACGTTACGTTGTCCATTAACGCATTTCCGAACGCAACCCGTCATGCATATGTCACTTTACGGATGTCAAATATGATAAGTTAAATATGTTGTTGATGTTAAATAAACAATTAGACAAGGCCAAGTAGACACAAATAAAGTAAGACTATATTGTTTACCTGCCAGTTAGCCGACGAGCTACGTTCAGAAAAACGTACGTTAATGTGAATAAGTCCGATGTATTATATTTTGACTGGACTTTTCTTGTGCGGGCCAGACGACTTATTCTCTTTGCCACTTCTGCCATGGTGCCCCACTGCATGAAGAGCTTTTGGGTGCTTTGAAATCAGGTCCGACAGCTCCTCAACGGTAGTGATCTTACACCGGATGCCTGCAGCGACCATAACAACAATTGTGCCGTCATTAGTCCAACATGCACGAGTGCCGAAGTGATTCCGGGCCTTGGCAAATACTGTCTGTCTTGTTTTGGTGAGAAATTCACGAACAGAAACGGCGGAACCTTTAAGTGCAGATTTAGCCCTCCAGGCCGCCGACCGGAGTTGCAAGCTACGAAATCTCACCAAAATGGGCCGGTGATGATCTGTATCCGGTGTCCCTAGCCTGTGACAGACAGTGAAGGACTCCGCAGTGCACGTTTTCAGTTGCAGCTTGTTATTGACTATGTCAAGTGCCACTCTGCCACAGTCTTCACCATCAGACTCCGCAACCCCCATGAGTAGAAGTGCTTTACGACGATGCCTTGTCTCCATGGCATCAACAGCTTGAGTGCATTCTTTAATCTGCTTCCGTAACAGTCCCAACATGCTGTATATTAGTTCCCGAAAGGTTCGGAACTCCTCAGCAACTTTTGCAACCGTGTCCTTTGAGGTACTTGTACCTTGAAGCTGTGACTCCAGTTCCGCCATTCTTCTGGTGAAGGACTCCTCCAGAGATTTTTGAGCGGCTTCAATGTTCACCAACTGTGACATATTGTTGTGTAGTGTAGTGCTGGTAGGTGGTGGCTACAAATTGGTTAAGATCCACACATAAACTCCTACAAACAAGTGCAGTCCAATATTATGGTGTATTAAGCAAGAACTTGTAATAGTTTTTAGGAAATGTAGATATTTTAAATTAAATACAATTAAGAGCAAATAATTTTCTGTGTGCACTTTTTGACACCTACCCTCAAAAAAAGGTTGGTTTAGGTTTAGGATTAGGCTATCGGTTGCAGAAAGATGATCAAGTTATATCTCACCTTCTTTATATGGATGATTTGAAATTACTAGCCTCCACAAAATTACAATTGATGGCGTTATTAAGGGTCACTGAAAACTTTAGTAATTCTATCAAAATGGAATTTGGTGTAGACAAATGTGCAGTCATGTATGTAAAGAAGGGCGTGATTGTAGAATCTGAAGGAATGGAACTTTCAGATTCAACAAAACTCAGATCTCTGTCTGCCACCGAAACCTACAAGTATCTAGGTTTTTCACAGTCCTTGGGAATACCAGAATCTGGCGTGAGACAAATGTTACAGGAACGCTTCTTTGGACGCCTAAAAAAAGTACTTAAAAGTCTTTTATCAGGCGGTAACAAGGTGCGAACCTATAACAGTTAGGTCATGCCGGTTCTGATGTATTCCTTTGGTGTACTTAGATGGACTCAGACCGAATTGGATGCCCTTGACAGGAGAGTCCGTACATTGCTGACTGCATTCCGTATGCACCACCCACGTTCATCGGTTATGAGATTGTATATTCCGCGAAAGTTTGGAGGTCGTGGTCTATTAAATATCAAGACTCTACACAATCGCGAGATATACAATCTCAGAGAATATTTTCTACAGACTAATGTGAGAGTGCATCGTAATGTAGTTGCAGTGGATACTGGTTTTACCCCGCTCGCTCTGGCTAAAGAGAATTGGCGCAAACCTGTAGTACTTAGTACTACTGATCGCAAGGAAGTATGGAAGGGTAAAGAACTTCATGGTCGATTTTATCGGGCCCTACACGGGTCTGATATAGACTTTAAAGCGTCGACGTCTTGGCTACGGTATGGTGATCTCTTCGGAGAAACCGAAGGTTTTGTTTGTGCAATTATGGACGAAGTTATCATGACGAATAACTACCGGAAATATATCCTGAAAGATAGTACGGTTAACATTTGTCGGGCGTGCCACCGTCCTGGAGAATCTATTAGGCATATTATTTCTGGTTGTTCTCGTCTTGCTAATGGTGAGTATTTGCACAGGCACAATCAAGTAGCCAGGATTGTACACCAACAACTTGCCCTTAAATACCAACTTGTCGATTTTGAAGTGCCTTACTACAGGTATGTGCCCGACCCAGTTCTTGAAAACGGTCGTGCTACGTTATATTGGGATCGATCTATTATCACAGATAGGACTATTGTTGCCAATAAGCCTGATATTGTGGTGATAGATCGATTAGAGCGCCGCGCAATGATTGTCGATATCGCCGTTCCTCATGACGAGAATCTCGTGAAAGTTGAAAAAGAAAAACAATTAAAGTATTTGGATCTGTCTCACGAGATTGCCGACATGTGGAATGTGGATTCGGTGATTATTGTTCCGATAATTATATCTGCTCATGGATTGATAGCGAAGAGCCTCGACCAACACCTTAAGAGGCTCACGTTAGAAGGTTGGATCAAGGGTCTGATGCAGAAGGCAGTCCTCCTTGACACGGCCCGTATTGTGAGGAGGTTCCTGTCTCTGGGGCCCTAACCACCGGTATCTTGGTCCCTGTACCCGATGTCGGTGGTCTACTATTTTTTATATTTTTAAATATGTATTTTTTATATATTTAAAAATGTAATCAATATGTGTATTTATATGTAATAAAGAGAATAATAATATCTAACTGGGCACACCTCATACGTGAACGCCTAATTCCAAATTAGGCGGAGCCTATTCATGATAAATAAATTACTAGTATACACACTTCTTTAAATACAAACAGAACGTTTGTGCTCATCACACAGTTATTTCTCCTGGAATCGTACCAATGATCACTTGCTTAGCAGTTAAGATCAATAACCACTACAATAATATACTCCTCGAATGGTCGACTACCTTAAAATAAATTTCTTAAAAAAACTGAAAAGTTATAAAATCAAGCCTGGCCATTTAATATTTATTTAATATTCTCTTTTCTGTTTCAGCACCCTTTACCTGTACTGCTTCCAACACAGAGTACGTGAGTTGTCCGCCATATTGTCCGACAGATGATTGCTCACAAGCGACTCCTGATGGCAGATGTCCTTTGGGTTTTATCGGAATCGTTGTCGAATGCTTCCCCCAGTGTAGATGCATTAAAGGCTACTGGAAAAACAACGGAACATGTGTACCATATAACGAATGTCGTGAGTGTACAAATTGGTTTACTTCATTTCTGGCTAGCAATTAACCCTACATCGTAGATATACAGCTCGATCGAAGTCATATCACGGCCTTATCCAGAAAACTGCTGTCAAATGATGTGTTAAAATCTGATCTGTTAAAATCTGATTACTTAAAATTGGTTTCAAGTTTACATCTAAACTTAAACATTATTCTTGTTATAGAATACGTTTTAAGTTTTACTATATTTAATATTGGACGATTTTGGTTCTTATTAATGTGTTTACATTGGTACACTAGCCAATACTGTATTACCAAAGGATGGGCGATGTATTGGATAATATTTGAAAAATCGTTGTAAAAAAAAACATTTGATATATTATAAAAATTGTTTATTTACAAGAAAGCTAATTAGTTGGTATTTATTTTTTAAAAATTACATCGTCTAAATGACCACTAATCTTCACTCAAGTAAAAATTTTGGCAGATATGATCTTTGCTTGTGTGAGACAAGCCAAAGCTAGGTTCAAGCTGTGATTTCTAGAGCGTTTTATGGGAAATGAATGCATTTTCGATTATTCATTTCTGAATAATTACGAAAGATTTACTTTACCTTACTTTACTTACTAAAAAGTAGTGGGGAGAGTAGTAGTTCAATTCACTTTAAATGACCAGAATTGAAATTCATTTCGTTTAAGTGCACGTTCAATATTTTTTTTATATTAATTAAAATCATCACAATCATTTCGTTAATAGGATAGGCCAAGAATTCGTTAACATTTGAATTCAACATCCCGCGCAAACATGTTACGGGAGTTCTTGGGACCGATGCTACTGGAATTTGCTGGCTACAATCGTAACACATTGTTTTAATAAGATGTAAGCACTTGTCACATATTCAATGAATTCCTACTGGTGGTCAAAGACATGTTTTCGGAAAAGCTGATTTCCAAATTAGGCACATTCCATGGCCACCCAGAAGTCCAGATCTATCCCCAGCAGACTTCTTTTTATGCGGTTATTTGAAGAATCGTGTCTACTTTAGTAAATTAAATACACTACGTCAATTAAAAGAAAAAATCAGCAAAGAGATATCGCCAATCTCTCGATCTCCTAACCGACGAGTATTCGAAAATTTCGGTGCTCGTTTAGAAGAGTGCAAACGTCAAAACGGTGGTCATTTAGACAATGTAATTTTTAAAACATAAATTTCAACTAATTTGCTTTCCTAAATTAATTAATTATTATAATATATGACATGTTTTTTATAATGATTGAATGATATTTTCAAATGTTAACTATTTCGTGGCCAACCCTCTATTTGAAGTCCTAGCTAAAATACCTAGCTGTACGATAGTATGCTGTGTAGAATACCGAAATATGCATATAGAGTATCGGTAACGTATACGCTATACATATATTGTTTACGTTACCGGCAATCTGTGAACGGTATGTTATCGACAATATTGATATTTACATTATTGTGTAAAGGGAAATACTCATTAATGGTACAGGATTTTCTCGTGCACCAATATAAAAATAATGTCAGAATTACTCGTATTATCTCTATTTTTGAACTCACCTTGCCAACAGAGTGCTGATTTTAACGTGGGGTTTTTCTTTTCAAAACAAGAAACATGAAGTTGTTTTCATATTATTGTATTTTGTATGTTCTGTATTGCCATAACTAAAATAGATAAAAATTACCATACCTTAAAACCTAATTTTTTAAAACAATTAAAATAACAGTACAAACACAAAAGAAAGTAATCTTTCTTTTGTGTTTTAAATGAGTTAACAATTACACAAACTACATATTTAAACTGATGCCATTTTGTTGTACCTACTTAATACCGTACTAAAGTTCAGTTCGCTTGAGATCCAAAACTTGCTAATTAATAATGTACTTAATCAAATACTTGAAGTTTATTTAAAAATTGAGTGTTTGTGTACTGAATGTACATATAAAACTAATAGATTTTTAAATAAAAATTCTAGGTTATATTAGCTACTCCTTCGCATCTGGCATGGTGTCAAAGTGCCAAGGGTGCGTACACATTTGATCAGCAAATAGCGCGTAAGCTAATTTTGCTATATTCGTATTCATCGAGTTCTTCTCTCCACCTAATTGGTGATATTTATTCGAACAATTTATTTGCTTTGTTGTGGTCAATCATCCACTTTTTATTTTGTGAAACGTATTTAAAGTGTAGTTGAGTGTAATTTGCACTTTGTTGCATGAATAATTGATCGAAAATGTCGACTACTTTACGTCCGGCACCTACGAGAACATTCGATCGGTGGTACCGGTGTATAGTTATTTTATTCTCAGAACAGTTTTTTTTGCCATTTCAAGAAACCAATGTAGATGCTCCTTGGAACTGGCAACATCTTCAATGATCAATATATTGCAGTCATAAATAACTCCAATGCAGAAAAGATGCTGTACTCCAACTAATAGTCCTATAAGAACCTAAGTGCCGCATGCCGCAGTGAAACTGTGTGTACATTAGTTTACGGGTATAAGTCTAACACTACAAATGATTTTGTAAGCAATGGAAATTAGAATTTCATTTTCAAAAAATTATTTGATGCGCACAAATAAAGAAAGTTCTTTGTTTGTTCAGTCTCCTTACTATCAGTTATGATTACCTAATTAGCTATGAGCTTAAATTAAATTATTTATGTAACGTTATGTAACTAGCCCAAGAAACTTCAGTTTTTATTACAAAATGAAAAATGTAAGCGATATTTGGCTATTTTATAAATCTCCTAAAGCAGACTTCAAGTTGAAGCAATACATTATCGTAATCAATACAATCACGGTCATTTTCCTTTAATACATGTATAGGCGTATATAATGTCTGCCATAGCTGCCTCAGTGCCTCAGATGCAATGGTAGGGTAATGTACCTGCCGTGCTGAGATTCCGGGTTCGATTGCCGTGTCGGATCAAATGTTTGTGTGATCTATTTTTCCATTCTCTGCAAGGTGCTCAAATATGTCATCAATAAACAATTAGTCCGTTACCTGGAGGATCACTCATTGTTAAGTGACCAGCAATAAAGCTTCAGACCGAACCGATCCACGGATGATCTTCAAGCATTCTTCGCAGAGTCCTTGGCCGTCAGCCTTGATATGGCCAAGGCTTTCGAAAGGGTCTAGCACCGTTAGCTCCTCGCCAAATTGCCGGCATTCGGCATGCCCTTCAAACTCTGCTACTGAGTGGCCGCATTTCTGTACAAGCGCCGCATTAGAGTCATCTGCGACGGCGCGACCTCTGATTTTAAGTAGATTAACTCTGGTGTACCTCAAGGTTTGGTCCTGTCGCCCACACTATTTCTTCTACATATCAATGATATTTTGGCCCTTGGCAATATACATTGCTAAGAAGACGATACCACAGTTCATGGACGATACTATGGTTACCCTGCAGCTAAGTTAGCAGACGTTGAGGAAAAATGACAAGAGCTTGTCACTGAGCTCGAACTGGTCCTAGGCCGTATTTCTTAATGGGCTCATGAGAATCTGGTCGAGTTATATGCAAAGAAAATACAGGTGTACGTGCCCTCTACCAAAAAGTCTCCATTTCTTCCCCTCCTCATTTTTCAGGATACTCAACTGCCACTGCAGGACAATCTCAGTATTCTGAGTATCAATATTTGCCGGGATCCCAACCCACGAGAGTATATTGAAAGCGTTACTAAGGCGACTTCGCGGAAGCTGGGTATACTGAATAGAGTGAGAGAGTTCTTCGTCTGTGTGTTTTTTATAGGACTCAGGTACACTCCTGAGTTGAGTACTGCTCTCATTTTTACGATGGATCTACGCAATATTTGCTGGACGCTTTGGATCGGTTACAGCAGCGAGCAGTCCGAATTATCAATAACCCCAAATCACTGAATCTCTTAAGTCTCTGCAATTGCGAAGAGATAGATGTCGCCTCTATGGCAGTCCTCTATCGCTCTTATCATGGAGAGTGTCGTGACGAACTCTTCCAACTAATCCCACCCTCTCTGTTCCTCTACATGACAACACGTGCTGACATACGCTCCCGAACTAAACGGTTCGGCTCTTCCTTCCTGTACAAATTAGTTAAAGTCTGAAAGTTATTACCAGCGCACGTCTTTCCTTCCCACTACGATCGCTGGTCCTTTAAGCGGGGCGTGAAGAAGCATCTCACTAGGCCGCCAGAGCGTAGGTTACCATACTACATTGACTTCATTCACAGTAAGTATGGCGACCACCACTTTTGGATTCAACATAATTATGTTTGCAACCCACGAGAGTATATTGAAAGCGTTACTAAGGCGACTTCGCGGAAGCTGGGTATACTGAATAAAGTGAGAGAGTTCTTCGTCTGTGTGTTTTTTATAGGACTCAGGTACACTCCTGAGTTGAGTACTGCTCTCATTTTTACGATGGATCCACGCAATATTTGCTGGACGCTTTGGATCGGTTACAGCAACGAGCAGTAACTGACTGCTTTTGGTTACCGGACTCTGATCAAGACCTACGGCGATGAATTAAGGTAGAGAGGTTGGGTTGTAGTGTATATCTAGCTTTGTCTGAAGCCTGCACCTATGGTGGCCTAATGAGAGTGGTCGTTTCTACTCTGCAAGTAGAACAACGATGTAGATTGGGCAGCACCTTAGGCGACAAAGCAGCCTTTTCTAGGGAGGCACTGCTTACTCCGCTCAGCCGGGGAGAGGACTAGAAAAGGTGCCCTACAAAAGGCTTGTCCCCACAAATTGGGGTAGTAGCAACCGCGGCTACTTGAGCATTCCTCTAATCGCGGTCACATAATGAAAACCAAAATTAAAACATCATCTATGACATTCGCTGCATGGAACGTGCGCACATTAATAGGCAGTAACAAAAACCTTTGCCTAGATCGAAAACTGCTGTCGTGGCACGTGAACTTGGTCGCTACAATGTAGATGTACCTGCATTAAGCGAAACTCGTTTAGCTGACCAAGGCGAGCTCGAGGAAATTGTTGGTGGCTGTGAAATCTTCTGGAAGGGAAGACCTCCGACTCAACGAAGGTTGGGGAGCGTAGGCTTTGCTATTAAGTCTACTATTACAAGAAAGCTACCAGAATGTCCGCATTACATCTCGGACCTTATTATCACATAACGCCTTCTCCTTCAAAACAAGTACTTTCTGAATGTGATAAGCATACTCGTATATACTCCAACTATGAGTAACGAGTACAGTGTCAAAGAGCAGTTTTACGAAGAGCTTTTACCAATGCCTTTGCAATATATGTCCGAATGAGAAAATACTGTTGCTAGGCGATTTTAAAGCAAGGGTGGGCAGAGTCTACTGAATCGTGACTGGGCTTAATTGGAAGTAATGGTGTAGGTAATATGAATAGTAACGGGCAGTTATTACTTACACTATGTTCTCTATTCGACCTTACCATCACAAACACTGTTTAGGCTTCACGACAAGTTCAAAACTACCTGGATTCACCCACGATCTAAACACTGCCATCTCCTCGATTACGCCATAATCCGACGAAGATATATCTCCCAGGTTTACATTACCCGCGTCATGTGCGGCACACATTGCTGGAGAGACCACAGACTTTTAGTTATTAAATTGAGACTCCGCCTAGGCATACCACCGAGACCTTGCAGAGCCTAATCAACATCTCTCAATTTGGACAGACTAAATAGTACTGAGCTTTGGAAAGAATATCAAAAAAGATTGACAGACACGCTATATGCGTTTGATGCCGAATAAGGTGATTTAATTTCGCGCTGGCAATAGATCTCATTCTCTGTACTGATAGTGTTTACTGAAGTGATGAGACTGAGAAAACGTATCAACGAGGACTGGTTTGACAAGAATGATAAAGCCCTAACTGAGGCACTCGAACAGCATCGTGTACTCATAAAGTGTAATGAATGATATTAAAATTTCAACCAAGATATTCAAAATAGTTATGCTTTCTTAAGAAAACTGACCAGGGAGATAAAGACAGAAGAAGTCAGTGGCTCGCAGACACACACCAACTAGACGCTTTTTATGATGAAATTCGTAATATGATTGGTAGGGCAGTGAAAAATAGCGCACCACTAAGATCCCTAGATGGTTCTAAAAAACTTATAGCTAAGCAGGATATACTAGAGTGTTGGGCAGAACATTTCAATAACATGCTCAAAATAGATCGATTAGCAGAGCTTGAGCACATTAGGGACATTTGTCCCCTACTACCGCACGATACACTTACTGAGCCACTGACACTAGATGAAGTAGTTCGAGCCATCAATGAGCAAAAGAACAAAAAGGCAGTTGGGGTTGATAATGTCCCCGGAGAACTGCTTAAATACGCACCTTCTTAATTGCATCTGGTAAATATTCAATCGCATCTGGAACGAGGAAACAATATTACCGGAATTTAAAATATCCCGTATATAGACGCTGTATAAAAATAAAGGGGACCGTTCGGACTACAACTTCTACAGAGGTACGAGTATATCGCTCTTTTCTGTATCTGGAAAGATATTCGACAGAATTATTTTCAATCAGCTTTTGTCACTTTCTGAAAAAATACTGCCCGAAACTCAATTTGGAATTCGTCCTGATAGAGGCACCTGCAAAGCCATCTTTCCATCCGAAAACTCCAGGAGAAAAGTCGAGAACAAAGTCAACCGTTGTTTATGTGCTTTGTGGACCTAGAGAAAGCGTTTGACTGTGTGCCGAATGGACTCTCATGGAGCAACAGAACCCATCAGGTATAGATTGGTAATGCTGAGATAAAAGTGGTGGATAAATTTAAATACTATGGCAGTAGAATAACATCTAAGTGCGACCTTGATGTCGAAATAACTCATCACATAGGTGCTGCAGTAGCTAATTTCGGTAAATTACGAGGATTCGCTATCAGAAACACGTGCGGATCCTAGACAGGTTTCTCTTGAAGCGCCTTCGAAACATTTTCAAGATTAAATGTTTGGATCAGACCAGAAATACAAAGGTATGTACTCCAACGCGCATTTAGCGCATTGAGGCGTGAAATGGCGAATCTACCCTAAATTTTTCTGTGATACATTTTTAGAGAAAGACGACGCACCGCGGATTCCCCCAAACGAGTGCGGGAATGATACAAAATCCTCATGTGTAATTTTGTTAATATTTCTGTAAACCCTTTCAAAACTATTACAACGCGGGCCCAACGAGATCCTGGTGAAATGTCCAGCTAAATGTCCATTAGACTATTGTCCAAAGCACGAAGGAGAAGAGAGAAGGTGTAAGAAGCCAAAAGTATGCGGCAAGCCGGAATACAAATGTGGCTTCAATATGCGGAGAGCTGAAAATGGAACTTGTATATCGACTCGGGATTGTCGTAAGTACTAACTTCTGAATTGTTGATAGAGTTATTCTGCTAGTTCCTTTAACATTAGGTTCACTTTATAGTTGTGGATCTTAGTAGATCCTGTCTTAGCGATATAGAGTCTACCAGACACGCGATGTAGGTAAATGTTGCTCCGATGGCACCATCTACTAATAAAATAAACAGCAAGAACTACTAGTGTTGTATTTTTGTTATTGAGTCACCAAACTAGAATCAATATACTTAGATAATTTGTAAATGATATTGAATGTTACGTTAAATACGAAATGACCTCGAAACCTTTCAAGAATACATTTAAACAAGTATTCAAAACATGTAAATAATATATTCTCCAAGGACTTTGTTTTTTATACGACATGTGCCAATTTCAAGTGTTATATTTCGTAATTCGATCACTGAATATCACATAAAAATATTCTTGACGCTCTCTTAAGATCTTTTCCCAATTATTACTACCAGCTTTGTCATCACAGACGATTATTGGGTAAAACTATCCCGATGTTTACCAGCGGGGACGTATAATATACACTTGGCCACTTATAATAACTGATTTTATTACCAATGTGGACAAAAGAGAAAAACATACCAAATATTGACAGTGGAGTAGTACCACACAAACATTGTCCATGACCAAGTATGACGTCTATAAAATAAAAATAGAATAAGACTTGACCAATTCTATATTACTATTAAGGTCTATTCCACCTTTTCACAGATGCCAGAATTGATGCAGGGGTGATAGTTGTCGTGGTTAATGTGGAAACCGTACATTGCCTCGTTCACTATCATGTCTTTTATATCCTCAAGTAGGACGTGAAAAAGCATCTCACTAGGCCACCATAGTGTGAGTCACCATATTGACCACAATTTTTGAATTTAATTTATGCTTTCCATCAGGCAGGCTGTTTAAAAAAAGTAACTATTTAACGATACTTTTCCTTCTTAGTCTATAATAAATACATAACATGTACATTTCATGTTTAAACTAGTTTCCGACCGAAACTGGTTTATTTAGCCCCAAACGAAACCAAACTTTCAATTTAGTTCTTAGTTTTGCCCGAAACTGAAACCGAAACTTACTCAAACTTATTTAAAATTACTGATATACACAGAAATTTATATGTAGTGTATTTTTATGTAATATTTTTATTTGTATGCATACACAGACAGTTAAATGGTGTTAAGTAAAAAAAATATGTTTTGTTATATTATATAAGTGTTACCATACTTATTAGGAAAATTTAAGTAACAGATAACACAATATAAAGTAAATCAGTTCAAAATTTTAAAAAATGGTAAAGAAATTTGGAAAGGCAAATTTAAACAAAAGTCAAATAAAATAACATGATTTCGAATTAGAACACCTTTGTTTACATGAGTTACTAAAAGTAGATGGTAGCATTCTCGCAATGTCGATGGCATCAAAGTGACACCACCGATCGAAAACGTCGACTACGTTACGTCAGGAACCTACTCGTACGAGAACATCCGATCGGTGGTACCAGTTTTTTGCCATTCCAAGAAACCAATTTAGATGCTGCTTGGCACTGGCAACATCTTCAATGATCAATATATTGCACTCGTGGATAACTCCAATACAGAAAACGATGCTGTACTGCAACTAATAGTCCTATAAGAACTTATGTGCCCCATGCCACAGCGAAACTGTGTGTGTATTAGTTTGTGGGTTTGAGTCTGACACTACAAATTATTTTGCCAACCATGAAAATATGAAACTTCTTTTTCAAAAAATAATGTGATGAGCACAATTAGAAAATATAAAGAAAGTTCATTGTTTATTCAGTCTCTTTACTATCGGTTATAATTATCTAATTAGCTATCAGCTTATCTTTGATTACTTATACAACATTATGTCACTAGGTTATATTACGTTTGCCGAGAAAACCTCGGTTTTTATTTCAAAATGAAAAATTTGAGTGATATTTGGCTATTTTATAAATCTTCTTAAGCAGTTTTCAAGTTGAAGCAATCCATTACCGTAATGATTACGATAATGTATTGCATTGTATGGATTATTTGTTTGGATTACAGCGCAATCCATATAGTCACGGCCATTCTTCTTTAACACATGTATAGGCGTATGTTATGTATGCCAAAACTACCTCGGTAATGCAATGACAGGGTAATGTAACCGCCGTGCTGAGATTCCGGGTTCCATTCCCAGGTCCGACCAAATGTTTGTGTGATCTACATTTATTTATTTTAGCATTGAGGTGTTTGCCATATGTACATTTAGAAATATAAATTATGTTAGTATTTCACTATTAAATCTAACTTTTAAAGTACAAACTCTGCTTAGCCTGAAACTAAAAGGCGCTGTGTGACAGACATTCGAAAAGATTCAAATACGTAACACATACTTAGATGTTTAACATATATAGATGTTTAACATCTTTTGTCTCGCTTTCGTCCATATCCGCAAACGGTTTTGCGTGTAGAGACGGAAATGTGGAACAGGAAGCCGGCGAAAAGAACCCGATATTTCATTTAACCGATGAGCGTGCATTGACAGCGAAAGTTGACTGTCAGACGGCGGTTGAGTCATAAAATATGACATATCTATCATATTCGACTATTAATTATCGTCCGGCGATCTACAATGGCTTACTACATCTCATAGACTATTTATAATATAAAACTGGCAAAGTGGTAAAATAAAATTTTGGCAATTTTTTGGATATCTCTAGTAAGATACATTGAAAGTAAGAGTCCTATTTCTTTATATTCATTCACCCTATGATATGTGGCTTGACACGCTTTTAACTAGCTTTTTAAATGAAGGTTCCAAATTCACCATGGATCGAATTAACTCATATACTGTGAAATGCACTTTATGCACTCAGCGTGATTTATACATAATTGTTTGCAGGAAGTCGAATAAATAATAACTAGCAATAATCAATAAAAAATACCATTACATATTTGTATCGCTAGTCGTGCATCACGAAATTGTTACTACTACTAATAACAAATTGCACTGACTAGATTATGTTGATGAAAATAAAAAAATATGTTCATTTTAAAACTCTCCGTGTGGTAACGGATTCAGAATACAGAGTGTCACCACCTACATTCTTCCCAAGGAGCTATTCCATTCCAACAAAATGTGCAAGACAACGTCACTACAATGAGAAGGAAAACTTAAAACAAACCCTATACCAATTCGTCTGGCCAGCGTGGTATAGTAGGCCAAAGCCTCCTTTCTTAAAAAAAAATATGTCCAGCACTAGACTGTTAAAGGTCGTTGATGAAAATAACCTTTTCAATTTTTCTAGATTGCCTAATATGTTTACGTGATCAGAAATCATTGCTCACAATGTGAAAGCTCGACAGTACAATGAGATGTTCTAGTTTAATAGATAGTTAGCAAATTATGACGTATTTTGTTGATTTCTAGACACACGTGGCATTAAGACTCCCAACCCACTGATAACCATAAAAATTAAAATCACAGGCCACATAATACTCTAAAATAACACATGCCTACGTAATATGTTACAATACATGTACAGATGGGCCATAAATTATCAAACATTTGAAAAAAATCGCATAATAAAAATCATTCGATATATTACAACAATTGTTTATTTACAAGAAAGTTAATTAGTTGGAATTTATTTTTTAAAAATCACAACACGTAATTGACCACCGTTTCGAAGTTTGCACTCTTCTAAGCGAGCACCAAAATTTTCGAATTCTCGTCCGCAAAGGGATCGTGAGATCGCCGACATCTCTTCGTTGAATTTTCTTTTAATTGACGTAGTGTATTTGGTTTAATGATGTAGACACGATTCTTCAAATAACCCCATAAAAAGAAGTCTGCTGGGGATAGATCTGAACTTCTGGGTGGCCATGGAATGTCACCTCGTCTGGAAATCAGCTTTTTCGGCAACATGTCTTTGACCACCAGTAGGAACTCATTAGATGTGTGACAAGTAGCTCTATCTCATTGAAACCGTGTGTTACAACAGTAGCCGGTAAATTCCAGTAGCATCGGCTACAAGAACTCCCGTAACATGTTTTCACTTTATATTGGATTCAAATTTTGACGAATTCTTGGCCCATCCCATATTAAAAGAGTATTTAAAACTTATTGTACTGACAACAAGTACTTAAGTAGTCCGCAATGAAAAACATTCTGTTGTCGATACGGTTGACTAATATTTGTATAACTGGTAATTTAACTGTAGCGTTATATGTTTAAATACCTATTATCATGGAACAGATGTCATGAGCGAAGCTTATCTACCTATATATACAAGTTTAAAAATTTCAAAAACCAAATAGTGTTAAGTCACAATGGCGCTAAGATATGTCATTGTTATCGCACTGACGACTTGTATATTCGTATTAAATTGTGATGGTATGTACATAATATTTATATTATACTTTAGATATATTTGGTGTCAATTCCTGTTAATCATTAACATATTTACTATAATTAGTTATTATATCAAAAAATTTATAAATTTAAATATGAATTAGTATTATCTATGGCATAATTTAAAATAAATTAGAGTCTTCTAATCTAGTTCAATCAATGTTCATCTTACTTCATTTTTAATATTAAAAGCATATTATAATATTTATGTGTTAATCACCTAGTGGTGGCCCGCAAAGCAAGCACTATCGCCACATCAGTCGCGATTACCTCATTCCCGATAACCATGTAGAAAATGTAGCCGACATGACACTTCAATACTATCATCGTCCAAACTTAGACATAGAATTTAACTCATCATTTTCTAAATTTTAAAAAGTTAGTATTAGTTTAATTAGTTTAAAAAGTTATATTCGGTGTTATTAAACTCCTCTGGCTGTCACCTTCATAATTGACTCAGTAGAATATTGCACGGTATAGGTGCCCAAAAATCGTACACGAGTTAAACCCGGTAGTATTAGAATATTCGTACTTACGAAGACCCAGCCGAGGTCATGTCGAGACATCCATACATCGAGGAAAACTATGTCCATGTAAGTACTTGAAACTTTCTCAAATTGTTGCTCCTTTATCCTTCCCTTTTTATTAAATTCAAGGTTTTCTGCCCACGGAAAACTGGTAGGAAATCGGTCTCTTCCGGACGGACAAGTAGGTGCCGCGAATGACAAATAAGTAGATACTTGTTAAGACAGTTAGACAATTATTAATGTAAGGCCTCCTAAAAATCTAATATTCACAGTATATGGGTGCAAAATGTGTATATTAACATGTATGTAAGTGTAATTGTATATGTAAGTGTACTCTATTTATATATTTATTGATAACCTCTAACATCAACTTCGGTGCACCTATCTTATAAAATTTCTACACTATCCTAAGGTTGGGTTCTTGAGAATGCCTAGGGCGTTAAGTCGGCCGATGTACATATCTGCATGGAGTTTTAAATAAATGAATAGATTCTAACAGATTGAACGATTCAGATTATTTAGGATTATTTGATTACTCAGTCAGGAATTGTTATCTATAAAACCTAAAGGCAGTACCGGAATTCGACGGTAAACCAATTATTCTCATCCATTTCATTAAAATGTGAGATCAATTCGTATCACTGTATGTAAAAATTTATGTGAAATAAATGACATATTAAATAGTCACGAACGCAGCCGTTCTTATCAATATTTTTCTAACAAAAGAAACGAGATCGCCCTTTACAATGACATGTTCTTATTGATGCAATGTAATGTAAAAATGTAAAAATACTTTTTAAGAATATTACGATAAATGTCAGACTCTTTTAAGCACTATAATGACATACGAGTATGCCATACTATACAAAGCTTTAACAACAATATGCAATCTCACCAAAAAATTAACATAGCAATTGTATTGTATGTCTTAAAGAACTTTTGGGATCCTGTAGACCTTTTATGAGACCCGAGACCTTAGCGCAGGCTCTCAAATTCTGCCAACAAGAATTAAATGTACTTCAGCAACGCAACGAGAGCATCCCTGAACGACGTAATCCTAATTCATAATTAATATACTAAACCATGAAAATGCCTCCATCTGTCCATATGAACCTGGTTAAAGTGGACTTAGTTGGTTTAAAGGTGGACTTAGTTGGTTTAAACCTATGCCTACGCAGCAACAGCCCTGGATACTGAGTTTTCATCAAAATTGGGTACCCAACCGTGCCTCAAGTGCATTTAACCGTACCCAGCAAATGTTTTACGTAGATGTACCCACTGTTTAGTGTTTTTTTAAATCATCGAACTGTAACCCCGCGATACAAATAACTAGACCGAGATCGATAAGCGGTGTTAGTCATTTTGTGTCTACGCCACTAGGGTTGTCAGGACATGGTTAAAATAAGTCAGGAAAACCGCCGCTTACTAAGTATTTTAAATCCCATGAAGTAAATCTTAATGACACTATTGATTTGGATAACATTCAAAACTATGTCCACTGTTGAGACTACTCTGATTATTATGACTACTCCGACTTTTATGACTAGGGTTACCCGTAGCTCTCTATCATTCAAGATATCATATATTATCAAGGTAAACTAAGTATAGTAACATAGAGATTACACAATCATCCACTACTATTAGCTATCAAGAACAAGATTTTCAGAGCAAACGTAAAATACAATTAAATATGCAGTTAAAAAGAAAGTGACGTTACAATAAAAATATTCTCCACATGTACCATTGAACTTAGAATCGCTTGACGTAACTAATGCTCATAAAACAAGTGTGCACGAACATTCAATTATGATACAACTTTTTTTTTAATTCAAAAACCACTGTAACTTTAAAATTTTCATGTTTCAATTTATGGTTTGTTAGAACTAGAATTACTTGACGGAACTCAAATATATCTTAAGAATATTTTTTTAATCACAGAATACAGCAGTATACCTGTTTGTTTTGTCTGTGTAAAAGGCACAGTTTTTAAATAATTATTCCAGTTAAGTCATCAAAGTTATTGCCCATACCAATTGATAGTCCCGATGGTCATATTATTGTTGATTCACGAATATGCAACTCGAGTAACAGACTGTATTGGAACAATAAAATTGAAAAATCTAATACTTGTGATTTATTTATTACATTTAAGCGCCCTTTATCAGCTGAGATATTTAATATCAAGTACATGTGCACCGAACAAACCCTTGAATGCGTTAAAAATATCTTGTCACAATTGCGTACTGATAACTTAAACTTTGATGAAAAAAGAACTTAGAAACGCTATGTGTTCATTAAGTTCACGTTTCTTACGTTGAATAAGACCTATTGGCCTTCACATACAAGATTGAAAACCATGTTAGGAACACTGAGTATTTCATTTGTAATTTTCTAGTTATTAAAATTATTTTTCTGAAATTCGGTATACCTTAACTCTGCTTAACATTTTCGTAAAATCTAATAAGTAAACGTTTCTTTCAGCCTTTGATACGGAGGAATACTCTACTAACGTAGATACTACTTCATCAGATAAGCATTCCAGTACGGCAACTTTGAAAAGCAAAGTCAAACAATCAAAAAAAAGAAAAGGTAATGTGTGTTTTATTGCGCCACAGAGGTAGTTAGTCTCTACCGTGGTAAATGTATTAATTTCTGGTAACAATAATTTGAACTATTTCTTAATAAATTACTGAACTGTTAACGCTACCACATATTTCTTAATAACTGTTAACTTGTATAACTTTAATTTTATTTACATAAATCACATAGGTTAGACAAAATTAAATTTATTTATTCAAGTGCTATTTTTAGTAGCAATGAACTCATAATGAATTTAATTGAACTAAAACTAACATACAATGTACGTCATTTATAACTAAATATTGTACGGCAGTACGTCATTTATAATGTAAATAAATATTGATTTGGTTCAGTACATTTTACTTAGCTTTTTTTTTTCAAATTAATTAGTTAAGGTACGCTTAATTTGAAAATAAACTAAATGACGACTTATAGCAACTTTATTACAAACACATATAGAACAATAAATAATGCTGAACAACTGATCTTACTGATCGCTGAGGCCGCTGGTACTTAGATTACCTTGATATTTATCGCACTGTCGCTCAAACTGAACTGTTTTACAATCGACGAGGTACTAGCTTATATCACTCGCCAGAGGTCACTGGTTCATTTCATAAAATTACAATTACCTACAGAACACGTAACAGCGCAACCAACTACGTGACAATCTATCTACATTCAATCTTATGTATATTTCAGTAAAATTCATTGTTCTATACCACATACTACGCACATACGTATATACAGTCTACTATTATTAAAACTTAATCTTCACAATTCACACAATTTCAGCTTAAACTTCTTCACAACTTGCTGCTAGTGATATACTACTATTTCGAACTTCTCTACCCCTCTGTCTTTTTTCTTGATTTAATCTGATGATCTGTCTTAGCCTAATAGACTTTAAAGTAGACATTTCTATTAATTTTTTTTTTCTTTTATCTTCTAAGATTTGTGTTTTTATGTTTTAGCTAACATCTGCCCAGTAAACGAAGAATATAATAAGTGCACACAAGCAATATGCCGTCACCAAAACTGCAGTACTAGAAACGATCCAGTAAGTTGTCCAGGAATAGATCGTGCCTTCTGCAAAAAAGGTTGTGTCTGTAAAGAAAATTACTACAGAAATGAAAATGGCACTTGTGTTCCAGAAAAGCAGTGCAAGGGTGAGAGAGTTTTAAGAACACATCACACTAATGTAATCAGAGACGTTACATTTCCTAATTTTAAAATATTCCAATATTTTACTTTACTTCCAAAACATTTATTTAGTGCCAGTGTTCTTGACCCAGCAGTAGACAGCAGTGGCTGTGTTCCGATATTGTTACAAGTTGATAGTAATGCAAAGCATTTTATTGCATTGTTACTGCATTCTTTTTAAATTATCTCTCAATTTATAAATGCGAACTCAAATTGTATTAAATAAGAAAAAACTAAGTAGCATTTTACACGATTCGCATAATAGATAACAATGCAATTTGTAACCAATCTGAAACTGTATATTTTATAACTGTCAGTTTATTTGCTGAAATAAACACTATATTATTTAAAATTTGTCATTTTAGATAAACCTACGCCAACTTGTAAGGATAATGAAGTACTAGATGAGTGCCCTTCAGACTGTGAATCAGATCATTGTCCCAAATGTGAAGCAGGCAACAAGAAGTGTGAAAAACCAAATCCTTGCCCGCCGCCCGCTTGTAAATGCAGATTTAACCACAGGCGAGCTGAAAACGGCACTTGTATACCAACCACGGATTGCCGTAAGTAATTCTTGAATACGATGTAGAGTTCTCCAAACATATTCTGTTGTTTTAGTTGCAATATATAACTTTTACTAATACTTTTACAGCTCCTTTCGACTGCAGTGCTAAACCTAATGAACAGTATACTTCTTGTCCACCTATATGTCCCTCTGATAGCTGTGGTTTGCCAAGAATCAGGAACAAATGTCCTTTCAGAATTGGAATCTTAAATGAATGCAATCCGAAGTGTCAATGCAAAAGTGGTTTTGCTAGATTAAAGAACGGCACATGTGTGCCTTTTGATGAATGCCGTAAGTCTCGGATTATTTTTCTCAATAGTTTTATGTCAAAACAACAAATGTTTGTTTCACATTGTAAAAATAAAAAACCTGTTAAGTGATTATTACTAACTGATATGGTATTACTGCTGTAAATATATCAAAGTACTGTAAGTGAAACGCTATGAACAGCTATCAATTATTTTCAAATAGTTTGATGATTCTATGTTCTACGTCACTTTACTAATGTATATCAGGATGCAGGTCAGATTTTGTCTTATCCTGAACATGTTGGACTATTTTTCAAATTCTTGAAATTATCTACCCTAAATTATGTCCGTATGGAGACGGATTAAGAATACATAGTGTTACCACCCGTATTAATCCCACGAATGTCGTAAAAGGCGATTAAAGGAACAAAGTATGCAAGACAACATCATTACAAAGAGAAATAAAACTTAAAACAAACCCTATTCCAACCCATCTGGCCAGCATGGTATAGTAGGCCAAAACCTTGCTTGCTGAGGAGAAACCTATGTCCAGCAGTGGACTGTAAAAGGCTGTTGATGATGATGATGATCTTAATTATGACAAAAATATGTTCTTAAGCTCTTTTCATGCATTATGCCTTTAAGCTATACCACCATCTTATTCAATGTGTATTGCAATAAATTCATGAGCCACATGCACAAAATTTCTTTTTTTGTCCAAAATATCAATTTTAACCTATTATTGGTATAGCTAACATCTGCCCAGTAAACGAGGAATATAATTCTTGTACGCAAGCAATATGCCGTAACCAAAACTGCAGCACTAGAAACGATCCAGTAAGTTGTCCGAGAATAGATCCAGCCTTCTGTAAAAAAGATTGTGTGTGTAAAGAAAATTACTACAGAAACGAAAATGGCACGTGTGTTCCCGAAAAGAAGTGCAATGGTGAGAGAGCTTTTAAGAATAAATAATATAAATCACTTCTGAGAGGGCATTTTACTTAATTTTACAATACTGCAATATTTTTTCTATATTTCCAAAACATTAATTCGGCTCGTGTATACCTCTTCTCTTTTCTATTTTAAAGAGCCAACGCCCGCATTAGGAATAAATTAATCAATACAAGAAACAAACACAAAGAACACCCAGACTCAGAATAACAATATATAGATCACACAAAGTGTTGTCCCACGTAAGGCTTGAACTCACAACACTCAGCAAAGTGGAGAGTGGCGTTGCGACCACTTTAACCACTAGGCCAACCATGTAGTTATTACCTGACTCAGTAGTAGACCACACCGTCTGTTTTCTGATATTATTACCAGTTGATTGTGACACATAGTTGCTAATTGCATTGATAGTGCTCATTTCTTTTTAAATATGTTTCAATTTATGAAACATGAAATTAAACTGTATAAAATAGGTAATGATTAAGTAGTATTATACACGTCTCACAAAATAGGTAAAGATAAAACTTATAATTAATTTAATACATAAATTTTATAACTGTCAATTTATTTGATAAAATAGACACTATATTATTTGAAATTTGCCGTTTTAGATAAACCTAAACCGACTTGTAAGGACAATGAAGTCTTAGATGATTGTCCTTCAGACTGTGAATCAGATCATTGTCCCAAATGTGAAGAAGGCAACAAGAAATGTGAAAAACCAAAGTCTTGCCCGCCGCCCGCTTGTAAATGCAGATTTAACTACAGGCGAGCTAAAAACGGCACTTGCATACCAACCACAGATTGCCGTAAGTGATTGTTGAATATGATGTAGAGTTCTCTGAACACGTATTGTTGTTTTGATTGCAATATATAACATTCATTGATACTTTTACAGCTCCTTTTGACTGCAGTGCTAGACCAAACGAACAATATACTTCTTGTCCACCTATATGTCCCTCTGATAGCTGTGGTTTGCCGAGAATTAGAAATAAATGTCCTTACAGAATTGGAATCGTATTAGAATGTAATCCGAAGTGTCAATGCAAAGATGGTTTTGGCAGATTACAGAACGGCACATGTGTTCCTTTTGACGAATGCCGTAAGTTTCTGACTATTTATCTTTTTGATTTTATGTTAAGAGAACAAATGTTTGTTTTAAATTGTAAAAATAAAAAACCTGTTAAGTTTTTTTTATTAACTGATATGGTAATACGGCTAAAAATATATCAAAATATTACAAATGAAACGTTATGAACAGCTATCAATTATTTTCAAATTGCCTAATGGTTTCACGTACTATATCACTTTAAGTAACAAAGTACTTGATATATATATATATATAAAGACTATATCATTTTACCTTAAATCTTTCTTAAAATTTTTAGGAATGCATATCAGGATGCAGGTTAGATTTTGTCTTGATTTGAGCAGTAGGTCCAATAGGTCTATTCCAATGGAAATAGACCAATAGGTCTACTCTTGAAATAATTGAAATTGGCTAGCCATAATAACTCGTATGACAAGAATATGCTGTTATGCTCTTTTCATGCATAGTACTTTTAAAATATACCATCGTGTTATTCAATGTGTATTGCAATAGATTTATGCGTCATGCATAAAATTCCTGTTTTTGTCCAAAATGTCAATTGTAATTTATTACTCGTATAGCTAACATCTGCCCAGTAAACGAGGAATATAATTCTTGTATGCAAGCAACATGCCGTCAACAAAACTGCAGCACCAGAAACGATCCAGTAGGTTGTCCGAGAATAAATCCTGCATTCTGTAAAGGAGGTTGCGTCTGTAAAGAAAATTACTACAGAAACGAAAATGGCACTTGTGTTCCAGAAGAAAAGTGCAATGGTGAGAGAGCTTTTGAGAATTAATAAATCATATTAACTTCGCCTGAGACGGTACATTACTTAATTTTACAATATTCCAGTATTTTTTTTGTATTTTCAAATCATTTATTTAGTCTCTCTTTTTCTGACTCAGTAGTAGACCACACCGTCTGTTTTCTGATACTATTACCAGTTGATTGTGGCGCAAAGTCTTTAATTGCATTAATATTTCTTTTTTTTTCACGTTATGTTTCAACTTACGAAACATGAGCTCAAACCATATTAAATAACACAAGATTAAGATTTTTTTTTACGCGGTTCGTAAAATAGATAACAACAAAATTTGTAACCAATCTGAAACTGAATATTTTATAACTGTCAGTTGATTTGATGAAATAGACACTACATTATTTAAAATTTGTCGTTTTAGATAAACCTAAGCCAACTTGTAAAGATAACGAAGTCTTAGATGATTGCCCTTCAGACTGTGAATCAGATCATTGTCCTAAGAGTGAAGAAGACACCAAGAAGTACGAAAAACCAAATCTTTGCCCACCACCCGCTTGTAAATGCAAATTTAACCACAAGCGAGCAGAAAACGGTACTTGTATACCAACCGCAGATTGCCGTAAGTGATTCTTGAAAATTATGTAGAGTTCTCTGAATATATACTATTGTTTTGGTTGCAATATATGACATTCATTAATACTTTACAGCTCCTTTTGACTGCAGTGCTAGACCAAACGAACAATATACTTCTTGTCCACCTATATGTCCGTCTGATACCTGTAGTTTGCCCAGAATCAGGAACAGATGTCCTTTCAGAATTGGAATCGCACTTGAATGCAATCCGAAGTGTCAATGCAAAGATGGTTTTGGCAGATTAAAGAACGGCACATGTGTGCCTTTTGAGGAATGCCGTAAGTCTCGGATTATTTATCTCAAAAATTCTGTTAAAACAATAAATGTTTGATTTATGTGGTAAAAATAAAAAATCTAATAATTGATTACTTTTAACTGACATGATATTACTGCTGAAAATATATCAAAGTACTATAAATGAAACGTTATGAATAGCTATCAATTATTTCCAAATTATCTGACGATTTTACGAACTATATCACTTTAAGGGAAGGTAGTGTTTGTTGGGTTTCTAGGGCCCCTAATCCGAGTGTTAACCAAGTCGTCTGCTTAGGTACTAGCAGCATTTGTAAATCAGACCCGAGCTGATGGCGTTGGTCATCTAGGGCTTTATCAAGGGATATGCAGCTTTAAAAGTATGAAATCTTGTCCATATTTCCAATGTTCATATATATTGTACTAGATTTATTAGTTTTATCTCCGCACAGCTGATCTTTGCCCTACAAATGAAGAATATAACTCCTGTCCTCAAGCTGTTTGTCGACCTCAAAACTGCTCAAACAAAAATGAAATAGTACATTGTCCTTTGGTAAAAGCCTCATCGTGCAAAAAAGACTGTGTTTGCAAGGCAAACTATTTCCGAAACGACAAGGGAGTATGTGTAGAAGATAAGAAATGTGCAGGTACAAATTACAATTTTAATTTTACTATCTTTATCAGTATTAAATGACTTTGTTTCTTATTTATTATTTTTTATGAATATATTGAGAATATTTTAATCAATTCGCCGTTTCGATTTGATTCAAATATCGAATTCAACATATGTAATCACCGATTACCATAGAAATGTCACAGCCACTGCCGAAACTATTACAAGATAATATGCCAAGTTTACTATTTGTTTTATCCATGCTATCGATTGCTACAAGCGACAGAACCATGAAGGCTCTCCCATACAGGTGTATTAGTACCGGTCGAAAATATCAAATGTGTTATTACAAAATGAAGGAAAATAAGCTTCCTACTTTTATTGCATCGTTATAATCGCAGTAGTGTGTGACTTCACAGCTGTTTATGTGTATAATGTACTAATAATAACGCACCTGCGTGGGGGAGCCTTAAACTGCTTTGAAATATCCTGAGAACCTGATCCAATAGTAATTACGGTTTGATTTCAAATCGTAACTATCGGGATAAAGGCGCACATAGGTCCGTCACCTGAAGGAAAGTGCCTACTCAATTAGGTGTGAATTTTCTTCTTTATAAACTGTAGCGTCTATGACTAAATGTCAACACATTGGCGAAACGCATAGATACCGAAAATGTAACGATTAATAAATAATTAAGCCACACAGATAATCAATTTCCATTAATATTCGGTGATGATGAATTCGAAAGAATATAGCTGACAAATTGATGATTACAAATGAGTATTTTTCATTTCATTATTCTCAACAGTTTTTTATTCAGATAAATTTCTTTTTTTGCAGTTCCTCTCTGCCCTAATCCAAATGAAGAATACAAAACATCTTTGGTAACTAATTGTCCTATTCTCGGTACTTGCACTTCAATCGTAGCAAGAATTAAATGTGATAAGCCTGAAACGGCTTCGTGTATCTGCAAAAGTGGATATTTAAGGTTAAACGAAACGTCACTCTGTATACCAACACACGAGTGTCCACAAATGAAGACAGCATCTCAATGTGAAACAGACTATTCTTAATTCGGAAATAAATATTTTACTGTATCATGAAACATTTTATTACCCGTATTGGTCACGTATGCCTTTTTTATTACTTTCTAATTGAACTAAGTTACAGTGAAAAAAATCTTTGGGAATTTTTTAAATAATTTTATCGGGCAGATTAACAACTAAGGAAAATGTTAATAATCTTCCCATTGATCCTGAGTTAGGCATCAGCTGTCCACAAAATACAAGACTGCACAGATAATTACGCACTCAATTATCGAGTTTCTCGGCCGCTGGACCAGCTTATGTAGCACTCAGTCGCGCCAGGTTACGGGACGGTATTTAGAAAGAAAAATTTGATTGCCGAAATTGACAATACAAAGGTATTATTTATGTATAATTGACGTTACTTTTTTCCTTAACTATATACACAGTCATAATACATTTATAATTTATTTTATTGCTGATCATAGATGTTATATTCTTTATTTTTCAATACAATTTTTACATATTCAATGGTGTTACATATTAACATGTTTTTTTTATTATTACTTTTTATTATCTTTGTAATGGAATCCTAGAACGTGGTTTACTCCCTTTCAAAATTGACGATTTGATTTAAAACTTTGTACACCTGCTAAGAGCCGATGACTGCAATAATTGGCTTAGTTTGTCCCATTATCCTTATGAGAATCTTCAGGATTAATATTTTTTTAACACGCTTTTATTGGCTTACGTATCTATGTAACGATATTTATGAACGTGAATTTCACTTTTGAAAAAGATGATATATGTGTAGTTAAACCAATATCAATATAATTCCCTGTGAAACAAAGCAATGGTACCTCTGAAAGACGAATGTTCCCATTGATCCTGAGTTAAGCATCAGCTGTCCACAAAATAAAGGCTGCACAGATGATCACGCAGTCAAATATCGAGTTTTTCGGCCGCTGGACCAGCTTATGTAGCACTCAGTCGCGGAAGGTTACTGGACGGTATCTAGAAAGAAAAATTTGATTGTCGAAATTGACAATACAAAGGTGATGCATTAGATGAAATGATCAAATTACGAAATAATTCATAAAACAACTTGGCAGCCAGTCTTCACATATGATAACGCCATACTCGTGTCGGCGATGATTAATTAAATGCTAGTAAAGAAACAACGACAGACAACAACTCAAATAAAAAGTGCTTTTCAATGAAACAAACTAAAAGTAGGCAATAAATAATAGTTTAAAATACTTAAAAAAAAAACACACATAGAATATGAAACTAAAGTGTAAAAACTAATATTTAATTAATTTTATTTAGGGATAGTGTGATTAGTACAAATTTTCAGTTTGCTGAAAAAAACGTGTGGTGCTTAATAGAGATAAGCATAAACTACACTACACTTAGCCCTACCGGTGGAAACAACTAGTAAGGCTAAGTTTAACAACGGTTTAGAAAGGAGAGCGAAAGCTGGAATTAAAGTGAATGATGCTTCGCACTCTTTTCTTGCCAATAAAAACATGTTTAAAAAAGCGCGTTCAGCTGTACATAATCATGTGCTGGTCAAAAACCTAATTTAAGGTAACAAATCTTGAGTATGACTGAAAAGGCACCGAAATAGAATTAATACTGTAGAAATACTTTCCCTAAGAAATATGTGTAGTGTGAACGTTAGTGATAAATTCTGGAATGTAATCGGCTATTCTATGAGACCCGCAAATTTTGTAAGCAAAATAATTATAGATACCGTTGGTGTTAAGATTTTAAAATTTTTCTCAAGGAACGAGAGGGTTTGAAATCCATCACTATTAACTCACTCATTTGTCTTACGAAAATTATTGATAATGAATAGGTGAAATTCCTTATTTATATTCGCTTTTTAACTCCCGACGCACCGTGGCGTGAGTGTCGACTGCCCGGGGCGAAAGACAATTTTGCCGCCCTCTTATTTAGGTATTTTGATTTAATGTACACAATACATTACATACATTAATTATTGAATACTTTTCGGCGAGAACAGTCATCATTATTTTGCATTATACAGGTTAGATTTTAAATAAAGAAGTTTATCTAAGTTTTATAATCACGTCTATTAATACAAAATGTCTTTTACTTTAACCACGTTCATTTAAGTTTTAGCTCTTATCAAAATCTATCGATAATATGTATTATATTAACCATATGATCGAGTCAGGAAGTATTAGCAACGGAAAATAATGAACGCAGCCGACAGAATCAACGACAGTGCCAGTACATCTGCATTTATATAGAAATTTTACCCTTTACGAGACGTTATTCACGTACAACAAACTTCTGTGTCCAAAACTAAGCCACAACTCCTTTTTTTAGAAGTGTTTAATTGTGTAGCGGATTTTTTAAATTTACAATTTAATTTTTATTGTTACTTATTATTTTTACACCAACTTAATTCTAAGCGCTGATATTCTTAAAAATTCTGAATATTCCAACTTCATAACAACTATGGGTTCTATTACACATAGTTGGCGCGTTAGGTAATTATTGGCGCTTATATTATATTAAGATAATTACATGTAATTTATAAAGCTATTATACAAATTAAACCCTCAATACACAAAGCATATTATAATTCAAACATAAGCAAAAAATATAGACCAACATAATATCACATCTACTATATACGAATGCCATATCAAAAAACATACACTATTTTATACATTTTTGTATTACTCGCACTTCTGCAATTCTGATAAATAAAAACAACTGGTAAACAGAAAAAAGATAACTACAATTATTATTACAGTCCAACATTATTGATAAATGTTGGTTTAAACTTTTTTTCTTTACGTAGACCAATGTTGGATATAAGTTACATAGCTGAAGAATTGGATACAAGACGATTATTTCTTTACAAACCTGAGGATTGTATCTATTTTCTAAGTACAATGAGCAATTCTTTCAAAATACTACACTTAAACATATGGAGTATAAACAGACATGTAAATGAACTACAATCCTTTACAGCTATCTATGAAATTACAGCCAGAATAATACTGACCGAATACTGGTTCAGTAGAACACCTATTTTACCTACATTGGAGGGATATATAACTTATCAAAATAAACGTAACTATACTCAATTTTTTTTACGTACCAAAATGACTCTATTCTGCCTGATAAAAAGCATGAATAGAATCCAAGAACGGTGGTCGCCGTACTCACTGCTAATGAAGACAGTGCAGTATGATGATGACGACCCACACTATGGCGGCCAAGTAATTGCTTTTTTTACGCCCCGCTTAAAGGACCCGGGATCGTAGTGGGAGGGAAAGGCTTTAACTGATTTGCACAGGAAAGAAGAGCCGAAGCGTTTACTTCGGGAACGTATCTATCTACCATTCTGAAACGATGACTTCCAAGGCCAGCAGGAGTTGTCCTGTAGACGAACGGAGAGGATGAGATCAGTTGGAAGAGTTCGTCAAAACACTCTCCATGATAAAAGCGATAGAGGACTGCCATAGAGGCGACATTTCTTCGCAACTGCAGAGACTCAAGGGATTCAGTGACTTTCGGGTTATTGATATTCTGGACTGCTCGCCGCTGTAACCGATCCAAAACGTTTGTTTCTGATAAAATTCTGATATTGTGATATATGTATATTAAACCTAACCCTACACACTCCGTAACTGAACCATTAGTCAATGAGACCAACTGCTTAATCTGCAATCTACCATCTCACGATGTGGTAATCATTGCCTAGTTTTCCAGAAATTGATGAGTTTCTAAACAACTTAAATATTCTTTTAATTGAGTTTACCAGAGTTAGTCGTATTATTATTCGTCGTTATTTTAATTGCAGATATTAATATACACATAAAGCCTATCAGGTGTGTCCAGTGCAAACCTTCAGAACTACTATTGCGAGTAGACATTTTTATGTCATTAATTGCCTTAACAGATGTTGTAACATTTATCCACTCTGTAAATATCGTTTGAAAGTAGTTGTAAGTACATGGTTTCACAACGAGAACTACACAGAGAGAGAAGAACTTCTTCGTATGTCAATATTATACTTAGTAATATCTATGAATGTATATAAACTATAGTTGTAGGTACACACAGCGAATGTGTAATTTGTTATAGTAGTAGATAGTTTGAAATCAGATGCTTGTTGTTGTTGTACATATGTAACGTTTGAAATATTTGTACGTTTATTTTTTAATATTTCAATTTTAATACTGAATTCGATTTTGATTTAAGTTTTGATTTTGTGTCTTAATTCTATTCTTGATCTTGTTTTGAACTTTAATCTTGTTTCTAATTTTGTGCTTGATCTCTACTTTGGTTGTGATTTTAATTTTAATTCTGATGTGATTTAGATAAATTTGAATTAATTTAAGTTTGAATTCTTTGTAAAAATAACTAAATCACATTAACATATTATTATCATGATTTTATTATTGTTTATTTTATTATATATCTATTTAGTCTAAAATATTATTTTGTGCTTTCCCTCTATACTTATACTTATAATTACGAAGATAACGTTATTTTCCCTTACGGGGGGGCCCTGGTACCCTTAAAATAAGTTAAATCTTATCATGGGTGCCAGAGTTCAGCTACCATTTGTGCCCTGAACATTTGCTATTTATGGTACAAGTTGAAGTTTATGTAAAATAGATTTTAAATAAATAAATGACTAAAATTGCATTAATAAATTAAAATAGTTCATAGAATGACACGTTTAAAACCCTTTATAAGTGATACACTTTTTTTTTATTTAATAATCAAAATTATGTGATTGTGAATAATTTATTAACAGTAATAAATGCTAATAATGTAAATGTGCTTATAAATTGATATTACTATAACGAATAATTAAAATTATATTAGATATATATCAGTCATTTATTTCTAAAGCTCAGTGGCAGCACAGATAATAATTGCTCCCATTACAGTCGATAACTAAAATGACGCAATAAAGATTAAATAATCTATAAATAAAATGGAAATTATCATAAGTAACAACCACGCCAACATGATGGGTGGTTCATTTGTGATATTCTTTTGCCTTTTGGTTTCACACCTCGTAGAGAGTGACGTAAAAGGTAAGTTTAACCACATTGTTTTATTTTCATCTTAGAATTGAGTAGTCTGTGATAAAGTCTCTTATCTAATTTGAATATGCTTGCCGCCATTGAAGATTAGGAATTATTATTAGAAACAAAAATTGTCTTTATATTATTCTACATGTATAAACAGTTTGAATTCACACAAGTTACAATCAGTATGGATAAATATTTCCCTACATGTAATGAAATAAATAAATATTGAAGCATTTATCGTATATTTTTAATTCTGAGTAAAATATAGTCTCCGCCACAAAAACAGATCAGAGTCATAGATTCTATTACCTTGTTGTTGTTGTTGTAGCCGTCAACGTATGTGACTGCCAATCAAAAAGTCTCGGGTTCGATTCCAGGGTCGGGTCAAGAAGTGTTATTGAGTTTTTCTGGTTACAAGAATGCTTAATAATAACCCGGAGTTTGGAAGCTGGTGTCTTAACCCGCGTCCCTAATGTAAGCTGTCGATCTTGATCTCTCCCGGTCGTGTCAGATAACCGTCCTAGGCGATTGTGAAAATGAAGCTACAGAGAGTGCACCTGTGTTTGCGCACCCACATGTGCACTATAATATCTCCTACGTAGTTGGTTGCTCTCCCTTGAGACTGGTCGCTGATGCTAAAAGTTAATAAGATGTTATTGAATTTTCTTTTTTAGCCCTGCAATGTCCACAAAACGAAGTTGTGAACAAATGCGCAAACGCAAAGTGCAAGACTGAAAAGTGCAGTGAAAGAGAACTACCGCCTATGTGTGTTATGGTACTAAAATGTAAACCTGGATGCAACTGTAAAGATGGATACTTGCGAATCGAAAATGGACTCTGCGTTCCAGAATCTCAATGTCCGCGTAAGTGATTTAAAATAACTTGTTCCTCCGAGCCTTTTTCCTTAACTACGTTGGTGTCTATTTTGAGACTTAGTAGTCTCAAAGTAGACACCCACAGACACAGATAGCTGATACGGCTGAACCTTTATTTTTACATGGAGCGCCTGCCATCAGACCTCCTCAACCCAAGTACTGGCCGATATCAACATTCTGTAAAAATAATATTGTTGGATTTTGAGAGTACAGATGTTTATATGGCAACCATTACCGATATACCGATTAACCTGCTCTCTGAGGCACTGAGCGGTATCAATATGTTAGAA
This sequence comes from Hypercompe scribonia, assembly GCA_949316085.1. Classification (NCBI taxonomy): domain Eukaryota; kingdom Metazoa; phylum Arthropoda; class Insecta; order Lepidoptera; family Erebidae; genus Hypercompe; species Hypercompe scribonia. The sequence continues at coordinate 6,499,150 of OX438967.1, read as the reverse complement.
ATGGTCATTCATTCAAAGACTGACCTGGCTAGGATTACTTATATTTGCAGTGTATTAACCTACTCGATTACCGCTAAGCCACAGCCGCCTTTGGGTCAATAGTTATCTATATTTTGACAAATAAAAAAGAAACGTTTTAAATAACAGAAGACCAAATTCATGTTGTAAAAACTTAGTCTATATATATATATATATATAAGTGAGAGATGTAAATCATTATACAGAAACAAAAAATAAAACTTTCAAACAGATTTCCAAAAGGCACATATATTTTACGACTAATTTATAAAATAAAGAAAATAACAAAAAATCAGGTACCTACAACATTTACACACAACTTTGATATAGAATACTACTATAAAATGAAGAGGCTTATATAACATCTGAAAATCGGATTGATCTAAATCTGCATTCTATTAACTACATAGTAACGTACTCATTTGTACGCGTCAAATTTGGCTTTTGATATTAATCAGAGATTAGGATTTACTTTAGTTTTTTTTTCCGGACTTTCCAGGACTTCCAAAAATATTGCAAGACCAAATGTAGTCAAATTGGTCCACTCACTTCCAAGTTTTAGTGAAGATTCATGATCAGCAATTCATTTTTATACATAAAAACCTTACTGTTAATTTTTATGTGTTAAGTGTATATTTCACTGTGGTGATGGATTAAAAATACAAAGTGTCACAATCCCTATTCATCCTATTGGTGTTGTAAAAGGCGACTAAAGAAGCAAATTCTGCAGAACAACAGTACGGTGAAGTGAAGGAAAACTTAATACAAACCCTAAACCCGAACGACCAGTGTAATATAGTAGATTAAAAACTCCTTTCTATGGAAAAACCTACGTCCAATACTAAACGATGAAAAGCAGGTTTTTAATGATGATGATACTGATGGTAAAATGTATCTAAAAATTTAACAAATAAACAAAAAACATCTGAAATTGTTACAGCTATACGAAACCCTCAGCCAGCGTAAGCTCTACATCAAAAAAAGAAGTATAGAAATTATTGGACGTTGCTTTCGTGTGACGAGCACTCGTATCTGATTTTCTAAAAGAATATGTATAAACAGGTATCTTTTAATATATGTAAACAAAACAACAATAATTTATCAACTTGCCACCCGAATTTATGTTCCGAAAAGAAAAATTTGAAATAAAAATATAATGTTAAATGGTTTAACCGTTGAAATAGAATATAATGTCTATGCTATGTTTAATTTTAATAATCTACATCTATATTTATATTGTTACATATATATTTTTTGTATTGGGAACCATAATAAACCTGTATATTTAACGTGCTTGTTTTTGTTAACCATTTCTTTTTGTCATAGTTGTTAAATACTTTTTATAAAATTAATTCACAGATAATTATGATTATTTCAATTCATGATGATAAAATGACAAAAGTAATTGTTAAGTTAGTGATGCAGTTATTATTTTATGAGATAAGTTTTCGTTAACCGTAACCTTCTCTCTCTCTCTTAAAGTTCTCGTTGCAATTACTTGTATTTGTGACACAAGGCGTTATAATATATTACACGTGAAACGATGGCTAAGATTTTCTTCGAAAAAGGCCTAATTTTTATCAGATTATCTGACCCCGTGTAAAGAGCTAGATCGTAAATATAAGTGATGAAGATTTCAACGCCTAATACTCTACGTATATATCATTTGCACCAACCGCCTCTTAGAGCCATGCATAACTAATTAGCTGACCTGCGCAACTTCGTCTGTATCTCTTATTGCCAGTAACGTGATGTTATACAGTGTGAATAAATTAATTTACCATAAAAAAGGTTATAGTGAGCCAATTCAAAAGATCTTTTACAAGCCAACAATTCTTTTAAACATTACTTTTGCAAAACTTTAAATGTTTACGCACACGCAATGGAAACTCTCAAGAGAAATAAGTTACCCCTGTTTTTGCACCATTTTTAATTGATATTCATCTCCTTTTAGTCATAGCGCGATGATATATGTCCTATAGCCTACCTGGATAACTGAGCTATCTAACTCTAAATTTTTCAAATCGTATCAGAAGTTCGTAAGATTAGCGCGTTCAACCAAACAAACAAATTCTACAGCTTTATTATATCAGCATGATTTCGAACTGTCTTCAACCGTCACTATTCAACTCAACGCACAAGGTTCAATGTTTAGAACGAATTCCGTTAAACGACAACGGCTTTATATAATAAACAAATTATTACAATATAAAATTAATTTTTATAGTAATTTTACATTATTTACTAAATTTACTATAAATCATTTCACTGAGTTTTTTAACAAATGAAATCAAATTAATTTCACTAAGACTCACATAATCTCGATCGGAAATTATACCCATAGTACCATACTCTGGGACTGTCACGCATATTACAATATATGACTAAGGAGACGTACTCATACAACGTGACCGCGGGGACGGACTAAGTTTGTGATCACGTAGTCAAGGTGTCAAAAATTAATAACATAGTAAGGGTCAAAGGCAAGACACAAAATGTGGACTAATTTATGAGAAAACTTGCAAGAAAAATCCATTATGTATGTACAAAAAAGTATAGGTATAAATTGAAGCGAGAGCACGAGTTAGCGGTAAAATAAGTTTATCCATCAAAATGTGAAAGACATTTTTAGTGTTATTTGCTTGCTTGATCCTGGGAAAAGGTAGTTTCTAATGTATTTATTATTTAAGCTGAGTGTTGTTGTGTGTAACTATACATAAGTACTAACTATATGAAGGTGTATATATAGGTACCTACACAAGTTGAACTGACATGCATCACCGTGTAATGATGTATTAAATGGAAACATCATCATTATTCAATGCTTATTAACTTGTAGCCATTTGTACACATTTTGAGTCGTTTTTATTAAGTGAATTTTGTGTTGCAATTATTGTGTATTGTATTTTAGTAGAACCACATGTTTATTTTTTTTAACGTAAATGAGATAAATCCTTAAACACGAGACATCTTTTTAAATAGGTATACTGTTATTTAATAAAAAGACAACTGTACTATTTGATCACACATATATTTTTGTAATAGTTCACCATGATCTACGCTCTAAAAAAGTGTAATATTAAGTGAGAGTTTATCAAATTTTTTATTATTTTTTATTTAGACATTTATATTTATCCGCTAAGTATTTAAGAATTTAGGAAGCGCCTGTTTATAATAATTATCATAAAACTAAAAACTCATTTTCACACGTCGAACGATGACATCATGCGACAAGAATCGCTTTTTTTTGTCATTGCTCTATTATTCACTCGATTAGTAATTACAGACCAAAAATGTAAGAACGAGGTTACAAGTGACAATAACAATCCTTAAAATGGTTAAATGCATAACAAAAGAAAGCGATTTTATGTCACAGAACTATCATAAACCAAGAAGAAATACTTTTACAAGTAAACATATTGTTTGTGTATCAATATTAAGGCAAACAACGCTGTAATCTAAATGGAAATGTAATAATTGCAATTGATGAACAGTATTACCATTGTAGCAAGTCACAGTTTCGATCAAAACCAGGCCTAATAGCTTTGTTTAATTTTTATTTTATCTTCATTGTCACATATCAACAGACATAAAAGAAAAATGAGTTACAAATTATGTAAACGTAACAATCGGCGATCTCATCGCTCAAGGCAATCTCTTACAGACAACCGTACGGATGTCAAGCATTTACAAATTTGGATAGTTTGTCGCACACAAATCCAAAATCTACTCCTTACTTAAAAAAGAAACAAAAGAAAGCGATCTCAAAACTATATTAATTCATCTGAAACTTATCATCTTAAACGTAATCTGAGAAGCAGGCAAGATTTCTTTTCTTGGGGAGCGGAATAACTTAAGCCATTTTCCACACAGATGGAAAAATATTTACGGTTATGGAATAATTAAAGATTTGGCAAAACACAGGTAAAATTTCATCCAGGACGGGCAGAATCAAGAAATATTATGATTGAAGCAGTCACTTATCACCGTCTTACAAGCAATTGACACTATGCTCTTTCTCACATCACATACAGCGAATTGACTGAAAATAAATCACAAATAGCTTGGCGTCGACAGGAAAGAAAAATAATTTAGCATCACAACCTTGTGAATTCATGAAATCAACATCAACATCTTTTTAAGCACAATTACAAAATTAAGCATACCTTCACATCTTACTGCAGTGATTTCGAATAAGTACAAAATTGCCCCAGTTATTTTATGTGGATGTCTTTTATACCTACCCTGGACTCTTGCTTTTCATCTTTGTACCGCCTTTATTTCTTCAGTGAGCCAAGATACTGGCAGATGTTTTACGTTTATTTGTCCTATTGGAACATGCTTGTCAAATATACAATTATTTGTGAAGTAGTTAATTTTTTCATGGACACGGTTAGTTGTGTGGTGAGCACAATTATTTGTTCTGTGTCTGGGTATAACCTACCTACAATATAATATATAGTAGGCTAGTCGACCAGAACTATACAACGTGCGTACTAGACAGCACCTTTTTTTTTTTTTTTTTTTTTTTTTTAACGTGTGGAAACCCCCTCGGGCCGTCACCCCACCGGGGTTTACGGCAGGGTGGTGTGTCGGAATCGGACCGACTAAAACCACACGGTGTGCCACTCTGCGCCTGAGATAGGAGAGATCCGGGAACCGCTGCTATTACGACATCCAGATCCCTCCTAGCGCCTGCCCGCTAATGCGGGCACCATCTATGGGTGAATTCTCTATTTTAGGCGACGTACGGCACACGCGGACGTCGCCTCCTCGCGGCTGGCCATTGTAGCGGATGGAGGGGAAAACCCGTCCCGTCCACCCGCGGCCACACTCAAGGCGGCATGAGGCGCTGGTATGCGCGCCTCCGCCGCCCGGCTCGCCGGCGGCGAATTGGGTCCGAGTGGATATCGTCCTCCCGGGCCTTCTCCGCCGCCTCCTTCCGCGAAATTACGTCTTCGCAGAAGGTTGCGACCGCGGTAAAACAACTGTCGCTACCGGCCATGGAGCGTATGATGGCCGGTAGCGAGAGATCTCCTCCAATAACTGCAGTGAGGACCCCACGCTGCGCCGCCCAGGCGGAACAAGCCGCTAGCGTGTGCTGAGCCGAGTCCTCACTGCAGTCGCAGTGGTGACAGGCGGGACTCAATTCCCTCCTGGCGACCGAGTGCAGATACTTCCCGAAGCAACCGTGCCCGGAAAGGACCTGCGTTAGTCGGAAGGAAAGGGTCCCGTGCTGCCGCCCTGCCCACTCGGCGATGACCGGCTGGAGAGCTTCCACGGCGGCAAAGCCAGCACGTGGAGCCCCCAGCCGGGACGACCAACGAGCCATCGTGGCTCGACGAGCGGCCTCTCGCCACTCGCGTATCTCTTCGGGCGGGGGCCGTATGCCGCTGCCCGCCCGGAAGTCAGCCGTCCGCCGATAAACTTCGGCGAGCACTTCCGCCTCCAAATCCCACGGGGGAGTTCCGGCCAAGGCGCACGCCGCCTCCGTCGATACGGTGCGGTAACCGCGTATGGCTCTAACCGCCAATATCCTCTGAGGGCGCCAGAGGCGAGCCCTATTCTGGGCGGTCAGAGCCGCCGCCCACACCGGTGCACCATACAGCGCCATTGACCGGACAACCCCCGTGTATAGCCGTCTCGTCGCCACGCTAGCTCCACCCAGATTGGGCAAAAGTCGCCCAAGGGCAGAAGCAGCGCCGACCAGCTTTGGAGAAAGCTGTCGGAAGTGCTCGTCGAAGAGCCACCTGCCGTCGAGGATCAGGCCCAGATACTTCATCTGGGCCTGAACCGGTACGAGGACCGAATTAACCACGATGGAGGCGCCGGAGGGTGGACCACGACGGGGCCCATGGAACAAAAGGGCCTCCGTCTTGTCCAGGGCCACCCGCAAACCCAGCGCCTCAATTCGCCCGACCATCAGAGAGACACCCGTGGTGGCCAGGCGCGCCGCCTCTTGAAAGTTTGCTCCCCGGGCCGTGACCAATGTGTCATCTGCGTAACAAATTACGCCCAGCCCGGGGGGAAGGCGACCTCGAAGGGCCCAGTCGTATCCCATGTTCCACAGGAGTGGTCCGAGGACAGACCCCTGTGGAACACCGCACGACATGAGCCGCCGCCTCAGAACACCGTCTCGGTCCTCGTACATGACGGTACGCTCCTCAAGATAGTCTGCCACAAGCCGCCTCAGGTACTCTGGCACCCCGTGGTAGTGGAGGGCTTCCCTGATGCAGCTAAATGGCAGACTATTAAATGCGTTGGCGATGTCTAACGACACCGCCAACAGCACGCCGCCACAGCTCACCGCCTCTTCGGTAACGGCCCTCAGGCGCAGCACAGCATCGACCGTCGAACGCCCCGCCCGAAAACCAAATTGGGCGTCCGACAGATCGGGGCCCACCTCGCAGAGGTGCCGGACGATGCGGGCAGAGAGTATCCTCTCAAACAGTTTACCCGCCTCGTCCAGCAACACGATGGGCCTATAGGCCGCTACCGATTCGGCTGGCCGTCCCGGCTTCTTCAATAGGACCAGCTTCCCGCTTTTCCAGCACTCAGGAAAGCGTCCGGACGCCAAGCTAGCGTCCAGGACCTCCCTGAGGCGGTCCGACATGTGTTCGAGGGCTCGGGCTAGCACTCGGGCAGGTATCCCGTCCGGCCCGGGGGCGGTGTTCTTAGAGCGGATCCGTAGAACAACCGCCCCTACCTCCGATTCCCTGACGGGCGGAACATTGTCTTCGTTCACCCCGTCGTCTTCGACCATGAAGGCCATCGACGGGGGCGTGTGCTCCGCCCGCTGCGGGAAAAGGCCCTCGACCACTTCCCGCAGGAAGCTGGGCTGGAGTGTCTCTGTAAGGGGGGGGCCCGACGTGCGGAGCTTTTGTCGCGCCGCACGATAGGGGCGACCCCAGGGGTCACGATCGAGACCCTCCAGCATTTCCTTTCTCTTAATTTCTTTGGCGTGGCTGATGGCCAGCTTCAGAGTTTTCCGCGCCTCAGAGTTTTCCGTACTAGACAGCACCTAAATCAACGTGACTGTCGACGCGTCTTTTGTTGCGGCGCCGACGTTGCGTCGAGGGAAAGAGGGATATCGCGCGGCTGTATTCACACATTCTTACTAGAGTCCTTCTTCGCAATAATAGTGTCCGGTGGAAACATTAAGTAAAAACATCTGCGGTGATATTAAAAACGTTCATTCCTTACTTTGATTGTAACAATACATTGAAAAATGTATTTTTACTCTTACCTCGCTACTTTATTCGTTGCAATCTTCACTTGAGCTATATCACGTCACCTACACGACAGTAGTATAGGGTGGGCCACGAATTGGTTAACATTTGAAGAAATCGCATGACAAAATCATTTAATATATTATAAAAACTGTTTATTTACAAGAAAGCTAATTAGTTGGAATTTATTTTTTAAAAATTACATCGCCGAAACGACCACCGTTTCGACGTTCACACTCCTCTAAGCGAGTACCGAAATTTTTGAATACTCGTCGGCAAAGTGACCACGAGATTGCCGACATCACTTTGCTGATATTTTCTTTTACTTGACGTAATGTATTTGGTTAATTGATGAAGACGCGATTCTTCAAATAACTTTATAAAAAGAAGTCTGCTAGAGATAAATCTGGACTTCTAGGTGACCATTGAATGTCGCCTCGTTTGGAAATCAGTTTTTAAACATGTCAAAATCATTATTTTAACTTTTTGTTTGCTTTTTTCGCAGCGCCTGCAGAATACACAGATTGCAAGAGAAACTGCCCGTCTGAAACTTCTTATTTCTCTGTATAACAGTGTAAACCTGTGCCTGCAACTCCACCTTGTGTGAGTGTGACGAAATGAAAAATTCACCCGATTGTAAAGCTAAAGAAATGCTCTTACAGCTATAAAATTAAACATAGTGTGAAGTATGTTTAATTATATAGCTGTTGAAATAGATACCTTTAGGTACTTACGATAATATAATGCAATATTACTTCAATGTAGAACAATAGAAATACGTACAATACATATAACGGTTTTTTCGTGTTTATAATGGCGCATGTCAGTTGATGTGGATCTGCTTTTCACTAGTGTTTTAAAAGTAAAAACACAACCAATATATGTGAATAGTTCAATAATCACATGCACAAATTTACTGGCAACAACTTTGAAATGTGATCATTTCGATATATGTGTGTGGGAACTTTTAATTGGCTTTCAACATATAATCCCGAAATATGGTCATTTATAAAAGATAATTTTAAACCCTATTTATGATGAAAAATATCAAGTCTTAGCATATACTACGTGTGGTAAACTAAGGGTGGCATGAGTACATTCCCTTATTAATATTTTAATGGCGAATGTTTGTTTTTTTTGTTCCGTATAACGCTTTCATGACGTCACTACTCAACTGAACATACATTCTTGTATATCAAATTTGTAAACGGTTACGTAGTAGTTAAGAAAAAGGATATAGGGACTTACCTGCAGTTCACTGCATCAACAGATAAAACCCATATCGACACGAGAAAACCCACAGGAAAAAGGCTATTGCTTATGTACTCGTACATAAAAACGTGGGTATAAATTGAGGTGAGGGAGCGAGTTAGCGTCAAAACAAGTTAATCCATCAAGATGTTAAAGACATTTTTAGTGTTATTTTCCTGCTTGATCCTGGGAAAAGGTATTTTTTAATTTAATTGTGATTTCAGTTCTGTGTGTTTAGGCGTAACTATACTCAAGTTAAACTAACGTGTCTCTTCGTGTAACGGTATATTAAAATAGAAACATCATCATTATTCCACACTTACTAATTTATATAATTTACACACATCTTGTGTCTTTCTTTTAAATATAATGTTTTATCTTTTTTCTCTTGTATTTTTTAAATTAATTATGTGTTGTTGTTGTGTATTGTTTGTATTCTATTAGTTATATTCTATTAGTATTGTTTGTATTCTATTAGAACCACATCTTTATTTTTTTTCACCACAAATGTGGTAAATCTCTAAACATGAGATGTCTTTTTCAAAAAAAGACAACTTTTTTTTTCATCACACATACATTTTTGTTATTTTTCACCATAATTTCAAAGCAACTCATTTCGTGCAATCATTTCTAACACTACAATGTTATCTTCACAACCCGACTGGGTAACGTAAATTAAGTATTTTTTTTTTGTTTAGGAATTTATATTTGTTTGTTGACAACAATTGTCATGAAACTAAACCCTCTTTTCAGTAGATTATAGTTATCCAGCATTTTGTGTGGCGTGGCCTATTTGTAATTTTTAGTATATGCCAAACAGTCTCCGTGTGGTGAGGAGTTAAGAATACAGAGTGTCACCACTCCTATTCTTCCCATGGGTGTTGTAAGTGATGACTTACGGAATAAAATAAGCAAGACAACATCACTGCAAAGAGAAGGAAAACTTAAAACAAACACCATATTAACTCGTCTGGCCGGCGTCGTATAGTAGGTCAAAACCTCCTTGTTAAAGAGAGGCCATGTCCAGCAGTGGACAGTGCAGAGCAGTGGTAGAAGGCGATGATGCCTGTAATGGCACGTGAATTAGGTTACATATTTTTAAAAAGGAGTCCGCTCCCAGGTTAATAAATATAATTTCCTGAATAGGCTGCGTGGGGGGGATATCCGTGTGCTGCATATTGTCTAAGATATCTATTGCGCACTTTCATTAACCGTATTAAAGTATTGAAGAACTATATATATAGAATTATAGAGAGAACTATATATTTAGTTAGTTTTGCTTAAAAAATACTTTTACTTATTTATTATAGACGACTGCAAAGTTTGATAGACTTTGTGGATGTAATAAACAAAACAAAAAGTAGTTTTATAATCACTTACCTTTTTAGTACGGTAATAATACTTTTTAATACTACATACAGCTTGTAATAGATGAACACGAACGAAAAGAATGCAATTACGATAACCTTGATAACTCACGAAGTGACTTCGTGCTAAGGGGAAATACATTTTTTAATGCCGTCACTTTGTTTATGCATATTAGTAACGGCATCGGAAGGAACGTTGAGAACTTGGAACACACACTTATCATATACATATGTACACTGTATAATAAGTACTGTGTACAAAAAGTTTAGTTAATTTTAAATTTAAAATGTTTCAAAATAAAGAACTTTCTAGTAATCACTTCATGGTTTGCAGCGACTTCAAAGGAATGTCCAAGTTTCATACAGTAGAGGCTCTACTGTTTGAATGATTGATCTACAAACTGCGCGTGCACTCTCACTCATGTATCCTGCAAAGTTTACAAAGAAAACGTTAAGCCATATAGAGTTATATCGGACTTCGAGAGTCGTTTTTATTCTCACAATCCAAGACTTGAAACTCGTGGCGAACCGTTTTTAATAATTATGAGTGTTTCTATCATATTTTTTTATAATGTTATTAAAAATTAACTTGCTAGTTAAACTTAAACAACCTTGGACTGATTTTTCAGTAAATTTAATAAGACATCTGTCTCTCTCCTACTTGAGTGAGCGATGCGTCCGCGTGGACAGCTGCTATACAATATTACATTTACGTGTTTACGTCAAGTATGAAGTGCAGTGAAAAGTAAATGTGGTGTCAATTGTTTATAGCAAAATGCAACCATTCCATCAGTATTTTCTTATGACGTTGTCGCACCTGTTTTTTTCAATTAACAAATCTTTTTGTTTTCTATTTGGTCAATTGTTGTAGGTATGCCATTACAATAACATTTTAATAGAACTTTCTCACGACATATTTTAAAATGACTTTCACAAACCAGTTGTTAATAAAAATAATCACAAATAATCCGAAGAAAAAGAGTGGGCTTGCCCATGTATTTATTTATTTATTTATTAGTTATATATTGTTAGATAGGTATTACTAACATTTAGTTAAGAATTGCAACCTTAAACATTCAAAATAACCACCATCATCAGCCTATCGCAGTTGAACAAAACGAACATAGTGGCAACTTCATAAAGATATCTCGTCACTGGGATGTATTACCAGTCTACTTGGTAACGCTGCAAGGACTCCAGAACAGACCACATCTCGATCGAGCAAAACGTCTCCTCATAGTTCACGAATGCTAAATACAGTTGCAGCTTTTAGATAGTCTTTATAGCTTTACTTATATACTCTCAGGTTTCTCACCAATATTTTATAGTAACTTTGATATTCTTCTTCTTAAACCAAATTAACATAGTTTATTTAACATAATAGTTATTGTAAATCTTTATTATCATACATAATATTATACAATTTCTTTTAAAAAACCATGTTATCTTATTAAAAGTACTCTTTCAAATTACTTTTTACAAGTTTGTTGAATAGAATTTAATGGTGGAGAATGAAATATAGAACTAGTTATATATATATAGGATAATAACAGTGCGAGTGCAGTTGTAAATTAATAGTGAAATTTTAATATTCATTCTATTTATTTTATTTATATATTTGATGTGTAAATATGATAGGAAAACATGTTTAAGAAAATAAGACACAGATTAATCCGATAAATTACACAAAGTTACAAAATCTTGAAATCTTTATTTTCAAGGAAATCCTATTTCACAACCCGCTGTTCCTATATTACACATAATATAACGTTTAACCATAAAGAAATTACCCAGCAAACTAGTATGAGTATAAGCTATATTTTTTTAAATTACAGGTCATGTCCAGCCTCATTGTCAGCAGAACGAAGAATTACGTTGTGTGACTAGCTGTCCTCCAGAAAAAACATGCAAGAATCGCAATGTTCAGTACTCCTGCTTGGCAGTTTTCGAACCTTGTCAGCATAAGTGTGTCTGTAAAGAAGGATACTTCAGAAATCCTTTAGGGACTTGCATCACTGAGGCTCAATGTAGTAAGTATCTATCCCTTGTTTTCAAATTTTAGTAACTACACCGTTAAGGTTCAACTGAGATTATTGTCTAACGAACAGAAGATGAATTTGCTTGATAAACGACTTTACTTTGTACAAGTTTACTTATGAAACGTCGTTTACTTCTCACAAACATAAAGGGACTACAATTGTCTCGTATTTCGTAAAAAAAATATAGATGTTTGACTCCCATTTGTCATAATGGGATGTTCTTTACAACACGAATCCAGTAGTTTCAGAGGTTGGCGCGTTAAATCAACCAAATCAACTAAACAAATTATCCAGCTTTATAGTGTTAGTGGACTCAGATTATCAAGCTGATGTTTTATATACAGATTTCAGCAAAGCCTTCTACAAAATAGCCCATAGCATTTTAATCACCAGATTGCACGTCTATGGTATCAATGGGTCACTGCTTAAATGGTTGAAATCTTGTTTGAAGAATAAAAATGTTTTAGTGGTAATTAATGGCTATCGATCAACTCTACATTAAATTTCTTCCGGAGTCAATCAGGGCTCACATTTTGATCCAACTTTATTTAATTTTTTCAGTTTTCGTTAATTTTTATCTATACGAATGATCTGAAACTTGTTCTAACAAGTTCAACTTCTCTAGAAGTGAAATCAAACAATGATGTTATACATGTACAGGACAAGCTTAATAGGTGTAAAAACAAGAATATGTGTAATGTTATTATGTAAAGTTTACGCAAAAACGAAATAAGATAAACTCAAAATACTATATCGACAATGACAGAATAAATGAAGTTGATACTATCCGAGATTTAGGGATTGTTTTCGATAAAAAATTGACACGCCAACCGCATTTGGATAATATCCCTAAAGAGGCATTAAAAATGTTAGGCTTTTTTTAACAAACTGTAGAGCTTTTCGTAACAACAAACCCAAAATTCTTCTTTACAATAGTTTGGTTAGGAGCATTTTAGGATACGGTAGCATAAAGGGCAGCCTACATTATGCTGTTTATACATTAAATTGAACATGTTCAAAAGAGAATTCTCTGGCACTTTTCATTCTCGAATGGTATCACAAATCAAATACATTTCTATGAGGCTAAAATGAAACACTTCGAAATGAAGTTCATTGAAGATCGTATGAGCCTGAACGATGCAATGTTCACGTACAAAATTCTAGTAGTTTTAAGTATTCCTTTTTAAGTTTCACATTCCATCCAGACTTCTACGTGGTCCAGTCACGCCACTTTATCTCCCTCTAAGAAGTTCTTGGTACCAATTCTCCCTATGCAAGTATTATACATGTAAAATAATAAATCACTATATCGCGATCACGCGATCTCATTGATTTACATTTTGATACCATCCAGAAGAAACAGTTCGTGCTTAGTAATTTGCTATGAATAAGACGCAATAATTGTAAAATGTCATAAAACTCTACTTGTGTGCGTGTGTGTGTGTGTGTGGAATATGTGTATTTTGTTGCTTTAATTTTTTAATTTATTCTATTTTTATCGCATAAGTGGTGTTTACCTACAAGTAGCTGTTGCTTTGTTTTTTATAATATGAGCATATATTAGTTTAAGCAATTAATGTAAACAAAAAAAAAGACATTAGTATATGGATTAAACGTATCTAAGTTGGACATATCACAAAACCTCTGTGAAGGTTCCAAATGTCTTAAAAATTATAAGATTAGAAACCTTATCTATCTTTAATACATTTAACTAAAACAATTGATTTCTTAATGTAATGATAACAAAATTTCTACAATCTTCAGATCAATGCTCTGGCGAGAATGAATTTTTCGCATGTGACTCGGCATGCGACAATGAATGCTCTACGTTGCACGAACAAAACAGAACGAACTGCCCAATAAAGAATATTATTTGTAATCGCCGTTGCTATTGTGAAAATGGATACGCTAGAGATCAGAAAGGACATTGTATACCAGTGGAAACATGCCGTACGTATTTATGTTTTGAGATGTTTCTTTTTTTAAATTCGTTTAACAAACTTGAAAACATTTATAAAGGTATATATCCATAAAGTATAAGTAAGTATGTATATATGGTATGGTACACTAGTTATTGTGAATAATGCCTATCTTTTAAACAAATTTATAAAAAACCTTATTACTAAGTAAACAAGTTCAGACCATTATTTTACTTTATATGGTTTTGTTTTTTCGTAGCGCCTGCGAAAACCTGTAAATGCCCGAATGAAGAATACACAAATTGCAAGAGAACCTGCCCGCCTGAAACTTGTATTTCTCTGGTTGCAAAGTTTAAATGTGATTCTAATGAAAAATGTAAACCTGGATGTGCCTGCAAGTCTGGTTTTCTAAGAAAGAATACCGATTCGCCTTGTGTGCCTATCTGCGAGTGTAACGAAATGAAAAATTCACCCGATTGTAAAAACTAAAGAAGAAGTCTTACAGCTATATAATTTAATAAGATGTAACTACCTACAGCGACTTATATCTGAATGTATTTTTATTTATTATAAATGTAGAACAATATAAATATTTTATCGTGCATTTGAGGGCGTATGTCGAGAAGTTGATGTGGATCTGTTTTTAATTATTTTATCAAAATTAAAACAAAAATCGTATGCTTACTACTTTCACAAATAACTGAATAACCAGACGAATTTGTTGGTAAATGTTTATGATGCTATGTCTTATTTTTAAACTAGCTGACCCGGCGAACTTCGTACCGCCTAACAATCAATGAATATCGTGTTACCTTTTAGCTGAACTAATTTAGGCTTTGATGAACGTAATATAATCATACAAAATAATATTAATATATATATATAGATATAAAAGTATTTTATTATGATGAATGATGATGTATACATACAGAATGAGAATAAAAATTAAAAAAATAATAATAATTAAGTACTTCAAACACATGTCAGAAAAACTTCAGATTGAAAACTATGTCGTGCAGATTGGGATACACTCGGATTAATTCATTAATCGGATTTTCATTCAAGCACCTTGTGGTAAACGACATTCTTTGTTTTTTGGTCAGACGCAAGAACAAATAAAGCGGATGGTTTGCCGACACGTGAGCATGCCACGTACAATTGACCATGAGAAAAACATGGATTTTCTAGATTGAGGCCACAAATAGTCAAGGATTGGCCCTATGATTTGTTGATCGTCATGGTGAAGGCAAGACGAATCGGGAATTGAATTCGTTTAAACTCAAAGGGCATATTCGTTGGGATCATCGGAATCCTTGGAATAAGAACTTCCTCATCTTTAAATTTTCCTTTAAGTATCGACGCGTGAATCATATTGCTCATCAGTTTTCTTATCACCAAACGCATTCCATTGCACAGTTTTGGTTGGTTTAAATTTCTAAGCATGATGACTACCGAGCCAACCTTCAGTTGTAAATTGTGCGGTGGTAAACCAGGCACATCCAAGGAGTTTAAAAATTCAGTTGGATAATTAGTGGCTTCTTCTTCGTATAGATGTGGCCATTTCGATGTATGTGTCAACTTATAATTGACCCACACTATTTTATTACTTTTTTTAGAGTTGTGTCTCAAGCTGTAAAAATATAAAATAAAATAACTACACAGAAGGTTAACCTAAAATGACAGCAACCGTGCTGTCGTGTTTCGTTGGTGAGTGCGATACCGGAGACCCATTGATGCAGGGGTGACAATTGTAGTAGGAAGTGCTATGATGCACATGCCTTTTAGGCCCCAAGTGAGGTGTAAAAAGCATCTTAATAGGCCGCCATAGTGTGGATCATCATACTGCATTGTCAGAATTGTAAAACAATCCCCCCTTCACCTTGGTTGACAAATAGCATCCGCAGCGCAATGGGGAGCCGGGACCGAGCTTTTCGGCGTTTTAAAAGAACTCGAATTGATGATACCTGGCTTGTCTACAAAACTGCTAGAAACAAGTGCAATCAGATGAAACGTAATGCCAAACGCCCTTATATTCTCGATAACATTTCTACATCTTCTTCTGCCGACATCTGGAAGTTCTTGAGGACTCTTGGCATCGGTAGCAAGCGTCGCGTGGATCTTCTAATGGGCATTGCTTTAGATGATATCAATCGTCATTTCGCCACTTCTATTACCTTGGACCATCAAAGCAAAACCCAAACTATCAAATCCGTGACCCGCCTGCCTAGACCTACTATAAACCCCTTCGACTTTTCTCCAGTTGCATCAGAGGATGTCCGGCGGTTTCTTATGTCTATCAAATCCAAAGCCACTGGTAATGACAACATTAGCCGTCTTATGGTGACCACTATCCTGGACCAGCTCTTACCCACCATCACCCACATAATTAACTATTCCCTGGATTCCAACGTCTTTCCCTCCTTATGGCGCCAGGCTTATGTACATCCATTGGCTAAACCTAATCCCTCCCTCCCTTCCCATTTTCATCCAATATCGATTCTCCCTTTCCTGTCCAAAGTACTGAAAGCCTGTGTACATAAGCAACTGTCTCACTTCATTTATCAAAACAACTTACTCAACAAGTATCAATCGGGATTCCGACCTGGACAAAGTACAGGGACAGCTTTGCTCTAGGTAACACTTGATATTAAGGCGGCAATGGAGGAAGGCCAAATAACTGTTCTAACTTTAATTAGCTTCTCAAACCCCTTTAATGCTGTGAACCACGAGATCCTACTCGCAATACTTGCCCACTTCATGATTTTCGATGATGCACTGGAATGGTTTGCATCCTATCTTCGTGGACGCCAGCAGTCTGTCCGAACTGATAATTCGTATTAGACTCTGGTGTGCCATAAAGCGGTATTCTTTCCCCTCTTCTCTTTTCGCTATTTATCGACTTCATAGCTCACAAACTTCGGTGTTCGTATCATCTGTATGCAGACGACCTGCAGATCTACTCACATGCGAGAGTTGAAAACTTAAACGAAGCTATAATCAACATTAACCACGACCTAGACACCATAAAAAACTGGTCCAATAGTTTCGGCTTGAACGTGAATCCAGGTAAATGTCAAGCGATCTCTTTAGGGAGTCCCAGAATGACGGGTAGAATTAATCCTGACGCCATCACTAGTATCATATATGACGGTACAGTATTGGCCATTAATCAGTCGGTTAAGGAACTTGGTTTACGTATAGATAGAACTCTGAGTTGGCAGGTTCAGGTAACCAATGTCAATCAAAAGGTCACGAATATTTTACGTGGCCTTTATAGACTAAAAAACTTTCTTTCCATAAAAACTAAGGTTATGTTAGTTCATGCCTTAATTTTACCAATCATCGACTATGGTGATGTGTGTTACCTCGACCTGAATGCAGATCTGCTTAACAAATTGGACCGACTTCTCAACAATTGCATTCGGTTCATATTCAACTTACGTAAGTATGATCATGTATCCGCTTATCGGAGGCAACTGTCATGGTTATCTATTAGACAGCTATGCAGCTTGCGAGCGTTGATTATGTTACAAACCCTTTCCCACTCTCCTAACCCACCGACTTACCTAACAACTCATATACAATATCTTTGCCCTAATCGTGACAGAAATCTTCGGTCTTCCGATAATCTCCTCCTTCTCTGTCCATCACATAATTTCCATATTGTCTATTCGTCCTTCACTATCCAAGCTGTAAAGCTCTGGAACGCCCTCCCCCTAGATATAAGAAGGTGTGTCAACCCATTAACCTTTAAGGTTAGAGTGACGGAGTCATCAGAATAATTGCTGGCCTATTCATCATTGTATGAATATGTATGTATTAACGTGTATATGTATGTATGTAGGTATGTGTTTCCTTTTATGTAGGTATATATTTATATCATTATATATTTATATTATTATATCACTGTATTACTCGCAATATTTATACGCAAATTCAAAATCAACACTACTAGCTCTAATGTTACACCTGCTACACACATCTCTGTGTCACCCAAAGGTCGATTGGAAGAAAATGCCTACGGCATTAAGTCCGCCTTATGCAATGTAACTTTTTAAATAAATAATCCATGTCTCAGAGCCTTTTTGTCTTACCAAGTTGGAGTCAACTCTACGACTACTACGATACGGCTAAACTTTGATTTTTACACGGAACACCTGCCATCAGACCTGCACAACCCAAGTACTAGGAGATGTCAACACGCTGTAGATAGACTGTTATTGGATTATAAGGGCACATATGTTTACATGGTAGGCAGGACGAAAGGCTTAGCCTGCTCGCCGAGGCACGGAGCGGTCTCAATATGTCAAGAATGGTCATCCATTCAAAGATGGGTTTGGCTAGAATTCCTTAGTTTTGTTATGCAAAGTCCGTTTAGTACGACTTTGCATATAACAACTAACTGTGTAAATTTTTATTAAATAGAATCATCATCAAAATGATAATTAACTTATAGTAATCTGCACACATCTTTAGTCTTTATTTTTTAAATCTAATAATTAGTCATCTTTCTCTTGTATTTAAATAAATTTTATGTTGTTATTGTGTGTTGTATTTTAGTAGAACTACAATTTTATATTTTTCACCATAAATGTAATAAATCCTTAAACAACTTTTCAAATAGGTATACTCTTATTTCATAATAAGACAACTGTGCTATTTGATCACACATATGTACATTTATGTAGTAATTGACTATAATTTACAAAAAGCGTAACATTAATAGCTAACAATTTAAGATTTTTTTTTGTTTAGGCAATTATATTTATCCACTCAGTATTTAAGAATTCATATCCGCTTCCGGGCTCGTAAGCAGAATCCCTGCACTTAATTTGCTTACACCGACCGAAGAATTTCATCTGTTGTTAGGCTACGTGCGGGGAATACCCTATGCTATATATTTTATGTGTTATCTATTGCGCACTTTCAATAATCATATTAAGATATTAAAGAACTAATTATAGGTACTTTTGTTAAATTTTTTTTTACTTATTTAGTGCAGAAGGCTTGAAAGTCTGGTAGTCCTTATCGATGTGATAAACAAAAAAAAACCTAGTTTTATAATTACTTACCGTTCAATTACCATAATAATAGTTTTCTTAAACCACATACTGCTGTTCTATTTTGACACCAATGGAAAAAATGTAATTACGATAATGTTGGCAACTCAGGAATTAACTTTTTGTTAAGGGGAAACACATTTCTTAATGATGTCACTTTGTTTGTTTATATTAGTTAGAAGGAACGATGAGGACTTGGAACACACATTTACGCCTAATATGATGAACACTGTATGATATACAATGTACTAAAAGATTAATTAATTTTGAATTACCAAATCTTGCCAAATAAAGAACTCTAAAATAAACACTCCACGGATTGCAGCGACTTTAAAAGAATGTTGATCTACACAACAACCGAGTACAGTCTCACTTATGTATTTAAAAAGTTTACAAAAAAATCGTTAAGCCATATAAAATTATACCGCATTCCGAGAGTCATTTTTTATTCTCTCAATCAAAGTCTTTGAACTCGTGGCGAACAGTTTTTTAACACGTATGAGTATGTGTCCATCATATTCTTATTATAATATACATATTTCTTTGGACTGGCTTCTCAATTAATTGAATAAAACCAATTCTTATAACTTTTTTTATTTACAAATCTATTTATATTGTAATGTAATGTAAACATTCCATTAAAATAACATTCTTGTGTAGTTAACTCAGAAATATTTTGAAAATGTCTAAGACGAACCAGTTGTTAATACAAATAATCCGAAGAAAAAAAGTGAGCTTTCCCTTGTACAATACAAGGGATTAGATAAGTATTTCTAATATTTACATACGTAAAAATTGCAAGCTATAAACATAAAATTATCTTCAGCATTAGTCGCCTAACGCAGTCCCCTGCTGGACAAAAACCTCTCCAACTGCACGCCACTGTCCTCGACTTCTCGCATTCAGCTCCTGTCAGCCATCTTACGCAAATCATCACTCCACCTGGCCTGTGGATGTCCTACAACTATATTTGGCGAAACGAAGTCCTTACTGAAGAACACGTTTTCCCCAACAGTTAAACCGGACCCGGACCTTGGCCCGGTCATGCCATTCCTGATGGGATTCCTATATCCCATAACCCTTTCCATAACACGTTGGGAGACTGAACTAGTGGACTAGCCCCTAGAAGACTAGACTAGACTTTCGGTTCCGTATTCATGACAGGATACGATGTGTCGATTGAAAACTTTCGTCTATAGGCACTGTGGGATCGATGATGAGAAGAATTTATACGGCTTCCCAATCGCTGTCCAATTCAACTGGATCCTTCTATTCACCTCGTCCTCTAAAGTTGTTTCTACCTAATTGTAATGTCTGCTCGAGGTTAACATGTTTATGAATAACTTCGAGAATGGCACCGAGTACCGCAACTGGTTTAAGTAATACATGTACCCTGAACATGACCTTAGTTTTATAAAAGGTTACCCGTAGGTCGATGCGTACAGAAGTATCAGTCAGGTCATTCAGCAGCATCTGTTGTAGATCCTGCAACGCAAATCGCCGCAAATCTCTGCCATAATGACGATGTTGCGTGCAAATCACAAGTGAGATATATATTCACCATTGACGTTGATGACACGTCATTTCCATTGCAGCATCTTGAACAAGTCCTCCATAGCATTTGTGAACAATTTCGGAAAAATAACGTCCCCTGTAACTCCTCGACGCGACGACATGGGCGGACGGACAAATTCTGTACTTGGACGAACATAATGGTGGCTTTATAAAGACATCTCATCACTTGGATGTGCCACCAGTCTACTTAGTAACGCCACAGGGACTTCAGAACAGACCACATCACGATAGTCATAGTCCACAACTGCTAGACACCAGGGCTGATTATACTCATCTGTCTTTTGTATAATCAGCTGCACCGTGTGGATATCGTTAATGGTGCCCTGGTTAATGATAACTCTTGAGAACGAATTAATATTAACGAAATTATTAAGTTTAGTTAGTTTTAAAGAATATGAGTAAATTATATTCTTTTTTTGATAATTAGCTTGCCAAGCAGAGTAGAAATAAACAAAAATTAAAACAACAAAAAATATATATATTTATTAAAATACATTTTTAAAACCACTATTCTACTGTGTTAATATGATAATACTTTTTGTCATCATCACTTATTGTATTAGGTGCACCAGACAATGGATCTCTTCCATCATGAGACTTGGGGAATGCTATAACATCTCTTAATGATTCTGCGTTACAAGCCACTGTTACTAGTCTATCAATACCTAATGCAATTCCTGCATGAGGTGGACAACCACACTTCAAAGCATTCAAAAAATGTGACAACTTATGAGGGTCTATATTTAGCATCATCATTATTTTCTTCTGTAACTCTGCATTGTGGATACGGACAGAGCCTCCACCTATTTCATTGCCATTCATAACAATATCATATGACAATGCTCTTACTTTCAATGGTTGAGTTTCTAATAGATGTATGTCATCTGGATGTGGAGCAGTAAAAGGATGATGACAAGTCTCTAATCCACTATCACCCTTCAAAAATAAAGGAAAATCAACCACCCACAAAGGTGTAATATTTTGTTTTGCCAATAACAGGTTATTTGCTTCCAAAAGCTTTGCTATAAGTAGTCTTATCTCTCCCAAACATTGCGCTGAATTTTCTGCATCACCAAATGTAATTATTGCTGCATTTTCTTGACCAACACATTCTTTGATATTGGCATGCAGTTCTGAGCCTAACTCTTTTAAAATATTTTCATTAAATATGACTTTGCAAGGAAACTTCTTAATGTATTCTTTTATTTTTTCTTTATATTTAGCGGTAAGTTTCCCTAATTGATTATTGTAGGGTAAAGCATATGCTCCAAAGTCACTTGATTCCTCAGGAAAGAATTTCTTCAAACTCAAAAACTTTAAATCATAAGATACATTTGGTTTATCAGATCCATATGTTTCTAGAGCTTGTTTATATGACATCCTTTCGAAGGGTGGTTTAGGTAGAGGTTTAACAAATGTATCAAAAAGCAATTGCTCAATCATTGACATGACACCATCCATATTAGTGAAGGACAGTTCTACATCTAGCTGAGTGAACTCTGGCTGTCTATCTGGTCTAGTCGTTTCATCTCTGTAACATCTAGCAAGTTGAAAATACCGGTCAACACCACCAGACATTAACATTTGTTTGAACTGCTGTGGACTTTGTACAAGTGAATAGAAAAGGCCTGCATGGTGTGTGGGGACAATAAACTCTCTAGCTCCACCAGGAGTTCTACAAAACAGTGTTGGTGTCTCCACTTCAACAAATCCATGTTTCTCCACGAGAAATTTTCTTATATTGTGAAGCATATTAGACCGTGTCCTCAGAATACTTTGTGTCTCGGGAAACCGTAGATCAATGTATCGGTGCTGTAGTCTCAACTGCTCTTTGGGTTTTTGATAATTCCTTAAATTAAAAGGAAGCTTTCCAACTGTGTTTAATATCTCTAGCTTATTAATAATCACCTCTACTTTTCCTGTAGTCAGAGTATCATTGACCATATCTTTGGGTCTCATGGCAACGGTCCCTTCTATTTTAACAACAGTCTCTAGGGGTATATCTGATAGTGTTGTAGAGTCATCGGCAACAACACATTGTGTAAGGCCATAAGCATCTCTAAGGAGTAGGAACTTTGATAACCTTGAATATTGGACCCAGCCACACAATGTTACTCTTTGTCCTTTGTGTTCAGGTCTTATTTCACCACATGTATGCGTCCTGTACGTAAAAGTATTAGAATTAATTTTATCTTCCAATATCTCTTTCTCAGGTATATTCTGCAGACTAGTATGTAGTACCCTGGTTTTGTTTAAAAATACATATTTCTTACATAAAGTTCGATATAGATTGATATCGTTATTTTGAAAATTACGTGGAATACTAGTAAAATGTTTATGCAGTATTATTTTATCTTTGCAAGTACTATTAGTTGCAGGTCTTAGGCGGTCCTTGTAACTTAACTTATATACTCTAAGGTTTCTTGCCAACATTTTCACAGTACCTTTGATATTCTTCAAATATTTATCTTAAGCTAAATTGGCAGTTTATTTAACATAATGTTTATTGTGAAACATTATATTATATATTATTATATTATTAATATTCTTTCAAATTACTTTCTACAAGTTTGAAGAACAGAACTTATTCAATTTGTGGTTATACCATTGACAAGTAAATATGTTTTGACAAGTTTGACAACATCGAGCTGTGTTACAAGAAGTAAGCAAACAATACAGGTATAGTTCAGTATAGCAGTTCATATACAAGTACAGTTAAAAAAACGAACACTAAAACTTCAACATCCGTTCCATTTATTTGTTTATATGAGGTGTAAGTATAAAATAGAAACATCTTTTAATAAAAATAAGAATAAAAATAAGTTAAAAAAAAAATTGAAATCCTTATTTCTAAGGAATCCTATTTCAGATCCCAATTTGTTTAAAATAACACTTTACCTTACGGAACTTTCGTGTGATAGCGGACTAAAAATAACTTAAGAATACATAGTATGACCACCCAGATATATCCCGTGGGTATCGTAATTGACGACTAAGAGAACAAACTAGGCAGGACAACATCACTGCAAAGAGAAGGAAAATTTGATAAGAAATTCTATACCTATCCGTCTTACCATCGTGGTATAGTAGGCTAAAACTTCCTTTTCAAGAAGAGGGCTATGACCAGGAGTGAACTGTTAGAAGCTGATGATGATAATGATATTACAGAACTTACTTACCAAATCTGTATAAGGAAGTTTTGCTACATTTTTTTAAATTACAGGTCAGTTTCGGCCACATCAGTCATGTCAGTCTAATGAAGAGTTAAGTTGTGTGTACAGCTGTCCTCCAGAAAAAACATGCGAGAATCGTGATATTCAGTACTCCTGTTTGGAATTTGTCGATATTTGTCAATATAAATGTGTCTGTAAAGAAGGATATTTCAGAAATTCTTTAGGGACTTGCATAACTGAGGCTCAATGTAGTAAGTATCTATGTTTGTTTGTTTATCCTTGTTTTCGAATTTTAGTACCTACAGTTTTAAGGTTCAACTGCGATTATTATCTAATGAATAGACGTTGAATTTGCTTGATAAACGACTTTACTTTGTAAAAGTTAAAGTAAGTATCTATCCCTTGTTTTCAAATTTTAGTGCCTACACTGTTAAGTTTAAACTGGGATTGATGTCTAACGAATAGGTGTTTAACTTACTTAATTAACGACTGCGTCTAATAAACATAATGGGGATAAAATTGCACCATGTTTTTTTAAATATTGGTGTTCGACTCTTATTGGTCGCAACGTGATGTTCTTTAGCCTATAGCCTTATAATCGTCGTTGCTATTATAAAAATAAATATGCTAGGAATCAGAAAGGATATTGTATATAACTGGAAAAATGACGTATGTATTCCTGTTTTGAGATGATTCTTTTGTTTAGTCGTTTAATGAACTTGAAAATATTCACAAAGGTATGGTAAACTAGTTATTGTAAATAATTCCTATATTATCAACGAACTCACAAAAAAACATTACTTGTAAAGAAAGTCAAGATCATCATTATATATAGATATTTTTTTTGTAGCCCCTCCAAAAACCTGTAAGGGGCCGAACGAAGAATACACAAGTTGCAAGAGAACCTGCCCACCTGAAACTTGTATTTCTCTGGTAGCAAAGTTTAAACGCGACTCTAATGAACAGTGTGAACCTGGATGTGCCTGCAAGTCCGGTTTTCTGAGAAAGAATACCGATTCACCTTGTGTGCCTCTCTGCGAGTGTGACGAAATGAAAAACTCACCCGATTGTGAAAGCTAAAAAAATGATCTTACAGCTATACAATTAAACATAATGTAGCTAACTACCTTTAGCTACTTGTATTTGAATGTAATTTTACTTAAATGTAGAATAATATTATATATGTACCGAAGTAACATTGAATAAATGTGAACACGATTGCCTGAGCAGTAATTTATTAAACTACTATGTAAAGCGTACACTCTTTGGGTTAAACGGAACAGAAAAGTTATTTTAAATTATTTTCCTTTAACAATCAATATTAAAAATAAGGGCTACATGCTTGTGTGTGCTATTGAATGGACGATTTAATACAGCATTAGACCATCATAAATACCATATATTTCATCAGGATTCGTGGGTGTGTTACGATGATTTTGAGTCCAGGATAAAAAAAAAACTGAATTTACTAAATCTACTAACCTTTTTTTTAACTTGTGGAAACCCCCTCGGGCCGTCACCTCACCAGGGTTTACGGCGAGGAGGTATGTCGGAATCGGACCGACTGAAACCACACGGTGTGCCACTCTGCGCCTGACATAGGAGAAATCCGGGAACAGCTGCTATTACGACATCCAGATCCCTCCTTGCGCCTACCCGCTACCGCGGGCTCCATCTGCGGGTAAACTCTCTATTTTAGGCGACGTACGGCACACACGGACGTCGCCTCCTCGCGGCTGGCCATTGTAGCGGATGGAGGGGAAAACCCGTGCCGTCCATCCGCGGCCACACTCAAGGCGGCATGAGCCGCTGGAACGTGCCCCTCCGCCGCCCGGTTCGCCGGCGGCGAATTGGGTCTGAGTGGATGTCGTCCCGGTCGTCCGAAATAACGTCTTCGCAGAAGGTTGCGACTGCGGTGAAACAACTGTCGCTACCGGCCACGGAGCGTATGACGGCCGGAGTCCTCACTGCAGTCGCAGTGGTGACAGGCGGGACACAATTCCCTCCTGGCGACCGAGTGCAGATAATTTCCGAAGCAATCGTGCCCGGAAAGAATCTGTGTCAGTCGGAAGGAAAGGGTCCCGTGCTGTCGCCCTGCCCACTCGGGGATGACCGGCTGGAGAGCCTCTACGACGGCAAAGCCAGCACGTGGAGCCTCCAGCCGGGACGACTAACGAGTCATCGTGGCTCGACGAGCGGCCTCACGCCACTGGCGCATCTCTTCGGGCGGGGGCCGTACGCCGCGTCCCGCCCGGAAGTCGGCCGTTCGCCGATAAACTTCGGCGAGCACTTCCGCCTCCAAATCCCACGGAGGAGTACCGGCCAAGGCGCACGCCGCCTTCTTCGATATGGTGCGGTAACCGCCAATGTCCTCTGAGGGTGCCAGAGGCGAGCCCTATTCTGGGCGGTCAGAGCCGCCCCCCATACTGGTGCACCATACAGGGCCATTGACCGGACAACCCCCGTGTATAGCCGTCTCGTTACGACGCTGGCTCCACCCAAATTAGGCAATAGTCGACCAAGGGCAGAAGCAGCCGACCAGCTTTGGAGAAAGCTGTCGGAAGTGCTCGTCGAAGAGCCACCTGCCGTCGAGGATCAGGCCCAGATACTTCATCAGGGCCTGAACCGGTACGAGGACCGAATTGACTATGATGGAGGCGCCGGAGGGTGGACCACGACGAGGCCCATGGAATAAAAGGGCCTCCGTCTTGTCCAGGGCCACCCGCAAACCCAGCGCCTCAATACGCCTGACCACCAGAGAGACTCCCGTGGCGGTCAGGCGCACCACTTCTTGAAAGTTCATCCCCCGGGCTGTGACCAATGTGTCATCTTCGTAACAAATTACAACCAGCCCGGGGGAAAGACGACCTCAAAGGGCCCAGTCGTATCCCATATTCCACAGAAGTGGTCCGAGGACAGACCTGTCGAACACCCGCACGACATGGGCCGCCGCCTCAGAATACCATTTCGGTCCTCATACATGACGGTACGCTCCTCAAGATAGTCTGCCACAAACTGCCTCAGGTACTCTGGCACCCCGTGTTAGTGGAGTGCTTCCCTGATGCAGCTAAATGGCAGACTATTAAACGTGTTGGCGATGTCTAACGACACCGCTAACAGTACGCCGCCACAGCTTACCGCCTCTTCGGTAACGGCCCTTAGGTGCATCACAGCATCGACCGTCGAACGCCCCGCTCGAAAACCGAATTGGGTGTCAGACAGATCGGGGCCCACCTCGCGGAGGTGCCGGACGATGCGGGCAGAGTATCCTCTCAAACTAAAACTACTAACCTAACCTAACTACGTTGTTACCACTTATATTATACAATTTAAGCAAAACCTAATTGAGGATCTCGATTAAGTATTATATGCAATTCATTATTAGTAACTACTTCTAACCTACATTTAATGAAAAGTGAACTAATGAATGATTTTATTTCTGCTGATTAAAGATTTTGTAAAAATTATAATTGCCTAGTTAAGTTTCATATTACAAATCACATATCATGAAATTAAATAATCAGTAAGAGTATTTTAGGGTCGATTTATACTAGCGCAGAGTCGAAGCGCATCGAAGCGTCTATCCAAAACTGGACATAACAAATTCAACCTTAACTCCACAGCGTAACGCACACAATACTTTGGAGATTTTAAAAAGACGCGCGCATTCGTCCGAATTCGCGCGTCTGCGCGCGAACAACGCTGATTGGTGCGCGCGAGTGCGCGCGCATTCTCGTGTATCCACGCGCCTACTAGCGAACCAACGCGTCGTCAGTCGGAAATTGGCCTGCTTCGGTGTTAATCACAATGGACTCTGATGAAAAACTAATTTACCTGGTGCAAAAATATGAATGCCTATTTAATCTAAAAGCTAAAAATTATAGTGACAAACATTCCAAAAATAATGTTTGGGATTCTCTCGGACTCGCATTCGTGCGAATACGCGCGCATTCATGCGAATACGCGCGCATTCATGCGAATACGCGCGCATTCATGCGAATACGCGCGCATTCATGCGAATACGCGCGCATTCGTGCGAATACGCGCGCATTCGTGCGGCTTCGCTTTAGTTGTAAAAAATTTGACGCTTCGATGCGCTTGGACTCTGCTAGTATAAATCGACCCTTAGGTTATAATTGTGCTAATCAGGCTTATAAGTCATGATCGAAAAAATAAAACTGCTACCGTTATGAATTCTGTGCCGAGTAAACCAACGTAACATTAAAGATTTTACACTTAAAGGTCATTTCGGGGTGAAACAACGGAATAGTTCTTATGTCAGAGTTTATGGAAAACCGAAGTACGTATGTTCTCTACCCTTGACAAATTACGCTCTCAAACTAAGTTGCCTTAAAAAGCGCGTAAATTCTAATGTACCTATATGTAACCTATGGGAATAGTATTTAAAAGTTAAAATTAGTTTTACAAGTTTCGATATCATTAAACGTAACGTGTGCAGCCAACTCTACGTCAAAATGGCGGGTAGATTCTAAAATCGGTTTCTAGGGATTGTACATCTATTGGAATAACAGGCGATCAGCGTTATAGGCTGAAAGAAATTCAATAATAAACTACTACATAATATTAATAACATTTATTCAGTCTTGACAAGAAAACAAAAGTAACAAACCAATCATCTAAGCAAACTTAGTCTCAGCACATTCTCTCTGGATATATTAAGATATAAACACAAGGAAGCACCAATGTAGGCAGCTTTACATTAAGTAAATATAAGCCTTAAAGTCAAAATAAAAATTCTTTAGATAAACCCGCAAATCTCAACATACAGTATAGCAACAAATTGTATGACAGCTACAGTCCTGTTAAGTTCTTATTAAATGAAATTATTGCAAACAATTTAAATTCAATTTAAATTGTCTTACAATATCTTAATATTTTCTAAAAACTAAATAAGATCAACATAAAATTTAAGCCAAAATTTTGTAAAACCCTATCATTGTGCATATCTGACAACAGGTCAAAATTACAAACTTAGTCAAAATAAAAAGTAACAAAAACTGTAGTCTTAACCTAAAATGCTTTTTTAGCCAATCAATGTTACTTATTTCAAGTGAGTAACCAATTACCATAATTGGTCAGCCTCGACTTAAGAAATACAAGATTAACAAACGAATTTAGTCTTTATTTATAGATAAAATAAGAAATAAATTAGCCAAAATCATAACCTAAATTTAGAAGCATTGGTCTGAATCACACTGTTCTCCATAGAGGCATAGAACATGGAAGCACCGGTTGTCTTTGCTGGTAGATGTGTTGTGCACTCATGTAGTCATAAGGTATGTTAACACAGTTTGGCATTGGAGACAAGATGGTGGGGTAAACCGGTTGAAGAGGAGCTGGTGGTGGTGGTGGTGGCAATGACGGCATAGACTGTTGAATAAATTCTGCTTTAAGCGTCTGCAACAAATAAAAAAAAAATTAAATTCCATTTGGCCAAAGTATACTATCACAATGCACAGTAATTCGCAGGGCAGGAATTAACACAGACCAATTAAAAACGATTTCGACAAGCATGAGGTTTACGAAAAAGGCTTGGGCAAAAATATAATGTTTTATACAAACAATGTACCTTTATGATTTGCAATGCATACTCGGCAGCTTCCACATGTGCCTGCTGCATAGAGACACAAGGTCGTGTCGTTAGAGGTCCCAGGTGACGAGGGATGTCCAACAGAGGGGTACCAACATGAGGTAGTTCTACTCTTCCTACCCAAACCTCTGTTCCTGTAACATCTGTATATTTTTGGTAGCTATAAACAGGTGGCGCCCACATGTATCTGAAAACGATTGTTACAAAATCAATGTAATTTATTACACATTAATATACTAATAATAAAATAAACATTTGTTAACAAATCTAAATGCAGGCTTGAACAATAATTTGTGTACTTTACTTGAGGGTAGAAAAAAAATTACCTTTTACACATCGAGTCTAGCTTAGCTGGAGCCAATGAATATTGTTCCTTAGTAATGTTTACATAGCCAGGAGAACACCCATTAGATGGTGACCCACATGTAGACTCCCCTGCACAAGGCGAACTAATACCTTCATCATCTTTGGCAGAGCCAATATACTCATTCTTCTCTAATTGTTGTTTATAGAGCAATAACGTTTGGGATAAGTTAAAGCTGTTGTTGAACTTAGCATTGCCCCTGTTCATCTTTTGTATCCTGTAAATTTCACGAACAACTGGTTTTGCCCATCTGATTTCAACAACACTCCCATCTATTTCAGTATTTTGTAGTTTAAACATTGCGATTTCTGCATGCTGCCGTTGATAGAAGTGTATGAAGGCATAGTCATAGATTTTTTTAACTCTTTCGACTTGAGTATTGATTGCAGTTTCAAAGACTGCTTGAATTGTTTCTGGTGTAGTCTTAATTTGAAAGTTTCTTACATAGAGCACCTTTACCTGCAAAGATGCAGGACATACGATTACCAACCGTCTACTCGCGGGAATAAATATTTATGAGATCATATATAACAAATTAAACATTCTACACCTGTGCTTCGTTTAAAAAACAATTCTTATAATATATAAACAATACGCGTTGGCAAAGAGGCGTCTAAAAATCGCTATAGCAAAATTAGGACTTTGCAAAGAACTGCGCAAAAGTTATAACATTCGCGAAACAAGTTAAATTAGCAACAACTTACATGATTCATCTGTTCATCGTCGATATCAGGCTCGGGTTCAGCCCAGTCAACCATCACTTCTTGGTCCCAGATTTTCACACAACCAGGTACAAGCTCCCGTCGCGCCATCGCTGCGGCCCGATGCGAAGTAAACTCCACAAACGCGAAGCCTCGATTTAAACGCTTATCGTAGCAATTTTTGTAAAGGATAACGTCGACAATGCCCGCCACACGCTTCGAAAGCTCTTCTAGAACTTCCTCTTTGGTCTTTGTCTTCGGAATATTGCCGACAAAAAGACGGCAATTGTCAACAGATTTAACGACTCCGATGTGTCGCCGTGGTCTTATCTCGTACCCATTCAGTTCTTTTACAGCCCTGTAGGCATCGGCCCTAGTTGTATACGTAACAAACGCGTACCCTCTATTGGATCCGGAGAAATCCATCATTAGACGCATTTCATATATTTTACCAATTTTAGAAAAAATAGGCACCAGTTCATCTTCGAAGATTTCTCTAGGTAGTTTCCCGATAAAAACTTCGCAACCTTTTGGTGGTGTAGGACCAATCCAGTTTGGCGGTGGGCCGAACCTTCTCTGACCATTATGTTGAACTAACGGGTAACCAGTCTCCTGCATCAGGTCGAGGAGTTTCCGAGTCATGCACTGTCCAGGATCTACCATTTTGATTTAAATGATTGTCACAAATAATCAACAAATAGCTTGAAGGTCTTCAACGGAATGATCGGCGAAGAGCGGCATTATAAAGTGGCGGCTCCCTTTATACTTTTACCGACATACAGCGACCGGCGGTTGTGACGTAATTTCGGCTCCAAACTTGAGAAAAATATCGAACTTATTATTTTATTAAACATATTTTTATAGACTTACCACAAGTGTAATATGATTATTAAATAATTCTATATTAAAAGTAAATATGAATGTATAAAAAGGAAAATATTTAGAACAAATTAGAAAAAAAAAACAAATCTGATAAACATTTGAAGTAGTTTGCGTTGAGGAATATCAAAATTAAATAATGTTGAATTACTTTTAAAATCTTAATATATATAAATAAATTAAAACAGTTAACAAAATAATTTAATTCCGTAATATATTTTTGCATTCACAGTTGGTGAGAAGATTTACTATTTCCTTTTCAATATTTTGATACCTCCCCGTCATTTGATTTAATATCATTTTGAAATCTCGAAAATGTAGTCATTTTTATATGCATTATTATGAAGTAACTTTTAGATAACTGTCATTAAATTTCTAGTTAAAAGTACTTTCTTTACAGAGAAAAGTTTTTAATTGAGAAATAATATTTTTTCCTACTTGCTTATAGATGGCGTTAATTGTTTTTAAGAGTTCCAATCGCTTATTATTATTTTAAATGAAACGGCAATCTATTATAGGAATACCTAAACTAAATAATTATATTTATATTCGGTCTACATAGTTAAATCCTATTGTTTACATTATGAATTAGTTTAAGAGATGGAAAACGTGTGATTATTAATTGCAATGTAAAAAGATTGTATTCGTTTGTATTAAAATATATATTTAAACGAGTCAATAATAACCATTCCTTTCCACGGTAAACAAATCCTAGCTCTTTTTAAAACATTTTTAAATGTCTATTGTAAACATAACTATGTTTCTGAAGGTATCCTTTTTGAAAGTACAGCATGGTTTTAGAAGCTATTCCATCTTTTTTTGTTTATAGATCTCCGACGCGGGAGCCAGGAGTATATGGTGTTTTCTTTGAAAACTACCCTGACGGCCGATCCCGGATAGGACCCGGACTATATTATTTCAGGTGCCCTCCAGAATCATCGCCGCGCTAGGTTAGACCCTATCCCTGAGGAAAGTTACAGAGGTTCTCCTGTTGAATTAGAAAGCATTCCTAACTAATATTGTAAATGTCACTACCGCGACAATCTACATTAACGCGGTCGGACCGGAGCCGCTGGCAAAACCTAGTGTTATTTACGTAGATATTTTTATTTATTTGAAAATTTAACATCAAATCCAATCAAATTAAAATCTTTATTACTAATTAAGTGTATATGAAGATCTTGTAAAATAATTTTGTCTCAGCTTAGTAGGTAATGTGGTGCGGCTGCTGTTTGCCATCAATATATTGGAGTACACTGGCTAGCTCTTAAAGCTAAAGCACTTAGTGCTATTTTTACACGAATCATGTCGACCCAGTATCATACGCCCTCTAGATGGGAATCAGATAAAACTATTAAAATTAATGTGCCCTTACGGTGTTCACAAAATATTTTCTGATATCCACTGCAGGCGCCTTCTGAGTACACATACATATTTTAAAATCGATCGAATCGACTACAGGGTGGGCCTAGTGGTTTAAACGGTCGCCCCGCCGCTTTCTACTGCGCTGAGTATTGTGGGTTCAAGCCCTACATGGGACAACACTTTGTGTGATTCACAAATTTTTGTTCTGAGTCTGAGTGTTCTTTGTGTCCGTTCCTTGTATGGTTGTAAAGTCCTCCGCGACACAGAATGTATACCTAGAGTAGGCGTTCAAAAAGAATAAAACAGTAGCAGTCGTGGGACTGCCGATAGAAGTGAAAACGGAACTATTAAGTTGAGAGTAATTAAAACTATATGCAAAAATTATATGAAATTTTTTATGTTTCATATATAGCTATATATAAATATATAATATCATATATAATATATAATAATAACAAATTTCATATATAATATATAATATCATATTCTCCATAGCTATAGATATACTATTATCATTAGCATGTCGGTGACGCGAACCGAGGATTTTACCCTCTACCAAAACGCTCAACGCGCCTAAAGAAATTTTCACTTCAAAAATGCCAGTTTTAACAAAATCTATCCCAAGAGAAACGAAATTTGAAAATCATAATTCTATAATGACTGCCCTTATTCCATTTTTTTATCTAGATCCAATAATTTTATATGGAGTGAAGCTTTATTTAAATCGTTACAGATATATTTATTCATTTTCGAACTAGAAGTAATATATTTTGTAAATCCATAAAGTTGTCTATGGCCGCCTCCAGAATTTTTTTCAGGAAGGTGCAATAACATCTAAACATACAATTACTAGGTCTTTATCTATGAAATTAGTTTTTTACGAAACAAATAATTGACAGGGGGATGCAAGTGCACCCCCTGACACCCCTCTCCCGGCACCCAAGGCTGTCTATATCTACTATGAGAACGAGTGCGACCTCTATCGAAGTATAGAAGTTTTTTGAGTATTACATTTGTTACAAAATATTCCGAACTTTCATTGTATCATGATTGAACTTGACATCAACTTGTAATTTCTTCAGTGAAAAATAACTCTACTTAATACTTTCGACAGTTCTGGGTTGAATAGACGCAGGTTAATAAAATACACTTGAAATATTCACATTTTAATACATCTCACATTACAATATACGAAACAACATCTCCAGTATATACAAAATACAATAACATTCAAAGCGAAATACATTATATACAATATTGTACATTAAGTAGACAATCCCTTACAACTACACACAAAATTTAAATTCGGTTGGCACGTATCAAATTTCTATACCATATTATAAAATTCTACTCTCTATATTCGTTTATTCTAATTTTGACAGTTGCTTGAGAACGTAACTGTGCTACATTTCGTAAAACAGAGCATTTATTTTTTATATAATAGATATATTTTTATATAATATACATACAAGAGTTCTTATAGAATTAAAACAAAACAACAGAGTACTTTTTAACAAACTACTTCTAGTTTTAAATGTAAAATCTTATGTAATTTATCTTTTAACTGCGAAAATCGGTTTCAGGCAATTCTGACCTACCTATAATCCATCTAAATTAAGAGATACCATATGACAGTTCTGACAATTTGAAAAATAGGAGGGTGACAAAAAAAAATCGATCTTTATAATATTCAATCTTTCATATGATTTCGTTATATTTACAATTCGATTTCAGTTTTACAGATTTATATACTAGATATGTAGCATATACTACAGTTGACAGATGTTATATGTTGTTAAAATAAACGAAGCGAATTTCCTCTCATAAAATCATCTACAGTTAATAAAGGAAAAAACTTATTTTCATTATGCGTTTTCATAGAAAGTTGGATGTCAATTGAAATTTGTATTTTATGCAATACTAAAAAATGTTTTGATTGAAACGATTAATTATTAATAAGTTCGATTAATCGCACATTTTAGTGAATATTGTTACAAAAAATAATTTATAAAGTCACAACACTATGACCTAAAAGACATAACTACGTGACTTTGAAATGATGTCCAAAAAAAACGTTGTTGAACGGTCTAAATATATTAGTTTCCAAACTGTTAGTACAGTTATAGTAAATCTGGATGGTCATATTCAACTATCGAATAGAAAGATAATCTTTTAAGGACCAAAATTTGTATTAATGCTACAATTATAGAAAAAAACTGTTTTCAGCAATCAGCGCCATCTGTTAAGCAGTGGGTAAGTAAAAGAGCCTAACAAAAACACTTAAAAGGGACGTACTAATTAAAGATAATCTTCATTTTAGGTTTTACTGTAAGCCATGGCAACTGATAAAAGCTACGTTTACTGTAAACCAAATGAATATTTTTATTTGTTAGTCGATTTCATTTTCAAGCATTTTTATTTGTAAGCCATTTTCATTTAACTACTGTTTAACAGATGGTGCTGATTGCTTTGCATAGTTATGCTTTAATTTCAATAATTGTAACATGAACAGACACTTTTGTCTTCACTTTAGTCCTCAAATATGTATAGATTGAAACTAATCAAATTTGTCATGATTATAACGAAAAATAGAGAGTAGTTCATAAATTAAAAAAAATACATTTAAACAGCGCAAATTTCACCTCACACCTCAGTTTAAAAGTCTAAAATCGAATATATCAATTGTTACGGAGTGATTCTTATATTAGAACTATTTTGTGTATATTTTGTAATACTTCAAGTACAAATTATAAAATGCTTTCTAACTATAGAATCAAAAAAATCACGTCTAACGCACAAAATGTAAAAAAAAAAACAGTAATTCCCCTACACGTACCTATAGCTTAAATTAAACATTATCACATTTATTTAATACATAAAAACAGATCTATTCCGCAAAATTTCATGAGCATGCATATTATGTTTGCTTGTAGACAAGAGCCAAGAACAATTAAAAACATGATCGACAGTGTTGCCATGTTTTTATCACCAAATTTATTAATTTTATAATTATGAATAAAGTATTCAAGATAAAGTGTTGAAGTATTCACATGCTCTTTTAGGATTTCCGAATAAAATCTAGAATGAGTGAGCTATATTATAGCTAAGAAGTTAATCTAACAACATTCAATTTAAATAACTGTCACATGTGTTACTATACACGCTGGTTCCATGAACTTGCCACTTTAAAAAATAATAAATAAAATACCGCTTCACTCTATTTTTAAAATTGTGAAAATTTTGTTTAGAGGACAGGTATGAATATATACATACCTGTCCTCTAAACACATATTCGAGTAAAACACATATTCGAGACAATGATCGAAATTATAATTTCGATCATTGTCTCGAATATGTGTTTTACTGGTTTTACTGATTGTGGATCTAAAAATGATTTCAAGTTATTGAACAGTTTTAGTTATGTATAAAAAGAACAGTCAACAAAAACAATGGTACAGTCTGTATCACCGAAATTATATCCGAAACTATATAACGGATACGTTTACATTTAAGGATATTTTGTTTCGGATATCCTTATGCTAGCGGTATTATTTTTTAAACTTTTGCGTACACCTTCAAGCAACAAAGGCGTGATTCCTAATATGATTTGTATGAACATGTATTTTAATTTTAATCAAATAAATTTACTACTAATCTCTATTACGATAGTAATTTAAACTTAAATAATAACGAAAAATACACACACATATATGTATGTTTAACATGAGTACAATTTATTTAATAGTTACTTACTTTATAATAATAAAAATGAATAATAGTCGCTCAATTAACAGTTTCACCAAAAGTATATAGTCAATTTAATCTTGTCATTCAGGCAATATATTCTTGTAGTATTTTAGAGTCTAAATATTTGTGCCATAGTTATATTACTCCGAGTGTCGGCAACTAATTGAGA
Organism: Hypercompe scribonia; assembly: GCA_949316085.1. Lineage (NCBI taxonomy): Eukaryota > Metazoa > Arthropoda > Insecta > Lepidoptera > Erebidae > Hypercompe > Hypercompe scribonia. The sequence continues at coordinate 6,462,683 of OX438967.1, read as the reverse complement.
ATGCTTAAAAAACATTTATATAATTTTACAAATGAATGTCTTGCATTTAAGAGTATGTATCAAAATTAAGAGAAATTGAATTTAAAAACTGTGTATGCAAATATATAAAAGTACTAAAATGCACTTTACAGATGAAGGAAGTTTTTATACTAAGACGGGTTGCAAAAAAAAAGTGGCAACGTGACAAGGTAACATTTTGCGTACGTAGTTTATGGATGCCCCTTGCTGTAGGGACATTTATAAAATGAGATGCGATTTATGTGTGACCTCCAAAATTAATAAGAACATATGAGTCATACTTGATATGCTTTTCTTTTCATATTAACTGAATATGTTGAAGGACATTCGTTTTATTATTGAATTATGGAATAAAATTTGTGTTCCAACATAGTTGAAAAAAAGAACAATAAAGACGTAGAGTTGTCAATTTTTCGTCTATACTGTAACCAAAGCTTGACACCTATATATAGTTTTTTTCAAATAAATTTGCCTTCAAAACCTCAAAAAATTCTGCAATGACCGAGTTCAAATTTTGACACTTCATACAACCCGATTTAAAGATGAGTCGCAACCACAGTGAGTCACAGTGAAGCTGGGCACTTACAACTAGTTACTAATAAACGTAATATCTTAAATCTATAGATTACAGAGAGGACCGCTTATTTATCAGGTTCTATTAAACACAATATTAAAAGTTAGTCAGATATTACATTTCCGAGTTCTGATCCATGCCTTTATTATCGTATCCGCGGGCGGTGGTGACTGAAGCGCCATCTGTATCGAAACTCGCGTCCGACTCAATTTCCACGACCCACGGTTGGAGCTCCGCTGAACAGAATATGCCGTAGATTATCGCGCCGATCAGATATATGGCGCTCGACATGAAGAATACTATCCGCCATTGTTCCGCTAACTGAAATCATAATAAAGATGTTCAAAATAAACGAATTAAGGGAAAAGACACCTCTGTAGTTTGTTTCTGCATTTCTTCCCAGTATGAGTCTTAGGAAATACCGGCGTCTTCTAGCTGTTAAGTCCGACTTGTAAAAGTGTTTGTAAAAGTTTACTTACAAAATAAATAAATTATTTCATTGAGTAAAAATACAAGACATGGGACATGTACAGTAAATTAAGTTATCTTCTTATAACACAAAAAAATAAAAACGAACCTGGTCAGTGACGATGGCGCTGGAGAGCGTGGGACTTATGATGCCAGGCAGCGTTGCCACAGTATTAGACAGACCCATGAGGACGCTGGCGTGTGGTGGCGCAATATCCAAATGATTCACACTGAAATTATTCATTATTTTTTAAAATAATTCTGTTAAGAAACGAATACATAGCTCAAAAGATTCCTGACGGTTTTTTTTTATTTTTTTTTGTGTGTGATTTATGGTGTGTTGTGCCTCAGATGGCCTCTACAACCTTACCCGGACTTTTCGGTGAGCGCTGAGAGCTCTCAACCGGTGGTTTATTTAAGTAACATCGCCCAAAGGCACCCCCTGTGGGGTACGGACCTCGGCTTGGGGCGTTACTGCTAAGTTGGGGCGACCTAGACCCCCGTTTAAACGGTTTACGCGGTGCATATTCCGTCTCCGGCAGCGGGGACGAAAACGCGGACGGCTCGTGGTGGTTTCCCGAGCTGCGTTCGCTCTGCGTTGAGCGAGTGTGATGATGTTGTCTATTCCCCTAACGCGTGTTTGGGTCAATGTTCGTTAGAGATCCTACTGGGTGTGTAATTTACAGCCGCAGCCACTAGAGGGTTGGGGTGAGTCGGAGCAGAGTTTCTGACCGCAAATCTATACTGGTATATTTACACTGTCTCACACGATTTAGCTGTGAAGCATCCGTTAATATGCAAATAGACGAAATAAAGTATTGTTATCGCCATTTTTAAGTATGATTTCTCACTTTAGCGAGGGCATACCTGCTATTTAGCAGATTGCCAAGTTAATGCGCATATTATCTCATTTCGTACTCTAACCGTAACATACATAAAATTTTTCATATCAATTGTTGTGTCCAGGTCCGTCAGCCGTCAACTTGCCTGGTCGAAGGACTGTTTTTTTGTACTGGAGGGTTATAACAGTTCACTACTTTTTCTAGTCACAAGCTCACTACTGTTAACAAATCAATTTAAATAAATATTTTTAGACATCTGACATACAACGCCATCTATGCAGAGCTTGTACTATGAAAGCTAGATTAATTGATAGAATTTTAATATACTTATTTTTAAGAAGTATGTGTGGTAAATTCACGATGACATGACCGTAATCGTAATCGTGAATTTACCACACATACTTCTTAGTGAAGTACTCGTAAAGTAATGATGACATGACCGTAATCGGCTAGGAGTACTTTTAGCCGATTACGGTCATGGCGGTCTGGCTCAAAGTAGATCAACCAACTTCAGAGTAGATATTATAGTGGACAAGTCTGCGTGCGAACACAAGTGCACTCTCTGTTCCCTCACACTCACAATTCGATGGAACAGTTATCCGACATGATCGGGGAGAGGTCAGGAGCAGGTCCGGCGGTTTTACGTGTTTTCCAAGGTGCAGGAGGTAAATCGATATATTAATATTATAAATTCGAAAGTCTGTCTGTGTGTTACGCTTTCACGGCTTAACCGCCGCACTGATTTCAATGAAATTTGGCATGGAAATACTTTATCGTGATAACCGACATTCACCAACATACATAGGCGGTGCCGCGAGCAAAAGCTAGTGTTTACCATCTCTTCATAATCGTTGCCCCGCTGTATTGAAGATCGCGACTTACTATTTAATATAATCTAGTGAAGAAATAAATGGCTTAATACCTTTACAATATAAAGTATTATTATTATTACCTGAAACCCGACCACGCGAACCCGCCGAGTCCGACAGCAATGGTGAGGAACACCACACAGCCGGTCACCGATGGAGCGTATGCTGCGGCTACCATGAATATCGTCTGAAATGTTTCATAACATTGCTAATACAATTTGAACTTTATGTATATACAAATTACAGTAGAGTTTGCCTCGCGAGCTTTTTTTCTTAGCTTTAGAAAGTAGAACCTTAACGAGCAACGAGTACAGTAACGTTTATTGAGTCACTGTCTTATGGCTATTCAGCATCTTCCTAGCCTTTATTATTACCAAGATTTGGGGTCGGCTACTAATTCAGCCAATTTTGCCAGGGTTTCAGTTTTTTCACGGAGCGACGGACTGGTATCCGACCTAACAATACAAAGGTGAAGTGAATTTGAAAATTAAACTGACTGCACGATTGGCTTAGTGGTTTAAGCGGACGCCACGCCGCTCTCCACTTCACTGAGTGTTGTGGGTTCAAATCCTACATCGGCCAACACTTTGTGTGATCCACAAATTATTGTTCTGAGTCTGTGTGTTCTTTGTGTCCGTTTCTTGTATGTTTCTAAAGTCCCCTGCGACACAGGATTTATTCCTAATGTGGGCGTTGCATTTTAAACAAAAAAAAAACGAAACTAGTCAGTATACTTGATTGACATTGACACTGACTTCTCAATAACGATTGCCATAGATAATCATGATAACCAGTATGTACGGGTTAGCGTGCTTTCCAAGGTAGGGGTGTGAAACACCGCCAAACTTCCGTACTCAGGCCTGTGACCTTTTGATTGGCAGATGCAACGAGCAACGAGGCTGTCAAGTTACTTTCCTATGCCATTATTATAATTAATTGACTCTCTTTGTAAAGTACTAGTACTATTTTATTTTTTTGGTAAAAGAGCCATGCTAATTTCAGCACGAACAGGCCGACTCCATCGGGACAGTACTATCCTCTTACAGGAGACCCTGTCGTGTCTCGTTGGTGAGTGTGAGATAGAAAACTCAGTAAGGGAAGGGTCACAGTTATCGTGGTGTTTTCATGAGTTGAAATCTGATCGAATAAGTTGGTAACTTTTGCGGTTGAGTTACCTGAGACAAGAAAGCGCCGCAGTTGAACAGTTTTCTAATGTTGGTTCTAGACATAAGACCTCTCCTCAATATCCAATCTGCAATATGACCGGCGACTTGCAATACTATGGCCATAGCGAGGTAAGGTGTAGCAGACAGCCAGCCAGTTTGAGAGGTCTCAAATTTAAAAACATCTGAAAACAAATAAGTAAAAATAAAAACTACCATTGCTACCATTTTGGTAGTGTTCTGAGTGTTTGTTTTTATAATTTATTGGTTTGAGAATCAATAAAATTATAATACTAAAGTCCAGTCAAATTAAAATTAATTTTTTTATGTATTAAACGACAAATCGCATTTAATTATTTTTTTGAGAAACCTGTTAGTCAAATTATTTACTTCATGGGCCATGATTACAACCATGATTACTCTAACAAATAAATAATTGGAGGAAGATTATAAACATCACCTTTCATGAAGGTAGGTAGAAGAGTGAGTAAAGTATAAAAGCCCCAGTTCTCGCTGAAGTGGGCCATAACAATAGCCCACACCGGTCCAGAGGTGAGCATGGCTTTCCACGGGTGGCGGATCTTATCGCCTTCCACAGCTTGCGTGCCGCGGGAATCCTGAAATTCATATCATAACAATTGACATACATTTCTTCTTAAAGTGGTGGTTTTAACTTACTATATCACGTTTACTAGTCGGGTTTTAAAATTGTTTCTTTCAAGTTTTCTTTCCATTTCCCTTAAGATAATAACAGGATGAATTATAAGGTCACAACAATATAACTCTTATCATAACTAGCTTACTAGCCTACTAATATAATAGACGCCACTGAGATCTCTGGTAGATATAGCCAAATTTATTTAGATTATTATACAGAGAGATTTTTAAGCAATCATATAATGTGTAGACGCACGCGAGCACGCACGTACGCACGCACGCACGCACAGTTGATTGGTTGGTTTGGAGTTTGCTAGTAAACAATCGTATTTTTTAACGTGTCGGTTACATTTTAATTTTCGAATTGCATTTTATGTTCTAAACGAATTGTATTCCATAGGTTTACATTTTTCTTTGTAATCTATTGTGTTAAAGTTTTTATGAATATTACTTGCACTGTAAGACAGATATCGATGAATGCTTTTCTTGTTTAACGGGTGGAGCGTTGACGACTGTAGCACAATGTATAGCAGTGCGGTCGTTGACGGCAACCTCTATCTAATGTGACACTTTCATCGGTATAAGAGAAATTTGTAAAACTATTCGTTAAATAAACATTATTATTATAAAAATAAGATGAAACTATCACAAGATTCACCCAGACCAATGGTGGGTTATAATGAACTTCATAGCGCTGTTCGATCCACCGGTGAATCGAGATGGTGGATCCTAATGGACCAAAGAGACAATATAGGCGTGTACGAGTATACTTCGAGGTAAAGTGTTTTATTTACCTGTATATACTTGAGTTCCGCAGCAGATATATGAGGGTCTTTTTCAGGTGATTCCTTCACAACTAACCACCATATTGTCGTCCATACAAGTCCCATAATACCTATAAAAAATATTTCTTTATTAGATTAGAAGGTATTTTATCTAAACAAGAGAATATAAGGTATGGCAACAAAACAATAGGTAAAAACTATTTCTTTTAAAATCGGACACGTGATGACAGAAGTTATTTTCACATTAAAAAAATTATGTTTCCATAGGCGTCAAAAGAATAAAATGATTTCGGTCTAAGATCAATGGCAATCTTAGTAGATTATTAACATACAGGTGTTCACCATGTTTTGTCATTTTCCAGTTTTTATATCAGAGGTTTCAGAATAATAATGTTTTAATAGGTAGTAGAGCCAGGCTGATTTCAGCACGAACGGACCGTTTCGATCGGGGCAGTGCTACCCTCTCACAGAACCTGAAGCGACAGCATCCGTACTGTCGTGTTTCATTGGTGAGTGTGAGACCGGAGGCTCATTGATGCAGGGGTGACAGTTGTCGTGGTAAGTGTGTGCAATACAATGCCACGATGACCGTCATGCCTTTTACGTCCCCAAGTGAGACATGAAAAAGCATCTTACTAGGCCGCCATAAGTGGGTCACCATACTGCATTGTCTACATTCACAGTGATTATAGTAACCACAACTCTTGGATTCTATTCATGCTTTCCATCACGCAGAGTAGAGTCACTTTGGCAGGCTCTTAAAATAAAAAAAAATAGAAAAATAAATGAATAATCTATTAAGAAATTTGAGTTGGAGAGTTTGCTATCACGTTCTAACATAAGCAAAGATAGATTATGGTTATTCTAATACCGATGTAAAAAAAAATTAGTTAGCGGTTAGTTTGAAAGTGAACTCATTGCTAATGTTTTAAAAATCAAATTTGTTTGTGCTAAAAACTACAGCTGTGAGTGATCCCACTAAGCAGCTTCGTTTGTACATGTCATGAACTCCAACTTAAATAGCTAACATGTCTTCCTATGTCGCTTGAGTCTTTTTTCCATCGCATCATGTATATAATTGATGTAGGACATGTTCTACGCCAGATACTGATGTGTGTGTGCGTGACATATGTGTTGTCCAATGTCATTGTCACATTAGCGTAATAGTGTAAATGAATAACAGTATGAAAATTTAGACGACGGCAGTATTAACTGTTTAACTGGCACACTATAATTGGCACAGTGGCATAGATGTCGTTTATCTAGATTTTTTTTAATTTTTTCAGGCACAGGCTACCTACCTAAGGGCATCTAATTGGACGTCATAAGTTTTTCAATGTTAGTATGGTTATTGTAGCATATTTGACACATATTTAAGCCATTTTATAATTCACAAAACACAAAATTACTTATCCATTCTAATTTAATGTTGTTATTGCAATTTTTTTTTAATTTTCGCCTCACCCATGACAGTTTGATTCCAATTTAGGCAGAGCATGTGCTATGGTAATCAAACTGTTGATAAATATTTCTAAATATTTCTTCTTTATGTTTCACACAGAGAACATATCATCTTGTTTAATCCAACCGGATTACCAAGGGTTACTAACCACTTACCAAAAGACCTGTCAGAGGAGCAAAACAAGTCAGTTTTGTAAGTTGAATTTAAATAGTATTATATTTACCAAAGACGTAGAATATTCCAGGCCAGCCGGTGTAATGTGCCAACAGGGAACAGACAGGCATGGATACGACGGTGCCAGCGTAACTGCCGCTGAACGCGAACGTGGCAAGACGCGCGCGCTCCGAGCTCGGCGCCCAGCGGGACCACAGCGCGTGGATACATGGATACGTTACGCCCTACACACATATAATAATAACCAATCTACAATAACTGAAAAACTTATTACCCCGTGAGTGTGTGTGAACCGCTTACGCAGGATTACATTACTGCAAAGGCAAAAGAAAACTTGAAACAATTGTTTCACTTTTCTAGGTAGTAGAGCCACGCTGATTTCAGCACAAGCAGGCCGGTTCGAGCGGCGCAGTACTACCCTCCCACAGAAGACCAATCTAAAGCGACAGCATCCGTGCTGTCGTGTTTCGTTGGTGAGTGTGAGACCGGAGGCCCATTGATGCAGGGGTGACAGTTACCGTGGTAACTGTGTAAGCTTTACACTGTCACGATGACTGTCATGCGTTTTACGTTCCCAAGAGGGGTGTGAAACAGTATCTCACAAGGCCGCCATAGTGTATACGTTATCAGCATTTACAATGAGTATGGCGACCACAACTCTTGAATTCTATTCATGCTTTCCATCAGGCAGAGTAGAGTCACTTTGGCAGGCTCTTAAGATAGAAAAAAAAAACTAAACCCATCTGGCTAGCGGGACGAAACCGAAGATGAGGTTAGGATTTCTGTACGATTGATAAACTCAAGAAATTCTGCACCGGTTGAGCTATCTTTACACAATATACGACACGCTTCAAACATTTTTTCTATTATTTTGCAATCACAATGTGCTAGAGCTACCAGTATAGACAATACAATGTAAAATAACACGTATTTATAGTTAAAACAAAAAGTAGTCTTGAAAGTTGTAGCTCGCGGTAAGGTAAGGCCGCCCTTGTAACGTTAATGGTTTATTGTACTTTATAATTTTGCTGATATTATGTTCACAGTGCAAGGATCTGTCTATCTATTTATTCTGGAATCTACAGGTGTAACTGCTATAAAAATCTCCTAGCAACTGAACGGATCAAAATGAAATTCGGAAGACATAAATTTTGTTCTTTAGGCAACTCTTTAAATAAGGAAAAAAATAGTTAACAAAATCTACATAAAAGCCAGTTTTGAATAAATAAAAAGAGTTTTTACACTTTTACAATTTTTACATTTTTCTCTTTTTTTTAAAAAAAGACAACGCCCGCACTAGAAATAAGTCCTGTGTCGTTGGAGACTTTACAAACATACTAGTAACGGACACAAAGAACACTCAGACTCAGAGCTACAGTTTGTGGATGTCGTCCCATGTGGGGTTTGATCCCACAACCCTCGGTGCAGTAGAGAGCGGCGTAGCGACCGCTTAAAGCACTACGCCAACCGTACAATCATTTCACTAATGCTATTTTTTCATAAACTCACTATTTTTTTTTATATTCTCACTAATATTTTGTTTTAGTGAAAGAATTTTGTATCGGACTCACTTCGAAAAGGCCTTCGATGACTCTGACAGCGATTAGTAGAGCAGTGCTCGTATGTGCAAGCGGCGGTGTAAATAAAGTCAGGAGCGAGGTAGCACCGATGCCTATGGCAAAAACCCTGAAAAAAAAATCCAAATTTAATTCATTTTTGTTCTAAACGTGATAAGCGGGCCATGCTAATGATTTCTAGGTATTGTATCAATAAATTAATATGAAATTCATTGCGTGTAGTATTTCACTTTCATAGAGGAAAGACAGAAACGAAGTATTATAAGAAAATTTGACATCTTTGCCTGTCAGTGTGACGTCACAAACAGCACATTTTTTTATGAGTTAACTTTGATACTTGACAGTGTAAATTAAAAACTCTTTGCATTTTCAATGCCATGAACACTAAAGGATCAAATTTCTTCAGCTCAGTTTAATGAAATAAGTAAACTGTTCTTTGTCTTAATCCTTCTGTGTATGTTAAAATATATAATGTAATCTGTCGTTTATAAAACGGAACGAACCTGTTACCTCCTATTTTAGCCGCAAGCCATCCACCAGGTAGCTGAGTAATTATGTATCCGTAGAAGAATGAACTCAACACCAGACCTTTGACGCTGGGGCTCCAGTCGAACTCAGGTGCCTGAAATTACATTTAATTATACTAATTAGAGCAGTGTGGAATTAATTAAGAAGAAAATTTTGGTCACTGTGACCAGCTGTGTGAAATTCAACTTTCCGTTCTAGAATAGAAGTTCGATGCACGATGGGATTAGAATGTATCATCATCATCATCATCAACAGCCTTTTACAGTCCACTGCTGGCCTCTCCTTAGCAGGTTTTGGTTTACTATTCCACGCTGGCTAGACGGGTTGGAATAGTGTTTGTTTCAAGTTTTCCTTCTCTTTGTAATGATTTTGTCTTGTATTCTTTGTTCCCTTAGTCGCCTTTTACGACACCCACGGGATGAAGAGGGGTGGTAACACTACGCATTCTAAATCCGTCACCACACGGACAACTTTTAGAATGTATACCTAAAGACTAATATACCAGGAAAAAGTTAAGTGCGCGATGCAGGGTCTAGTAGTCTTTACGTTTTTCAGCTTGCTTTCGCCAGATAGCGATGAAGTGCTGTCGTCCAGCGTCAGTTTAGCCTTGTCGAGTTTTTAGGTGTTCACTACGATACGATAAGAGATTGTAAGTATTTTTTTTTAATTTATTTCATTCTCTTCTGTTGCCTTCTTCGTGGACATTAGCAAGCAAATCCAATGATCTTTTTATTAACAATTAAAAACTATATGTAGTGGCGGGTTTTCCACCAGGTCTCAAATTTAGTGTACCACTTTATAATGTTTGTTAACAAAAATACATTCAGCATTTTATGAAACGAATAATATACTATGCATTTGCCTTTTACCTGTCACTTTTATATTATACTAACTTTTGCCCGCGGCTTCGCTCGTGTGGACAAATTCCACGTGAGCGAAGCTGCCACATTAAGTTTCATAACTTCATTTTAAATAAATGTATATATATATATTTTATAATAATAAAAAGTATCCTATGTTACTTCTAATACCTCCAAGAACATGTGTACAAAATTAAGCGAGTAGTTTTCGCGTGAAACCGTAACAAACAAACTTACATTCGCATTTATAATATTAATAGAGATAAATGTGTAAATACTTTAGATAATCTGGACTGTGTTGCACCAGTTTCGTATTACAGTGAACTCACTCATTAGAAAAAGCTGAAGGTCGTTTTAAATAAATATCCACATACAAAAAATAATTATTATATTTTTTTAAATAAATGTTAATTTGTTCAAAGATTTGTTTCAACAAGATAAAATAACAAGTTCATAATCCCAGCGATTTCCACTAAGTATTCAACGACTTTAATGTTAATGAAGTGAAGGTTAATGAACGATTTTCAATGTATTTCGTTACAACTTTACATTTTGTAACAACAGTGTAAATAAAAGTGTTTGTAAAGAGCTTAAATTTTATCGGTAGGATATTTTATGTAAAGATTATATTGACATAAAATCGTAAAATAAGAGTAGGTACCGAAATTATAGCAACTACGTATTTATAATAAGTATTTAGTAAAACTACTTATATGCGTAATACGAGGGGGCGTTTTTAAGTTCGCGGAAGGGAGGGTATTGAGTAATAATAAAAACACAAAATTATTTTTCTTTTTCTATATATTCCCCTGCAACACGAATACATTTTTCAGATCTTTCAATTAGTTTTTTTATTCCCTCGTAAAAAAAAGTTTTATCTTTGTCTGAAAAATACGCTGAAACCGCCTCCTTAACCTCCTCATCAGTTGAAAATTTCTTACCACGTAATTCTTTTTTCATTTTTGGAAAGAGATAATAATCACTCGGAGCCAAATCTGGACTGTAGGGTGGGTGATTCAAAATATCGAAGCCCACCTTATGCAGGGCAGCCAGTGCGACTCGGCTCTTGTGAACGGGAGCATTGTCATGCAATAGCAGGACACCTTTCGTTAATTTTCCCCGTCTTTTTTCTTTGATGGCTTCTTTAACTGTTCTAAGATTGAAGCGTAGTATTCCCCCGTTATAGAAATGCCTTTATCTTTATAATCTATCAATAATATTCCTTCTGAGTCCCAAAAAATCGTTGCCATGAGTTTCCCAGCCGACTGTGAAACCTTAAATTTCTTGGGTGGTGCTGTGCCCTTTTTGTGCCACTGCATGGAGTCTTGTTTGGACTCGGGTTCATAATGATGAACCCAAGTTTCATCCCCAGTAACAATTTGATTCAATATGCCATCCTTGTCTTCATTGCAGAGGTCCAAAAACGCACGTGAACATTCCACGCGCTGTTGTTTTTGCAATGGCGTGAGCATTCTCGGCACCCACCGTGCGCTAACCTTAGTCATGCCAAGATGATCGTGTAAAATTTTAAAAATTGTTGTATCCGATACTCCAACCATTTCTGCGAGTTGTTTCTTTTTTAGTCGAGCATCTTCCAATACAATTTTTTCTACTTTTGCAATAACTTCTGGCGTAGTCACCTCAACGGAGCGCCCCGGCCTCGGGTCGTCTTCAAGTGATTCCCTGCCTTGTTTAAATAAACTATGCCACTTGTAGACCATTGTTTTTCCTGGGCAAGAATCCCCGTAAACCGATGACATCTCATTGAGTATGGTTTGAACAGACTTTCCTTGCTTAGTAAGGAACTTTATCACCGCACGGAATTCAATTTTCTCCATTTTTTTCACTTCGTTCCCGATTAAAATACTTGGTCAACGATAGTTTAATAACTAATGATCCAATCACAACAAATTTTACTATGCAGACTAATTATGAGTCACTGAATACGGTAGGCATCAAAAGAGCGCGTTTACCCGCCTTTTTCACTGTCATTCCGCGAACTTAAAAACTTACCCTTACTTTACATTACGAAGATCTAAATATACGATATTTAGATCTTCGTAATGTAAAGGTATATTTTAGAGATGCCACCAGTATTCAGTATTGTTTATTTCCTCACACGTTATATTTGCTTTGGAAATTAGTCGTTAACCGTGAACACCGGAACACCGGTCATCACAGTTTTTTTGATGCAAGTTTAAATATACTAAGGGTCGCCGAATATTATATATTCGGTGCGTCGGCCAAGAGACTCGCCGAATATTCGTTTTTCCGTATTTGGCCAAATCACTATTCGTGGCATCTCTAGTAAATATATTTATCGAAAAGATATCAAAGGCGCAGTTTGACGGTACATCGAATCTGTAGATAAATCATTTATTTTTTAACAATTCACGTTCAAAAGAACATAAAGACGTGTCTCTATTGTCATTAACAGTGTCATTAACATTATTTAAAAAAAAAAATTACAAAAATATTTTATCTACGGACTTACACATGGTTCAGTCACGTTCTGAAGCATAAAACTCAGTAATGCAAACAAAGCAAATGTGTAACGCATTGTTTAATTTCCGATTCTAATAATCTATGACAAATACATTTTAGACTTATTACACATAGCAAAGAAGGCTATCCAAAAATATCGACCTCTTTGTGTTATTCCACGTATAATGCGATCGCAATTTCAACATCAAGTTTTCTATCTAACTCAATCAGAAGTTTTTTATGAACGCTTCTGAAAAATAATTTTACTACCAGCTACTAGAGAGCTATGGCTTTCACTTCTCAATCAATTCATATTATCTATATTGCTCTCCTACCATTGGATTCCCATCATACCAACTTTTTCTTTTATATTGAACTCCTAATTTCCCCGTCTAATTCCTAAAATGCCAGCAAAAGGCTTGCCTTCTGTTAAGCGAGTGTGTTTTATATATTTTATTATCGGTAAAGTATGAGCGGTTATATACGGCTCTTATTCTCGACGCGAGTATATATACAAAGACAAAATAATTCATGACAAATTAGCCGTAATAACTTATTTTGTCTATGTAGCATCATTTGAGTATTTAATATATGTGCGGAGAAAAACAGTGGAAACATGTAAGCTTATTTTTCGTTCATTGCATCTTGTTCAAAACAATTAACTTGGATAAAATTGTTTTGTTTTAAATTTTGCTATAGGTATATTTATGGTGATGATGGTATACTCCTAGCTGAATTCTCAACGGAGATAAGCCAAATACGCAGGAGATAGTGCACAAGCATGTGCCCAAATACAGGTGCACTCTCTGTTCCTTCACTCTCACAATCCGATGGGACGGTTATCCAAAACGATCGCGGAGGACAGGAGCAGGAACGACAGTTTTAAGTGCTCTCAGACGGCATAAGAGGTGATACTTTTCTTCTTCTTTCTTCTTTAGGTACGTGGGTCAAGATCTACCTTCCAAACTCAGGGTTGTTATTAAGTATTTCAATAATCAGAAGAACTTAAAAACAATTTTATTTACGCGTTATTTTGAACATATTTGTATATTAATTTGTCGTATAATTGTCTCTTTACAAATCACGTTAAAACTGTCTTGCAGTCGCGATCTAGTTAGAATTTCATATTGTATTTACTAAAATGTTACTAATTTTGTAATAGTGGTCTAGTTGGCACAATACAGCCTCTATCTAATTGAGCATCTGGTTGGTCAAGTGGTTTTACTATGATTATGAGTGACAAAAATGAGCTTCATACAGAAAACTTACTAAAATGACGGTGCCGTTGGCAAGTTTAGTTTCCACAGGTTCTGTCATAGCCACAACGGCGACAGACAGGTTGACTCGCAACGCGTAACAGTTGAAGAAGCCAAAGAACGCTAGAAGAGCAACCACCAATCGCCGCCGGCGCCAGAAACACCAAGTCATGCCATGGTCTTTTTGATGTTCTCTGGAAGAGGAGAAAAAATATGTTTTAATATTTAAATACATATGACCTTATTGATTAAGTATATCTAACCAGATAAATACAATTATGAATACATGAAAATAATTTGGTTACCTAATCTTAGTTTAAATTAAATTATAACCCAATCAATCTCATTTGATAACAATAATTATATTTAACATAACATATAACATGTTTAACTTACAACATTATTCACAAGTTAATTACTTAGTGCGTACTAAACTCAAAAAATATTTGACCCCAAATTTTAAAACCACGTTACTTTCTTTGCGAAGTGTACTTTCATAATACTCATTAAAAAGAAAATAGTTACAGATGTCTTCCACGGTAATTAAACACGGCATTAGTTTAATTACTACACGCGCTGCTTTTATTTTAATTGGCCATATCGAAGAACATACAAAACTCAGACATTTTTTTTATATTTATACTAAAAAAATATAACAAAAAGTAAATTTTACAAAAATATCTACAATAATTTACTGTAAAGGCCTAGAAAGCGTGTGAGACAATGATTAAATCCATGAATTTAACATAAAATTCATTTTAAAAATTACAATTTACAAATTACAACTTTAACAAGTGCATGTATGTACGTATGTCTTCATCATCATCATCTCAGGAAAAAGACGTCCACTGTCCAAAGCTGTCCGCATCCAATGGCTACCTCTGAACTTCACCAAGTCGTCGGACCACCTTGTGGAGGACCTACTAATGCTGTGCAAAGTGTATATGTAATTCAGAATAATCTACATACCATATCATGTTATTCGTATGCGAGCTTATTCGAATTCGATAAGGTGTGTGCGTGACGGGCTTTTAGTCTGCATTGTTAAGAGTTGTTCGACTTCATACAATGCTCGATTGTGTATTGGGCTATATCTGATTTTGCTTGCCATTTACAATTTATTAATGTTTAAAATTTGCGTGTCATTATAATACAATCACATTTATTACGACCGGATTTAACGCAATCACTTATTTAATAGGCATTTTATACCTACCTGTTTTGACGTTTCGACAGACAGGTTGCATTCACCCGTGGTCACTGACCGTAGGCCACTTAGTGATGTGTTATATTAAATTCGTTTTCGGGTTCCTTCGACATAATTTGTGTAGAAGATTAGCATGTAGGTAACCGTGATTTGTGTCCCGTTAGTTTATAATCAATTTGAAGCACCGGTCGCTATGATTTGAATTCAATGAACTCTAGATACTGAGCACCTCATGTTTCTAGATTATATGTAGAAGACACACAATAGAAATAAATGAAATAACTAAATTTTAAAAAACAAAGTAAGCTTACTTACATAAAACAATGGATCCCTAACTACATATCATGCCTATGGTTTGAAATGATTAATTTTACTTAAATTTCAAGATTTTGAAGCATCATCATACAGGTCCGATATTGTCGTGTACGTATCATAGTTTGGGTGACCATTAGCTTCTAAAGATACGTGTTTAGTGGTTGATTGGTTAACAAAGCTATAATGAGAGCTGCGATAAAGTTGTTTGTAATCATTATTCCAATGAAGCTTGTAACAACATCGACGGTTAAGTACAAATCGACCTTAAAACCGTTGCCACACAATACAATTTACTTTAGCTACTAATCCGATTAGTAACTAAATTGGTGTCTGGTCAGATGCGTCTATACGTAGACAACTAAATCGTCAATTTTCATTATGTTTTATTTTTGAACTAAACGAACAATTTTTGACAAAGGTTTCCTTATTATATTGAATTGATTTTGTCCTACAAAATATAACCACTGAATTGTTAGAACACAATTTTTAATTTTCCATCAAATAACTCCGAAAATAAACTCAGTACATCGCTTGTGAGCAAATTATTTAAAGCGGCCAACATCATCCACGCGAATTGATTTTATGTGACATAATCAAGTCAAAAACGATTTAGTTGAAACTCTAGTCAAATTGTCCGAAAACGAAATTTTACGGGCAATTTTGCGTGAAAAGGGTTTAAGATGTAAAGCATTTAAAAGGTCACATTTAGGGTCCATGACGTCACACCCTATTTATACAAAATGGTACTATATTAAAGAATGCGTCACAAAAGTAACTGTTTCAAATACTCATATAGCTGTACGTTCCGTTGGCAACTGTGACATTGATTTGTCATTTTGTGTCAATCATTATGTTTTGCAACCTATAGATACCTCTGGGTGCAGCATTGTATGGTTGTTTACCTCTCATAACAATGTAGGCACCGTATCGTGGATATTTGAAAAGCAATTTTGAAACATGCTGTCATGTTGTTGCTGGTATTGGCAAACACAACTTTATGAATTTCAGGCTAGGACACAAATTGGTTTTATGTGCGTATGGTATTTGCATAAATAAATATTTGAAATATATCGAAGATCTTAAAAACGTACTACATTTGCTTAGAAAATAAATTAGCGTAATGAAATTTTCTAAATAAATTAGTGTAATATAAAGTTGTAGACAGACTTTAATCAATTTATTTTGTGTTTCAAATCGTTCTATATGAATTTATGTACAATTATTTATAGATGACTTCAAATATAACTTAAACATAGAATTACAGAACAATAGTTAACTAATAAGTAGTGGTGAACGCGACCCTTATAGAGAACAGGTTCCAGACTAGTAAGACAAGCAAGTAGCGAGTTAGACAAATCGACAAGAAATCTGAAATACAAATAATGTGTCCTTATTTCTTTAAATATTTAAATATAATACACGTATACTTAAGATTAGGGTAGACATTGCGGTAGGTAGTAGAGCCACGCTGTTTTCAGCACAAGCAGGCCGGCCCGACCGGGGCAGTACTACCCTCCCACAGAAGACCAACCTGAAGCGCCAGCATCCGTGCTGTCGTGTTTCGTTGGTGAGTGTGAGACCGGAGGCCCATTGATGCAGGGGTGACAGTTATCGTGGTAACTGTGTAAGCCTTACACTGTCACGATGCCTGTCATGCCATTTACGCCCCCAAGCGGGGTGTGAAAAAGCATCTCATTAGGCCGCCATAGTGTTGATCACCATACTGCATTGTCTCCATTTGCAATAAGAATGGTGACCACAACTCTTGGATTCTATTCATGCTTTCCATCAGGCAGAGTAGAGTCACTTTGGCAGGCTATTAATGTATAAAAAAAGAAGAAAACAGAGATTTGTTAAACTGCCTAAATATGCAAAGCATAATTTTAGTTCTACTTATTTAATTATAAGCAAACTCATTGCTGTCGATCGGGCACTTTACGGATTAGATGGCAAATATGGGTTAGACAGTACATTGAAAGGAAAACTAGACAAGAAGGGAAGGCAAGGCAAAGAAGGGATATTATTTATAGGGATTAATTGGGTAATTTAAGAAATAGCTTAAACAGTTAAAGTTCGCATAGCTGTGACTCGAATTGTCTATCTGTAACTAGAAACTTGAAGCCTTTAATCTAACTTATATATCTTCTTCCTAGCCTTTATAATTTTCAATATTATTTGAGATTGGCTACTAGTTCAACTGTTTTTATCTGAATATCAGTTTTTCCACTGAGTGACTGACATCAGACCTCCACAACCCTGAGGGCGAACTGAATTCGAAGATTCAACTAGGTGTCAACATATTTAAAGGCTCTGACTTCCCAATAAAGATTGCCATAGATGTTCACGAACGAACCGACTACTTAACGTGCTTGCCGAGGCACAGACATTAGGCATTCCATGTAAGAAAAATCCAACAACACTTTTTTGGCCCGACCTGGGAATGGAACTCGAGACCTCTTTATCGGCAGCCGCGTACACTGGCCGCAAGGCCAATGAAGTAGTTTTAATCTAAACTATATATAAGAATAAAAAATTCGCTCTAATGCTGTAGATTATTTTTGTAATAATGCCAAGTTAGATTTTGTGTAGTACTAGTAATTGTAGAACAGGAGAGACATTAGCTGATCATATTGCTGTCACTCAATGTAATAGTTGTTTTGAAAATAGCACTGTAGGTGTCAAACCTCTTTGTTTTATGTTTATTGTAATTATACCTGTGTTGCCAGCACTATAATATGAATAAATGATAGAGTAATGACATTATTGTTCTCATTGTCTCAGTGACATATAATTTCGATTATAACTTGCTCTATAATTGCAGTAAGACTTGCTGGCTAGATTTAGTTTTATGAATAGCCAAAACTACTATTAATATGAGTTGATCTTACATTAGAAGGCTTTTAACCTCGAGTTTGTAATCACGAGTGAGTTGAATGTTAATTTTGAATGAACGTGATTTAAATGTATTTTAAATTATTACCACTGTATGCTTTGCAGTTAATTCTGACCCTCTAAGAATAAAAGTTACTTAATTTAAAATTTCAGGTGAAAAAAAATGTGCTTCCAATTGATTTTAAGAAACCTACTCTATAATCTTACTTTTCTTGATCATGTTCTTCGCTCACGAATACTTTTTTGCGCATTACAAATAACTTACATTTGAGTTTCACTTCCATTCTAAATTATTCCATTACTTTATTATAACTATTCCATTTTGTTGAACACATTCTGTGATTAATATACATTTTGAAAAAAGTTTCTCTTTTAATTATAAAATCTAAAGTATTTTTATATTTTTACATTTATTTCTTCCATAATAACTTAACTTAGCTCTGTATGTTATATAATATCTAGTTTTCGTAAACAGTAGCGAGATGTAACATCACGTCGATCGGTATTGAGAAAATGGTAAACGGAAAGAAAGCATTGAATACAGAAACGTCTTCCGAATTCATTTTTTGGTGTCGTGAATATGATCTCCTACCATTAAAATATCTAAGTTTTTCCACAGTGAGCAATCGCTGTGCGTGCGTAAACGACCGTGACACGAATGATGCCGAAATATATATCCCGTTTCGATTCGAATGCAAAAAATCATTCTTAGCACGTGGACCTAAACAGCAAGTCGAGGACAGAGACCGTACTACAGTCTTTGTGAAAATAAAACGAAAAGATACTTTAATACATCAAATTAGTAGATTCAGATAGAATCACTGAAATAATACCATTATACCAAGACAAACTTACATTAAGTTTTGGCCCAATTTTAAGGTGAGACCAAGTTCTTAGACGTTTTTTCAATATTTCCACAATTAAAACTTAAAACAAAGTATTATGATATGGTTCCTGACGATGGGTTTATGGCACTTTTCAGACAATAGATGTTTAATGTAATTTACTCAGAAAGTATATGTGAATTAAATATCATTTTTAAAAAGTTAAAAAGAGTAAGTCTATGTTTCTTTGCTAAGTACAGGTCTACTCTTTCAATATATATTCACAGTCAATGTAAGTGTATTGTAAGTAATAGAGCCCTTGAACTATGAAAAGAAAGAGACGTACAAATCGTAATACAGACCTCTTCTAACAGGGCACAGATCTTTGTGCTAAAGAATAGCGTGAGGGTCGAATATTTTAAGATTTATATCTTCACTATTCTGAGATTCCAGAGGTGTTACAAAAAGATTTTATTAATTACTAACGGCGTAACTGTAAAAGAGATTTAAAACTCAAAAGATCTCCACAAACTTACAGATTGTCTTCCCACCACATGGCTGGATTCACTTCGCACAACACTATCTTTTTACTTTACAAGAATTGCTTTAACACAGTGGATCAATTTTGCGACCTTCGAACGCTAACCCGGCACGGTTTGCATCGCGACTGGCTTAAGATCTCCATAAAGTCGAATGCCGTGGCTAAGTTATTTCTGTTGCCAGTGAAACAATGCGACATGCCGATAAGTTCACACTTTTTAGAGCCGGTTCTGCAACGACCAGTTTTACCTGGAACTTTTAACATTCTATCTATATGGTTTTACAAAAAAGGGACTTAAATAATTGCCGTTCTACATTCATTTCATTAAAGACCCATAGGAATGGTAAGCTTCATAAAAAACAAGTATTAGTTGGTGCGTGTTGGATCAATATTGTAGAAAGGTCTAGACCTGTCGTGACAAATGACGAATGGTGTTTCGCGTGTGCTAAATTTGACATATCGTATAGGTCTCTTTCATTTTTTAAAGACAACACCCGCATTAGGAATATGTACTATGCATGACTTTTCAAACATATAATAAATGGACACAAAGAACATTCAGACTCGGAACAACAATTTATGGAGCACACAAAATATTGTCACATGTGGGGTTTGAACCTACAACACTCAGCGCAGTAGAGAGCGGCGTGGTAAACCACTACGCTATCCGTGCAGTCTAGGTATACATTACTAGTTAATAGTTTTATATTTGCAATTATTGTCACTTAAAATCTTGAGGTATAAGTCATTTTTTTTTAAACATTCCTTGTTTTTTAGTACGAATTGGTATACATCATATCCAGTATTATGTGGTTGTGATTTTTAAATAGTTTTCAATGACACTTCTTCCTTATCATATCAGTACAGGGTTGGCTACCCACCCTTGTTATATACATTTGGTTCGATTTCTGGGTCGGACTTAATCTTTGTATGATCTGCAAATATTTGTTTCGGAATTTGGCTGTTTTCTATGTATGAGGTGTATGTATGAGTATTTACGAAAAAAGTATATATGTATTTATATCAGTAGTCTAGAAAAAGCTTTGTCTATTTGGGACTAGATGAAGTTGTGTGTCAGAAGTCCGAAATATTATTATTATTTTACATTTATTTTTCTCGAAATCAGAATTTCGGTATTACAATGAAAACCACGGGTCTAGACCAAATGAGGTTCATTTGGGGGACTTTGGACTGAAGCATTAGGTAATATGTGATGTTGTGTCTTCCTGTAAGAACTTTCGGACGATGCGACAAGTGTTTAGTATAAACTTTTTGCATGGTACTGAAAGTGTTGGTGGGTAGCTCAATCTGTCGAAAGAAACCATGGAGGTGTTTTGGTATAACTCCAGTGCTGGAGAGTAGCAAAAGCACAATGTACACTTTAGCCATTTTCCAATTTTTTTATTATAATTATTATTGTATATTAGTTAGGAAAACGATAAACCAGCATAAGAACTACTACGTATTTTTAAGTAAATGTTTAAATTAAAAAAAAACACTTAAAAATACTTTTACAAAAGGTTCGAAGTAATATTAAATACTTCTTTACATACGAAATTAATTTGAAACATTCTGAGTACTTTTTTTATACTTGTATGTTATATTTTACGCCCTAAAATACAAGTTAATTTAATAAAACTTGACAATCTTAGTCGACGCCGACGGATCTCGTAAACATCTTATCCCATTTTAGTTGAGATTTGATTAAATTAGCGGCACTTTTTCGTTAAAAAAGGTCACGCTATCTAGATCTTAATCAAATTATTTAATATTGTCAAGTGGTGTATCATTGGGGACAGAATCGAATTATTAAATAATATTTTATATGTATATATTGAATGGATTATCATCAAAAGGTTTCTCTTTATCAAAGCAATTCTTGCGTAATATTGGGGGTTACGTCAAATGAAATACGTCATCAAACCTTTCCTATAGAAT
This sequence comes from Hypercompe scribonia, assembly GCA_949316085.1. NCBI lineage: Eukaryota > Metazoa > Arthropoda > Insecta > Lepidoptera > Erebidae > Hypercompe > Hypercompe scribonia. The sequence goes on along the minus strand of OX438967.1, from coordinate 6,441,249 downwards.
GTTATGTGTGCAGCCATTGTCCCAGTATATTAATAGTTTCCTCACCTACGTAACAATATTACCGAGTATATAAAATTTATTAGTATTTATAATAAGTACAGGAAATTTTAGTAAAATGAGGTTTCTAATTTTAGTACCTATCTTTATATTAATCATAAATATTTCGTATGTATTTTTTATACAAAAGTATTGGACGTAATGAGACCGTACTAGACTTTTTATGCAACTTAAATTATACTTCCAGTATCAGTTGAACTGTTATTGTAATGGACTTTCCGGGCCATAACGCGACAATTTATAATTATTACGTATTATAACAAATATTATTTAAGAATGACAGTTTTTTTCATGTAAACATTAAGTATTTCCAACTTCACATACCTTCTTATGCAACATATAATAACAATATTCCACCACATTCACACAACGCCATCTGGTCCCAAACTAAGCAGACTTTATACTGGGTGGGCATGGGTACTAATACAAGGTATGCACTTGTTTGTAAATACATACATACTATAATTAGAAAACACCCAAACGCCGGAAGAAATATTTGTAAATCATACAAACATTTGGTCCGACCCGAGAATCAAATCTGAGACCTCATGCACAACAGTCACGTACGCTACAACTGCACCTCCGAGACAGTCAAATTATTATATATTAATATTTAGCATCTTGTTTCTTTTCAAACAGTAATTGTCAGTAAGTAAGCTAAATAATATCACAAAAAAACAGTTTCATTTTAATTTAATCTAAATTTCTAAAATATAAGATTTACCATTTCATAATTTTAATTATACAGCTTGACGTTAGCAGGATATGCAGTCGAGTGCCCAAATTCCCATATTTGTATTAATTACGCCTAATGTAAATTTAAACTGATATTTTGGCTTAACAAATGTTTACAGAAGCATTTATTAGAAAAACCTGTTACCTAAGTGTTGTAAGTTTTGGTAAATAATAATGACACGTATTATCATCATAAGTGCACAATGATTCACTGAGTAATATTTAAACAATTAGAACGGAGTGACGTAATTTTGTACTGAAACTGAAAATGAAGATGATGTAAAAACCCAAAGAGTTTTTAGTAACTTTAAAATAATAATCAGTGGATTTTGAACAACGTTGGACTGATGGGTAATTAAGTCTGCAGGCAGCTAGTAATCTATATCCCAAACGTGAAATGAAGGCCAAGTTCTATATTAAGAGTATGTGTTGTCGCCGATTTAGCTTGGCAAAAGAATTGAGATCTTTATGAGTGTCAAGTTCTGTGTAGAAAATCTTAAAATTATAGTTACTTAATTCTAAAACAAATTTGTATAACAATTTCTTGTTTCTTAGTACCTACTACCACAATATTTTATACTTAATAGGTAACATAAATTCTTAAATATTAACAGACAATTTAAAAATCACTTGGAATGTAATTCAAGCTCAAGTGTTGACTTGGCTAGTTTTCACGTACAGGCTAAATTATTATTAATAATAATAATAATGAATGAGTCTAATGAATTTATTTTCGTGAAGTCATGCGCAAAGTTAGTGTACTTTTTGTTTGTATTGTATATATACAGTACTAACTAAAACCAAATTTTAGAAAAGTAACATAAACATTAACAATATTTATGCTACTTTTCTAAAATTTGGTTTATTGGTAAAACATAGCCCAAGTCAAAACTTTTGTGTATGCTTCAACAACCTTGTAGGTTCTGCATGGATGGAGCTCAAATTTTTACATTATATGCAAACCGTAACGAAGTTTGTTTTTATTTCTTTTTTGCGTTCGATTTGTTTTTGAAAGTGTGGCAGGGTACAAGTACTACTAGTAAGTAATGAATATAATAACAGCCAACAAATACTACAGACAGCAGGGTTATTATCACATGCAGAATTCGGGCATTCCACACGGCTGGTTTAGACATGAAAGTGCATTGAAGGTTGCAGCGGTAGTTATTAATTTGGACACGAAACAATACTTTAAAGTTCAATATAACAGGCTACGTGATTTAATTTCCTGATTAAATCTTTTACAGATTTAGTAGAGAGGCCCCGTACTCGATATAATAAGGGAATACAAACCATGTAATCAAATATGCGTTTACTATTAAGTGGATAATTTCATTTTTAGATTTTTAGGTGCAGATTAGCATTTGGTACTACTAAATTTTGGAGTGGTACTTCGTACTTTTGTTACGTGTATGGCCAACATTATTTGAATATGAAACTCGAATATACGATCTATTCTAACATGTTACATTTAATTTTAATACTTCTGCTTTTTAAAAAGACAACGCCCGCGTTAAGAATATGTCCAGTGTCGCAGGGGACAAAACAAACGTCCAAAAAACAAAGAACACCCAGACTTAGAACAACAATTTGTGGAATGAACAATAAATAATGAAACAATGATATTCTTTTCTTTACAAGTCGATTTTACACGTTATCATAATGACATCGATTTTAAGAGCAAGACAATTATGAGAGGTCATAGTCGTTGTAGTGTAACAAAGTATTGACAGTTTAGATATAAATTGGGATGATCAATTAGTGCAGGATTACAACCTTGTATTTTATGCATAAAAACGTAAGGTAAACAAAAAACTGGCTTTAAAAACAGCATGAAACAAACGAGCAAATGGCATTCAGCTTTAATAAACTTGACGTGAGACTTTTTCCCTTGGTCGCATAACACTATACCTACCTATATTACAGCATATTACTGTACGTTATATGCAATTGTATTGGTACCTATAGCGATATATAAATAGATTAAATAACCCTTTTTCCTTTCAACTGTGGGTCAATTGATGTTTCCTCTCTTGATATACTCAGCTCTATTATTATTTCATATAGTTGTGTTGTAATTTTTATAATTTATTCAATTAATTTTTTGATCAATAGTAATTATTTGGATATTTAGCACACAACGTCATCTAGTTTCAAACTAAGCAGAGCTTGTACTATGATAACTAGACTGACTGATAGAATACTTATATACTTTTTTTTTTTGTAAATACATACAAAGAAAACATTCCGCCGAAATAAATATTTGCAGATTATACAAACATTTGGTCCGACCCCGAGAATGTACATTCTAACAGATTTCGGCAGTCTTAACGGAGACCAGACAGTTATGCTAAAGATATTATAGTGCACTAGTCTGTGTGCGAATAATGTGCAAAGCACTATCTGTTCCCTCACTCTCATAGTTCAATACGACGGCTATCCGACAGGACCGGAGAGACCAGGTGTAAAACCGACGGCTTTACGTATTTTCTAAGGCACGGGGTTAAGACTTCAACATCCAAATACCGGGATGTTATTAAGTATTTCTGTAACCAAAAAAATTGAATAGCTCTTTTCAATCCCTTCTAATATTATAAATGCGAATGTAAGTTTGTTTGTTACGGTTTCACGCGAAAAATACTCAACCATCATCATGTAATTTTGTACACATGTTTTTGGAGGTACTAGAAGTAACATAGTATACTTTTTATTAAATAAAATATATATAATATTTATTGTAAATGATCTGTTATGAAACTTAGCGTGGCAGACCAAATTCCACGCGAGTGAAGCCGCGGGCAAGAGGTAGTAAATTTATAAAAATGTATCCTTTATCACCGTACATCACATAAGTATATAATTGTGAAATATTGTGACTTAACAGCATTGCAAAGCAAATAAAAATTTGAAACGAACCTGTTTGACCAATGTAGTATATAGAAGGTGGAAAAATTCTCTTTAAGGAGAGCCTTATTTCAAGCAGTTGACTACCAAAGGCTGTCGTTAATGATGATGATGATGTATACATATAAGTACTATCACTTTAGAATTTCTACATTCTTCTCTTAATTTTAAGTGTATTAAACAAGTGGTTGTTCATCTAAAATCAAATTGCTATTTAAAATTAGAAATATGCAAAACAGACATTGAAAAATTTAACATAATTATGCAAATATGCCTGTCCGTAACCATAAGTGGAATGAGGTGAACTTACACTTTTTGTTCTCGTTTAAATATTAGTAATTTAGAAAAACTAAAAAAAACACTACTATCGCGTGCAGAATTAAAAAATAAATAGGTGTTCCAATATCAATCATTGCTACTAAACTCAATCTAGTCTAAACTCGAGTCTTGTAGTCACTCAAATGTTCCATCACTAGATAAGCAATGAGGTGTTAAATTATATCATTGCCATCCAAATTAAAAAAAAAAAACCACATATTTACGTGAAGTCGAATTTGATGCGACAATTAGTAAGTTAATTAAATTAAATTCCAATACATGTTTAAATCATTACAAGCCTAACCCCCAAGACAACTTGATATTCTACAAAGGTAAACGTTAGTAGAAAATTAACAAATGACGTCTCTCAACGCTAAGTCACGTGGTCAAAACAAAATATTAGCTAATATTACAAGAGAAGAGACGCGTTAGCAATTGTAGAAAGAGAATTGACGTGATCCACTTGCATCTTGTTTAAAGGGGCTGGTATGATTTTATAGTAGAAACATAGCGAGAACACAGTCCTATTAGGCTTACACATAAAAGGAGAAGATAGTTAATGTTGACCATGAAAATATGAGCAAGATTAATATTTACAAAACGGTTCAAATATAGAAGAATGACAAAGTAAACTAAAATTCGCAAACCACGACTACAGAAAAGTGGTAAAAGAGTACATGGTAAACTCTTCATCAAAAAAGTCGGTGTGTGTGTTGTGATTTTACGTTTATTAAATATGTTTTATGCACAACTAGTGAACAACTCCGGCTTTTCACGGGTGAAAAATCTTCGAAATTCTTGAATTTTCTCTACTCTAACAAGCATGCATTGTGTATATAAACCTTCCTCTTGAAGAACTCTATATATTGGTGAAAACCGTTGCTTAGTTTGAAAGATCTAAACTCACAAGAACGAAAAGCGAATTCATTTTATACTATGCAAAGATGAAACACTGGGTGAACTTAACCTAAGCCTTTAGTTAGGCGATTAGGCGATGCAGAAAAGATGAGTTCGGTGAATTTAAAAGAAATTAACGACAGTTACTATGATAGTGTGGAAGGTTTTTTATCACTCGCGTAAAGAAGTTTCTGATATTTATATCTCTCTAAGCTCTTAAGAGTACGGCAGATATGGATTATTTTTGATGGACTTTTTATGGTATGTTGCTACTGAATTAACAGTTGTATTTTTTTTTAGAAATAATAAGTCGTAATATGATGGGCTATCGACCGTAGAGTTGTACCTTGAAGTAGCATTAAAATCTACGTATAAACGATTTTTTTGACAACCTCAATAAATTGCTTTGTATTCTGAAAAATGTTGAGTGTAAGAATACGAGGACCTATTCAACAAATACAAACAAAAGTTATTACCATCACAAAGACCGCTGACTCATTTTATCTAAACTGGAGTCCTAAAACATGATAATCTAATCGAATATTCACCCGGCTTACCTTATCCAATTTTGTTAGTAAAACGAAACAGTAAAAATATTATAACAAAATTCACCAAAAGCAGGACAAAACCAAAATTGGGACGTCGCCATAAAAACGTTTTCTTGTTTGTAAACAAACATTTCCATAGACAGACACGATGGTCTCATTTCCTCAAACCACCGTAGCGTGTGTCGTTAAGAAAACTCCCTGTGGTAAAATTATTTCGATCACAACCATAAGATGTACGGCAAGAGTGTCGATCGACCTAATTAGCCTGTGACCCAATTACTATTTTAAAGCCTCCGTTACGACAAATCGTTTGATTTGGTAGATTAATGCAAGCAACTTTTAACAGAAATTAATCATTTACAACCATCCATTTATAAAGTTTTGATTGTCTTGAAATCAATTTAACAACTTCGGTAGGTCTCGCTTGTTGTAAATTAGATCATCATTTACGCGTACTACATTTACATTAAATTACTCTTTTACTTTTCTGAAAAGATATTTGATAAGAGGTCAATATAATATGTGCACAAATTATTGTCCAATTCAGGACAGTTAAATAATTAAAATGTAAAATCATAATCATCATCATTCTCAGTCCATTGCAGGCTGGATATAGGCCTCTCCCAAAGCGCACCACAGAGCCCAAAATCACAATAATCAAAGCAAAAACAAAACACATAAACAAATGAATGACCGGTTGTTGCCAAGAGCTTTGGTAGAGTTCCATGTCTAGCAGTGGATATAAGTAAGCACTTTAAAATACAACGTCTTCATTAATTATTAGGTACATTTTGCGGTCTCAAAGATCACACTGAGGTTCGAAATCACAGATTTACTACAAATATTATGGTTTGTAGTACGTTTATCTAGACTTCCTAACCAAACACTGTGCTCATAAATCACTACGACAAATGGTTTGCAGGAAATAGCACTATTGGTAGATTTATAGTAGAACTAAATTTAAAGACTATCTACAAGAACAGTGAACTGAGAAACTCACCGAATAATATGTCTAGTATTTTTATAGCACACATTTTAAATTTGGTGTCTTGAGTTAGGTATCCCTTGGTTTATTATTTTTTCTGGATTTATGACATTACTAGCTTGTAACGACGTAATCGCACGGAATATAGAAAATTTCATAATCAATGAATTAGACAAAAAAATAAACTTAGGTTAAGCCTAGAATACTAATCATATTTTACAAATTTTTTGACTAATCATGAGTCATTTTGACTAAACTTGAATAAGTATTTTATACAGCCCCATTGCTCCGCACACGTATAACTACCGACCGAGTTGACACAAAGAATCGTGATCATCCGCCTTTAGAGAAATATAGCACGAGATGAGTGTGATGCTAGTCAAAATGACTCAGATCACTATTCTAGGGTTAAGAAAAGAGATTGGAATAGCAATCTGCTACAAAGAAGTAAAGGTATAAGAAATACAAAAATATTGTTAGTCTTCGAATGTGCAGTTTCGAATATCTTCAAGATTAGCAACATACTTGGTAATAAATTGTAGTAATAGAAATTTTATATCATCAATCAACCTATCGTCGTCCACTGCTGAACGAAGATCTCACCCAAGGAACGCCAACGATCCCGGTGTTGGGCAATTCGCATTCATCCGCTGCTAGCCATCTTCTTTAAGTCGTCGGTCCATCGCGCCTTAGGGCGCCCTACACTGCGTTTGCCCAATCGTGGTATCCACTCTAGTACACTTCGCCTCCAGCGACCATCGGTTCGTCTGGAGGCATGGCCGGCCCATTTCCACTTCAGCATACTGATTCTCCGTGCATTGTCAGTTACTCTACTTCTCTGTCGAATAACCTCGTTACGATTTTTTTTTTAAATTCGAAATTTCATAAACAGTACGTAAATTTCGACTGTTTCTCGTTTTAATATGTTGTGCTTTCTCCACTGCAGTCTGTTAAATTTGTATGGAGAAGTCAGATTTACTTTTATTTATTAAGTAGCAGTTAAACTGTTATTTGTTCTGTTAGAACAAATAACAGTTCACTAATTTTAAAATGACAAAGGCTTAACTATTCTAAATAAAAAAACGAATTTATAATAGATGAAAATTCGTGAATAAGAGTGATGAGAGATTTACTCGATACCTTTTTGCAAAATTCTACTAAGTTATTATCATTATCGAGCAGCCTTTAAAAATCCCCTTTTGAACATAGGCTTCTCCTCAGCAAGGAAGTTTTGGCCTACTATAACGCGCTGGGCAGATAGCTGGGTAAAGTTAGTTTCAAGTTTTCTTCTCTTTACAGTCTTGTGCAGTAATTTCTAACGTTGCAGATTTTGTTCCCTTATCGCCTCTTGCAATACCCACGAGAAGAATAGTGGTAGTGTATTCTTGATTCGTCACCACACGGCGAAGGTTCTACTAATTAGTAGACATATTCGTTTGTTTTTATAAAGTCGAATATTAGACTCATATTACACTTCTATCTATTAAATCGATTATCAAAAGGTATTGTGTATCGCTTGACGCCTTTTCAGACAGGTCCCTTGTACGTCATAAGTACTCATATACTCGTAAGGTATAATAGCAAAAATTAAAAAGGTTTGTTCTCATTTTATGTATTTATTCTATTGAATAGTTATAAAATTGCTGGTAAGTTATTACAATGTTATGTATTAGATTATATTGCATCATAATACATCATAATATATTGTCCGTGTCCGTCTCCGTATTGTCCGTTTGGTAACGGATTAAGAATACATAGTGTTACCACCCCTATTCACCCCGTTGGTGTCGTAAACGGTGACTAAGGGAAAGTATGCAAGACAACATCATTATAAAGAGAAGGAAAACTTGAAACAAACCCTATTCCAATCCGTCTGGCCAGCGTGGTATAGTAGGCCAAAACCTCCTCGCTAAGGAGAGGTCTATGTCCAGTAGTGTACTGTAAAAGGCTGTTGATGTTGATGATGACATTATTACATTATTAACCTATAGCAGTCCATTTTTATTTGTAATTTATTATTTAAAGTATTTAATAGTTTATTTTATTTTGACAGTAAAATTTTGTTGTATTATTAATTAAAACAATACCGGTATAACGTACATTTTGCAGTACATTTTCGCTTTTGAGCATCAGTAGATAGGGTCTGAAATCGTAAGCTGATGACAGTGGCTGGCATTTGACATAGTCGGCACAGACTCGTCTGTATCTTGTTCGTTTAGGGCATCTTCTTGTGTTGTATTCTTATTTTGATCAAGATCTTCGAATTAAAGATTTATTTTTTTACATTGTACTTTATTTCCTAAATATTATTTACTAAATTTATAAATATCTACTACAAACCACATTTAAGGACAAAGTTATAATTTACTAAATACAGATTTGTTAGATAGTTGAGGAACGAGAACGGCGATTTGCGTCCAGGAACGTCGTATTTTTTTAGGTTAGTACACATCACAACACAGGCGTATCACTTGCGCTCTGTTGCGGACATGTTCAAGGAGGTTCTCGAGTTACCAGCAAAACACTGTATATTTACACACCTGCTGTTTACTTATTTTCTCTAGGGTTAAGGTACAGTAATAACGTAAATGTTAGTCCCTAGTCCTTGTATACCCTTATAGTGTTAAAATATACATCTATTCTTGTTTGCAGTCCAGCATGGATTTAGGACTACATTGCTGTAATTTTGCATAGGTTAAGGATACACGCCTGTCTGGTTTTTTATAAAACACAAGGGATACTAAAGTATTATCAAAATAAGCCTAGCTTTGATTATATATTAGGTGGTTATCAACTTCTTTGTAAGATAACTAGACGGCACTTCACTATTCTTTATCATTAATGACGTCTAGTCCACGTGTTAACCATAATCTCTAAAGATTGTTCCTGGTATTATTCAAGTGACATGTGTCAGTTGCTAACGAATGCAATCGATTTCTAAGTATACCCGCATTTACAACGGAAATTGATAGCAGACGTTCGTTAACTGTCAACTATTCTGACGCACAAATCTGGAACGTTTTGTTGATGAATATGCACACAAAATCTGTAGTTAGTTTAAATCCGATGATTTAATGTCACTCTGGCCAATTGTATACTAAATAATAAAAATGAGCTCGAGTAAAATATAGGTACAATTTTCAATGCAACTTTCTATTTCGCATATTTAGAAACTTTTAATTTGGCTTTTCACAAGTTTTTCCGGGCATGGAATCAATTGGGCCTTCTTACATTCCATTAATATTAATAGTATTTCTATTTGAGCCTGAATATTATTCTATTGAAAGCACTTTGTACATGACTTGTTGTCTAATATTGTCATATTTGTCAATAACCCAAGATCAAGTTCAGTTTAAAACATTACACGCATTTGGCTGAAAGTAGCAAGTTAAGCTTAATTAAATGATGATTTCTTTGTATGAATAACAGTAACGTGACGTCATCTAGGTGCGTTTAGCTTCCCGACATCCGCATTATTGAATAATTCACACGATCGCAGATGTCAGATACCATGTGTGCGGTGTTTGCAGTAACTATTGTGCCTTAGCCTCGGATGTGAAAGTATCAATACCACAGGTAATTGTTAATTGCTTGTGATAACTTTTAGGTATGTTGCTGCTTTATGCGATTTCAAAATGGATACAAAAAATTACTAATGTGTAAGATTTGAAAGGTTGTTTTATGCAAATAGAGGACGTTTGTGGGGCATATTCGTCCAAGTTGTATGTTTGCACTTTTGATTAGAGGGGCGAACTTAAGTTGTTAATATGAACATTATTTTGATACATACTTTAAATCTCATGTTCTGGTCATCTCATTTAACACGTCATTTGTGTGTCAAACTCGCGATTCTGCAAGATTGCCTGGATATTTCTCTTTTGATAATATTATTATAATCAAAATCTTTGATTGTATTGTTTAGTTAGGTACTCGTTTGTTAAGTTATGTGAAAAAAGGGGTTCAGGTGCTGCTTTTTTATACGATCTGACAAAGGTATACGATCCAACAATTGCTAAATCATAATTTTGTGTAACGTTTTTTTAGAACTTTGAAATTCTCTTCTGTTCGATCTGAAATTTTGTGTATCGTTTTAGCATTTGTATCTATGTTCATTAGTGCAGTGTGAAATAAAAATTAGATCTTAGAATACAAATAACGAATATTAACAAAATATACTTTTATGTTAGGTTGTCATTACATAATAGTAATATTTATTTTTATTACTTACGGCACGACTCATTAATCGTTATTCAAACACGAATAAACACAACTAGCAAAACTATTTAAATACTGATAATAGTAACTTCACACGACCGTGTATTTCCAAGTTAGGTGGAGCCTATGCTAAGGGAACCAAACCACTGATAAATATACTTAAATATTATATATACATACATATATAGATAAATTCGTCTGTGTCACATCCGGGTTCGACCATATCCACAATATCCGTGTGGTGACGGATTAAGAATACATAGTGTTACCAACCCTATTCATCCCGTGGGTGTCGTAAGAGGCGACTAAGGGAACAAACTATTCAGAAAAATATCACTACAAAGAGAAAGAAAACTTGTAACAAAACTTTGGGCTAATCTCTGAAACAGTTGAACCTATTTTAATGAGACTTTCACTAGGAGATACAGGAGGTTACTGTGCAACATACTGTTCGTGTGGCGACGGATTAAGAATACATAGTGTTACCACCCCTATTCATCCCGTGGGTTTTGTAAAAGGCGACTAAGGGACCAAGAATACAAGACAATATCATTATAAAGAGAAGGAAAACTTGGAACAAACCCTATTCCAACCCGTCTGGCCAGCGTGCTATAGTAGGCCAAAACCTCCTTGCTAAAGAGAGGTCTATGTCCAGCTGTGGATTGTAAAAGGCTCCTAATACATCCAGGTTGTGAAGGTTTAAGAATGCGAAGCGTCACAAAGAGCAAACTAGAAAACTAGGAAAACTTGAAACAAACCCTATACTAATCCATCTGACCGGTGTGGTATAGTTGACCTCTTTTATAAGGAGAGGTCTATGTCCAGCAATCAACTGTTAGAGGTTGTTGATGTGATGATGATGATGTAATAGATAAATTATACCTAGAACAAACAAATCATCATGCTCATCACACATATATTTTGATGGAGATAAATCTGGAAATACTAGATACCGTCAAACTTATGTACAAAAATTATATCGCCACCATATTATATTATACTGTTAATATACATTATTATATAATATACATTATTAGTCATTAATGATGCTTTTTGCTATTAATAACTGAAAAATGTCCGATATGATAAGACAATAACATCTTAAATCGAGGGTACAATTTTACCGAGTTACATCAACAATGAAATAACATGACTTTATCAGTGAATAATTAAAATGTATTGTAACCAATTACTAGCTGAGCTGTAAGAAATAAATTTTCCCAGTCTTCACAACATTTTTCATTGATGCTAGGCACCTATTGGCGGTAGGTAGGTAGGTGATGTCATATATCCTATAGCCTTCTTTGATAAACAAGCTATTAACCCGAGCGCGTAAGTTCCTCAGATTAGCGTCTTCGACCAAAAAACTAAGCGCTTGAAAGTTATAATTTAATAAAGGTTTTAATTACATATAATGGTAGCACGTGGTGGAATGTATATACGCAACGATATATACCTATAACATAATATGGCAGGCAATTACAAGGAGTAGGTATACATACGGGTATAGTTTTCTTAATAAGGAATGCTAATGCTACAAGCGTTAAGACAAGCGACCCTCTTTAATAAAATTAACGAAAGTTACTATTCATGGCTCTTGGTACGCGCTTTAATGCTTATGTGTGCTCTTAAAACTAAGCTTTTACATACTTTACAACAAATTAATTTAGCTTACTTGTGGCATCGTGACCTAATTCTTCTTCGTAATAAATTTCACAAGAAACAGGACTTTTGGGGGCGTGAACTTCTGTTTAAAGGTTTATTTGGTTTACGGTTTTTATATATTGTATATTTCTATAAATATATCAGATTAACATACAAGTAATTAGCTGTCGTCCATATTGGCAATGCAGCTCTACATCAGTAAAATAATTTCCATAACTAGTTCAGTAGCTTCAAAGGTTACCTACTACAAACAATCAATTTTTACCTCTATGATATTAATAGATTGTAATCAATATAAGTAATTACTAAGACCGTATTTTTTCCTACACTTACTAATTTCCTAAATCTATATTCAATTGTGAACATTTCTTTTGTTAAATGGAAGTTGTGGACATCGATATTTAGATTCTTTAAAGAAAATATAGTTAATATTTTGACACAGAATGAGACAAGAGGGCAAAGAGTGGTACAGTTGTTTCTGAAATATGAGGTCTGATTATGAAGATGAAATGTCTATATTGTCTACATTCGCAATGAGTATAGCGACCACAAGTATTGGACTCTATTTATGCTTCCCTCACTTTGGTGGGCTGTTAATAAAAAAAAAAATACTGATGCAAATTTTTATATTTTTGATAGTAGTCCTATGACTACGATCCTCCAATTTAATGTAATAAAGTATTATATCATTTCTTTCTTTAATAGTTATCGCATGGAAATATTCACGTATTTTCACATTACATTAACTTCCTCATATTAACTGTCACGAGCTTGAAGTCGTGATTATCGCGTTTATAACTCTTCGCTTATGAAAAAGTCAATAATATAAAGGTATAATTTAAACACCTTACTAATTTATTATATTAGAAATACATAATGTATTTTATCTAGTCACGTTTATACAAAAAATGCGTAGTAATAATAATAAATATTTACTGTAATTTTTTATTTACAGTTTAATTTCACAATAGGGCTGGTTTCAGTTATCTGCCACATTACACTATTTAACAGATAAGAAGTGCTGAGGTTTATATGTTTATCTGAAATTATATACATCTATCCAAGACTTGTGAACCCGAAATATGTAGTTTATCTGACAGATAGTCTATCAGGGGCTTTGGCAGCAAGCGGTGAAACTGGCAGTTTTAAATAAGCACGATTGTGTAAATATTATTAATATTTATTTAATTTGAAATGTAGCAAGCAAAGTTTTCTTAAAACTAACAACTGCAATTATCTACTTTGTTTCTGAAACAAAAATTAACCTTCTAACCTTAACATTAAACAAGTTACAACTCTATATGCTTTGGGAACAAAATTTCAGTTGTATTCATAATAGACTAATGCTACAATACATGTGTTTTTATGATATTTGAATAACATTTATTTGTCGATTTTAGAGATCCTAAACTTCGCACAGACCTTTTCTTATTATAAGCGGTATCTTATTATTAAGGAAATGTCCATGATTTTAGATAATTTTGTCACTTAGATTGCTTAATTAGTGAATCAAGAATACCACTAAAAAGTTAACTGGAAATTAACCGTATGAAACATAATCGTGCAACGATAAATTCAGACAACAAAACAATGTAAACAGCTTTCCATATTATAATCCATATCGAAGTAATGATTTAGCTCACTGGTTTCGGAAATAATATAAGATTATGTTCATAGCCAAATACTACGCAATCATACGACTGAATGAGTTCGTTATTGTCAAATTTACGTCATGTAAAGTGTTCTATTTCATTTCATAACTGCTGTTATCGATAAAAACCAGTTATGTAACAAATAAAAGTATTTAACGCGGCAGCGATTCTCGTCCGGTATCTTACATCTAACATTAAAAAAAAAACTAGTTTTTGACGCAAAAGTTTCGAGTAATTTTTCGACAAACAACACTAAAAACTAAACAAAGGAAGGAAAGTGATTTCTTTGAGAATCAGGACTGGTTTAAACATGTTGAAAAACATAATCTAATTTTAAGTAAAGTACGTAATCAAAAACTATTCAGAGCTACATCATTGACCCACACTTCAATCTTGTATGGGTACTTTGCCGTTGTTAACTGCGTGATAACAGATACGCCATTATCCCTGGAGATTCGCACTAAATAAATGGATAGTGATTTATTATTTGGCCAAACGATAGATTATGTACGGAAGCTATCGTAATTTAAGTATAGGATGGCCAAACTTGTTACTATTATTACCAACAGAAATTGTTTTGAAATCAATTAATGAAAACCCACTGCTTTCTTAAGATGCTAAACTTACCAGCGCGTCCGGCTATTGTATGTGATTTGCTTATTTTTTAAATGCAATTTATTAGTAAACATTTATACTTTTATTCATAATTTTTAAGTTGTAAGTAAACGCACAGGACCAATTGTTGTGGAGAGGCTTTGGGAAGGCCTATATCCAGCAGTGGACGTCTTTCATCTGAGACGACGATGAAGTAAACGAAATTCCTTCTTCTTCATTTCTGGTTTTCACAGATTTGGACCAGAACATTAAACAATGTCTTTAAACTGCATAAAATATAAGATAGATTCAACTTTTACCTGAACCTGGAAGCGAAACGACCTACTGCTCAGAAAAAAAAAAGAAGTGAATTTTTGTCGGAGTCTACATTTTCAGATTCCAATTTTTTTTAGCTTAGAGCTTAGAGCGTAGGTTATTTCCATGGAAAATTGGAAAATCGCCAAAGTGACTCTACTCTGCCTGATGGAAAGAATCCAAGAGTGGTAGTCGCCATACTAATTGCGAATGCAAACAATTCAGTATGGCGACTCACACTATGGCGGCCTGGTGACTCACGATTTTTCACACCCCACTTAAAGGACTCGGGGTCACAGTGGGAGGGAAACAGGTGCGCTGGTAGTGTATTCTATGCTCATTTGGGCTCTTCATAGGATTGCAAAGGCCAGTTCTCCGTATTAGAACCTACATGTTATTTTGAGATAACCGAAAAACTGCGAGAAAAACAATTGATTTTAAAATATTGTTTATAACGCAAATAAGCACAAGTGGCAGTAAAAGGATTCTTTGAGATATCACAGCAGATAAGGCCTCCACAATGATGCTTTAACTGTTTAATGTTTGGTGTGTAATTATATCTTTGCAAGTAGGTACTACGCCTTTATTTACTTTCACTTAGTATTCAGGAATTGAATTACAACGATATCATATTTTTGTCCTTGAATATTAACTCCTGCAGACAATAATATTAACTTAGGGTTTAACAATTATCAATATTTATTCTGAACTTCAGAGGTGTCAGGGAAAGTAAAGAACAGAAATCCTTAAAATAACAAATTTTTTAACACTAGTAAGCTAGTAAGTACATTATAGTTTATAGAAAGTAAGGTTGTAATTATATAATTATTATATAAGTAGCTTAATATAAACGCACTACTAGCTGCGTCCCATGTATTGCCAGCAGGTTTTGTCGATATTGTTTACTATTTGATTGGTTTAAATTTGTTTTCGCGTAACCCTTTTATTTCTAAAATCAAAGTAGCCTAAGTTACTCCTTATAACAACAGCAAAAATCCTGTCAAAATCGGCCCAGCCGTTACAGAGATTAGCCGGAAGAAAAAGACGTATAATTTTAAAATAAATTTTCTGATATAAGTACTTTCATATTCATTTATTGAAAAGCCCCTAATTTAAAATTACAAATAGACATTTGAATTTTATTTATTTGTATAGGAGAAAGTAGTGTAATTCAAAATATTTATACAAAAAATTATTGTACGTAATGTTTATTTTCTATTATAATATTCGTTTCAAAACACTTACGTGCTTAACTTAATCCGAGACAATTTTTCAAAGGCTTATTTTTTTTGTCAACTATAGTTTTAGTTCTACTCACGTGCTAGGGGACGCTAGGTATCATTTATTTTTCAAGCCACGTTCTACATAAGCTAGTCTGTTATAAGTCGCTATGAAGAAAACGTTAAAAGACCACGAACAGAATTTCATTTAGTGTGTCATCACCAAGGGGCAAGTGTACGAAATGATATTGAACTCACTTCAATTCGCAGCTACTTAACTTTTTATTCAAAAGTGAAAACTCAAGCGAAAGCTTCCGTTTGTTGTGTGTACTTCGCGAAAAATCTCATTCTAAAACTGTAGCGGCAATTCCGCTACGACTTTTTTGAGCGATTTAATTTCGCGGACAACTGCGCAAGTATGCAACGTCACGTCTTAAAATAATTACAGAGAAGTCTACGACGATGCTTTAAAATTTAAGTAGACTGTTATAAAAAGGGTAAACAAAGCTGAAACTACAGTTTGGTGTACTTTGAAATTCTCTTTCCAGTTATTCTGTTGTTTTCTGGTATTTCCTTCGCACTAACTGGTATTGCATTACCTTCTAAAGTTCGGTAACTTTACAAGTTAGCGCAATGGCAACCCTGACGCGTTTCAA
Organism: Hypercompe scribonia; assembly: GCA_949316085.1. Lineage (NCBI taxonomy): Eukaryota > Metazoa > Arthropoda > Insecta > Lepidoptera > Erebidae > Hypercompe > Hypercompe scribonia. The sequence continues at coordinate 6,424,488 of OX438967.1, read as the reverse complement.
AATTTGTTTATATCGAATACTATTAATGTACGTTCTCTTTATTCATTCATATTTCGACTTTATTTTAATTTATATAATATTCTATTAGTTTTGCGTATTACAACCACTACGTGTTTTTGAGAAATGTGGATTTATTCTGTAAAATGTAATGATAGTCAAATATTGCGCAATAACTTCGGAAATTGATGTGAAATTCACTGTAGATGATGCGGTAATGGCTATATTACGGTATTTTTATTGTTGTGTACATATTTATGAATGTTTCTACTATATAATTCTACACCACTTTTACTAGTAAATAGTTTTTTCTGGGTTAACAATGATGCGGTCTACATATAACAGTGGTCACGCTCAAGAGACTTGTGAAAACTAGTTTTTCAAACAGCTGTTAAACATGGTACTAACATCTACTCTGTAATTATACCAACACGGATATATATATCTTTATAACCCCTCATTATTATCACGACTACCAACAGCCTTTAGTACTTCACTGTTGGATATAGGCCTCTCCTTAAAAAGGAAGTTTGGGTCTACTGTACTACGCTACCTAGACGGGTCGGTATAAATAAATAAATATGTCAGACATTTGACGCACAACGCCATCTATTTTTAAACTAAGCAGCTTGTTATGATAACTAGACCGACTGATATGTATACATATATACTTTTTTTTGTAAATACATAACTTCGTATAATCTGCAAATATTTGTTATATTTGCAGATTATACAAACATTTGGTTCGATCCGGGAATCGAGCCCGAGACTTTAAACACAGCAGTCGCATTCGCTGTGTCACCGAGACAGTCAAATAGGACATGTTTAAAGATTTCCTTCTCTTTATTGGGTAGTATCTTCAATAACCCTAATACAAAACATCCCATCATTTTAAGTGAAGTATGTCCGCAAATGTCAAGGGATCAGCTATTTCCTAACGCCTGATGGAAAAGTAATAGGTTCAATTATGAAAGGAATACGCTATGGCCATAGCAGTATTTCCTTGGGATTGTTGAGGAAAATATCCGGCGATAAGTTTAATAAGTGGTTATTAAAGGCCATTATGGTGACGTTTGCGAAAGTTTTTTATGATTTCTGTACTAGTGTTGTTAGAATGCCTCTTGATTACTGAGAACTGGTTGAGCTGTTTTATTAAACAGTATTGTGTGCAAAACTTTGATTATGATTACCGATTACTTTATGCGCTTATATTAATTTCATTTCTTATGTACTTTTTCGTATTAATACGTGCAGTAAAATCTTTGTACATCGTTTTAAATTGAGATATACTGAAGATTATGTAAAATATTAAACAATAAAGATATCTAGGATGTCTCTCTTGTGGTTCTTCTCGGGGGTCTACCCTTTGGAAGGAGTCTCCGGGTGACTTTACCAGATCCCCGGCCTGTCGAAGTGGTCCTCCGCGCCGCCTGCGAGTAGAGGCGGGTCACTTGGTTCGGCCCTTAGGCCTGTTGGTATATCCGGGTGTCAGTCCGGTGGGTAGCAGCGTCTCTAACGAGGTCAGCCTTTGACTAGGTGTAATGGTGTTAAGGTTTTTTTTGATCTACAACACCAACGCGTTGCTACCTACAAACTAAGCAGAGCTTGTACTAAACCAGCTAGATAAACTGATAGATACTTTGTTTTGTAAATATATACATATTATACATACATCATGCAAACATTTGGTCCGACCCGGAAATCGAACTCGAGACCTCAAGCTCAAGCAGTAATATAATAATAGTTCAAGACTGTTCAATGAAATAAAACTAGAATTTGAAAATGGTTGAAAATTGACTACATATTGAATCTTAGTTTGACTAATTATTTATTAATTTCTAGCAACGTCCCGCAGTATCATCTGCGGTTTTTGCGGCTTTTGAATCGAAAATTGTACACCAATTCATTGGTTTTTATTTTTTCTTAAAATTAAAGTACCCTCAGTTATTCCTTATTAGCCGTTACAGAGATAAGCAGGAACAATGAGACAGACGAAATTTAAAATTTTTTTTTTGTAAGTAACGTGTATACTTTCATATGCATTTATTGAAAAGTTCCTAATTTGCAATTACAAACAGACTCTTTTAGGATAACTCTTCTCTTCGTTTAGGATGTCTTTATTCGGATTATTCTCACAGGACACGCAGTACTGTGAAAATAATCCTAATCTAAACTAGTAAAAAAAAAGTTGTGACGGCAACCACCAGTTTTGTCCATTTGTACCTTTTTTTTACTTCTACTTGAAGCATAACACGAGAAATATACGGGTTTATTTAAAAAAAAACTTTGTTGAAAAAAGTGCGGTTTTTAGGCGTATGTCAAAACAAGTTATATAAGAACATAACAGTCATAATATTAAATATTTACGTATACAGCTAAATGTAACACAAAGTTGAAGAGTTTTATTGTTGTTTGTTCGTTTGTGTGTCACGTTTGTGTACGCTCTTATCTCTGTAACTACTAGTTAGATTGTTGTAAATAATGTAAAAGCATGTCATCAAGGAGTCCAACGGCAACACTAAACGCTGTTAAAAATACTGTTGAAAAATATTAACATCATATAAAAATATCTTCAGATAGCTCACACACGGCCGTCTAATCTCAGCTGATAAACATACTTATGTTTTTACAAATATACTAACATGTTGTGCATAAATTACACCCAGAAACGCAATAAATGATTGTGCTGATCACACAAAGATTTGTCCAGTCATGATCACTAACCACTAGACCAACAGGCCCGGCAGTTAATAATAATAATGTTTGTTAAACATCACTAGAGATGAACTTTAGTTGCTTTGCACCGAGTCAGTAAAATTCCTGGAGTGCAAACCCTTACCATAATCCTGATGGGCAGTGGTACTTCATCAATCAACAATCATCAACAGCCTTTTACAGTCCACTGCTGGACATAGGCCTCTCCTTAGCAAGGAGGTTTTGGCCTACTATACTACGCTGGCCAGACGGCTTGGAATAGGACTAGGACTATTACCTTTGGCCAGTGGTACTTGAAGGGTGGTAATTAACTTTTGACTTTTCCATAGATTGGATGATAAAATCGGTTGTCTCTTCGTTAACCACCCAATGCCATAAAATCTTAGAACTAGATAAGCCCAATAGGCCATTATACAAGTTTTGGGCTCTTGATGTTATGGTGTCAATACTCTTTTCCACCGTTATACATATATACGTATGTCTATAATTAGTTCCCTTATAGACCATTAAGACTAAAATAATTTTATTTACTTTTTATTCAAATAGTGGCAGTGGGTTCGATTCTCAATCAAGACAAATACCTAATTCACGGTGTCATGAGCGTAATTATTTGATAATTATATTGTAATGTGATTTATGTAGAGGAGAAATGTCTAAGCAATCTGTCATAATACAGACTCTACCTGGTTTGCAATCCGAAGGCCACGTCTTATATTATTTCTCGAGCTTAATAATATCTCCTCTCTTTAAGAACGCGGGACATATTGAAATAAATTTGTAAATACATATATTAGTTTACGTTATCGGGCGTCTGCTCGTTGTCGTTGTTCTAGCGGTTAGTGTATGAAACTGCCAATCAAGAGGTCTTTTGTCTCATTCCCAGGTCGGACCAAAAAGTATTATTGAATTTTTGTCATTATAAAAATGCTTAATGACAGTCCGGAGTTTGGAAGTTCTTAACCTCTGTGTCTCGGAGAAAACGTAAAGTAAGTCGGTCCTGTGCTTCATCTTTCCCCGGTCTCGTTGGATAACCGTTCTATTGGATTGTGAGCGTGAAGGAACAAATAGTGCACCTGTGTTCGCGCACACACTTGTGTGCCATATTGCCTGCGTAGTTGGATTGTTTTCGTTGAGACGGCCGCCGTGACTGAAATCGTCTAGGAGTACATCAACACAAGGCTTCTAGAATATTGACATCTTTCTTGAAATGAACGTCTCTTAAAAATAGTTTTTAAGAGGTTTTTTGCGTTTAGCATTAGACATTTGCTGACTGAAATGGCGATGGTATGATAATCAATGGAGGTCAAACAATAAAAGAGAAGGCGCATATGTTTATTCAAAGATAAATATAATTTACAAGCCATTCACCTACTAAAAGGAAGTAATTATTTAAAATAATATGGCCTTTGTATGTAATTTTAATGTACCGTTATTACATTTTATATACGGACACAAGTAACTAACTGTCTCAATCAAATGTCTTATTGCAAGACAATAATGTAGTACCGCATATATTACAGTTTTATTATGTTACGTCACGTGATTAAAAGCTGCGTGTCTTAAAAAAAATATGTTGCACGGTTTTACATCATTTTAAATTGATGCTGGCCGATAAACAGGCTATCCAACACGGCAATAATTTTTCAGTTCGAACCAGTTGTTTCTAAGATTTACGAGTTCAACCAAACAAACTAAATCCTTATAATTGCACCTGTCGGCAGCTAAAATCCTGGACGAACGTATGCCTTGGCGGTCATTATTCCCCATATTTTAATTCTTTGATATTTCCTAAGATAATCAATTTAATGATATGCTGTAAAGAGCATTAAATGCACAACGTATTTGATGTATTCAATTAAGTAAGGAATAATTCTGTACCGTTTAAAATTGCTTCGCAAATAACCCATCATTTTTCATAAAATATAAAAGATAATAATGGTTACTGTGGGTTATCCTTGGAAGATACAAATATATCATTACTGACTTCTTTTGTAAACCTTCTTAAGATATACAATTCTATAGTATAGCGTTCACAAACATGATTTTTGTAACATCACCTTACAAATCTTTGAAATTTGGATTTTCTCTTCTATAATATACACGTGTTGTACAAATAGAAATCTTAAATCACTCTTTCTATTGGTAGAAACTGCGTACAAAGCTGTTGCGTGCTTTGGAAGATCTAAGCGTACAAGAGTAAAAGCGATCATTTTTTACGATGGAAAGATTCTGTGTTTTTTATAGTAGACTAGCCGTTTTCCAGAGATTTATGTTATATTATCACCATTACAATATAATTTAATTACCTCGTTGGTGTAGTAGTTAACGTATACGACTGTGATGCAGGTCTCAGGTTCGGTTCCCGAGTCGGGTCAAAAAGTATTATTGAGTTTTTTTGATTACAGAAGAACAGCCCGGAGTTTAGTAGTTTTCTTTTCCACGCCCCGCTTAAAGGATCAGGGATCGTAGTGGGAGGGAAACACGTGCACTGGTAAGGAATTCCAGGGTTTAACTGATTTGCACAGGAAGGAAGAGACGAACCGTTTAGTTCGGGAGCGTATGTCTACCATTCTGAAACAGTGACTTCCAAGGCCAGCACGAGTTGCCCTGGCACAAGTTGGGGTCTTAAATTCCGGGTTTCAAAAAGCACGTAAAAGTACTACGGTGGATATCTCTCCGGTCGTGTCGGATAAGCGTCCCATCGGATTGTGAGAGTGAGGAAATAGAGGTGGACCTGCATTTGCGTACATACTCGTGTACATATACATACATAGGTATCCGTTAAAACTGGACGCCGTGGCCGAAATTGACTAGTAGCACTTGACCATCAATACTAATTAAAGAAACAATCAAAGAGAAAGCTTATTTTATTATTAATGGTATTATATAAATAGACAAAGGTGTATGTAAGTAAAAGTAATTAAGGAAAAAGTCGTGATATTTTTAAATGAGCAATTTTAAATGTTATATAAATTTCTTAGGTTTTTGATATTATTTAAACTTGAGCATTATGCAATCACCTGAATAAAGTTAATTTATAAATGAGTTTATTCTTTTAATAATCAAAACAAAAGAATATAAGGTATTACTGTGAATGGACTATTAATTAATTCTTTTGTTTATCTCACAATGAAAATATTAAAAGTTATATGTGAAGTCAATAGAAAAAGGTAGTTGCAGTTACTTTCACATTTATGTGAAAGTAACTGCAACTACCTTTTTCTATTATTCTTTCAGGAAATAAATGTTTAAATATATGTAATGCAGTTCATGATAAGCGAAGCCTGGATTCCTAGTATTATGAGCCCTACCTACCGCTAGCGTAAAACTCTAAGTCATTTGTACGTTGAAAGAAAATTGGTGTGAGGGAAACTTTGACCATCATTGTGTGTCCCAGAGCTACACATCACACACACATCTGAAGTATCATGGTGCTTGTGAGAAGAAGTCATTCTCATTTATTTCTATTAAAGTATACACTTATGTTTCAAAAGATCATAAAATAAGAGATTCTTAGAGACTCATTTTAAGAATGATAATATACATAACAGCATTAAAAAATATATTACGCGGTGAGAAATAACATTTTGTCTTTGGCATGTAGAAAAAACCATGTAACTGCACCTAAATGCATTCAAATATCAGAGTTTCCTGTGTTAGCTACATCTAAATGTTGCCTTAATTGAATATGTAAATAAACATACGAACAGACTAAATAGGTCTTTTTCTTTTGTAATATAATTTTGCCTTTACTCTGATAACCATACTTTTGACAAAAATACAATCTTATACTTCTCTTTTGATAAACTTATGAATATAAATTAACAAGTCAAAAGTTAACAAATCCGAGAAACTTTTGCCTCAAAATCATCGAGAACTCGATGACACGATTTTTTGTTTTAATCGAATAAATATTTAATGTATAAATTTTAGATATTGTTGTTGTCCAATATTCGATTAATAAACTATATATTTTAAAGTATATATAAATATGTACCTATTGAAGGTTGGTAATGTAATAACAATTATTGTGGGTATTCATAGGCGAAGCTAATTTGGAGCTATTAGTAACACAGTTTTTTATACATATACAGTCAGTAAAGGATATCAATATCCTTTAAAGTATTGAGATTTCTTTTGAAATAATTTCGTATACATCTAAAAATCCTTCCTAAAAATCTTATCGTCCGTGTTATATTTATAGTAAACGGTACACATGAAGGGTTTAGCACGGTGTTTGCGGCCGATTATATAATGATATATATAAGTACAGTAATTGTGAATAAGTACAATAAATGTAGGAGACCTAGTAAATTACTAAATTTTGTAGTACTAAGATTTTGTGATCCCGAGTTTTTGCAACTTTTTAACGCTTTTACGCTTATCAGGGTAAAAACACTTATATAAATGCATAAACTAAGAAGTTTTTCTTAGAACAGACCGCCACGAATGATTATTAGAGTTCTTATTTTATTATCACAATGATAGGCACACCACCAGCCATAAGCTGTCTCATATGACGCAATCAAAGCCCTTTCGTAATACACGAAACAGTTCTACTAGTGAGTCAAACCCATAAGTTTTCTCAAGGATCTGCCTAAGGTTAAGTGATTGTCTCCCCTTGCTTTTTACAAAACCTGTTTCTTCCTATGGAATTTGCCAATCCAGAAAGCAGCGGATGCGGCCATTAATAATATGAAGCAAGACTTTCTTTGCGGTGTAAGATTAAGGCAAGGGTGTGATAGTTGAGATCTGGATGTCGTAATAGCAGCTGTTCCCGGATCCCTCCTATCTCAGGCGCAGAGTGGCACCCGGGTGGTTTTAGTCGGTTCGATTCCGATACACCACACCGCCGTAAACCCCGGTGGGGTGACGGCCCGAGAGGGTTTCCACAGGTTAAAAAAAAAGAAAAAAAAAGCGGTGCGATAGGTGACGCATTGCTTCAGAATAAAAACTATATAATAATATCATTGGTAGAATAAAAACTAACTATGTTTAAAATACTAAGAACTATTTTTTTTTGTACCCGTATGACTTTTAATTTTTTATTTATTGAGAAGAGCATTCAGTTAAGAAAAGTATGATAACTGCGTATTTGTCTATCTAATAGAACTTGGGTTCCTTATGTTTTAAAATTCTGAGCAGCAAACAGTTATGTCATTACGGAGTAAATATGTACAATAAGATTGTACTTAGAGCGACTTCGTTTCCTGCTATGAGAGGTCGAGGCTATCTTCCATTCTCATTTTCGTTTCTATACTGCTTATTTTAATTTTGTTGTTTGTATGATTTATATCTATTATAATTAAATCATGTTTTATGAATATACATAAAATATTAACGTAAAGTACATACTAACATATAAGAAGAGGTATATCAAACGCGTATTTTTCGCTAGTGTTTTGGTCTCGCGTAATAGGTGGCAAGCCTATAGCCGTTAATTGATATATTTTGTTTGCCAGATCCTCGTACGTCGGTCAGTAGGTGCACGATTTGCAGGTGAGGATGACTTGGGCGCCTAAGTTCTTGGTAGGAACACTATGTAACCATGTAAAGTCAATTAGTAAACAACAAGTTAGTATTTGTTTGATAATTGTTAAGTAAATGTTATGTTATTTTACAAAATTAAGTCGGCAATCCTTTGAGGAATGTCTAATATAATTAATAAATAAATAAGAATAGGTGCAAAATATTCAAATTATGTAAAAAATATAAATACCTACGTTTGTAGAGTGTATTTTTAATATAAATTTCTTATTTTGCAGCCTTAAAATAAACGATTTCAAACATAAGAATACATTCAAATGACAGCTCATTACTACACATATAACTTGCACCTACACCATAATACAAGTATTTAGTCTAAATTACTGCATATAACAACAGCTATCGTTAGTAGTAATAGTTTCATTAAATGGGTCAATCCGTTCTAAAGCATAAACAAACGAACAGAGAAATGAAGAAAAAAAAAAGAGTTGCAAAAATTTTAATGCATTGCAAATTACAAATAGATATTTAAATTTTATTTATTTGTACAGAGCAACATAACGGTTTAAGAGTTAATTCATTTTATGATTGCTATTTGATGACTTAACTATTACGCCACCAGCAGTCGCTTCGCATCACAGAGGTCAATCAACTCTTAGTTTGTAAAATCTTGTGCATCCATTAAATATATATACAATTCACTAGAATCATTGTCAGTCAAATTTTTAGAATATAAAGCATGGATGTTTGCGTAATTGTTATATTATTAAATTGTGAATTAAATTCGCAATAAAAGTATCTGTAAGTGAACTCTATTGAATTTCTAACGCTGTCTTTTAAGCTAGCAGTGACAAAAGTTTGGGTAGAAAGTGGCAGGCTGGAAAAGTTATTGCCAGAATTGCTTTTCCAGCCTTTTTACTTATAGATTTTTCCCCTACTACTTCAATTATACATGTGTTGTATAACAAATTTTAGAAATATAGTTCATTTAACAGATATAGACTTGCTTTAACATAAATAAATAATATAAATGTGTTAGAGTTGCGTACTTCCATAATATGTACTGCATCTGGATGGAACTTATCTTTAACTAGCTGACCCATGTAACCTCGTCTGTGTTTCCTATTACCCGTAGCGTGATCTTATACAGTGTGATCAAATTTATTTATCATAAAAAAGATTTTAGTAAGGCAAGCGTTAAAGATACTCATGTGCTGCCGTGAATTTTTTCTCAGAACTTTCAAAGGAGATCAATTATTTCATACATTATTTTTGTGAAACTTTAACCGTCTACGCAGCGCACGCAATGGAAACTCTCAAAAGGAATTATTTTCCCCCGATTCAGCAACCTTTTTTCATCGATACTTTGCTCCTTTTAATTCTAGCATGATGATATATAAAACTTTTAATTCTTCTCAATAACTGGGCTATCTAACACTGAAAGAATTTTTCAAATAGGATTCGTCGCTCCTGAGATTAGTGTGGTCAACTAAAGAAGCAAATAAACAAACAACCTTTTCTGCTTTATGCTATTAGTACAGAATTGTTAGTACTAGCTTTTCCTGTAAATCCACCCACGTGTATGTCAGTTTTCGTGGTAAATTGTAGCCTATGTGTTATTCTGTTGTATAAGCTATATTAGTGTAAAGTTTTATTTAAATCCGTGCAGTAGTTTTGCGTGTAAGAGTACCGTACATCCGTATATCCAAATATCCATCCTCATAAGCTTTCTCATTTATAATATTAAGTACCACAGTTACTAAAATATGAGTCTTTTATAAACAGCTTGATTAAATAATACAATTTTTCATTTGAGATTAGCCAGCACGGTTGTTCTGAAAACCGTGCTGTCTAACCCCAGACCCCAAAGGAGAATTTTTACTAGTATAAAGTGAAGGGTCTCAATTTATCAATATTATTGACAAAATACATGTAAGTCAACTCTCACTCTTTGTGAACCGTTTATTAGTTATTTATGACGATATTTGAACATGCAGAATACAAATACTCATTTCTTAAACCTCAAATAACTTAAGCGCTTAAAGCGCTAGCATCCGTATTGTCGTGTTTCGTCGTTGCTGAGTGTGAGACCGGAGGCCCATTGATGCAGGGGTGACAGTTATCGTGGTAACCGTGTAAGCCTTACACTGTCACGATGACTGTCATGCTTTTTATATCCCCAAGCGGGGTGTGAAAAAGCATCTCACAAGGCCGCCATAGTGTGGGTCATCATACTACATTGTCTGCATTTGCAATGAGTATGGTGATCACAACTCTTGGATTCTATTCATGCTTTCCATCAGGCAGAGTAGAGGCACTTTGGCAGGCTCTTAATATAGAAAAAAAAGTATATCTATGATTCGTAGTTTGTATAAAACAATAATAATATCAACCCAAACTTAATATCACTTCATAAAAATTGTTAAAACATTCACCCTCTGTTAGTGACTGGTTAAACAGGAAATGATTTATTTGTATATAAGTTATTTCTTTTCGTTGATCACCTGTTTAAAATTTAATTAAATACTAAATGGTGAATGATAAAAATAGCAATACATTTTAGTATTCAATAACCGCATTGATACGGAAGCAATTTTGTAAATATATGCAATACATATAGCAGAAAGGTCTCGGCTTTTTATACTACTAGTTGTATAATCATGGAGTTTCGAAGTTAGGTAGGGTAATGTGAATTTTAATACCTTTAATAAAACCAAAGTTTTAAAGAATACTTTTTTCAAACATTACAAAATCCGCCGACAAAACGGCGTCATTATCCACTGATGCTTTATTTAGTCAGCACTCACGTAATCGAAAACCTATCACAATATTATTCACATTTAAAGATTCAATTACCCGGTATTTCATCATTAATGTCTATTATATACTTATTTCTCTTTTTTTTTAAAAGAGCAATGCCTGTGTGACGAATATATCCTTTGTCTCCGGACAACAAGCGATGTCGCGGGTGGAGTTCGAACTCACAACACTCAGCGCAGTATAGAGAGTACAATTATATAATTTAAGTATTTTTTTTTAAAGGCAACTCCCGCACTAAAAATTAATCTCGTGTCGTAAAAAGTAAAACAAGGTACGTAAACGTATACAGACAACACCCAGACTCAGAACAATTTGTGGATCATACGAAATGTTGTCCTATGTGAGGTTTTAACCCTCAACACTCAGAGCAGTAGAACGCGGCGAGGTGACTGCTCAAACCATTACGCGATCCGTGCAGTCATATTGGATTATTTTTATTATTTCCATATCTCAGCAACGGTTTATTTTATTTATTCTGTATCTGAGGACTCTAGTAGGTACTTTACAATGTTACAAGCTGAATATACTCACTCACTCACTAAGTAAAATGGATGGGTTCTATTTGTTGCGAGTAGTGATAAATGTAGTAAAAATCTTCACTACGCTATTTATTAAAGCTACACTAATTGAAACCATGGTAAGTAGAAATTTTTTGGCATTAAAATTTCTTTTCGTATACCTGTGTAATTATGTATAAACAAAGGATTTCCTTGAGACCGTTTTAGTATAAATTAAATGGAACTAGTGTTAAGGCCGCTTCCACAATATTTAAACCGCGTCATTTCTATTAGATAATATCCTGTTTTGTTTCCGGACATAACATATCCTTCAAACATTTGAACTACTTTACAGTCACTAAAAGGCAGATTAACCAATCGTTAAGTAGCTTTGAATGACTGTTTATCAATTAAAAAAACTGTTCTAATTTTAATATGATATTTAATAAAGCAATAGTATTATCAACTAAGTCCACGTTAACAGAGCTCTTTTAAAGAAAACTCAGCTTCATTTTACACTGTATTCAGCTTCATTATATATGCTTCATTATATACTTCATTATATAAATAAGATTGTTTAATATTACATTATCATTTTATTTGCATTCAGTAATAAGAACAATTAGTTCCGAACTAAGTAGAGCTTATACTATGGGTACTACACAACTGATATAAGATTTTTTTGTAATACATATTATATATACAGAGAACATCCAAACTCCAAAAAAAATATCTGCATATCATACAAACCGTCCGACACGCGAATAGTACTAAGACTTCAAACATAGCAGTCGTTTACGCTACCGCTGCGCTACAGGCTACAAATATTTTCTATCAGATCATCTCTGACAAATGACAGTAACATTCTTCCATTAATAAAGTAGTAGTAGAACCACGCTGATTTTAGCACGAACGGGCCTGCTCGACCTGGGCAGTACTACCCTCTCATAGAAGATCAGCCTAAAGCGATAGCATACGTGCTGTCGTGTTTCGTTGATGATTGCGAGACTGGAGGCCCATTGATGCGAGGGTAACAGTAATCGTGGTAAGTGTATGGAGCGTTACACTGACACGATGACTGTCAAGTCTTTCACGTCCCCAAGCGGGACGTGAAACAGCATCTCACTAGGCCGCCGTAGTGTAGGTCACTATACTGCATTACCTGTATTCGTAATAAGTATGGCGATCACAATTCTTGGATTCATGTTGTCCATCAAGCAGGGCAGACTTTGGCAGATTCTTAAGAAAAAAAAATATGCAAAATTATACTAGTCACTGTTAGGCATTGAGAAGCCAGGGTACAAAGTTACGACGGTTCCGGTTTCGTCTAAATCCGGCACTCTTTTTCTTATTTAATGCAAAAAAACTGTTGGCTGCTTAAAAATCATATTGTAATGAATCTAGATGGACCTGTTGACCTTTATCTTTAATAAATGTAAGAAAAAATAACTCATAGCTTTAAGAAACTTGCGGTTTGGAGTTGTATGTGTGCAAACAATAGATTAACCCAATACAATAAAAAATGGAACAAAAAAATTAGTCAGTGATAGTCATGTGAAATAAGGATAAGTATATAGTTTTATTCACGTGTCGTATGTTTCGGGGATTAACTTAGGAGAGCACTTTACACATGAGTGAAGTCTTATCGCATGTGTAAAATAATGTTTCTCCGAGCCTTTTCTCTTAAAGCAGTTTCGGGTCGGCTTTAACTCTACTACGATATGGCTAAACTTCAATTTTTAAGTAGAGCGGCTGCCATCAAATTTTCACAACCCAAGTACTATCAAAGTTCGTGGTTTTGCGACTCCAAAAACTTGTAACGAATGCCAAAGCTGTTCGTATGACGACCGAGACCGACGGCTTAAAGTGCCCTCCGCGGCACGGAGGGTTCTCAAGATTTTAAGAACTGATTACTCATCATAGATTATCCTGGCTAGGATTGTTTAACTTTGTGATGTGTTAACCTACATGGTTACCATTGAATCACCGGCCCGTCAGTATGAGTAAAACAATAAAAATGCGAATGCCTGAAGCTATGTCCGGATTAAATATCTACTAGAATTAAAGGACGAGTTTTAGTTGATTTAATTTATGGTTGGTCAGAATGCCAATAATATCTTCTATGCTTTTAGAGTTTGTCTGAGTCACGCATCTGAAGGATATGGGTTGGGAATTTTAATTTAATCGTCTGCGTTCTTAGTCACGTGTTTGAACGAGACACATTTTTTTTAATATAATCGTGAGAATCTTTGGAACTGCTTACCTGCACTTTCCCTACTGGTAATTCCCTTGCTTACAGACTATGGAGTTCATATTTATAAGTTTTCTATAGCAAAGCTGGCAAATTCCTTTTCTTTTTTAAAAGGGTTTACATTGTCTTTTTTTCCTATTCATCCATATTTCAAGAAAAATATTACAACTAAGATTGGAAAATTAAATAACAAATAACACAGATGTTTGTACACTAAGGTTGGTGATTTTTATAAGATGATTATCGCTATTAATAACGAGCATTCCACATGACAAAACACCTATCTAATACTTTGATTAGTTTTCCATTTTATTCTCATAAACACGGAAGCTAGGTTTTTTTAGGTAGCAATTTTGCTGTTAGGTATATGTTTTAATCCGGTATTTATTTTATCAGCATCATTAATACCGTGTTGAATTGGTGTACATCTGTCACAATATTTGTTTGAACTCTTTTATAGCGAACTTCGACCTCGCCTAATTAATCAGCACTCGGATCAATGTTATACATATTCATGTGCAGGCAATATAATCTTTTTGATCTGTACCTTTTTTGTTTGAGAATATTTACGTTTAGGCATAGGTAAGTATTAGTTAGGGCTTTAAAGTCCATTCAAAGTTTGCTTTTTAACGCAAACGCTTAAAGACAAGATGGTTCATTGTACATTGCAATTTTGTGTATTTATTTTCTTAGTAAAGTTATCCATTTCTTATTGAGTGAAATGTTCCCGATATAAATTAAAGAACTTGATTTTGATTGAACAACCTACTACATATATTTGTATTTAAAAAGTTTCATTTTTTTTTGCAAGTATTATGTTAAATGTTTCTCTTAATTATATCTATGTTTATGGTCAATCCTGAAGCGGAGGTAAGGTAGGTTGCGTGATGTTGTATGGGGCAAAAGTTTTCTCGATAAAATTTTATGTCCTAAAATATGAATCCAACTTACAATGATTAAACAAAAAAATCTATTGAGACCTATTAAGACTTCATAGTGTTATAAATAACACACATAAGTGTGCACTCTGAAGTCTGAAACTTCTGTACTGCTACTTTTCAGAAGTTTAAAATTCTGCCAATAGCTTATGGTCCTCGTAAAGGCTAGGCAAAGTACACCCGGTTCCGCAGAATTAACCTTTCAAATCAGTACATCTCAAAATAAATGCTAATAATAAAATTATATAACACGACATTATGATGTTTATGTGTGAGTAAAGAGTTATTACTATAATTACGTATTTCCTGTGCGCCTCGGTTACTTATAGCTTAAAAAAAAATGACAGAGGTCAGCAAAAATTTGTTACGGCCTTTTAAACTTTTGATTTGAGTTGTGTAAAAATGATGACTGAAAATTTCTACATCTCGAAAAATTAGCTTCCTATATAAATATTAATACACAAAGAGCGAAGAAGACACTATATCAGTAACCCTCACTTCACTAGACAAGTTGTTTGAAAAATTTTGAAACTGAAACGAATAGATCAGAAGATCCAAGACCATTTCATCTTAAAATGAAAAGGCAAAGCTAAAATACTCTAAATATTTGTGTATAAAAATCATGACACCTGGTACGCTTCTAACTTTTTGCAGTCGGTTAAAATTTTTTGATGTTTTGTTGCCTTACATATTACCTTCACCAACTACCTTTAACAGTCCACTGGTGGACTCAGACCTCTTCTTAGTAAGCAAGTATTGGCGTACTATACCACGCTTTCGAAATACACCTAACACTAAAACCAACTCGTTGAAATATACACAATACATGTACATTTGAAAACTATTTTAGATTATCTTTATAATTATCATTTGTAAATGGCACCCGTGCATTAACGCGTAAGGCCTATGGAAATTGTGCATACGGCCTTCAAGGAAACAATGTACACACAACATTTACATTATGTTATCAATTCAGCAACGGTGAAGTTTTTTTTTGGTGTTGTAATGATTCAAGCGTAGTGGCAAAATGAATTTGAGAAGCTGATGATTTAGAGAAAATACGATAAGCGATACTTATTAACTCGTAAACAATCATGACTACATTTACTCAAAGGTGATGCCAGCCCACAAAATGACACTTAAAGAGAAAAAACACAATAAAAACTTATTCAATAGATTCAACCTTACTTCCAAAAAGCAAAACTGTTTGTAACACTTAATGTAAAAGATACTTTTAAATTAAGAACATCACTTGTCCGAAATGTCCTTTAAACGAGCTCTCAAGAGTTGTAGAATGCACGTAAAATTAAACAGGTAGTAAAAATCCTGTGCAACTTTATAGTATTTTAAAGTTGAAAATTATATTTCCTTTCTCTCTCCCGAGCATGAGTTGTTTTCTTTCATGCTTCTGTTTAACCCAAAAAAATAAAAGCAGTCTTTAAAATAATATCATCATCATCACCCTTTAATAGTCTGTTGGTGGACATAAACCTGTCCTCATGATGAATAGGGTTAATGCCACTTCGCAGTTTTAATTCGCCACCACATGGACAATACTTAAAAAATTTACACAATATTTTGGTATATCATTTTTATACACATACATTTCAATAGCCAGGAATAGTCCGACGCAAATGTAGGCATTAGCCGGACGTAAAGGAGTGCGGGGCAGGGCGACTCAAGCCGCGACTTCATTGAGTGTGTGCTTACAATTTTCATATTAAAATGTCGTCAATGTTTCGTAGTCAGATAACGAATTACGGATCCCTTAACTGATTGTTAAGATGTTTGTATGAAAGGAGTACAACCAATGTAAATATAAAAATTGAATTAATATTTGCAAATATATTTTATTATCCTAAACCGTCCCAGATCCGGATCTCTGAAACGAATGTCTTGTTTAAAGTCAGTTAAGAATGGTAGGTCTACTTATTATATATTTAAATGATTTTAAAACAATTATTTTTATTATTTTTGCGGATATCATCGTTTTCAATTGTACTGTATAAAAAAGTTTTTCAAATAAAGATTTATTATTATAATTACGATATGGACAGTTAAACATTCATTGTAATTAGGTGTAGTTAATCTAAAAAATGTTTTATTGCCATTACTAGTATCAATTTTGTAGTTATTAAACAATACTTATAACGTCATTTTGTCATTAGGTTGGTTTCTCTCACAGCTTGTCACCTTTTAGATATAAAAACAGCAGCCTAACGGATGATTATCTTTTTTGTAGGATTTCCACATCATCAGCAACAAAATGGTTATCGAATAATATACGAAAATTGGGATAAAATCTGAAATGATTGGTTTTAGACTTAAAAAGAAGACAATCCAAAGGAATTGCATTAAACAGTAACTGTAATTGCCTTGTAGATTTTAAGATTAGTCTCTTAAATAGGAAATCGACTTCAGAAGTAATAACTATCAGCTTATTGTCTATAATAGTAGTATAAATTTAATTATTGACTTTTATCACTTTTTTATAATAACGCTCTTTAATTCTTTTGAAGTCGGCTAGTCTACACAACGTACACCACATTCAATATTATGTGTATATATAGGATGAGTCACGAATTAGCTAACATTTGAAATCAAAATTGTTTATTTACAAGAAAGCTAATTAGTAGGAATTTATTTCTTAAAAATTAGATCGTCTAAGTGACGTGGGCAAAGAGACCGCGAGAACGCCGACATCTCTTTGCTGATTCTTTCTTTTAGATGGCGTACTGTACTTGGTTTATTGATGTAGACACGATTCTTCATAAAATCTCTTAAAAAGTAGTCTGCTAAAATAGATCTGGACTTCTGGGCGGTCATGGAATGTCGCCTCATTTGGAAATCAGCTTTGCCGGTAACATGTCTTTGATCACCGGCAGGGACTCATTGGATGTGTGACAAGTGGCGCCATTTTTTTCAAACCATGTGTTACGATTGCAGCTAGCAAATTCCAGTAGCATCGGTCCCAAGAACTCCCGTAACATGTTTGCGTTGGATGTTAGATTCAAATGTTAACGAATTCTTGGCCAACCCTATATTATTTATGTGACATCTCTGGAGAATTTCTGTGTAACATCTCTAAGTACATCTAAGTGAGTGGTGGCACAAAGTAAATTGTCTGTTATCATATGGTGACAAATGACATCAAATGACATATCATTATATTTACAACTCCCATAACACGTGACCCTGGAACGCGACTGACGTAATTTATATATGACATAACCGTAGGTATTTACATATTTTTAGGAGGTGTCCGGCGGGGCTGCAAGTGGCAACATCCATGCAAATCGCCTAATACAATGACGTGACTATTCTACCGTCTAAAAAGAAAAAATACATTTTCTACTGTAATGAAAGTAGGTCTTAATATTTTGCATCTTCATATTCATTATAATCCTCATATTCCAGGACAGCTTTAAAAATGATAAAGACCGTGGGTTTTTCTATCATTATATAGGTATGAAGTATGTTTATATTTGGTGTGTATTTACCAAACATTATCCGATTTAACATGTACACTTATATGAGCATACATAAAACGCAATACATTCAATTCGTCTTCATAAATCTGCTAATATTATTGTATGGGTTTGATAATTAGATGGTAGATTTGAAATTACCTCGTTGTTAACGAGTAAATTTGTAAAAATATTACAGTTAACTTTTTTACGAGGTCGGTAAAAGGTTTAATAGAATTTTAAGTTAAGAAAAAAAGATAATGAAGTAGTTGAAGACAACTG
Source organism: Hypercompe scribonia (assembly GCA_949316085.1). Classification (NCBI taxonomy): domain Eukaryota; kingdom Metazoa; phylum Arthropoda; class Insecta; order Lepidoptera; family Erebidae; genus Hypercompe; species Hypercompe scribonia. The sequence continues at coordinate 6,406,034 of OX438967.1, read as the reverse complement.
TAGCGTTTAAAAAGTAAAAATAAGTAACAATGGGTAGGGTATGGCAATTCAACTTCGGTTATGTAAGTAGCGTCTTGTGTTTTTCCAACCGATGATAGATTTCAAAATTGTAGGTTTGAACGGGTAACATCACAGCATACAAACGTATTGTATATACTGAACCGTTTTATTATAATTGTTTTTTAATTAAATACAAGTGCAAACAAAATAAAAGACGATATTTAAGACTATGTACATAAAAACTACATTATGTTAGTATGTAATAAGAAAGCATTAAGAGAAAGTGCGTAAAATACATTTATGGTACATTCGTTAATAAAAATAACTTCACGCTTGTTATTTCTGAACTTAATAATGCAAGACTATCACTCGCATAAATCTACAAGCGTTCCGGTACATTTTTTCGCGACACGTATGCTATAAAGCAATGCTGAACAATATATCCATTACTTACTTAATCAACGAAATTGAACTTTAATCCAATGTAGTATGACCGTACTTTGTTTTCACAACGTAACCCTAGAGGTAGCGCGCATGCATCGATATCGTTTTTAAGACCCAAACAATTGCACGTTTTTGTATAAAACTAACCTTTGGGTGCTGTTATAGAACATTGCAGCCTGCCTCTTCAGATCATCAGAAATTGTATTTTCTTCATTCATTTTTTCACAACACTACACACAATTACTATAAAAAAACTACCGGATCACTCGGTTTATTCGTTTCACAATAACATCAACTATGTAAATCAGGCCTTAGAATCACAGAATAAGGTTGAAATTGGATTGTTATGGTTCAAAGGTGAATGCTGCCTGAATTTGGAGGCCGGCAAGTCGGCGTTCGACGCCCGCGCCTCTCACTATGAACTGACACGGTTATCGAGTAGATCGCCCACTCACGCGGTGTAAGCACCCCCCACTAAGTGCTATTCCATTGTTTAGCACGATACGACAGTTTATAGTGTTACTTCATACGTAAACAATATTTATTTGCGATGTGTCGTTAATACCTATCTGGTTTAGCTTGAACCACTGCATTGTTCTAATAGTTACGAATAGCTAACTTTCTACCACGAAACTTTGTACAAAAGAGCCAGGAATGTACGATTGCCACAGGCGGTGTTGCAAGTGTTCATAGGCGATGGCGACTGTTTGCCATCATTTAAAAGCACAATTTGAGAACATGATTATTACTCAAATCTGATCATGTAATGTACGAGACGTCAAAAAGCCACTATCACTGTTATTAAAAAGGATCAACATACACAGAACTTATGTAAATTTACAATAGAAGTGACCAGCGCTGTTACTGGTTATCACTGGTTGTCATCATGATGACAGTTAAAAAATTTAAATTGACAATGGACACAAACTTTTTTCATCACAGTAGAGGTGGTAGCTTTGTCTGCTAGTCATAAAGATATTACTGAGGTATTATCTTGGTTAACTACTATCTCACATTTAGACAAAGCTTTGTGTTTATTGTATTACGATGACGCAACTGAGCTATCACAGTCTCACAGCTTATCTTATGTAAAGCTTAATTCAGTTGAATTTTAATTGTCTTTTAATTTTACTATCAATAATTTAATTTATCATCATCATATTTATCAATAAAATAATTTAATTTGTCTTTTAATTTTACTGTCTGTGCTTTAAAAAAAAATGTTTTCTCAAGTGCTAATAGCTCTTTACACGATACTAAAACACAAACTACTTTGTTTATTTTGTCCATTTGTTTCTTTGGGCTAATCTCTGAAACAGCTGAACCTATTTTAATAAGACTTTCATTAGAAGATAGAGGAGGTTACTGGGCAACATAAGTTACTTTTTTATCCAGAATTTACCACAGGACAGGGATTTACTCAGCAAAAACCATGTGTATTAGATAAAATTTCAAAACAACGAAATCGAATGAAGTCGCAAGCACAGTTAATTACTTAATAAAATCGACTATGACCTAGACTGCACGGTTGACGAATCCGAAACGACACAACGGCAATGTGCTACCAGTGCTTGACGGTCTGCAGTGTCTCTCCGGATTCCTATCGTATGGTACTAAGTATATTTCTTTATTATTTTTATTATATCAATGGTAAATTCCACTGCTACTTATTTTCACCAAGTCACAACTCTGACTTGCCCACTACTTTATATGCGGCTTAGTAACAGCATGTAAAGTTCGAAGGATAAGTAATGACAAAAGAAAAGAGCCATATTTTTATTTTCTGACGATATCTTCTCCACATTTCATATCGCTGACCATTACACTAACTTTTATTGTCAGGTTTTTTAAAGTATTAATTGAGAAGGTTTGAGTACTGGTGTAAATTCGACCTCCATCCGGTGTGAGTTCTAGGCATTTGAGAAAAAGATCCATCGCCAAAAAAGTGAAAATAATATTCAGCTTAGTTTTTATAGACATAGGTTTTTAAAATTAGCTGAAAGGTTACCCGATGAAAATTTAACACCACCATCTACAACTCATAGGTCACAAGTGCAGTGACATCTTAGAGTCGGTGGATTTTTGTAGCAGTTGTTGTTAAACATTTGGTGTGATACTGAACTGTAATTATTTTTATCAATACTTGTTATATTGGGCACACTAAAGTATATTTACATATTTAATCTGTATGAGTAATTAAAATAAACATTAATAACAATAAGAACTTTTTTCATGATAAAGTCATGATCATCAAAATCTTTTAACAGTACACTACTGGACATAGGCCTCTCGTTAAAAAGCAGGTATGGCATACTATGCTGGCCAAACAGATTGTATAGAGCTTGTATCAAGTTTTTCTTCGTTTGGAGTGATATTTTTCTGCATAATTTGCTCACCTAGTCGTCTCTTATGACATCCATCCATTAACCCATCACCACACAGATAAGATGTTAAAGTATCATTATGAGTAAAATAATTAAAATGATTTAAATTCTTTTATTAGAGTTTTGAAAATTTCATAATAGGCATCATTAAGTTGTTATCTTGTCTCTATAATCCATTATTGTGTTATTTGTGATTTTATATAGTTTTCTCATCAAAACAATTGAAATAATTTTGTTATTTATAGATTAGTACAATAAAGCTATATTTAGTATATAATGATATCAGTTATGGGGTTCCCACCACAAACTTAGTTGCTCCAAGGGGTGCACCTACTGACCCATGGACGTGGCTCTGGCAAACAAAACATTCCGATTTGATGCAATAGGCTTGTTACCTATTACATGGGATCAAAACACTCGTGACAAGTAAGTATTTAATATGCCTCTGTGCCTACCCCTCGAGGGAAGCAGGCTTGATTTTATGTATGTATGGTTTTATGTGTGATATCACTAAGTTAAAGAACAAAGACTGATATTTGATTTTGTAAAAATTGAATATTAGTAGGTAACAATGAAAGTCTATATTGCATACTGAGGGTAGTACTAGAACATCTCTAATGCTGTTATACAAAACTACAATAAGTGGTGAATAGAATGAATATATTAAATGTCTCTGCTAAATCATAGATACAATAATAAATGGCAAACCCGGAATTTTCATATATTTATTTTATTTATTTATACATCATGCACTTTATGTACATAGGCGGACTTAATGCCTAAGGCATTCTCTACCAGTCAACCTTTGGGTGATGCAGAGAAAATAGGAAGTAGGTGCGTTTCAGGTGTTGAAAAGAAGAAGTAGACATAACAAACTTTCATATACTAAAATTAATACAAATACATAAATACATACATATACATACTTAAGTTGATGTAAGTCTATATACATACATACACAAATAAATATCATAACAAGTATAAGATGATAATCATGTATTGGTTGATTCTACCAGCTGTTTCAGTAAATACTGCTTCACTTTTTTCTTAAAAGTAAAAGCGTTGCTAGCCATCCTGACTTCGAGGGGAAGCTCATTCCAGAGAAGAACGGACTGCACAAAGAAAGATGAGCCAACAAACTCAGATGTATGGGAGGGGCAACGAAGGAGAAGATTCTTAGAAGACCGAAGCTTTCTGTCGTGATTGCTACATAAGAGTTGGAAATAAGAGTTTAAATATGTTGGCGAAGATGGGTTATTAAGTAAAGAGAATAGAACAGTGAGCGCGCGTAATTTTCGGCGTAGACGAATTGGTAGCCAATTGAGCTGCGAACGGAAAGAGGATACATGGTCATATTTACGGAGATTATAAACAAATCGAATGCAGTTATTAAGAAGACGGTCTAATTTATCGAGAAGATCTGCATTCAGGTCGTAGCAGCACACATCACCATAGTCGATTAAGGGGAAGATAAGAGTTTGCACAAGCATAGTCTTGGTTTTTACGGGCAGGAAATTTCTCAGACGATTTAGAGCCCGAAGTGTCCCAGTAACCCTCCGGCACTGTTTTGCAACTTGTTCACGCCAGGTTAGTGTGCAATCGAGGTGTAAACCTAAATCTTTCACCGATCCACTCACAAGTATGATAGTCCCATTAAAAGTAATAGCCGGGAGAGTTTTAGTGTCTACTCTGTTCATCGACCGGTGCTGCAGTCTCAATCTTATTTCCCATATTTTTTCTATCTTAACCCTAACTTATTTCCTTTTTCTGTCTAATGGAACAAAAATAGCATTTTCAAGGAGGTTGGTGTCAAGTAGTCCAGTAATTAAAGAAACTAGTCCCAAGTAACAGTGAGATAAGACAAAGAGATGATGGGAATTGGTAATAACGCGAAATCATTATCCGATTGCCACCCACTGCTGAAAGAAGGCCTCTGTAGCGACTTCTACATTATAACACAAAGTAAATGTACAACGGCGCCATCTAGCGAAGATACATCTAACTACGAAGTATGACCGAAACGTATGAATGTAATGAACTACAATGCTACTACTAATCCTGCATCGCGATATAGAGATTCGCGTGGCAATTAGCATATGTACAACATCCCAACATCAACCGTGGGGCCGTGGCCCGCCAGGCATGATCACCTCGCCTGGTCGGGGGATCCTCCCTTTGTGTCGCAGGGACACATGCCACACGTCCCTCCACAGTGGTGACCCCGACGTGATTGGAAGCAGCCTTCAAGTCAATATCAGCAGCGTCACTCCCACAACGATGAGCGGTAATCAAGTCTCAGCCAGCCAGCAACCTCGGCCTCAACAGGGATACCACATGCAGGACGCGCCCGCTTCAGCCTGGTTACCCTAGGGCCTCTTCAGCGTCTAGGCACAGCACACTGCACTTACGGTCCATGTAAGCAGAGCACCTCTCTCCCGTTTACGCAGCAGCCAGCCACTACGCAGCAATCGCCCCGACTCACTGGGGACTTCACCGCAGCACCGCGCACCGCATACTATCCCGACTCACTGGAATCTGCGGACTTCAGTCCCGACTCACTGGGACTAGCGGCATTCAGTTGCGACTCACTGGAACTTGCGGCACTCGGTTCCGACTCACTGGAACTACACACTCCTGGCACTGGCACGCTCCACAACAGAGCATAGACAGCTGACTCATCAGTACATCGACCTTCCGGTCTTGGAGGGGAGTGATGTAGCGGCTTCTACATTATAACACAAAGTAAATGTACAACGGCGCCATCTAGCGAAGATACATCGAACTACGAAGTATGAACGAAACGTATGAATGTAATGAACTACAATGCTACTACTAATCCTGCATCGCGATATAGAGATTCGCGTGGCAATTAGCATATGTACAACATCCCAACATCAACCGTTGGGCCGTGGCCCGCCAGGCATGATCACCACGCCTGGTCGGAGGATCCTCCCTTTGTGTCGGAGGGACATGAGACCCTAGTTCCTCCACAGCCTCCTTCAAGGAATCCCAACTATTTGTAATATTTTTAACATCTGACACACAATGCCATCTAGTCCCAAACTTAGCAGACTGCAGAAATTATACTATAGGTACTAGACAATTAGTACAAATATATATATTGTTTTTTTTTGTAAATATATGGATATTATACATGGTGAATACCCAAGCTCGGAAACTAATATTTGCAGTGAAGTTACAAACATTGGGTCCGATTTGAATGCAAATGCAAGAGAGACCATTGTGGTTATTAAAAATATTTGTTCCACATTCCCATATTATTCAGATATTATTTTTTTAAATCATTAAGCAACTGCTACCAGTAGAAATATAAAAATATCACTATGCTCTGAAAAGTTGTGAACTAATCAAATGAAATTAATATTAACTAAAAAATTGTATTTTCATGTGTAATTAAAACTTAGAACTTTTTGCTTAACAGAGTACATAGACAATTTATTTTCAGAATATTTTTTGAGAGTAGTTACAAAGCACCTGAATGAAATAAAAAAATAGGAATATGTGAGTCTTGACTTGCACATTAAATGTCTGTTTATGAGTATAAAGTAACTGTAATACATGAACTATTGGAGTTATAAAATATAGTTCTGGTTATCTACTAAAATTGCATTATATAGATGTTGTGTAAATAAATGAGAAGATTTGATTATTATGATGTGTTATCTTGACATATCACCCTTTAAGTTTGTTAACAACTTCCGTATTAGTGGATTGTAAAAAGACAAGTAAACTTGATCGACAGTTTGACTTACACTTTTCATGTTTTATTCCTACATCATTAAGACTTTTTTATAGCATTTATTGCTTTTACGGAGAATATTTTAGTATTTATTTAGCTGGTTCAGCTTAATGTATAGTAAAAAACATATTACTTACCCGTTATCGCCCAACAGCGGAGAATACGCATAGTTGTACTCTTGTTTGGCCATTTTCATGATAAATATCACTCACTTTCACCACTTCATTGCATCTAAATGGTTACTAATAACTAAGTAGGTAACTATTGATCAATATTTCGATGTTAAAATTGACGTACTTCTTATCATAAATGTAAATAAACTGGATAAAAGTAAAAATAAACAATCCATAGTTGACAAGCTAAAAATGACAGCTATGACATTACATTTTGACATCATTGTGAAAACGTGTTACCAACCACAGGCATAAATGTCCCATTTTTTTGCCTTATTTTAGTGAACAAATACAGGACCGCCTGATAAAAAGCGATTAGCAAGCACTCTTCTAAAGTATCCTTCCATTTACTTTTATACATTACTACTTTATAAATATTACTACCTATATATTCCTATGAATTCCATTGGGATTCAAAAACTATCACAAAACACAAATCAATTTTCTAAACAAACAATTACCGAATTATTTCTTTATGATGGCCAAATCTATATATATTTCTGTGTTATTCATATTATATATCTTGTACTAGTTTGTACCTTGTGTTGATCTCTACGTTGTGGTGACATTTGCTACACAAAAACTAATAGGAGTTGCAGTTTGTTGTGCTTTGACTCGACATTTTAAACTTCCAACTTGTATCATCAAGATATGTTTGTAGGAACGGGTGTCATGTCCCTCTAACATACAGGGAGAATTCTTCGACCAGACAAGGTAATCATGCCTGACGGGTCACGGCCCGACGTTTGATGTTGGGAAATTATATAAGTACTAATTGGCGAGAATTTCTATAATGCGATATAGGATTAGTTGTTACTCTATACTTCGTAACTTCGTAGTTTAGTCTATCTTCGGTAGATGGTGCTGTTGTATATCTTTACTTGCGCTGTATGATAACCACAGTAGGCAACAAGCATACGAGCTTCCCAATAGTATTATGGTAGGTAAGCTATTAATTACAAAGTTGTCAGGATTGGTAAAGATTATAACTACATATGGACATATGTAAAATTCTTGATGATGATATTATGCAAAGTTTATCTGTTTATTTTTAGTCTCTGATTTTGCAAAAACTAGACAATATACGAGGGTAAGTTTTTAAGTTCGCGGAATGACAGTGAAAAAGGCGGGTAAACGCGCTCTTTTGATGCCTACCGTATTCAGTGACTCATAATTAGTCTGCATAGTAAAATTTGTTGTGATTGGATCATTAGTTATTAAACTATCGTTGACCAAGTATTTTAATCGGGAACGAAGTGAAAAAAATGGAGAAAATTGAATTCCGTGCGGTGATAAAGTTCCTTACTAAGCAAGGAAAGTCTGTTCAAACCATACTCAATGAGATGTCATCGGTTTACGGGGATTCTTGCCCAGGAAAAACAATGGTCTACAAGTGGCATAGTTTATTTAAACAAGGCAGGGAATCACTTGAAGACGACCCGAGGCCGGGGCGCTCCGTTGAGGTGACTACGCCAGAAGTTATTGCAAAAGTAGAAAAAATTGTATTGGAAGATGCTCGACTAAAAAAGAAACAACTCGCAGAAATGGTTGGAGTATCGGATACAACAATTTTTAAAATTTTACACGATCATCTTGGCATGACTAAGGTTAGCGCACGGTGGGTGCCGAGAATGCTCACGCCATTGCAAAAACAACAGCGCGTGGAATGTTCACGTGCGTTTTTGGACCTCTGCAATGAAGACAAGGATGGCGTATTGAATCAAATTGTTACTGGGGATGAAACTTGGGTTCATCATTATGAACCCGAGTCCAAACAAGACTCCATGCAGTGGCACAAAAAGGGCACAGCACCACCCAAGAAATTTAAGGTTTCACAGTCGGCTGGGAAACTCATGGCAACGATTTTTTGGGACTCAGAAGGAATATTATTGATAGATTATAAAGATAAAGGCATTTCTATAACGGGGGAATACTACGCTTCAGTCTTAGAACAGTTAAAAGAAGCCATCAAAGAAAAAAGACGGGGAAAATTAACGAAAGGTGTCCTGCTATTGCATGACAATGCTCCCGTTCACAAGAGCCGAGTCGCACTGGCTGCCCTGCATAAGGTGGGCTTCGATATTTTGAATCACCCACCCTACAGTCCAGATTTGGCTCCGAGTGATTATTATCTCTTTCCAAAAATGAAAAAAGAATTACGTGGTAAGAAATTTTCAACTGATGAGGAGGTTAAGGAGGCGGTTTCGGCGTATTTTTCAGACAAAGATAAAACTTTTTTTTACGAGGGAATAAAAAAACTAATTGAAAGATCTGAAAAATGTATTCATGTTGCAGGGGAATTTATAGAAAAAGAAAAATAATTTTGTGTTTTTATTATTACTCAATACCCTCCATTCCGCGAACTTAAAAACGCCCCCTCGTATATATTTCTCGTCACTATTTCAGTATTAACGTAAATACGCAGACAGAGACACGTTCATAAATTTAAACGTTTAACTAGATCCTCCACTTCTATTTTCAAATGACATACTTAGATATATTTTACTATTTTGACAGCTTCATTTTGTTACCAACCACGAAATCAAAATCTACAAATTAATTGAAATTTTATAATTTTAACTTAATTTCAATACTAGCAGCCGTTTTAAGTAAGTAAAGTTTTTGATTGTAGTTAAATAATGCAATAATATATTACGAAAATTTATACATATAATTTAGTCTTTTAGACAGCTCAATCATTTAACACTTTTTTTTTAACTCCATAGAAGGCAACTTTGACGACACGGTTGGCCTAGTGGTTTAAGCGGTCGCCACGCCGCCTCTGAGCGTTGTGGGTTCAAATCCCACATGGAACAATACTTTGTGTGATCCATATATTATTGTTCTGAGTCTGGGTGTTCTTTGTGTCCGTTTCTTGTATGTTTGTAAAGTACCCCGCGACACAGGATTTATTTATAGAGCGGGTGTTGTATTTTTAAAAAGAAAGAACTTGTGTAGTTGCAATCGGTCAGCAGAAGTGACTTCAAAGAATGCATCTGCGTTTCCATGATATACTAGTAATGATTCTCTTATTATTTGCAGGTTTCTTTTAAAACGAAAAGAAGCTTTTCTACATGTTTTATGTTTATCTTTGATGATGATGTGACTTAAACAAGAGAGTGCTTATAAAGTGCTTGTTTATTATTATTTTTATACCTTCGAGAACATCAACTTTTTTATTATTATATACATATGTATATTAAAGAAATTTTTAAGCTTTACTTGAAATGTCATTATACAGTTAAAATGAATTAAACTGTCGTATGTCGTATGTAAAAATTTACTTAAAATTCAGTTCCAGACGATAGATTTTGTTTCACCATTTTTATACGTGTAAAAACCCCTTGGGTCGTTATTTTACCGAAATTCTTGGTTAGAACGATGTGCCTGAACAAAATTGATTAAAATCATACTGCTCTTTAAAATGAAGGGATTTGAGAAAAGCTGTTATTCTCTAAAGGGAAGGCACAAGTAGTGAAACATCCTGTTGGTTGACTACAGTTAGGAACCGAAACTGCTTAGTCGAAATGGGACAAAATGCTAGCGTGTGCTGAGCCGATTTCGTCTGCAGTGACAATTGTAACTGGCAGGTGTCAATTCTTCCTAGTGATCGAGTGAGTAGCGTTAGTGGTTTTGTCATAATTTAACCATTTTGTTCTCTTCTATATTTAATTTTTTTAGTCCCTTTAATGTGAAGCAAGTCCTTTCTAACCATTCTAAATTCAAATATGAATTAATATTCACCTCTTGAAATCATATCATAGTATAGTATCTTTTACAATTTTATTGGTATACCCAATGCGGTCATTGGGATGGAAAATCCTTTTTGACGAAAAAAAAATGGGAGAATTAACAATGAGGGCCCATACGTGTCGTCCACTAAGCCCTCCATATGTGGGTGACCTAATTCTTCTTCTCTTCCAAGTTACAACCAACTTATTATGGCGAGTCATGGCGATGCATTCTACTGGGATTTGGTTAAGCCATATGGGCATGAATGGGCTCTTTTAGCGAGAAAATGGTGAAAAGGAGCGAATCAATTCACTTGTTTGACGTAATCCAATAACCGTTTCCCATAACACCTAAATGGTTTTACGATGTTATTTATTGTTTCTTTGAGTATAATAAATGGTGTAACATTATAACCTCATACCGGGTAGCCGATAAAAATGTAAATATGTACGATTTATGGTATTCCATCGGTAATTATAATGACGTCAGTTTAAGGAGGTGTATACCACGTTTTTCAAAAATTAGTCTTACCTAACTTGAATAACCTTTTTGCATCTAAGATAAGTTTCGAAAACTGAAAAGTGTTTGAATAATTTATTGTTATAATAATTATTTCTATATTACCTTTAAACTGCTTGATTAACTGCTATATTGATAAAATTTCACTGGCCATAGTCCAAGATTACTTTAGAAAATAATATCTGATTAAATTAAAAAAAAGTATTATAATAACTTATTATTAAGGTTTGGTCCCTATAGAAATTGTTTTATTATTACATTTATTTTGAGAAATCATTTTTAAAGTTTATTTTTTTAAATTAAAACTTTTTTACCAGTTACTGAAGGTACTAAGCTTGATTAGGTAAAAGCGGTTTGATTAAGTGTAATCTTTTTTTAAATTTGCTAATTACCGACCCCCGAATAAAAATATACGAAACTGCACTATATAACATGAAAAAAATTACAACACAACCAATTTACTTCTATGTTCCGTACATATATGTTTTATTCGGTATTACTTTGATTACATTTCTTTATGTAGGTAGTCAACATTTATTCAGTATCAGATTACTGTCTACGATAATGACGGCGTCATCCATCTTACGATCATTCAACAGTGATGGCCGCCCGTCTCTAGGCGAAATGATCGTTCTAGCCATTGATTTTGGAGATATTTTTGTTATCTACTAAATTGATTTACGTATTTGAAACCATATATATTCAGTTCGTTAGCTACTAATCAGCGAAGAAGCCTTAACTGGATATTACGCATAATTGTTGTGAGTAATTTATTACGTATTTCATATTTTATTATCTCACCCAATGTACCTACATGCCTAGATCATAGTTCTCTTATAGGGTCGACTTGCGTTGCTTATAGTTGAACTAGATGACAGCTAGAAATAATTTAAAAGTTATTTCTTTACTCAATAAAAGTGTAAATAAAGTTCTTGAGGAAAGAACTTTAGAAAAGCTGATGCTAAAATGAGGAAATTCGGTGGTATTAAAATTTCTTTTCCTTTCGTGATCATATTTGATATAAATTGTCAAAACTTTCACAGGACATCTTTGGATTACTATTAGTATTTGATGTATACACAGGGATTGGATGAAACGAAAACAAACAAAAAACAAAAATCAAAACCTCCTCGCTAAGCAGAGGCCTATGTCCAGCGGTGGATTGTAAAAGGCTGTTGATGACAGGGATTGGATGTGCAATTAAAATATCACAGCATGATTATATTTGAGACTTTTTTTATTTCTTCCGCCATGTTGCGGAGTGAGAGTGCGTGCAACTCCGCCGTCTCCTTTTGCAAGCAAGTTATGCTTGCAAAGGAGATGTCGGAGAGGGACCGAGAGAGGTTTAGAACTCTCCCGGTCCGCCAGGCCCGGGAACGTGTCCGGTATCACAGACGGCTCGGGCGCCGGAGATCACAGAACGATCTTCGTCCTCCATAAGCGCCACCACCACCATGGATCTTTCATATAAAGCCATTTTGTGTTTTTTCACACACAAAATGGCTTTATATGAAAGATCAATTAACGATTGGAGAAGCACTGGGTGAAGAAAAAATAAAAAAAGAAAAGAAGAAGAACCAAGAGAATTTAATTATTGAAAGGTTGATTTTACTTCCTGCGTATCCTAAGACAAGCCATATTTTATTACTCACGTAAGTTCGATAATCTGTATGTTAACAAGATACATATAGATCTATGACTTAGGTAGTAGGTTGTTTATATGATTTTAAGTCAGTTTAACAAAGAAAGAAAGATTGATAAAAATGACATGGAAATCTTTCGATCAAATTAAGTGAAATATGAACAAGAGTACCTATTAAATTATGTGTTGTGTAGTTTAGCTTTTAAATATTATTTTCCTTATATATTTTTAAGAGTTTGCCAAAGTGAGTCTGCTCCGCCTGATGAAAAGCATGAATACAATCTAAGAATCGTAGTCATCATACTCAATGCTCATGCACTATGGCGATCCACACTATGACGGCCTAGGAAAATGCTTTTTCACGCCTCGCTTAGTGATGTAAAAGGTATGACAGTCATTGTAGCAGTGTAAGGCTCATATACTTATCATGATAACTGTTACTCCTGCATCAATGGGTCTCCGGTCCCGCACCCACCCACGAATGGTGACAGCACAGATGCTGTTACTTTTTGATAAATATAGTAAACGTATATTGGATATGAACTGTAGTAAAACAGAATTAAAATGGTGTTGGACAAAAAATAAAAATGTACCGTGAATCTGAATGAAGGCAATACTTGCGACGCTTGATATTTCAGTGATCGTAAAAATGCATTTAACCAATATAGACACCATACTTTTCGTGTCATATAATAACGATTTATCGTATTTTCAGTAGGCGTTACAAAGATGAATATCCTGCATAGATAAAACAAATCTGTCGGCAAATAACCATTTATCATACCATGTTCACTGCAATTTGTTACAGTGACTTGCAGTCTTGCTTTAGCATGTATCTCTATTATTGGCAGTTTTTAGAGTATAATTCAAGAAGACTTTTCAGTCATAGTATAATGTACATCATCATCGTCAATAGTCTTTAATAGTCTTCTTAATAGTTTAGTCGTTAGTTTTAGTAAAAGTTTTAGTAAAATTTTAGTAAAGTAGTTTAGTAATTCTTAACAGTCCTTAGTTTAATAGTCTAATCGGGCTCTCGAGGTTTTAACTTATTACTCTGGAGAGACAGGTTTGTATAGGGTTTATGTCAAGTTTTTTTTCTTCTGTCCTGTTAGTAGTGCGTAGTTTGCTCGACTCGTAGTTGGCTCTTACGATATCCACAGGATGAATAGGGGCAGTGACACGTTGCAAAGTTCCTGTGTCGAATTTGAGGTTATGTGATTTTTTATGCTCACGAGCCTTTTTGATTTTAGGAATAATAATAAATACTAGTTAGAAACTCACACTTAGAGCAAGAACTTTGTTTATCTCTCCTTGGTTCCACTCTCCGCAAGTAACTAAACAAAAGTTAATTTCCTTGTCTGGCTGACTAAACATTACGACCTCACAGCTTAAATTATCTTAATTGTTAAGTAATTAAATCAACGTCAAACTTTATTGTGTTCACAGAATTTGAATCGAGGAACTTATAAGCAAATATATTTTGATTCACGATAGTGTTTGATCCAATTCTTGATGCTCCAAATACTTGTCTGAAATATGGTAATAGGATTATTGATAACTAAGCTATGTATGAAAGGATTAAGGCTAGGAGAAAGAACTTTTATAGGTGAAAAGTTTGACCTTAAAATATCCCTACTCATCCCTAACAATGTGTTTAATAATCTGGTAACATTGAATAATTGAACTGAAAACTATTTCTGCTCTATGTCATAGACAAAATGATGACCTCTGCTTAGTTTATTTTTAAAGTTATTGAGAAAGAAATTAAGAATGCATCATAAGGGGTCTGACACTGAAATTATATGGTGATGGATAAAGAATACAGTGTGTTACCACCCCTATTCATCCCGTGGGTGTTAAAGGAGCTGATTAAGGAAGCAAATTACGACATTCGATATTTTTCATCTAAAAATTTGTCAAAAATTCTATTTTTACCATCGATACATTTTGCACCATATTGCTATAATTGTCTGAATTTTAGAGATTGTACAAAGTCATTTTGATCATTAATCATATTCGTCTACCTACTTTATTTTCTTTCGGCATCGTTTATCGTTGATAATGAAAAATGTGAAAACAATAAGTAATTGTTTTGTAGAAAATAATTCATCATATTTCGACAGCAGTATCGATGCAAGTGTTATAGTTTTTTATTAAAACCTTTTCAACAATTTTTTGATCATCAATCCTCTTTTTATCTTCTTACTTCACCAGTAGACAGGGACGTAAGTGCCACCACTGATACGTAAATGTGATGAAACACTGAGGTCTTAGTGTGAGTTTATTTCACATTAAACATATCATAACAAGCGTATTCGGCGTTGCGATTGATGAAGTTTTTAGTGCAAGCCAATCACAACGCGGTCCGTGAAGATGCATCGAGCAGATGTGAAATCAAATCATACAAAATACTCTCGGAATACCTATAACTCTACTACTAACTTGTTTTGGATTTCAAAATATTTTGTTTTAAAATTACTACAATAATTTCTGTACATAATTTCTATTAGCTTCGACTATTTCAAACTTAAACAATTTCTAATATCAAACATGTAGTTTTTCATTCTAATAGTGTTATCAAGAACTAAGGCTAAATTAGCTCTAACGATCGTTCTAAAACATACTTACTCGTACAAGTAATATATCCTAGAAGTCTTAATTATGTTTGAACATTCGATCGTAGCTCTACAACTAACTACATTTAAATTTTATTAACAAAGATAGCTCAGTTATATACCCGATACCCAAAAACAATTACTAAGTACCATCTGAGAGAACGATATTGAATCGTGACAAATTATTTGCTTCGTTGATACGGATTTCATTATGTTAAAAGCACAAGGTTGTTAATGTTTGTTAGATGTTTGTATGATGGTATACAAATGTGCTAATAAACACTGTTGCTGACCACTAGCGGAATTAGTAGAAGTAATTTTCTTATTTCCAGAATCTAGACTTTGTGTAAACAATACATTCATGGCTTCAGTTTGTGTAGTTTATTTGGCATACAGTGAGGAAAACTAAAAAATCTGTAATGTCTAAATGCTTAGTAGTTATCTGTTGATCGAAATTATAGTGAACTGGTATGGAGAAATTGAACCGTCTGAAATCACAAGGTAATCTAAGAAAAATCTCTGGCATGCCAGAATGGAATGGATCTCAAACAGCCTTATATGGTTTATGGTCTGCCGCTCATCCAGAGATACCTTCAACTAATTCAGACTCAGAAATCTCTCATCCTCAGTATTTCTTCTTTAAACCCGGCGTTTCCTGTTCGAATTTTGACGTCACCATTGATGCTGGGGTGACAGTTATCGTCATAACTGTGTGAGCCTTCCACTGCCATGATGGCTGTAATCCTCTTACGTCCTCAAGTGTGGTGTGCAAAAGCATCTCACCAGATCGTCATAGTGTGGGTCACCACACTGCATTGTCTGCATTTGCAATGAGTATGGTGACTAAAACTCATTGGATTTTATTCATGCTTTTCATCAGGCAGAGTAGAGTCACTGTGGCAGGTTCTTCATATAGAAAAAAATATATTATACATTATACATATAATTGATCCATTACTCCACAACTTACTACTTAGAATCTTTTATACACAAAACTAATAACATTAGTAGTATAGTTGCTGAATATTAGGAAGGTTCACAGGGCCGTCGAGATCTTTAAGATATGTAAGAACTCCTTTCAGGTTTGTAAAGGATCGTTTTCTAAGTAGCCAAAAGGTTAGGATAAACTTGTCGATTTCGTATCACAGCAACCCAACAGAGTACTTTGACTTAACCGCTGCTATAGAATATCAGTGCTAAAGAAAAGTCGATTTTACGAGTACACATCTAGGACTTATCGTCATGACGCAATGGCTTTACGATTTAATTTGAAAAAGGTGTTAACTCTTCAAAGTCATACTATTTATGTCTTTCATAACTGATTACTTTGTCTAATGAATAATCAAATATTATGTAAATTTTACTTTCAATTTCAAAACTTCATACATTACATTACATATATTATTTTACCTATACTGTGAGACTTTTTTGTGAGATTTTTGTGTATACTTTTGTAAACAAATCTATTCAAATATATAATTAAATCCAATAATAATATAATGTAATTATTAAGTACTAATATTACAAAGAGGTACTGATTATAAAAGCATTGCATGATTCCTAGTTCTGGCGCCACTTTATCATTCCTTAGGTGACTTTTATTGTATGAATAACCAGAATGAAAACTATGATTTTAATATTTTGATATAAAAAGTAAATGAGCTAATATTACATTTTACTATATAAGGCAGTGGAACAGAAATAAACAAAACTAAAAAATGTGGTAACATTATAATATCTTAACTGCCTCGGTGGCGCAGCGGTAGTGAATGCGACTGCTGTGTTTGAAGTCTCGGGTTCGATTCCCGACATTCGACTAAATTTTTGTATGATCTGCAAATAATTGTTTCGAAGTTTGGGTGTTTTCTATGTATAATATGTATGTATTTACAAAAAAAAGTATATAAGTATTCTATCAGTCAGTCTAGTTATCATAGCACAAGCTCTGCTTAGTTTGAAACTAGATGACGTTGTGTGTCAAATGTCGAAATATTTATTTTTTATATGGGTTCATTTGACTACTGTTCGTTGTACAATACATGTGTATTTAAGGGTAACTTATATTGGAGCCTACTTAAACCCTGTTTTACATACAAATTGAGCAATCATACAATAAATTGATTTTTATGGTTACTGCGAACATAGGTTTAATTATAACAAACTATACTTTTTCATAAGCATTTGATAATATTCTTTAGAATTCCTATTAGGACTATACTTTCTGACATATTTAAGAAATATTTGTTTCGTTCTCTTGAAACTTTATTCAATAAAAAATATATACATCTGATCGTCACCCTCTTATAGTTTACTATCCATACTGAAGTGATAATACTGATTACAGTAGGCAACGTGTTACACGGCAATTCAGTTCAACATTTTTGTGTCAAAAAAGGGTATTTAATTCGTATACTTATTTATTTATTATGGATCACTAACAAGGAATACACTTTACGTGCGATTTTTGCATTAGATAAAATACAATTAAGATTTCGTGTCTGTTGCTTCCTGAATTATGGGCGACCGCAACATGCCGTTTATTACGAAAATAATTAAATATGTGTACACAAACAGTGGTCACATGAACTAAGGAAGGTGAAGGAAAAAGTAAACTAATAAAGTAATGAAAAAAACAACAGTTAATTAAACAGTCGTACTTTCTTTAGTACACTTCTTTGAAATTAGATTCCCCTTACGGGTATGTAATATTATCAAAATTTTAATTAGGTATACTTAGATTTTCACGTAGTGAGGATTTTTGTTCTTCTTAATAATTAATTTGTTAGAGGAATTATTCTATTTTAGTTAAACGTTAGCAGTAATGGCTGATTATTTAGTGTCGATTTATACCTAATAGCGAAAATCACACTATTAGTTTTGTCGTTATCTCGCGTTTATCTTTGTTAACATAACAATAACGTGTTTGATAAAACATTAATTTTCAATTTGTCGAACTAAAACACGCTAATTCAACACAATATATCTCAATTTCAAGAAAGGAAAAAATTGATAGTCTTACTTTATCAATTTTACATTTCACTTTCGAAGTAAAAATTTATGTTAAATTGCACAAAAGACGACGTAGCGGTGATATTACCAAAGCTTGGCTCTTACTTTATATTCAGCAAGCATAAGATTATGTCGACCACACAATATGGATGCTATTAATCTTTGCAAATTTATCTCCATAGAACTGAAAAATGTTTATAAAGAAAATCGAGGGATAGACTTTTCTAACTGATATGTATTCTAAATTCAAAAAGTGATCAAACTCACTTTGTCACCGTTACGAAAATTATAAAGAAAAAATTGTTTTCTTATCTACGAGTGTGTAAAAAATTATTAGTAAAGTTTTTACCACTTCACCTATGTTAAATCCTTGATATTAGAAGGAACACTTCTACCCAAACGAACCCGATTCTAACCCGCAAACACATTCCTCGTCATTACCCCATCGCCGTTTGAATAAAGTATATTATAGCGTATTTGCTCACTCGCAACTTTTGTGTTGTAAACACACCATGAAAAAAATTCTGAATGGTGCAGATATAAACACATCGATTTTATCATCCTAACCAACCTTCTCACGTACAACATGCTTAACGTGAGACCATCATAAACCCCATTATTATTACACTTCTTGGTGTATCGTCTATTTTGTATCGAGGTCGAACACATTTCGACCCCCATTAGGCTCGCGGGGAGCGATTTCTGCAAAGCTGATACGGCATGGGGTACTCAGGGAAAAATCAACTGTACCGCCTTTATTTGATAATACGCATGATGGGAAAGAAATGGGCAGTGCGATATGTAAAAAATTGTTACAGGGTTTTGTGAATTACTCGAGTGTATCTAGTATTAGTTCTATTATATGAGTTACTTATACCTAAGTATTATTGAAATTGAACATACAACTTTCTAGCCATTATAATTCTCGATAATGTAGCTTTATAATGGTGCATAATAAATCGGCTTCAAAGCATTTTTTTTTCGGCTACAAATATAGTAATCTTTCTTTCGATTTCTTATAATTAATTATAAGACACAAGGTTTTTCGTATATTATTCGTTTGAGATGGGTAACACGTTTCACTTTATGAAAAATCCCCGTAGAAAGACCATGGCGTCTGTCGAAATATGGCTTCACGCACGTTTTGTCGACCTTGTAAAAACTTGAAAAGTAACACTACACAAGCTATATTGAAATAGGCTATACTGATAAACTGCATGAAGCACCAATTCGAATAATTTACATTTAAAACAGAAAGTTTTCACTACGTTTACTTTTGAACTTTGCATAATTGTGATTGTCTTTCAGTTGCTTAAATGACTCAACCATTAAAGATATGAAGAATTCTAAAACAGAAATGTCTAAATTCTTAAAATAACTTGATACGGCCACTGCCGTGTTCAGGGTAAAGCAAATCTGTTCCTAAGACATTTCCAGACAGCTTCTGTATAACGTAAACAAAACGCTTTAAACTGTTAGTGTTTCTACTGATCTCAAAGTCACAAAACAAAGCTGTTTAACAGTCATAAGATGATATTCAAATATCATGTCAGCAATAAATGTTGGTTCGCTCCATTGTTCATGTTAAAACGTAAAATACATATATTTCTATATGACCCTAATTTGCCGCTTATGCCGCCGTGTAAATTGAGTACAGAATCTGCATAAATGAATACGAGTAAGAGTTTTGTGAACATGGGCCAGTGTTTCTATTTCATTGGATTACATTGACGCTTTGCCCTGATATCTAGATTTAAACATATTATTACATGTAAGTAAGTTCAACTGTTAGTTGTTTTCTTGACAACGATCTTAGTCCCTTTATAATAATTGTCAAGATAAAAATATTTTTGCAACGACAAGGAAATTCTTTCAGTAAAATTGTCATTGCCCTACATCAAACCGTGTTACAGTTTCCATTTTCTCTCAGCAGATAGTTAGTCTCTGTCTGTTTTAGATAAAAAGTGGTGTAAAGTTATTTTTTTACTACATATTGAGGAAACGACTTATGAATACCTGCGAATCCAGAACTAGAAGTGCATTATCATTTCTTTCTCCCCCTAGAAATTGAGGAACGGCGCTCCAGGAACCTTACCAACTTTGTTTTCGATTTTTATCATGCTTTTATTAACTTCACCTGTATGTTTCTTTGTTTGCTAGTGACCGACTTTCGCAAGCGTATTTTGGTATATTTATTATTTTAAAGTTTATTTATTTTATTCCAACGTTATTTGGTATTCAAGCATTACTAACCTTCAATGGTTTGATCAATCTATGGTACCAACCTTTACAGAAACAGGAATTATTATACAATGCTACCAACCATAACTGCGATTTTTTTTTGCATTACATGTTTTGATTAATTCTAAAATCTATTTTATAAGACTGTAAAAAATATTATTCCGGATGCGGTAAAGTTTTAACAAATATTAGTAAAATTAATGGATAGTATACAAACAATCTGCAAAGCAAGTGTTAAATCATATTATTAGTATTTATAAGACTTCGTAATTTATTTCGTTATTTGCAATTGCCTGGATTTCAAATTTACTACTGTTCGTTTAACTACTACTACTTACTTTAAACCTAATGTGAATATGCCCTAAAACATTTAATTCACCTTTAATTCTGACCTGGTTTTTCCGCAATTTCCTATGTGACATCAGTGACAAAGGAAGTACGTGTACTGCTTTTATGATCTTGCTTCAGACATTACAGCGTGTTGTACTATATATAACCATCTATGTTTGTATGTTTAATTATATTTTATAGGGCTTACCGACAACTGGGTAATGACAAAGTTGTCTTTGTAACTTTTCTGGAAATAAAACGTTACTTACGCATAAATATAATTCTTGGTTTTATTAAGGTGGGTTTTGATAATTTATTAGTAAGACTCATTGCTTGCTTCAAACGTATTGGGAACAAACTTCTATATCTTCTTTATAAGATCTGAGTTCACTCCTGAGTGGAGTATTGTTATCATCTTTTCATTGGATCCGTAAAGCATTTGCTCGACGCTTTTGATTGGTTGCAACGACGAGCAATCCGCATTATCGACAGTCCCGAAGCCACCGAGTCCTTTAAGCATCTGCAGTTGGGAACAGATGTCATCTCTATGGCAGTCCTCTACCGCCTTTATCATGGAGAGTGTTCTGATAAGCTTTTCCAACTGGTCCATCCCTTTTATTTTTCTACACGAAAACATGTGATGGCTTTAGGAGTCGACGTTTTATTGTGGTAGCCATACACTCTCGATATTAATAGTTCGGCTCTTCCTTTTTGTGAACGTGAAAATTTTTTCATACGTGCTTATTATGCAACACTCAAATTAATTCGTTTATAGGTCTTCATAATATATATGCAATGATGTTATAAGGATGTTAAAAGAAACAATCATGGACTGAACTGAAAGAAAAGGCGAACCATATACATATTATCTATGAAGCACAATATAACAATATTGTTTTAGTCTGTCTACGTATTTATTTTATTGTTTACATATATAATGTAACAACATTGTAATTAAAAAATATCATCCTAATTATTTACATATTCATTTATGTGACAGTAGCGTTTTTTTTCAAAACGTCTTTTAACTTATCTAAATGAAGAAAAATTTTTAAATATATTTAATATTTAAATTTTTCTTCATTTTTAATATTATTAGACTATTTATGATAGATTTTAATGGATATAGCATATGAACTCGATGTATGTATTCTTAATTTGGAAGTTGGTAGGGAAGTTCAACCTATTTTTGTGTCGTAATGTACATTTTGTGTTAGTATTTTCTCTGGTAGTGTAAAAGTATTTGTGTTACCTGACAAATATGCATATTTCTAGAAAATACACATAATGAACGGTAAATATTTTTAATTTTAGATAATGAGGTTTATAATTTTTTGTATAGTCTATGTTTATTTTTGTTCTGATTAACTTTTTTTTGTTTAAAGTTCTGCCTTTAACAATTGATACAACGGATTCCTGTACTCTGTATAAAATCCTATTAAGGATTAACCACTGTTAAGGTTGTACGATGTAGACCGAGGGAGTTGGAATCACCGAAATGTTTTCCCATTCTTCTGCTAGAATATTTGGTAGCCTGTGACTGGAAATCAGTCGATACTCTCCTGTAACGACCGACAAGCTATACTATAATTCAAATTGAAGTAGCTGTGAATATTTAAATAATTGTGAATGGATTAATTAATTGGAATGTTATCACTTCCAATTTTATGGCAGTTCTGTTAATGTGATTTAGTTTAGCACAAAAAACTTTGTATTGGTAAACAATGTCAGGAACTCCTGACGTGGGATAAAAACTATATAATTAAATTTCCTTTTTAAACGAACTTCTCAATATATATCTCTTTGTCGCTGAGCATGGAATTTCATTAAAAGTTACATGCAAATTGCTTCTAGAATAGATTACAAGAATACTTGTTCGTTAAATTGAAAATCCACTAGTTTTATTTGTTACAGTGCACATAACTGGATCGTATCAAAATTACTTGAATTCCTTGAATCGACGTGATTTACTATTAAATGGAATGACTCGATATTTGCTTTCACTGGAACTTCTTTTAGGAAAAAATAAATACTGCAAGTTGAATACACACAAGGTTACCACTTTAAAATAGTTCTAATTGAATACGGCACTTGCAGCGCTAAGGAACGTTAAGAAGTTTGATTGCATGAGTCTCTACTGTCATGTGGTTTATTACAAATTTTATAAAATATCTTCACTAGGTATAACTTGAAACATTTAATTTGTAATAAAATAGGGTAAACGAGACACTTAAAAGCCCATAGCCCATTGAAACGTTGCGAAATCTGAATGTCTGTACATTTACATATTCAATTAAATTTTTACATATAGTATGGTGGTATCTTTTTCCCGCTTTTACGAAAGCCTTTTTTACACGCTGTTATGTAATATACTTTTATTACATGTGGCTACATGTAATAGTAGCATTATAAAGAGGAAATAAATTTGTAAAACCTTCTTTCGAAGGAGAGTTCTATGTCCAGCAGTTGTCTATTGAGAGCTGTTGATGATGATGAGCTGTATTAAACATATGAAAACTTGGGCCCAATAATATATTTAAGTTTATCACTTTCACATTGTGAGAATAAATACTTACTTACCGCCAATATTTCTTATAATGTTGATAAGATTAGTCTTGCATACAAATGGTGAAGTTCGGTTTAGGACAGTATCTGTGCACTCAATCTATGATTAAATACTGTGTTACACTGGTGTATGTGCTGTAATTCTGGTTAAGCGTTTCTGGATTGGAATCGAAACCACGACCTCCAGCTTAACGGTCAGAGCCGCTGATTACAAAACCAACAGGTCTGTTATATTAGCTAGATCATTAAAACATACCTTAAACCTTCTCGCTATTCAGACCATGTCCGAAAATTTGCTCCGTAATAAGAAAATTTATCATTTAATTTTGCTGAGGAGGCTCAAACACACCTTTGCTTGACAGTTATAATGGCCGTATCCTCACTCTACTCAAGGGCGCCTACATAAACCATAAAACTTTAAAGAATGGAGTGGATGTATGATTGTCATTGAAGTCACACACACACATTTAAGTGGAGAGCGTTTTTATCACTCGATTGTTCTATGATAGCGTAAATTTATTTAGAAAATTCTTTTGAGATGTATCTTGAATTTAATTCTATGACTAATATTGAAGCCTTTTGAACAATTATAAGTATCAAACAAAGTATTTAAATGGAGCGTGAGCATTTAAATATAATTAAATCAAACCGACCTATCACCGTTCACTGCTGAACGAAGGTCTCCCCCAAAGAGCGCCAACCATCCCGGTCACGGGCAATTCGTATCCATCCGTTGTCAGCCACCTTCTTCAAGTCATAAATATGATCATGTAAAATATCCGAGTAAGAGAATTTAGTGTCTCTTCTTGATAATGTCGTCTTTCCTTAGTCTAGAAACCTTTCTATGCGATTTTCTTACCCAAAATTGGCTGTTTCATTTGAAAATGGGTTTCATACTTAAGAAAGTTTCAGGTACATAGGTAATCATAAAAGAAGTTAAGAAAAGTAAGTAGTCCACTTATGCTCGAGAATTACTACTTTTCACAATGTACGTACCGAAACCTAAAAAAGACTAGAACTGTATGCGCTATACGAGTACGTATGAAATAGATAGATTCATTCAAATCACCCAAAAAGTATTGGCATGACGTACCTAACTATGTTTGACGCACATAGCCTGCAAGAGCAATCTGGAAAATAATGTATTAAAAATAAATATTTTATGTATTGCCTTTAATGATTGTCTTGAGCCAGACAGTAGCCACTTTCAGATGTATGGCTTTATATAAAACAGAGTTCCCCACATGTGCGGTTACTCGATACCGATCGTATACGCTTTTATGATCGTAATTTTATACACACAGTTGTGTCTATGGCGTTGGCTAGTGTTGCCATGGCGATAATGCAAATAATTAAAAAAATAAAACTAGAACAATATCCATAAATGACAATGTCTTGTTCTTTTTTAATAAATGTGATTCAGTTAGTGATTTACACAGATAATAAAGAAAAAAATTGATTAATATAGTATTTATCTCAAATGCAGATTGCCGTCAGTTAATATTACTTAAGTAACGTTTAAAATTAATTATATACCTAAATATATATTAATATTTTTTATAATATGCATAGATAGTAATATGATCTCTACATAGTATATTATATATAATGTAGTATATTCCTTCAAACTTTGTATTTTTTCAAACAAACTGAACTTACCAGGCAGAATTCAACCTCAGTTTAAAATTATGTCCCTTTTTTATGATAATACTCGTATTTAAAGACTTTCAGTTTTCCTCATATCTTTCGTAAATTTTGTGGAAATCAAATTAGGTGTCTAATACTTTTTATAATTATTTTCCTTGAAAGGATAAAGGAATGTTACCTTTTTCTTAGAAATTTACTGACACGTTTGTTTAAATTTATCAAATATTCATATCTGTGATTCTGGAAAGTTGAAAAACAGTTCATATCAGCATTATATTTTAGATGAAATAAGCCCTGAAAGATTACATGGAATAATTAAATTTGTCAAGAAGCACAACAGGAGGAATTAAAAAAAAATGCTATTGTTGTTGAAAATATTTTTAATTACGTTTAGAAAGTAATGTCTTGTATTCAAAAAAATGTCTGATGATATATATAATGTTTTGTGTGTGTTTATAATATCCAAGTTGAATTTATCTTTATATTAGAAGAACTTAAAGAGTATTTTCAAATATTAGTTCTTGTTTGTACGGAGCTGTCCATTCATACTTTAATATAAATGAAATAATCTATTTTGACATTTTTGATAGAATCACGACGAATACTTAAAAAAAATAACCGAGAACAGTCGTGGGTGTAAATTAATTTATGTCATTTTGCAAAAGTTAACGAAAGTACGCATCCGGCCTACTTTTGAAAGTAATTGACAAACAAGTGTCATAAACATAAAGTTTTGTTTTTCTTGTGATGTTTTTTGTTGGACGCTTTTTGTTTAATAGATAGTTAGTGACAAAACTTCCTACTCAAGAAGAGATTGGTACTTTTATTTAGGTAATCTATCATGATCCTTGACCATGGAGTCCCTGTAATAGCATTAATTGTAGTAACTATGGCTAAAAAACGAGCTAGAAGGGTTCCGGATGTTTTAATAAGTTGTTCCCAGATACGTCCTATTTCATGCGCATAGGGACCGGAACTAAGACGCCGTGTGTTTTCAGCGTAAACTGTGGAAAACCGTCGTCTTAGCTGGTTTCCACACGTTCAAAAGGAGTCTAGAACAAAAGTTGTATCGTATGATTCCATCGTACACTACTAGTAAAAAAATTTATATTGTTTATGACTATTCTATAACAAACCAGAGCGACATTACTTACAATAAGAGTTCTTATTTAATGTTTACTCCCAGTAAATAAATATTTTGAGAAATAAACTACACTATACCTTACACAATATTAAATCTGTTCACAAAATAGTTTACTGACGCAGTTTATAAATTTTCATTGGAAATGTTAGATTAAAAATAGTTGATGAAGTGGGATATTAATCCTCTAATGTAGCAACACTAGCCCGATGAATGACGTGTATATGATTAGGTAATTTTCCGCAATCCGATACAACACTAACTGATTACATAAACATTTTTGTTCAGAAAGAACACTTATCCTCATATGATGACGTCTTAACAAAATATTTAAATACTTCCCGCTTATCTTAAACCAGAATCATCACAAGCAACAACAGATTCTAGTGTGTGTATAATAAAATTAAAATAGAAACATGGACGAGCAGTTTGCGAAAAATTTGTTGAGTAAGAATAATTTCTATGAATTCTAGAATTGTTCACGCTATTATTGTGTTGGTAAATTTTAGAAGTGTAAATAAAGTTTGATGTATTTTATTCTCTAGCGTTTTTGAGCTCTTAAAGTACCTTAAAGGACAAAACAAGGTTACCTCTTCAAGGATAAGTATTATAGACAAGCAGACACTAGTATGTATCAAAGACGTTTGTAATACATGTCAGCCACCAAGAATTCTTGGATTTACTCAAAAACAATTTAAAAATATTTTGTTAAACATACATACCAAGCAGTTAACAGATTCAGATGTTTTCTCTATTTCAAAGGCCCCAGGTTTTCAGGTATTAACAAGGTTCTGTTTGTACCTTTTCCCCTGTACCTTACCCATTTTGGTAAGAAATTGAGAAGTTACCCTTTTAGATCCCGTTTCGACTTTAATCTTTTAGTCAATTTAACGCGTAGAAGAGTCGTATTTCATCACCAAAGGACAGTCTCGGCCAGATTTATACCACGGCTTTGCAGAAAACTAGTGTTTACCAGTTATATCGTTGCTGGTGTTGAGTGTGGTTATCGGAGCTCAAATTCCCCCTCCTTGATTCTTGTGAGCGGTCAAAGTGGACAACACGTTTGTGGCTCTTGAGTTACGGGATTCACTGATTTAAAAATATCATGGTTTGTTTTTTTTAATGTAGCTTATGTTTTTCAAGTATTAACATTAGCAAATGACCTCGCACTACATACTCAGTCGCGTCTGCTTAATCAGGAGTCCTTGATAATTAATGATATTAAGTCTATTGTTTAATCTATTACATGTGTGAACACGTCCTTATAACTCTAGGTTTCGGATGGCGTCGGTGTCGGTATTCCGCCCGCATATCGACGGATAACCTATTGGTGGTGTATATGGCGTAACCTGTATACATGATTTTATCAGCTGCATTAGTACCTAACAAAAAATATACAGCAATTATCAATTACAAAAAATACTGTTTTAATTTCTGAGAGAGAGATTTCTGTCTAAGACTTTAAAAAACTTAGTCCTTTATATGACAAAATAATCCAAGGTGACCTCTACATCAGACAAAAACATACTTCAACACAATCTAACGAAGGCAATCCAAACTACGGCATAACTACTTCAAGTCAAAAAAGTTTTCGTGTCAATGAGTGTAGATATACGAGTACTTGGCGACAATTGGGCCTCGATCTACTAGTAACGAACGGTCCCGTTGCCTGGTCGGAAGATCTCCCCTTGTATACAAGGGACACAACAACTAAACTTCCACACTATGTATTCAAATTTTTAGTGTAAGCATCTCTTCAGGTCTATGAGTAAAATACTTACTTTATTTCTTTTCTAACAAAAAGGTGTTAATCTTCCCCGGACTAAAAGACTAAAACATTCTAAAACAAAACATCGTTAATTAGTGAGCTGACAACATTAATGTACTTTCTACATAAACTTTCGATTACATTTCTTAAGTATCTATAGGCATTAATTTGTCTAAGACAACATTCTTTTAACACTTTCAGGGTCGTATTTAACTTTAATAGTTTTTATTACTTTTTCGTTGATGGTTTATTTTTAATCACCACTTATTTCTGTGTTAAAATTACTTAGTTTATTAACATATTTTATTTCATAATACAATTCAAACTATAGGGTGGACCACGAATTAGTTAATTTTTGAAAAATCACAGAAATAAACCATTTGATACATTATAAAACGATTGTAACCACTAAATTCCAGTAGCATCGATCCCAGGAACTCCCGTAACATGTTTGCGCGGGATGATAGATTCAAACGTTAACGAAATCTTGGCTCACTCTATATAATGTTACGATTTATATTTTAACAACAGGCTTAAGAACCGATATATTACTGTTTATAACACAAATAAGATATGTAAAAGATTACAGTCAGCGTATTTTGTTATGTACTGGCTGCGTGGCGCGTTATTATACGCGATTTTTGTTATTTTGAATCAGACATTGTTACGTTGCGAGTGAAAGTCTAGTCAAAATCGGTCCAGCCATTCCAGAGATTAGCCGGTATGAGCAGACAGACAGACAGTCAAAAATTAAAAAAAAAAGATGTAAGTACCGTTCTATACTTTCATATATATTTAGTGAAAGCTTTTTATTTGAAGTTACAAACAGACACTTCAACTTTATTTATTTGTATAAATGCCAGTTTTCTTTTTCTATTTACGTTTTTTATACAGAATATAGGCAACAATCTAGCTGGGTCGCCAGTGGGGTGGTAAGTAATGCCCAACTATTCAAAGGACAAAATTGATTTCCTATCCATCGAGTATCTTAGATACCAGTGGCAGCGTTAAGGATTGGGTTCAATGTTTAGCGATCTCGTGTTATATAATATGAATGAACATAATTTGTATCCTCGACCAACGACGTAGTAATCAAGCAGGATACCCAAAAAAACTTAAAACGAGTTGTTTGATCTATAAATAAAGATTTACATAAGAAATCTTAAAGATTATTAGAGCTTTACTATGATTGCAGGCATCGGTCTGCAATTATATATCGTAGAATTTATTAAGGGAAGGTCATTTTTTAAATTGACTTCAAAAAAGAAAGACTGCTAAATGCAGTTGAATATTTTGAATTGTTTATTTTTGTAATTTTGAGTTCATTTAGAATAAGACGAAAAAAGACTTTTATCAGTAGAACCATGTATTTGATTTTACTCATCAACCTACCTGGATGATATAGTACATTGTTGGAATTGTTCCAATAATTTCGTGCGCGAGACAAAGTCCATAAAATACAAACCTCTTAATAACTTCAATGTTTTTATCCTAAAGTTTTTTTAGTGAGGTCAAATAATTGCTCATAGTCGTAGAAATAATTGCCCGAAGAGGAAAGTATGTTTTAATGAAAGTAACATCAGTGAAAATACACCAAATGTTATATTAGAATGATAATGAGACTTCAGAAAACCAAATAACTGTTTTAAATACAAACACAGTTATTTTAGTCCGTACTGAATTTAAGCAAAAGGTAGTTATGCTATGAGTTAGAAAAATAAATCAAAAATTATCGTAGTAAGGGTTAAGAAAAATAAAATTTTGAATGTCTGAAGTGCTTCAAAAATAGATTTTACGTATATTATATGTTTATTTTGCATTATTTTTCAAGAATATCGGTCCAGTTAATTCATCGCTATCCAGACACTATTAACCTCTTTTTAAACTAATATTCATATACACGTGCTCTCTTCTTAATCTTTATGAATCTCAAGATTATTTGGGGTCGCATACTAGTTCAACCGGTTTTACCTGATCATCAGTTCTCCCATGGAGCGATTAGCATCGGACCTACACAATCCTAAGGGTAAACTGAATTCGGAGGTTGAATTAGTTGTCAGTATATTTGAGGATATCGACTTCCCAATAACGATTACCATAGATGTTCATGACAATCTGAACCGCTGGCTTAACGTGCTCACTGAGGCACGATCGTAAAACACCGGCAACTTTTATACTCTGGGCTGTTATTATGAATTGATATTAGTAAGGAAAGTCCAACAACACTATTTTGGTTTGATGTGATCAGGGGATCGAACCCACGACTTCTTGATCGGTATTCGCATACAATAACCGCTAGACCCATGAGTCAGTTACAGATATGTTGTAGTAGAAATAAGACCACGTTTGTACAGATCTTAATTATTCCCTTAATCGACCATGGTGATGTGAGTTATTTTGACCTCAACGTTGTGCTTCCTAACTCGACCACCTTCTCCATAACTGCATTCAATTCGTCTCCAATCTTCATGAGTTCGATCATGTGCCTGCTTTCGTTCCCAGTTGCATTGGCTTCCAGTTTGCAAGTTCTGATTTCTCTACTCTTTCCTCTACTCTTCCTCGTTTCCCGAATATTTTGTACCATACTACCTTCCCATATGTTTCGATCACGACCGAGATCTTCGGTCAACAAATAATTTGCTCCTTCTATACCCCCCTCATACCTCCAACTTCATAATTCTTTTATGTGCAGTAAATTGTGTTCTGGAATGCACTCCCTGCCGAAATCAGGATGACCATAAATCGCCTTGGTAGTTAGTTTACGTATACTAGTTATATTTATCTTATTTCTACATCACCTGAAGGTCGACTGAGAGAGAATACGTCATGGTATCAAGTCCGCTTTGTACAACAAGTGTAATAAGCTTAAATAAATATAAAAAACATGTGTTATCTTACAGTAAGGTAAAAAATGTCATTTAACCAGGTATATCGGTTTCATTCTAAAAACAAAACTTGCAGTAGAAAAATATTCTTTGTTATAAGGGAATTTATAAACATACAGTGAATCGTTCACAATGAACACCCAGACTCAGAACAATAATTTGTGGATCATAAAAAGCGAAGGCCCATGTCCACGAACCTTCAACATTCAGCCAGAAGATATTCTTTATAATTTCTTTACTTGTCAAACAGTTTTCATGATAAGAAGCAGATATATTTATTACTAAGGCACTAGAGTTAAGTGATATTATACTATGTCCTTTGCGATATTTTATTCTAACTAGTATTTCGATTTTATTGTTGTAAAAATTTTAAGATAGAATCCTTACTTCCTTACTGGTATTGTAAATGTGAATGCCGCGGACAAGAGCTAATAACACCATATAATGTGTACTACATATATACTGTACTATATAATATTCACACCCACATATTATGTGTATAAAATTATATAGCGAGTCTGCCATTACACGTGTTTTTGTAATGAGATATGATATTGTACTAGGCATTGGTGAAATGCTGACATAGAGGTAAAGGAGAAAAATAATTGCAAAGAAAGTCAGATATCAAACTATTAGCGTCGTTAAAGACATCCTCGTTAATGGCGAAATTTGTATAACATCTGAAAAGAAAAGTAATGGAAAAAAAGTTATTGTATTGTGATTGATTCGATCGCTACTTTAATTATTGATCTGCTTTCTTTTCATAATAATGTAAAAGCCGTATTTTTTTAATACTTCGTGGGCGTTATAATGAAGTTAGTAAGAACTCATGAACTTTTGATCATTTTCATTGTACAGACTTTCTTACTTTGACGACTTTACTAAAATATGCGTTTAATACTTTTATGTCGCATTTTTGTGGTTCATTAAACGACCCGATCAATCTTGGCCTGAACGTGGATGTGAACGTGGACGACCGATTTGTTGGTAATATAAGTTCCTGTATAACTTAATAGGCCAAGAATTCTTTAACATTTAAATCTAACATCTCACGCAAACAAATGACGTGCGGGGCGCGGGCAAGGGTAACCACTAGCTCGTTCGTCTCGGCAATTTTGTCGCAATGGATTGCTTTACGGGGCCGGAGCGCGCTTACTGTGTGATCCTAATTTTTCAAAGATTCGAAGAAAAAGTGAAAATGTTACGGGAGTTCTTGGGACTACTGAAATTTTCTGGCTACAATCGTAACACATAATTTCAACAAGATGGACCTACTTGTCACATATCCAATGAGTCCCTGCCTGTGGTCAAAGAATGTTTCCGGAAAAGCTGATTTCCAGACGAGGCGACATTCCATGGCCACCCAGAAGTCCAAATCTATCCCCAGCAGATTATTTTTATTGGGTTATTTGAAGAATCATGTCTACATTAATAAACCAAATATATTACGTCAACTAAAAGAAAGAAATCAGCGAAAGGATGTCGGCAATCTCGCGGTCTCTTTGCCGACGTGTATTCGAAAATTTCGAATACACGTCGGAGTGAAGTGAGAGTGAAGTCGGAGGGGTGAGTACAAGAAGAAGAGTGCAAAAGTCGAAATGGTGGTCATTTAGACGATGTAATTTTTATAAAATACATTTCAAATTTCTCAATCTTGTAAATAAATATTTTTTATAATAAATCAAATTGCTTTTGTTATATGATTTCTTAAAATGTTAACTAATTCGTGGCCTACCCTGTATTATAAGTACTCGTAGTAGTTTTAAATATTTAACAAGTTATGATCACAATCCAATAGTTTCAAATAACATATATTAAAATAGATTTTCATTAGATTTTTATTAGATTTACGGTGGTATTATAGTACAGAAGGGAAATGTATTCTATCGAAGGCAAAAAAACGATTTAAGCGTAAAAGGCTCGATGGAGAAGGAGCAGAAAAAATGTATAAAAAATATAATATATTTTTATTTTCCATCACACAGTTTTATTTAATAGTATATAAGTGTAACAGTGCTTACTACTACAGAAACCTTCTAACTGCAAATCGGGTCTGAAATCATATCAATCTGCTCATTACAATAACACAGTAAAGTTAGTACACTATAAAGTAAACAATACCTCTAACATTATTGTCCATTTCTTGAAAATTTACACAACAGTTTCCCTATATTATTACTTTGGAATCAATATATTAAGAGTGAAAAATAAACAATGTTCACGATGATACATTTCGGTTTAAAATTTATTTTAAACGGTAAACGAGTCGTAAGTTTTATCTTGTATTGATTCTTGCTACTTCATATAAATGTTTAGATGTGAATAGCAATTATATTGAAAAACATATTATACTTGCAAATGTTCAGACTTTAAAAATATTAATCACATTGCTAATTTTTAAATTTCTTCAGACTACTACTTACTCTTACTACAGACTCTAATAGACTTGTCCGTATGGTGACAGATTAAGAATACATAGTGTTACCACCCATATTCATCCCGTGGGTGTCGTAAAAGACGATTAAGGGAACGAAGTGTGCAAGACAACATCATTACAAAGAGAAGGAAAACTTGAAACAAACTTTTTTTTTTTTAATGTGTGGTAACCCCTCGGGCCGTCACCCCACCGGGCTTTATGGCGGGGTGGTGTGTCAGAATCGGACCGACTAAAACCACATGGTCTGCCACTCTGCGTCTGACATAGGAGGGGTCCGGAAACAGCTGCTATTACGACATCCAGATCAACTTGAAACAAACCTATTCCAACCCATCTGGCCAGCGTGGCATAGTAGGCCAAAACCTCCTCGCTGTAGAGAGTCCAAGTCCAGTCCAACTGTATGAGGCTGTTGATGATGATGATGATGAAAAAACAGCAAAATTCATTGATTGAAGCTGATGTATTCTCCAAAAGAGCACTTATAATCCTGGTCTTCAGCAGTTCGCATCTATTTGCTGCAAGCAGACAAAGATCATAGTCTGGAATAGCACACAATTATGTTATTTTGTGGCGGTAAAATGTAATTATGACTTCGTTACTTATCACACAGGGTAATCTGACCTGGTTTCTCCCAAACTTTAGTTAGTTATATTTTGTTTCTATTATGTTTTTCTTAATTGCCATTGTTTGCGTAAATTGTATCCTAATGACTTAGTTTAGTGGATTAAAGTACCTGCGGGAGGGGCCTGGCGACCTATAATACTCTAGCATATACTTACAACAGGCACCAGTCTCTCACAATGTTAGCTATATTTCCACATTTATTGACATTTAACGCTGTGGTTACCATTGTGATAAGAAGAAATAATTCGTATCATATCACATTTATATTAATAAACACTGGTATACTCGTATAAGATGAAATATCCCCGAGCACAGAACAAATGATCGTGCGTGGAATTGACCCATGGCTTTTGGTTTAGCAGTCAGGGTGTGACTACTAGATCAACAGGTCAGTCAATAGTTATTTATAAAATACTGGCAGTGATAGCCCGACAAAGTTTGAAGATGACACAGCAGAAGTTATCGCATTTTCGCATGTTAGAGCAATTTGCTTTGGACGAAACCTCTCAACTTTTAATTGTGTACTTCTCCGTACTCTATGACGCAATATGATTTAAGGATTCGCTTGGCAATATTCCTTAATAAACATGAAGAAAAATCGTTTATAATTCTTTTGATATTGTATATAGTTGTTATGAGATTTTCTATTATATTTCGGTTGATTTAAGTAATCAAATGTTAAATATAATTCAATAGAATATTATTTAAAACTTAAATAGTAAGGCAGACAGCGTAAATCGTACATGTGAAATTCAATCCAAAGAGACATGTCTGAATTAGAACCGTTTTTTTCTCATTTGCTCTCATTTGCCACTTAAGTTGAAATACTATATAGACACAATACTGCCTTGACTGATTACTTGATGTCTTTTTATCTTAACAGTCGGTCAAAATGACTCTACGTTGCCTGATGGAAAACATGAATAGAATCCACGAGTTGTAGTCACCATACTTATCACGAATGCAGACAATGCAGTATGGTGACCCACACTAAGGCAACCTACTGAAATGCTTCTTCACGACTCACTTGGGGACGTAAACGACATCCAGCCATGGCTGTGTAAGGCGCACGCACTTAACACAATAACTGTTATCCTTGAGTAAATGAGCCTCTGGTCTCACATTCACCAATGAAATACGACAGCACCACTGCTGTCGCTTTAGGTTAGTCTTCTGTGAGAGGGTAGTACTGCCCCAGTCGAATTGGGCCGTGCTGAAATCAGTGCGGCTCTACTACCTTGTCTTTAATACTATTTGTCATGACGTCCTACTGGAAATTGTCTTCTATCTTAATTTTATAATTTCCTTAGAAGCTCTGGAATGGTTCTCTTCCTTCTTTCAAAAACGTCAATAGCGTGTTCATATTGATGGCTTATCATCGATTTGGTGTGATTTTTTTACTGACATTCCTCAAGGCTCAATATTTTTTAATCTCGTAATAACACCTTCAGTGTGCATATCACCTGCATACTGATGACTTACAGTTATATATAGTCTCGAGAGTTAATCAAATATCAGATGCCATAAAGAAAGTTAAAAAGATGCTGATTTAAACTGCTCTGATTATTTTTAGTTGACAAGTTATTACAAATGGTATTGCACCATGTTCATTTTCCAAAAAGGGAAAACCGGAGATTTTAGAATGAGAACTCTATTATTTTAACTGGCAACCCTATCTATAGTTGCTTTTTCTTTGAAAGAGCGACGTGAAGCTTAGTTTGAGCATATTGACCTTTGCTGCATGAAACACCAAACAGTATAATCTTGTTAAATTTATTTTTTACTTTTCAAGTCGAAAACAATAACAATGACTAACAAATCTCATCGCTGCTCACTTTGTAAATATTTTTTTATCTAGCCACGAAAATGTAACATGTCGAACAACACAAACATTAATATTTACACAAACATAGACTAATGTTTTTTTAACTTACTGTTTAGTTGAACTAATGTTATTTTAAAAGTCATGAACAGTAACCCGGTAATATTTTGTGACTATTGTGACTACAGCTTAATTAACAATGCTTACTGCAGCGTCGCACCGCAGAACTTAGAACGATGGATTTAAGAATTCTGTAGATCTGTCGACCTGCACTAGGCATATTTATGTGTTGTAGGGAACATTATAAGCATACATAAAACGCACAAAAAAACACCCAAACTCAGAACAACAATTTGAGGATCACACAAAAAGATATCCTATTGCAGGTTTGAACGAAGTGGCGAAGGTGACCGCGTAAACCATTATATAATTCATGCAGTTATTTAAATAACAGCCGTAAATAAGTATCATCATCATCATCATCATCTCCGCCAAAAGACGTCCACTGCTCGACAAGCAAAAGGTTCTCCAGAACAGGCAGTCCCGTGCCGCCCGCATCCAGCTAGGTTGGACGGCGTTCGGAAAGGTACATAATTTTTTTCATCACAAATACCGCAGTGTCTCAAGACAATAGTATTAGACCAGTGTGTGTTGTCAGTTATAACTTACGGTACAGAAACGTGGTGGCTTACTGTGGGTTTGAAAAGAAGGCTCAAATAAGTAGCAAATATGGGGAATATTTGATGTTTTCGATGTTAATTGTACTCACGTCTAGCAACTCGGCAGCATTATGTATAAACTTTGTAAGTAAGTATACCAAGTTAGCTAGTAACTAAATAAAAAAACTAGCTCTGAAATTATATATAGCACCTGAAATTTTTTCATTAGCTTTAACAATTATACATACCATCAAAAACTATCAAAATAATGATTACTCCATTTGGGCAAAGCTGTCGATCAGGTTATTCCCATATTTCCATCAAATACAACTGAATATAACCATTAAATCAGTTCACAAAGGAGTTCCAATTATGCACCAGTGAACTGCAATCGCGCATGATACATTGATTTAGCAAACGCAGACAAAATGCACTCATCTCTCAAAGCTATTTTCCATGATGCTTGCGAATCAATAAATAACCAGACAGAAACGCTCCAGTAAATCAGAACCGGCTTATGAATCAGACTCCACATGATATTTATGATATAAAAACACAAAGAAAACGTGTTTTATTGTTTAAGAACATTTTCAATTTTAATATATGTGCGAATTGCTGTAGAAACAACGCTGAAGGCACTTTGTGGGATTGTTTAGGTGGATTTTATAACTTTGACGTCAATTTGTCTTGATCGATTTAGTTTTGAATATACTTGAATACTACAGAAATATTGATGTAAAGTACGTACGTGCTTGATTTCTATTTGTATCAGTGCAGAGAAAACGTTATGATGTATAATTTAATCTTCCTAAAAGTTAAAGAAGATAAATTAATATATATGTGGATTACAGTGGTTCGTAATGTTAACACAATATTTATTATAGTATTTGTGATTGTCAAACTATTCCCTAATCAATAAATAAACCATTACTTGTAATACAAAAAATTCACCTGCATCAACTTAAACTCTACACTCAAAGTTGTTGACGATTATATACGAGTATACCTAGGACAAACTGCCCAGTTACGTAGGTTCATCTTTTAAAAGGATGTTAATAGTCGAATACAACTCGACTGGGCTCTGTTAGGGAAGCTGCATTCAATTTTCATGTCTCAAATAATACAGTGTCCCAAGACCAAAGCTTGAGACCAGTAAGCGTTGCCTATCATAAGAGACTTGATCGAAATGGTCATTCGAATGAGTCTTATAATAAACTCAAAGTCACCCAAAGAGCGAAAGAGAGGATTGTGCTCGGAGTTTTTCTGTGTGATCGAATCAGGGATGAGGAGATTAGCAGAAGAACCAAGGTCAGTGATCAATATCAGTTGACAATTCTCCAGGCAATCCTGGAGAATTGTTAAATAAACCACAGAGGCCAGAACACATTATGACCACTTACCGGAAAATGGAACGTGGGTAGATCGTCCCTTTTCTTTTTTATTGACGGCTTGGAAATGCTTTCGGATCTCTGGTTCCTCGGGGATATAGGAACCAGGAGTATGTGATGTTTTCACTAAAAGCCACAATGCTGTCCATGGCTCATTTTGCCATCGATATCGACCATGCCCGGGATCGACGCTCTCATGATCCCATTCAGCGGTCTCTTTCCGGAGTACAACAGTTCGCAGTAAGTGACCACTGTGGCCCAACCTTACCCACCTAGCACGGCACCAGTGATTGCTGGCAGAAAAATATCTCTTCAATCTGACTCACTGGACCTTGCCCTCAGTCCTCCAACACATGCTGGGTGGAGTTCTAGTCGGCCAAATAGTGGTGGTATCATGCCTTGTCTCCGTATCCAAGTGGGTAGGCTCCCTATAAGTTGGTCACGGAGAGCCATTAGGAGAGGCAGTACAAAACTGATTGTTTATCAGAGATGAGATGAGAGAGAGTCTTGAAAGAAGTCTATGTCCGATAGCGGATGTCCTTCGGCTGAGATGATGATGATAAATTGTTAAACGATTGTATTCCTTGCAAGTTTCTGGAATTAATTTAACAATAAGGCTTATTTATATAAATAACTTCTTACCCAGACAGCATTGCAATCCAACACTGATATTCTTAAATATGAAGTGGCAAGTGCACGGTAATACTGATGTGTTTCACTAATTTAACATAATTTCATTGTAAAAAATTCATATAACTACAAATTATTTAAAAACAGTTTGTCTCTAAAATCCCGTGGATTTTAATTAAGAAAATTGTTGCCGAAAATAATAAAAGCCCGAGATATAAAAATACCTGAGCTCCCGTACACAATGTTTTAATAGATTCTGTTGTAAGTGACGAAAATTATGTTTATTTCGGTGTACCTCAGAGCGGCGTTTTTGGGCCTTCTTTATTTTTAGTTTATATTAATGGTCTTTGCAAAATATCACTTCCAAACTGTGAAATTCCAACATATGCAGATAACGCAGCTCTCCTGGGTACTGGTCGAAGTTGGGAAGAAGCCAAACTTAAGACAGAATCAGTACTAAAACAAGTAATGACCCAGCTAGATTTTAATAATTTTAACAACTGGCTAAATTTTAATCTCCTTACCTTCAACTTTACTAAAGCTAAATCATTTACAATTAATGAAGCTTCTCAACTTTCTACTTCTTTTTCTTTTTGTGCCCATATATGACCTTCAGCCGCCATGAGAACGGTTAAATGTTGCAATTGCGCCTTCATGGAACACACGTATTAAGTACCTTGGACGTACAATAGACATTACACTATTATACTACTTTAATTTCCCCTTTTTATCTACTTTTGATACACCATGCACTATCCTACACTTCTCTTAATCATCGACTGCTTCTAAGATTTAGTCATCTCTCAACCCAAGATTTATCTTATATCTTGAAAATTTACATCATTTGTAACAAATATTATTATCATTATATTATTATATCCATTGATTCTTAATAAATATAAAACGACGTGCGTCGGTTAGCTTCTAAGTCTAACCTATGTAAATTTTAACTTTACAGACTTTTAGTTGAAAATAAATTAAATATTTGGATCTATGACACCAGATTGTCGATGATTATTGTTCCAATAGTCATATTTGCTTACGGATTGATCGCCAAGAAGCTCGACTAACAGCTTAAGAGGCTTACCTTAGAAGACTGGATCAAGGGTGATGCAGGATGCAGTCTTTGACATAGTGACATAGATTTGACATAGTGCGCGTAGTGAGGAGAATTTCGTCTTTGTAGCTTTAACCACGGGTTTCTTGGACCCTGTACCCGAAGTTAGTGGGCTATTGATTTTTATACTTTTAAATATATGTATATATTTTTGCTTTCGTTTTAATGCATACAAAAATGTAATAAAGAGAATAATACCAAATTTTTGATTTGGAAATAAAAACATTTTTATATAGCATTATTCAAAACGACAATATCCGCGGAAATAATAAAACTGTGTCGCAGATATTAGATAAAGAAGTTCAAAGAATATAAACTTAAAGCGAGACAAATAAATAAGAAAAACTGTAATTAAAGCTATGCAATGCCAAATACTTACAAAAAAAGACATAATACTCGTACGAGTATATGTGGCGTGTGGGTAATGTAATTGTATGTAATTGTGATGTAATTATATGATAGTAGATAGATAGTAGTGATAGCGTGTGGTTAAAGATGTGTAAGTAACGAAGAGTGTGTGAGTCTGTTTATGAGAAAGTATAACAAAGACAACTAGTTCCATTAAACATATAAAAACGTATATAGACTGTTAGTCTTGCATTCCTCTTTTGATCGATTATTCCATCTGTCTAAACCTGTATGTATGATCTCAGAGTTAGATGAGCGTATTGATATGGAAAAAAATCCACTGTCATACTGAAAGCAAGTTGAGAGGGAAACTGGAAATGTGGAAAAATATAGAAAATAATAACTTGAGACAATGCACACACGATCGTTTGGTTTGAAAAAAGGCAGTGACTGTGTTACGGTAATCTTAATAATATTTTTGTGAATACATATTACTGATACCTACACGTAGAACAAATGATCGTGATTATCACACAATTATTTGTGCTCGTTGGGAATAGATCCTACGACCTGTTTAGCAGTCAATATCAGTAATGTTAGTGTACAAGTATAAGTGAAAAGTATGATTGATGAAGGCCATAAATATCCAGTTTCTGATAGAATAATCTAAATATTATTCGACTATCAAATCTAGCAAGTTAACAATAGTGTCAAATCAATTCAAGTTTTTGAAATGTTGATCAAAGGGAAATTTATTATGAGCTTTTGAAAATAAACAACAGTGAACAAATCTAAGTGTACAATCATTTACACAGCAATTCAATATATACTTAGTACGAAATTGAGGTACGATTGTTGACAACTAAAAAAAAATATTATTTTTACATACTCGTAAATCAGTTCTGTTGTATGATTCAGTGAACAAATCTAAGTACACAATCATTTATACAGTAATTTAATAAGAAATTTAGATACGATTGTTGACATTAAAAAGTTTTTTTTGTAATATGGCAGTATTTTTTATTTATAGCGTTGGCAGGCCCCTCACAAGGTGCTCAGACGACCTGGTGAAAGTTGTGTGAAGCCGTTTTATACGGCGGCACGGGACCGGCAATTGTGGAGAACCTTGCAAGAGGCCTATGTATAGAAGTGGACGTCTTTTGGCTGAGATGATGATGATATATGACAGTTCTGTTGAGGGGTTTAGTGAAAAAATCTAAGCACACAATCATTCATACAGTAATTTAATATATATTTAGTAAGAAATTTAGATAAGGCAAAATTGGTTTTTATTTTTATACTGTCTTGTTAACAGTATTAAAATAAAAACTGTAATTTGCTTGAAAACTGTAAAGTTACATTTTAGTTTGTACGCTGTATTTTACAAATAAATTTTATTATTATTACTTAATTTTTTTTTCAGTAACCACGATTTTTTTATCTTATATTGTAAATCACTTTTCTTATACACGCTTAGACTGAGAGCTAAAATACATTGCATGTGTAATTCATTGCGTAAAAGAGATGTTGTTTGAAATTATTCAGCGTAAATCAAAGAGTGAATCAGGATCGCGATAGAAAATCAGTGTGAGAATTACTAAATGTGATTGCGAATACTGATTTAGGTTTACAGGAAAAATAGATTAAGTCTAAAAGAGATGTGTGCCATTTTTGGCCATTTAATATCTCTGTCCTTTGTGGACTGGACTTTCAAGTTTCGAAGGCGGAAGTTTGAGTACCTTAGGTTCTTCAAGTAGCTGCAGTTCCATTATTTCGTCGGAGGGTTGTAATTTTCTTTTAGCATAGGTTTCTCACCTCATCCATTTTCTATATCTCAATTTTACGTTCTTACTCTGTCTCGTCGGAAAATAAATATTAAGAACAGAGATTGACGTCAATAAAAAAAACATTTGTGTATTTATAAACACCATTCTTGCTAGATTTTGCAATTTAAACATTAAACTATTTGTGTAATTGCCGAGTACTAGGTATAATAACTAGTAGGTACGGTATATTAAATATTAATATGGACTTATTACATTGTATTTAGTATTAACTTATTTTATTTAGGTGAGAATGGTCCAAGACAATGTGATTTAGAATTTTAGAGTAATGTACTAAAGATCTAATAATGCAGTACATATACTGTACCTACGTTACTAGTAGTAAGTAACGAAACAGAATCTGTCGTGCTTCACAATTTAATCAATTTAAGTGGTGAAGAGCTCAAATGTAAGGAATTATTCCAGTGGATATTATCAGATTAATGTAAACTGCAATTAGATCCGATGATAAAAGAAAAGTATAACAGATGTACTAGGGGAAATCATGTATGAGTATAATTTTAGAAAGATTCAAATAATACGATTTCCAATGAGTTAGACAAATAAGCAATGAAATTAAATATTTTAAATAAAACAAAAATCCTCTAAAATTACACAGATTTCAGACTCTCTTAATATATATATATTAAGAATGAATATTTCAAATAACTTGCAAGTGGACAAAATATCAATATATAATAGAGTTAGTATTAAAATAATAATTTGTCATTATTGACGTAGATATGTGAAAGGGTAAACACACTACGCGTTTTATCAAAATTTGAGATCCAAAAGAAAAAATGTTGCTATTAATTTCAGGTATGTACATTGTTTGCAGTTACAATAATCTGAATATCTTCTTAGGCTTTTGGTCTACTGACTACTGTGTTTAATATACCCGGTTAACGGTAATAGATTTACCTATTATTAAGTGAGATCCAAATTGTAGTACTAGACAGCAATAAATTAAAAATTAAAAAATACCCCGACACAATGTAACATTTCTAAAAAGTAAACAATAAATACGTGTTGACCTTTATAGTTTAAATAAGTAAATTTTTTATCCAGGTATCCTCATGGCGTCGGAGGGAGGTCGGGGGGGGGATTGCCTACCCACTCGCCCCTCATACACAGACAAGACTAAGTTGCTGTTGACTTGCTATTTACTGCATTCTCCCCTGAAGTAACTTAAAGTAGGACTAACTAGGAGGCCTTTAAATGTCTGCACAGATTTTCATTAAACATGGCTAAGAACACTCTCGATTAAGTTATCTTTCTAACAAAAAAAGAACTATCCAAATCGATTCACCCATTTGGGAGCTATGATGCCACAGACAGAATGACACACACACATACACATCAAACTTATAACACCCCTTTTTTGCGTCGGGGGCTAAAAATACTCCAAAAGTATAGACATATTCGGAGATAAAGACGTGACTGTACCTATGTATATATATGTATATATATATATATATGTAGTAAGTGATGTTATTAAAGTAAAAGACATCTTCGCCGTCCTTCCTTACATCGTTAATTCCCACTTTAATAAATTACATTGTTTGTATCACACTAATTCACCGAACGTTATTTACGAAATTGTATTATCACAAAATCGCCCGTTTAAGACCTGCCGAATTTGAATTTCATTTTTACTTTATTACAAGATTCTTTTCAAGATTACATTAATAACAATGCATTTTTTCATGTACTATAGTCCTTATGTGGACATTTGCAAGGTCTATTTCTTATTTAAAATAATTGTTATGTAATCCTTACATTGTTGGTAATTACATAAAGCAATGTTTTGAAAAATATTTTCTATGTTAGGTTGTTATTATACAAATAAAGAAATCCAGTTTTAGTGATTGGTTTATTATTAGCTGATTGTTTCTTTACTGTAAATAAACTTAGATAACTCGTGTTGCGCGTTTCAAGTTTCATATTAGCCTGATCTGATCATAGCATAAAGCACAACAACCCCGGGAACTGATTAACCGTTTATTACGTAAGCAAAATGTATATTTCCATGTGAAAAATATGATGAATAGCCATAGTTTTTTAAATATGTACATATTTCGAAACGATAAATTAATCATTCACATTATTATAGCTGTCTTGTTTTGATGTACGCTACATAGCCTGCCCTTCGTCTTTTAAATCGAATTCTTCCAGCAGCTTTCCTCAGTTTTTGTGTACTATATGCTTTTGCAACTTTTGACATTTGGTGCCACATATTTTTGTCATATATTTTATTTGATATAACTTCGTCAAGTGTGTCTGTACTCTTACTTTTATCTGAAAGTAAACGAAGTAGCTAAGAAAGTAATTTATTTACTGAGTGTAATGATGATGGTCTACTCTATCACATTTAAAATGAATGAAAGTTTGTTTAACTTATATTTTCTTATATAAATCGAGTGCTTTTTCTTCAGTACTTTTGGTTTTGTTCTATTTTGTGAAACTACATGATGAAGTGTATTAGCATAAAATGAAAAATTGCTTCTAATATTTTATTATATTAGTAGTGCAATATGTATAAAGGGAGAGGTAATTTATACAAATTAATGCAATTTTTCATGTTACTTTTTTGGTTACGTTAAACCATTTGATGTTTTAATTTAGCAAATTTGATGATCGTCTCAATAATGTCAACTCCTGAAATGTATAATTCATAAGACGAATTAACTCGGACACTGCTCTGTGCTTAACCTTTTTTTTCCTGCACTGTGAGACAATGCAACGCCGACATCGTACCGCCCCGAACTTATGGCGGACGGGAAAACTTGTGTTACCTGAATAAAAAAAAATAGTTTTGATATAAGATACAGAGACGAACAAAAAATACTTTCGCTTCACATTTAAAATGTCAAATCAGAATATTATGTGAGACAGACGACCTTTTTAGTCTCATCTTTGAGTCTCTCTCCTAACTTATTTCTAATTTACTGTAATTTTGTTTTGAACGTGCAAATGTGTTGTGTTAGATAAAACTTAATACAATAAGAGCCTTCATGTTTTAAACTTGTTAGAGAACTTTTTAATATGGAATTACGATAATTTAT
The DNA here is from genome assembly GCA_949316085.1 of Hypercompe scribonia. NCBI lineage: Eukaryota > Metazoa > Arthropoda > Insecta > Lepidoptera > Erebidae > Hypercompe > Hypercompe scribonia. The sequence goes on along the minus strand of OX438967.1, from coordinate 6,361,266 downwards.
CTGTGTTAAAAGTTTATGCGAAATATGGTAAAAGAAAACTTACCAATATCGAAATAAAAAGTAAAGATATGTTCGTGTTAGTTTAAAAATGGATGAATAAAAAATAAAACATATTTAGCATATGATAATATAATCTATTCGAGGTTTGAACATTTCACCGGAACTGTATCCTTATCTTCATTGGCTTTTACTGTACCAAACGATTTCTCTCTTATTTTTAGACGGTAAACAGACTCAGCTCAGTGCAAGGAATGTTGAAGTTATGTTTCGCAAGTTTATGATAGAAGTTTAAAATCAAACGGATATAATGTAGAAATGGGAGATACTCGTATTCTGCATGCTCGCTTCGTTTATTGCTGGAAACAAGAATAACAATTTCTATCTCTAATATGACTTTTAAATCGTTTACGTAGTATGTGTATTTCAGTGTTTTAAGATTTAAAGTTTAAAGATAATAGTTTGTTTTCCTGTATGTATTTAGCATTAGTGAGCAATTTCGAGGCTATCAGAAGTAAAGTCACCTTGGGTGTGTCTTATTAAACTATTTCGAGGGGTCCTGAATGCATGAATTGGCTGAAATGAATTGAATTAAAATAGTAACCTGAAGAATACCTGATATTTTAAGAATACCTGATATTGAGAGCCATGCACACTCTTTGCTGGACCTTCTGCTGACGACGCGTCCGGACGACTACACTATTGCAGTGGACGCACCTCTCGGCTCGTCCGACCACTGCCTCGTCCGGACCGAAGTCCCATGCCCTCGGCATATTCCACCTCGCCCAGCCAATTTGCGCCACATGTGGCAATATAAATCAGCAGACTGGGATGGATTGCGTGAATTCTACGCATCGTACCCGTGGAGACAGCTTTGCTTCACGCCAGAAGATCCTGACTCCTGCGCAGCCGCTGTCACTGAGACGATCCTGGTGGGTATGGAGTATTTTATTCCCAACCCATCAGTAGCTGCGGGGGAAAAAAAGCGACCGTGGTTTAACCGGCTTTGCAAGGAAGCCAGGCTAGTCAAGCAGGCCGCCTATAGGGCTTGGACCACGGCCCGTACCAATAAGGATCCGAACATCTCTGATGTGAGACGCAAACTAAATGCTGCCTCGAGGTCCAGCAAAAAGACAATTGCCAGAGCCAAATTCGATTTCATCGGCGGGATTGGTGAGCGACTTGCGAGCTATCCCTCTGGGAGTCGTACGTTTTGGTCTCTTGCTAAGGCTGCCGAGGGAAATTTTTGCCAGTCGTCTTTACCACCATTGCGAAATGCCGATGGTAACTTGGCCCATAGTGCTAAAGAGAAAGCCGACCTACTTGGGCAACTCTTTGCCGCGAACTCGACTATGAACGAGGATGGAAGTGCGGTACCGCCTATTAACCCGCCGTGCCAACACACTTTGCCGGAAATACACATTTCGCAAAGAGAAGTGCGGCGGGAACTAAACTGTCTAGACGTTCATAAGTCGAGTGGGCCAGACGGCATACCTGCAGTGGTGCTCAAAAAGTGTGCCCCTGAGTTGTGCCCTGTACTAACGCGACTTTTCGCGATTTCCTACCACAAAAGGCAAGTGCCGTCTTCGTGGAAGACTGCCCATGTGCATCCAGTGCCAAAAAAGGGTGATAGATCGGACCCATCGAATTACAGGCCTATAGCTATAACCTCCCTTCTCTCTAAGGTGATGGAGCGTGTAATCAACACACGGCTCCTCAGTTACCTGGAAGAGCACGATTTGATCAGCGACCGCCAGTACGGTTTCCGCCGCGGTCGCTCGACTGGTGATCTTCTAGTGTGTCTCACTCACCGGTGGGCTTCAGCCATTGAGAGTCAAGGTGAGGCCTTGGCAGTTGGCCTGGATATAGCAAAGGCGTTCGATCGGGTCTGGCACAGGGGCCTTCTATCGAAGTTACCGTCCTACGGCCTGCCCGAGGGTTTGTGCAAATGGGTGGCTAGCTTTTTGTCTGGCAGACGCATAAAAGCCGTCGTTGACGGTAGCTGCTCCGAAAGCATGGACATAAACGCTGGTGTCCCGCAAGGCTCCGTGCTATCTCCAACACTATTCTTGCTGCATATCAATGATATGTTGACCATAGAGAGCATTCATTGTTATGCGGATGACAGTACTGGAGATGCGTATTACACGGGCCGGGCTAACATCTCTCGTACCGCTGTAGTAGAAAGTCGCGAACAACTTGTGTCTCAAATCGAGAGCACTTTACACAGAGTCTCCGATTGGGGTCGGGATAACCTGGTCCAATTTAACCCCTCTAAGACACAAGTTTGTGCGTTTACTGCTAAAAAAACCCCGTTCACTGTAGTTCCACAATTCCAGAATACACCCCTTACCATCTCACAGAGTATTGGGATCCTCGGTGTCGACATCTCCAGTGACGTCCAATTTCGGACTCATTTGGAGGGAAAGGTGAGGCTGGCATCAAAAAAGCTTGGTGTTCTGAATAGAGCGAAGCGATATTTCACACCGGCACAAAGGCTACTACTGTACAAAGCACAAGTTCGGCCTCACATGGAGTATTGCTGTCATCTCTGGGCGGGAGCACCGAAGTACCAGCTTGAGCCTTTCGATTCAGTCCAGAGACGTGCTGTGAGAATAGTCGACGATCCTGATCTCACGGACGGTATCGAGCCACTAAGTCTTAGGAGAGACTTTGCCTCCCTGTGTGTACTCTACCGTCTCTACAATGGGTTGTGTTCAGAAGAATTGTTTGATATGATGCCCACAGCCACATTCTACCATCGCACCGCTCGCCATCGTCAGGGAGCTCATCCACATACATTGGAACCTAAATGGTCGCGCACAGTGCGGTTTCAGAGAAATTTTCTCCCGCGAACAATCCCGTTATGGAATGAGCTCCCTGCCACGGTTTTCCCTGGGAACTACAGCATGGGGTTCTTCAAGAAGGGGGTTAATAGGTTTTTGAAGGGTCGGCAACGCGCACGTGATGCCCCTGGTATCACAGGCGTCCATAAGCTGCGGTAGCCGCTTACCATCAGCCGGGCCGTATGCTTGTTTGCCACCGTCGTGGTATAAAAAAAAAAAAAAAAAAAAAAGTAACATTATTTAGATCTATAGTTTACATATGCCTATATTTGCCTACTACTTTGCTGAGGTCTATGAACCGTATTAAGTACGAATGTTGTGACCTGTAACTATAGGAATTTCCACTTCTCAGTTTACAGACTCTATAATTAACTTACGTATTTATTAGCTTTATACCTCTGACGTAAATATTGTTACTGTATTGTAGTAACAAAAATAGTGTTTGGTTTTACGTTTATTTTAAATGGACAAAGGAAAAATATACATTACGTCTAGTGAGGTTAGTTAGAGAAAAGCAAAATGGAATTACACTTCACAAAAAAACTGATTTAACCACAAAAACAAAAGAATATTACTACTACCATATGACGAAAACCCTATTCTATTCTATCTAAACCCTAGTCTATCTAAAACGAGAAAATTTTTGCATATTTCTTGCTCTTCTCCACCTAGCTTGGGATCAGACAGCCGTGTGTGAGTTGTGTGAAAATGTTATTTATAACTACAATTATTATATTATATAAAGGAAGGAAATTATATAAAGAGCTATACAGGTATATGTGTAATTATTTGTCATCAAGTCACTGACAGAGACCAATGGTTTGTCTGTATTTTTAATACGGTTTCAAGGAATATATTTCGTAAACAAAATAACTTGCAGCATTGTGGAACAATGATTTTATTTATATGGAGAAACGTGTGGTGAAAATATTGTTAAGCCTCTCAGAGATATGTGTGTTTACTGTATATCGGGAGTAATTATATTAGACTATAGCTGTACCGTGTGCGCGTTGCTACGCCACCGACTAAAATAAATTTTAACGAAAGAAATAAAAAAAATTTTTCGACCCACCTCAGAAACCTTTGTGGGCTCATGCACAAGAACTTTGCTAAAGATAATCACATGATCAATCGTATAGTTTACAATTCTATAAAGGACATACAGACAGACAGACAGACAAACATTCATTTTTATTCATATAGATGACGCTTAAGTGCACACAGATTTCAAAAGTTGACCAGGTCGCTCGTTATTGCGAACATTGTAGTGGAAGAAATGTTGTCGTTTTGTAAGGAATATTTTTCCTGTTTAAACACTTTAAAACAACCTACGAGTCAAAAACAGGCAAACCAAACCACAAAGTCAAAAGTACGTATTTTGGTTGGTATAATTATTCGCTATTCATCAGTCCACTGTTTGAAATAGGTCTCTCCTTAGGAAGGAGGTTTTGGCTTACTATGCTGACACTACTTTTTTTTTCTTTTTCAAAAAAGACAACGCCCGCATTAGGCATCCTGTGTCGCGAGGGATTTTACAAACATACAAGAAACGGACAAAGAACACCCGTACTAGGTCTTGTATACCGCGCTGGCCTGTCGGGTTGGTATGGGGTTTTTTTTCAACTTTTCCTTCTCTTTGCAGTGACTTTGTCGTGCATACTTTGTTCCCTTGATCTCCTCTTACAAAGAAAGAAAGAAGAATAGGAGTGGTGACACAAGACACATAAGTATTCACTCTTAGTTAAATTATGTGTTTAGTGTTGTATTTATTTAACATTAATTTACAGACAAAGATATACGTACTTCTAATTAGTGAATGAATATTTCATAGTGCACTAGGCCTATAGTGATTGATTCGTGTCTAGTAGACTATCACGAAACCTATTTGAATTATTAAACTATCACATGTAAAAACAGACTAAAGAAAGCTAGCTTTTTAATATTGAAGGATCTATATGTAACTAAAATGATAAATAAACTAAACCTTTTAGCTTCATTACTTATGTTTGTATAGATTATTCTAGCCTTTAAAAGAAAATATTCATCGAATAGTAAGTTAACTTAAATTGGGTTACAAGTTGGGTCATCCATAAAACATACTCGACGTTGTACTCTGGTGCTCAAATACCATGCGTAATTTATCTCACCGTAGCCTAAACGACTTGTTTACCATTGGAATATTTGCAGAGCAATTTTTCGTTGAGTTGTCCATTGGTATAAGCAAGCGTAATATAATGAATGTGTAGTTTAGTTTGCTCATGAAACACAGGAGGTTCCGGTGTGACCTAAAATTTTTGTTGTCACTGTAAGGCGTAATATGCAACAGCGGTTCGAAATAGTTTATTTTGTTATTTCTTGTGCTTTTTATGGCAAAGAAAATTATTTTAAAAAAATTTCGTTGATGAATGAATGACAAATTAATAAAATTGTAAACTTGGTCAAAAAAGTTAAATTAAAATAAATACATTTTAATTAATTAATGTTCCAAAGTCCTGTAATACTGATGAAAGGAGTTACAACGAATCTGTACAGCGAAGATCTGTAGCTATGGCTATGCACTTGGTTATAACCAGTTAATATGTTATTCAATTAATTAATTCGATCAAAATTTGAATACGAACCCAAGTTGTATTGAAGTACAAAAAGTATATAGTTTGAGAAAATACTTTTTTAATTATTCATTTTTTCTTTCTGCAAATATATTCCATAAGACGGACTTAATGCCTTAGGCATTTTTAAACTAATATGTCATATGTCAAACATACTTAAAATTAATATGTAACATTAGTTTATAAGCTTTTTGACTATTTGTAATCTTTAGCCAAATACAAGTTTGCTATAACATAGCCAAGTAAATTTTGTAAGGCTCTGATTGTTGCTATTAATCTTTGTTCAAGACAAGACTTTTAAATTAACCCTAAGCACATAAACAGCTGGCTGACTGACATTATTACAGTTAGAATAGAAAATATTACTCAAAATCTAAAATCATGCAGATGTCGCTAATCTAATTTTGGCGACATGTAAGTACCAATATAGACGACACGCGCGATTAGCTTTCAGATTTATTTTCACCGTGTCCAATAATCTAGCTATTTCTTTATAATCTAATCTAATATTTTTTGTATGTTCTACATTTCAAACTGTGTTTGTTATCTAACTTATCCCAGATTCCACTTATCGCCATTCTCTTCTTAACTTTAATGTGTTTTTTTTTTAATTAGCATTATGTACTCAAATTAGTTAGCTTACAATAACTATATCGTACAAAGTAAAAAGACTTGATGTGGCTAGGCAGCCTAATTTAATATCAAGTTATTCAGTACAAATGACACATAAATAAAAAAACTTTTATTAGGTACTAAAAAACTAATATTTTTTTTGATGTTCGCAATACTCGTATTTCTGAATAACCTTTAGCATCGTATTCGCCTTAGTAAGAGCTAAATAAAAAAAAAGATAAGAGTTACATGATAGAAAAAGTTTCACCTGAATTATATTTTACTAGAGGCCTGCCTCGATGTCTCACGGGTGCAATCAGTAGAGTTGGTCGCAGTGCCCAAGTTGTATTGAAGTACGATAAGTACATACTTTGATAGAATACTTTTTTTATTATTCGTTTTTTTCTGCTCAACATATCTAATTTTTTTAATTCGATAACAATTCACAATAAAATTAAATTTTAAAACATGAAAATGGTTAGTGTGGGTTATCCGTAGGATATAGATATATACTCGTAAACTTTTCTGTATTTTTACGAAACATAGAATTTTTTACATGTTCAATTTATATAACATCGAAATATTGTACGTATAAACCTTTTTTGAAATATAACCCAAATGATGGTGAAAATCGTATTTTGATCCGTTGGGTGCATTACTAGATCTAAGTGCACAAGAAAAAAGCAACTTCATTTCTTTCTATGTAAACAAGATTATGCTAAAGAAGAGCTATTTTTCAGAGGTGTTGCCAAGCTAAAAAAGGATACCTCCTAATGGGGTCCTTACGTATTATACATGCAATTAGTTTCAACCTCACGTACGTAAGATACGGTCTTAATAATTGCGTACACAAACAGTTTTATTCGATGAAAATAATCTACAAAATTACAATTACATTTTTTAACTATGAACCGTTATGGTCAAGAAATCAGAGAAAATAATAATTACCTTACCCTTACCTTACACTTAAAGGATACTAACGCACTTGTACGTATTTTAAGTTGCCGGTGGCCATAAGAATACAGACTACTAAGTGGTGATGGTAGCCACTTTCTATCATGTGAACGATTTGCTTATTTACCTCATATGCCACAAAAAATTAATGAAGGTCATAAACAAGGTACTCAACATTCTATTCTGACTTAAGAGCGCCTATACCAGTTTATTTAAACATTACTTTTGATAATAGGATTTTACTTTACAAAGTACAGCACACGTAGTCAGTTTGAGTTACACATAAAAACAATATTGAAATAATAAAGAAATATTTTCGTGTGACGTCTAATGGGGCTCTTACATGATGTACATGCAATTAGGTTTCAACCTCACGTACGCACGACATCCCCTAAATATTCACGTATACGAAAAGTTATTTTTTGATGAAAAACATTTTTAAAATTAAAGTCTAATTAACAAAATGTGATATTTTTTGTCTTATTTGTTATCATTATCGTGAGATCAAAGGCTCTTACAAATATACACTCACACCTGAACCCTCGAAAGGGTAGGCAGATGCGTTTAAAATACCTATATTTCACGTCTTTATTTCTTTAACAGACAGAATGACTCCCTTGAAAACGTTATCATATAATTATGGATCTGCTACCAGTTATATCATTTATTCAGTCTTTTGTACCTACTACCACATTCTTCATAAATTTTTATTTTTTTTTATAGCTTATCACTATCATTCATTAATTTGTGTGCCAACTTCTTCATGAAAACAAAATCACTTGTGCCTAAATATTCCTCTATTTATCGAGACTCGACCCGACCAGTTTGGTCTTACGGCGAAGTATACGCTCTAAGCTTAGGGCTTTATCAAAAGGTATTACCGAAGTGCAAGTGAAATATAGCACAGTCGTAAGCATCGGTATAACAATAGAACAAGTGGAATATTGGTACAAGTGAAAGTGAGTTTATTTTCATAATGTACTCGTATTTCAATGAGTTCCATCAAGTACCGACAATTAAGAGAATATATTATATCTACATCTTTATTTATTTACATTTAACTTCCACGTGTATTCAATTTCCGTTATTTTAAATGCAATACAATCTTAAATACATTTCAATGAACAACGATTCCATATATTATTCTTCTTATCTCGAATTCGCACGCTTCTCGCAAATGCGGGATATCCCTCCATATGAATAATATATCACTTAATTCAGTTACAACGACACTATAAAAATTATGTCCGTTTTCCTGTATGTTACTCGGAAATACTGAACACATTTTCGTGTTAACATATCTGTAGCAAGGGCATTTGGACTGATAAAATCAAAGTCAGTAGGTCACGTTTGTAGAGAATAATCGTGTCGGTTGTTTTTAATCTTTTTCATTAGGTGTGTCTTTTGGTTAATTAGCAGACGGGTAATACGATAAGTTCAGTCACAACCGTCTCCTACAACACCACTTACGTGAAAAGTCTTTAAGTCTTATGGGTCTTCTCTGGAAAATTTGAAGATCGTGTCGTTATTAAGGTGATAATTTATTCCACAGGTTATTGGTGGATGCAAAAAACTTCTGGAAAACACATTTTGATAGAGTGCCATTATCTTAGTGATTATTGTGATTATATTGTAAGACGAATCATCTGAAATCACGTTTTGTCATAAGTGAATGAAGACATGATAGTCAAGGGCTAATTTCTTCCAAATTGCATATTATGATTGGTTTGCTAATAATATCACCGGTAACTCTTCAGGATAATCTCTCACAGGATTTTAGGCTACAAAAAGTCTGTGTTGCTGTTTCTCATCCAAGTAAATTGCACGGAGTGAGCTGTCACTACGTACCATTATCAAGTACATCGTTTCTCGTTTGATTAATACAAAAAATTGACTAAATAATTGCTATAAAATAATTATGTCATGTCAAAAAGTAAAGATTAAACTGCGTGTATTTATTTAAATGGCAAGTTACCCACATAAAAACCTATTAAAATATAAATAGAAAATTTCATCCAAATTGGTCCAACTGTTTAGGCGTTAGGTGACAAATACACTTATAGAAATTATATTTATTATGATATGATATGTTGGTATTTATCATTAATTTTTATAATGAAGTAAAAACTAGGTTACACTTAGAGTTTGAATTTATTCTTTCTAATGTCAAATAAAATTTATAATTGAAGCGGTAAAGTTAAAATTATATCTACAATTTTGTTATAACGTAAGTAAATGCCATTCTATGATAACACTGTAGTACTATCATATATATTATTACTAACATTAATTTGAAACTATAACTGAGTGTAGAATATCTACTAAGTACTAAACAATCAATTAATGACCTATTTTATGTATTGCTATGGACATAGATCAATAAAACCTCTAAGCACTTAACAAACGAATACATAAAGTCATCGAACTTTGCAACACATTATGCATCCATAATATATGCCTAGATTCTTAGTAGAACAGGAAGCGCTGGGTGGGCCACTAGTGAGTGCTAATAGCTTATAATGAGGGAAGTAACTATTCACTCTATGTGTGTCAAGTGCTGGGCTAGCCTTGTAAGTGCATCTGTCATCGGTGAAGTGTACAGTTTGCCATTTTATTCAGTACTAGCTTTTGTTCGAGTAATCTTACCACTTTTCGGTATCATTTTTTTTTCTGGATGAATGTGGCTGTGTGAAAAATTTCATAATGCATAGATGTACAGTTGGGTAAAATACTTAAGTTCTCTTGGTTAATGGTTAGCGATCCTGACTAGTCAGCAACATATATAGGTCCTTTTACTTTTCATGGACAATCCATGCATTATTTTTCAATTTACTTAGGTTATTTTATTCCTAAAAGTTCAACTTAAATTGAAATAAATTTTGTTACATGCATCTGGATTCTACTTAAAACATCTCGCAGTGTATGCTCGATAGCGTTAGTTGATGAGAACTTAAAATTTACGAGTACATAATCATCATAGTCCAGGCCCCAGTGCCTCGATCCGAAGTCGTAAACTTCCAATAAAAGCTTAGTCAATATTCCAGCGATCAATGTAGAGTAATTTGCCTTTCAATAAATGGAAAACCCAAATACTAATCGAGTGAAAATTTAATTTCAATGTTTTTCAAAGTTTTATAATATTTTGAAATACTTATGAGTACATGATACATTTATTTTCAATGTACTATAATTTACTGAATGAATTTATTATACCAAAAATTAACATTGGGAGGACAGGACGTTTAAAAATGATTCCCCTTTTTTAGATATTTTAGAAAATACCTAATTCCATCTAAAGTATGGAGGACTCAATTTCCATGAACTTGCTACGCACACATTTACAAAGTTATGACAAATAAGATAAGAAGAATGCTGGACTTTCAAAAATCGTTATTACTGTAGTACTTAAAATTTATCAGGATTGTGTCTAATAATTCGGGTTCTTTGAAATAGAGAACTTAGTAAGTCATTTCACTACGAATATTTTTACTCCTCAATATTGCCGTACAAATTGTATTTGGTGCTCTACATATGACATTTAACACGCAAAAAGAGCACGTACATTTAAAATAATAAGTACGTTTAATGATAAAAATAATTCTTGATGCTTAGATTCCTACCAAAATATTAGATCTGTGACTTTATTCAAGTTAATCTCTAAACATTCTTAAGCAATTATTAGAGGAATATTTTTGGCTGCCACTCTTTATCCTTCTCATCATCATAATTGTCAGCCTATCGCAATCCACTGCTGGACATAGACCTCTCCCATTGCACGCCACTCTGATCGATTTTGGGCTAGGCATCTTGCGCAAATCGTCCCTCCACCTACACTACGTTTACCGAGACGCGGTTTCCACTCTAGAACTCGTTTACTCCAACAGTTGTCAGTTCTGTGGCTGATATGGCCAGCTCATTACTACTTCAGCTTGTTAATCCGGTGGGTTGTATCGCTGACTTTGGTTATCTGGCGGATCATGTCATTCCTGAAGCGATCCCGCAGATAAACGTCGAGCATTGCCCTATCCATAGCACGTTGAGCGACTTTACCCTTCTCATCGATAGAAAATCTGAAATAAGGTTGATGACCTTTTTAATGAGATTTATTATAACATTTCTTTGTATTTTACCACAAATGTAGTTAAGTGGTCTATATGAGAGAAATCTTTCAAATGATCGCAGCATTTCGTAACCTAAGATTACTTTTAAACAATTTTGAAACTTCAAGAAATGCATAAGCTACACATATATTAGTTAACAAAAATAAATAAAATATGAACGTTGTGCAATACTTACCGAAATATTTGATATCAAACATAAACAATTAAAACACAGGTTATTACCTAACTGCAGTTAACAACGAAATCTGCGCAAGCGCAGTACTACTACTTGTAATGGTTTCTCACACAAACTAATATCGATCTAAAATAATAATACGTTTATATAATATTAACTGCATAGTAGATGGCAATTACCGGAACAAATACAGACGGATTTATTTTAAAAATGATTATAATTTATAATTCAAACTTTGATAACAACAGCTAAACGTTATTAGAAAAACAGTGACATCTATTCTAATAATGACTAGTTACTTTAAGAATAAGTACTCCTCACAAAACTATCTATACTACTACATACTACCATAACTATCACCTTCAATGCTTTCCTTATATCTCTTACGACTTACTAAAGTACATTTTATGTGCTTACACACTGTTATGTTCAATTAAAGTTTATACATACAGAGAACGTAAAAACCATTTATGAAAAGAGTAATTTTGCACTCACAGTTAATTATATGAAATGTGTATTAAAAAATCGTTATTTTTCTTAACAAAATTATAAAATACAGTGCTATGTTTCTGTAAAGTAGTAAAGTCTGAATTCCTAATAATCGATCGTGAATAAATCAGTAAAATATAAGAATATGTATGAAAATCGAGTGAGAACGGCTTTGCAATTGTTTAGTGAAATCAATTCAAGTTTCTTCAATCTTTTTGCAACTGGTAACACTGGCCACTGACTGACAGATGACGGCTCTAGACAGGTAGAAAAAAACTGCGCTTATTCATTTTCATTCTTTATCAGTGCACACTTTTCATGTTACCTGACTCTCTATTTTGGGAAAATGATTACGCCTATCGATGGGATGTTTAGAATATAGACCACTGTGTGAACTTTATGATAGTGACTGGCCTGACGTGTAACTACACCTATATGAAAGCATAATTTCTGAATATCCAATTGCCACCAAATTTTCAGTGAAACCTGCGTATTATATACTACTATAAATAAAACAAGCATGATTAAGTTAACACCTGGACCCAGGAAATTAGGGAACCGTACCTTTCTCCTTAATGATAATTAAAAAAAAATCACAAAATGTAGATGTGATAGAAAAAATCAGACAACGGGAATAATTTCAGAGCATCCAAATCTTTATATTTGTTATAAGACTTTTTGAAGGAGGACTTCATTGCAGACCAGCGAGGATACCTTGACTGCCAAACAATAAACGATATCAATCGACACCATGATTAAATAAAATAGCTTTAACGCTACTTTTATATACTATTCTTTAATTTTCTTAGATTTTCTTTCACAACTTCCTAATATTACTAAAATAAAAATGCACTTGGCTAAATTATTGACCAATTAATTTTATAAAATGTATTTATTAAGTATAATTCATTGTGTAAAAATACACTAGTATTATTAATACACTAGTATTATTACACAATGAGTTATACTTAATTAATACATTATAGATTTTAATATTAAAAATAGTACGTTTAACTACGTATGACCATAAATACTAAAGAAAGCGATAATTATTTGTTCTTGAAGTAAACTCTTCTTCAGCTAAGCTCATTTCGGTATAGCACTGAAGATGCTTTTGAGTAACAAGCATTAAATTATGGATCCATATTCCTGATTGAAGTTTATGTATTTCTTGATTTTAATCGTCTGTCGTACGAGTTACGAACGAGTCTTTATTGGAATGAACATGACCTGTACAAATGACATCTGTTTTATTATTGCCAGTAGTAATAAAAGATACAATATTTATGCCTTTGTACCTACTGTTAAAAGTAATTATGAATTCTAGAAAAAATACTTTGAATTAATTGGACAGTATTTTTTAAATATAAATATCCAACACTGGTAAAGAATCACTTTCACAATATATTTTAGAACTCTCAATGATCCATAATACCAAGTTACTAATGAGTTTGATCCAGTATAAATGAATAGTCACACGTATAAAGTATCTTTACTGAATCAAGTGACGTAATGTGCATACGCACAAGTTTATACAAATTTTTACGCACAAATTAAAACATTCAAAAATTGTTTTCTTCTTTATCTGAACCTTTATTATTCCCAATTTCTGGCTACATGGTTGGCCTAGTGATTTAAGCGGTCACCATACTGATTTCTACTGCGCTGTGTTGTGGGTTCAGACCCCACAGGGGACAACACTTGGTGTGATTAAATTGTTGTTCTAAGTCTGGGTGTTCTTTGTATCCGTTTCATGTGTGTTTGTAAATTACCCCGTGATACAAGATGTCCATTTCTTGTATGTTTGTAAAGTAACCCGTGACACAGGATTTATTCTTAATGCGGGCGTTGTCTCTGTAACGAAAAAAATATTTATGTATTTGCTGTCTGTGACTAAATAACGACTGCTAACCTTTGGGTAATCGATGTTCTAGTAACCTAATTTGGCAATATAAGGAATAAAAGTATTAAAATAACCTCTATGAAAGGAATAAGTCCTTCTCAAAGCGAATGATGGAAGACGCAAAGCCATAAAAGAAATATCGGCCATTGACCTACTGTACAGTTTGTTGTTTGAATAGACCTTTGATGAGTGAGGATTCATCAAGCATTGTCGCTTTTGGCGATCTCATTTAATGTTAATTTATATAAAAAAAACGCTATTCATTGCCAATGGACCATATGATGATAAATGTGGTTGTCGAATTGTTTGTTTGTCATCTGAAGGTTAAGCCTCACCCGCACACATCGTATATATATTGACAGTTGATGTTTTGTTTGTAGAAAGGGCTCAAATATAAACTCTTTAAGTTATTGCATGTAGTTTTAACAATTTAGTGTCGGATTGACAATGTGGAGTGTCACCTATATTCATCCCATACCGGACAATGGCACTGCAAAGAGAAAGAAAACTTGACATAAAGTCTATAACAAATATTATCATACAACGGAATTTTTCAAAAAATGACAGTAAATCAACTGTGATTGTTTATATCGCATGCATATGCATTGTTTATAACACACGACATCACGCCTGTATAGTCGAAGGTGGTCTAGAGATAATCCCATTGTCAAAATCTGATAATGGGATCCCAGAGAAATTGATTCAAAATCTCGAACTTTACAGCTCTGACGACGTATTTTAGCTTGTTTCTCCAAGTTAGAGCAAGCCAGGTATTTTCGATTGGTAACCGTTAAAACTAAAATAATAAATTAAAAACTAAAATAAGTGCAACCCTCAATTTAACTGGCAACATTATAACAGCAAAAGATAACTTCTAGTCTAATTGTAGGCGGTGCAAAACCTCATACACAATGTGTGATATGAATTGTCTGTGATAGCTTTTATCAGCTCTATAAAGAATAGCTGCAGAGTTGGTTAATTAATAAAGACTAACCAGTCCAATTACCTATGTAAACGTATCAACTACTCAATAAAACATGAAAGCTTATCTCAATTTTGGCTCGTTTAACATGTAGCTTTAGCTATGCAAAGTAGCATGAAGACCCTCGCAGCCACTGAGCCGCCTACTATGCCAGCAAATAATGCCTGTTGTGTTCGACACCGTTTTCAATCAGACTAGAAGTTATCTATGTTCAAATAAAAGAAAAATATTTTATTTTGGATCATAGGTATAAGATGTACTCATTTTATTTATTTTTAATTATTTTCCTTCCTTAATATTGTTTGAAGTCTTTTTTCAAAAAGAATTTTTGCCGTCAAAAGCAAAAAGAATAGTTTTTTTTCCGTAAACATGTCAAACAGCGGTAGCGCTGTTCATTGAGTGCTCTGCAAATAGATTGTTATCGGTTATCTGTGTTCTACTCCTATGAGCTAATTAGGTTCACGCACCCACGTAATGCAGATAAGATAGCTGGTGTCCGTCCATATCTTGTGGGAGTTCGTAAGCTAGGAGTATTAATTTTGTTATCATAGATCATTTACTGATGATATTGAATAGAGCTAAGAAAACAGTAGCACAATTATTATGTCGTTACAGTTCTTCAGCAGTATTCAAACAATAGACATACTTATTAGATATTTGAGTGTTACGTGTGCTGATGGATCAACAATACTAAGTGTGTCTAGAGATTTTATTGCTCCTCGTCTAGCTTTTTCCGTATCTACTTGAAATACGTTGAAAATAGGTTGCGATTTCAATAAAATAACAAATAGTTACAATTGTGAGGATTATCAATTTAAAAATACAATATACAACTCGGATAACTAGTTTGTCTATTCATTTGAAGAATACAAATGAGCAGTAGTAGCTACCGATATTCGTAACCTGTCCTTATGCTTGACGCTAACGTTTATCACGAAGCTATGAATCTCTACGAAACTATGAACGGACATGTATGGTTTCGAATGTTCGGATGACACTGAATTTTATGAGCACGTATACTCTAATTTATTGTAAATTAAGGAATGCAAGTTCTATTTATTAAAAAGTATGTAACTTTTTCCACCTAAAATGAATTATATTTAAAACCGTGAATGTCTCACAGTGAACAGTGGAAGTGAAATTATATATTCAAATAGGGTATGAAATAACGGAGACAGTTAATATAGAAAAAATCGATTTCAATGATTCTGATCAATGTTGAGGATTTCTTTTGTCAAAAATAAATTATTATTTTATAAATTTAATTAGATAGAATTGAAGACTGATTTATTAAGAAACTGAGGTTTTTTTAGTGTCATTCAATGAGTTCTCTATTTTTTTTAAAACTATAAGTGCTTTTTCGCGCGTTTTAAGGGACACGCCTTTTCAGCTAAAGATTAATGAACTTATTTTCTTTAGTTTTGTTTACTCCATTTAATGATCTCGACCAATTTTCCTTTTTATTTATATGAAACAAAAAGTACACCATTCGACCTTATTTTTATGTAGGTTCACATCATACGTTAGGCTTTATTAATTTTATGAAACAAAAGAAATATCGGCCTGTAAAGAACGTTGTGCTGGTGAGGCGAACATATAACATGTAATAAACTCTACATTTGTGACAATCCTAATCCTAACTAATATTATATACATATATACCCTTTATTATTCTGAAGATTAATTGTGGTCGGCTTACCTGAATATCACTTTTTCCACAGAGCGACTGGCGTCGGAACCCTCTAAGGGTGAACTGAATTCGAAAGTTAAATTAGTTGTTAGTATATTTGAAAGTACTAACTGCCCAATAACGATTGCTATAGATGATTTAGTAGTAGATGATTTGGTAGTAGAGCCACACTAACGAACGAGCTGGCTCGACCGAGACGGTACTACCTTCTCACAGAAGACCAACCTAGAGCCAAAGCATCCATGCTGTCGAGTTTCGTTGGTAAGTGTGAGACCGAAGGCCCATAGATGCGGGGGTGACAGTTATCGTGGCAAGTGTATGCGTCTTACACTGCATCGATACCTGTCGTGCCTTTTACGTCCCCAAAGGGGGGCGTGAAAAAGCTTCTCATTAGGCAGCCATAGTTTCGATCAGCATATTGCACTGTCTGCATTCGCAATGAGTATGGTGATCACAGCTCTTGGATTTTATTGGTGCTTTCTATCAGCCAGAGTAGAGTCACATTGGCAGGCACTTAAAATAAATATAGTATTATTAATAATAAATGTTAATGACAACCGAAACTGACTGACTTAGCATATTTATAACTTTGAGAAAAGATAAGGCCTATGTCCTTTGCCGGTCTTCTGTAAGATTTATGTACATATATAGAGTGGGTCAAGAATTCTTTAACATTTGAATCTAGCATTCCGCGCGAAGATGTTACGGGAGTTCTTGAGAGCAATGTTACTGGGATTTGCTGGCTGCAATTACAACACATGGTTTTAATAAAATGCAGCCAGTTGTCACACATCCAATGAGTCCCTGCCGGTGGTCAAAGACATGTTTCCGGCAAAGTTACTTTCCAGACGAAGCGACATTTCACCCAGAAAGTCAGATCCATTCCTAGAAGACTTCTTTTTATGGGATTATTTAAAGAATGGTGTCCACATTGATAAACCAAATATACTATGTCAACTGAAAGAAAAAATCAGCAAAGAGATGTCGGCGATATCTTTGCTGCCGAGACTTGCCGAAAATTGCGGTGCTTGCTTAGAAGAGTGCACACGTCGAAACGGTGGTCATTTAGACGATGTAATTTTTAAAAAATAAAATCCAACTAACTAACTCTCTTGTAAATAAACAATTTTTATAATATATTTATGATTTTTTAAACGTATTTTTCTAATGTTAACTAATTCGTAACTCACCCTGCAGGGTTATGTCTTTAACTATTTACAAAAAAAATCCGTTCCTAAGGGTGATATAACTTTCACGTATGTGAAGAAATATTTACGTAATTCGATAATTATTTCATTTAATCTATCTGATAAACTGCAAGTCAAGAGTCATAAATTTATTTTTCAATATAGATTGAAAAGAAATGAAATATTTGTTTTTACACTCAAGTACAAAACACAAATGTGTAACTGCCGCACCACGTATTATTAAATATGTAGGGTCCATTTTTACGATACCGAAACTTTATTTAACTTATATACTGAATGTACTTTACGAGCTTCATATCAAGAGAATGGGGCATAAAAATATGAGATTGTTCCGAATTGCAATGAACAGGTTCCTTATCCGAAGAGGCCGAAAATAAAACCAAGATGAAAAACTGTTCCTTACTAATAAGTAACAGTACTAAGTGTTCATAAAGTATTTGATGAAATACATCTTAACTTTTGCGTTTACTATACATAGTAGTTTGAGGGTAGGCCTTAAAACTATGTTGTCAATATTATTGGAGACAATTGTTATAATCAGAGTAGATATTTTCAATGATTCTAAAAAATATTGTCGTGAGATTTGTTATACTTTTCACCGCTACCAGATACCAGATTTAGATATTTTTAATAGAGGTTTTTTTACTTATTTATGCATGAGAAGATGTCACTAGGTTCAAAACTTTGTAAAAACTCTTTTTTTTTTAAATTAATAGCCTGCCAAAGTGACTCTACTCTGCCTGATGGAAAGCATGAATAGAATCCAAGAGTTGTGGTCACCATACTTATTGCAAATGGAGATAATGCAGTATGGTGACCAACATTATGGCGGCCTAATGAGATGCTTTTTCACACCCCGCTGTGGGACGTAAAAGGCATGACAGTCATTGTGACAGTGTAAGGCTTAGGCAGTTACCACGATTATTCCATCAATGGGCCGCCGGTCTCACACTCACCAACGAAACACGACAGCATCGATGCTGGCGCTTTAGGATGGTCTTCTGTGGGAGGCTAGTACTGCCTCGGTCGAGCTGACCCGCTTGTGCTGAAATCAGCGTGGCTCTACTACCTACAAAAGGGTGCAGGAGATGTAGTATACAAGGGTATGCACAAATACAAGGACACTCCCTGTTACCTCACTATCACAATCCGATGCGACAGTAATCCAATACGACCGACGGCTTTACGTGTTCTCCAAGACATGGTGCTTAAGATCGCAACTTCCAAACTCTTTGCTGTTATTAGGTATTTCTGTAACAAGCAAAAACTCAACAACACTTTGTGACTCGACCCCGAGATCTCTTGATCGGCAATCAGTGAAGTTGACCAACGAGATGATAATGCATCAACACAACACGTGTCATGTTCGTAGTCTTGCATTAATTTATTAATGCATTACTAAATAGTATCATTATCACTGTGATTCGTTTACAAATATTTCTGCTAAGTTGTGTATGTCATGATGCTTTTGGATTGAATTGATGTAAGACATAGATTGACATATATATCGTCCGTGTGGTGACTAATTAAGAATCCAGAGTGTTACCACCCCGTGGGTCGTAAGAGGAGACTAAGGCAAAAAACTATTCAGGAAAATATCAATACAAAGAGAAGGAAAACTTGAAACAAACCCTATACTAACCCGTCTGGCCAGCGTGGTAAAGTAGGCCAAAACCTCCTTGCTAAGCAGAGGCCTATGTCCAGCAGTGGACTGTAAAAGGCTGTTGATAAGATAAGAACAATAAGAAATATATTCGTTTTCCATTCCAAATATACTGGAACATCAATATATATAGTGAATGTAAGACTGGTTCCATGTAAGCCATTGTGTGCAAGAAATAATAGGTCTCCTGAGTCGTTTTTCGGATAATAATGGTTTTTGTTGTGGAAATAAATAAATATATCTCCTTTATCAGCCATTTAACTTTTACCTAAAAAGGTATTTAAAGTGTTAAGTAGCTATAGCAACCATATACACTCGAGGGCAATGAATACAGGACACATAAAGAAAGGGCTTACACGGGGGAGGATTTTGTTGTCTCACGCACAATGCGAGTTCATCCCAAGTGTACTCGATTCGGTGCGTATTGATCATTCATATTGTTAATGTTCATCGTGAAGAGGACGGTCATTCAAGAATTAAAGCTCTCGAGCTCTGATTCAAATTTTGAATCACTCTCGCTCTCTCTTTTCATGTTTCTCCCGTCATCGCCAGTAAATATTTCGTGATGTTTGTTAACGTTGTAAGTATGAATAGTGGATAAATTGATAGAAATATAAAGAAGTAACAGTCGTAAACAATATTATTCAGGGACGCTTTTATTAAGGGCCTTATTTGTTTAGCTAAGTAGTTAACTTCTCTTTGTGAGGTAGATCTTGTGAAAGAGATTTCTAATAACTGCTGAACTGTTTATTTACATCGACTTGTCGCCGTCCACTGCTGTACCATCCCGAATTTGGGCTATCCGCAGCCATCAGCTGCCAGCCACTTTCCTCAAGTCGTAGGACTGAGTCGTATGGCGCAGGCCACCCTAAACTACGTTTATTCCCGAAAAAAAATATTAATAATAACCAATAAATAAAATATTTAAGCAAATTGTGACTCATTCAGGAAACTGAGAATTCTTTCAGAGCTTTAAGGCAATACACGGTAGGGTGTTAGTGATAGGTTTGCCTGCACAGTTGCACTCATTAGGTAAGTTTGAACCGAATAGAGGATATACACGTAGCAGTAAACCAATATAAACTCTCAGTCGAAGTCATGACCCAGCAGTAGATCTCGACACCGTCTCCTCCCCCTATCAACACGTAACTAACGCCCGCACAAGGATGATTGCCATTTGCACTGTACAAGAAGTGTAGTTCAACTGTACAGGTATACCACCTGGTAAAAAATATAAAAAAATCCTATTTCTTTTGTTGCTTGAACTGATGTAGAAACCTACATAGTTGAGCAACATATACGCTCCAGTTTACCTGTGTGATTTAATTGTACTGGCAAACCTGTCAGGTACAACCGTGTATAGCTTAAAAAGCTGATAATATTCTAAATTCAAAATTCTGTATCAATATTCACATCAACACCACCCTAAACAGTCCACTGCTGGACGTAGACCTCTTCTTAGAAAGGAGGTTTCAGCTTACTATTCAATTAAATTCTTAAATCATATCTATATTGTTCGGTTGCTAGTTAGTTGGCTAGCAACGAGAATTGTGTCACTAATACAAAATTGTTTACTACTCACACTGACACACTGCGTAAACCATATATCAAGAAAGTTTCATAATTTAATCATACTTGGGAGGAGTAATATCACAGAACTTGGTGCCATATGTTGTCAATCTTAACAAACTTGATGACCTTTATAGATGAGTTGTTACTTTAGTATTTGCTACTACTTATCTTTGAAGAAATTTATAATAAACGATTGATCCCCATTATTGGAGATAATGGCATTGAATATAAAAAGTATAATATTTTCTTTTTCGAAGTCTTTGGTAGACTAAACTTGGTACATAGAGTCTAACATTATTGTTGTGCTTTAGTAAGTACCTGGAAGTTATTAGCGTATCATTGTGTGATAGTCGATTCGCAATTTACAAATTTCTTTTGTTGCCATCCCTAATTTTGTTACATAGATAAGTATCAAAACGGGCCTATTAGACAAATATTTCAGTACTTGAAAACACAGATAAAACATAATTTTCTAAAAATGAAACCTAGCTAGATCGATTTATCACACCCGAAACCCCCTTGCATACTAAATTTCATGAAAGACGTTGTAGCCGTTTCCGAGATTTATTTAAAATATATTTATATACACATATATACACAACAATTGCTCGTTTAAAGGTTTTAGATATTAATAAATGGATTATCGTTTACTATGCTTTGAATGCTTACGCTTTTTTTTCTGAAGTATTTCTTGCAAATCCTATTTGGAATTAGCGCGATGTGCAGCAATGAGTGCTTTTAATAAGTTTTTTTCATTGATGTAAAGACTAAAACAAAATTTATTTTAATAATATCCAACCAAAGTCATGATTCAGGTATATAGAAAGATATATTTATCTTCGGAAGATAGGAAAATTTTAATTCTTAAGATGAATTAGTGAATACTTTATATTTTTACGAATTAACTTGTGTGAAAATTAACAATGATGCTACAAAAAGTTGTGTCAACTAGGATTTAACGTAAAACTTGCGTAATAGACCCACAATAAGGTAGCGAACACATAACACTAGCAATTAGTAATTACAGTAGTGTGATTAACTTACACCATTCGTAGTTTACGACTGTTTACTTTTAATGCGATAAGGTGCTACAGAGCCGACCGAGATAGTAGAAACAACCGCCATCCATGGCTACCTGGAACTCAAGAAACGCAAGTGTGTTGCCATTTTTTAAGTATCCTCGTCTCGTTAGGCGAGGGGTTAGTTCTCCCATAACCACTTTTTTTTAACTTGTGGAAACTTCCTTGGGCCGTCACACCGCCAGGGTTTACGGCAGGGTGGAATGTCGGCATCGGACCGACTAAAACCACACGGTGTGCCACTCTGCGCCTGAGATATGAGGGATCCAGGAACAGCTGTTATTACGACGTCTGGATCCCTCCTAGCGCCTCTATTTAGGAGATGTACGGCACACGCGGACGTCGCCTCCTCGCGGCCGGTTTTTGTAACGGATGAAGGGGAAAACCCGTTAAGTCCACCCGCGGCCACGCTCAGGCGGTGACGACAAATGAGCCATCGTGGCTCGACGAGTGTCTCCCATAACCTCACCTTAAACTTGAAATTAAAAAAAAAGGTTGTAATATTTTAAGACCAAAATTTCTAACATCAGTTCTACCCGGCAGTAGTCCCGCTTATTTTCACTTAACAAAATTAATTATATGATTATTAGTTGTTAGAAACTTTTCAGACCAATCAGAAGTTAGATGGTGTCCGTTGCTAATTTATATGTCTACAGACAATTTTATAAGTTCGTTAAACTGTAAATGAGGTGTACCTACTTAATGACTTTTGTTTTCTAGTAAATTAATTTTGAGGACAAATTTGTTAAGAGAAATAGATGTAAGATTGCTTGTCATTGTATTAGAATAAGAAACCAATAAACGAGTTGCTGTTTTAGTGTTGTTAGCATATACAAATCATGTAGGTTATGTCAATAGTTTCCTATAACCCCCGTGTAAGTATCTATAATAACACTTTGCTTTTATTACTTTTTAATCACAGTAAACTCCAGCGCACGTGTTTTTCTCCCACTACGATTACGGGTCCTTTACGTGGAGCGTGAAGAATCATCTTTCTAGGCCGCCTTAGCGTGGGTCGCACTACTGCATTGTCTTCATTTACAGTGAGTTTGGCGACCACCGCTCTTGGATTCTATACATGCTTTCCATCAGGTAGGATAGAGTCACTTTGGATGACTTCAATAAAAAAAACCTTATTGTTTATTTACATGACACTGCCACTGTTTAGCGCGTATAATCTTAATTCAGACCATTGTCTAAGTGTAAAACATGTGATCTAGTGAAATATTTTGAAGGCATTAACTAAACAATATTTCAGACAGCTGACATACAATACCATTTAGATTCAAACTAAGTAGAGCTTGTACCATGAAAGCTGAATTGACTGATAGAATTTTTTTTTCTCTTGTAAATACATACAACGCCGAAACAAATGTCTGCCGATCATACAAACATAATGACATAACAATAACATATGTACAATTATATACTTTAGATACAATACATGTAACATTTTTTTTAAAACAAAACATAGATAAAATATAATTCATCGTTATTTAAATAAATAATTTAGAATATTGAGTACATTACATTACTACACGTTACATTACACTACTACATTCCTTTATTCTGAAATGTAAGATATGTATTGTCATTTGAATCTTATTAATATAATGTGTATAATATCACGACACGCAGTTAATTAGATAATCCGTAAAAGCGTTACAAACATACAAAACAATTGGCATTCACATTTTTAAGACAATAATATAATTAAGACATGTTGGGCAATCTTATCAAATATGGCATGTGGTGTTCCCTTTTATAGGAACTACGTAACCAGTTTAAATCCATGCAAAGGACAATGGCAATAATGTATGGGGCTTTTGTAACGCCTTGCGTATCTCGTGGTAGGGATTTTTGAAGTGAAAACTTCTTTAGGCGCGTTGAGCGTTTTGGTAGAGGGTAAAATCCTCGGTTCGCGTCACCGACATGCTAATGATAATAGTATATCTATAGCTATGGAGAATATGATATTATATATTATATATGAAATTTATTATTATTATATATTATATATTATATATAGCTATATATGAAACATAAAAAATTTCATATAATTTTTGCATATAGTTTTAATTACTCTCAACTTAATAGTTCCGTTTTCACTTCTATCGGCAGTCCCACGACTGCTACTGTTTTTTTTTATATTTATTTAGCTGGTAATATCGTCGACAATAACATTTAAAATTACCACATTTTTAGAGCTTTGTGTTGAAAAGTTATTTCAGTTTGTAGTTTACTATGTAATACAAAGGCTACTAAAGTCGACAGCCATAAGAGTTGGCTATCGCAAATGAGTTGTCATTGTTCTCAACAAGGTGGCGTAGTAACATATTTTTGAAATTATTTGATAAATAATAAATAAGCTCATTCACAAATATCGTTTTGAATAGTTCATTATTCTTTTTTGTGTAGTTTAAATTTAATAACAAAATAAAACGTGTTATCATTTAATCATAAAAATATTTTTTTACATCTGATACACAACATCATATAGTTTTTAAACTAAACAAATTTTAAGTATCACAATATTAGAAAACGTAAGAATGCGTTTTGTTATTGCAGTTGTAGTAGCACTTTTAAGAAGAATTAAAATTCTTTTAGCAAAATTAAATTAGAATATGATAAAAGATAGAATATATTATAACAACTAAAATTGTAAGCCTAAGTATATGTTTTAGATTTGTTTCTTTATTTTTTTGGTTGAACACGCTGCAAATAGAAAACATCTTTTTGTGGAAGAGGTTATAGGTTATATAACATCACGCTAAAGTAATAGGAGCCGAAAATTAAAGAGGAATGTTGAAAAATGGGTGCAGTTTTTTTTGGGAGACACAAACCAAGAGAAAGGTGTTTCATTTGTTTATTAAATAAACGAAACTTTACTAGTCAAATACTGAAATGACGCAATGTCTAAAAAGGTAAATTCACTCTTTTATTTTTAGATATTTTAAAAATAAAAGTTCAATATCTTTGAAATGTGACTATTAATATCATAACCCACTCAAACTGCCACCATATAACCTTTTATGACCTTTAAAGGGTCATTGAACCTTTACCATGTCTTTTTATATACATTTGTCGCTTAAGCCATACACTTTGCCAACAATTTGTTTCCTCTACTTTCTACTTCATTTTATCTTTATTTTTTATATCTTTGTTTCTTACTACAAGTTGACTCGAGAAGATTAATGAAACTAGAAAGTCTCATCCCCATTCTTTGAGGTTCTGTAAATTAGATGGTTTGATGCCTATATTGTACCTAACACATTTTTATCTTAGAGTTTGTCTGTTTTTATTATCGATTTTTGTACAAAATGAAACAGTTTTCAATTTGACTGACACTTTCTGATATCCGAAATAGAATTAACCTCGTTTTAATGATTTTTTTTAAATATAATTATCCTTACTTCGTTCCATATGAATTTATAGAAAATGTTTCACTACCTAAAGTGGAAATTGACGATGACGAAAACAGATTTTTAAAAATATTCCTTATTAAAATGCAATAAAGTTGGTGTTTCTTTTTTATTTAAGCGATGTCTTTATTATTCAAACGAGCTACAATTAAATATGTAATTATGAGAAATGAGATATGTTGCATTTGTTCTTTTACTGTGTCATAACTGTATCACTGCTTGACAGTTTTTGTAACGTGTGGAAATCCCCTCGAGCCGTCACCCCACCGGGGTTAACGGCGGGGTGGTGTGTCGGAATCGGACCGACTAAAACCACACGATGTGCCACTCTGCGCCTGAGATAGGAGGGATCCGGGAACCGCTGCTATTACGACATCCAGATCCTGCATGACAGACCCAAGACAAGGAATAGAAAAATTGTGTCTCAAAATTTGTGAAACGGTTTAAATTCTGGAAATAATCATGATATTCATTCTTTTATCCTATCATTACACGTTTTTAAATCAGGCACTGTCTCTTCGATCTAATAAGCATCATCAGAAGATAGACCGTACGATTAAGGTATTTAAATGAAATATGAAATAGAAAAAGACGAGATAGAAGTACAAAAAAGAACAATACCTAATAACATTTTTACTCAAAATTTGGATTTGTTGTTAATATTGTCTGATGAATTTCAATCATCGCGAGGTATCATAAAATAATTATGTAATGTAAGTCCAATGTCTCTTGAAATGTTACTCCTTGCCTAGGTTTATTAGTCCTCATAATAGTAATGAATTATTTGAACATGTTTTAAGTCTCTGTTAGCCAAGTAGTGAAAGAGAAGTACCAGTGTTTTTGGTACACCAACAGAAGTGGTATAAATATGTTAGTGCGTCGAGGGCATTCGGCTTTATTTTTAAGAGTCTGCAAAAGTGACTCTGTTCTGCTTGTAGTCACCATATCATTATATCATTGCTCCTGCAGACAATGCGTTGTGGTGACCCACACTGTCACGGTCTAATGATATGCTTTTTCACGCCCATGGGACATAAAAGGCGTGACAGTCATCGTGGCAGTTTAAGATTCACACACGTGCCATGATACTGCTTCTGCTACACGACCTCTGCTTAGGCATCCGGTCTCGCACTCACCAACGAAAGACGACTGATTATTTTATTCAGTACTCGATCGTGGTCGAGGAACGAAGTCAAGTTTAGAAAAGTCAGGTTTTTAATTTCCACTATGCAATCACTACAGACAGCGCGCATCCGTTCGGGGTGAGGGGGAGCAGTAGAGAAACCATGACGTTTCCACACAAGAGGTGGCCACTAGCAGCCGTAAGTGGCCCAAGGTACGTCGGGGTTCCAAGGATTTCCTTACTAGGGTGCACCTGGTCCCCTGGCTATTGGTACCTGAGACGGCGTGCGGTTTAGGTTTGTTCGAGTCCGACATAACCACCCTTCAGTGGTATCCGTGGGGATTTTCGCACAGTACAAAAAAAAGAAAAAAAAAGGTTTATTATTTCCAGAAACATTTATACTTACTTTTATTGGTAATGTGTAGGACTGTAGAAACATTTTAAGATTATTTAATCGTAATTCTAGATAAGCGCGTGCTATAGTTGTTTGTTACAAAAATGGTAGGCTACCTCACGTTTTGTTAAACTCATTATTATGAATTACTTGAAAATATATTATGCTAATTTCTATGTGTTCACAAATATTGGCATTTGAATCTTTTGCTTTTTAATTTTTCTCATAAAGTGAATAGTGAAACTTATTACATGATTATGGGATAACGTCACAAGTTGTTATTTCGTTAAGTTTTTATAGAATCGATTATTTGACATTAAAAAAAATATCAACTAATTTGATTTCGATAAACTCACGCCTGTTTTCGTGGAGGGTTAGGCTTTAGTCTCACGTGAACCTATTGTTGCCAATCTGGATGTTTTGCTTGCCAGAATCTCGTCTATCAAAGGCAATTATGAACTTACAGTGAGTTCTGTAAAGTTTAGCATTTTAGGTAAACTTACTTTTAAGTATTTTTTTAAACTAATAATGAACGAAATATTTTCCACAATGTTTTATACTTTCATTAGATTGACGTGCTGTAAAAAAGTTTGAGATTCGTGGGCGTATAACTTTAAAAAAAACTTTTTTATTTTCCTATGTTTCGTAAACTAGTTCTGCTCAGTAATATAAAAATTTTTTAGGATGAATTTGAAGAATTACTTTTAGTAGTCTCTAAAACGAAACTTTGCCGATTAAAATTTTTAATCCAACGCGGATATTCGATCCCATGCACTCTTATTCAACAAAATGTCTACTTGTATAAAAACAGTAAGGATTTTAAAATTGTTTTTTGTTAACTATATAACATTTTTTGGTTATTATTTATAATGTAACATTAGATTCGATAGAAGGCTTCAAAAATCCATAGAATCATCAAACAACATTACTTTTGTAGTATATCTACTACAGCCACGCTAATACTGTTGACATTGACGGTCATAATAGTATATTGTTATCTCACGATGTCACTTGCACGTTAATATTCGCCACATCTACTGATCTTTACTACACTGTGTCAACTTGAACATATCGAGTTCGATCGGAAGCACGTCCACGATTACTATCTTATCTGTTGTACTTTAGAGTACGGACTACCAACACTATATAAATCTATATATAATTCCTAAAACTTGAATGTGTAAAATGGTAATTATATGAACCCGATTTAAAAAAAAAACCAATTGGTTCTTAAACAACGTAGTTCTTTTACAATTATTATTATTTTACAATTTCAATTGTTTTTTTTCTATTCTATTCTTACATCTGCTATAAATTTCGTGTTTCTACCAGCCAATTTTTAAATCCAAAAGACGCCTGAAAAAAATTGCTTTTAACCCAACTATATATGCTCTTATATATAATCTGTAAAAATTTTATTGAACAATAAAGTTTATTCCATTTTAGCCCTGTGGCATTAAAGTTAAATATAAAATCAAATTTCCGAGACAAGTACATCTTTTTTTAAAACGTTTAAAAACAAATAATGATAAAACAACTCAGTAACTGTTTTTTCTCTGTTTCTGAAACCATTTAAAGGATGTTTACAGTAATGATTTTTTTTTTAACTTTTTACCTACCTTGTAAGGAATAACTCGAAGAAATAACAGAACTTCTCAGTAGAGGTACTGTTACCATTTATTTTAACAAATTATTCGACTGCATGGGTAGCGTAGTGATTTAAGCGTTCGCCATGTTGCTTTTAACTGCGCTGACATGTGAAAATTATTTTTGTGATCCACAATATGTTTAGAGTTTGGGTATTCGTTTCCGTTTTATGTATGTTTGTAAAGGCGGAATATATTCCTAAAATGAGTCTTGTCTTTTTCAAAGAAAATGAATTTTGATCGAATGTTAATTGCACTTTACACTAACTTCTTTTACAATTTGAAATATAAGCTAAATTAGGCTGATTTAAATGTGTATTACAATTTTTAATCTTATTCTCCACTATACAATTGGTACGAGAAGAGTTGTTTTCAAATGAATTTTCAATAGTTTTTTTTTTAATTTAGGCACGTAATTGACGATTTGCAATATAAAAGGTTTTATTTTGGATGCCATCCATATTTAAATCAAATTAAAAAAAAAATGCCCCTTCATGGTTTATCTAGTTGTATATAGAGAAAGGAGTCATTATGCTTGTTTGTGCAATTTTTACTGTTTTTACCCTTCTTGGCATGATTTTTTCGACTTTTCTTGAATAAAACAGGTGATGTAATTAATGCTCTAAATTAAAGGGCAAATATTTAGAAAAAATCTACTATAAATAAAAATATGAATTGTGTAAAAAACAATATGACGGAAATTTACATCATCATGCGTTGTCACAATATGTCCCAAAATAAATAAAAAAATATACTACGTGATGAAATGTTATGATGGAAATTGCCATCACTATACAAAGAAGGGTTAATTTTTAAAAACAAATAGGTATGATTTAAAAACCGATATATTTGTAAAACCTCCTTTCTGAGGAGACTGAGTCTACCAATAAACTGTTAAAGGCTGTTTATAATGATGATATTTTTTAATATCCATGCTGATAGTAATAGAATAAAATACTAAATTCACTCAACAGAGGTAAATTACAACTTTGTTATTCTTCACTCTAAATGAGTACAATATTTTAAAACATCAGTTTACTCATAACTGTAGTCAAAGAACTTGCTTATACTTTTACGATCAGTGTGTGTTTGTACATCACAATCCAAGATTTTGGTATGGCCAGTTTGATGAAACTCAAAAACAAATTATAATTTACGGCAGTGCGTTAATTTCTGATGAACTTCTAAATGAGTGTACTATTGAATGTTTCATGTGTCATAAAATGCCAAAAACTCAAAACTTTGCATCTCGAAACTCTATCATCAATTTGTATATTTTTTTTTCTATATTAAGAGCCTGCCATAGTGACTCTACTCTGCCTGATGGAAAGCATGAATAGAATCCAAAAGTTGTGGTCACCATACTTATCACGAATGCAGACACTGCAGAATGATGATCCGCACTATGGCGGCCCAGTAAGACGCTCCGTCACGCCCCGCTTGGGGACGTAAAAGGCATGACAGTCATCGCAGCAGTGTAAGGCTCACACAGTTATCACGATAACTGTCACCCCTGCATCAATGGGCCTCATGTCTTGGCTAAAAAATTGTGATCACGGAGTTGAATTTATGGCTCTTGATTTACTCGACATGGCGTAAAATTGAATTTTAATTTGTTAAATTTAAAACTAATTTCACATGTCGTAACTGAAAACTATCTCGATGAGATGGCTCGATCGCAATTGAAATTCTGGTGGTATACCATCTTCATACAACACGCTGCAAAATCAGCTTGAAGTTTCGTTCCATCTAATTAAGACAACTTCTATGGAAGAATATTGGGTAAAAACTAAAACCTCTGCACCAGAATTTAATTTCGATACATATTTCCTCCTATCATATTCCCAAAATAACTATTAATAATTGTAAGTATAATGAAGACCCTATGTATAACATAACACGATGAAACGTTTCTGATATATCATTTTTTACAAGTAAATGCCACGCAAAACTACATACATAAACTTTAAATTTTTTGTTATGGCAATTTTGTCTGTCATTCTAGAGCTCAGATTCAACTGGTAGGTACAGTCTGGGAAGCCGCTAATGCGTTCCTATAGCTCCTTCAGACTGCCGAGGTAGGTCGTCGCGGGGTTTAGTGGGTAGATTGATTCTCCGGGAGTCCCTCACACGCCCCTCGTCCCCCCGGAGGGTACTGTGCGAAAAGCATTCCCCGCATAAAAAAAAGGTACTGTCCGTGAACTCCAACTGCCAAATCTTAAAAAGAAGCTGTTTGGTACCATGCAATTTTTAAAAAAAATCATGTTGTGAACGACGAATGAAAACAACAAATGTTTTCATTTCTATGCAAAGATTTCACAAGAGGAAGGTGAGGTATGTTAAGAAATTAAGGTTACTTTCACATAATTTACTCTCGTAATTAATACATTCTTACCATAATTTGGTACGCTAACACACAACAAGGAACAGAGATTGTACCTTTATGTTACAATTACTGTAATTATTTGGTTATAAACTGACTGCACGGATGCGTAGTAGTTTAAGCTTATCACTTTGCTGAAGTATTTATTTTATCTGAATCTCACATTTTTTTTTTTAACGTGTGGAAACCCCCTCGGGCTGTTACCCCACCGGGGTTTACGGCGGGGTGGTTTATCGGAATCGGACCGACTAAAACCACACGGTGTGCCACTCTGCACCTGAGATGGGAGGGATCCGGGAACCGCTGCTATTACGACATCCAGTTCTGAATCTCACATGGCACAACCCTTTGTGTTATCTACAAATAGTTGTATAGACTGGGTGTTCTTTGTGTCCGTTTCATGTACGTTCGTACTGTGTGATACAGGATTTAGTGCGGATGTTCTTTTTTTTTTTAAAAACACAGTGTAGTTTTAGTAGGTCTTTCTAGGTAGTAGAGCAACGATGATTTCAGCAGGAGCGGGCCGGCTCGACCGGGGCAGTACTACCCTCCCACAGAAGACCTACCTAAAGCGCCAGCAGTCGTGTTTCGTTGGCGAGCGTGAGACCGGAGGCCCATCGATGCAGGGGTGACAGTTACCGTGGTAACTGTGTAAGCCTTACGCTGTCACGATCTCTGTCATGCCTTTTACGGCCCCAAGCAGCGTGTGAAAAAGCATCTCACTAGGCCACCATAGTGTGGGTCACCATACTGCGCTGTCAGCATTTGTAATGAGTATGGTGACCACAAGTCTTGGATTCTATTCATGCTTTGCATCAGGCAGAATAGAGTCACTTTGGCAGGCCCTTAAGATAGAAAAAAAAGTCGTGATTAGCTGTCATCTTATGTTACCATTTCCTCCAAATAATACGCCATCCACACTCAAAGAAAGACCTGCTGTAGATACGTGATCTACTCAGATGTGCTCCTTATTATTAAAGCTCGCATGCAAGCTGTTGAATTAAAGGTGAATTAAAGGTGTCCGAAAGCACTACCGATGAGCAATCAACTATGAAATAAAACTATGATTTATGTATGTAATACTTCAATTCTTTTTATATTGTGGCGTATTCCACATACAGCGCCACCAAATAGATGAACTACAGCACCATCTATCGAAAACACTCCGAATTACGGAGTAATGAACTACGGAGTAATTTAATCTTTTATCGCGGTATAGAAATTTTCGTGCCGATTAGCATATATACAACTTCCTAACATCAATAGTCACACGGCGGTCCGCCAGGCATGATTACCTCGCCTGGTCGGAGGATCCTCCCTTCGTGTTGAAGAGACATGATACCCACTTCTCCACAATATTACTTTTTATTTTAATTATTCATAGAGTAGTCGACAAATTTTAATTACAAACCAACATCTTGGGATTTCGCAGAAAATTATTTAAGTAAAGCCACATTAACTTACCTTCGTATACTTATAGATATTATAAGTAACATCACTGTATTTTTATAATATATCAAACACTTGTACAACATTCGATTTATCTAATAAAATGATCTACTTTGATTAGTTAAATAGTGTATAACTTACAACATTCCACGTAATGTGTTTCGTCTTTCCATTTTTTTCTCTCACGTGTCTTGATCCATTGCTACACGTGAACAAGAACATACAAGGAAGAAAGTTTTGTTTACACTGCTGTGTGTGTGCCCTCAGGCTGAGAGGCACGTGACTGGGTCGGTAGTCTAGTCGCGTTTTATAGTTGACATATCCATTACTTTTATTGTACCTTTCCGTATGATTGATAAAACCTTATTAATATCACACATAGTTTTTAATCTCGTTTTTAGTTTTAGATGTCTAGTTCTAATTTGTTTTCAGAATTCTATAGGGTTACCTTTAATAAAAAATTTAATATATTTCAATTGTCAACAAATTATAAGCGCTGTTAACATAGTCTTGAAAATAGTTTTAAGCTGTAATTAATACTCTATCAATTCAACTTGCCTTTTTGTTTGAATAAGGGTTTTTTTTTAATTAAAAAAGAGCTATATTTCAGTTATTTATGAGTGCCTGGGGCTTCTAATCTAAAAATAGTTTGATATAGTCTAGTAACTCCTTTAAGCAATAGACCAAGAATATACCTATGTTAATATTTGTTTCTTGTAGCAACCCACAGTTATTATAGTTTCAGGTTAATCGACTCGCATAATTTATTCACTAATAAAACATAATGTGTATACATTACATTTTGACCTGTTACACGCTTCACATATAAATACAATTAATATGGGATAGTCAAATAGGTGGTGTAATATAATGGGACTTAGATTTGTTCAGACTTGTTCTCGTTTCCTTTCTAACAAGTTTTAAACATCCTTTTGGGGCTTGTAAATCAAATTATAACTATCAATAGAGAATTTAATAGTTATTATACTGATTGCTTATTAATTTGCTCACGGTATCTTTTGAAATATGTAGACCATTTATGATTAAATATAAAGTCTACTAGGGTAAATTATTTACTTATATACAGACTTAAAACGACACCTACTTCCCCGCAGGGGTTGGTAGAGGTATATTAAAAGCCCACTTTTCTCCTGTGTTTAAGTCCCGTGTAATAGATGGCGATAGCCGCTAATCGGGACGTTTTATTTGCCAAAGCCTCGTCCGTCGATTAGTAGGTGCACCTTATTTACTTATTACCTTAAGAAATGTATACCTCATTATTATCATGTATAGTCATTTCATATAATAATATTGTAAATCCCTATAACATTATATAAAATCCTATAATCAGTTTGTTATTTTGTTAGGTTAAGTGAATTTGTAAAAAAGTAGTGTGAATTTTTTACAGTATTGAGCGTAAACGTGTCTGCACTACTTAATGGTAAGTACCTGCCACCGCCGATGAACACTTGCCACTGATAAGTCTTTCGTACTTTGAGTATCCTCTAGAATAAGGGAAAAGGGTGATCACTGTGCTAGAGCTGGTCCATATGTGCCGAAACAGGGCTTTCTCACGGTATTGTTTGAAACTTAGTTAAGTTTTATGATATATTTGAAAGGGAGAAAGTTTTCCAGCGAACTGTTTCTATTGTTGTTTTGATTTACTATAATATACTAAGACGCAATGACACATGACACTTGCGGTGTTTTATAGGTGTAATGAATATAAAAATAGTTTATAATTGGTTTTATATGTGTGGGATGAATGGTAAAGAACGAAAAAATTGTTTTATTATTAATTATGAATTTATATTAAACTAATGTGACTTTCATGTTTGTGGTCAACAAACACGTGGGTAGCTTTCACTGACACTGACTGACAAGTAAAATATTGAGTTTATATATATTGAAATCGTCAATATATGTATAATATTGGTTATATGTTAAAGCAAATAGAAATTACAGAACTACGTTCTAAATAATACTGTAATTTATAAGCGGCTATAGTGTTATGGTTAATGTGTTAGATGACGGAAGTGGTCGCGTTTTAGAACTCAACCATAGTAATTTATTGTAAATCTACTTCTCACCTAAGAATTTTGTTTAAAAACTGGTAATGAATATATATAACTTCCGGTATCAGTATCTTTTTGTCATATGGGTGGTAAAAGAGGTTACCGCCTGGTAAGTTTTTGGTTACCGCCGCTCAAGTACACTCGCAATTCAAGATTCACATAATGCGTTGTCCGTTTTTAAGATAGTAGTACTTTCTTAATTGATGCTCTTTATGTCATATCGCTCTGAAAGTACTGCAGACGACAATTCGTTCCCTGAGTTGGTTGTGAGAGGAAATAAGTTTCTGGAAAAGGGATATATACTTTTTAAATATTGTGTAATTATAAAAAAACTGCGAATTATAAAAAACAAGGTCTGCCTCACTGATGCTAAACCAGTGAGGTTGACCTTGTTTTTACCTTGTTTTGACCAGGTTAGCGCATCCACTAACGACTAAGAGTGTTTCAAGTCCCGGATCAGGTCATGAAGTAATTTTTGTAGTTGTTACCTACGAGATAATCCAGTAACTTGGTCCCAGACTAATATCTTCGGAGTATGTGAAATTTGCGAGAGTCTATAAGGTCTGTAACATCTGTCTACGTATCCATCAATCACTGAATATTGTTTCCAAATTTACTGGATGGAAAATTTGTATTGCCTAACGTTTTTATATTGATTGATTTTTTACCCATACCGCTATCATATAATTGAATTTCGATTCTAATGCAAAAATAAAAATATTAAGAAATTGAATTCTAAATCTGGTCTTTTGGTCTAGCCGTTAACGTATGTATGCGATTGCCAATCAAGAGGTCTCGGGTTCGATTTCCGGGTCGGGCTAAAAGTATTGTTGAGTTTTTGTCACAAGAAATTTTTGATGACAGCCCAGAGCACAGCAGTTGTCGGTATTTCACGCCCGTGCCTCAGAGAGCATGTTAAGCCGTCGGTCCCGATTGACATGGACATCTATGGCAATCATTGTTTGAAAAGTCAGTGCTTACAATTCTTTTTTTAAAGTTTTTTTTTAAATGATTCCTGCTTTATGTGCAAATCCTGTGTCACAGGGGACTATAAAAACATACCTGAAACGTACAAGAACAATAACCCTCGGAACAACAATTGTAGACCACACAAAGCGTTGTACCATGTGGGGTTTCAACTCACAACACTCAGCGCAGTGGAAAACGGTTTAACGATCGTTTAATTTTGCTATAGGTTGCAGAAGTCCGATGCCACTCGCTTCAATGTACGAAAACACTGGTAGTCAGATAAAACCAGTTAAATTAGTAGTCGATTCTAAAAAATCTTGGATATAGTAAGGGCTAGGCAAATATTTGATGTTAAGAAACTATTATTATTATAAATTTTACTCTGTGGATTAACCTTTGGCGTTACATAACAACAGTTTCAATAGGATATTCCTTTCCTAATCTACAAAAGGAAATTGAAGTTTCACATTCAACGCGTATTAGGTAACAAACAGGAAAGTGACAACAACCGAATAAATAACAAATGAATGGCGTCAGTAATCAAATTATTCATATAAAATGAATTGGTGGAAAATTTTTATAGCCTTTGCTAGTCAACTGTCTTACATTTTCTGCAAAATGGGGTAAAAGGGATAGATTACAAATTATACCGCAAACCATTTCTTTATATCTTTGTATAATTCCGTCTATTTCCACATAAAAAAATGTATGTAACCATATTAATATTTGTATGATCTGCAAATATTTATTTCGAAGTTTTGATATTTTCTATGTACAATATGTATGTATTTACAAAAAAAAAGTATATGAGTATTCTATCAGTCTATCTAATTGTCATAGTACAAGCTCTGCTTAGTTTGAAACTAGATGGCGTTGTGTGTCTAATGTCTGAAATGTTTATTTATTGATTTATTTATTTCTTTATTAATATATTTAGGAAAAATACCATAGAAAACAGGTTAATAGTGATTACCTATAGTGGTTTTGTAATTCTTCCACTGTGTATATTTAATTCACTAGGTCTTTGAACCATTATGAACGGGAGGATCTACCCATGTTTTATCTTGCAGTAGGTGACCGTCGCACAGAAATTTGGATACGAGCAATACAGAACCGGTTTTTGTGGAGAATATTGGAGGAGGCGTACGTCTATTAGTGGATGTCTTTCGGCTGGTGTGATGCGAGCACCGTCCACGGGTAAATTCTCTATTTATACCCTTGCGGTTGGCCACTGTAGTGGACGTGGTGAAAAAACTAAATTAATCTACAGAGAGAATAATCGATTCGGTAGGGAAATTTACGGTGTCTCCACAACCAGAAATACTTTATAGAAATTACATAAATTCTATGAGCCGTAGAATAGTCATATTTGTTAAAAATAAGTTGATAATCAACTCTATTATGGCCAGTTATTTAGATGGAGTCATTTTATTGCCCAATAGCAGGTAACGGTGCTCTGATTTAAATCCTACCTCAATTATAATTTTAATAACGTTCATTTGTTTACTCAAGGTATGAAAAACAGGGATTGTTTTTATTTAGTGAATTTGTTGTCTATGTCAGTGAATGTGCAAGTGCTGCCATCACTTATTTAACTCATAACCCACCCAAATGCATTTGCATCATTCACTTATTCAGCGTCATGTTTTAACTAGGAGAAAGACAGTTAAAATGATAGTTTAATTACACTGTTTACCTTACATATTTATTAATATCTAAAGAAAGATCTAAGCCCTCCAAAATGACGTATATACGTAATTTAGCCGACGAACTTTACTACCACATATCATCAGCATCATCATTATCATCAACAGCCTTTTACAGTCCACTGCTGGACATAGGCCTCTCCTTATCAAGGAGGTTTTGGACTACTATACCACACTGGCCAGACGTGTTGGAATAGGGTTTGTTTCAAGTTTTTCTTCTCTTTGTAATGATGTTGTCTTGCATACTTTATTCCCTTAGTCACCTTTTACGACACCCACGGGATGAATAGGGCTGGTAACACTATGTATTCTTAATCCGTCACCACATGGATAACCACATGTGCAGTGTGATATTTAGAACCAAGTTTGGTGTATCAAGTTATATTAGGGCTCTTGAAAGAAATGATCCATAAATAATATTTAAGGTCGCCGCCATTAAAATCGACGAGGATCCGTTTATATAAAGTTTAAAAAATTACGAAAACTAAGGTCTATGTTTAGATTTTTTGGGCGCAGGCGTCTCGAGAACACTGTAGAGAAATATTTATAGCGAAATTCGGTCTAGCAAGTTATATTAGAGTTCATTAATGAAATGAACCATAATTAATATTTGAAGTCGCCTTCATCAAAGTCGACGGGGAGGTTTTTAAATAAAATATAAGGAAAAAACAATCACTTGTGTGTAGATTTCTTAGCAATCGTGGCCGTCCCTAGGACATCCCATCAAAGTTTCATTACAATCTAATCAATGATTTGGGAACATACAATAACAACCTAACAAAAATTGAATTTTAATTTTTATAGATATGATAAGTCAATAGATTTTTACTCATAACATATGTGTTTATCTTGCATCTGTGTCCCGATATTATAAGTCACTTCATCCTATGATCTAGAAAGAAATCTTGAAGTGAATAAATTAAATCAAAACAAAGAAAAAAAGGAAAACTAACAACTTGTAAAATTAATTATATTACTGAACTTATTTACTGTTGGCTGTATCTATTATTCGACTTTTTCTCACTAGAATGTGAATCACCAATCAAATCTGAATCTTACTTACTTGTTTTTTGTATATAGTCATAAATCTTGTTATCATCTAGTAAACACTATTTCAAAACAAGTCTAAACAAGAAATATGCCCATCAATCAATTTAGTACCAGTTTCGCGTAGTTGTAATAGCTGCCATCATTATTATTTTTTTTCTTAGTCCTTGATCCCGATTTACTCACGTGGCGTGGCATCAAGTATAATACACTATCTATCCTTGTTTCAAGAATGTAAAGTACAATAGACAAGCCGATTACTGGTAAACATTCATAATCTTCATTTGGTTACCTACTAGTAAAAGGGTACTCTAACATTCCACTGTTGGACATGGCCTCCCCCTAGAAACGAGATATCCAGTATATAGTGGCCAGACGGTTTGATATACGGTTTGTATCAGGTTTTGTTTGTGGTCCCGGTTGGAGGCTCCACGCGCTGCCTTTGCCACCGTACAGGCTCTCCAGCCAGTCATCGTCAAGTGGGCAGGGCGGTAGCATAGGACCCTTTCCTTCCGACTGACACAGGACAGGACGGGTTTTCCCCTCCATCTGTTATAGTGGCCAACCGCGAGGAGGCGATGTCCGTGTGTGTCGTACGTCACCTAAAGCTAAGCTCTCTAAGCTTACTCGTTGACGGTGCTCATATCAACAACTATTCCTGGATCCTTCCTATCTCCGGCGTAAAATGGAATACCGTGTCGTTTTAGTCGATTCGATTCTTACATATGAGCAGCGGTGAAAGGCGGCCCAAGGGGGCGTCTACGCATTGAAAAATGGTTTCTACGAAATTCTGCTCAAAGAAGATAATTTAATAATACTTAGATTGCTGCACTCGTAGATACCAGTGAAGCGAGCCTGAAAAGGCAAGGAACTTTATTTGAAATAATTTAAAAATAAAGATAATAAATTTAAACACATGAATAGAAGAAATATCGACATTTAAATACATTTAATGGCTTGTTACAAATTTAAAAATTACACAACACAAGATGTACAAAGCGGTTCTATTAAGTCACGGTCTAGTTGACCTGTCCACTATTACGAAACATAATATATGATATATCTTTTTCTCCTAGCCTTTTTCCTAAACTAGATTTGGGTCGGCTTTAAGTCTTCTATGGTATGGCTGAACTTTGATTTTTTACGTGGGCGATTGTCCTCAGACTGCCGCGACCCAACCACTATGCGATATTCAAGTTCTATAGAAAGACTGTTGTCAGACTTTTACGGGACAAACTACCATCAACGATTGCCAAATATCACTGCAACCGGGTCGACTTGGTATAAATTTTGTAGTTTTACAAAAAACAAACATTCATTTAGCGGCTAATGACGTGAAAAATATAGCAGTTTGTTTGTATTTTAAATAATACACAAGTCTGTAAATAAAGCATACATTATAATAAATATGATGCTGGTTACCTAACGAATAAAAATGAAAGTAATAATAAAGTTTTAGAAATTACAAACAGCGGTTTTGAGCTTCGCAAATGAAGCCTAAGCAAAAAGGGTTACACGATGGTACAATCGCCTATAAAACTTCGTAAATTCTGCGTGTGTAACGCTCTTATGTGCCATGGCTTTGTTAATTAAAACTATTACAAAGGGAATCAGTTGGACGAACGTCATGTTTTGGAACACTTCTTGGTGTCAAACCAAAAATAGTATTTTTTTATGGTATCGTGTGACAAACGAGCAAACGGGTCATCTGAGGTTAAGTGACTACCGATACCACTCCAGTTATAAGTTCATTACTGCCCTATGCGTCGGATAGCCATCCCATCGGAATAAGGTGAGGATACAGAGAGTGTACCAGTGTTTGTCCACACACTTGTGCACTTAAACATATCCTACGTGGTTGGCAAGTTTCTGTTTAGACTGGCCGTTGTAGCCGATATCGACTTAGAGTACATTATCATGATACTGCCTTTTTATTTCTTGATCCAAAAATCAGGCGGATGATCTTAGGGTCACTCGGGAAATAGTAACAAAAGAATTGCTTAAGACTAGTATTCTGGTTCAGGTCAATGTGGCATATATTTGCTAAGTTATTGCTCTCCCATGTTAAAACCGTAGAACGAGTTACTAAGTCTTAAATGAGGAACATAATAGATGTAGTTACAGCAGGAAGAGACTGCTATTATTAGGACATCAACTAACCCACAACTGACTAATCAACCATATCGATATTGTTGAGTTAATTATCCCATCAACTATAGTTCAAGTAATCATACTCATACCAGTAGTTTTTTATCATGGCCTTCAACTACAACACAAATATGCGGTACCCTATCGTCCTTCAGTAACAAGTAATAACCCGGCTTTAGAAGCGACGCAATGAATCGATACGAAAGGGAAATGGCTGTATCTCATTAAATGAGACAAATACTGAGGGTTAATCAAGCAATAACATCAAACAGTACATAAAACATATCGAAGCTGACTTATTATTACGTTCTCTCTAAGAACATAGTAGATTAGCTTCCTATAGATATTAAAAATATTTCTCAGAATAGATAGATAACACTTTATCTGTACACCAGGGCTTCCAAACACCTCCTCACGGTAGGGTCTGACTAGACGCAGCGTTTATTCTGCAGGGGACCTGAAATATGGTCCGAGTCCCCTTTTTTCTTTTATTTTAATAGCCTGCCAAAGTGACTCTACTCTGCTTGATGGAAAGCATGAATAGAATCCAAAAGTTGTAGTAACCATACTTATTGCGAATGCTGACAATACAGTTTGGTGACCCACACTATGGCTGTCCGGGCATCCGGTCTCAAAGACGAAACACCACATACTCCTGGCTCCTGCGTCCCTGTGGAGCCAGATATCCAAAGGGATTTTCCACTCCGACAACAAAAAAAAAGGGTTTACAAACAACTCACGGTAATAAAATTAACAACAAAATTAAATGTGAGGAACAAAGGGTGGACTTATTACTTGGAGCAATTTCTTCCAGGCAACCTTTGTATGGACTGATTTTATTTTATTTGTATAATATATTCGAGTAAAAGTACGAGTATTAAATAAGGTCCTTATCTAGGATATATTTAAATTTACCAAACATAAGCCAAAATCAAGGCCTATGACCAGCTGGAGACTGTGATACACTGATGATGATGATCATACAAAAATTTGACTAAGCCGATAAATAATATATTTATCAGACACATACGAGGTGCATAGGGTTCCCACCAAGAACTTAGGGCATCAAACAAAACAAAACATCTCGATTATCAGCAACGGGCTCGCCATCTATTACGTAAGACCAAAACACTTGTGAAAAGTGTGCGTTTAATATGCTTCTAGCATAGAAGTTTTTTGGTTTGGGGAAACAGGCGTAGTTTTATTTATGTATAATTATCTCTCATAAGGTCGCCTAATTCTAAACTAGGCAGAGCTTGTCCTATGGTAGTCAGACTGCTGAACAGACTCATACATTTCTAAATACATACATTTTACAGATAATTACACTCAGACACAGAACGTAATCATCATACAATTATTTGTTCTACGTGGGAGTCGAAACCACGACCAATGGTCACTAACCACTAGATCGACAGGCCCATTAAAATAAAAGAAGACTGTAATAAACTATATTCTTTACTGTAAAAGTAATAGAAATATAAAAAGAATGAGATAATATTTATTGTACACTATTTGTGAATGAGTACCATAGATTTACGTATGCCAGGACAATCTCATACTATTATATCCAACCTTTAGATGGACACTAAACACTAAACTGTAATTAAAAAATTTAATTTAATTGGTACTTTTAACCTTAAAAAATGTAAAAGAATGGTAGATAAAATTTAAATAGAGTTCACAGCGTTTGAGATCAAGAAAAGTATCTAAATTAAAAAAGTTTATAAAAAAGTAAAAAAAAAAAATGTATTAATTCACCTCAATCATAAATTTTAAAAAGTAAATTGAACGTAATAAAGAGAATATAACTTTTTAATTAATTAAGAAAAATCACATGCCAAGGACACAGTAAAATGGATTTTTACATTTTATACTCAGACGAACGACGCGGTACGGTTTATTTTTATTTAATTTATGTCATTTTAAATACAATAATTATTTAAAAACCTAATACACATACGGTTTAAACCTTTTACGTAGATATAACGTAGTGCTTCAGCTCTTTATGTATTAATTATCTAAAGAGAAATAATAAAATTTAGCATATCTAACATGGAGTCCTTAATATGATTTTATAATATTAAAGATTGAAAACAAAACTGATATCACGTAATAGATATATCATGTTTTTGAATTGTTTGATGTTTACCAACATGTCAAATAATTAAGGGAAATTGATATGCTAATGTCTTTAACACA
The DNA here is from genome assembly GCA_949316085.1 of Hypercompe scribonia. NCBI lineage: Eukaryota > Metazoa > Arthropoda > Insecta > Lepidoptera > Erebidae > Hypercompe > Hypercompe scribonia. The sequence goes on along the minus strand of OX438967.1, from coordinate 6,318,802 downwards.
TCCAATACCAAGTTATCGATTCTTAACACATATGGAGTTAAACCAACTCTACGAGTACATACCGAGTACCATTTCGAAATGAAATTCGTTTAATAAAACATACGTATTTAAGTTTATGTGGGGTGGGAATAGGGTAGAATGCATTTCAATATTATCTAACAAATGAAATTTAAGTACTTTTGTATGGGAATCAAACCCAAGACTTACGCGTTAAGGAATAAAGTTCTAAAGTGAACGAAAATGTTATTACTTAAGGAAAAAAACTATCTAAATCTAAAAATACAAGGCTGAAAAGATTTAAATACAATTCCACAACAAAGAAGCCATGAATTAAAAGTAAATTAATAACAAACGAGCATAAAGTCTACAACAACTTTTATTTAATTAAAGCTTACTAGTAAAGATTTCACATGGCCCAGAACTTGTGATGTCAAAATAACCACAAAGTCAAATACTGGAACTGTAGTTTTATATTAAAAAACAGAACGTTCAAAGAACATTCTTTACCCGAATACCCCAAAAAAGAGTTATTTTGATAAAATGTTGCTTACACAAAGGAATTCAAACAAAAATTATTGATTCAATTTTTTTATTTAAATACTGCCCAAATTTCAATCTAACAGTGAGTAATCTTCCAGTGTTCCTTAATTTACAGACACGCAACGGGTGTTGCAGAAAACTACGATGGGATAGCGTTTGATAAAGTAACGGAACGGGAATGTTCTTCGCTCATTTCACTTGTCGACTCACAGTGGTTGCGACCGAACGCGCCAGCCCGCCGCTCGACTCAAACATCGTTTATCGCACGCGACGCAACTTGCAAAGAAATATATAAAACATGTTACGATATAAAAGCGATGTGACTTAAATAATGACTTAAATATTTTTCGGTTTTAACAATTTTATATGATCTTTTTATCTTTTAAAAGTGAGTTTGCGAATAATCTTTTGGACTTTTTTGTGTGAGTTTTTGTTTTTTTTACGAACGAGTTTTGGAGAAAAGTCGATAAGGTAAGTTTTTATATGGTATTAAACGAATTACGTTGCATAATATTATAATTTAAATGTCTCATATCGAAACGAGAACATTTTTAGTTGTTTGAAATATTTTTAAAAATTCTTTGGTGGCCACTTTATGTATTTGGCAGGTACTGCAAATAAGTTATTAATCCATTTTGTAATACGTAAATTCAAATGATAACTCGTTAATTTTGTTTTAAAGTACGGTTATTAAGAAATCGTAAAAGAAGTAAACATCGACAATTTCGCGTCGTTACAAAGTAATAAACTTCAAAAAAAGGTTATTTTAAAATAAACGGATCGTTTTGAGAGCACATAAAAACCTGTATATATTTAAGAGCTAATAACTAAGAATGTTTTCACCATACATTTACACTTGTATATTTATTCCATTTATTTATTATATGTTTTAATATTTCGTAACGAGACTTACAAAGTTGTGGCCAAAGTTTGGAAGTAATAACTTAATTTCTCTTCGGCATACTCTTGGTATAGTTTCGAAGTTCGTTTGTAATATTATAGCTTCCTGGAAATTTGTAATACAGGTAATGAATATTGAAAAATACTTTCTAAAGATGTTAAAATTTTCTTTGAAATGTCAAATTTCAACAAAGTAATGTAAAGTCTTGTTTACTGCAAAAATGTATTGTCTTATGTCGATTAACATTAAAAAGTTTTAGACTTCTATTACACATGAATACAAAGGAGTTTTTAAACATACTCGCACATATAATTGTAGATAATGAATGCCAGTGATAGGTACTATTTATTCGACGGTATTATATACCATGGAAATTTGATATTCATAAAAAAACAATGTAAAATTATTCACTGAGCATTTCAATTCCTCCTTATCAGTTTAAGCGCGTGAGTTGGAATATTAATCTATTATTTACCAATAAACTAATTATACAGAGACTGTTATCTGTCGTCGTAAATTTCGTTTAATTAAAGAACAGATTTTTTATATTTTTATAGATTTGTGAAATATAGCACTAATTGGGTTCGAGAGTAAAAGATTGCCTCTGAGCGATAAGGCCACCACTTGTGCCCACATACCTAGTTTGAAGTCCCTCTAGTAATAACCTAGTGTACAATTAAACAGTTATTATTATTATAATTTTATCTATTACTATACTACAATTTTTTTTTGGTCATATTTTATTTATTGTCCGTATAAATGAATATCATTTTTACGGACAATAAAAAAAATTTTTAGAGCTTTTGATCATATCAGTAATTTCAATTGCTATATGTTTTATATTTATGTAGTATTTGTAAAATATACACCTATACATATAGTTATTTCACTGAAACAATCTTTAAACACTATTGAAGATCTTTATCGATGTTGGTAAAAAAATACATATTATTATTTGTAGCTAGTATCAAATATTTGTTGGACATGTTTTATAATTACATATGTGACTATTTGTTTACCGAAACATGACTAATATTTATGATAAAAAAGTTTAAATTATTTGAAACGTATATTTATCGTAGAATCGTTTAAGTTTCACACACACACACACACACACATAAATGTTTAAAGTGTATTACTATTTCTATATTTCATTTTAAATACATTTTGCTATGGTACGTACCTCAAATTTAGATGTAAATTTATATATGTTTCACTAAGGGTGGTTCGTCTGGTCTGCTACTGCCTTACCCCGACAAAGTAGAGTTGTCCGTGTGGTGACGGATTAAGAATAAATAGTGTTACCACCCCTATTCATCCCGTGGGTGTCGTAAAAGGCGACTAAGGGAACAAAGTATGCAAGACAACATCATTACAAAGAGAAGGAAAACTTGAAACAAACCCTATTCCAACCCGTCTGGCCAGCGTGGGATAGTAGGCCATAACCTCGTTGCTAAGGAGAGGCCTATGTCCAACAATAGATTGAAAAAGGCTGTTGATGATGATGATGATGATCCATATACCTGTTTGAGACAAATTTACCTTTTATGAGTTTACGTATGAACTACTTTTTTCCTATGGTTCCTATGAGTAAACACTCATGGAGGCCATTACTATATGAAATACCTAAGAGATGTTACCTGACGTCCAAACAGGGAGATAAGTTTGTGGAGACAATTGAGTGATAATCTTTTAAAACATACTGTAACTCTCGATAATGGACTATTGTGACGTAGACCGTGTGTTTTCAGTCAGTTTCGTTCACCATAAATACGTCATCGTACTATCGTTAGTGGTAGATACGTTAGGGTTAAAATGGCTGATAGAGTGATATTATTTTATACTGTATCATTCCCCGACAGTCTATCTAAAATAACAATGTTACAACTAAGAAACATACTAAAATCAATTATTTTATTTAATTATGTAACAATACCATTAATATGTGTTCGTGTCTCCTATTTGTCACCACTCCTATTTGTCCCACGGGTGTCGTAAAAGGCGATTTAAGGACCAAACCACGCAGAACAGTAATCACATAGCAAAAAGAAGGAAAACGTCAACCCGTCTGGCCGGAGTAGTATAGTATGCCAAAATCTGATTTGGTGAGGCCTATATCAAGCAGCAGAATGTCAAAAGCGTGTGATGATGATGATAATATACAATATCATGTCCTTGAAAATAGAAATTCGTTCGTTAAAATTTTTAATTTAAAATTTGTGCTAGGAAAACCCTGTGGCCCAATATGTGTACAAATATTTAATTAAATTTCTCATACAAGCCTTATTAGACTAAATTATAATAAGAAATTAATATAAAAACTAGAAAAGTGACTGTGTACATCAATAATTAACATATACGGGTATAATTAATATATAACGGGTAACGTGTCCCTCCGATACAAAGGGAGGATCCTCTGGCCAGGTGAGGTGGTCATGCCTGGTGGCCACAGTCCTACGGTTAATATTGGGATGTTGTAAAAATGCTAATCGCAGCGAGAATTTCTATATCGTGATACAGGATTAGTAATTACTCGATTGGTCGGTGTCGATTCAGTGTCTTCGATAGACGAAACTGTATATGGATGTCGCCGTATGTATATCATCTACAACTAATATCGGTATTTATAAAATTTTCATTTTTTTCATTTTACGTTACTACATACTCGTATTATGAATCCACTCAAATAGCACGGTTTGTGCGTTTAAATTTAGTCCACTGATTGCACACAAATTTATTTGATTTCATTACTATCACGATAACAATGAAATCAGAGAAAAGTAAAGTAGACCCCAACATTTTGAACATCTTTATATAATCAATGATGATATTAGGATGTTGAGTGAAACCACCTTCCTTAACCAAGTTGACGTTCTACAAACGAAAACATTATTAGAAAACTAACAAATGTATGGAGATGACGTCTCTCAATGCTAAGTCACGTGGCCAAAACAAAATATTGGCAAATAATACAAGAGAATAGAGGCGTTAACGATTATAGAAAGAGAATCGACGCGAAACACTTGCATCTTAGCTAAGGGGTAAATCTTTCTCCTATGTGATAATGATTTGTTCTTTTATAAATTCTCATATTCTTTATAAACTTTGAAGATATAACATAAAAACGTTATTTGTTACATGTGTAAAGCTGTTGTGAATAATTTTGTCTAATATTGAAACAGAAATAATCGAGCGATGCGATAAATTAATATTTATCACAAACACATAAACTCCGAAAAAATAATGTTCAAGAGGACGTATAAAACTTGGCTTACCAAAATAACACGTCAGTATATAGACTGTTCGGCTATCGATATCGATTTTTGAATTTAATCAGTATTTAAATCGATTTGAAATTTCCATTCGATTATCGCCTACAGTTGTTTGTGAATAGCTCTGTTAGTTGAGAGGCGCTGTCGCTCGTAACGGTTAGCAATGCCCCAGGGAATCATTTTACATAAATAGTAAATTTAATAGTATTTCAAAGCACTTTCAATTGATAAAGTGCTTCTGGTTATGATTTCCAACACACTTTTTACATTGTCTATCATCAAGATGTATGAGAAACAAGATTATAATTTCAGTTAAAAAGCAAATCAGGCATTGAAATAGCTTATGCTCTTTATTACTCTTAATGGAATTTTTTAAATTATATTTTCTAAATAAAACTTAATTGTATTTTTATTCTACTATTAAACAAAAATTAAACTCATTTCGTCGTATGGTGTTATTCATAAGTAACAAAAGTAACTTTTGATAGTACCATGGGGTGAAACCGGATAGGTCAATTTTAAGGAAATAAATTTAAGGAACAAAAATACCATTGCGCTTTATTTCAAGAATACAAGATTTGATAGATTTTATACTATGTACATACTTATTATATAAATATTTATATATTAATGTAGAAATTCAATTTCTATATAAGAAATAGAAAGTAGAAGTGGAATATTGTTTATGGTACACCAGATCATAAAGTAAGAGTCAAAAATTAATTATTCTCAGGCACGTGAAACCAGACATTCACGTTGATGCTCGCAAATCGTATTCCATTACTATTAAATGGAATTATGTTACGAAAACTGTTTTGAAAAAAAAATCAGAAGTTAACATCTTCAACAGCTTTTAGTAGGTCACTGCTGGACATTAGTTTTTCTTCGAAAGGAGGTTCTGGCATCTTTTCTGACAATCAACATGAACATGAAACCATAACATTTTCGACAATATTCTTGAAAATCTTTCAGTATTCGGCCCATTTGATTAAATTTTTACCGCATTTAAAAGGAAATCTTATCTTTTAATAAAATATCTAATATTATTCGCATGTTCAGGTTTATGAAAAAAATTATAGTGTTTTTGTACTGCACTCGAATTTAACAATGGTAGTCAAATATAGTTTCTCTATGGTAAGAGGAAACTAACGGTTTTATTTGTGTTTATAGGTAAAATTAATTAAAGGTTTTGTGCATAAACTGCTACCAAGAACACTTTTATCGAATTAAGTACAATAATTGATATTTATTACTTTTATTTAAGTATAATAACACTCTCACGCTCACACTGCTCTCTGCTGGGCTGAGTGTTGTGGGTTCAAACTCCATGCAATAATACTTTGTGCGATTTATAAGTGGTTGTTCTGAGCCTGGGTGTTCTTTGTGTCCGATTCTTGCATGTTTGTAAAGTGCACCGCGACACAGGATATGTTCCTAATTTATTAATAATAATAAATATTTCGGACATTTGACACACAATGTCATCTAGTTTTAAACTAACACTGACTGATTACTAACTGACTGAATTCCTATATACATTTTTTTTTTGTAAATATATACATATTATACACAAAAAAACACTCAAACTTCGAAACAAGTAGTTGCAGATAATACAAACATTTGGTCCGACCCGGGCACCGAAACCGAGACCTTAAGCACAGCAGTCGCATTCACTACCGCTGCACTACCGAGGCCGTTGAGTTAATATGAAATATGTAGGTATGGGCCTCTGCCTGGTTTGGAATCAGGCGGCTGTGTGTGAAATGTGTGAATTATTACTGTTGTTAATATAAACACTTACTGAGAATTACAATAATCACGACTAATTCGCAGTAAAAGTAAAAATTGCACGAATTTGTCGTAAGCCTCGTGAGATTTATTTGACTCAGTATCTCTAAATTTCCAAAAGAATCTCTCAGAAGATGAAATCTGTCAGTTACAACAAACTTGCGTTGCGTCTTAAATCTTTCATTTTTGGCTGAACTAAAAAGTTGCTAACACTTCAATTTTGTACTTTTTACTTATATCTGGTAAATATTTAATTACTTTTCGTAAAGTTTAGTACTTTAACCAACGTGAAGGGCAATCAGCAACGTTGGGCCGGATATTTAGATATCCGGTTTTAAGGTCGTCCGGATATCAGATATCCGGTATTTATCATTATTCGCTTGAAGTTGCACAGCTCATCTCTAGTTGATAGGTACAGAAAATAGTTAACCACGTCATGCTAGTTTCTAGATTTTATATATGTACACACATTGAAGCTGTCTAAACACATTATGCATATAAATAAAAAAGAAAATCATTTATTTACTTGTTATTTAATACACTTAAATGTAGTATGACGTCTTTCAAACTAATAAAAATACATTGAAGGTAGGTAAGATTTAGGATTGCCTCTCGTAAATGCAAAGCGAAAATTTGATGATTAAGTTCTTAAGCTTAAAGACTGTTCTAGAATCTGGATATCGTAATAACAGCTGTTCCCGGATCCCTCCTATGTCAGGCGCAGAGTGGCACACCCTGTGGTTTTAGTCGGTCCGATTCCGACACACCACCCCGCCGTAAACCCCAGTGGGGTGACGGCCCGAGGGGGTTTCCATACGTTAAAAAAAAACGGACTGTTCTAGAATGACAGAAAAAATAATTTAAAGGTATACTTAAAACGCGTGTTACTAAATGAGCGTTGAACGCTCGTCGGGATAGCCGTAGCCTTAAAGAAATAAAGGTACAGAAAAAAAGTTAGCTATTTATTAAAAACATTCAGTATCTTAAACTTGATTACTTGACTCTTTTACACAGAAATATAAATAGCAAAAGCAGTAAGTGTTAAATTAAAAAATGAACATTAACGCTGCTAACGAAGTCTTAAGATACATATAAATACCTATCTGATTTGTTTGTATTGTCCATGTGGTGACGGATTAAGAATATGGAGTATCATTATTCAACCAATAGGAGTCGTAAAAGGTGACAAAGTAGCAAACTAAATAGACAAACTAAACTTAAAAGAAAAATATTAATAGAAAGAGAAGGAAAACTTGAAACAAATTCTATACTTGGCTATCCAGCGTGGTAAAGCAAAATCAAAATCTCATTTCTAAGAAAAGGCCTATTTCCAGCAGTGAACTGTTAAAGGCTGTTGACGAGATGGTAATAAGTATAAAATATGAGGCACAGTTAATAGCTGCCACAACCACACACAAAAGTTATCTTGAAGGAATCAATGTATGTGACAAGATATTTATATACCTTAATATTTGTACTTTACATTGTTTATTATTAAATTGGTAAATATTTATTAAAAAAGTAAATAACATATCCCTGAAAGAAAAGAGAGGACATGTGGTCTATGGGGTGAGTGGTCTAGGTGCTACTTGAAGTGGTTTATGAACTTACCCAAACAAAAAAAACAGTGTCCATCACTAACGTGACAACGACGTAGTGAAATTTTATATAAAGATTAAGAATGTATTTTGCTTATATTTACAAGTCACCCTAAGCTTCAGGAGATTATCCCGATCCACTCAGGTTTAGCTGTCTAAGCCCATGCCCTTGTAGCTCGATATAAAAATACAATGTGAGAATTAATTTCTGAACGACCGGTTCCGCACAATGTTTCTACGAACATAAACAGAATTTTATCGTCTGCTACTCTTAACATGTGTTTTCTTTAGAGTTCCTGTTCTCGGAAAGTGAATAATATTATTACGCAACGAAATTTTTTTATTTGCTTATTTACGCCTCGATTTAGCTGTGAATGTAAAGATTTCTACATCGCGAACTGTGGGTAGTTTACCGACGTAGCTGTATCAAAACATTTTTTCTATTTGCAAATACATATAAATGCACGTTAAATCTCTTATTACTCGAGTTGTTTGTTTTTTTTTTAATATTTTTGCAAGTTGTATTAAATTTGCTGACGCATTGGTTGAGGTTTACAATAGTGCAGTGAATCCCTCATTAAATCTGGGCAGTCGATTTATTAGCCAAGACAAGAGCTGGGCCACTTGTGTTTGATCTGCGGGCTTACTGTAGTGTTAGTGTAAAATCAATAGGCCTCATCACGAAAAGATATCTCTTAAAATAATGTATACAGTAAGTAATAATATTTATCTTTAAAATTATATTTTTCTCATGTCACATTACATTAACAGCCTTTAACATACATGGACATAGGCCTCCTTATTTCCCACACAACTTATACGAAATAAAATATTTTTTTATTCATATTATTTTCACGTACCAAGAGATACTCACTTTTGAAGTTTATTTAGAATCGTTTCTAAGGTAAAAAGAGAACGTTTGGATTTAATTTTTCTCCAAAGATTCCTTTAAAAGAAGCTTGAGCAACACCAACGGTGATATAGATAAAAAGATGTAGGATAATGTTTTCAAAATAAAAAAAAAGAAAGAAGTTTTTATTATTATTGATACAATTTCACAATATAATATGTTTTTACAACAATCAGAAATGACCACTAAGTAAATAAGAAACAGTTGTGTAGGTATAATAATGTACCTTTTTGGGACAATCTTTTTTAAACGATATACTTAAGTGGAAATACCTCTGAATATGAGAATGTGTGATAGAATTCGAAGTGTGTTAACTTTTAAGGGCCATCATGGTAAAGTTGCAGTCAAATATCCGTTAGCCTCTTGTAGTTTAGTTGAACTGTAAAATGTTTTATTTTTCATAGAAAAAGATATACCAGTAACTGGCCGAAAATTATTCAATTAAAATAATCAAGGTATTATTGTGAAAGCATGTTCAAAACTAAATTAGAAAGCTTTCAATTTTCAAATTTATTCCCAGTTTTTTAATCTACGTAATATAAGGATAAACTAAGGAGGGCTCTTGAAGATGACTGAGGGCAACAGAAGGAATAGAGCTAATTAAATAAAAGAAAATTTATAAAATCTTGCTGTGGGTCTTCAGTATTTGTAATGACAAAGACAGACATTTTGCTTTCAATATATTCTGAGATTACTTTTATGAAATAAGAATGAAAATAACAATTCTTATGATCAAGAGTAAAACGTTATTCAATATGAACTTAAGTCTGACAACGACTTTCTTATATATTTACTGTGCTCTTGAGCTTTATTCAATGGCAATAAACCTTTCATATAAGTCCGTCAGTTCTTCAGAAGATCCTCATTCTGCATTTGCTCTAGTAGCACTCACACTAGTTTTATCATTTACTTTGTACTCAAACTTTATTCAGCATCACGATAGTTAGACTTAAGGAAGTCGGACTTTTAAAATGTGTACCAAAGATGCTTGTAAGTTCAGTTTACAGCAAATTTAATATTGCAGCTAATAAATAAATAAATTGAATATAGTAAGGTCCAGCAAGGATCTTGTTCCTTATCTCTTGTCCGACCAGTTCGCAAGTGTAGGCCGGATAATATCCGGATTTCCATTTTATACTTATTATTCATTTTTTTTTAAACAAAAGGTCATATAACTTTGAATAATGGTAATGAGAATGAAACATAATTATTGTTTTTGTATTACTATTTATGTATGTAGGATTGTAGGTGATTGTTGTATTACTGACTTTTTTTTATATTAAGAGCCTGCCAAAATGACTCTACTCTGCCTCATGGAAAGCATGAATAGAATCCAAGAGTTGTGATCACCATACTCATCGCAAATGCAGACAATGTAGTATGGGGACCCCCACTATGGCGGCCTTGTGGGATGCTTCTTCACACCCCGTTTGGGGACGTAAAAGGCATGACAGTCATCGTGACAGTATACAGCTTACACAGTTAACACGATAACTGTCACCCCTACAGCAATGGGCCTGCAACTTTAAAATTGGGTTAGCTATATGACAGTTTTATTATTTTCGATTTCATTAGAACTAGGTGGGTATGAACAGATTCAATTTCAGATTTATTAAAATTGTGTACGAACTATAGATGATCGCTCAATATATTGGTACACAAATAAAAACACGAGATGCGAGTTTCAAAACTCCGTCCATTTTATTTGAGGGTTACGGGTGGCTGATGTGGCCTATATTTATTTATTATAGTATGTTCAAGTATTCCTTCTTTTCGCAGTAATGTTTCCTGCCTGATTGCTCCTTTAGTCGCTGCTTACGATATCTATGGGATGAATAGAGGTGGTGACACTATATTCTTAATCCGTCACCACATGGATAAACATTTTAATTCAATATAATCCAAGAATAAGAAATGATATGAAATATTCGATAGTGAAATGACATAATCAAGTGTATCGATTATATCTAACATGATACTTTTGTTTTTTTTGAGCGCCGTTTGCATCTCGTGTTCGTTTCGTTTACTTTGCTATATTTAAAAAACAATCTTGTTGGTAATATAAACAAGGTTGATTCTTGCCTTGCATATGTCTAATACGTTTTTAAATATATAGTTTATAAATACTGAAATATAAAAACCTCCTAGAGCCAATATACCCTTAGTTAGCTTATGTTATTTTCTAATTTGGTATATGGAATGTCATACTTATGTTAATGTAGTAATCATAGATGATTTAAATCAAATTATTGTATGATTATTATCGTTCGATAATTGTGATTAAAGTAAAGTTTTATTTACCTTTAAAATGCTAGGATTTAAGCATTTTTGACGAATGGTGGTGTAATAAACAATAATCTAATTGGTTCTTTCCTAGTATAGAGCCTGGCAAAGCGACTCTACTGTCTCTTCAACTTGGGTGTAGGTGCGACTGTCGGTCTTGAAAGATATTTAATTTCATTTGGAGATGGAATTACCGTTTTCAAATGTTAACGTTTTGTTGAATTTCTTTAATTGCATAGTATGCTAATTTAAGGGTGAAAAACACTTTTTTTGTTGTAATAAACGTTATTACGATAGACAGGACTTTAACCACTGCACTTTATAATACTTGAACATAAGTTTTTGCTTGGTTGCTCCACCACTCATGTTGTTCCACCTGGAAGGCGCAGCGTGGAGTCCTCACTGCAGTTATTGGAGGAGATCTCTCACTACCGGCCGTCATACGCTCCATGATCGGTAGCGACAGTTCTTTTACCGCGGTCACAACGGCGACAGCGAAGACGTAATTTCGCGGAAGGAGGCGGCGGAGAAGGCCTGGGAGGACGACCTCCACTCGGACCCAATTCGCCACCGGCGAACCGGGCGGCGGAGGCGCGTGTACCAGCGCCTCATGCCGCCTTGAGTGTGGCTGCGGGTGGACTGAACGGGTTTTCCCCTGGATATTATCTCCGAATTTACTAGATAGAAAACTTACATTTCGCAATGTTTATACATTGATAGATCGTTAACCCTTATCGCTATTAAATAAATGTATTTCGATTCTAATGGGATGAAAAAAGTATAAACGCTTAATTCCGAATAACAATAAGTAAATAAAATGAGTTTCTAGTGAATGAATTAAGAAACTATTGAAACGCTTCCTATGAAAAATTGCAGATCAAACAATTTTCTTCTCAGAATGTAGTGAAATAATCTGCAATCAAAATAGATCTCATTTCATAAGTTTTCAAAAATCATTTTAAATTCGTGAAAATCTCGATCGGGACTGTCTACCTCGCTCCTCATACTTAGACAAACCTAAGTTGCTGTTGACTGGCTATTTACTGTGGTCCCCCCCCCCCCGACGTGACGAGTATTTATTGTTTACTTTTTAGAAGTGTTATATTGTGTCGGGGGTTTTTTAAATTTTTAGTTTAATTTTTCTTTTACTCTTTTTGGACCGTATTAAATTATCTTTGATGCAGCATTCGGTCTTTTTCACTAACAGTAGTTTATCCACTCATCCACTCATCGAGCTTTTTTCAATGAGGCTAAACACGACATATTTGCCGTTAGTTGTCAAGGAGTTAGGTACTCTGCAGACTATCCTACCTGCAGCATCAGGTTAAGGTCACCATGTTATTATTGTGTGATAAGATTTGCTATGTGTATCAAGTTTTAACTTAATCAGTGCAGTAGAAGTGTTAAATGATTGATTATCTCTACATTATGCCGGAGCTGAGCTGAAAAGAGCTGATGACCTTTAAATGCTGCTAATTTTTATAAAACATAGCTAAGAAAACTCTCGATTAAGTCACCTATGCTATCAGCTATGGCGTTTTAGACATATATAAACATACACAAGTTACAATATATTTTTGTTCCATAATTAAAAATAAAGTAAACCAGTATAAATTTCTTACTGATTTGTATTTTTTCCATCATTCAACTGTAATTCGATCAGAAATCTATTTGCCCTACCTCCTTTGACATAATAAACTTGGCAAGACTAAACGGTCTTATTCAATGGAGTACGTCGAAGTCTCTTTATATTAGATTCGTAGTTAATAAACCTGTATGTATAAATATACGTTTATGTTCTTTTTATTGCGATGGTTGTGATCAAATGATTTCAACACATCTCGGAAACATTCTAAGAACTTCATAAGAATAACTAGGCGCACCCTGTGTTATGGTAACGAAACTTTTTATAGATATAGTTGTATACTAATAAATATATAAATATTGTAGGTTAGTAACATTTAAACATGTAACAAATGGGAATCGAATCCAAAATCTTGGAGTAACAGAACACTAACGACTAGATCAATATGAATAAATCAATAAATATTTCGGACATTTGACACACAACGTCATCTAATTTCAAACTAAGCAGAACTTGTGCTATGATAACTAGACTGACTGATAAAATTAACTTAACTTAATTTTTTTTTTGTAAATAATTTGAAAATTGAAAACACCCAAACTTCGAAACAAATATTTACAGATCATACAAACATTTGGTCCGACCCGGGAATCGATCCCGAGATCTCAAGCACAGCAGTCACATTCATTATCACTGCGCCACCGAGGTGATTATATTTATATATAGGGGCCATAATATGTGAATGTAATCGCCGAAAACTTTGTCTATACAGTTCTAATACATGTTTGTCAAGTTTCCGTAGAAATGACGTAAATTGTCATTGACGTATTTCACCAAATATTTCCACAGCAATTTTAGTGTTTTGATAACAAATGGTGAACTACTTCAAAGTGCATGATTTTCTTTTATTTCGTAGGCCAAATGTAAGGATTCGGATGGTATAATAACAGCAGGTCCCGGAACCCTCCTACTGCAGGCGCAAAGTGGCACACCTAGTGGTTTTAGTCGGTCCGATTTCGACACGTTACCACGCCGTAAACCTTAGTCGGAGGACGGCGAGTGGGGGTTTCCACACGTATAAAACAAAAGCCGGATATAAGACTCGTTGACAAGTATGAGTAAAATAATGGAAATAGGATGTCGACATAGGTTTTATGACACAATAAGGCATTTATTTATTTCTAGAAAAATTTTTCATTAACAGATGTTTTAAAACTCATAAAACACGCAATCAAGTAAACAGTTTCTGGATCATTAAATCAAATAATATGAGACTTCGTTTCCTTATGATCTACAATAACTTTACTTTTATTGGCCTGGATTTTTTTTAATAATACCACTGCTGAAATTTTTCCTGTTTCTTTGAGATTTTTTTCCTGTTATTAACATTTTTTGTATTTAACGATTATGTACGTCTTTTCTTTTATTTTCCTGTGACTTGACGATAACAGTAAGTGATTTATTTACCATTTATATTATACTACGCTGTTTCTTAGACAAAGTTACCTGTTAATTAAAAAAGGGAGACTTGCCCTCAGAAGGCATTAACGCACTTGCAACTCTTGAGTAGGTATCCATGACTGATGGTACTCACGTACTATCAAGTTACTTGTTTGCCACCTTTATTATAAAAAGTCAAAAGAAAGCAGCTGGGCTTATCGAAGGTTTTTATTTTGCTGAGTAACAAAAGATGAATGTAATCGTGAACACTGTTTGAATAACTAATTTTTGATAAACGCTAAGAGTAATTAAACTTAATTATCATAATTAAATATAGTCACATCGCTCTTAGAACCTAAGTATCTTTGTCTAATTAAAGTAAGATAGTCGAAAAGCCATAATATAGAAAACACTCATAATATGATCATAGAATTTTCGCAAAATTTAATTACTTTTTGTGAATTATTAATTTAATATATTTTTTTTATGTTTAAAACACTATAGATATGCTTATGTCTTTCTTACTTTTTTCTCACCTTAAAGGTGAATGTATATGAATATTATTTAATACACTCTTATATGATACATAAATTTTGTAGAGACAATACACGTAGAAAATATAAATAATTGTGCTCGTTGATCAATATATGAGTTGAATAAGAATGGAACCCACGAAGACTCAGTTTTAAGAATCATTAATCTACAGAACAGAGTCGGTTCTTTTTCCACACATAAAGTTATGACGGACTCAATTTGAGAGTAAAATTTAAGTTACATTATACTACTAGTCCCGTAGTCTCACCTGCGTTTTAGTCACAGCTATGCAATTCACATATATATAAGAAAATGAATTTTCTTCATAATTTTTTTTTCGAGATTTTCTTAAAATATTTTTTAACATTTATTCTGCTATTCGGGAAAGAGATAATTTAAAATAAAACTTCATAAAAATCAGTAAAGCCGTTCTTGAGCTATAAATAGTGTAACTAAGCCGTCTTTGTTTTATATATATTAAGTACCTTAGTTCTATATAAATGAATTCATAATCGTGATTCATATACGCAATTATGACATATGACTCTAAAATTATAAATGACTTGTAAATATCAAGAATGTGATAATAAATTACATTATATTGTGATAACGTACATCCATGTTAAAGTTATTATTAACTTTCAAAACACTTTGTTTAAAAATTTGTTTTTGTTACATAGAGGGTTATCCATAAATTACGTCACATGTTAAAAGGCAGCCGCTGAAGTGTGACATTGTATCACTGGATATGAGAGGGTCCAAATTTCATGACGTCACGTTTTTAATACCTAGTATGTCTAAGTATTAGCCACCATATTGGATTATAGGGAGTTATGTAATTGAATGTTTAAGATCTTGTAATTTTTTTTTAATCGTTTTATTTGAAATTGATTTTGTAAAAAATAATACAAATACAAATGACGTAAAACAAAGTAGTGTACCAATACAAATGATAATGTAAGGTAAAAAAAAAAACTAACTGACAAAAAAAACACGTAAAGTCACCACGACGATAATTTTATTAAGAGGAAAGCAATTCTCCATGTTTCTTATAACGACGGCACATTTTCAGACCATTATAAATTATAACCATAATACAATTACTTTACTGCTAGGTAATCTGGTCAGGGTTCGACACAAAATTTTCCTTGTCTTTATAATTGCAGCTTCTTACTCGCCTTGTTGTGTTTAAAAACTCAACTTACTCGTAATAACACTGAAACAAGAAAATAGCCAAAAATCATAAACAAATGAAGATAGTAGCATTTTTCTTGTGGTAGTGTTCTGTTTTTTGTGTTTTTAGTGAGTGTGAGACTGGAGGTCCTTTGATGTAGGGGTGACAGTTATCGTGGTAACTGTGTAAGCCTTACACTGTCACGATGACTGTCATGTCTTTTACGTCCCCAAGGCCGCTATAGTGTGGGTCACCATACTGCATTGTCTGCATTTGCAATGAATATTACCACAACTCTTGGATTTTATTCATGCTTTCTATCAGGCAGAGTAGAGTCACTTTGGCGGGCTCTTAATATAGAAAAAAAAAAAATTCGTGAACATGATAGTGTTCGTGAGCATGACAGTGTTTATTATTATTATTACATATGTTATATTTTGGATAAAGTACCTTAATTTACTATCCTCTCTCAGATGGTGTTTAGCTATCTGTTTATCTATTGACAGTGGACATTGGGCAGATAATTTCTTTTTCTTTAGTTTTTCTTTTTATTTTTATAAATACATAATTATTAGTCATATGTCTGTTCACCAAGATTGATAATCTTTTACTAAGAAAAGACAACTATCATTGACGTGGCCGCAAAATCTCTTATCCAAGACAACTGACGATTGTGTAACAAATGTTTCATCTTAAAGACAACAAACCATCGCAACGTGCCAACTCTACTGAAGATTGCATAACTTTCCAAAACATTCTAAATATATTTCAGTTCGAATCAATTGGTTAATCAATTACGTTTAATGCAACAAGCTTTTTTGTAAGTGCGAATAATGTAAAACAAAGATAACAGCATATGTAAGGAGAGTGCTTTAGATTAACGAAATCCATGGAGCTGATGGACGTAACGTTTGATACTGATAAATCTATTCACTTAATGTTTTGCCGCGTTTATCTTGATGAATTGGGAGAATATGAATTTTAATATACTGTGAATAAACTCGTACTTGCCGAGGGCTATTCACTTATATAATTATATGAGCCGGAAATTTGATCTACACATTTTGATACTACACAATATGTTGAATACAATTTTTTACTATAATTTCTTTCTCTTTTAGCTATGTTATACGAGTATTATTACATTCGTTTTGTTCCAACTAATAATTAGAATTTAATTAATTCTGTCGGAAAATTCATCCTAGGTGTAAGATTTACGAAAATATATGAAACTAATGATATTAATTAATTTTGGTTTGGATTGCTGTAGTATGATGCACACGCAGAGTTATCTTTTAAAAAATGCAGTGGTTATTGTGGGTAAAGACAACATGAACATTAATATCTTGACATCATAATGCCTGACTTTGATCTTACTATACTAAATAATTAAAAAAAAACTATTTGATAAGAAATCTTTAAAGTTTTTAGTATGTTGATATGACTAAGTTGATTAATTAATTGACTGCACGATTAGCCTAATGGTTTAAACGATCCCCGCGCCGCTCTTTAATGAGCTGAGTGTTGTGAGTTCAAATCCACAAATTGTTGTTCTAAGTCTGTGTGTTCTTTGTGTTCTTTTCTTGTATTTTTGTAAGGTCACCGTCGATACAGGATTAAGTCCTAGTGCGGGCGTTGTCTTTCAAAAAAAAAACAGTAGCAGTCGTGGGACTGCCGATAGAAGTGAAAACGGAACTATTAAGTTGAGAGTAATTAAAACTATATGCAAAAATTATATGAAATTTTTTATGTTTCATATATAGCTATATATAATATATAATATCATATATAATATATAATAATAATAAATTTCATATATAATATATAATATCATATTCTCCATAGCTATAGATATACTATTATCATTAGCATGTCGGTGACGCGAACCGAGGATTTTACCCTCTACCAAAACGCTCAACGCGCCTAAAGAAGTTTTCACTTCAAAAAATAAAAATAAAATATAACTGTTTGTGTGGGCCGCCTCGGCATCTGTTCCAGTCGTATAGACGTCAATAGAGGAGGTTAAATTGTGCTTCAAATGTCACAACGACACCGCGAATGGGTTGTAAAAAAGGTAGTTTTAATAATAATAATTTTTTTACTACACTAAACACTTAGCACTTAGTTGAACTAAGCCAGTATAAGCCTAATTTCATTGATTATTCTTCACATCTCTTAAAGATAATTCTTGGCGATAAGAATTGTTTTCGGACCTTAATACTTCTATATAATCGTACTGTGTTTCACCTATAAAGCAGTCTCTTAATAAATTAGTCAATTTATCCTTTTATTTCCACAACACAATGTAAAAGCTTTTATCTTGCTCGCTAAAACTAAGAAATGAGGCATTCCATTGGGAGAGCTCTGACATAAGCCGAAGGAGTCGTGAACAAAAACCCCTTGTTTTTCAATTTTATTACTGTCGTAAAATACTGGGACTTGTAATGAAACTTTATTGTAATATGTTAATCGATCTCCCTTATCGCAATGTCAGTATACTCGTACGTAATGCATTGTCAAGTCATAATTTTTACTTTTTATTACACGATAAAGGACCGGCCCGATGGAAATCGAACACCAGTGATATTTGCTTGTATAAATGTCTTGCACGCATTGCCGAATTGTTGACATGGTATTACAGTGCGGGTGATACGAAATTATTTTATTTCTGAGTGTATATCGATGCCCTGCTTTTGAAGAGTTGCACATTTTCGAATCGTGGTAGGTAAGAACGAAAGAATATCTCTTTTGACTTAAAACGGTTAATTTTATGGATTGTCATGTGTTGTTAGAATGCATAATTTAGAATTTCTTGCCTACGATTTTTTCTGTCTTATGGTTTTCTTTTTACGAACCGAAAAATGAAAGTTTTAGCAATCGTTCTTTAATACACTTTGTATGCGTGTATGTGAATGAGTATTATTATGTTTGTGTGTGCTGGACTGTGTAGGTGTATTAGGTTTTCAGTTTAGTAACAGCTCATAATTGAAATAGTTCAATATTAGAAATAGCTTCTTATAAGATTTTTGCTTCAGCGTTAATTACATGAATAAAAAAAACAAGACCTGTGTTTAAACTGTCTATTGAAAAGATTTCATAAAAAACATGTTTATTTAGATTACATAATAATGAAGATCACGTATTATATACCAAGTATACATTACCTATAATACTGTCAACTACACACTATTCTAACTACAATTTTAGTTGGCATTGTCTCTGTATATTGAACTTAGGGGATTTGATCCCTCGAACGCTGAGAATGCGAGTTGTAATGTTATTAAGGCGTGTTCATATGAAAGTAACTTTCTTTAAAGACTTAATTGAAGTTCAAAGATCTTATATCAAGACTTTCTTAGTGAGTTATTAGTGACAATGGCATTCCATTTCACGCAACTGACATCAAATGTTAACTTTAACGATTCATGTCAAATTTCCAACAGTGTTGTCACTACAAGAAAACAAAAGCTGGAGGAGTAATTTAAATTATTTTTGGAAATAAAAATAGGAAAAAAATTTTCGAAAAAATTACAAAAAACTCAAAACTATTGATAGAAAACAATAAAATAATTCAACAACCGCGTCAGATTAAAAAGTGTTGAGTTTTTCTGATTATAGAAATGATTAATAATAACCCAGAGTTTGGAAGGTGAGCACGTAAAGACGTCACTCCTGTGCTTAATCTATCCCGGATTGTGTCGGATAGCCGTCACATCACATTGTGAGACTAAGAGAACAGAGACTGCACCTGTCTTTGTCAACATACTTGTGCACTATAATGTCACCTGCATAGTTGAATGGTCTCCGTTGAGATTGGCCGGCGGTTCAGTTATCAGTAAGAAGTACAGCATAGTAGGCCGAAATATCCTTTCTACGAGGCTTATATCCAGCAGTGTACTGTTCAAGGTTTATATGCTGGAACGGAAAGTCAAGAAAATGATCTACGTAACAAGGGATATGATACTTACGAGTCAAGAAAGGTTTACAACAACTAAGAGAATACACACAATGGATGAAAACCGAAAGTAATAAGAAAAATAAGGAATTAACCATGAAGAGCTTACCGATACCTACAGTAGCAACAGAATTCTTAAAAAAAATATTCTCCAAGATAGACGATACAATTCCAGTAGAGACAGAGAAAGAGGCCTATGGAGAAGAAGTTCTTGTTATTTTGGAATCCGAAGTTATAAAAACTTTAAAAATACAGAAAAGTGGGCAATTGGCTGGAGACGATAAAATTAAAAAACGAAAAAATAAAAGAATGTCGAACTCTAACATTCAAATGTATAAAGTCCCTATTTAACATAACAATTTCTAATAAACTAATACCGAGTTAATTGACGAAATTTCCTATTGCTGTGTTCCACAAAAATGCCACAATTTATTATTTAACCTTTAAGAACTGACGTGATTTAGTCATATCATGAATGGTGACGTGACGTATCTCAGACGGTTTAAGAAATAATCGAAAAGGGTTACTTTAATTTACTAATTTGCACATATTTAACTGTATTATTTTCCTTTTATTACTGTTCTATTAAGAAAGTGTAACAAAAACAACATTTTCATATGAAATCAGTATTTATTTGGTACAAATTATATGACCTATATTTCGCTTACTTAAAGAATATATATGTTAATGTTAATGTAGGAAATAGTTACAGACCAATATATTTAATATTCAATCTCTATAAAGTGATTTTTTTTAATTAACACTGCGATGGATAACAAAATACTTCGAAGAAAAACAAAAAAAGAACAAACTGAATTTCGCATTAACTATTCTGCCATCATTAAGTAAATCATAGAAAAGCACAATGAATAAGGTCAACTACATGAAATGACATTTGTGGACTACAACAAGGCCTTCGACTCTCTAACTTTTAATCATTTTTGTTTAGTTATATCTGGCAAACTCTAGACAACTAAAGTGTTAACTAAACTTATATACGCCACAAATATTAGTGGTACAGGTCATTAATACTCGTATAATGTAAATCTTGTTCGTAATATGAGCGTCTGTAAGGTAAGAATTAGAGAAAACAGTCTAATCAATTAAATATTTACATGTACAATTAGACAAGTATATAGCTACATTTATGGTCTTTTAAAATAAAAGATAATAAAGATAATAAAAAAGGGACTTTTAGACCACTTTCTAAGAATATCTAAGGAAATACTATGACAACTGCATTAGAGTAGGTAATGATGATGATTTCCTATGGCATTCTCCTGGCGTGTGCACGGATGTGACTGGCAAAACAAAATTTCGTCCTGAATGTGCGATTACAGGTAACGCAGCAGAGTTGACCGCTTTTATTGCGCGTGTAGTCGTAGACAGGCCTCGGCTGGGTCTTTCGCGAGTGCCTTCTCGCATCAAGCTCTTTTAGACGCTGTTGCTCATACTTGTCAACTCCGCTCTTGATTCACCGTCTCCACTCGGATCGATGTAGTGATAGCCTTTCCCAGTCTTTCAGCGGTATGCCACAGTTAACTAAATGTCTTTTGAGGACATCCTTGTAACGCAAACATTGTCCACCAACCCTACGCCTGCCCTGCTGCAACTATGCGTAAAATACTGCTTTAGGTAGCCTATGATTTTCCATACGGACCAAATGTCCGCACCATCGCAATTGTCCTTTAGTTAGGATGGTTTCCATGCCTGCCATGTCTGACCGCAGCAACACTTCAGAGTTCGGCACACAATCCCGCCATTTAATGTGGAGAATTGCTCTTAAGCATTTCATGTTAGAGTAGGTAATACTTAATGTTTGGTACAATG
The DNA here is from genome assembly GCA_949316085.1 of Hypercompe scribonia. Lineage (NCBI taxonomy): Eukaryota > Metazoa > Arthropoda > Insecta > Lepidoptera > Erebidae > Hypercompe > Hypercompe scribonia. The sequence continues at coordinate 6,296,992 of OX438967.1, read as the reverse complement.
ACAACCGAGAACCGAAAACTTTCAAAAGTAATTTAAGATAACTTTACAAAAAAAGATACACAGTTATATTTGCTGCATAAACAAGAAATAACTGAACAGGTATAAACAAAACCAATCGCATTATAATAAAGCGTGCGTGTCTTCGAATAATTACTGTTGATATAAAATTTATGTTTAAACTCCTTTCTCGGCATCAACTCGTCCCAGGATGCAATCTCAGAAACAGATAAACGTTCGATTTGATGATGTGATTGTGGTTTGCGGTTTATAAAGGTTTCGTTTAAGCAAATATTATCTCTATCCTTCAAAAAAGTCTTTATATTTGCGGTAAGCAAGCTGATAATTCGAAATTCGTAATTTAAATGTATGTACTTAACTGTGACTATACGATTGGCCTAGCGCTTCAAGTGGTCAACACGCCGCTTTCTACTGCTGCTACTAAGTGCTGTGGATTTTAACCCCACACGGGACAATACTTTGTATGAATCAAAAAGTGTTGTTCTTCGTCTGGATGTTCTTTGTGTCTGTTTCTTGTATGTTTGTAAAGTCCCCCGCGATATTAGATTAATTCCTAGTGCAGGTGTTCTCTTTTTTTAAAAAATAAAAAACAAAAAAACATCATCTAATTTTGGATGCTGTTAAAAAAAATATTTCTAAATTTGAAAGTTGTATAATAAATGAGAATAATATAATTCTTATATTGTGATCATTCTAAATTTGAATGTGTTAATCGAAAACTTATCAATTACACCAAATCATCTCATCAACAGTCTTTAACAATCCATTGATGGGATATGCCTCTCTTTAAAAAAGTTTTAGTCTATTATAATCATAATCGATTACAGCTACTCCAAAATACTAATCCCTGACGTAAGTACGAGTACATAGAAGGTAGTCACCGATCACATAGTCTTGATCCCACCACAATCAAGATCAGTTTTATTCTTTTAAAGAGCACTATTTCAAATTTATTTCAATTGGTCGTAAAATCGTATCTACGTAGAATGAGGAAGCATCCGTTCAATGGAACGTAATTGACGTTATATCATGATACATGTTCTAAATCATTCAAAATATTCTTAGTATGACAATGACTTGTTACTTTTTGAGCACGATTGCTGAAGAGAAAATCGTTTTTTTTGTATAAAAAGTCCATACTATTTTGAAGTTAACTATAATTTTTCTTCACTGTTCTGGTACTCCACCTACTTTGACTCATGTTATTCTATTTCGTAGAGGATTTCGTGAGGCGTTATAAAGATGTTTAGCAAGTTCGCTAAGTCTACTAACGATACAGGAAGCAGTAAAATGAACACTCGAGTAAGCAAATATAAATACGTTTACTGCCTGTATTAAAAGTCTTTTACTATTCTATGACTTGGAGACTTGAGACTGGTATGTCTTATGTGTTTAGATTTTTAAAAACGTCTACTGTATGTGTATAAATAAGTCAGTAAAGCAAATTAATATTGTTTTTTAAAAATTCTGTATGAAGCTGTTTTTTTATGATAGTAGTTGATAAATATCTTATTCATAATACTACGAAAAAATTAATTGAATGGTTTAAACCTGCAGATAATTCGTGCTGATATATAAATAAAACGCACCCCAGGTTTGATTGAGCAGAAAATTATTCAAAACGATATTAATCATTGTTATGGTTAAACAATGTGATGGTTATCGAAATGATCTTTGTATTGTTTGTTCAAATTAAGTATAGCCAGTGCTACGGGACCACAAGCTGTCAGGGAATAGGGACCTCTGGCAGTGAATACTGGTCGCAAAAATACGATCAGGCCGCAACTATAGCAACCAGATTAGCGGGAGTACCACTGTAGTGTCCCTCAGGAGAGGGTTTGACCAGGTACAGCGTTGTTCCTGGAGGGGACCCGAAATAACATGGCCCGGGGCCCCTTCAGAGTAAGACGCCTGAGACTGACCATCACGGTGGTTTTTTGGTGGAAACATCACACACTCCTGGCTTCTGTGTCCCTGAGGAGCTGGAGATCTGAAGGGATTTTCCACACAGTCAAAAAAAAAGGTATAGCCAGTGCTTTGACAATCTGGGCTGACAATTATACTTAAATATTTCTGAATACATTTAATCATAAATAGATTACACTCAGACACAGCAAAACAACCATCGGGATCAACACAATTATTTGTCTTGGGTAGAAACCGAACACGACCTTCAGCTTAGCAGCTACGGTCACTATTACTACTAAGCACTAGACCAACAGGTCCATCACAAGATCTCCAGGAAGAATAGACAAGGCCAAAGTGTATATACTTTATTAAACGTACACTGTTAATATCATCATCAAGCAGAATCACATTATTTTGTTTTTTTCTTAACTTAGAGTGTATCCTATCAGGATTGCTGATATAGTGTGAAATCCCTTGCGTTATTCATGGTTTTATAACGCGGGTTTTCCTACTTATCTTCTTATATGACATGTGTTGCATAGCTACGTCTTTTTCAATAGATATAAAATTATCCGTAGCTTTACTTACATCAGTCTCGTTTGACACAATTGAATAGTCACATTTATAAGTATCAACGTATACTTGCGTCACTAATTACTTTTATGTTCTTAGCAGTGATTTTATTGTGTAAAGTGTTAATGTTTGTATAGAAAATTATTGGTCAATGAGCCGTATCTAGAACGATAATTATGTTAACTCTTACCGGACTAAACTACTTGTTCCCAATGTAATATGATTGAGACAGTATCGTATCTTGTCGGTATTAGATGAGCTGGATATATACTCAATGAAGCAGCTATGTAGTAAAGTAATCACAATAATTCTGTTCTACATTCATATTTCCTATAACAGCTAGATTCTCATACTGGTTGAGTGAATTTACTTAGTCTTGAAGCTGTAATAGAAATTAGAAAGCTCTAAATATGACGGTGACATGTAGTAGTACTAATCACTAATAATAGCGGTTTTGCCCATAGTAAGTAATAAGCAGTTAGCGTTTATGAACGACATTTTAGGCTCTAAACATAAATAATAATGCCGTCCTTTTAAGTGGCATTACTTTTAGTGGCATACGGCAGGTATCTCTCGACTGGTGGGCCAGACTTGTTTAGGCAACATTCTGTGAATATTTTTACATAGAGTCCTAGTTTAATCATCGTTAATATAGATATAAACTCTCCTGAGACAATTTGCATTTGCATGCTATGATAGATTTATAATAAACTTTCATTAATACAAGTTTACAAAGGTTTAACACAATGCAGCAGCAATAGTATCTACTAAAACACTTGGCATAATTATTTGAAAAGTATTTGTGCTCAAATTGTTCACGTTAGCATTAGTCTTTTAATTAAATTAATGCAAGCATTAAATTAAAGAGATAGAGACCCCTAAATACTTTTCAAGTATATTTAATTTACCTCATACAATACACTGCGTAACTTAACTCCCTGCGATATCACCAACTGGTGGTTATGTCGGACTCGAATCGACCAAAAATCGCACGCCGTCTCAGCTACCAGTAGCCGGGGAACCAGGTGTATCCTAGAAAGGAAATCTCTGGAACCCCGACATACCTCGGGTCATCTACCTACGGCTTGCAGATGACCCCTTTTCTGCTCTTAACTCTATTCCTAAAATAAAGCTGTATTCTTCATCTCTTGTCATTCATAGATATACAATTGTTGTTTTTGTACACAATTGTTGTACACCATTTTTAGTCACAAATTCTATAGAAATTTCAATAATACAAATTCTTTGAAAGTAGTGACTGAAATTGGTTTACAAACAGCTAAGATATCAAGTCACATACCTACAGAAGAAAATAGTCGAATCGAGAACCGTTTCCTTTTTGAAATCTCTTATAAAACTCTTACTAAAAATGTATTGCATACCATTTTTAGTCACAAATTCAATACAAATTTAAATCGAAATTTGGAATCTCTTACAAAACACTTACTTTAACCTACTTATGGAACTTTATACATAGACAATTTGATCTTAATATTTTCACTTTAGTTGATGCTTCAAATTTCGCACTATATTATGAAAATTATTATTCACGAAATTGTAGAGAGATAGGTACTTAAACAGCAATATGAAATATGAGCAAGAGTGAGCTTTAAACAGTTTAGTTGATTTAAGTACTTTACACAAGAGACTTATATTAATTTCCAATATTAATGAGAATGCTGCGCTGTATATTACGATTTTAATACTTCATAAACGTGTGGGTTGAAATTCGTAAATTAATAATACTTATTTGGATTTTTAGGGATGTTGAATATAAGTTACTACGGTTACATATAGACCTTCATATTAAAAGAATTTTCTCATATTGTACTTGCATAAACACATATTCAGTTCACCCGTTCATATTCCACCGTGGAGAAATCATGCTTTGGTCGCAAATGATAAATGATACCATTAACATACTTAGTGGCTTCAATTATTTGCTTGTTTACAACCGACTTTGTAAGTGTGCTTAAGGATTATATTTTATTTATAATTTATAGGCCGGCTCCATCGAAATAATTCACCACCTCACAGAAAACTAATGTTAGGACATACTTTGATTGTATTTGACTGAGTGAGTAAGGTAGCAAGATCCCAAATTTTCCCTGTTGTCAAAATTTTGCGAGGCTGCTTACAGGCTGGTGCTACACTTATCATCAAGTCATCTGTCTGTTCGAATAACATTTAAATTAAATTATTCATCGCTTTGGCTCTATTATATTTTGACAGCCGCTGTCAGTCATTTAAAGTCACAAAACAACTTGTTTTCTTTACTGTCCATCAGTTCAAGTTCAATCCGCATAGCTGTTTATTCTGCAGCTTTCACCTCAGAATTGTCACACCGATTTGTTAATCATTTTTGCGTCAAAGAGTACTTTTATTTAGGTTTTACAATTCTTGGATGTATGTGTGTCAGATGAACATATGTATTTATACAACTTTTACCTGTTAATTTGTATTAAATGACTGATAACTATCGGAAACTGTATCAGAAACTGGTGGTGAATATATGACAGATAACTATCGGAAACTGTATCAGGAACTGGTGGTGAATATATGACAGATAACTATCGGAAACTGTATCAGAAACTGGTGGTGGATATATGACAGATAACTATCGGAAACTGTATCAGAAACTGGTGAAACTGTTGCCGGTGCACCTAATGTTTATACATATGTATTTGACAAAGTGCAGAAGAACGCAGATCAATTAATACTGTTCAATGGATTAAAAACAAAATGTAGAAATTTGATCGTCTAGCTATTTCTACTGTACCTTACAGTGTAACAAAAATCTGGAGAAGAATACTGGTAATTATTTCTCCTCAAAGCTCAGGTAATGTCTTTTGAACAAGATCATAAAAACAGGAAATTAAAATCTCTTATAAGTAACAAGTCGAGAAGTTGTTTATGAAAGAAAAATGTCAATGAAATCTGAAAACCTTTTATAATGATCTGTTAGGAAAAGGATTTTTTTGTTAATAACCCTCACTTTAACAAATGGTAGGCAGACGTGGAAATTAATAGTGTCAATCTAAAACAGCTGCCATTTTTAATGAGTCAAAGAGTTTTTTGCAGCTAGATTTTTTATTAAAAATTTAAAAAAATGGAACAAAGTTGATTTAAATTCTGCTGCCTTGGGGTAAACGAGCACAACACCTGAAAGTAAGTGACTACCGCAGCTCATAGACACTTGTTACTCAAAAATTACAAATGCATTACCTTCACCCAAAATCATGATTAGGGAGAGCGTTTGCCCTCCATAAACTCATCTGTGAGGTGATGGATTAAAAATACGGAGTAGTACCACCCCTTCTCATCCCATGAGTGTCGTAAGAGGCGACTAAGACACAAACTGTAAGACAACATGACTGCAAGGCGAAGGCAAAATTGAAACAAACACTTTTTTTTTAACGCGTGGAAACCCCCTTGGGCCCTTACCCCACCGAGGTTTACGGCAGGGTGGTGTGTCGGCATCGGACCGACTAAAACGACACGGTGTGCCACTCTGCGCCAGACATAGGAGGGCTCCGGAAACAGCTGCTATTTCGACATCCAGATCGAGATTGAAACAAACCCTATACAAGCCCATTGAGCCTGCGTGGTATAGTAGGTCGAAACCTCCTTGATAAGGAGAGACCCATATCCAACAATGGACTATTAAACGCTGTCGATAAAATATCACTCACTATTCAACAACGATTTTCTGTGAGAATTGGGTACATTCGGCTGCCACAATAAGTAAATTATGTAATATAGTGGTGACATATACTCACTCTGAACGGGAACATTAGACAAACAACAAAAAATTGCTGAGAACTTTTTTATTCTTATTAACTTTAAAAGTACAGCACTTCTTATACTTTTTGAGTACATGAAATAATATTAGAACTAAATTACTTGACATCGTAATTAGAAAAGTTACGCCGTCTAAGACATTTTATTACTGGTTTTTTATGTGTTTTGTATTACTAAACTTTTGCTTGAAATATCGGAGACGTGGACAATTATTGTATTGTTAGAACATTAGTCGTTACCAATTTAAGATATACTGTTGAACTTTAATAGTGAATAACCTAGCATAATTGTACATCGTCATCATCTCGAAAGACGTCCATTACTGGAAATAGGTTCACTTCATAGTATTTCCTTCGACGGGTCTGTTGGTTGTAGAGTTTTTTGGTGGCCCTGACTGCTTAACTGAAGGTCGTGGCTTCGATTCCCACCCAGGAGAAATATTCGTGTGTGAACATGATTATAACACAGACTCTACCTAATTTAAAATCAGATGTCTGTGGGATGTGTATTTATCAAAAAAATTCACCACAAGAACCAGTTCTGTGCAACCTGGATACACCGACAAATTGTACATTAGATATACATACATATTTATATATGACAAACCTCAAAGTTACAAAGTAATTAGTCGTCACTATAATTCTACTAAATCACTAAACTAATCTAGATTTATTATATTAACGTCCGCAATCTAAAACTAACTTCAAAGTAATGCTTTCCTATACGTGACATGTGAGAGCTCTGACAGTGCCAACTGATGTTATCAAAACTTTTATTTGTTCATTCAAAGATATTGTACAGAATGTGTTTCATTGAGATAAACTCCGTACAAGTGATTTTGTTAGTGTACAACGCACGTTTTAGATACGCTTATTTTGTTTTTGTTGTGAGTTATCGGGGTGACTTCGTTATGCAATAATAACATTTGTTGTTATAGTTTTTAAGACATATAATTAACTGTGAGTGTTATAAATAGTAACATGTTTTGTAAATATTTCATATAGAGATAATGCTTTGGGAAGTCTTAAAAACGTATTTTTGGGAGAGTCAAAGTATTTACTGAAACAGTATTATTATTAGTATTTAGTCAAAGTATTTAGAGTTTTTTTTGACAGTCGGTATGCGTCATTTAAACATAGTAAAGAGCTTAAACCAACAAGTCTGGCCAGTGTGGTATATTAACCCAAAACTTCTTTTCTAAGGACAAACCCAAAACCTACCTACCGCTGGGTTTACGGGTGGCTCTGGATAAGATGGAAGCCCCTTTGTTCCATGGACCCCGTCGTGGTACACCCCCCGGCGTCTCTAGTTAATTCAATCCTCGTACCGGTTCAGGCCCGGATGAAATATCTGGGCCTGATCATTGTCAGGAGGTGGCTCTTCGACGAATACTTTTTTTCTATATGAAGAGCCTGCCAAAGTGACTCTACTCTGCTGGAAAGCATGAATAGAATCCAAAGAGTTATAGTCACCATACTCATTGCAAATGCAGACAATGCAGTATGGTGACCCACACTATGGTGGCCTAGAGAGGTGCTTTTTCACGCCACGCTTGGGGACGTAAAGGGCATGACATTCATCGTAGCAGTGTAAGGCTCACACAGTTATCACGATAACTGTCACCCCTGTATCAATGGACCTCCGGTCTCGCACTCACCAACGAAACACGACAGCACAGATGCTAGTCTTTGGGTTGATCTCCTGGGGGCGGATAGTACTGCACCGGTCGAACCGGTCCGTCGTGCTGAAATTAGCATGGCTCTATTACTTAAAGTTGTTGGAAGTGCTCGTGCTCGTGCTCTTGCTCGAGTGGCGTGAGATTGCTCGTCGAGCCACAATAGCTCGTTGGTCGTCATGATCAAGTGAGCAGGGCGACGGCATGGGACCCTTTTCTTCCGATTGACGCAGGTTCTTTCCGGGCACGGTTGCTGTCCGATGTGTCCCGCTTGTCACTACTGCAATTGCAGTGAGGACTTAGTTCAGCACGCGCTAACGGTTTGTTCTACCTGGGTGGCGTAGCGTGGGCTCCTCACTGCAGTTATTTGAGGAGATCTCTCGCTGGCCGATAACGACAGCTATGTTACCACCGTCGCAACTTTCTGTGAAGACGTAATTTTGTGGTAGGAGGTGGCGAAGAAGGCCCGGAAGGATGATTCCCACTTGGACCCAATTTGCCGCCAGCGGATCGGGCGGCGGAGGCCCATTTATCATCGCGCTTCATGCCGCCCTTCATGAGGGGAGGCGCGGATAGCGGGACGAATTTTCCCCTCCATCCGCTACAGTGGCCAGCCGCAAGGAGGCGATGTCCGCGGGTGCTGTACGTCGCCTAAATAGATAGTTTTACCCGAAGATAGCGCCGAAATCCCGATGTCGTAATAATAACTATTTCCGGATCCCTCCTATCTCAGCCGCAGAATGGCACACCGTGTGGCTTTAGTCGGTCTCATTCTGACACACTACCCCGCCGCCAGCCCCGGTGGGTGACAACCCGAGGAAGTTTCCACAGGATAAAAAATAAATAAGACTCTCATTAATAATTGCAATCAACCATCTCTTCTATTACATTTAACCAACTGGAACGCAACTAATGACAATTGAATAAACTATCAGTTTTTATATTAAAGTCTTCTTATATTAAAATCTACAGTAGTATTTTTCACTGTGGAACAAAAGAACTGACCAAATATTATATTAATTAAAATTTCTGTGTGGTGTTGCATTGTTTCATTGGTTTATTTTCAGAGCTCTCTGTCGATAAAAGGCACGTGTGACGTATCACGTATTTATCAAGATTATAAAGAAATTGAAATGAATTCTAAGTTATAATTAAGCTACAAATTTGGCATACACTGGGCACCTTTCGTTAGTTTAGTTAGAAAATTTATATACAGTTCTGATTTGTGCAAATTAGTGAAAACTAAACTAATCTAATCCAAGCTAAACAAAATATGGCACCACCAAAAAACTTATACTATCTATAATATAAAAAAACTGTCGTCCTGTTTTTAGGTACAGAAATTTTGTAATGCTAATATTTTTTTTTTAATGAAAATGCTCTTTGGTATATTTGGAACAATAAAACTTAAAATAGAATATATTGAGATCTCAGAGCTTAGACAAGTTTATTTCATTTAAAAACAATGAGATTAAACCGTTTATAATACTTACAACAAAACAAAATTCTTTTCTGTGAGCCATAAGGAAATAGTCGACGTCAGTTAATATGAAATAAAATTTTATTTTTAGAACTTATAAATGTTTATGTAAATAGTCAATTTCATGATAAGCCTGCTTTGGATTAAATTGAATTCTTACTGCTAGCAAAATATCCGTAAAAATGCACTTGGAATTTAAACATAACTACTTTTATAGCTTGTGCTAACGGGGAAATAAACATTGAGCTTTTAGCATCTATATTTAGTCTTACCAAGGCGGGTAACTTTATACTTTGTTTCTTCGGGGAGTTTAAATAAACAGTTTCTTTTTATGTCTCTTTTGCGTCATTAGAAAGCATTAAAATTGACGTAGTTGAGGATTTGTAGTGACGACCGAATGCACAGTTTGATCTATCTCTACAATTATTGTATATACATTTATCCCCAACACTATGATATGTTAAGTGTTGTCAACTTGATCTTCCACGAGAAAATTTTATGTCATACAAAATGTTATGTTCCGAGTTTAGGTGCTTTTTATATTTGGTATTTTTTTTTAAATTTCCGCACAATGCAGGAGTCTTAACCAAGAAGGTATAGCCGTTTTTTTTTTGGGCCATGTAGTGTTTCTGTTCGTTTTCAAATGTTGCAGTCTCATTTTTTTTTGTACATAGATTTTCACATTCACAAGGAAAGGTCAGGATCTAGATTGCTGTTCGCAAACAGAGCGGCTTTTAAGAATGTCTGATATAATAACCATGTTTAATATTTGATGGTACCATATTTTATAACTCTTAAAGTTTTTCGGTTCGTATAATGAGAGCTTTTTGGTAAACTAATTGGTACTAAAAGAAATCCAAAAAAATATCTTGAAGTTTATGAAGGCAACAGTCATTAGTAAGTAAAATCCAAGCGTATCCCTAATTGAAAGTAATCAAACTGGTGAAACCTGACGGCTATTTTTCTCTTGTTATATCATTAAATATTTTTTCTCTTTTTTATTTCAACTTCTGTCTTTTAATTATATCTATATACTTAATAAAATAACAGAATCTAGTGTGTATTATCACAGAAATAACATTAAGACAAAAAGAACTACTAAGAGGTGTGATAGAATAGAAATTTTGTCACCTTACAGAATTTTTTCAGTATATTTTGAGTTTAATAATCTCCAAAATTACTAAATCAGTTTTCGTGTCATTTTCACCAGTGATTGAGTATGTTTAGAAGAAAAATAAAATGTATATTGTATATCTCAATACTGACATTAAGTCCTCAATCAGTAACAATCTTAATTACAGCTTGAGTAGGTATATAGACACTATTATATACTGAAGCAGTTAAGACTGATTGTACGGTAATTAATCATAAGCAATCTAAGTAATTACCAAGATGGTATAATAACCAACTTTAGAATGATTTGGTTAAATTTCAACTCCAGAGGAAACACTAACTTTGACTTGGTTTATTGACGAGGTTAGAGTTATAGTGAAACTTAATTTGTTCGTTATGGTTAAATTGAGTAAGTGTTGTTGCTACGTCGAAACATGTGTTTATAGTCTGAAAAAGGATGTAATAAAATTGATAGGCATCAATATCATCAACAGATACCTTTTTGCTCCCGTATTTGGCTTTTACAACACTCACGCCTGATGATGGTGTGGATAATGGAGTGATAACAGTCTGTACTCTACCGATGGTGAACCTGTTAAATTAAAATGATTTAATGAGGTATTGTTACAACCAGTTAGGCTAGTAGCGACACGTTATTCGTTCGCCCGGAAAATAGCGAGTAACGGAGTGGTAGAGACTATGTGAAGATTTTAAATTAACAAATATATTTTTATTTTCGACTAGCTTAGTGAGTTTAATTGTTTATAGCAATAGTGATATTAGTACAGTTAATATATTTTATGCATAATTATTAGACACAAAGGTCATCATGTGGGAATACTATTGAATATGAGACATCATACTGCCTCGGTGGCGCAGTGGTAGCAAATACTACTGCTATACTTGAGGTCTGAGGTTCAATTCCCTGGTCGGACCAAATGTTAGTATGATCTGCAAATATTAGTCTCGGAATTTGGATATTTTCTATGTATATATAATGTAGGTATTTACAAAAGTAGTATGTAAGTTGTTTATCAGTCAGTCTAATTATCATAGTACAAGCTCTGCTTAGTTTGAAACTAGATGACGTTGTGTCCCAAAGTCTGAAATATTTATTATTTGTATACAATCATGTTGAGAATACCAAGTTCATTTAAATTGTTAATGGTACATTAGTTTTCACATTTACAATAATACAACTTATTAGATATAGTATCTAGTTTTACTTGTGTTTAGAGTCATTGCTCCACTCCTAGGAATTACAGTTGGATATTTGTAGCCTATACTAACATTTAACATATTTTCTTAATTATATGACGAATCTATTAGATTGCTCCGAAACTTACAAAGATTACTTACAAATACTCCCTAAAAATACATTGCATCACACACGTTTCTTCCCGTCGACCTTTGAATGAGGCAGTGCTGTTTTTCTTCTAAGCGTCATTAAAAATACCACTATCTCACTTTAATTCTTTTTTCTACTGTATACCCAAGATCTGAAACATACAGTACTCTGCGAAAATGATTTTATGTCACGGGCGACAAAATAACTTTTACTGACGCGTGGAAACTTCTATCAGTCTTCAGTATAGGGTCATCAAACTGATGCTTTATAAAGTGCTATCTCGAAATCGAACCGATCAAGAACACAGTTTTCTGTTAATCTTTTTTTTTCTAAATTTAAGCCTGCCAAAGTGACTCTACTCTGCCTGATGGAAAGCATGAATAGAATCCAAAAGTTGTAGTCACCATACTCATTGCAAATACAGACAATGCAGAATGGTGACCTACACAATGGCGGCCTAGTGTGATGCTTTTTCACACCCCGCTTGGGGACGTAAAAGGCATGACAGTCATCGTGGCAGTGTAAGCTTCACACAGTTACCATGCCTAACTGTCACCCCTGCATCAATGGGCCTCCGGTCTCGCACTCACCAACGAAACACGACAGCACAGGCGCTGTCGCTGTAGGTTGGTCTTCTGTGGGAGGGTAGTACTGCCCCGATCGAGCAGACCCGTTCGTGCTGAAATCAGCTTGGCTCTACTACCTAAAAAGTGTGTTGGTTTATTTATTGTTTTGTTTTAATCTCTTGGTTTGTTGACGGGGTTTGAGTGTAATCCAATTCCGAAAATCCGTAAGAGGCTTTATACTAACAAATAAAGCAACAAAATAATGTTCGTCTTTGACGCTATTCTCCCTGACACCATACCATATGAGTTATACTTGATATTCTACGTTTTTAACACTGGTTTCGGTCATTTATATGATAAAGGGGCCACAAAAACAAAACAAATATTTTACAATGTAAAGGTTTTATGGTTCTTCGTGTTTTTTATTAAAGTAGAGCAGAAGTTGCTCTGTAATTTCATTGTCCTAAAAGAATAACATTCCATCCTAAATTTTAAATGAAATGGCATTCTGGTCTTAATTATTTATGTATTATAACCAGGTAAAGACAATTAAATCTCTATAATGATCCATAATAAAGTCATTAGATGTGTAAACAGTATTTTTTATAGGTTTATGTTTCAGTAATAATTGTTACTATAAAGTCTTACGATTTTTACAAATTTTGTAGTACTCCGACTTTCAAAATATACAATCATTTGTAGTAGAGGAAAATGAGGTCTATGATAAACTTGATTTTTCTTGAACTTGAGTTTATATCTTAACGTATATAATTCTACTGTACGTGTGTATGTCAGTGAACTCCTCCTAAACGGCTGGACTGATTTTAATGTTTTTTTTTGTATGCGCTTGCTTGACACCTTGGATGGTTTAAATTCATAAATAAAAGAAAATTTTTAAAAAATTGTCTAGTGGTACGAATTCTGCCGCACCAGCTAAAATATATATCTATATACTCTTCCCGGTGATGTCAGATAACCGTCCCATCGGATTGTAAGATTGAGGGAACAGAGAGTGCACCTGTGTTTGCGCACATACTTGTACACTATAATAATTTCTGCCTAGTTTTTGACTAGCCTCTGTTAAGGCTGACCACCGTGGTCGAAATCGGGTAGGAGTACGTCGTCATTGATATGACGTACAATATATATATATATATATACATATATATATTTACATCTGACATATAACACCATTTAGCTTCAAACCAAGCAAATATGTTTTGTAAGTAGCAAATCATATAATAAGCTACTATGAGGAACTGTCCACCGATGGTGTGTAATTACTACTTCACGAAATAACATGAATGAATTCGGACTTGCAAAGCATTTTGATCCTTATTCTATGGTGTTAAACTACAAATTGTAATGTCAGAAGGATTTTCATATTTGATGATTCACATCTAAAATGAAAATACTTAACAAAGAAACGGGAAAAAATGATTTCCTACATTAACGACGACGCTTATATCTCCCTATATATCTTAAAAGTCAATCGTGCGTAAAGTTAAAGTGAGTAAACAAGAGGGATGCGGTATTTGAACCCTCGTTTCGTCATTTGAGGCCGTTGACGTCAATGACCTACTTCAGTGGTCAAAAGTTACATCACTTATAAGGAATTTGGAGTGAGAATGGTTCGACTGGTTAGAAGTTACAAATTAATAAGCATTTTAAACGTTTCTGTAACTTAAACATATCGATAGATAACACTAAAGGTCACCAGGATTTTATAGGTGTTTAGAGGAGAAATTAAGTACATAGGGTGGCCTTATCGTTGTTCCAGGGATTTCCTTACTAGGGTGCACCTGGTTCCTTGGCTACTGGTACCTGAGACGGCGTGCGGTTTTTGGTCGGTGCGAGTCCGACATAAGCACCTTTTAATGGTATCCGTGGAGATTACCACACAAAAAAAAGAAAAGAAAAGAAAGTCTTTGAATGAACTGAATTTATTGTAAACTGGTGATAGATATACACACGTTTAGGCTATAAATATGGTCTTATTCAATGGAACATATCCATATCATGCATGAACATTACTGATCCATATGTGCCGTACGTACATTAAAAACTGTACATCGTTATTTAGTACTTCTGGTTATAGAAATGATTAATAAAAGTCCGGAGTTTGGAAGTTCGCATCTTAATCCTCGTGTTTCGGAGTACACGTGAAATTGTCAGTTCTGTGCCTGATCTCTCTCCGGTCGTTTCAGATAGCCGTACCATCGGATTGTGAGAGTAAAGGAACATGGAGAATACCTGGGCACATGTTGCCGCGCTATGACATCTTCTGCGTAATTGGTTGACGTCCGTTGAGACTGGCCACTGTGGCTGAAATCTGCTATGAAAATAAAACAGAAATACTTCTCATACACACATATATATATGTATATATCATACACACAGTATGTATACATGACTATATAAATATAATTATATACTTCTTGTCAACCATGTTATTGCTATAATTGTCTACTACTTAACTTAGAAGACGCTGGCAGCTGTCACACAGTTCATTCTAGCACGGCTGACAACGTTAATATATTATTTATTTATTTATTTATTTTATATACACAAGTCCTGTGTCTGGGAAACTTTACAAATATACGACAAATTGACACAAAGAACATCCTAACTTAGAACAAATATTTGTGGATCACATAAAGTGTTGTCCCATGTAGGGATCGAACCCACAGCACTTCGGCCCAGTAGGAAATGGGGACGCGACAGCTTAAACAACTATGTCAACGTATTGATATTTTTGATATGTATATTGTAAAATGTGTTCTTGGTTAATGGACATTACTTATACAAATACAGAATTTTCACCTAAGAGTAAGTTTCTATGAGATGATTACACTAATCTCTTACAAGATTAAGATTCAATTAAAATTGTAGATATAGAGAAACAAAGAGACAAAGCGACTCAATTCTTGATGACAAACATATCTGTTGATTACGATTAGTACCTCTCTCGAATTGAAAGAATGAGTTGAATAAAGCGGCCAGGCTAACTTAGAATAATTACTTAAAGTGTTGATTTCCATAGTATCTTGTTTATGAGTTATTCACAACAGTTGCTACTTTTGAATTAATCATAATAATATTTTTCCCTTTTAAGTTTGTACTTCAATTATTATCGTCATCAAACAAATTTATACTATAATTTATTTTACTTTCTGATAAAAGTGTGTTTCAAAAAATTGAAGGAAAAGTATCAATCGTAAACTTTACACACTTAAAATTCGTTAGAAATACACTTACGCAAATAGTTTTGCTGTCCTAAATAAGGAAATGGATAACTTAACTGTACGAAGCTTGTGTACATGATAAATACATCTAAATGTAAAATTTTATATATATTACGTTACTACTTTAAGATTTCGCATTCGTTTAAAATTTCAGCTTCGTCTGGTATGAGCCACCATTAACAACGGCTGGTACGAAGTTATTTTTGATGACCAAAACGTGATCAATAAGTGACATCTGAGCGTGAGCTGTTATTTTGAATAGGGCTCATTATAAATAATATCGAAATGACAAAGTAAAATCAGGATTATTATAGAATAGACCTATGATGAAAATTATATAGGTTTAAACGTGTTTATTGAGAGATTGGATTGTGTTGTAAATTTTCTCCAGCTCTCAGCTCTAATCCATGTGCAATTGAATTACTACATGTAGAAGCTTTAGTTTATTCAATACTTTTATTTATTAAGTGTATTACTACAAAACTTCTTTCTTTCTGACTTTATTTGGAAGTCAAGTCCCGTAAAAATTTAAAGGAAAGTATCAATTCTGATGTCAGAAAATTAATAAGGTATTAATTAACAAGTAACGAATAATAAAAGAATAGAAAGAATAGAAACATAGAAGACAAGAATAGAATACAGAAGAAAGAAGTATAGAATATAAGAAGAAGAAGAATATAATAAGGACAATAGAAAGTAAGAATAGAATAGAATATAGAAGAAGAAGAATTGTATTTTTAAATAAAGTATAGAATTTTTAAATAAGTTTTTTCTTATCGTCTTCAGGAGAACTCGTAGCAATATCAGAAAACTTTAAATAATGCAGAAATGTGTTGTTTTCGTAGACAGCAGGAGTGCATATACCTCGATGCACCTCTGGGTTCAGAGGTGTTTCAATAGCTTATACTATTTTAAAACAAATACGTGCATTCACATTTATTAGTGATGATAGTTTGGAATTCTAATTCTGTCATATGTTGGCTTGTTGAAGGCCGTCTTCAAGCAATGAGGAGGCAGATTTATAGGTTTAGAAACCTATCTCTCTCTGATATGTGTGGAAATCAATGTTACCCCAAGTTATTTTGAAATATTAATAAAATTTAAAATGACGTATATAAGTGCTAGCCCTGATTGTAAAGAATATGCCATTGTTGTAAACTAGGGCTGAGAGGGAGAGGCTTTGATAAATAGATTTAAGATTAATATAATAGATGTTGGCATGTTCTAAAGTATATTATCAAAGTCTCTGTTAGAAGCGACCTTGTTAGTACATAAAGTCTATGAACTGTTATCTATATGGCATTATATTTCAAATAAGTTAAGTGAAATTTAGATATGAGTACATTGTAAGTTTAGAGTACAATGGGGCCGACATGATCTTATGTGTACTACAAACCCTGAAATAAAGAATGATTTAAAAAAATAATTTAAAAAAATCTTCTCATTTTAAAGTATATCCCGTTAATTTATTGCTTGTATTATCAAAAATAAAACTTTCTCTGAAATATTACCGAAACTTTCACAGTTCTTAGTTTTGTTGAATTGTAACCGTTCCTAATACTATTTGTCAACTGTCTGCACCGGATATAGCGGAAATTGCTTTTATATAATGAATTATTACAATAGTTCGTGTGTTCACATCGGGCGATATAAGATTTGGGTTTCATTACTCCAGTCATGTTAATATATGTATTGTAATTTTTTTCTTTAGTTTCACGACGAAATGCCCAATATTATTTTATGCGGAACGAAAAGTAAACAGTGATTCTTTATGGAAATAGATTCGTTATCTAGAGCTAACATTATCTAGCCTTTTCTAGATACTATTGTAGACTATATCATTTTATTTTGGATCATTGTTTTATTGAATTTTTTTTTTTTAAATTTGTCAGTAATCGTGATTGTAACTATTTTATAACATTGAAGATAAATGATGATTATTTTTATAATTAATCTTTTACACATTCTTTTATAAGTCGGACTTTATACAAATACGAAATACGAAATGTCGAAATAAAACACAGAGATGTCTTTTTAGGCTCTGTCAACATTGACCAAATCAAAACTAGGCGAGTACGGTGTAGGGTCAGGGTTGATCTTTTGAGTCAACCTGTCCGTACAGACAGCATACTAGCCCTAGTATCAACCAATCGGTTTTAGTTAAAGGAACGACGATGCAATATGCAACATTATTAGATTTACATAATGAAATAAGAAAGGTTATTAGTTACTTTAATTTTCAATTATTTAATAACTTTAAATTAATGATAGGAGAGCATCAAGTCGGCAGTGATTAGATGAAAATTAATAACCAGGTTTTTGAGCATAGCAAACACAACGATGCCGACAGCAGTCGGCTAGTATTGGAACCGAATCTTGTCTATTTCACGTGGTTAGGTCAGCGTTTACTCATTTTTTTTTTCAAATAAGTAGCAATGACAAAATAGTAATTATAATAACTTCACACATGTCACACACGTCAGTCTGATCACAAAGTAGAAGAACAATAAATTTTTGAAAAAGACTTCATAAAAATACTTCTATATTTCTAAATACATACATGTTTAGATAAATTACGTCGAGACACTGAACAAATGATCGTACTTGTCACAGAATATTTGTCTTGAGTAGTGAAATGATAGCAAGCAAATAATGTTTTATACACTGCATTGCGTGCTAGTGGGCTAAAATATTAATATGTAACATCAATATTTTATTTACCGATATAGTGCTGTCGTATTTAAATATATGAACTCTTACTAAGATATTATTAATAATAGTAGAGTGAGCAACTTACACACCTACCTGTGTCGAGTATGAGACAAATTAATTAGTGGTAATGTATCAGAAAGACCGATAGCAGGTCGCTTTTGACGACTCGACCGGAGCAGTACTACCCTCTCACAGAAGACCAACCTAAAGCGATAGCATCCGTGCTGTCGTGTTTCGTTGGTGAGTGCGACACCGGTGGCCCAATGATGCAGGGGTGACAGTTGTGGTGGTCAGTGTGTGTGCAATATAATGTCACGACGACTGTCATGCTTTTTACGACCTTAGGTGTGAAAAAGCATCTTACTAGGTCCCCATAGTGTGAATCACCATACTGCATTGTCTGTTTTCGCAATGAGTGTGGTGACCACAACTCTTGGATTCTATTCATGCTTTCCATCAGGTAGAGTAGAGTCACTTTGGTAGGCATTTATAAAAATAAAAACTCTTATGGGAAATGTTTGTTTTTAATTAAACTTCAACGCTCTCAGAGTTTCTCCGTTAGAAAACACTGAGGTTCAAGAATCAGTAAGGAACAAGTATTTATTCTACCTTCATATATTTATTAGATTCTACGGATATGTAATGTTAGTTAGTTATGGCCACTTTTGTGGCAAGTAAATTTTAATCTGTCACCATTGTAAAGAAAACCATTTGAAATAAATTAGCTTCACTACACAAAAATTACTGAAAATATTATCCATAACGTGCAATGAAAGTTAGTAAACACCTCTTAGTATATTAACAACCTATAGACAAAAAACGCTGAGTCTCGGTCCACCAAACATGCTTAAGTAGTGATCATATCAGTGGATACTCTCTTATCTCTGGAGACATTTTGCACCATCAAAATCAAACTGATTGAAACCATACGAGAAAAAGTAATAACTTAAAATTTGGTTTGGCATGGATATATTCGAAGTTAGAACATGAATAATAATTAAGAAAGGACAGAATAACATCCACCATGATAGCTAGTTATTGTAGAAGCCTCAGGCTAACTGACAACAGCCAGTTCAATTCACAGCCCAGAGCCATGACCTGTATTCCCGAATCTATATCTATTTCCTACTATAGATGTTTCCTACTAAAGCAAGATATTGCCTTCTTATCTCAATTTTGTAGCAAAATGCTCCCAAATTTTACATTTCGTGCTTAGAGAATCTAATTAAAAAGAAATTAAGGAAACTAAAATTATAATTTAAAAATTGCGACGTTTAAGCCTCCGTGCCGTAGATAAAGACGTGAATATGTGTAAACGTATGTTTGCATGTATAGAGGACTTATTTATGGATTAGAAATTAACCTGTCGTTCCAAGTGTATAAACACATATAATGTAAATAATTTTTGGTGTTATCGTCACCAATGTGGCGTATAACAGGAATGCGAAACGTGTACCATTTCAGTTCACGATCATATTGAAAGTGACAGACAGTAACGCTTGACGCAATTTGATATATTAGCTCCAATGAAGTAAATATATTTAGGTACCAACATGTGCTTACGTTTGTACTCTTGTATACATACCAAATATTACGCTCTAGAACTCTTCAAACACCTGAAACGTGTAATATTGACATAGAGACCGACAAACAGAGAGGTCAATAGATCAATAGAGGTCAATAGAAAATTAAAAGAGAGTTAATATTTGACTGGACGTAAAACAATAAAGTTGTTTTAGATTGTTTTAATCATTTTATATAAAACACACAGTTAATAGTGTCATCACTAGTTTTCCTTCCATTAATGTGATCTACTTCGAAATAAATTGGTAGAATCGTCACAACGATAGTACCTGAGTAAGTATTTATCTAGAATATTATATTAAAATTACAGTCATGTATGTGTATGTATTATGTATGTATTGTTTCGATAAAAATAATATTTTATTAGTAATGTCTAATATACGTGAAAGATGTCAATTTCTTTATTTTACCTTTACACCTACCGTATCATATTTCTACATCTCCTAAAGGTTGACTGGGAGAGAATGCCCTATAGTATTAAGTCCACCTTTGTACAACATGTGCATTAAGTTTGAATAAATAAATAAATAAATATCGATGTCGTAAAAGGGGGGTAACCCGAGGGGGCAACCTACATACACGAGATAACAGCATTTCAAAGTGAAGAAAAACTTGATTCAAACTCTGTACAAACCCGTCTGGCCAAATTATTATAGTAAATAAAAACCTCTTTTTTAAGAAGAGTCTACGAGTATGTATATCCAGCAACAGATTACTGAAGACTGTTGATGATAATGATCATCATCATATAAAAAAAACATACTAATTTGTGAGTATTAGCCGTTAGTCCAAGAAGTTTTGCTACCAAATTAATTAATATATCCTTGATAGATGAGCCTTTTGACCTTCAATCTGAGAAAAGCTTTTGATTTCTTGGTATGCAGCTAGAGGCTCCAGGAAGATTTAATGGGATTACGAATCGTTTTTGTAAGGATTAGGGAGCTACTTTCCTTATTCGGCTAAGATTTTGCGGCAAACTTTATGTCTAAAATAAAAAATTGCACCATTTTATTGAAAGTAAATAAGAAATTTCTGTAGTTGTATAGGTTGTTTGTTTGGTAAATTATATAAACCAACCTGTTAGGTTGTTTAGTGTAAGTGTCGATTAGCCGAAATTTAATTTCAAAAGACAACTTTAGTTGAAATTGCACAAAACGTCAGTATTTCTTTCGCAAATAGTTAGCCACTAACTTTCTGCTTGATAAGACTACCCTTTTCTCCAAAATCCGATATCTGCCTGACACGGCAATGGTATTAGTTGAAATCCGTTAACCTTGTTCTCTTTAACCTTGATTGAAGCTGCACAAGTTATTAAGTAAACAATGGAAGTAGGAAAAAGTTTTCGATAAACACAATCATTTTGTTAACATACCTTGTTGTAAAATTGAATCAAAAAATTAAGGGGACTCCTTGATCATGTCTATAAGTTGTTTGAGGCTACTATAGTGTTATCCATATGTACGAGTATATTAATTCTGTTTATATACGTTTTAGAAAGATAAACCTAGGTAAGGTCGGGTTACCATAGTACATTCTCTGTTTAGTTTAGGAACAGACGGCTGTGTGTGAGATGTGTGAATTTATTATAAGGTTCTTACTGCGATAATAGTCTACAAAGTTCTTTCTAGTCCGCACTTTAATTAAAAAAAGATGTTTACGATGACATATTTTTTTCTCTTTTACTTTACCTGATGGAAATATTAAATAGACTTCAAGAGGGGTGGTCGCCATATTCATTGCGAGTACCAATGCAGCATGGCAACCCACAGGATAAGATCTAGAGAGGTAAATTTACGTACGTTACGTCTTTTTCTATTTTGTTCAAGTCTTTCATTTCCTTCAAACAATGCTCTGTTATGGAAAACCCGAACACAAGAGTTTCATAAAATATAAGAAACATTGTCATGTTCGATAATAAAAAGGGTTCTGTTGACAAATTATAATCATCAATCAATATTTCTTTCCATTTCACTACAATTTATCTAGTACAATCTCTGTGGTAAATAAAAAATAAGTAAAGAAACCAACTCAGATGACTTCTATTCATCCTCATCATTATATCTGCCAAAATACGTCCACTGCTGGACATAGGCCTCCTCCAAGGTTCTCCACAACAGCCAGTCCCGTGCTGCCCGCATCCAGCAGCTTCCCGCGACCTTCGGTCGTCGGACCACCTTGTGGGGGGTCTACCAACGCTGCGTTTCCCAGTACGCGGTTGCCACTCTAGAACTTTACGGCCCCATCGGTCATTGTTTCTGCGTGTAATGTGGCCCGCCCACTGCGTAGTAAAATTTAAAAATATACTTTTGACTGAAAACATTCCGAGCAAAACAAAATTAAGTGATTTTATGTGTAATTTGTAGTTACATTTGAAAAACTGTAAAAGCTTAAAAGCAGTAACTATTAGTCTAAGTCTCTTAAGTATGTTATCCTAAGTAAAACGTTTTAATACACATTACAAAGTATTGAGAGGACTCTTTAATGTGCTGTGATTGTCAGTCTGGGATTAAGATTGTTTAATTTACAGTTTAATATTACAAGTCCCCAGTGAGTTTTATCAAAAAGGTTCGAAATTGCGTCATTTCGTTGTGGCGACACCGTAAGGGATTTGGTCGAAACCAATTCTTTTTATGTGTTCACTGAATTACTTTCGTTAGTTATGTTCAAATTCTGATGTCAAATATGAGGGAATTTCTTGTTGGTTCTAATTAAATGTAATACAGTTAGTAGAGTTGTAGTTAGTTTATTTACAGAAATGGTGATGACTAATTAGTTAGTCATGTTTAAAATTTCTAGTCTTAAAGTTTACTATTTTAATTTATTTTTTGTAAGTAAATCTTGTACAAATATTTTTAATGGACGAATTTTAATTATTTAAAAAAAACAGTAGCAGTTGTGGGACTGCCGATAGAAGTGAAAACGGAACTATTAAGTTGAGAGTAATTAAAACTATATGCAAAAATTATATGAAATTTTTTATGTTTCATATATAGCTATATATATGATATAATATCATATATAATATATAATAATAATAAATTTTCATATATAATATATAATATCATATTCTCCATAGCTATAGATATACTATTATCATTAGCATGTCGGTGACGCGAACCGAGGATTTTACCCTCTACCAAAACGCTCAACGCGCCTAAAGAAGTTTTCACTTCAAAAATAATTTAAAAGTAAAAAATAATTTTAAAGTCTCTAGAAGACGCCAGCATTATGAAGACTTACTCTGGAAAGAAATACCGAAACAAACCAGAGAGGTGTCTTTTTAATAGACTGCTCTGTGTGAGAAAATGTTCAGATGTGTAAAGCTAGCATTATTATGTTTACTAACCATAACTAACTAAGTGATATATATACTATAATTGACACTGTTTTTACGTTAATATGTTAGAACAAATAAAGGCTGAATTTTAATTAAGTATTTCGATTTTAGGACTGCTTATACTACATAATTAAGTAGCGTTCTCCTCAGGGATACTATTAGACTGCACGATGAGTTGATCGTTAGCTGAGCTTGTAAATGCTATCGTAGATATAGACCTAAAAGGTTGAGCCTGGAGGTTTAATCTCACAGCTGAACACATAGATACCTACACAATTACTAAATCAAGGTTGTTATTGACTATGAGTAAAGACCCTTTTCAGTTATTTAGATTACTGATTTCGTTAACAAGTATACCGTGAACATTGTGGTATGCTTGTTAGAAGCTTAGGTATTGTTCATTAGAATATTATGCTATAAGCTCTTAGAGGTAGAGTAATTACTAGACAATCACATCACATCAACAATCGTTCATAGTCCACTGCTGGACATAGGCCTCTCCTTAGATAGGTTTTGGACTGTAATACCACATTTGTCAAGTAAATTAGTTATTTTAATAATTATAATATTATCTATATTGTAACTACGATTAACTTGAGAGATCTCCTAAATAATTTTTAATCCCAAGCAAGGAAGATCGTTTAACAAGTAACAAGTTATCTGAAATTTAAAAAAAATGTGAACCAAAGTATAGATGATACTGATTGTCATACAATCGTTTCTTATGTTATTTTTTAAATAAGTCTCACATTCGTTTTTCTAAAGCCAAATATCTATAAATAAAATAAAATAATATAAATAAAATAAATAGAAGTTATAGGACATTATTTATTAGTTAAGACTGGTGCGATGTGTTAAGGTTCTCGAGTAGCGACCACGTACCGAAAGACGAAGCGTAGGTAGGCTCCCCACTAGATGGACCGACGACATAGTCCGAGTCGCGGGGAGCCGATGGATGCAGTTGGCGTCCATCCGTACGGCGTGGCGTTCTAGGCGGGAGGCCTATGTTCAGCAGTGGACATCTTCCGGCTGATGATGATGATGGTGCGATGTGTGTAGGTATGGGTGACATGTCCAAGATCCTCCAACCATGTGAGGTGATCATGCCTAGCGGGCCGCGGCCTGATATATGAGGTTGAGAAGTGGTGTATTTGCCAATCAGCGCGAGAATTTCTATACCGCGATACAAGATTAGTACTTACATACTTCACAATTCGCTGTATCTTCGATACATGACGCTGTAGTGTTTTGTTGCGCTGTAGCGAGCTAGTATGGTTGTCGACATAGATGTATGATAACAACGAATAAAATTATTTGTTGTGTATCCGAATACAAATACTGAAACCGTTAAAAGAGCACAAATAAAAACAATTTAGAGGCGTTACAAAGACTGGTCTGTCAGAGTTCGTTTTATCCGAAGGACTTGTAATCATTGAATTGTCTTTGATATATGCGTTAAATATATAGGTAAATATTATGCAAACCTTACTGTTATCTCGCTTATTATGCACAGTTGCGGCTGTAGCAGATAAATAAGTGAATATGCTAAATTGTAAACTGTCAACGGCAATGTGAATGAATTAAAGGCAACCACAGCTTTGAAATATTTTAGTGGGACGCTATTGTGGTAAGCTTTTTTGTGTGGCGTTTCTAATTGTATAAACTGTCTGTAAACATTTTCAAATTAACATTAATTAAAGTCCTTGAAACGCTTGGTCTTTCCTGTGTTACTCAATATTCGGGTAGCGGTGATATCACGAAATTAGTTATTTTATGAAAAAGATGATAGTTCGACTAAAGAGTAGAACACCAGAAAATTTAACAAACGTCGCTTTGATTTGAAATGTATTTTTTTTATTTTATGGCTACTTTTTTAAATATAATGTAGCTCGGTATTTGTGAAATTAAAAAATGAAGACGTACAAATCTGTTTAGTGAATATTCTTATTTCAACACACATATTATAAACATGTTTCTATCTATATATAGTAGCTCTAAGATCGAATAAGTTTGTTAACCAGTGAGTTACTATAGACTACTTCAATTAATACCATTACACTTCATTTTTGGCATGATAGGCACCACACTTCGCTCTTGGTATACCAAACAGCGTAGGTAATGCACATTTAAAAAGAAACGATTTTAAATTACAAAAAATATGTAAGTATATATGTATAATTACCTAGTTTACATTGATGGATTCGTGTGTCATTACGTGAATTAAAACATTGCGAATTCGAATTCGGTGTAACATATATTCGTAATTCGTATTTTATTAGTAATTTTATAAAATAAATCATTTCGTATTCGTGGTGTAACATTTGCTTCGATCTCATATCTGTTTCTACAATACATCATTATTACGGTGACCCGTCACCCAACTTGAATAAATCATTCGCTTCGGAAATCCGGAGTTGTTGGCACCTATTCAAAGACTACGAATGTATGAAACGATATATATTGAAATCACCTACACGATATTAATAGTACAGACAGAGGCATGTTAAACTGTTTGTTCTTGTAACATAAATAGATAGATAGATAGATTGGATTAAAAGCTTGTACCTTATTAAAGCACATATTTTTTATCTACATGATTATGCCATTGGACACCCTACAATACCTTGCCCAATCATGGTCTCCACTCTAGTACACTTCGGCTCCAGCGACTATCGGTTCGTCTGGATACATGACCGGTCCACTTCCACTTCAGCGTACTGCTTCTCTATGCGATGTCAGTTACTCCCGTTCTCTATCGAATAACCGCTTTACGAATGTTATCAGCTAGAGAAACACCCAGCATCGCGCGCTCCATCGCACGCTGGGCTTCTTTAAACTTGTAGACCAGTCCAATGGTGAGTGTCCACTTTTCAGATCGATTGATTTGTATATATGTATTCATTTGGTCGTATTCCGTTTTCGTTCCATACAGGATCTACTCCTGGAGCGTGAATTGATTTAAAAAAAGAGTTTTGTGTACCTAACTACATAAAATTTTATAGCTACAACGTATCCTCTTTCATGACGTATTTTGATGTAGGTATGTTATTTCTCTTATTCATTTATTATTAATTATAAAAACAGCAGATGTTTACAATAAAGTGAGTTCGTGTTGAATATCAATGAAAATATTAGTTTTGTTCGTATATTTGATTAGTATTGGTAACGTTGAGTAGATATGTAGGTTCTATTAGTGTTCTATATATTTGGTATATAAAATGTAGCATGTAGCATTTTTGTTAGTAGATTTTCAACGGTTAGGCACTTTAGATATTTTTTGACTGTCTCGGTGGCGTAGCGGAAGTGAATACGACTGCTATTCTTGAGGTTTCGCCTTCGATTTCCGGGTCGGATCAAGTGTTTGTATGATCTGCAAGTATTTGTTTTGAAGTTTGGGTGTTTTCTATGTATTTACAAAAAAAAGTATATAAGTATTCTATCAGTCAGTATAGTTATCACAGCACAAGCTCTGCTTAGTTTGAAATTGGATGACGTTGTGTCAAATGTCCGAAATATTTTTTTTAATTTTTATTATTTATTAAAACCCTATAGGTAAGAGTTATTTAAGTTAGATTCGAAAACTAACAAAGACTTTTCAAGTAGAAAATAATTTTACATACAAACATTTCTTGTTTAAAAATGACATCTTTTTAAAAAGGGAAATTTTAGCTGTTTCTTTAAACGCATTTAGACAGTGTTAAAAGAGCTTTACAAAGCTAAACGTCAGTTGAAATGAAATATCACATTACACATTTAGTTCAGGTTAAATATAACTATGCAGTAGTGGTGTTCTAACAAATGTAGTGGGCTATAGAACATGTCGAAATATGTTATTTTTGCCGGATTACAAATGTTTTTTTTCGTAATTTAGAATTTTATTATTATAGTATTGTAATAATGCTAATAATTTTTAAGTTTTTAATGTTCGTTTTGTAAAACCTTTTGGATAAATTGTTAGAAACGAACATTAGAATTTATGAAAAAAAATGGATGGTTCTGTTAGGTATAAGATATTTACTATTGACTTAAAAAGAAAATTATTTTAATGAATTTTTATGATATTACCTCCAGAAATTTCTAATTTACTTTCTTTTCGAGATGACTGGGTGAGATCCATTAAATGAATAGCTTTGCTTTTAATCACTATTACTACTATCTTTTTATTATATAATTTTCAAACAATTCCAAGTTAGTTGAAGATCGATAATTTGTCTTTAATTGCTTTTTTTATTAACTTTGTAAATGAGTTTCGTAGATGGAAATCTTACATATTACACATAAAAAAATTATCAATCAATAATAAATCCGAATCTGGTAATACTGGACAAATAAATAAATGAATAAATATTTCGAACATTTAACACTAACATCGTCTAGTTTTAAACTAAGCAGAGCTAGTGCTATGATAACTAGACTGACTGATAGAATATTTATATACTTTTTTTTGTAAATACATGCATATTACAAAAAAAATCGCGCGGCGTCGGTGAGTGTCTGCTAAAGAGCTGAAAATCTGAATAGATTTTCTACCCCATCACAAGTATCACCGTTATAATGGACGCTGTCAATAAAAATGCTTGTTTTCTAAAATGCTAATAATATTTCAATATAATAGTTGAAGTAATTATGTTCATTATCCATTGTACAGCTATCATAGTGATTGTTAAGCCTTTTATTCTTTTATGCATCAATATTGAAGATAACGAGCGATATTTATAACGTAATATATTATTAGATTGAATAGATAAAATGAAATCGATGGCCTAATAACGAATGATAGTCACCTTTGATATAATAAATAGTCACTTCATAAGTTGTTTAGGAAAAAAAGAAGGCAGGAGAAAACGAAGACGGCCTTTTTTTGTTTTTTTTTTTAGCGTGTGGAAACCCCCTCGGGCCGTCACCATACCGGGGATTACGGCGGGGTGGTGTGTCGGAATCAGACCGACTAAAACCACACGGTGTGCATTCTGCGCCTGAGATAGGAGGGATCCGGGAACCGCTGCTATTACGACATGCAGATCCCTAAACGAGGACGGCCTAGATTAACTTACATACAGCAAGTGAAGCAGAAAGTGGGAGTTGTGGCCTATCAGAAGGTTAAACAGATTGCAGAGGATAGAGATGAGTGACAATTACTCTACCGACAAGGGCTTGGTTCTTAAATTAAGAGAGAGACAGAGAGAGAGGTAGTTTAAAAGACAATTGTTTAGAAGTACGTTACTTTCACCTGGTTTTTGAAATGTTGATTAAAATATTTATCAACTAATATAGCTGTCAAATCCTACTGATATTATAAATATGAAAGTTTTTGAGGATAGCTGTATGGACGTTTGTTACTTTTTCACACAAAGACTACTGACCGAATTTAGATGGAATTTTACAGTAATGTATCTTACACATCGCAATAACACATCAGCTACTATTTAATGTGATAACCGCAGTCAAATACCGGTTGACAATATTGACAAATCAGTCAAGTTTAGAAACCTTAGAGTGTCTTGTTTTCTCTTAGTCTATGGGCTCGTAGCTATGCAGAAACTCTTTTAATATAGGTTGTTAAGAGAATTGCAGCATAGCTTTTTACTGAGAGAATAATGTTATCGAAAACTCTCTCCTCCTAATTCTACGGGAGGCATTCAAATAATCCTGACGCACTCGTCACTCTATAATATTACCACCTTGGTCTTTTACCAATAATAATAATACAATAATATGAATGAATACGATATGAAAAATAAGCAAACTTGGTGTGATTGATGTAACAACTTCTTATTTTCGTTTAAGGAAAAAAATACTGACGATAGTTATTAGATTGTAGGAGTCATAACCACAAGGGAAATTATTGCTATCGGACTGATAAACTAGTTACACTTCATAATCGAATTACAAGGAAAGGCGATGGATGTTTTAGTAAAAGCCTTTCAAATGAGGAAATTACAAAACTTCCAAACTAGTATTTAAAGTTCAAATGTTAATATTTCGTCAATTATAATTTATGGACTCCACACGTGTGCGTTATATTTATTGTAGGCCAAAATATCCTTTCTAAGGAGAGATCTATGTCTCACTCAAGGCTGTTGTCTTAAATAGACCACGGCGAGGTCAAGACCAACAGGTGATGATTCGACCAATTGAATAACTTTCTCGAACTTTCTAACAGTTTGTAGTTTAAGTTACTTTGAAGGTTTTTGTCGAACACTCCGAAACGACATTTAATTAGATTCTAAAATCAGGAGTAATTACGAAATCAAAGGTTTTTTATGTCATATATGTATGACAAATGCTAAAAAAACGATTAATAAGTTTTAACTAATCATCTGCGGTATTTATTTTGATTATTTGTATTTAAAATCTTGTCTTATTAAAAGTAATAAATAATATTAACAAATATTGCATCTGAATTTGGCGTCCACATCAGAAATATTGTTCATTATCAACGCCATGTGTAACAAATTAAAGAATATGTCAATAAAAATACACTAATTGGCTGTTACAGAAACAATTAACGCACCCAATTGTATTGGGATCATTCATCCCAGTTCAAACAATCAAATGTATGATTTTTAAAGGCCCTTTGATAGTAACTTATGATATGCATTAAAAAAGAAAAATAACAGCACATTACTTCAGGTTAAAAGATACTTTTTTAAACTAGTATAAGCTCTGAGCAGAATTGATGCTATACCTAATTGAGCCAGCAGATAAGGTCGCAGAGAAGCTTTAAGGATTCTCGAAAATGCTAATTTTAAAAGTAGTAAAAATTCACTTAGGATATCTACTGCGGACATTTATAGAGATAAGAACACCGTACTGTGGTTTAAGTAATTGGTACTAGGAATAAACTATTTTCTTTGATAGTGTTATTTTGCCCTGCGGGTGCTTCAATTTTTATATACTTTCAGATCAGTCACGACTGTGATCGAGTCAATAATCAACAAAATGAACTAAAAAATCATGTAATATTTACTGTCACAGCCTTTTCCTCTGTACCACGATATGTCGCGATACTAGTCAGCACAGAACACGTGTCGATTAAGTAGTTAGTTATTTTAACTTTTCTTTTGTTTCTTTAAAAGACGACGTGAATATTAGGAATATATCCTGTGTCGCAGAGAACTTTGCAGTCATACATAAATGGTCAAAAAGAACAACAATAAAATACATTTTTGACTCACACAATGTGTTGTCCCATGTAAGACCGCTTAAAACACTACGACATCCGTGCACAGTGAATAGGATTTGTTAACAGAACTGTTATTTAAGCATCAATGTTTTCACAGTAAACGAAAATGAAAACGAATTAAACATAAATAAACATAATTATATTTTTTCGTCGAGAGTACTTTCCAAGTACTTCTCCAGTAGAATAAAGACAGACAATTCATTTAATTTCAGCAGAGTGCCCCTTAGTGATTCGTTAGGCAACAATTAAGGTTCATTCGGATTACATTATTATACCGCTAAATTAACGCTGAGAAGCGCTGTCAGTGATAAAAATATCTTGTATACAAGATCATCAATTAATGAGTACATTCGACGGCCGTGTTGGTTTAGTGGTTGGTGATACAGACTGCTAAGTCGGAGGTCGTGGATTCAATTCTCACCCAAGAATATATCTTTGCGTGATGCACACGATCATTTATTTTATTTGTGGGTGTAATTTATTTATAATATGGTATATATTTAGAAATGTATAAGTATGTTTATCAGCAGCCTGCTTATCATAGTACAGGTTTAGCCTAGTTTAGGATCACACGGGTGTGTGTGAGATGTGTGATGATATTTATTTATTTATTCCTATCGTAACTACTATTATTATTATAAATTTAAAGTAATCATGGGTACAGTTAGCTACTTAAATTCAGATGAAAGAGAACATAATTATGTTTGTGATGTTGAATGCTAAATTATGTACATCATCGTATGGTAACAGATTAAGAGTCTTCCTTCATAGTAAAGCACCAAGACCATTAGGAGACTAATGAAGGCTGTTAATAATAATGAGTGTATTTATGAAATAATAATTTTATTTTTATATATAAGTCTTTACAGACATTTTTACACGTCGCACTTTACAGCTAGAAGGCGCCAGCATTTCCTAAGACTCACTCTGGGAAGAAATGCCGAAGTAAAACACAGAAGTGTCTTTTATTCAAGTCCGTGAACAATGTTAAAAAATAATGAAACTATACGAGTACAGTACAAAATACCAGGTTGACTTTTTGAAGAAACGACCATAATTTTGAGATGACCTGTCTATACAGGTATATTTATATATTTTTGATGGTGCTATAATGTGGAATCGGCACATTGCGAATAAAAATCATTATTAGTTAAGATTAACGACCAAATGGACGTTTGGGTAGGTCGTGAAAACACTCAAAACCACCAGAAAGTTACAAAATATAACCTAAACTTACAAGCTCGCACTATACTCACATTTTAAATACAAAAAACTCACTATGCAATTTAAATTGAAAAGAAAAATACATAAATTGAAAACAAATAAAATACAAAATACTACAATAAATTAAACGAACATCACTTTCATCACTAATTAAAATAACCGCGTTAATCCGAAATAAATTTGTCAGTTAAATAATCTCCAAGTGTGTAGTAAGCTTTTCCCATGGTTTTTTTTTTACTGAGGTCTTAAATTTATTAATACTTAATTTTTGGAATTTTGCTTAGTATTTTATTCTAGAAATAACTTGCTCGAATAAAATGGATAGCTACTATTACTATTTTATGGTTTGTGGGCCTCGCGTACTGTAAACTTATGGCAGTTATGTTGTTGGCAGTTGGCAGTTGTTTCAGCTGTGTAAATATATTTGTCGATTCTCTTCTTTTAGAAATCTTTTTCTTTCGAATACAAACTGCACTATAGTTAAGTCTGTGTCTTACATCTGTGTCTTTTTTATAAGACCCAGGTACGCTCCTGCGTTGAGTACAGTTCTCATCTTTACGATGGATCCGCGCAGTATTTACTGGACGCTTTGGATCGGTTACAGCGGCGAGCAGTCCGGATTATTAATAACCTGGAAGTCACTGAATCCCTTGAGTCCCTGCAGTTGCGAAGAGATGTTGCCTCTATGGCAGTCCTCTATCGCCTTCAACATGGAGAGTGTTCTGACGAACTCTTTCAATTGATCCCATCCTCTCCGTTCCTCTACAGGACAACTCGTACTGGCCTTGGAAGTCACCGTTTCAGAATGGTAAGCATACACTCGCGAACTAAACAGTTCGGCAATTCCTTCCAGTACAAATCAGTTAAAACCTGAAATTCATTACCAGCGCACGTGTTTCCTTCCCATTACGATCCCGGGCCCTTTAAGCGGGGCGTGAAAAAGCATCTTACTAGGCTGCCATAGCGTGGGTCGCCATACTACACTATCTTCATTCATTCTTCATGCTTTCCATCAGGCAGAATAGTCACTTTGGTAGGTTGAAATAAAAAAAAAAGTGAAACTACTAGTGAGAATGTAAAAATATGAAACATAAATGTTACATGAAATACAAAGACGAATATGAATTAGAGTGTAAAATGGTTCGTATAGAATTCAAGAAACTTTAATTTCATAACTTTATTGAAGGTGTGGCTCAAATATTATCACTTCACTATCACTTATTAAAAATCTTGAAATACAATTTTTAAGCTGTTAGTTTAATTTGAGAGAACTGAAATTTGTTACGAGTTCAAACTTTGTATTAAAGTGTCATAAATTAATCTTGTATTAAAGTGTCATTAATTGAAAACAAATAAATTATAAACCAGTTAGTAGTGAAATTAAAATATGCATTCATGACATTTTTATTAAAAATAAATTAGGTGTTACTTTAACTTTTTTTTATAAATTTTGTTAATGATTATTTCTCTAGTTTAAGTAATACAACTCTGTAAGATAAGGCTATTGGCATGAACTCATGCCTATTTCACAAAGGGGTAGGCAGAGACGATTGATTTGCACTTACTACGGTCCTGACACACTTCTTTTGATTCGTCCATATTCATAAATCGCTGCATGCTCGCTCGTAGATTTCTGGTATTCGCTCTATAAATTCCTATCGTGAGTCTTCTAATCATACATTGTCTCTACATGGGCAAACCATACCATTTTAATGAAATACGTTTTATACTATTATTTAATGTAGCTCGTGTTTTGTATCACTCAGTGTATATGTAACAATTTTCAATTTATTCGATCCAATAGATTCGAAACAAATTTGGTGTGTCAGATAGACAGACACAAGAAAAAAATAACAAAAGACGAAAAAACGCACGAGTGTACGAGAGTACGGGACCGTAAGAGTGCTTGTCTTTCCTTCACGCGAATGGAATACTAAAAATAGAAATAAAATCATCCAAGACAAGTGTGTTTTTCTTTATACATATTTAAGTACAAACTACGATCAATCTAAATTCAAGCTGACTGCAGTTTGACGCGAGTGTATCCATCTTCTGTGGTAAATAGGCATCAGCTGTTTATATTTGACACGAACGTCGAAATCACATAATTTGACTTCTCCCGAGTAAATACACGACTAAGAAAGTCTTTGGAGTTTTGCTAGCTATAAAAGTTACGACAAACGTAGTATATTATATTAATATCACAAAGCAAAATCTTCAACAGCCAATATAAATCCACTACTGGTCATAGAGCTCTCGTTATCAAGAATATTTTAAAATAAAAAAAAGTTGAGAGGCGTCAAGGGACATCCGGATGGAACGAAGTTCCTTTCGATTAATTAGTGAAGGAATAGGAATATTTTTCTTTATTTCTTTTAAATTATAAAAAAACAACAATAATCGTCGCGACACTACACTATTCAAAGTAAAACAGAGAGACGAAACGAAAATAATTGGCTTGCTTTCTATGAGAGTGAGAGAGAGAGAGAGAGAGACAGACAGAGAAACATGCGCACGCTGCATGGCTTACTACATTATTGCAAAAAGCGTCGTGACAACTTTTCGTCCGAATTTTTCCCGTCTAACCTCCTTCGCAACGCGCGATAAGGAGCTTCATTCCAAAAAACGAAGTCCTCAAGTTCCTGGAGTCACTTTCGACCTAGAATTGTTTTAGCATCGTATATTCGTGGATTAGGTTTAATTATACAGCTTGTTTAATAAAAACTCATTTTGAGCTTTATACATTTAGTTTTGTCACTATATATTGTTTATTAAAAATAAGTACATCGAAGTATAACGGAATTATTTTAATGGAACTTAAAACATAAAAACTAAGAAAATAATTTTCTAAATCTATTTATAAACGACAGAGTTCTGATGTACTACATATAAAAAGTATTTAAAAAAAAACTACCAAATTGAGAACGTTTTCCTTTTTTGACGGACGCGTTGGTTAAAATTCGCTTACTAATTAATAATCTTAATGACGAGTTTGTTTAAAAATATGCTTGACATCTGATGTTTCGAAAGTTAATTAGTAGGCTATTTATAAAAGTACCTTCAGCTGCTTCAGCCATTTATATTTAAAAAAATCTTTACTCTTTAATTCAGTTTACTTTTACAACCTGTTTATTTTATATTAACTAGGTAGTTATAAAGGACTCAAGCAAATGAATTATACAATATATATTACTACTGCTAGATATATACTAAGTTATATATTAAGTTCTGACTCTGTTATATACTTGATTGCGTCAAAATATTTACTTACAATTTTTCCAGTGCCATTCTAACAATTAAGAAGTATCTAGCAATAATAGGCCGAAACCTATCGAATCATTTGAAGTTACAAAGCGTGCCAAGGCAATATCACATCACATTATTAGCTTTTAATAGTCCACTGTTGGACATAAGCCTCTACTTAAAAAGGAGGTTTCGGCCTACTATACCGCACGAGCAGAGCAAGCTAAATTCTTAACCACGTAAATTTCGTGAAAGTCACTGTAATATGCACTTGTTATCACGATTTCACTCGTAACTTCAATTAAACTGGACGTGGGTGGACTATTATACGTTGGACGCGACAGAATCCGTGCAATTATATTGTGATTATTATAAATATGAATGCGAATGAAAGCATGTGCACCTAAATAGAGTTGAGTGAGACATGTCGGGTGATGTGGAAGTTTACTTGAATAAATTATATATAGGTTACTACAGGCCCAAATAAGGAAAAGTATTTCATTTTTTCATTTTGTGTTTCTACCTTTGAAGCGAACAAAATTCCGTACGACGACCTATGATTCTTTGTGCCTTAACCTTCTTAGAGGGAAATTTAGGGGTCTCAGTATCGATGAATCTGTCAGCTATCCTGGGTAAATAATGTACATAAAGTAGTTTGTAACGTGTAAACAAATAAAAATAAATAATACTCTTTCATAGTAGTGAAATTCTTTTTGAGTGGTACTTTATTGTAAATTACAATAACAGTTTAATACCACCATTTAAAAAAAAAAAAAAAAAAATAATTGGTTTGAACGCAAAAGCAAAAACATATAGAGTGCTTGCATTATAAAGTAATCATCAAAATTAACATTCATATAAAATAAGAACTACGTAAAAATTATTGCATTGATATTTCTGAACTCTATAACAAACTTAATATTCTAGGCAAACGAGTGTAGACATTCGCTATTTTGTTATTATACAATGTAAAATTTACTGGTCGATCAGGCCACTTGAAAGTCAAAGTTTATTTTGTTAACTCACTGACATACTCGTACACTCCCACACTTGTTTGTTGTTCAGTAAATGAATGAATAAGCAAACCTTTAACCCTTGTGAATCTTATGCTGCCTCTATTGCTTATGTAAAAACTGTATCTATTGTTTTAAGAGTTTGTCCAATAAATCTGTGTACTTCAGTTTATATTTCAAAAAAAATATGGCTCTTAGCGGTTGAATGTTGTTTGATGACTTAGCCTTTTCGTAGCGTTTAAATTTTCCATTTGCCATGTGGTGACGGATTAAGAATACATAATGCGTCAACTGCCTCGGTGGCGCAGCGGTAGTGAATGAGACTGCTGTGCTCGAGGTCTCGGGTTCGATGCCCGAGTCGAATCATGTATGTATGATCTGCAAATATTTGTTTCGAAATTTAGGTGTTTATTTATTTATTTATTTATTTATAACTTCATGCACAAATACATGCATCGGCGGACTTAATGCCTAAGGCATTTTCTGCCAGTCAACCGATTGGGTGATGCAGAGAAGATATGAGATAGGTGCACTTAAGGATAAGAAGTAATTGGCAGAGAAGTATATATAGACCAGATAGACCATAAATAAGTAAATATACTTACATAAACACATAAATATATAACACATACATACATACATACATACATAATACACATACACACAACTCATATACATACGTGCATACATATTACCACTATAAGATATACCAATACCAGGTGGTG
This sequence comes from Hypercompe scribonia, assembly GCA_949316085.1. Classification (NCBI taxonomy): domain Eukaryota; kingdom Metazoa; phylum Arthropoda; class Insecta; order Lepidoptera; family Erebidae; genus Hypercompe; species Hypercompe scribonia. The sequence continues at coordinate 6,260,241 of OX438967.1, read as the reverse complement.
AACTAAGACTTCGCCGTTTCAGCCAGCAAAAGCTTCTTCACCCGAACCCTAAACGAGTCGCGACTTTTAGTCATCCTGACTTCGAGGGGAAGCGCGTTCCAAGAAAGGATAGCCTGCACGAAGAACGAAGAACCGACAAACTCAGTGGAGTGAGAAGGACAGAGTAGAAGGAGATTATTAGCTGAACGTAGATTTCTGTTATGGTTGTTGCTCAATAATTGAATTTGTGACGTTAAATAAGTGGGAGGGGATGGGGAATTGAGAAAAGAATATAGTAATGAGAGTGCACGCAATTTTCTGCGTTGACGAATAGGTAGCCATGTGAGCTGGGTCCGGAAACCGGAGATATGATCATACTTACGAAGGTTAAAGGTGAATCGAATGCAGTTATTAAGAAGACGTTCTAGCTTGTTGAGGAGATCTGCATTCAGGTCGTAATAGCACACGTCACCATAGTCGATCAGAGGGAAGATTAGAGATTACACGAGCGTTGCCTTAGTTTAATACGTATAATGTGTATATAATTACAAAAAAAAAGTATATAAGTATTCTATCAGTCAGTCTCGTTATCATAGCACAAGTTCTGCTTAGTTTGAAACTAGATAACTTGTCAAATGTCCGAAATATTTATTTATTATTAATGTCACCACCCTATTCCTCTCATGGATGTGATAACAGGCGACTAAGGGATCAAACTACGCAGGATAACATCAGTGTAAAGAGAAGGAAAAGAAAACTTGAAATAACGTCGTCGTCGTCGTCGTACCGATTAAGGCCCAGATGAGGTATCTGGGCCTGATCCTCGACGGCAGGTGGCTCTTCGACGAGCACTTCCGACAGCTTACTCCGACGGCGATTTTTGCCTAATTTGGGTGGAGCCAGCATAGCGACGAGACGGCTATACACGGGGGTTGTCCGGTCAATGGCGCTGTATGATGCACCAGTGTGGGCGGCGGCTCTGACCGCCCAGAATAGGGCTCACCTCTGGCGCCCTCAGAGGATATTGGCGGTTAGAACCATACGTGGTTACCGCACCGTATCGACGGAGGCGACGGCCGAAACTCCGCCGTGAGATTTGGAGGCGGAAGTGCTCGCCGAAGTTTATCGGCGGATGGCTGACTTCCGGGCGGGTAGTGGCATACGGCCCCCGCCCGAAGAGATACGCGAGTGGCATGAGGCCGCTCGTCAAGCCACGATGGCTCGTTGGTCGTTCCGGTTGGAGACTCCACGTGGTGGCTTTGCCCTCGTGGAGGCCCTCCAGCCGGTCATCGCCGAGTGGGCAGGGCGGCAGCACGGGGCCCTTTCCTTCCGGCTGACGCAGGTCCTTTCCGGGCACGGTTGCTTCGGGAAGTATCTGCACTCGGTCGCCAGGAGGGATTTGAGTCCCGCCTGTTACCACTGCGACTGTAGTTTGTCCAGCAGTGGGCTGTGAAAGGCTGTTGAAATGTAATATGTTTTGTTTATAAAATCTTAAACGTTACCATTCTTCAATACACAAATTAAAAAGCATGATGAACAAAGCATGGCTCGACGAAAAACAAAAGGAACACAATTGTGATGGTATACACGGATATGACACAATGTAGTAATGCTATTATGAACACAATTCAAAGCGAACAGAATCTTTGCATAATCTGATGCGGTGAACGACGTCGTGACATAACGGCTGTAAGTTTTGAATTTTAAAAATGATGGCATCGAATCAGAAATTATGTCTGACAGACAGAAGGTTAGTTTTTTAAGCTAGGATACCAAATTTATCGGTCAGTCCTGGCTTGGAACATGCCAGTACTATTTAAAGGAATATCTTACTAGCCTAGATAATAAACTAGTTGCTAGTTTGCTAACTTTTTATCCTAGCTGGAGAAACTAGCCTTGTGTATCTCGGGCACTGATAATAAAATTGAAAAGAAGTCGCTGAACTTTCGTATAGCCTGTTATTTAAATGTAATTAAATTCGGCACCTCAAAAACTTGCTTATGCTGTCTTGTTCACCAGAACGCTACTTTCTCGTAATACTCGTCTACAAATTACAGATGCCATATACTAAGTTCAATAGTGTAGTAACAAAACACTCTTGAAGAGCCACAGAGTCCGCATAGCCACGTGCTGCTCGTAGCTGCCATAACACGCGACTGTTATACGGTTGTTGACTCACACCCTGTGTGAATTCAACACGTGCTACATGTGCAGTGTCATTATAATCATTAATGAAAATTGTATGTAAGACATTCCCAAAATGCAGATGTATACAAAATCTACAAAAGAGAACTGGAAAATACTCGTTACTTTACTAAAATAAAATATTTTACGGTTTCAATTATAATTAATTTAGCATTTGAATAAAAAGGTCTAAAATTTGAAAAGTTTTCTCTTCGGAAAATAGTTTGCCAGCTATATACTTTCCTCATTTCTTGATAATGTTCGTATGAATTTTTAGAACAAAAATTTTGTTTCTTGTGCTATTTGTACGTAATGCAGGCGTTTTCAGAAAATTCTGGTTATTCCATAAACATATTTCATTCGAAACATCCACGATTATTGTCGGTTATTCATGTCAGTAACATCTTTCCTTTCAATTTCCTGCATTCTTTCTTTTTGCAGAAAAGGGTCGGAAATGTGTAACAGAAAACCCAGGAAGTAGGTGCTATTTGATTTGACCAATAAGCGCATGTGGTGCTAATGTTGTTTCTCAGATAGTAGGAGAAATATCAGATGTTATACGTCATTTAAATATAGTATAGTATGGTTTTCTTCCATACTTATATGTGATACATTGCAACCATTTCTCAAAGCTTTTTAGTACATCATAGAACAATGTGTTTTTGTTCACAGCTGGATGCTTAACATTGTCTGGCACTAGCACCCAGTCGTTACTTTTACGGGGACTAAGATGCATTGCATGTTATTTCAATGCATATATTATTAAAAAAATAAATTCACATTGATATTTACAGCAATCTTTTTAGGTGTTTGTCTCAATAAATTAGTAGTATACAGGTAACATATAAAACTTTGATACGTGAACTTTGTGTACGTGAAGATAGTGAAAGTATCAGTCGGTCCAAATGTTTGTATGATCTGCAAATATTTGTTTCGAAGTTTGAGTGTTTTCTGTGTATAATATGTTACATACATACAAAAAAAAAGTATATAAGTATTCTATCAGTCAGTTTAGTTATCATAGCACAAGCTCTACTTAGCCTGAAACTAGATGACGTTGAGTGTCAAATGTGCCAATAATTTATTTATTTAATTTATTTAAGAATTACGATGCATTTGTTTGACAATTATATATAACTTAGAACTGACTTTACCTGTATTCTATAGTCATCAAATTCCCATTCCTTAGAGGTGAGATATTTTTTTTCAAATTTAAATAAGATTTTAAGTTAATTTTATTTAGTTGAAAATACGAACGAAAATTTGAAATAAAATCTATACCCGAGTCAAAAAACAAGTTCCATTTTTGACCTCAAAATCTTCAATTCCTTTGATCTTTTATTTGCCGCACAAAAAGTAACTCTATTTTAACAATCAAAACCCTCATTGAAGGCTATGAGGTTTAAATATGGATTACCCATAGATTTATAATCTTAACTTTACCCTCAAAACCCTCATACATCGGAAAGTTGTAGTTGGGACTTAGAAAATTTATCGTTCAGAAAAAATGTAAGTTTTAGTTTTTATTTAAGACTTTTTTCTGCTGCGCCATTTTGTAGTACTTTTACCGATTTATTATGAGATTTTTATAACAATAATTCGGAAGACTAAATTAAAAAAAAATGTTTTTCTAATAATTTGATATTTTTTAAACTAATTGAAAAAACTTCAAAATTTACCAAAATGCTGTTTTTGAGTACTAAAAAATGTCAAAAGAGAAAAAATAAAAATTTTTGGAACTATCCGATTTGGTATGGAATAGTCTACATAAAAGGAGTGGGAGTAAATTTAATGGGAGGTGACATCATATGAGATTTTTGAGGTTCAAAGCCGTATAGGATAATTTTTATATGGTTTGAGATTTTTGAGGGTCAAATGTTGATTCTATAGTTCTGATTTTATCCTCAAAGTTGTAAAACCGTCCGTAGATAGGATTTTGAGGTAAAAACTTAGACTATTTTCTATGTTAAATCCAATCTAAAAAATCAAGTTGACCCTCGAAAACCTCATTGAACATTTTGAGGGTAAAATATGAATTTACTTTTTGACTTGGGTATCAATTTAAGGAAAAGCATAAAACATTGGACTAATTAATCGTAAAATAATTAAAAAAAAATATAAAAATTTTACAAGCATTCGCAAATGGGGGAGGTAATGGGTCATAAATAATAAAAAAAAGCAACCGAATTGAGTACCTTTTGAAATTGGAACCGGAAGGTACTGGCTCTTATTTTGACGCTGCTCTAAATAATGGGACCACGGTATTAATTTCATTTGTTAATACATCAAAGTGTAACCCTTATACGTCACGCGTTGTAACGCTCACTGTTATTAAAAAATTGTTTCATATTTGTCAGAGGAAAAATACGATTTTATTCAAATATCCGGTACTTTTGCGCATTAATCTGGTTACCAATCAGATCCAGCCGCAACCGCAGTACAATATATTAAAAATTTAAGTACAAAAAATATTTAACGTAAACAGCCTTTCTAAAGTATGCTACATACGCGTGTAAATATATAAATATTGTATTTTTGTATATTTCTATTAAGAGTTACAAAAATATGGTCATAAATCAGTAAGAAATGACGATGGATTAAGAATATTGAGTGTCACCACCTCTACTCATCAAGTGGGTGTCGTATGAGTAGATCTAATGTACTTACTACACTACTACGCAAGAAAGTATCACTGTAAAGAGAAGGAAAACTCGATGTAAGCCTTTTTTTTTTCTGTGTGGAAATCACGTTAAAAAAATCCCTATACCAACCTGTCTAGCCAGTACAGTAGGTCAAAACCTCCTTTCTAAGGAGAGGCCTATGTCCAGCAGTGGGCTATGAAAGACTCTTAATGATGATGGTGCAAAAATGTTACAAATATAAGAGACTTAACTTACAAAGCTGCGATAAAAATATATCGTGTATATTTATAATATGATTCGGCCTTTCGACCATTATTAGTCAAATTGATTGTAAGCTTAACCGGGTGTACAGACGAGACCCTTTTTGCCTTTACAATTTGGATAAAAATGTAAAATGTAATCGTATAGTTTTATACGACTCTTTAAGAAGCATCTAAATTTAATGTAAAAATATCTTCCACAAGTATCTTACTATGATATTAACTAAATGGATCAAGATATTATTTCCTTCAGATTAAAATAGATAAGAAAGTGTATTGCGATGTGTCTGGCAGATTAAAACCAAAACCAATAACTGTAGTTGGTTTGAAGCTTGACATGCAAGGTCTCTTCGATAACTTTAAATGTTCATTTGATTCTATTTTCAAAATGACAAGAATCATGTAGTATACGTTGAACTTGTAGAGTAAAATCTAATTTATTTGGTTGGTTTACAAACCGAGCAGACGTGACCTTGGAGGTAGGTGACTACCGTCGCCTATAGACACTTGCAACTTAAAAGTCACTAACGCGTTGCCTACCATTTATTCGCGCATAACTTGGCCGTCCAAGAATTCTAAATCTTTTTTCAGAATCTTTGGGTTTCGGTAACCTCGCTCAGTCCGATTGAGCCTAACCCATATTTGAAGAATGATAGCTCTCCCACGAATAATTCGACAAGCGAGATGATTATGATAATAAGTATTTACTATCTCATTTATTGGCGCAAAATAGCTATATTTCAGTATGGTATGTAAGAAAAAATAGTAATCGTTTTTAATAAACTAATATAAAATTTTCAGTGAAATTACAAGAGAGTAGCTTTATTACAGATTCTATTACTTATACAATAAGATTTAATTTACCTCAGACGATTATCCTTACTCTACTCTGCCTGATGGAAGCATGAATAGAATTCAAGAGTCGTGGTCACCATATTCGTTGCGAATACAGACAATGCAGTATGGCGGCCTAGTAAAATGCTTTTTCACGCTTCGCTCGGGGACGTAAAAGGGATGACAGTCATCATGGTATTATATTGCACAACCACGATAACTATCACCCCTGCATCAATGGGCCTCCTGTCTCGCATTCACCAACCAAACACGACAGCATGAACGCTGTCGCTTTAGGTCGATCTTCTGTGGGAGAGTAATGCTACCTCGACCGAGCCGTCCCGATCGTGCTGAAATCAGCGTGGCTCTACTACCTACAGTTTTTTTTTTATTTTATTTTAATAGTCTGCCAAAATGATTCTACTCTGCTTGATGGAAAGCATGAATAAAATCCAAAAACTGTAGTCACCATACCCACTGCGAATGCTGACAATGCAGTATGGCAACCCACACTATGGCGGCCTAGTGAGATGCTGATGACAGTCATCGTAGCATTGTATTGCACACATTTACCTCGACTACTGTCACCCCTGCATCAATGGGCCTCCAGTCTCGCACTCACTAACGAAACACAATAGCACGTATGCTATCACTTTAGGTTGGTCTTCTGTGGGAGTACTGCCCGGACGAGCTCGCCCGTTCGTGCTGAAATCAGCGTGGCTTTACCACCTACAGCACATTTTAAACATTTGTTTTCAGAGAAGAAATTCTTAAAGTAGAAACTTTTCAAGATTGTTTAAAACAAGGTAGTTTATGTAAGGCTGTGGGAAGTGTTTTACTTTCATTTTAATATTTGAAAGAAAGAGTTCTTCGAAAAGGTACGTTTTTAGTAAGTTTTGGTAGTGGAGGCGGGACCTTTCTAATAAATACAGTTTTTTTGAAGTTACAGTCTATAAAGTTAAAGATATTTTACAAAGTTACACCTGAAGGAAACTTATCTAAATGTTTTTATGTTTTGGTAATGAGATCTTTCAATTGTAGAAAAATAAAATGGTAAATATTAGCAATACCTTTAATCGTTTTCAATTTTCAGTTTTACTATGTGTTATGACTTGGCTCCTGTTTTGAATGTTTGCGAGGTGTTTCAGTTTTTAGCGTTCCTGGCGGTAACCCTCACTGAAATAGATTTTTTACAAAGGGTCAAAAGTAGTTTATATGAAAATTTTCTTTTTATTATACAATAAAATATTTCTACCAAATTAAAAAAAATGAGCAGGCATGGGTTCTTTTTTTATGTACAAGTTAACGTTTTTACATTAAATAACTTCTACATTAAGAATAAATTCTATGTTAATATAATTTCTATGTTAATAGTCGCCCGAACTTAAGAAATATATGTACATGTTATGGACATAAGGAACACCCAGACTCAGAACAACAATTTATGCATCACACACCCATGTGGGGGTTGAACCCACAACACGCAGTTCAGTAGAGAGCGACGTGGCCGCTTAAACCACTAGACCAACCAGTCAAGTTAGTTACTAGCGAAACATTGCTCTCTTATAAATAAATAAGTATTAAACATGTAAATAAATTTTAAAAGCTAATTTTTTAATTATGATAATGCAAGTCCGTATGATGAGGGATTGAGAATACGAAGTGTTATCAGCTCTATCCATCTCGTAGGTGGGTGTCGTAAGAAACGGAGCAAACGCACTGTAAAAAGAAGGAATATTTTACACAAATCAAGACCAAAACCTTCTTTCTCAGGAGAATCCTATGTCCAGCACAATAGAAAACGGCGAGGAAAGCGCTTCAATCACTACGCTATCTGTAGTCTACTTTAAAAGAAGAACGCCTCACTGTAAATCTACCAGTCTATCTCAAATTCGGGAATAATAGTCTTCACTCCATACGATTTAAATATACGGCGTGCTCCCACCTTGTTTGTAATCATTAAAGAACAATTTATATGTAGAGTTTCTCACACATTTTCAGTGAAGAGCTCGTACGCTTTTATCACAGGTGATAATCTCAGACCATTATAGCGTTCATATATATTTGTATTCAAGCACTCAACAAAAGCATTCTCTGGAGTTGCATACGAAGTGTTTTGGTAAGAGACGTATTCAAATATTCACAAAAATTTGAAACAAAGGACCAAAACGTGGTAATATTTCGTCGATATCGAAAATAAATAGAATAATCTCTAAGTCTATACTAATGTTATAAAACCACAGAACTTGTTTATTTGGTTGAATGCGCTAATCTCAGGAAATATTGATCCAATTTTAAAAATCTTTAAGTGCTAGATAGATTAATTATGGAGGAAGACTATAGGCTATATTGCCTTCAAAAGGCGCTGAGTATCAATAAAAAATGTTACAAAAACGAAGGCAATATGTTCCTTTTGAGTTTCTACTGCGTGCACTTCGTAAACGGTTAAAATTTCGCAAAAATAATGCACGCATTCTTTCCCTTTAAAACTTCGAGGACAAATATTTGCTTATATATTAAAATTAGCTGCCTATAACTTTCCTTGTGGTAAACAAACTTATTCACGCTTTGTGACATCGCGCTACGGACAATTGGAGACGAGGATGAGGTTGTGCGGTTCAGCTAATATAATATTAACCTGGACAGGAGTGGTTATTGTAGAAAGCCTTAAGGGAGACCTATGTCCAGCAGAGTATCTTCGGCTGAAATAAGAATAATTTAAACCACTAAATTATCTTTGTTGTCGTGTGTTCATGGTAAATTTAGGATTTGAACCAAAAAAATTTGTAATCAGTCTCATAATTTCCACCCTATAATTAATTATGGTATAATTTATTTTTATGTTTCTGCTATTTAAGAACACAGTAGACACATAGAAAACACACACTGAAATAAAATAAAAATAATAACAAAATATAAATATATAATAATAAAAAAAATTATAATTATCGATCTATTATCACAGATAGGACTATTGTTGCCAATAAGCCTGATATTGTGGTGATAAATCGATTAGAGCGCCGCACAATGATTGTCGATATCGCCGTTCCTCATGACAAGAATCTCGTGAAAGTTGAAAAAGAAAAACAATTGAAGTATTTAGATCTGTCTCACGAGATTGCCGACATGTGGAATGTGGATTCGGTGATTATTGTTCCGATAATCATATCTGTTCATGGATTGATAGCGAAGAGCCTCGACCAACACCTTAAGAGGCTCACGTTAGAAGGTTGGATCAAGGGTCTGATGCAGAAGGCAGTCCTCCTTGACACGGCCCGTATTGTGAGGAGGTTCCTGTCTTTGGAGCCCTAACCACTGGTGTCTTGGTCCCTGTACCCGATGTCGGTGGTCTACTACTATTTTTATATTTTTAAATATGTATTTTTTTATTTTTTATATATTTAAAAATGTAATAAATATGTGTATATAACAAAATAAAGAGAAAAATAATTAAAATATTCAACTAGACTGCTTTTCTCTTTTACGTAAGTTATGTAACTTATGTACTTATACTATATACGGACAATGTTCGGTTCTCCTCTTTAATATATATATAACTCATTATTACCAAATTATGTGTCAATTACGCTACTTTTGGGAACAAATAACATTGTAAGCAATAATAAACTCATCAGTTCTCGAATATCAATTACTTTATTTATCGATATTCACAATTGATTTCCACCGAATGATTCGCGTCGAAACAAATTTTGTAATTTTTAAGCGATATTAAATCGTGTACATTGTGTTTAAAGTCTATTTTACTAAATTCGGCTACAATTACGTGCCGCAGAAGATGCCTGCGGTAAAGTTGCTGTGCGCGGCTTATATCAGTTATATAAACTTCGGCGAAAATCATCCGTAAAAATACAATAGTTTTATTTTAGAATATTATAAAATGTATACACGTAGTGTACATTTTTTATACGTATTTAGTTTACATTGCTACTGACGACTTATATAAATAACTCTTTAAATATCTAATCTCTTTAAACGAGCAACTCTTGTATATATATATATAATCTGAATCTCGGAAACGGCTCCAATGATTTTCATAAAATTTAATATGCAGGGGTTTCGGGGGCGACAAATCGATCTTGCTAAAACGTTGTTTTATCCGTGTTTTCAAGCAATGAAATTTGTATCGAATAGGACCGTTTAGACTCTTACCGATGTGGCAAAATTAGGGATGGGAACAATAGAAGTTGGTAAATTGCGAATCGACTATCACACAATAATACCGACTAAAGCTCGGTTTCCATGTACTGAATTATAAATCACTACGATCCAGGATACCTCCAAGTTTTCACGTAAAATTGACAAAAATCTTACAAAAAACTTTCCAAAATTACGAATTATACGTAGACCATTGTTGAGGGTTTTATTAGAGCACTTATTCTGGAACCTCTCATGTATCAGGTAGCTTAACCAACACAAGGACGATCCGAACAGCACTCAACTTTTGAAGAGCATTTCTCGTTTCCGTATAATACGTACATTTCAACCCTCGTGCACGTACAGGCCCCACTTGATAGTTGCACACCATTTATCAAATGGTGTCAGCTTTTAATGCCAGATGACACTATGGAGAAAATGTTCCATAGAGTTTGTTGGAATATAGGTCAGCTTCGAGGTAAGTCGGTTATCAATGACATTTTTTATTATCAATTTCTTACAGTGATTATGAGAGGTTAACAATTTTTATAGTACCTTGTGGCTTATGAAATTTAAATCGATTAGTAGTGCACTACTAATTATTTTGCCAGACTGTATTGGATTTCTTACCAATTATTTAATAATTCTTCAACGTCTATACGTAATGACTTTCTTAAAAGTTTGTGTATAAAACTTTTGAACATCGAAGTATTTAGAAACAACTAATTGCCATACCCGTCACAATTTTTTATGAATTCGTGCAGTCTTTATCTTCAGCTCGTGATTACCCATAGAAATGTATTACATAAATTCTTTTGAAACTTACTCTCCATTTCAAGTTTATATAACATTGTCGACACGACTCGACTTCACGTGGATGTCACATGACGTCAGATTCATGCCACAGCAGGGTGTATATATATATTTTTTCACTTTTCCTCCTATCATTTAAAAAAATACAATTATTTTGTCGTTACGACCATAAATATTATAACAAATTCTTGATTATAATTTTCATACTTAAAGTTTTCTCATAAATCACTCTAATTACGAAAACTTTTTGAAAAATAGCTCTCCGAATGCCAGTACCCATTCTTAGCGATACTCACTTTCAAATATTCCCATACCATACTAAAAAATACAGCAAGTCCCAACTATAATTTTATTCGAATCTGTTGTACTTTGACCTACTTTTAGATACTACTATTCCGATTCTAAAGCAATTTCCTTTAAATAGTATTATAATCAAAAGTATCCGCATAATCCTCTAACCATTAAACCATAGTTTTATTTCACCCAAACTATTTCATTCGTAATAGAAACCCAAAAGTGCGGTCGCCTACTTTATGGAAAGACCCCACAAAGCGATTCTAAACTGTTTCTGAATATCATAAAACTAACTTGACGAATAATTTCGGATTGTTTGAAAGTAATTTTATTCTGCTTATTTCGTAGTTTTTACGTGTGGAAATTTTTTTGGAGAAATTTCTTTGGTAAGTTACACTTTAAATTAATAATATATTGTTATCTTGTTACAGGAATCATGTGAAAGAAAAATGATTATTGTATACTTCAAAGGACCCGCCTTAGAGAACTGTGAGTACTTTTTTTGTATTTGAACTTTTAATTATATGTTTTTAAGATTATCATGGCATTTCTAAAATATGATTTTTTATATACATTGATATTTTATTCTATAATATGTTCTATAATTATATTTCTTACACATCCCACACATGTCCCTCTGATCCCATGAAATATATAAGTATGGATATATTTATAAATACGTATTATATATAAATTACACCTTTACACAGAACAAATGATCATGTACATCACGTAAAATTTTGTTCTGGGTGGGATTTGAACCCACGACTTCTGACTTAGCAGTCACGATCACTAACCACCAGACCAATAGGTACATCATTAAAGGTAGTGTAAAAGTGATTTATATATTTCGGTAATGTTTAAAGTACTTATGAATTTCTTATTACACACGTGTTTATGTGTTAAGCTATGCTAATCACATAATTATTTGTTTTGAAACCAAATAATAGCTATGATCTCTCGCTTTTTGATCAGGACTACTAACTATTAGACTGACACGCCAATACAGCTACAATCAAACAAATGCTATTTAAAACTGAAATAGTTCTCAAATAGACACATAATGAACAATAATAAATATATCATTTAATCGAACGTTAGGAAAGGTATAATGACGTGAACCTTTCCTTATATTGAAATAACACCTGATCTTCTACCTTCGTGCCCAATCTATATCATTTACCTTCTCCAGTTTGTCTGATTGATTGATTGACTGATGGCACTTGGCAAATGGATAGCGCGAAATGTTAAAACTGTTTTCTTAGTAAATATATTTTGCATTAAAATAATTCAGTTCGTAACAAAACGAAAAAGTTATGTCGGTCACGCGATATTTTTATCGGATCGTGATGGATTTTTAAAAGTCTATTTTTACTGTATTTCCATAAATATCTAAAAAAAAATGTGAGTTAAATTGATTGATAAATGAGAGTTTTAAATTCCGTTTTTAGACACTTTCAATCTTTTAGAAACAGTTCAGCGATTCTTTTCTGTGTGAAGTCAGTCAAAACCTGGATCTCATTACATGCGGACGTGTTTTCCGCCTAGCAAAAAACATCTCGCTAGGCCACCATAACGTGGATGATAATACTGCATTGTCTGCATTCGCAATGAGTATGGCCATCACTACTCTTAAAATCCAATTGTACTTTCCGTCAGGTACAGCAGTCACTTTGGCATGCGCAATATTAAAAAAAAGTTTGCAATTTTTATAAGGCTTTTTATGATATAGATAGGCAAATGAGAATGTCTCTGGATAGGGAGAGTCTTCCCTTGTCCACAGACACCTGCATTTCAACAGACCTGCAGTCACAGTGCATTACAGCCCTTAAATTTCCCAACAAAACAGCTCTCTGAGCAATAAAAGAAGTGCTTAACAGTGATTCGGCTATCAGTGCCGAAGCATTGCTCTCCTGTGAATGTAGGTATTAACCACGTAAATAAATCTTAATTTTCTAATTATAATAATACAAAGCCGTGTGATGGCGGATTAAAAATACGGAGTGTCATCAGTCCTATTAACTGCACATGACAACAGCATTGTGAAAAGAAGGAAAATTTTACACGAATCAAGATTGAGACCTTCTTTCTCAGGAGAATCCTACGTCCAGAAGTAGATTATTAAAGACTGTATATGATAATAAATAATACATAGTTCGAAAGATGTTAAGATGAGAATCGAATAACGAAAGACCTTATATTTCGGTGCCCCTTTTAAATCGTATTTTGTTAGTTTCACTTAAATATAATTCATTAAGGATTATTTTTACATCCCTTGCTGTTTTATATTTTATAATAAACACATTTGAAATCACTCATTAGAAAGTGAGAAAATGCGTTATACTTAGGAAGTAGAATCAACATAACCGCATTCTGGTCTTTGAAATTTGTTTTAAATGTAATAATTACAATTTATTGAAGTGTCCATGAAATAACCTTGCATAACATCATATATATTCTACAATCAAAGACTTTTTAAGTGTATTTCCTGGTTGTTAAATCATATTCCGTTTGATGATGGAATATTTCAGACGTCATTATGAAATTCGCGAAAATAATTTGACAGATACAAATGTATGGACACTGACGTCATCAGTGTTTTCGGCTCATTTGTAAGAATCTGGTAAGTTGACAAACAAGCTTGTTAGATGTATTTATAAAACCGTAATTAATAATATTCAATCGTTCAGTTATGTGAGTAGTCAACAGTTTCTTTTAAACGCAGTTCGCAACACTTGTTTAATATTTTTGATACGGAGATAAAAAAATTTCAAGAGAAAAAATATTTATCAAGTGTTGTTTAAGCTTCCTTGTACAATAACATAGGGTCTAGATACCTTGAATTGGGTCGACTATTGTAGTAGATATATGATACAAGAGTCCGCGTTCCAAAAGGCAAGTCTAAAGTATCCCCAAAACATTTGAATGCCTGTCCTAAAGCGGATAGAATCCTAGTCGTAAATGGGAGCTGTGACCTCGTTCAGCTTAGAAAGGCGCGCTAGGAATATCTTGCGCTCATTATTGAGGTGCTTTATTCCTTACCTGGCGTCCTTAGCCTAGCACTCATACAGGTCGTAGTCAGGTGTTCTTCAGTGTGTGTTCTTTGTGAAAGGGAAAAGTGTTAGTTTTTCTAGTAGAGTAAAAGTTAAGGCGCCTCTCAATGCATACTTATATTAACTCATAATTTTTAACGAACACAGATGTTTTAACCAAAAAAAACACCGAGCCACGGTACTCGCGGTCTCATAATAAAAGCCGTACATAAATATATTTACGATTAAAATGCGTAATTCTCACACGAAATTAATTTAAAATTATTTGTTATCAATTTTGTTTATAAGTATAACAATTCTTTATCACCGTGTGAAATAAATGGTTCTTTTTATGCACAATATAATGTTTAATATTCATTAATAATGTAAATCAAGCAAAAGCAATTTAGAATTTCAACCTTTGACTTATTGACATAGAGTTCACATACGAAATAAATGAGTTATCGGTTGTTGGAAAACATTATGTTGATATAACACGACCTGAGAGTCTATCGAATTTCTCACTTTATTTGTAACGACTATAATTACAAAACAAATCACATACGTAAAAGTATTTGAAAAGTTGTTTTTTGTGTATGAATGAATTCACAAAACAACAATCCATTATGTAAAACAATTTTCAACGTTTGCAGATTATTTTTTGAAAGGGAACATAAAACGAAAGACAACATGAATATATTTGTTGTAAAATGTACAATTTTTGGACTTAAACCTATAAATTGATTGACGATAAAGCATATGGGATATACACAAGGCAAATACAAGCACCTTTTTGTTATTTTTATTCAATAATTGCATGAACTATTAAACCACAGGCATCGACTAAATGTACTCGATGCGGTGATGCCATTACGATTGTGGTATGTGGGTTGGATCGATATTAGCATGTGCTGAATATCAACGAAGGCATATCAAGTGTCTTTTAATGCTTAGTTTTTCGTGATTTTTCATCTGTGGATATATAATTTAACAATAATTTATACTTAAAATATGACACTATTTAAATGAAACAAAAAGGATCTGAATCCTTTGTCAGTCCGTTACGTGCGTTAAATTTTATGGACATAAAGATACTAATATCACAGAATCAAAAACAAATAAATCGAAAAATAGCTCTCCAGTATATGTAAATTCAAATGTAAATGTAAATAAAATTTAATGTGTGTATGTGTATTATATGTGTATGTATGTATGTGTTATATATTTATGTGTTTATGTAAGTATATTTACTTATTTATGGTCTATCTGGTCTATATATACTTCTCTGGCAAGTGCACCTATCTCATATCTTCTCTGCATCACCCAATCGGTTGACTGGCAGAAAATGCCTTAGGCATTAAGTCCGCCGATGCATGTATTTGTGCATAAAGTTATAAATAAATAAATAAATAAATAAATAAATTCCTTGCCTCTAAAAATATTTTCTTACAAATTGTGTTAGCTTCACGTGTACGTTTATTTCTCTGTTTATAAGCTTGTTTTTTAGTCCATATCTACACTACAGTTATGCTTTATCTTGTGTACACTAAGATCAAAATTGTACTTGCAAGGAAACTTCATGCTTAACGAAAACGCATCCAAACGTCTAGAACTGAAATGTTAATTGAAGAGCCTTGGAAGTTACTTGTCAATCTGCGCCACTTTCAACAGATAGACGAAATTCTGGCTATTAAATACGAAATTTAATAAGTTCAAGAAATTTTAATTTTATTTTATGATTATACAGTGTTAATTACTACTTTATTCGAAAAATAAACATACACTAATGTTCCATATTTTTAACACCTCTGTGTTTACTGTACTGGTTTCTATGTACATAAACAATTTTTAAATATTTACTAACAGTCGTTCAATGTATATTTAGTATTGTATATGTGGTTTAGATGACAGTTCTAAAATCTGGCATCTCCAAGGTCTTCTGAATCAGAAGGTGAATACTAGATCTCTTCTGCGTCTTCTCGTAAAATGTAACAATCTTCATACTAAGATAGTGATTTATTTGGTTTTCTTTAGTTTTTCCAAACTATATTTAGCCTTCCATGGGTTAAATCACTTTTATGATGAATACCCTAGATAGTTTCTATTAATATTTGATATGATCTTTGTCATGACAAAACCCACACTAACAATAAATCCTGTATCGCGGAGGACTTTACAAACATACATGAAACGGACACAAAGAACACCCAGACTCAGAACAACAATTTGTGGATCACACAAAGTGTTGCCCCGTGTGGGGTTTGAACTCACAACAGTCAGCGTAGTAAAGTGTGACGACCGCTTAAATCACTAGGCCAACCGTGCAGTCATTGTGCATAATATTACAATACAATTCAATTACAAAGAATCACACGATTTTTATCTTCTTAAATACTTATTTTCGACTTCTCAGTCTATTTCGTCGACTTGTCTAACTGCCTGTTTACATGCGTTTATATTTCTGTTTAAATAAATAAATTTAAATAGCTTTTTATTTTTTATGAGGTCAATTATTCAATATCGAGAATAGGCTGCCGATGCCATTTATAATCTTCATCAAAACATAGATCTGCCTACATCTGCCTACGTAAAAAAACCCATAGATTAATAATAGCTATAGTACGTCCAATTGATATGTTGTTTATCGAACTTTTACATATTGCCGCTATAAATTTCCAGTGATAAACAAAAGTAGGTCAATTCAGGGATGGTTCATGTTCTTGTGATCGTGTTTATGATTTAGGGTATCTAAAGTATCTAATATTATTGATGATATGTACCGGAGTAGTTGCTACAAGCTCTCAGTAATCCTTGTAGATATTATGGACTAATAAATTGAGATAGTTATTTTACAAAATTTCATCCTATTGCATCATAAACATCATCATCTCGGCCA
Source organism: Hypercompe scribonia (assembly GCA_949316085.1). Taxonomy (NCBI): domain Eukaryota; kingdom Metazoa; phylum Arthropoda; class Insecta; order Lepidoptera; family Erebidae; genus Hypercompe; species Hypercompe scribonia. Next base: position 6,243,152 of record OX438967.1, on the reverse strand, counting down.
AAAAACGTCCATTGCTAGACAGGCCTTCCTCCCAAGGTTCTCCAAGATAGCTGGTCTCGTGCCGCCCGCATCCAGCAGCTTCCCACGACCTATACTCGTACATACATACATTTACGCTGATTGTATACTCAGAAAAAAATCCTGATTGCCCTTCCGAAGATCTTGGGTTCGTTATCCAATTATGACAAATAATGTGCGAATTCTGTGTATGGGTGTAATTTAGTTTAATTAATTGTGAAAAAGATTATAAACAAATAATTAATTTTTAGTTAGTAATATGTCCAGTTGATGGTAATGGATTTATCACTTAGTACTCACGTACATAATGATGTACGTGAATTTAAAATTATGATCGACAAGTTATATACCTCTGCCTACCGGGATGGCTGACTTGAGTATCATCATCATTTGGCTATCCAGGCTAAAATCGATCGAATTAGCATACAATAGGGAAGGCCTATGTCCAGACTTGAATAAACATTATGTAGATGAAAAAATCTGTTTCTCATGTTTAAAAATGTTTAGAAAATATTTGAAATCATGTTTTTTGGTCCATATTTTTACAAGATTAAGCTCCCAAATAGGCGCAAATATTTTAACGGCCGAATAAATTACAGCAATATGTGGGGTAGACGTGAATGGGCCAGTTGTTATGAATGTGGATTATTGCAAGTTGTTAAGGGGATTTATGACCACCTGGATATTATTAGTCACCCAAAATCTCGGTTGACCAGTGTCGGGGCTCTGTCTGTGTAAAAGCCAATTTTGATGTCAAAATTTGTTCGTGTTTTTCTTTTTTTAAATACCACTGTGTAATAATATTGAAAGGATTTCTGTTAAGGAGATATTTATTTAGAAATAAATAGTATAAAAATAAATTTGAATGCACGGTTAACCTAGTACTTTAAGCGGTCACCACACCGCTCTCTACTGTGCTGAGTGTTGTGGGTTCAAATCCCACATTGGATAACACTTTGTGTGATCCACAAATTCTTGTCCTGAGTCTGAGTGTTCTTTGTGTCCGTTTCTTGTATGTTTGTAAAGTTCCCCATGACACAGAATTTATTCCTAGTGCGGGCGTTGTCTTTTTAAAAAAGAAAAAAAGAAAAGGTTAAAGAAATAGTTGAATATCAATAATAAAATTAAACTAATTAAAAACAACCGCTGGCATAATAGAGTTCTAGAGTGGAGACCGCGTCTTGGCGACTGTAGTGTAGGAAGCTCACAGTTCAGGTGGAGTGACGATTTGAGCATGATGGTTGACAGGACGAGAAAAGCCCAAAGTCGATCAGAGTCGCATACGGAGAGGTCTATATCCAAAAATGGACTACGATAGCCTGATGATAAGGATGATGATAAAATTGTATTGTTATATTATTCTTATTTTATCTTCTGGGGTGCAATGCTTGATATCTAATGCAATGAATGTAAAGACTATATTGTATTCTTTAACTTCCAACAAAAGCCTTGTTAATAAAAAAAAATCATTAAAAAAAAAACTTTTGTTATCGTTTATAAACGTTTTAGAATGAGTATCAGATTTTAAATATTTATTTCACATTTTTTACTAGTAATACAGTATTCAAGGATAATGTAATACTTTATAAAATTGTCTTTGTCACAGAACAAGGTTTTAATTGCTACATAATTATCAATTATTAGTTTATACAAGCAATTTAAAAAAAACAATGACTGATATACAATGTTTACAAACATTCTATTTTCAAATGTTACACTACACTCCACTATTCGGTACATTACTATATTCTAAAATTAAAAATAGAACATGCGTTGTTACCTGTCAATATCATGGACTTGACGTCTATTGGATATCATATTCAACCTTATATTTTTAAACTGAATTTCAATTTAACATCCTGCCTTAGATATTGCCTTGGACGAGGTCAGATCATAAACTTGGTGTCAATATCGAGCATATGCATGTCAAATATAGTAGTTCTGTTTATATGTTTTTGGTAAGGACGATGAAAACTTTAAGAATCGTTGTTTAATGCTGTTGAACGAAACCATAACGTTCTTTTTATGAGCTGTTTCTTTTTTTTTACTAACTAGGTTTTACCTTATTTGTGATACTTTAAGCATAATAACTTTTCTTGATGGATGAATGCTAAACAAAATTTTATTATTAAAAATATGTATTTGCTGCTGAGATAAACTAATTATTTACGATAACAGATTGAACACCCCACGGCTCCAAGATTAGTATTCAATTATATTATTTAGTATTGAAATTTTTACATGAAGAAACTTTTGGTTAATTATATAATATAATTTCTGTATCCTCGGAAGATCGAACCCACATCAATCACTATTATAAAAGTTTGGATAACGAATACAAAATATTTTGTTCAGACTGCGGGCGTAGCGCGAGGGCGAGGGACCGAAGATTCACACACCGAGGCGCTATGCGACTAGATTATGGTGTACCTGTTAATACAGTAAACATTAGCGTCACAGCCTAGCGTCCAATGATACGGTAGTACAACTGTTTACGCCACCTCGTTGTCCTACCATGTCTGCTGTCTGACCCGACCGTTAAGTTATTATTTTCACAAAGATCTCTTTTAATTTAACATTTAACATTGATGTAAGCTAAATCGCAACCCTTCTCGACTTCAGAAGTCATCAACATTTAAAAATACAAGCCATTCTACATGTTATTTATGTGAAGTATAGAGAGCAGACTTTAACACTGTTTACGAAGCCTCCGTAAAGCAAATGTGGTTGTCTTTTTATGCCTGTGTAAGCAGCTTGCCAGGTCATAAAATCTGTTCAAGGATTTATAGGTCAAATACTTTTACATGGAATAGCGCATGTTGATTGCTATTTGGCCGTGAAAGAAAAATGGATGAACGGTTTAAAAGTAATCTGATTAGGGAATAGGGTAAGAAAAATTTTACGACGAAGAAGTAAAAACATTTTGATCATGAATAAAAGATGGGTCTCTTAAAATAAGGTATGTTGACCGTGTATTTTACTTTAAATAACGCTTTGCATATATTGCTCCTCTGGTTAAAACAAAATCTATCAAAACTGTCACTTATCTATGGTTTTCTATCAGCGATAAGTTTTCAAAATATAACGACATGACTTAAAATTATGGACATTTTAGTAATATTATTTAAGTGTAGGTATAGAAAAAGTATACTAAAACATCGATATAGGGGGGACAACTGTCGTGGTAAGTGTGTACAACACAATGCTGCGATGACTGTCATGCCTTTTACGTCCCTATGTGAGACGTAAAAAAGCATCTTAGTAGGCCGCTATAGTGTGAGTCATATTGCATTGTCTGCATTTGTAATGAGTATGGTGACTACAACTTTTGGATTCTGTTCATGCTTTCCATCCGGCAGAGTAGTGTCACTTTGGCAAGTTCTTAAAAAAAAAAAATTTCAGTGTACCGGCATTCGAGTTTGTTACGAATTATTACGTTGCAGCCAGTTTCTAGCTAGTAGAACCACGCTGATTTCAGCACGAGCGGGCTGGCTTGACCGGGGCAGTACTACCCTCCCACAGAAGACCAACCTAAAGCGAAAGCATTCGTGTTGTCGTGTTTCGTTGGTGAGTGTGAGACCGGAGACTCATTGATGTCACCAGGGGTGACAGTTATCTTGGTAACTGTGTAAACCTTACACTGTCATAATGACTCTCATGCCTTTTACGTGCGGGGTGTGAAAAAGCATCTCACAAGGCCGCCATAGTGTGGGTCACCATACTGCATTGTAGAGTTGAATCACTTTGGCAGGCTCTTAATATAGAAAAAAAAAGCCCGCTCAAACTCTTTTTAATACATATATTTATCTAGATTTATCTGAACTTCTGTGTTGCTAGTAAAGGAATAATGTTTCCACGTTTTTACAATATTTTACACAGTACTCCGTCTCTATTGATGTTAGTATGATGTTACCTTGTTTGTTAATGTAGTATCATATAAATACATAGTCTGTTATCTTTATTTTTAAACTAAATATATCTTTTTGTTTGAACCAGCAGTTTCTGAAATTAACGCGTGCAACAAAACAAACAAATTCTTCAGCTTTATAATATTAGTGCACATTAATATTTTGGTAATGTTGTAATCTACTTCAGACATTGAGCTAAACAAAAGCTTTTTAAGTAACCTTGCTCTTGTTACGATAAAATATATATATGAGTAAATGTTTCACCATACTTGCCCTGCTTTTCATCGCAGTTGCCGAATTTCTGCGATATGACCCGACATAATCCGATGGTGAACCGGCCGGTGACGTACATGTTCAATTAGTTTTAGTATCGATAAACATTCCGATTTCACGGCCAATGTTATGACAGAGCAAGTTCAAGTACGTATGCGGTGTCCACTACTGTAGTTTTTACTTATGATTTATCTGTTTCGGATAAATTATTTTAAATTGAAATCCATCTATGTTGTAACTAGCTATCTCTAGAATTGTCTTGTCATAACGTTAGTGAGAAGCATATTAAGATCAAAACACATGCCTTTTTTCGTACCAGAAACAATAACAACTTAGAATACGATGAGTATACAGTCTCATCATTTATAGAATATCATCACTAAGAAAACAAAAGCATTTTCGAAAAACCGTGAGTTAAATATTATTTAAGGTAATATCAACTCGGTATGAAGAGTCAGAACAATGCTATTTCCAATAACATCTAATAAAACTATCTTGCCACTTATTTAATAGCTATCTTGTATTCGTAAGTTATTTTTCTTGTTTCAATCGCACTATATTAAAGAAAATTGTAATTTAAATGTATGCTATTGACACAACATTACGAATATGGCGATGACTTTATTCTTGTCTATTGTACATTTAATATTTTTTTAATGTAGTTGCATATGTATGGATAGCATATATAAATTTTTTTTTATTTCTTACAGTTTCTTACAATATAAATGAGTTTCTTCTTTTTATTTCTTACAGTTTCTTACAAAATATTAATTGTCACGTAAGAATAATTAACTCATCGTCTTCTCTGTGTTACGTTGAGTAATTTCCATTTAATTTTACCTTTAAATTGTTTTTAAGAAAGTGTAAATGTACAATAGTATAGTAAGGTACATTATGATTTCATACCTAATAGTGCGTAGAACATTTTGATTTGAATTGGGACTACCCAACTGTTTAGTGTGGTTTAGGGATCAAACTAGCATGAGTCACCTGAAGGTAAGTGTCTACCGCCGTCTCCTGATCCCTGTACGAGTAACTTAAGACTGGTGAGTGCATTGTATTATATATAAATATTTTCAGACATTTAACATACAACGCCATCTTGTTTCAAACTAAGCAAAGCTTGTACTATGATAACTAGACTGACTGATAGAATATTTATATTCTTTTTTTTGTGAGTACATACATATAATACAAAGAAAACATTCAAACTCCGAAACAATTTTTTGCAGATCGTACAAACACTTGATCCGACTCGGGAATCGAACCCGAGACCTCAAGCACAGCAGTCAGTTTCACTACCGCTAAGCTATCGAGGCAGTCAACATACAGTTACACTGAATTTACTCTCTAGACCTGATGATTATCACTTGTCTCTTTGATGATGAATAAAATACAGTGTACCCCTATTCATTCCATAGGTGTCACAAGAACTGACTGTTTGAACAACCTACACTGGACAACATCGCTGTATAGAGAAGGAAAATTTGAAACAATCCCTTTACCAATCAGTCTGGCCGTGGTATAGTAGAGAAGACTATATCCAGCAGCGGGCTGTTGATGTGTTGATATTATGTGAACCACACTCACTTAGTAAGAACCAACAAAATTTCTTGTGAAACTGTGCTATCATTCTGGACAAGCTGGTTCATAATGTACTAAGCATGGCTCTCCTATAGGAAATATAATTTGATACAATATACCTGAGGAACAAAGAAAATAATGTATAAATTGTATACATATAATAAAATTGTATAAGGTCAATGTCTCTACATTTTTTATGTGAAAGTAACAGAACTCAAACAATCTTTAGAATTTTTGTTTGTATTATTTGAATCGGTTGATCTATAAAAAAGATTTATCAGTTGCGAATAACCACGATAAACTACATATATGAGGACGAATCCGCAAGTAAAAGCCAGCCATACATATAAACCAGTGTGTTTTATTGACGTATTATGTTTGGTATTTTTACGAATTAAAATACAAATACAGGCGCCACTGAGTTTCGGAATCTCAAGAGGTTTTATTCCTCGGTGTTATCAAAATAATTTTATCAATAGGTTATTTATGAGGACATTTTGATTGCATTGTACTGTTAAGAGTATTAAAACTTCAATGAGATGATGATTCTTTAATATATTTGTGCCAGTAGGATAATCTTGAGTGTGGTTGGCGCCAGACAATGGATACTTTGAAGATTATGAATTGTTCAGTGGATATTTTTCAGTTCTATAATGGGGTTTAAATTTTTTTTTATAGCAACCTACCAAAGTGACTCTATTCTACCTGATGGAAAACATGAACAGGATCCAAGAGCGATGGCAGTCGCACTCGCTGCGAATGAAGATAGTGTCTTATTTATAAAATAGTATATATAGTTCAATCAAGCCCTTTTTTTTTTTTTTTAACGTGTGGAAACCTCCTCGGGCCGTCACCCCGCAGGGGTTTACGGCGGGGTGGTGTGTCGGAATCGGACCGACTAAAACCACACGGTGTGCCACTCTGCGCCTGATATAGGAGGGATCCGGGGACAGCTGCTATTACGACATCCAGATCCCTCCTAGCGCCTGCCCGCTAACGCGGGCACCATCTACGGTAAACTCTCCATTTAAGGCGACGTACGGCACACGCGGACGTCGCCTTCTCGTGGCTGGCCATTGTAGCGGATGGAGGGGAAAACCCGTCCCGTCCACTCGCAACCACACTCAAGGCGGCATGAGGCGCTGGTACACGCGCCTCCGCCGCCCGGTTCGCCGGCGGCGAATTGGGTCCGAGTGGAGGTTGTCCTCCCGGGCCTTCTCCGCCGCCTCCTTCCGCGAAATTACGTCTTCGCAGAAGGTTACGACCGTGGTAAAACAATTGTCGCTACCGACCATGGAGCGTATAACGGCCGGTAGCGACAGATCTCCTCCAATAAGTGCAGTGAGAACCCCACGCTGCGCCGTCCAGGCGGAATAAACCGCCAGCGTGTGCTGAGCCGAGTCCTCACTGCAGTCGCAGTGGTGATAGGCGGGACTCAATTCCCTCCTGGCGACCGAGTGCAGATACTTCCCGAAGCAACCGGGCCCGGAAAGAATCTGCGTCAGTCGGAAGGAAAGGGTCTCGTGCTGTCGCCCCGCCCACTCGGTGATGACCGGCTGGAGAGCCTCCACGGCGGCAAAGCCAGCACGTGGAGCCTCCAACCGGGACGACCAACGAGCCATCGTGGCTTGACGAGCGGCCTCACGCCACTCCCGTTTCTCTTCGGGCGGGGGTCGCATCCGCTACCTGCCCGGAAGTCAGCCGTTCGCCGATAAACCGGCGAACGGTACTTCCACCTCCAAATCCCACGGGGGAGTTCCGGCCAAGGCGCACGCCGCTTCTGTCGATACGGTGCGGTAACCACGTCTGGCTCTAACCGCCAATATCCTCTGAGGGCGCCAGAGGCGAACCCTATTCTGGGCGGTCAGAGCCGCCGCCCACACCGGTGCACCATAAAGCGCCATTGACCGGACAACCCTAGCGTATAGCTGTCTCGTCGCGACGCTGGCTCCACCCATATTGGGCAAAAGTCGCCCAAGGGCAGAAGCAGCGCCGACCAGCTTTGGAGAAAGCTGTCGGAAGTGCTCGTCGAAGAGCCACCTGCCGTCAATGATCAAGCCCAGATATTTCATCTGGGCTTGAACCGGTACGAGGACCGAATTGACTACGATGGAGGCGCCGGAGGGCGGACCACGACGGGGCCCATGGAACAAAAGGGCCTCCGTCTTGTCGAGGGCCACCCGTAAACCCAGCGCCTCAATACGCCCGACCACCAGAGAGACTCCCGTGGTGGCTAGGCGCGCCACCTCTTGAAAGTTCGCTCCCCGGGCCGTAACCAATGTGTCATCGGCGTAACAAATTACGTCCAGCCCGGGGGGAAGGCGACCTCGAAGGGCCCAGTCGTATCCCATATTCCACAGGCGTGGTCCGAGGACAGACCCCTGTGGAACACCGCACGACATGAGCCGCCGCCTCAGAACACCGTCTCGGTCCTCGTACATGACAGTACGCTCCTGTAGATAGTCCGCCATAAGCCGCCTCAGGTACTCTGGCACCCCGTGGTAGTGGAGTGCTTCCCTGATGCAGCTAAATGGCAGACTATTAAATGCGTTGGCCATGTCCAACGACACCATCAACAGCACGCCGCCACAGCCAGTTGAAAGCAAGCCCTATAGCAACCCGTTTGGTCAGCGTGGTATAGTAGGCCAAAACCTCCTTGCTAAGGAGAGGACTATATCTACCGATAGACTATAAAAGACTGTTCATGATGGTGATGATAAACTAACAGAAAAGTTTATGACCACATCGGCTAACAGCTCGTTATTTCCCTACCTTAAAACCAATTAGCGCCCGTATCATTGACAATAACTGTGTCAGTGGAATCAAACGTTTCCCATCTTGATAGTCTTTAATCTTCCACGTAGGTGCTTAGTCGATGAATTGCCTAATTATATTTAAGTAAGTAGGACTTAAAAATAGAAGAATACAAATCTACCAATGCCTTCGAGAAAATCAGCGTAAGTCGAGTGTTTATTTTTTCTTTCCCCTTCCCCCTTAATACAGTCTATTGATGTGTTGTTAACTTTGAGAATTTTTGTTCATAGTTTTCTGAGCGTAACTGTTGTGTGTAAGACGTCATATCATCATCTGCTTTTACTTGATCCTAAACTCTCACCGAATTCTAATCATTTCATCGTATTTATCAATTATTATCTCAAGCATTATTATCTAATGTTTTGGCTACCGTAACAGAGTTCAATGTAACCCACTGTGTTCATAGTAATTCTGTAGACGAAGGCATTCTGCCAACAACAGGTGGAAGTGTTCTTGTCATCGCTTGTCACACACCAAACAGTTGTTGCTTCAGCAGGCGGTGTACGAGTATGTCATGAGCGTTAACTGTGTACAGGTATTAGTGACGTATAAAAAATTTATCGTAATATTATTGTGGGGGATATGACACAGCTCTGTTTGAACCCAAACTAGGTGTCAGAATCATAATAGACGTATAACGTTAAATAATTTCATTCTATCAGATGCAGAGCAGAAATCGATCCTTCGATTTCAAATGATGCAGTTAAATTCACTGACGCCTATACTCGTAATGATTTATATTGATTTCACAAATGGTATAGTGATTTAAGCAGTTGCCATGCCACTTTCTACTGCACTGAACTGTTGTGGGTCCAATCCCTACATGAGACAAAACTTTGTGTGATCCAGAAATAGTTATTCTAAGTCTGTTTTCTTTGTATCTGTTTCATGTACATTTGTAAAATTAATATTGTCTTCGAAAAATAATATCGTATGTATGTGTATGTTTGAAAAATAATAATAAATATATTTACATTTATTTAATATTATAAGTAATTGCTATTGTAAAGAACCGTAGGGGAGGTCTATATTCAGCAATGGACGTCGTTTGCCTCAGATGATATTGATCGTAATTACAAACACAAAATAATTTGTAATTCGTTTTTAAATGTTGTCATACTTTTTCTTAATTTAAATTTTCTTTAATAGTTTGTTTTAATTTAAAAACAGAAAATTTGATATTAATTGTATTATATTTTGTTTAGCTGTGTGGAATCCCTATATTCATATAAGTAGGTAGTGACAGCATGTGAGTAATAATGAAATGTTACTATAATAAATAGAAGTCGAAATCGGTGCATAGTGTAATAATTCTAGCTGAGAATAAATCGAGAGAAGAGCCGCCTTAAAACGCGTAAATCAGTCATCTAGAACAGCTTTATTGATTTAGATTACACCTTTGAAATACGTCATAGCATATTTCTGCTCATTTAGTACTCAAATGTCTTTAATCTTCTAGTATTGTATTTGCCACTGTATTCCTTTCTATGTATCATCAATAGCTGATCCTTTAATCCTATTAGGCGCGCAGTACTAACAGTACAGTAGTATAATAACTATAAATTTCAATACATATGATTTTAAAACTTATTTGACGTAATATTATCGGCTTAGTTGACATTTTCAAGTTATGTAATATAACTTTTATTACATTATTATAAAAACTGTTTTGTTATTTCATCTTAAATCAATAAAATAGGTTAGTTCAACACAAAATATTCCACTCTCCACTGAATTGAGTGTTGTGTTCTAACCTCATACAGGATAATACTTTGTGAGATCTACAAATTGTTGTTCTGAGTCGGTGTGTTCCTTGTGTCCATTTTTTGTATGTTTGTAAAGTCCCTGGGACACAATATATATAACTAATGCGGATGTTGTCTTTGAAACGAAATATTTCATTTTTGTAGGTGCGCATTTCGTTCATTCCATTCCTCATGTATCTATAATTCTATCACTTGATGATGTTCAGATACAAGAACCATTTAGTAATAAAAGAAAGTATTTACTAAAAGTGGTCATTTAAATACATCATTATTATACACAATACAATTTAACTTTGTTCAAAGTACTCAAAACAGCCGTAGAAGAAGCTCAGGTGGCCTGCCAATAGATAGTTCAAATAAAAGATCTCGATCAGTGTAAGCTACAAGTATTGCCTTCTCTTTACCTCCAGTATTCTATTATTATTTTTATATGTATCTGTCTCTATCAATTTATTTTAAATTTTACTTGTAATTTGGCACATGATGGACAGCAATAGTCGTGTCAAAAGTTGCGAATCCGTGTCTACGTCTTAAGATACAGAAGTATATATATGTAGGTGCTTTGGGTTTGCAGTATTTTTTCTTAAATTTTATTTCACTATGTAATTTAACTATACGTGGAAGAATTAAATGATTTTGCACACAACTATTTATCGAGTGCATATTCAAGAAAAATAATAAAAATAACGTGTACGATAATTATAAGTATCACAAGCAGATAAATACTTAGTATCTAAGTGCTAATTGGTTATTGGATGTTCTAGAACAAAACTCACAACTGATCTCTAAGTCTGTTCGGATACATACAGAATAGTATTAACATAAAGAAACCTACAAACAATTTATATATTGGGATTAGTAATTAAATCGAATTGTCAGAATAAGGTTTTATAGATTAAAATGTCAATAATAATAATATCCTCACACATTTGACACACGGCCATTTGATCCAAAACTAGGCACAGCCTCATACTGTGATAGCCAGACTGATGATAAACATACATGTATCTTTCTTAACACAAAGATTGTAAATAACTTATACCCAGACAGAACAAACGAGTCTTCATCACATGATTTCTCCTGGGTGAGAATTGAACCCACGACATCTGGCTTTTTGATCAGAATCACTAACCATTAAACCAACATGCAAGTGAATCACGTCAATTTAATTATTTTTATGTGTCTTAAATAACAGCTTTGAAACGTTTAATTATAAAAGATAATAAATTGATCAAGTGTTAATGTTTTATTGTACTTTGACATTGACATTTGGCACAGGTTTTTTTTAAGTTTAAGGGCACTTCATTACACCATGTAATTAAATATCAATTAATCTACTTAATATGATTTTATTGGTTGAACTACTTGTTGTGTGAAATGATACCAGTACTGCTGTGCTTGACCCTTGAATCTGACAAGATAAAAAGTAATTACCTTAAGGCCCTTGTACACAGAGAGTGTCTTACTTCAAAGGTGCTGTTATCGAAAGATCTAAAACAACTTTCTTTGCGTAATATTATTTGCCATTGGGCGATAATTATTTACTTTGAATAACTCGCTGTGAAAAGCATTTTGAAAGAATAATAATTTGTTATTGGAACTCGTCGTTGCCGCTACCAGAAGCGTAACGAATGAAGTGTTTTTTTAATTATCTACCTTCTAAGACAGTAAATAATAAAATCAATAATTAATAGCTAAAGACATTATTTACTATTCGAACTTTTACTCATATATACCTAGTACCAGCTTAAAATTAATTTAGTCCATCCAAAGGAAGAAGAAGAAAAGAAATGGAAGAAATTGCTATAAGCAATAAGGCCGCCCTTAGTACATCACAATTGTTGTAAGTTTTATTACTGTATAATGTTTGTAAACCCTGGTCTACAAACAAAGTAATAGCTAGGCTATCTATCTAATATAAAAGTATGCGTAACAAATAATGAAAACTATTTTTAGAGCATCAGTATCGGAAAAGATTTCGTAGCAGAGACATGCTTCAGCACAAATGAGACCAGCTCGGCCGAAATGATATCACGATCTCAAACAAAATCGGATTTAATTAGTTCCTTTGTTGATTTTCACTAAGTCAGTAGGGATCCCGGAACCTCAAACTGAACCCTCCCACTCGACACCCTTCACCTAAACCTATATGTTTGCTGTAGTTTCTCGTCATCGGTGTATTAGATGAAGTTGGAACCCTGTATCTAAGCAATAATTTCAGTGCCTTAGCCAATAAAATTCGCTATTTAAGGTTATATATAATAGCTCGATCTGCCATAAAAAGAATTTATTTCAAATGAAACATTTTTTTTTTTAGATTTAATAAATGTAATTTGTCCACGATAAAAATATGCGGAGGTGTTATTTATGTTAAAAACCACAGTCTTTCATCTGAAAAATTGCTTTGAATGCGTAATAAACTTACAATATCCGTTTAAGACGTTTGATTCACTGCAAATTATTCAAATAAAAATTTTATTGGAATGGAATACCTCCATATTTTCTTTTGATTTATTTTTGGCAATATCTTACACATTCTCGAATTGACACTATCGTGTTAAGTTATAATATTATAAAATAAGATTACAAATATTTTATTATATATAATTAAATAAAATTTGGTAAGATTTAGGTATTTATATTATATGATATCATGCTAAATATTTATTTATATACATATTCTAGAATGAAATGTGAAACTAATAATTAAGATATATATACATATATATTACAATTCTTTTGGTCATAGTGGCCAGTTTCAACGGAGACCAGTCAACTAGCAGGAGATATATGTAAAGTACGCGAGTGTGTACGCAAATACTGGTGCACTCTCTGTTCCTTCGCTGTCATATATCGATAGAGTAATGTTATAAAAACGAGAAAAATTAATTTCTTTGAAAGACACAGACAAAATTGCGTTGATCGGGTAGTCTAAAAATGTATTATGTATCATAACTAGTGTATCATGAATTATCATTGATCAAAACACTTTGAACGACGGGGCTGTTGGTTTAGTGTTAGTGACCCTGACTGCTGAACCGATGGTTGTGGGTTCGATTACCACCTAATGCAAAATATTGAATGTTAGTAGATTGGTTACCATAATACAGGCTCTGCTTAGTTCAAGATTAGACTGCCGTATAAGAGATGTGTGAAGTTTTTAAGTTAAGTATTATATATTTACGCTTTTATAACATGACATTTCTGTACTAGTCTTGGGGCCACCTGTAATACAGCGTGGGCAAAGAATTCGTTAACATTTGAATCTAACATCTCGAGCAAACAAAAGCCGCATTTCTCGGCAATTTTGTCGCAATGGATCGCTTCACGAAACTGCAGTGCGCTTACTGTGTGGAACAATTTTATTTAAACAGTTCGCTTATTACTGTGAAACGCTAACTTCGCGTTAAATACTATTTACACGACTTAAATCAGTGTCTGAGTGCTCCTTTAATAAAGAAATGGGTGAAGAAGTTCGAAGGCACGGGATCTACGCTCAATGTGAAGCAAATTGGAAGTCCACGGACTTCTCGGACCGAAGAAAACGTACAGTAAGTTTCCGGTTCCGTTTGACGTAATCCAGATTTATGGACGCGCAAACGTATGTTGAAATTACATCCATATAAGATCCAGATAGTGCAAGAACTAAAATGTAATGATTTAAATTTGAGCAAGTCCTATGTCGAAACAATATTAGAACGATTCAGTAATTTTGACAACATCTTATTTTCTGACTAAGCTCATTAATTAAGCCCAAGCCCCTCAACGGAAGGTAAATAAATAGAATTGCAGGTATTGAAGCAGTGAAAATTCAAAAGCTGAACATGAGTGGCCACTTCATTCTTCCAAGGCAACTGCATGGGCTGTAATTTCAGCAAAAGGAATTACTGGACCCTACTTTTTTGAAGATTCTCGCGACCGTTTATTTACTGTTGCCACTGTTGTTGTCTTGGGACCGATGCTATTGGAATTTGCTGGCCACAATCGTTACACATGGTTTCAAAAAGATGGAGGCACTTGTCACACACCCAATGAGTCCCTGTGTCGATAAATCATCCCATCGGATTGTGAGAGTGAGGGAACGGAAGGTGCATCTATGTTTGCGCTCACACTTTTGCATTTTTAATATTTATTACGTAGTTTTCTGTGTGAATGGCCGACGTGACCGAGATCAACTAGGTGTACATTATTGTATCTAAAAAGCAAATTTTTCTCTTCAAAAGTTTTTATTGAAGTGAAACTTCTTTAGAATCGCTGTGATTTCAAACCGCATGCAACGGGAAAACGACAGGTAAGAGACACAAATACAAAAATGACCGGTAAAGAATGAGACAGAAATATTAGTGAGCCAGAGCGAGAGAGTAAATGTCGGTGTGTTGCTCATTCTTTGGTCGATTTACTGAAGTTTCACTTCTATCGTGTATGAATTCATACACATCTTTTTTTTTTCACTAATGGAAACATCAAAAACGCGCTTTAAGTATATTTAGAAAATAATAATAATCAATCAACAATATGTTATATTCTTTACACTATTTTTTAGGTCAACACAGAGAGTAAAATAACAGTTGCGTATTTTTTACATACATATATGTTTTGTCAATCTATTTTTATGTGGTGACGTGGACTTTTCACTGTCCTATATTAACAAACTGACTTTGTAAACACATTTTTCACATAGACTACATGGTTGGCCTAGTGGTTTAAGCGGTTCTGCGAAGACGTAATTTCGCGGAAGGAGGTGGCGGAGAAGGCCCGGGAGGACAACCTCCACTCGGACCCAATTCGCCGCCGGCGAACCGGGCGGCGGAGGCGCGCGTACCAGCGCCTCATGCCGCCTTGAGTGTGGCCGCGGGTGGACGGGACGGGTTTTCCCCTCCATCCGCTATAATGGCCAGCCGCGAGGAGGCGACGTCCGCGTGTGCCGTACGTCGCCTAAAAGGAGAGTTTATCCGCAGATGGTGTCCGCGGTAGCGGGCAGGCGCTAGGAGGGATCTGGATGTCGTAATAACAGCTGTTCCCGTATCCCTCCTATGTCAGGCGCAGAGTGGCACACCGTGTGGGTTTAGTCGGTCCGATTCCGACACACCACCCCGCCGTAAACCCCGGTGGGGTGACGGCCCGAGGGGGTTTCCACACGTTAAAAAAAAAGAAAAAAAAAGTGGTTTAAGCGGTCCCTACGCTGCTCCCTACTGTGCTGAGTATTGTGGGTTCAAACCCACATGGAGGAACACTTTGTGTGATCACAAAGTGTTATTCTAAGTCTTGGTGTTCTTTGAGTTCGTTTCTTGTATATTTGTAAAGTCCCCATCGACATAGGATTTATTCCTAGAGCGGGTGTTGTCTTTTAAAAAAAAAATTTAGAAGTCATTTTTAGCTTTACTTTTCTACATGCGTATTTGGCATCTTGAAACTGATGATGAAAATAAATGTTGGCTAGTGAAACTCTTCATTTGTTCTTGGTGAAGATTGAACCCAGGTCCACGGTTTAGTCGGAAAAAGCTAATTTTTTACATCTGAGCGGAATTTTTCGCTTAAGACACGAATTCTTTGGTTCTTTTGGTATTTTCTCAAATGTTACTGTGTGTCTAGTTTTAGTAGCCACTATGTGTCGTTACTGTTGTGTGTTGTTAGTGTTGGCAATGTTGTTTAAGTCTTTGTTCTGTTATGTTTACATTTTTTGATTATGATACTGATTGTATCTTAAAATAATTTGGAAACAAAATTTAATAAAATACTCATAACTTT
The DNA here is from genome assembly GCA_949316085.1 of Hypercompe scribonia. Taxonomy (NCBI): domain Eukaryota; kingdom Metazoa; phylum Arthropoda; class Insecta; order Lepidoptera; family Erebidae; genus Hypercompe; species Hypercompe scribonia. The sequence continues at coordinate 6,227,041 of OX438967.1, read as the reverse complement.
GTTGATGTCACCGATTTTAACTCAAACAATTTGGTTGTTTAGATTAGACTAGAAGATTTAAGGAGTTCGTTAGAAGATAGTTAGACCACGAGTTATTTCCCTTCCTTTCCAATATATTTTTCCGCGTGAATAAACATAATGGCGTGTTTTAACTCTATAAAATATATTTTTATCATTTTTTTTTATTTCAAGAGCGTTCAAAAGTACATAACTCTGCCGGAGGGAAAGCATAAAGAGAATCCAAGAGTTGTGTTCGCCGTACGCATTGGCGAATGGACACAATACATTGTGGTGACCCATACTATGGCATCGTAGTAAGATGCTTTTATTTCAATAAAATTAATAATTCTTTAATCTATGCTTGTTTGACCAAAGACGTTATTAAAAAACAACCTACTATCTAAGTCAAGTAAAATCTCTACTTAATAATTATCTATTTGTCTTTAAAGGCACTTCACTGTACAGAATTTACCTCCACAGAATTACTAATCATTGTTTACATTAGGATAGATTTTCTCCATTACCAAGCTTGTTCATTCAAGGGTTAAAAGGTACTTGACCCGAAATTAATATTAAGTTGCATTGTTCCTAAGTGGGGAAGGGAAAACTGAGTCCATAGGGCTGCCACTATACGAAAAGATTCTTTAGGCCGTTATTGAAACCGATGAAGCCGAGAAAAAAAAAGGTAAATGTACGAAACCAGTTTCGAACTAGGACTTCTTTTTTTGAAAGCTATTAGTTATGGAGAAGTATAGATGATTCCCAGCTATTTCAAGATGCAAGGGAGGAAAGCATGTTTCATATCATTGGGCCTTAGTAAACAAGCTCATGATTAACAAAATATTGACCAGTTATAATTATTTGTTTGTCCTTATCTAATAATACCAATCTCTTATGTTTGGATTATCTATTTGGACATTTATTTATTCTACGACATTACATTGGACCATTGGTTGCAAATAATTTGCAAACTTTCTTTTTGAATACGTGTATATGATGTTGGCGGTTAAGTTTGTTTTAAATACTACTATAATTTGCATTCTTGTTTGGGGTTTTTTAAAACTTATGAGAGATCTCTTATGGGAACGTTATGAGCTATACTTACAAAACCATTAGTTTTAACGATGGTAACTAAATAAATAAATTACTCGTACCGTGATACTTGAAACTTCGTGCCGAAATCATTTTCTTCTTCTCCTCGATTACCCGAGTTATCTGTTTTGATGGCAGCTTAAGAGGAAAGATGTTGCCTTTTATCTTACTAGCTTTATGATTTCCAGTATCAAATCAACTCTAGTGTCTCTTTTGTCATTTCAGATAAGTTGAACATATTAAAAAAAACAAAATACTTTATATTTAGAAACTAATTCCAAAAGGTTACTTACTCTATTTTATCTAAAACTAGTGACCTTGAAATGTGTTTTGCAACAGATGAATGTCGTCTGTCTTTATTAAATAAGAGTCTAAAAAAGTGGGAACCCTAGAAAGCAATTAGCAATTGTCTTAAGTGCAAATATCATACTTAAATTATCATATTTATCGACCAGACTTGCTTTGGTCAATAGGTACCGGTGGTAACCCTAACAGTATATATAGGCTCATCATCAGATAACTCGTATGTTACATTGCGGGTAGCTTCTAGACATTGAAATAGTAAGGAGTGCCTTTGTTTTCTTTTGCTCCTTCGTTCATAGTTAAACAGAAGAATATTCAAGTATAATTAGACAACCATTAAAGTAAATTTGATTTCATGAATGATTTTCCTTTTAAAATTATGCTGTAATGTTTGACGTAACAAGTTTTAACAGACTAAAAGAATAATAATTTAAAAAAAAGGAATTAGGATAAAGTTGTAATGTTTGTTACTTCAAAGAAATAAACACGTAATTTTCAAGTGTAAATTAATATATTTCATGTTATGTTTCAAGAGTGTTTAGGGTGGACTCCGCGTGGTGACGGATTAAGAACACAGAGTGTCACCTCTCCTACTCATCCCATAGGTGTCGTAAGACTAAAGCTAAGGGACATACAACGCAAGACAGCGTCACTGTAAAGAGAAGGAAAGCTTGAAATAACCCATTTGGCCAGCGTAGTATAGTTGGCCAAAACCTGTTTTCTAACGAGTGGCCTGTTTTTTTCTGTGCAGTAATACCCACGGATACCACCGAAAGGTGTTTATGTCGGACTCGAACCGACCAAAAACCGCGCGCCGTCTCAAGTACCAGTAGGCGGGGAACCAGGTACACCCTAGCAAGGAAATCCCTGAAACTCCGACGTACCTCGGGCTACTTACAGCTTGTAGAATTCCCTCCCGTGTGGGTACCTCCATGTTCTCTTTCCTTCTTGCCCTTCCTTGGTGAGCGCAGTCCGTAGCGCTCGTATCCTCACCCTGGTCTGTTTCTGCTAAGGTGAACTCTAACGAGAGGTTTATGCCCAGCAATGTACTTGCGCCTACAGCCTATTACAGGCTGTTTTTGATTATGATGAAGGTGGGCGGGCTACTTCAAGTTATACTAAGGTATACCTTAAGTAATATCTAATGTTTGTAATCTAAGGATTAAGAATTTTTCATCATTGTATATAAAATTTAATATTTCAACTTACTTTGTGTACTTTATTAATTTATTTTGTAAATTTTTGTATAGAGGCTTATACTTTACGGTAATTTTAAACAGCGTGACCTTCCTTGTAAACTTATTTCATATTGTTTACATAAAAGACCCATTAAAAGGTTTACAATTTTTGTAAACATTTCAATATTGTAAAATTTAAGTCGTCTGTGTTATGAAGACTTTATTCAGTATTAATTATGGTAGACCTTTGAGGTTTGTTTGTCTTTTTAGGAAATAATTGTATGTAACACAATCAGGAGACTGTATAGACATTTTTAAAGACAATAAAGTAACGACACAATACTTTTTTGTCTTCGTTTTTAACAAAAAGATTCCCTGTCAAGGGTAGGCAACCTTTTAACTTTATGTGTGTGGTTCTATCCTCAGATTTAAACACAAAAGTTTAGTGATCTTTTTTGGGTGTCTGGTCTAACAAAGACCTATCTGTCTTGTTAAGACAACTACTAAAAGAGCTTTAAATATAACAAGAAAAAAACTTGAAGAAACCAAAAGTAGTCTTTTAAAACAACATTATTTACCTGTACTGATAAACCTCAATTTCCCCAAAGATTCTAAGTTTTGTTTTATGTGTATAGCTTTGTTTCGTTTTCTCGTTTTGTAACTCAAAATATAAGACGATGCTGTCAGATTATAATAAGTTTCAAGTAATGATTGAGAATGAGATCAAAAGCTTGACTGTACTAATTTTAAATCTGATTTTAAGATTTTAATTTGTTATTATCGTAAATTATCAGATATTTGTTAGAAAATATTACAAAGTTCAACCTCAAAATTTGCGTGCCTTATTTTATGACTCTGATTTAGAGCAGCTATGCACTACGCGCGATCTGATCCTACATTGTGATTCTCCCCATTTGTGACTCTTGTCAGTGACGTTAAGCACCATATATTTACAACGTTAATATGCGTCTATGCCACTTTTAGTATCTTATTATAACGATTTCTCTGTTCCACGGGTTTGGATCGGGTTAATATCGGGCGTAGTGTATAACCGCTCTTAGAGGAGATGTACCGGCAACAGTGAGTTTGGATTGTATGTAAACATTATATGTAATGATTAGATTTTATATTATTTTAGATTAGATTGAACAGATTTGTTTCGTGAACTAATCGCTGATAGAGTGCTAATTGTCAAAGTTTCAAAAACTATAAAAAAAATTGTTCATTATCGATAAGTCTTAGGTACCCATCGTAACTTGTTCTTAAAACTGTAATAGTATTAAGTTGATTATTGCAATGTAGTAATCGAGCATATGTTTTCATAGATTTTGATATGTTCAAATCAAAACTGTCATAATATGATGAATCCATCAAGTTCTCAAGTCAATTTGTGTTTTAGAATTTATTAAAACAAAATGTTTTAGTAAACCATTAAGAGGTTCATCAGTCATCATCATCAACAGCCTTTTACAGTCCACTACTGGATATAGACCTCTCCTTAGCAAGGAGGTTTTGGGCTACTATACCACGCTGGCCACACGGGTTGGCATAGGATTTGTTTCAAGTTTTCCTTCTCTTTGTAATGATGTTGTCTTGCATACTTTGTACCCTTCGTCGCCTTTTACGACACCTACGGGATGAGTAGGGGTGGTAACACTATGTATTCTTAATCCGTCAACACACGGACAATTAAGAGGTTATGGAACTCTAAATAACCATGAGGTAATCTATTTATTGAGAAATTGCCTGAAGGTTAGGATTTGTGTAGGTTAATTTAATTACAGGTATGAATATTGGCATGTTTATCTATGGCGTCTTATCAAAATGCTTAAGGTTTTAAGATCTTTTTTAAAAAAGTAATCTAAATTGAGTAATTGAGAAAATTTTCTACATGAAATTATGCTTGCTTCTGTACCAGTACAAGGTTAGATTAGTTTTATTATTTGTACTAAACATATTTATTTGTAAGGGATCTCAGACACACCTTGACAACAACAAGATCGAATTACAGATGTGTGACCCTGAACGTCACGAAGTTCATGCTTGTACTCCATAATCCATCAGTATTAGAAATATAATACCGTAACCTGCCTTTCATTACATTACAAATGAATATTGTAGTACAGCTAGTTACAACACTAGTAGTATATTTCGCTGGAAAAGTTAAGAAATGGAAGGTAGCGTAACCTTTTTTTAATAATGTTATCGCAAATAAGGCCCGCTGTACAACAAAATTATGTAGGTGGAAATATCGCGTAAGTCAAATACAGTTATTAAGTATATACCTACAAAAATATCTCTCTAAAAGTTATTTGGTTAAAAAACTAAGAGTAATAATTAAATAGAGTTTCTTCGGGTATAAGAAAACCACATAATACAAAGCCTCGTGTATTCTAGACACAATTAGCGGTATACAATTAGCGCTGTACTGTCCACTGAATGTCTTTCGTGTCTGGTGCTTGAGTAATTACTTCACCTACCCTACCTACCTACCTACCTGTAATATTTTATTAAAAGCTTTCTTTTGAGTATTTTTATTTACTCACCGACAAGATTACACAACCTTATTAATATTGCTATGTATTTTGAACGTTCTAATTACTTTAGAAGTTGAGAACAATTTCAAAATTATTTATTCATTATAAATTATTTCTTATTATTTTTATGAATATTTATGTATTCTGTAATTTTAAGTTTTAAGGTATATTATTATAGAGGTTTACAAGTTTCCGTAGTATAAGGCTATCACAACAGGTTTCTATAAAAATATTTACTTTCACTTTGTTTACTTAACTTTTACATAATAGTGTATTTCGTTTTCGTATTATTTTAAGAGACGAGCATTAACTTTAATTTAATTCAGTTAATTAGGTCTTTGTCCTAAAATTAAACTGTATTTCATTACATTAGCACTGTGCTAGTCCCGACTGTAGAGGACTTTAACGGACGTCAGATTAGACGGACACAAAATTATAATTTCATCATATTTAAAAACATAGTTTTAAGCATACCGCTAAGTATATATACATACATAAAGTCACGTCTGTTTCCCAGAGGGGTAGATAAAGCCAAGGTTGCCATAGCGTGGGTCGCCATACTGCGTTGTCTTCATTCGCAATGAGTGTGGCCGCCACGCCACCACTCTTGGATTCTATTTATGCTTTCCGTCAGGTAGAGTAGAGTCACTTAGGTAAGCTTCCAAAAAAAAAAGTGAAAATTGATTTTCACTTACTGCGGTCCTAACACATCTCTTTTGCTTCGTCCACATAAGGGCATGCTAGTCGATTTCTAGTACTTTTCACTTGTACATTCTTCAGAATATCACCAATTTAGTTGGTTACATTCGCCGTAGATGACCTCTTCCGACACTTCCGCAGACATTTGCTTTATAAATTGCTTTCGTGGGTCTTTTATCATCCATCCTCTCTACCTCATTAAATCATCGAAGCATACCCTTTCAATCTTCGTCACTACATTTTCAAGTGCACATAATTTTATTTATATTTTTATCTGGTTTTCATAGCTTTACATTATTTTATTATTTGCCTTAGTTTTAGATGACCATGTGATACTTAAAGTTTTATTCGAAATTAAATTTATACTTTTAACTAGGTGACGTGTTCTATTAAGCTCCCCTATAATTCAATTATTGTTACCTTGAGTACCGAGTCAGAGTTTTTCCATTCAATTGATTTCCAAAATGAGGAAGAAACCTTGAACCAAACCAATATAAGGTTGCAGTGATATCCCCTAAGCGATTGACAAATCGACCGAAAACGAATGGAAAAGGTCACCAATCAATTATTTTTTATTCACACTGAACTAATTTGTTGGTGGAAAAAAACGTGCAGAAACATCAAGGTGATGCGTACCGAAGACACTCATTTGTAAAACACCCATTGTACATGTACTAGAAACTAGGTAATGTAACCACAACATAAATAATGAACAAGTGATACCTTCATTTGCGCTTTTTTTGTATTTTCTACATTTTATAACTAAAGGTTGCCTGGAAGAAATTGCTTGTGACGATGAGGCCGTCATTTGTACATAGTCACTCAACTGATGTATTCCTGTGTATATCTGTAAAAAATTTGGTGTTCATAAAGTCTATTCTATTCTAAGCTCAAAATGTCATAAAATAAAAATTAAAATGAGAATTAGAAGGCGAACCAAGGAGACTAGGGACGTTATATACCTGTGCAATACAATAATCATTATATAAATGAGAACAAGATAACTTTATCATAGCAGAAAGGGCCTTGGGCGAAAAGCTTCTTAAAACAATGGCAACTACATTATGTACACAGAGAGTAACTGTAACACTATAAGAGTCTTAGCCACTACTTTCTAAGTACTTTTTTTCTGGAAGGAGTATGATTTGAAAAAACAGCTTGTGAATATAACCAATTTTACTGACTTTAAAACTAATAAATCTCATCTAGTACCTGAGTTTTTACACAGAAACAAACTGAGTTAAACAAAAATAATAAAATGCTTTAAAATGTCTAAAAAAAAACCGGTATGGATAAAAAGTGTTAACAGCAACTTCAGGCAATACCCTAGTGAATAAAACACGCGACAAACGACCTATTCTGCAATTTTCAAGGCAGATATCTAAGTTTTTTGAAAGAGAAAAATCAACAATTTGATATAGTCGAAAATAGAACTCGTTTGAATTTGGAATAGGACTGGTTCAATTCAATTTTAAAGACAAATGACTTTACATTTGTATTCACTGTAAACTAGGCTTTTGGGAATACGTATTTTACATGTGATATTTGACATTGTATATAAAATGTACTAAATTTCGATTAACTTTACATTATGATTTTATTATAAAATGTAAGCTTTACTGTTACGTTTGGTGTACTTTATCAACGGCGATATGATATCTTTTATTTCACACAATACTGTGCCAATTCTCCAGTTTCAGTGTCTCGTATTGCATCGTTATATGCCAATAGAAAAAATATAAACTACTATACGCCTATATACTGCTAGTTCAATGTTCCATACTGATGTCAATAATAAGGTTCCTCAATATTGAGTTGGCTGGTACAACTGCTAATAGATAGCTATCTACTGTATGAGTATACATCGTGTGTTATTTAACATGACAACCTCAAGAGCCTTAAATTATTTAGTCATGACCGATCACGATAATGTTTTACCTATTTTGTATTTAAGCGTACATTTATATATAAAATCACGCCTGTTTCCGCGGAGGGATAGGCTTATTAGACGTCCACTTTTCGCCAGTGTCTTGGTCCTTTATAATAGATGACAAGTCTATTGCCATTAATCGGAATGTTTTGTTTGCCAGAAAACTAGTTCGTCGATCTACAGGTACACCACTTGTGGCTGTGGCTGACATAGGGCCATAAGTTTATTTTATTAAATAAATGTCATTCAAAAAATAAAGTTTATACTGTATTATCATGCCTGTTTAATGGAAGTGTTCTTGGCACCCACACAATCATAGTAAGTATACGGTAGGTGCGGCCACGGCTCTACCTTGACCATTTTTCAAACTATGTTATTCTAGATTTCTATTCAAATTACTTTCTTGTTTTGTCCTTTTTCAAACCTCAGTTTTGCTTAGTCGTCTTATAGTTTTTAAACTCTATTTTTTTAATGATATTTGTTTAATAAAAGAAACTTACGGCCCTGTGTCAATCAATGTTTTCAATTTTAATAAAGCTTACAGTATATGTGTACTAAAATATAATGAAAATATTATATTAAAAATACATCACATAACGTTAACGTAATAAACTTTCTGTGTGTTACCTAGGCAGGTCGTTGTTTGTGTTATTTAGCTTAATCTGACCGGGGTGGAGAGAAAAATAACTCGGGAAAGCTTTTGGAAATTTTTACTTTTTTTTTCCGAAATGAAGAGACTTTAAATGTTTTGACTTCTATCTTCACATGTTACATAAATTACGCTTTTAATCTCTCGAGTGAGTTAAAAAATTTAAGTGTTGAAAAATCAGTATTTAAACAAACCAAAATTATTTTTATAACATGAATTTTACTTGTATATCAAAAACACCTTGTTCGCGGTTTGTATTAATTCTTTGAAAGGCTTTACCACGATGGTTCATTGCATAGAATTTCATTATTCTGCATAGCCAAATCAAATTGTTAGGTGTTTAGGTATCTACACACCATCTACAAGCCATGAGTGGGACGAGGTACATCGAGGTTCCAGGGATTTCCTTACTAGGGTGTACTTGGTTCCCCGGCTACTGGTACCGGTGCGTTTTTCGGTTCAGCGTGCGGTTTTTCGTCGGTTCGAGTCCGAAATAACCACCTTTAGGTGGTGTCCGCGGGGATTACTACAAAAAAAGAAAAAATAGGTTAGGCGTTTTTAGCTCCAATTTTGTCTTTAAAAAGATTAGCTTATGATTTAACTTAGTTAAATAACATGGTGACTACGCTGCAATTATGATCTAATAACGAATAAGTATATTTTTTCTGATTAAGGTGATAATTTTATAACAAACTTCATGCTTAATATACATTATACATACAATGTAGTAAAATATTATTAATGTTTTAATGTATAAGGTCTCAATAAATCAATGTACATAGAAAATTTATTTGGTAGAAAAACAAACAATAAATCATAATATCATGTATTACTATGAAGATACTTCTTGAACTAGAAGAAGAAGACATAGAAAAAACTTGTTTTCATCTTGTAATGAAGTTAGAATATTTATTACAGCGTCAGAAATTCTCAGAGACGTCGAAACGATCTCGGACAACAAAACAATATCAAAAAAACATAATTTTATTATCAATTGTATCCGAGAAATTCATTATTCTAAAAATATCGTTCAGAATACTATGGCTTAAGTATTTTTAGTCGCGAGTCGTTAACCTCGGAGAATACCGTGTCTTGTATTTGCATCAAAACGTTTTGTTAACCGCGTCTGCATTTTCGGAATATCTTATCCATAAGCATGTAAATTCTTTGAGACTTTAAAAGGAAAGGTTTAGTGTAAGAGTGAATTATATTTCTGGGGAGACTACTTTGATTCAATTACCGAAACTCAAATGACTTATGAAAGGAATGTTGCCGAAAATTGTCTACGGTTTTGAAAATTGGTTGGTATGTTTTTCCAGATTTGCTTTTTTTTTTATTTATTAATCGTGGTGATTTTTAAAGTAATTATTATGAGTTATTTAGTATAAACAGTGGTATAAATCTGTTTTAGAAATATTTACAATTGGCAACGTAGACAACGTTTATTATATAAAAAATAAAAATTATAATATTTAACTTTTGTTTTAGGAAGTGTTATTTTTGATCACGGTGTTTACTAGATATACGCATTTATTTATTCGTGATAGAATATAATATCTTTGATTTTATTTTTAACCGACTCTATATAAATATAACGCATATTTACGTTTTCCATAGATTTAAGACGTAATTTGTTTGGATATTGCTTTAATTTTTTTAAATACGAATATAAACTTTCTGCTGACACCACTGTGTACTTTATTGACGGTTTTCAACAGTTCACTGACGGAGAGTCACTAATTCAGACTTTTCGGTATTGAAATGAGGTATACAACTGTTTTTAATCGATTTTAAATATTAATTTTACTTAATAGGTATCAAACTTTAATAAAAGTCATCCTTAAAATAAGATTCAGACGCCCTCAATATTTCTAACATTTTTATAAAATATCTACAGATAAGAAATTGAAGGCCAAATGGCTTTAATTATGAAAAACTTTACGAATATTGAGCTATATTGAAAGCAATTAGTGACAGACAATGACAGATGTCACTAAGTAAATTTTCATAAGCAGGAGATCTGTAGAATCGAAATGTTTACCAGGCACCATACCTAAAGAACCTGGGTGAATAGTTTCATTGTGGGAGGTGGGAGTGTCTATGCTCGACCAGTGTGATAAATAAGACCGTGTCTTAAAAAATACGGTGCCAAGCACGTCATCCTTTCCTTCTTTACAGCTTTCCATCAACCTTGATTCTGAAAGGAGTCATTTAAACTGAAATTAGTTGCACGACATTTTTGTACACCCCAAAAAGTTTCTATAGCATTACATCATGTGTTACTAACAACGCTTATAAATTTTTTGTTTTAATTTAATTTGTTCATTCCAGTACACCACACAAATCTCTTTTTACAATTGGTATTATAAAAGTGATTTACAAGATACGAGTATGTGTATAACACAGACATTACACGTTTTAAAAACAAAATAAAATCATACTGAAAGTAATAACATCAATTGCCAGACTGATTTAATATTTGAGAATATCGTTAACCTCTTGGTATCAATACCCTCTATGAAGTGTTCTGTTTATCATATGGAATGGTGGCGCGCCGGTGTTCACTGAGCGATAATTAACCCTGATTTCTGAACACGTGTAAGCTGTACATTTATTATATTTATTGGAACATTAAGGGCAAGTAACTCTTTTAGAGTATACATGTATAGTGTCGTTGTATTATTATGTCTTTTTGTATTGACTAGTGAAAGTGATTCACTAAATATTCTTTAATAAATATGTATAAATCGTATGACTTCACAGGAATCCGAGGAGTGTGTTAAAAATACTGGTTGGAATTCAAGCATCTAAGTTTTTATTGGTAAAACTTTATCAACATAGTAAACAATTTGTTTTCTATATGAAGAGCCTGCCAAAGTGACTCTACTCTGGCTGATGGAAAGCATGAATAGAATCCAAAAAGTTGTGGTCACCATACTCACTGCAAATGCAGACAATGTAGTGTAGTGACCCACACTTAGGCGGCCTAGTGAGATGCTTTTTCACGCCACGCTTGGGGACGTAAAAGGCATGATAGTCATCGTGCCAGTGTAAGGCTCACATAGTTATAACGATAACTGTCACCCCTGCATCAATGGGCCTCCGGTCGTATATTCTTTGGTCTAAAACACAGATGTACGAACTAGGAAGAAATCTTAGGGTCCGTTTTTACCTTGCTTGTCTTTGTCTACCTGCCTTGGTGACGGCCCTTTTGGTTTTGCGTTAGTAATCACTGCATTACATACTAACACCCTGACTTCTTAATCAGAGATCATCGGTATCATCAATCACAAAAATGTATGTATTCAGCAGTCTAATTACTATGGTACTATGGTACAGGTTCTAACTAGTTTGAGATCAGATGACCGTATGTGAGATATGTGAGGTTGTTAATATTGCAGTCAGTTTATTTGTGTTCAAATTTGCTAAATTAATAATCCGTTACTAACTTTTATTACTTGTTTGTAGCCGTTGTAAGATGTCGTTCTCGTCGTTGCCAAGCTCACAAAATCAAAAGTAAATCTTAGTCTCGATAGCTACGATTGTCAGGAATAATTTTAGATATTGTTGCTTATAAAAGTCGTAAAAGTACTTCTAAAACGGAATGTCGTCGCGTCCTCAACAATAGAGACGGTGTCTTGTTTTGTTATTTACATGTTTACGGTACAAGATTGCTACATTCACCTTTATTTAATCCACATTTCATCAAGGACAAGGTAGGTGCTAAACCCTCTTATTTCATACGCGATTTAAATACTTCATGCAGTAATTAAAGCAAAATTACCTTTGATGTAAACAAAAAATTTCGTAGTCTCGTTGTTTTTCTAAGTTTGAACGGTAGACCGAACTTAATTAGGCGGAATACGGCTTACTAAGAGCTCTTACAGCGAAAAGGGATTAGGTAACTAAGCTCTGGGTTACCCAAGAACACATGTAGCGCAGTGAACGCACTTTCTTTGAAAGTGTTGGATGGTTCTATGGTATATTGTTATGAACCTATTTTGAAAAATTTAAGTAGTAGGTAGATAATTTTTTTTTACGTTTTTAAAGCAAAAATAATCAATATTTATATGTATTTAACGTAAACTAAAAATTAATTTCAATGTTTTCTAAGACTGTGTATTTTCTTAAAGCAGAGAATTTGAACTCACCTTCCTGTAAGTCCGTTTTTGTCGACTCATATACTGTAGTTACAATAGAAGAATCAGATTAGAAAGGAAGGTCTTTCCGACATCTCCCTTACTTATTTTCTTACTCTTCTTATTGTTTCAACATTATATACAACCAAATTTCCTATATTAATATTTAATTTCACATGTCAAGGGTATTAGGAATTAAATATAGTTAACAGAAGTCTATTGACGTGGCTTTCATTAAAGTAGTATGGTAGTCAAACATCTATAATTAGTGCATTATAAAATTTACATACGATAGAATTTTATAGACGTCATCATTAATCTAAACAGAAAAATGCTATAAAATTACAATATTAAAATCTCCTTATTACCCAAAATACAACAACACAATAACCGAGATGCATAAACCACAGTCATTACAACGTTTATGATATAATAAAATTATAAATATATTTTAAGATAAACATGTAGATATATTTATGTAAGATTTTGATGCACCATAAAAATCTTCTTCAGTATTAATCACGTGATGACTGTTCGTTTGGCCTAGTGGTCTATGTGGTCGCCACGCCGCACTCTACTGCGCTGAGTGTTGTGGGTTCAAATCCCGCATGAGACAACACTTGGTGTGATCCACAAATTGTTGTTCTGAGTCTAGGTGTTCTTTGTGTCCGTTTCTTGTATGTTCGTAAAGTCCGCCGCGACAGAGGATTTATTCCTAGAGCGCGAGTTGTCTTTTTAAAAATAAATAAAAAAAACCTTTTATAATTTTTTCGAGAGAAGAGTAAAAACACAAAGTCTCAGCTATTCAATTATTTCTGGAAGTCATTCGGATATTTAACTTCATTGTGAATAAAGCTAGCTGGCTCTATTCACACTAAATAGAATAGTAGAACATAGCGCGGCATTAACCAAATTACATTTGATTTCATTAATGTGTTATTTACATACTATTACAAGTCAAAGTTAAATTTGATTCTTGCGTTACGTACTGATAACGCATGATGTAAAAAAATAAACACATGCCACAATTTCAGACTCGTCCTCTAAATATAGAAATTGTATGTTCATTATAAAAGTGCATTTAAAAAACAATCGAAAAAGTACTAACCCGGGCGTTTGACAAGCTGAACTTATCACACGTATAACCTATGGTTTTGGGTTTCTAACTAACTTAAATACTTACTGTATCTCACTGTTATCACTATCTGTAAGTATAAATATATCGTTATAAAATTGGTTTGTCTACACTTCAAAAAGTCAAAAGCTCTGTAATAATTAAACTTAAATTTTGTCGCGGTGTATTAAATAATAATGATTACGTGATCGAATCAGGAATGAGGAGATCCGCAGACGAACCAAGGTCACCGATATTACCAGGAAAGTTGCTAAACTTAAGTGGCAGTGGGCGGAGCACGTTACACGCAGAAACGATGGCCGATGGGGCTATAAAGTCCTGGAGTGGCGAACGTGTACTGGGAAACGCAGCGTTGGTAGGCCCCCCACAAGGTGGTCCGACGACCTGAAGGTCGCAACAAGCTGCTAGATGCGGGCGGCACGAAACCGACTGTTGTGGAGAACCATGGGGGAGGCTCTTGTGGGGGACCAGCAGTGGACGTGTTTTGGCTGAGATGATGATGATGATTAAGTAATAATCTCACATTCGCCTATCTGATTCCAAACTAGGCTGAGCCTGTGATATGGTACCCAAGCAATATATTTGTTATAGATAAAGTGCACCCAGACACAGAACAAATTATCATGCTCATCACACCAATATTTGTCCTGGGTGGGATCGAGCTCATGACAGTTTAGCCGTCAAGGCCACTGACCCCTAAACCAACAAGCCCATCAATGTATTATCCGCTTTTAAGATTGTATTTTATTTGTTCTTCATTTCTTATCAGTGCTACGGTATTCTTATCGATACAGTATTACTACTTACTATATACTACAATAAACCTACAGCCGCGCGGTGAATAGATAAACACGTAGCATGGCTGCTCGTCTACAGTATTTTCATTTTATCTATATTTCTAATTTTGTGACTGTAAATATTATATAGTATTAAGTGTCGTGTTTTAATTTAAAAAATAAATTCATTGTAACATAGCACCTATATACGTTTGTCACTGAAAAATATTTAGCCCTCGATTGAGCAGTCCAAAAATCTTAATTGTTAAATTTAATAAAGTGTTATATCCAGGTAATTAAAAGAATGTTATCTCTGGGTGCGTTCTTGAAAAACTCAAGCAACCGTAAACAGTACGATAATACAGTCTGTAATTGCAATTTGCCGTAAGAAACTGTGCTTATTTGAATTAAACTTTCGCCAATCACACGCTTACTACTTGGAAAACAATTACACAGTTCATTCGTCACTCCGGTGCATTCAGTGCGGTGTGACTGTAAGTGTACCGAGTGAATATTGAAACCGAAGCGCGTAAGTATGAGTATGACTCGCGAACCGACCGATTGTATGAAGATAGAATGCTGATAGATAACGTTATCATGTTAATGCAACCATAATGTGCCATCCTACACCAAAGCACGACAGGATACTTTAAGTTTTTCTATATAATAAAACTAACAAGACAAGTGAATCTATATTACTGACGTAATAAAAGAATATAATGTTGTTTTGGCAATAGGTGGTTTCAGGTTTCAGTTTACGTGACGATACAATACTTTGTGAAGAATATCTTAGATAAAATATACGCATAAAGGACTCTGAGAAGGGGTTTAGCCTACGCTTATTTACGCCATTTTAACCTGAATGATAAACCAGCGTACGAAAATCAGTATTTGATGTTTTTCGTTTCAACTATCTCTTTAAACCAACGTGACCCTTATGTCAGATATTAGGTGGGTAGTCATTTGTCATTACCTGTATGTAAAAGGTTCGCTATCTACAATATTATATATTATTCTGCCTACAATCTAATATGTATTATACAATGTTCTATTATTCTTGCTACAAAACCTGTAGAAAATTTTATATCTCTGCAGGAGATTTCTCTCTCTCTCTTAGTAGGGTTTTCACTGACAAGTGCAGTGCTCATTTTATATTTCTTTATAGTTTTTCCTTATTTTATAAAATATAATAGTATTATATGTAGATATATAGTACTCTTATGTAATGTTGGAACACCTTAAGTGCAATATTACGAAATAAACTTCAAAATTATAGCACAAATTAGAGAAGCTCAGGTTGGCCTTAGTTTTCTTTCGTTTTTTCCAAAAGAGTAAAAATAAACCACCTTAATAAGACTATTGCTAAAGAATTACAACTACACTTTAAATTATTATGGTTATGATCAAAAGTTCCATTGAAAGGCAATAAGGCTTAGTAGAGTTTTGATCTCTGAACGATTGGTAATATTTAGTCTTGTACAATATCCCAACGTTCAATAAATTCTAAAAGAGCTATTATGCCTATAGGCTATTGTACCAAGACGGATCAATGAAATTCACAGATATAGCACTTGAGATTTAGTACATGTTTATTGTATTATTTATCAAGTGATTTCATCAATATTTTGGGCACCCCACAGCCAAGCGAGCATAAGTTGAGGAAAATCAGGTCTAAGTCACTAGAATTTTGTTGATTTAAACACCTAGAAAACACAGGTGTATGTGCTCTTTACCAAAAATTTTTCGTTTCTTCCTCTTTCCTAATTTTCAGAATATTTAATTGTCTCAAAAAATTAATTAAGTTTGAGGAGTGAGAGCGTTGCTAAGACGGCCTCACGTAAGCTAGGTGTACTGAACAAAGTGAGATAGTTCTTCTCGCCCCAGTATATATGTCTTCTTTATTAGATCTAGGTTTGCTTCTATGTGGAGTACTGATCTCATCTTTGCTATGTATCCGAGCAGTATCTGTTTAATACTCTCGAACGGTTACAGTGGCGAGCTGTCTGAATTATCGACAGTGTCGAGGCCACCGAGTCTCTTGAGTCTCTGCAGTCTTAATCGTAGAGAATTTTCTGACTAACTCCTCCATCTAGCCTCACCCTCTTCTTGCTCTACACGACAACGCGTATTAGCATTAGATGTCTCCATTTTAGAGTTGGTTTTTTCCTGTACTAATCAGTCGAATACTGGCACTCACTACCAATGCACGTATTTCTCTCCTACTACGATTCCGGATCTATAAAGCTGGACGTGGAAAAGTATTTTACAAGACCACCATAGTGGGTAACCTTACTAAATTGTCTGCATTCGCAATGAGTCTGGTGACCACTACTCTTCCATTCTACTCAAAATGTCTATCAGGCTAAGTAGATTCACTTCAGCAGGCTCTATATTAAACAAAAATATATAAGGTGAAGTTTTTTTCATATTTTAAGTAATTACATAATACAACACTGTAATTAGTTAGTTCAGTAGGTTTTGCTACTTACAATAAGGAATTCAATTATATATTAGTTACTTGAACCAATTGTTAATAAATTTTAGATTTGTTAACCGATCGTATAACTAAAAAAAATAATCACAATTGTAAATGTATTGAACAGAGCAGGGTGTCGTTTTGCTATTTTGGTTATGGAACCGTACACAAAATTGTCATAAACGGAAAGGAGGTCTACGGTTGCCTATAACTATATGTAGAAAATATATTGAAGTAAATATATATATATTTAAACAACTATACATTTGGGATACTTAGGTATCCATCATTTCCAGGTACAGGTATCCGATCTTGATGCCTCCTCTACACTACTCGCGAAGTTAGACGATGTTAGACGAATACATAATAGTGTAGTGAGGCACTTCGGCTTACCTCATCAAATTTTAACTCACCTCGGGCGACTTTCTAGTGTAATTCGCCGAGGAACTTCGTCCAACTTCGCGAGTAGTATAGAGGAGATATGAAGGCTGTTCAATACGCTCTATCTTCCTTACTAAGATATAGATGGCAAAAGGTATCCTATTTTCTTCGTTCCTATTTACGAATATTTCAATTTCAATATGGAGATATTCGTCGAAAATTCTACATGTTACGTTGTAGGTGATATGACTTCAGCTGGCGTTCCAAAATTTACATTTATTGCATTTAATTGAGTTCATTATTATTCAATGTTCACAACAAATTGATTTTATTATAATAATTTATTTTGCATGAAATACCAGGATGATATTAAATATAATGATCACAGCCCACACGATTTGTAAAAATAATTTCTCCGTTGGATGTGACACTTGCATAATGTCTTTCTATAATATAGGTCATTACTCATTAGAAAAGAAATGTTATCAAAAGGTTATTATTTAATACTAATGGTATATTGTTAATTATTTATGAAGATTTATGAAACGAACACAAAGAACATTCATACATTTTTTTTTGTTTTCGGGGTGTAAAATCCCCTCGGATCTCTGGCTCCTCAGGGACGTGGTAGTCAGGAATGTGTGAGGTTTCCACTAAAAACCACCCCGGAGGCCAGTCTCAGACGTCCTTCTCTGACGAGGACCCGGACCATATTATTACACGTCCCCTCCAGAATCAACGCCGCGCCTAGTCAGACCCTATCCTGGGGAGGCCACTAAGGCTTCCCCGCCTATTAGCGTGTTTGTTATAATTTGTTGCGGTCCTATCACATTTTTGCAGAATTCTGTGTAAACTGTAGTCTATTATCAACTGTTAAGATGACAGAAAGTAGAAATGCCTTACAGAATGATATAGTACTAATAACTCAATACATCCTATAAACTAATACTATAGAGTATACTAATACAGTTATTACAAAACAATGTTCTTCCATAAATAAAATATATTGCAAATTATTTGTGAATTGGACACCACAGTCACTAAAACGTGATTGAGTTTCCTTGTAAGAAAAGAAACGACGTTTAATATTTTTAATTGTTATGTCAGTTCCTAAATCACAATCAATTAACAAAAAATCCTTCTCTATAGTAATAATAATATTTTTAATTTATGATTTTTTTTTATTTTTTCTTAAAACTATAATGAGAAACTCATAGGTTGTAAGCTTTAGCACAGATTGTAGAATACATAGTCATGGCACGATCGGTGAAGTTTGTTGTGCAGAAAAATTTAAATTGAAGAAAATACATACGTTACAACACAGAGAAATTATATTTGTAGAGAAAACAAATTTGAGTGTTAAGATATAATTATTGGTCCTAGCTGGGAGTTGAACACAACCTTTAGCTTAGGAATCAACAGCTAGCCACTAGACCAAAGGTAAGAATACCATACCTTTTCAGAATAAACGCAAGACAGGACATTACGAGGGCATTTTTTTAATTTATGCGAATGATCTTTTAATTATTTTTTAATTAAGAACCTACCGAAGTAATTCTTCTCTGTATGATGGCAATCATTAATAGAGTCCATAAATTATGGTCACTATGGCGGTCTAGTGACATGCTTTTTTACGCCCACTTGTGGATAGTCATCGTGGCAGTCTAAAGCTCACACACTTACCACGAGAACTGTCACCCCTGGTTCAATAGCCTTCCGGTCTCGTACTCACCACTGAAAGACGACAGCACGGGTTCTATCGCTTAGGCAGTATACTTCTGTGTTACGTAATTTCTATTTCACACAACCTGTTATCATCTACCATTCCATCTCATAGATATAACATTTAAGATATATTTGCCACACATTGCCTTAAGTGCAGCCGCCGTATCTTTGTGATAGGTCCATAATTTATAAGAGCCGAAACGGCGAGGAATGCCGAAGGGAAGTCACATGCGGGGTTCCCCAGGGATCAGTCCTAGGACCCCTTCTGTGGAACCTCGCATATGATGCGGTCCTGAGGACCAGTCTTCCCTCGGGAGTGAGTGTCGTCTGCTACGCGGACGACACTCTAGTGCTGACTAGGGGGTATGGCTTCAAAGAAGTCCTGGAGCTCGCCGAGCAGGGGGTGGCCTGTGTTGTCCAACAAATCGAAGGACTAGGTCTAAGGGTTGCACCTCATAAGACGGAGGCACTGTGGTTCCACAGGAAACGCAGAGGTGCCGTTCCCCCCAGCTCACTAATCAGAGTTGGGGGAACGGAGGTCGAGGTTGGCCGGCACATTAAGTACCTTGGCCTCACCCTGGACAGTCGCTGGAGCTTCAAGGAGCATTTCGAGCGGATGATCCCCCGAGTTAGGGGGATAGCGGGCTCCTTACAGAGGCTACTGCCCAACTTAGGGGGTCCGCGGGAGGAAGTTCGCCGCCTCTACAGTGCGGTGATACGATCCATGGCCCTCTACGGGGCGCCGATATGGGCCAAACGCCTATCGGCCTCCTCCCGCTGCCGAGCTAAGCTCAACCAAGTGCAGCGGATAGCGGCCATTCGGATCGTACGAGGATACCGCACCATCTCGTCGGAGGCGGCGACAGTCCTGGCACGTTTCCCGCCTTTGGACATCCTAGCGGATATGGACGCGAGGGTTTATGACCAGACTCGCGCCATCCGTCGGGGTGAGAGCAGGGAAGACCAGGACGAGCTCGAAATGCGGCGGAACGCTCACCGACAGGCACTGGCACAGTGGCGCGTGCGGCTTGAACAGCCGCGAAACTCGCGTCAACGCGCTGTCGGTGCCGTTCTGCCTAACCTTGAAGCTTGGGTAGGTGGGAAGGGAGGTCGCGTCACCTACCACCTGACGCAGATACTCACCGGGCATGGTTGCTTCGGTGAGTATCTGAATAAGATCGGTCGCGAGGAGACAGCACAATGCTACCACTGCGTGGCCGACCGGGACTCCGCCCAGCATACGCTGGAGGACTGCCCCGCGTGGGCGTCTGAACGCGGAGTCCTGGTCGACCAAATCGGACGTGACCTGTCCCCGCCGGCAATCATTGCTGCCATGCTGGCGGGTGAGGAGGGCTGGGGCGCAGTGGTCTCTTTTTGCGAAGCTGTCATGCTCCAAAAAGAGACCGCTGAACGGGATCGGGAGAGGGCCGATCCCGAAAGAAGAAGAAGACGACGGCGTCATGATCCGTCGATGTGATCGCGAGCCACCAGAGAGTGGGGGTCTCTGGGGGCAGAATAGTTGCTGCGATAGGGGATAGGATGGCGGCCTGAACGGTAGTACCCTACAGTCGGGCCGCCACGTCAGAACTGTGGGGGAGAAATATTTTCCCCCGGGATAGGGTCTAACAGGGCATGGTGTCAATTTGGGGGGGACCTGAAATCATATGGTCCGGGTCCCCTCCAGAGTAGGGTGCCAGAGGCCGGCTGTCGGGGCGGTTTTTAGTGGGCACACCACATACTCCTGTCTCCTGCACCCTAAGGAACAGGAGATCCGAAGGGATTTTCCGCCTCGTCAACAAAAAAAAAAAAAAAAAAAAAAAAAAAAGGCAGTATACTTCTGTGTTACGTAATTTCTATTTCACACAACCTGTTATCATCTACCATTCCATCTCATAGATATAACATTTAAGATATATTTGCCACACATTGCCTTAAGTGCAGCCGCCACCATAAATTATCAATTAAGGGTTAACAAGTAGAACCAGAGTCCTTTGAGGACAATAAATTGCTTAGAGATTACTCCTTAGGGTTCGACCGCTTGGCTGCAACTCAGATGTAGGATGTAGATATGTATATATTTATGCGTGTTATATGCAATCGGATATATGATTCTGTGTGCAAAAGATTGTACGATTAAAACTGATATATTTAATGATAAATGGCTTTTATTATTTGACAGTATAATTTATTTTGTTATGTTTTTTAGTTTTGAATTTAAATAAAATTTTGGCAGCGCAGAGGTAGCGCTACTGATATTGTGAGAATTTATGTCAGGCATGATGTGTGCTTGTTTTTGAACATAGTGATGTAAACAGTATTAAAAAGTCCTTTTAATGATTAGAATTGTAGTTAAGAACACTAGACGAGCCTTCATTCAAAAGCAACCTGTTACAATGGTTTTCTTTCTAGTTACTCCTCTACCGTAAGTACGTTTTAGCTATAATGTTAAAACTATGTAATAAAACAAACAGAGATATAATTTATCAATTCTTTTATTAAAACAAGCATTTTGATTTTGTCATGAGAGCGCTAATAAATTATGTAATTGATTTAATTAACAAGATTAATTTTTAAACAGACCTATGTATATATGCTATGAAGTTAATGATATATTTTAATCTACATAAAAATAGATATAAAATATATAACATGCATAATGTTACTTTGATTTGAGATATGATTTGTATCCGGTGATTTTATATTTAGAAAATCATTAATAAGCAATCATTCTCATTTAATATTAGTAATAAATCCATTCACATATATTAAAATAATCAAAAACACATTATTTAAGATGTGAAATAAATAAAAAAAATGCGGCAGTGGAATAGTGTTGGAAAATTGTAAATAGGGCGGTAATATCTTTACGAGCGATACAGAGTAGATAAATAAAAAATGGCCGCCAAAAATAAATACTACGTTCTATTTTCAAACACGAATCCCGGTTAGGTCGCAGACGGAACTATTTGTTATTGAAATTATTAGAATATTTTAGATTTTGTTTTAAAGTTTAAAAAGTAAACCATGAAAATATTTTCACTCACACATCTTTTCATGACTTATTTCTGCCATTAAATTGTCAAAAAAATCCCCTTATGTGTTTCAGTAACATTACATTAATGAATATATTTTTTTTATACATTTAAATTAAACTAGAAACTACTAAGTGCATAAAGCAACGTATCTTGTAGTTATGTGAAATTTTTGTCTATGCGCACTTTCTTACAAGTATAATATTTTCCTTATCATTATATTCTTATACTGAAAGTGTTTTCTAAAGTTCTTATAGTCCCTAAATTCGGTTTCAGCACATTAAAAACTCTTTTCACCATTTAATTAAAAAGTGAGTTATACAAAAATTAGTCGTCCACTATAATTAATAAAGTTCACTTCAGTTTTGATCGAGGTACGAACATCAATGCGGTTACTGTTATTTACTGAATTTGATAGTTCATAGCTCTGGTGATGAGGGTGTTGCTAACACGTTGATAATAATAATCTTAATATATATAAATCTCGTGTCACAATGTTTGTCCTCAATGGACTCCTAAACCACTTAACCGATTATAATAAAATTCGCACACCATGTGCAGTTCGATCCAACTTGAGAGATAGGATAGTTTAAATCTCAAATTATAGTCGCAATTTTAATTTATTGCTTAATTATTTGTCTGTTATTATTTGACAGTCACAATTATCTATTAACTCCAAATGATTTTAACAGATGTCGATACCTTTCGACTGGGTTGAGTAAGTAATCAATAGATGGCGCTGCTGTGGTAAATCTACGAACGTGTCATATAAGCTACATTTTATTATTTTTTTTAGATTGTTTACTATAATGTAATATAACAAAAACCTTAGCCACAGCAACGCGTGGCCGGGTCAGCTAGTAATATTATATAATATTCAAACCCCTGGCACTGCGTAGACATTTAGCTTCACTCTGCGTCCTCTATCACCTGTCGCAAGAAGAGTGTTCTGAGGAATTGTTGACACCTACGTTGACATATTTTCGTTTGCATCTTACATTTAAAAAAAAACATCCACATGACACCGGCGAGAGGTTTTTTATTTGGAAACCTCATTTAAGGTAAACGCCCGTTTTCTCAATACGCTTACTACAATAGAATAACTGACTATTCCACAAATTGTGAACAGTTCGATCGTTATTTATACAAAGTTAGATTGAGTCAAATCAGCCTAAAATATAAAGTCGTATTGCCTAATTTTAAAATTATATTCCAACAGAATAAGATTATGTCCATCAATTAGTTAAATTTGTGTCGACATTAATAATTATGCCATGTCACGTAATTAAACACTGGATGAAAATCTAATAAAAGAAAGCTAAAAGCGTCCTGTTTAAAATGTCATAATGATTTAAAGGGCGTTTTAAAATAACTTCATGTAAAAAGGGCCAAGTTCGAACCGAGTTCATTTTGAATTAGTTAATCCCATGGAAGAGTCAGTGCCCTCTTGCATTTATCTTAGAGCTCTACTGAAAATGTTTGTGAATGTTAATTACTAAATTTTTATTTACATAATATGTATGTGTAGGTATTTTTTGCTTCTAGTTGCCAGAATATTGCAAAGTGTAAATTTTTTCTATATACTTTACTATGATTTGCAGTTTTAAATTACGGTTAAGTTCGAAAACGATATAAAAGTACTATTCCTTTGGAAATGTGTTTAAAAACACAATGATGGTACAAAAATATTATTTTGACTAACGTTTATATTTTCATAAATCTTTGAGCTTTAAAATTTCTGTTTATGTGTTTAATGTTTAATACCTGAAATTTACTTTTAAGGATTTAAAATGATTACCATAAAAAAAAAAATTGTATTTTCATGAATTTGTCTAAAAAGTTAATTTCACTGTATAAAAGTTTAATGTTAAAACAAATCCAGTCGAAGTAAAATAATTTTGAATCAATACTACAACATTATAAAAAACTACGCGAATATTAGAGCAACGGTAAAGCAACCGATTTCACAGAACATCATGTATGCTTTGTTGACATCTCATTACCGAACTAGTAGATTTACGAACCTGTGAAGTCCGAAATAATGAATGCTAAAAGACAATATTATGAAAAATACGCGTTTATTTTAAGAAAAGAATGTGTCTCTTGGCCCCTTAAATCGTGTACGTATGACAACCTAGTAAAATTTATTTATCAAAATGTAGGTTAACATTTTTTACAATTTATCAATTTTTGTCAGATCACACAGACGTTTAGATTAATTTAAGATCAAGAAAACCTTGTTTTATTCATTTTGTAACACATGAACCTAAGTGTGACTATCTGTCATACGTCGCGATCAAATGTTCTATTAACAGACGTTGTAATGCATTAGTGTGTTGGACATGTGTTTTAAAAAATTGATTTCATTGTTAACTTTAATTGTGATATAAGAAATAAGTATGAAATATACTTCGTGATTAAGCTTGTAAAATGAATTAACTTCGGTACAACAACAAAAATAAATAGTCTGAACACGTGTGTCTCTTGGCCTGATATTCTGTACGTACGCGTTGCACGATGAAAAATTTATACAACCTTTCATTCTCGGTTGACGATTCTCAAACTTTGAAAGCGTTGAAAAAATATGTAAGATTTTTTTTTTAACATATAAACATCTTGCACAACAGCCAGATCATAATTTACCCATAATATGATTTTAAACAAATATACCATTAGCTAATCAAACATACTGGTGTTTGATTGGCTACTGGTATATTTGTTTAAGTCAATCACACACTAGTAAACAAAGTTTATACATGTTTATTTGTCTGTCTGATTATGTGAATCATTTTTCATTATGTCAATTTTGACGGAGTCAAATCTAGTTTTATAACAGATTTTATTATCTTGAAATCATTTGTTTCGATTCAACGATTCAAAACACTAAAATATTTTTTAACTAAACTTAATGCACCTACTAACTATAACTATTATAACTGTTCTGTTGACATGTTTTTAATTCATAACAATAGTTTGACACTCTGAAAGGTTGAGATATATTATCCTATCGTAATCCCCAGCGAAGCTAAATTTCAATGTATGATGGTAATAATTCAAAACACCTGGGAAAGGTGTGTGCTGAACTATGACATTGACATTGAGATAGTGAACTGTAACGACTTTTGACATGTTCCTCAAATGACGTAATCGGGTATTATATAGTTGCTGCTCTAAGTAAGGTTACCTTGTGTCATTTGTTGTTTATGTTTGTAAAAGTTAAAAGTATGGCAAGTTTCTGATTGTTTTTCTTATTTAGTAACCTCTTTAATTTGTCAGAATATTAATAGCTATTTAAACAGATAAATTTCCCTCTCAGTAATCTAGATGCTAAGTACCATTTATACTGCTGCAGATTTACTCTATTAATAAAGGGTAAACGTATCTTGAGGTTATCGGGTTCAAGGTAACTTCATGCGCCCGTATGAAGTTACCTTGAACCTTGTCGAAGATAGATAAATTTTAATTCAGAGAAAGAAAGTACTTTCAGTTATCTCAACTGTGTTCCGATTTTACTTTGACTTTTTATGGTTAAGTTTTGCGGATTAATTATTGCTAGTTTGATCTTATGTGTCTTTTTGATTTAATCACCGATTGGATACTTTGGGATCTAATCAGATAAATTTTTAGTAGTAGCAAGCGTTTAAATTTATAAGTTGTTAGAGTATTAAAAAATTCATGTACTTTTTATCAAGAACAGTGGCCTTCAAAAAAATTTGTTAGCAATTCTTGCGTTGGCTGCTGTATATATAAAATTCAGGCTTCGTAAACGGATCGGAATTGAATTGTCTGATGTCGTTGTAAATGAATGGTGAATAAAAAAAGAAAGTGACACCCAATAAAACTTTTGGCAGATACCTGTGAAACTAGCTGCCACGTTATGCTGCGACCGATTTGATGTGAAAATCTTTAAAGTGCGCTGCTTTACCAAAATATGAGCTTAATTGATGTAAATTTTTTAAAGTTACATTTATATAAATGTGTACCCTATTTCACTTCGCTGTGGCACATTATGCCTGTACAAAATGGGTAAAAAACCATAGCGTGTTGTATCTTCATCAATGTCAAACTTTTTGTGAGTTTAAAGCTTACAATATCAACTTAACATTTATATAAATATAGATAGACGTTACCCTGTTCCATTATACCGAATAATTTCGGGAATTTCGAAGACTTATGGTATAGGGACCTCGTACGTAAGTCGCTCCACTTTTGACCAAAAGACGACTGTGAACAGAAAGCAACAGATCAGGCTCTGTGGTGTGTCTCAGAAGAAGTGTACGTCCAGCTGTAGACTGCAATTGGTTGATGATGGAATAGAGAGCAAATGAGTAGTCTAATCACTCAATGGAAAGGGACTATTGCAGTGAAACATGAAACTGAATCGAAAAATTCGGGGGTTTTTCAGCTGAATTTTTTTATACTTTGTTTCTAAACAATAATAAACATTCAAAATAGACAAATATGAGCTGTTTATTATGACCTTGTCCATTTATTTATAGCAATAACAAATATGTTTACTGAAATTATCTGTTTTCTTTACAGATTGACGCTAGCCAGATACCAACAGGTATGTGTTATGTACATATATTTATTTTGAATGCTCAATATACACTAACATTCATTAATTTCAAGACTACAATTGAAATCTTGTATTACTTACAATCACTATTAAATTTGTAACTCGCTAAGAGCTAACCGGGTACGGATGGAATTTGGTAGACTTGGTTACTAAAGTAGAGTGACATGACTAAGTCATGACTAAGTCGTAAATTAGCAAGGAAAGGACTACAAAAGACTAGATTTCCATAAATAAAATGATTCCACATGATTCAGAATAAAGGAAAAAAGGTTAAAGGCATATGGCGTGTAAAAGTTTGTTTTTATAAATAACATAACTACTAAGCTTAGATTAAAAGACATACATAAATGTAATATCATTAAATGAGAAAATTATTTAGGAATTCAAGTATTTTAATAATATTTTGTAGACATAACACCAAGTTATTACTTACCGTTAATATTCTCCTATCTACGGTAAAGGAATTATGACCAATAATAATTTATTGCCATCATCAAAATTGGCCTTCTAAGGGTAACCGTTAAGTCAGCGTAAGATATATAAGAACGATTTCTTTCACTCCGTCAATAATAATCAGGGTTCAGAGGCTGGTAGAACGACACCATATTTTATGAGCTGCTTACTTATTTTCTCCAACCTTGAATATCGTGGTAAAATATCTTTATGTCACATTAGATGTAACACTTTAACGTGGCATGTCTAACAATTTATTTAACTTATCGAAGGTTTGGTTAGGTTCGTTACTTTAATTAATTATTTGGTAAATTAATGTTTTCTTGTCTAAAACAATGGGAATTAATGGTCCTTAATCTGTACCCATTGAAAGTTTTTCAGTCACAATAGTGATATGTCAATCATGGCGATGTAACATCAAGTTTTGAAAACGCTCAAATTTCTTCAAACTCGGCTGGCTTGTCATTTATGCTATTTTTTCTATTCAGCTAAAAACTGTCTGTCGAGCATTAAGAATGTCGTTTGATGTCTAAGAAAAAAATTAAAACACTTATATTGACGAACGAGCCATTAAAACACACATCGGAAACATTTAGTGTAAATTATAAAGTCAACATATAAAAAAATCGTCGGAAATAAAACACGGAATACCATAAAGCAGAACTGCGTAAAATCTTTTATATGAAGGAGTGTCGAAGACATATCGACATTTTATTCGCGATAATGTTCGAACGCTCCCCTCGACATTACACACATCACATCTGAATTACATCGCATCAAATGAAATTGGAGAGTCATGTGTTGCCGTGAACTAAAAAGTTTAAGACCGACAATCGTTTGATCATTTATACCACGACTTTTACAGATATATGCGTGCAGGGTAAGAATAGGTGTTTTATTTGTTAAGATTTAAATTGTAAGAATACATGGATGGACCTGTTGGTCTAGTGGTTAGTGGCCTTGACTGCTAAGCCAGAACTAATATTTGTGTGATAAGTACGATTGTTTGTTCTATGTCTGGGTGTAATTTATATATAGTATGTATATATTTAGAAATATTTCAGTATGTTTATCAGCAGTCTGGTCACTATAGCACAGGTTCTACGTGAGATATATGAATATATGAGGTTATTTATTTATTTATTATTTTTGTCTTTATGAAATTTTTTATATATGATGAGATACTTGTGTTAGAAGAAAAGTATGCAATAGAGAATCTTGCTCCCCTGAACCCCGAAATAGCGGAACGCCGAGGTGTTAGTCAGTTATTTTTAACCCACCAACCCATTTGCTTTGTATATTTAAGTAAATTATACGACTAGCACTACAAATTTTATGTTTAACTCTTTAAAAAATATATCACAGAAGAAATAAGTAAAATTCAGCAATTCTCAGAAACAGTAACAAACCCTTTTAGTGAGACGCGAAAGAAAGAAAAAATCCAAAAAAAAACAGTCGTTACAAAGGAAGGCGAGCGAAACACGTAAAATATCATTCGTTTACTTACCACCAAACTACAAAGGCTACTTTCAATAAAGAAAAACAAAACAGTTCCAAGTAAAGTTGATGTGAGAAAAGCCCTCTGTATTACGGCTTTGATTAACAGGAGTCGTTGGGATACGGATTACTTTGAGCATAGAGCCTGACTTGTTTCTTCTAACAAAGGTCATTGATCTTACTTTTTGTTCGAATTTAACATGGCTAATTTGCTGGACCTCTGATTGGATACGTAAGTTTCAGGTTGATCAACGTTGCAATCGAAAAGTTCTTTCCTATTCTTATTATTATGTTTTAAATTTAACTAATGCAAAGATGTAAAATACGAAATAATTCAAAAGTTTGTTTATTAAATAATTTCAGTTAAATTAATTTTCTATTATATACTTGTTGCTCTGGCCTTACAAATTATGATATTTTTTTTAAAGTTTTTTTAACCGTCCAGAATAAAATGATTTTACTGTTTCTGCTTAAAATATTTGACAAGAAACTTAAATCACTCCAAAACTAATAGAAATATTTTTACTAAACGTTTAATTTCGTAGACAGGTAAGATATACAACTTTGTAAAAAGAGTATTTGTTATTCCTTACCTTTGCTGTTTAATTATTTTATTTTGTTTTTTCAAAGAAATAATTTTTGAAGAAATGAACCTGGTTTTTTAAACATTTTTATTGAATTTCAACTACCATTAATGAATATAAAGCCTTTTCGGTGATTGGGCTATCCAACCCTAAAACATTTTTGTAGTTTAAACCAATAGTTGCCGTGGTTAGTTCGTTCAATCCAACTGACGTGCAAACTTTCAGCTTTACAACATTAGTACTGATTATTTCAAAGAAACTTATCTTTTCAAAGGTAGAAATTTTCTGTTTTTTTTTACAAGAATTATATTTGACAGTGAAAAACCTACCGACATATCATGATGAAGATACTATTTTAGAGTTACACGCAAGTGTTTTCAGAATTTGGGAGCGGCCATTACTCACCTCAAGCCACGATCACGTATTGCCGCCTTAACATATTAATATTGGTATGACGACGTCGTATACATTACATATTAATACGTGCAAATTCTTTTTGACATTTTTACAAAAATATTGATAATACAGAACTGTGGAATATTTAATACTTTTGCTGTAGAAGTCGTGCAAATAAAACGTGACCTTAGCAAGTCCATTGTATGTATATAGAACCATCATAGAATGTGTGTTTTTACAATGAAAGTTCAAGTTGGACTGGTTAATTTGAACATAAAATTAAATTACTGAAATAACGTTGTTTTCACTTTATTAAATATCATTCTACTTTGTTTTAGCAGGATTAGTTCAAATATTATACCAGATCAGATTAGGAACTCCCAATACTTCACCATAGAAGTGGTGACACTCCATGGAGTATTGACAGTGGGCTATTAAAGATGATATTGACAATGACAGCTGCTTAGATCGAATACTTTGTGTAAAAGACAGAACACTACACAAGAAATCGGTCAAAGTGTGTTCAAATTTAAACAAACAACTAATATTTGTGTCTGTCAAACGTAATACATTTTTTTTTTTTACGTCTGTAGTGGAATACCTATCTAAAAGATACCTGTTCACTCTACTCTTAAAGGCTCCAGAGTTCATGTCATCAGGAAAAATAGACCCAGGCAGGTCGTTCCAAGTCTTGGCGACTCTCACCAAAAAAGAGCTGTCAAACCGTTTAGTTCGACTTTTGGGTATGTCAACAACGTGTGGATGAAATTTTTGCCTGCGCCTAGTAGTTCGATAAAGGAACGGAGATGGCTCAATCAGTTCGAAGAGAGCCTTCGAGCACTCTCCAAAGTGTATCCTATAAAAAACCGACAAGCTGGCAACACGACGACAATGCTCAAGGGTGTGCAGTCTGCTATTTGAGAGCTTTTCGTTATTAATTGACCTACGGGCTCTTCGGTCAACTGAGTCCAAAGCTTCCAGGTGATATTTGGCTGCACCATCCAAGAGGTGGCTACAGTACTCAATGCAGGATCGAACTTGGGCTGTGTAAAGATTAAGCAGCTGTTTAGAGCTGAAGTACCGCCGAACCTTTGAAAGAATTGACAATTTCTTTGACGCCGCTTGTACCATAGACTCAATTTGTTGGCTAAAGTTGAGGTTAGAGGTGATGGTAATACCTAGAAGCCCTAGATGGTTAGTAATCGGTAAGGATACACTTTCGAAAGTGGGTGTTAGATCGAAGGTACTCTTTTTCGCGAAGAAAAGACACGCCTGTGTTTTGAAAGGGTTGAACTGGACAAGATTGGCGTCAACCCAATCGGACACCCACTGTAATGTCACGTTTACCCGTTCAATCATGGACTCTCTCAAGGACCGTATTTCCTCTGGACTAGCTCGCGGGTTGGACATGTACCTCTCAATTACACGGTGCTGTCATCGGCGTAGCTAATAATCCCGGGTGTTAAAAGATCGTTTATGTGCAGCAGAAACAAGGTTGCAGAGAGAACAGATCCCTGAGGTACACCAGCAATGATTGCCATTAGATCGGAAGAGCAGCCATCCAAGACAACTCGAATCGGCCGTTCCCTCAGAAAGTCACGTAACCAGTCGCAGAGCTCAGTAGGTATGCCGTATGCTGGAAGCTTACTAAGTAGTGCCTCGTGCCAGACCCGGTCAAAGGCCTTTGAGATGTCTAATGAAATGGCTATTGCTTCACCGTGACCCTGCAAGGCCTCGCTCCAAAGGTGGGTGGCATATATTAGCATATCTCCGGTCGAGCGTCCCCTGCGAAAACCATATTGGTTATCGCTGAGAAGTTCGTTTGCTTCAAGATATGTCAGGAGACGATTATTTAAGATACGCTCCATAACCTTACAGATTATAGAGGTGATCGCGATAGGTCTGTAATTGGCTGGGTCTGCACGGCTTCCTTTTTTGGGTCTAGGCTGAACATAAGTAAGCTTCCAGGATCTCGGCACTTTGCCAGTTTCCAAAGAGAGTTGGTACAGACGAGTCAGAACCGGAGACAATTCGGGTGCACAACACTTCAGTACCACTGCTGGAATGTTATCGGGACCGCTGGCCTTATTAGCGTCCAAGTTCAGCAAACATTTGAGTACCTCTTTTTGGTGGATTTTAACGGCGCTCATTTTGGAGCCAAACAGAGGTAACTGAGGTGGACACCTGCCGTTGCTGTCTAGACGAGAATACTCTGCGAAGAGATTGGCAAACAAATTTGCCTTCTCCTCAGCGCTGTGGGCCAGGGATCCGTCAGGTTTGTGCAGAGGGGGTAGCGAAGAGCGACAGAAGTTTTTCTCTACAGATTTGGCGAGGCTCCAGAAAGCTTTGCTTCCTGAGGGAAAGGAAGCTAACTTTTCACCTATACGGCCAATGTGATCAAAACGAGCTTTTCTTATCGCTTTTTTACAGTTTTTAGCAGCTGCGTTGTATATTTCCTTCTTAGCCTGGAGATCCAAGTACCGCTTTTACGAGCATCAACCCTAGATAAGTAGGCTTCACGCTTACGCTTTTCAGCTAAGAGGCATTCAGCATTAAACCACGGGCGAGCTTTGGTCTCAAGGGATACTTTAGCAAAAGGAATAAAGTACTCCATAGCTTGATAGATCACACTCGAGACAGCATCCGCGCAGCACGATGGATCTCCAGAAGAAAAACAGACCTGCCTCCAAGGATAAGAGGCGAAAAAGTGACGCATCTCATCCCAATCCGCTGACTCGTATCGCCACACTCGCCTAGTGTCTCTAGGGCTGGTGTCCGGAGGTGAGTAGGTAGACACAGATTTCACCACACAATGATCCGATGTTCCGAGTGGTGGTGAAACGGAAACCGAATATCTGTCAGGATCGGTTGTCAGCAGAAGGTCCAGGCAATACGCAGTGTGGCCCACGACGTCAGAAATACGAGTGGGTTCCTGGACGAGCTGAGAGGGCCACAGGATAATGCAAATTTGTAGACCTCTCTTCCAGCGTGGTCAGTATCACCATACGGGTACAGCCACTCTTCATGGTGTGCATTGAAGTCCCCTAGAAACACCAGCTGAGCAGATGCAAAGCGTCGATGGACTGAATCTGCAGCTTCACTTAGATGATTCAATAGCCTTGTCGTCTCCTGGTCTCCGCTATGCGAACGGTAGACACTGGCGTAAACTATTTGATCAAGGCCAGTATTCACAAGAACCCACAAAACAGAAAGGTCTGGAACCTCCAAGTTACGAAGACGCTGACAGCAGATCACTTCCCTGATGTATACGCACATACCTGCGCGGGCACGGAATTGGGTCTCCAGTATATACCCTGGATAGTCCAGATATGTTGGATCGGACGGGTTATAGATCTGCGACTTCGTTAGAAAGAGCAAGTGCGGTTTCTCAGTCTCGAGATGGTGATGGACATCAATGAGATTTGAGTGCAATCCTCGGATATTAGAGAAATGCACTTTAAGGGAGAGGAAGTGCAACCGCTGGTTAAACTTACTTTTCTTTTTGGTTCTTTTCATAATTAGAGTGAATAGGGGAAGGGGAAAGAAGTTGGGAAAAAGTACCACACCAGGAGCCAAGCAGCCCGCAAGGAACAATACACCGATGGGGAACTTGTATGGAGAGCGTGGGGACGCCCGAACCCCCCCCCGGGAGTCGCCAGCGGGTCCTCTCCATCCGGTCGCCAACCGGCACGATAGAGCAACTCCGGGATTATGCGTGGCCGGCGGGGCAGCCTTTCACGTGAGGTTAGCACGCTAGTTGGGCCCCCTACAAACCACGGGCGGCTAGCGGAGCACCGTTTCTTCGGATCCCGCTGACCTCCAGAACAAGTGACCCAATGCACCGATAGCTTGCGAGCCCAAACGGCCGTCCAATATAGCACAAACACCCAGACCTATTCCCGGAACTCTCACTCACCTGACGAAACACAGCAGCATTATTATGCTTCTGTTTCATGACGGTATTCTGTGAGAGCGTGGTAATTACCCGGTTCGAGTCTAGCCCTTTTGAGCTACTGGTGTTGTTGTAGCTTGGCTCTGCCACGAAGAAATACATACAGATAAAATGACATCTTTCAGTTGTTATCCTACACAATGTTTAGCAAGTATACTGTATAATGTTTTGTTTCCCATTACATACCATGACAAATTCCTCAGAAATCGCTCCACACTAACATCTGCATATATTCGAGAACGATTTAATCCAGAAACGTTTATCACTGTCGACTTCAAATTTCATTCTAATTAGGTGAGGCATCGCTTTAATTTAACGTTAAAGGAAACTTGGCAAATTGATGTCAAATAAATCACTACAAATGTATAATTACGACTGTCCTTTTACAAACTAGCGATAGGAAGGCGCCTAAAACAGAGCTACGTTTAGATCTTTAGCCATTTAAGTTTAAAATATTTTACAAACATTGTAGGATTTAGTAAGATAGTGTGTTTTTATTATACTCTAAATGTCATTAAAATATATATGTTTACGTTAATAATGTATGACGTATCACTTGCAGGAATATTCCTTTTTGTCTTGTGACGTATAGCTTTGTAAGTGTTGATTTTCAAATAAATAATATGCAAGCAAACTGCTATCATTAAAAAGAATAACAAAATACTATGAACACTCTAAAATATGTACTCAAATACTCTTTTTCAATACTCAGATACCAGGTCTTGTCTAAACAAGGATAGAAAATTTCGGTTAGAAGGTTGGAAGTTGGCGGTTGCTATCCTTACTTTCGGTGTTCTATCTATCCGTATTGTTAACATTATTGTACCCGTTTATCAATATTTATTTTTCTACTATTGACTTTCTTTTAATGTGCACCATTACTATTAAACTGCCAGAAAAATGTTGTTCGGTAGGCAGTAGTATTAAACGCCCACATTTTTTTCCGGAAATGTAGAAGCAAATGCATGTACGTATCGGTTAGTATACCCCAGTAATTTTGTTTCTACGGAGTGTACAATACACGTTCTGCAGAAATGTGAGTTAAAAATCAATTTTTATAAAAAGCAGTTGAACGTGTGAAGACGAATCAAGAACATGGAGTGTCATCACCTATACTCATCCTGTGAGTATTGTAAGAGGCGACTAAAGGAGAAAACTATGCAGACCAACAGCACTGCAATGGGAAGGAAAACTTGAAACAAGCCTCATACCAACTCATCAGGCCAGCGTAGTATAGGAGGCCAAAATCCCCTTCCTCAGGCTAGGCCTATGTCTAGCAGTGGAATGCTAAAGATTGTTGATGATGATAGATAAATGAGGAACTAATTTGAGAAGACTGTCAATCATCACATTAAAGCGCTCTTCGATTACATTAAGTGCTGTCATGTGTGTATTTAGTGGTTCATATATTTATCTGTAATATACTTGGCAATATAGTCTTCTACAAACATAATTGGAACAAAGCCAATTGGCTTTTATGGTGTAGTATTAATTTCTTAACGTTAAAAGTAGTTGTCATAAAAATATCAGAACCACAAGACATAAGAAAAGAGACAGACGACCATTTTCTGAAATTGCTTTTTAATTTCTTATATAGTGTCTTTCAATTCTTAAATAATACGGCTATCAATCAGTGTTACTTAAGAGTGACACTCTTACAATCATTTCGATAATCTTAACCAATCATAACACGGTAGAAAGTTTAGTCTCATAAGAAAATGTATGTCCACTTTCTTTTTAGGACTAAAGACAGCGATACTAATATTCGTATGGGAATAGGAGATAAGAAAACTTCAATATTCGTCGTCACATTTTTGTCACGTTTCAGTCTCTGTAATCTCTATATAATATGAGCAAGCTACATAATACGTTAATAAAAAAAAAAACAACCAAACTTTTGGGACGTTAAAATTGTAAAGTAGAAATGAAAAGATTAGAATTAGATTGAAAGAACACTTTAATAAATTTTATGTAGATTATATAACAAAATATGTACGTTATTTTTCATTACTCTAATGTAAAATGAATTGATCATAACTAATGATCACTTAAGTTTGGAATTCGATTTATATGTACACCCACTTAAGCCTGCAATTATAAACAGTATGTAGGGAATACGAAACTCATTTGAGTAAATATTCTGTATATTCACACCCAACTTTAACCGCAGTTATAGGTAGCTGGTACATTTATATTATATATTAAATTATATTTCATTTTCATAATTAACTATGTTAATATTAATAAGCAAAAGAATATTAATGAAAATGACATTTACTAAAAAGGGTTTTTTGAGGAATAAGTTTGCAGCTTGGGCAAGTCGGAGGTGTAAACCTGTAACTCGTATCGGCTGCTACCGGAATGTGACCCAGTTTTCTAACATTGTTGGTGATATGTGGTGCATCAGTACATGTCTCTGCTCTTAGCGAGACGTCCTGAAGTTCAGTATAGTTATGTTTGATATAAATAACAAAACTACGAGAAAGCTCGGAACTAAGGAGTTTCTAAAATCTTTAGCCTTAACATCCTGACGTAGATAAACTGTCTGATTTTCTCCAATATGACTCTCCTTTCCATGATTGGATGGCTGAGAGTTTTCTACAATACACTCCTTGACGTATGTCAGACAGAAAAAAATACAATCGACAAATGACTCCTTTATTAAAAGTTATTGCCTATGGTCTGAGTATGGCAAGTGCTGCTTTTATTGTGATTTGATTGGGCATAAAGAGTTTCACACCTACGCACCATAAAAGGTAAAGCATATTTAAGTCGTAAAATACGGCTTAAGAGTAAAGCGGTAGCGATAGCGATTTGAAATATAGTTTATTTTGATTGTTTATTCTTAATCACATCGTTTTTTTATTGCATAGCTAAGTCTTACTACTAAGCATCATACCTTAATGGAAAAGAAATGTTACTTCAATGAAATCTTCTAATCTGTTCAGTAACATTTCAATAAATCTAGTTTAATAACTATATTATACATAATATAAATTAAAAACATAGACCATACACATCAGAAAATTAACTATTTTATTAAAAAACTGTCAGTGATGGTTTTCATGGACTATAAAACGCAGTACTAATTTTCACTGTAAAGAGAAAGGATTTGAAACAAACTGTATACCAACCCACCTGTCCATAGTCGTAAATATAAAGTAGTAATAGTATACCAATTTTTTTTTGTAAGGAGAGGACTGTGTCCAGTGAATGATTGTTGTAAAAATGCCTTCAGCACTGCTAAGTGCTATCCATCTATCATGCCACCATCAATAGACACTAGTCTATTAGCTCTGATAATGAAAGAACTCTTTTGATAAAGTTTTTAGATTTTAATTATACCCTGATCATTTTAAAATTTATAAAAATAAGAATTACAATAAAATTTATATTAGATAGTAAAACCACGCTGATTTCAGTACAAACAGGCAGGCTGGATCGGGACAGAACTGCCCTCTCACAGAAGACTAACCTAAAGCGATAGCATCCGTGCCGTCGTCTTTCGTTGGTGAGTGCGAACCTGGAGGCGCATTGATACAGGGGTGACAATTATCGTGGAAACTGTGTAAGCCTTACACCGCCACATAAGAAAGCATCTCGCAAGGTCACCATAGGGTGGGCTACCATACTGCATTGTCTGCGTTCGCAATGAGTATGGTGACCACAACTCTTGGATTCTATTCATGCCTTCCGAAGCAGAATAGTGTCTGCTTGGTGCGTTTTAAAAATAGTAAAAAAAAATATATTTTATTGACCGTAACCTCTTATTACTTGAACGGTTTTATTGCAGTATTTTATGATGGTACTGGGTTACTGACTTCAAGACAAGAACTGATCAATCTCAATAACCTAATATAGACAGTCGTTACTATACAAGTGGTACAATATACACATACATATATCACTATATTTTGTTCTTGCAAACAATACGGTATACTACTGGTTTGTTTTATTAGAAATAAGTATACTGATATATAAGATGACTGAATACGATTTATGAGCATTTTCAGAGCGAATTTCATTGCAAATGTAGAGTTGCGACAGCGTTGTAAAAAGTGGCTTTGACGAAATAGGATTATTCCCTCTTTATCACTATTCAATAACCAGTACAGCTGTTTTCATTTATAATCTTATTTCATCATCATGAGCCCATTGATCGTCATCATCTTTTCACACACTATGTTTGCCAAGACGCGGTGTTCACTCCAGAACTCGCTTACTCCAGCGGTTATCTATTCTACAACTTATGTGACCAGCCCGTTACCACTTTAACCCTCAGAGAACTTTCAGAGCTATATCGGTTACCTTGGTTCTGCGACAGATCTCTTCATATAACGTTATTTATTAAATAAATAACAAAGAAAGTTCAATAGGATTGTCATGTTCATTGGCCAACTGAAGTGGTGATTAAAACCCTTAATTCTTTGCCTTGAAAAAATCTAATCCAGATTTAGATATTTGGAATCTATGTAAAGTTTAAAGTTGTCAGCTTATGTTTGCGTTCGTATTTTTTTTAAAACAACTCCCAGATTAGGAATAAACCATGTGTCACGGGGTACTTTACAAATGTAAATGAAATGGACACAAAGAATACCCAATTTTTAAACGATTATAATTTTATTTACTAAGGAATGGTTGTGACTAGGACAACATTTCTTATCAGACACAGTAGATACTTGTTCATAAAGGCTTCATAAAGGCAAGTGTACCAATTTTCATATCAACTTACGGACATTATCCCTAAAATTGTCCATGTGGTGACGGATTAAGAATACATCATGCATCCCATAAGTCTCGTAAGAGACGACTAAGAAAGCAAACTACGCTCCTGTGTCAACGTCACTGCAAAGGGAAGGAAAATTTGAAAAAAGCCCTAGTGGACTGTTATAAGCTGTTGGTGCGACGTGACATAATATTGTCTCTAAATAGTAAACACTTATATATATCACTGAAAGCAATATTCTATTGTTTTACGTGTAATATAGATATATCCACCTAGTACTAAAAATTCTAAATTAGGAAGGTTTCAGCGGTGACGTCAATAGGCCGTAAAAGTGGCCAATTAGGTGGTTCTCTGTGACACAGAGTTCGTAACAAACAATTTTACGAACTAAAAATGTGTAGCAGTACTACTTTTACAAGGTCACCAATCTTAAGTTAAGCTTCTGAATACATTCCAAACAGCTTTAGTAAGTCTTTCATAACTTGCACAATAAATAGCAAAAGTTAGCTAATAAACACAAGAATGTTAAAATATTTAACTACCAGACTACCAGGAAGGTACGCATTTCAC
Organism: Hypercompe scribonia; assembly: GCA_949316085.1. Taxonomy (NCBI): domain Eukaryota; kingdom Metazoa; phylum Arthropoda; class Insecta; order Lepidoptera; family Erebidae; genus Hypercompe; species Hypercompe scribonia. The sequence goes on along the minus strand of OX438967.1, from coordinate 6,188,232 downwards.
TTACATTCTTAAATGTTATTAATTCTGTACAAAAAATCTAAGAAATTTTATAAAAAAATCTATTTCAGTTTTATAACATTCAAAAATTTTTTTGTCTATGTTAAGAGCTTGCCAAAGTGACTCTACTCTGCCTGATGGAAAGCATGAATAGAATCCAAGAGTTGTAGTCACCATACTCATTGTAAATGCAGACAATGCAGTATGGTAACCCACACTATGGCGGCCTTTTGAGATGCTTTTTCACACCCCGCTTGGGGATGTAAAAGGCATGACAGTCATCGTGTCAGTGTAAGGCTGACACAATTACCACGATAATTGTCATCCTTGCATCAATGGGCCTCCGATCTCGCACTTACCAACAAAACACGACTGCACGGATGCGCTTAAGGTTGGTCTTCTGTGGGAGGGTAGTTCTGCCCCGGTCGAGCCAGCCCGCTCGTGCTGAAATCAGCGTGGCTCTACTACCTAGGAAAAAAAAATTTGGAACTTACCGAGTTTGGAATACGAAAAATATTTCTTAATAAAAAATTACGTTATATAGCAAATTATGATTGTAGGTAGGCATTCTTACAACATTTAAAATCAATCAATGTCATTAATTGGAACGAAAAACAATAAAATTACATGTCAACATATCAAAACGTTTGCAAAATCACGTTTCCAAAACGTTAATGGATTAAAAAAAATAAAATTACCACACATCTCATCGATCAATATATAGGTTAATGACATTGTGATATATGTTATAAATGCATTTCGTTTCATCAGACGGCTTTATTGTTGTTTAAATCAACCAGCCAGAATTACGACCGGAGGTGGACCGGTAATCGTAATGTGTTTTATGAAATTCATGAAACATTTTAAAGGAAGTTTATCATAAACATAAATTCTGAGTGATTGTGTACATCGAGTACTCGACCTATAATAATATGATTGACTGTGGGACACTGTTCTGGATACCAGTATAATTTTTATTCATAAAAACCCGTAGCGCTCGAGGATGAAGGATTCAATCAGTTTAGATAAAAGTAATACCCTTTTTTCCTAGGTGACGGCATCATACGTGAATGGTTGAATAAATTTCATTTGTTTTTAATATTGGCAAGCTCATTTATCAAGAAAGGCTATAAAATATCACGCTAAGACTAATAAGAGCTGAGTATTAATGAAAAATATTACAAAAACCGGGTGAAATTTATTTCTTTTAGGTACACTGACGAAGTTGCATGTGTTAGCTAGTTATCATATTTAGCAGTCAATCAAAATAAGAAAGAGAAGAATTTGAGTGCCAGTAGCTTCTTATTCTATACGGATTTTCGTAACACCAGATACATTTGTCATTTGCCCATCCACACATCAGATTATTTAATCATTTTTTTTTAAGAATTTAGGTTTTGCCGCAAAAAGTTAACGTTCCAGACAATCTCTTTCAACAAAATTTATAAACTGCACATATTTATGATATTAAAATATATGAGTGTTACAAGTTCTTATGATAAATCTTTGTAGAAACATAGCTAGTTATCAAAGTATTTTATAAATCAACTATATAGAAATGTGTCTTGACCTAAAAGATTGATAATTACGAAAACTTAATTCACATATAAGTAAATTTGTAACATGAGTAAATTTGCCCCTTTTTATGATCCAGCGAATAATTAAGAGTCCAAAGATACTGAAAGAAATACATGCCAAATAATTTAAATTTACATTTAAAAAATATATATTTGATAGGTTATGAATAAAAATGTAGGCTGGCAAATATGAGAATATTTTCTAAGTATTAATCACACATCAATACATCAATAGCTACTAAAAGTCACAGTTAGACAGTCTTCTCTTTCAGAAAGATGGTTTTAGCCTACTGCACGACGCATGCCAGACAGGTTGGTATTGAGTTTGTGCCATGTTTTATTGCACTTAGGTTAAGTTGTGAATAAAAACCTAGGCCGAAAAATATGAGAATATTTTCTAAGTATTATTCATCTTATCACATCAATACATCAATAGCTATTAAAAGCCCATAGCTGGACAGAGTATTCTCTTCGCAAAGGTGGTTTTAGGTTACTGCACGAAGCAATGCTCTGGCATGCGTCGTACAGTATTCAGGTTTACATCGAGTTTGTGTCATGTTTACTTTCTTTTTGCAGTGATGTTGTTTTGGGTAGTTTTGTGTCCTTGCTAGAAGATTACGACATACAATGAATAGGCATGGTGAGACTAAGCATTTTTAATCTCTTACCACATGGGTCGATATCGATAGAAAACTATCGTTTGATACTACATATGTAAGATTGATATCTTACGTCGTAAAAATAAAATAAACACTAAGTGTTGGCAATATATAGTTTTTTAATATCTACTGCGCCCAAATATAATTTTATTAATTTATTTAATATCGTAACATATTAAAAGGTCGTACTGGCTTAAATTTCATTAAATCTTCTATCAAACATTTTGATTTTCTTACACATATTCAAATTAAATGAAGTACAATGATCAAAATTGCGGTTGTGAGGGGTAGAGATTATATTTGGCAAAATTCTTAGCAAATATATTTTCCATTGTCATTGAGATTTATCTTATCTTTGTAATTTATCTTGCGAGGATATTGACGGAACCAAAATCTGGTTTCACATCTCTTTCAAAAGGATGAAGTTATCCAAATTGGTATTTTCGTCATATTATAACATGATGGAGTTCTTATCGTTTTATGTTATAGAACTGAACACACTTTGTACCTTGTAAGTTTGATTTGTGAAGTGAGAAGAAAAAATAACTTGAACAATACAAAAAATATATAATCTATTTTTAAGACTGTGTTTACTATCAATAGTTTTATATTTGCGCAGGAATGTAATATTTTAAAAATAATGTAATACATAAATAAAAGATACGAAATTTCAGATACTTCTGTTAACTTCAAATTTGTGCCACAAACTTCCATGAATAACAATTGTTAACTGTCTCATATCCACCTGTTGTCAAAAACATAGCCGTGAGCGATGCCTCACGTCTATTACTATTTTTGGTTACTTATACTTTCTTTTCGTTGATGTATGTACAATAAAAACAGTAAAACAATCTTACGTAACAAAATAATGAATGTAATCCTTTAAGCTGGTCGTATACATTCATTGTAGTAATCTATCTTTGGGCATTTACAAATATTGGCGTAAACGAATAAGGTTAAGATTTATACGAACAATTTAAGATTTAAACGAAAAACATTCGGATGTGTCTACTACTACTAATTTTATTCTAAGCCACATAATACTATCCAGCGCTCAATACTTTCAAAAAATTTTACCGATAAACAGAAAAGTGGGCAGAATGTTTCCACCATCATTGTTGTTGAAAGCGTTCTATCATGTATTTATAATGCTCATAAATTTATAAATAAAAACTCAAGATACTTCCTCATATTTTACCAACATTATACAAAGTACATTACAGTTGGTAGCTGTAAAAACTAACTCATCACATGTATCTCTTTAAAATTTGTTCACAGTTTACAAGTCGAGTTTAATTTTATAGATTACAAGGCTTGCAAAAAGTATATAAATCTTTGGTCTTGGCTCAATGATGTCGGCGTCATGTTTACATAAGGCCTCACTGACAGCGGGTTCTGAAGTAATTTATTGAGCTGTTCATTTAGATATGTTTTAGAATGTAATTGATGATTCCAAGTCGAGCTGAACTATCAGCGTTTGTACGTAGATATAAATTCTTGAACGTTTCTATGGAAACTTGCATAAATTTTGCGCTAGACTTGTAAGTTGTTGCTTTAGTGGAAGGTATTTGAAGTGCTACAGAGCTTACATTATTAAATATTTATTTCAATGGTTATCAGAATCCATTGTTCGTCAAACTCTATAAATACTACTGTGTTAAAAATAAATGTAACGTGTTTTTTGATTACCTTATAATCAATAAAATTCAGTACGTTGCTAATTGGCAGTGTTCCTTTGCAGAATTTTTTCATCTAAACTGTTAAATCTAACAGCACGTAGAGTAAAACTGTGAAAATAAAGCTTTTCAGTGTGGTAACGGATTAAGAATACAGAGGGTCACCACCTCTATTCATCCCGTGGCTGTCGTAAGAGGCGACTAAGGTAATAAACTGCAAAAGATAAAATCATTACAAAGAGAAGGAAATCCTATATAGCAAGTCTGGCCAGCATGGTATAGTTTTCTTTTTTTCTAAGGAGATGCCTCTGTTCAGCAGTTGACTACTAAGGCTGGTGATGACAGTAAAACTTTAGCTTTTCAAGTGCTGTAAAGTACCATAGCACTTGAAAAGCTAATATATTATAGCTTCTAAGCAAAAAACTAAGTACTAGAAAACCCAAATAATAAACATAGAGTACTCGTAAATAAAATTCCTTTTCGTTTAGTGGTACTCAACCCACATCAGTCAACATACTAACGAGTGTTCTACTGGCATGTACCACATTTTTAATGTACAAAATAAATAAAAATAAATACATCAACACGCCATTACGCATCAAATAAAGAAGCGGGATTCCTTTGAGATTCAGCCTTTCGAGACCCGACGATTCGGCACTAATTTAATTTTATATGAAGTTTACGTTACATCAAACGTCAACCGGAGTAAATGTTCAACAAATCAGTTTTCTTAGTAATCTGAGCTTCTTTTATAATAAAATGCGGTGTTTGCAATTATGTGCGAAAAACTTGAGATGATCAAAATTTTTTTCGTACAAATACGACAATTATCGTCTTTTTTTTTGGTACAAAAACGACAATTTCCATGTTAGTTTGTGAATTATTACAAGAGAATTCGTTATCTTCTTCGCTTTGTGTGAATAAGTCCGTTTCTGTCAGTCGCTTAGTAATTCATATTAGTTTAGACTCACAAATCGAATGGACAGAATGTAGACAGAGATTTAAGACTGACTCAGTGACAACTCCGGTTTTCTCTATAGCTGCGAATCCCTCAGTACGTAAATAAATGCTTAGTGTACTTAAAAAGTTTATCTATTGTTACACTTTAGGTTAGAAATAATTGTTAAAATTCATTAGAATAAATATAGTATTATACAATATTATAACTACAAAATTCATAATTTACTATTCTTTTTGGATCGACTATTTGAGAAAATATTTTTTTTGGAGGACATGTGCTATTGCGCTGTGTGATAAACCTTGAATCTTGTTTTGATGTGTGGCAAATAGCACAACAGTGTTAAAAAGCAAAGCAAAGTAACAATGATAACTGTTGGTCAAGAATAAAATTGACACCACACAGAAAAAACTTGAGAAGATTTTTGTAGTTACTTAAAAATATTATACAACATATATTTGTAATTAAAAGTAAATGTATTAATGATAAAATCAAAAACCAATAAGTTAAGAAAGAGGACAGATCTATATCCAGCAGTGGCAGTCCACTATAACAGTTTATAAGCTGTTGGTATTGATGACAATGATGACATAATAAGGAATATAGGAGAATAAACTATTGCTCCTTATCGAAAATTCAATTGAAATTCATTGCTGTATCTAAATAACAAGGCCACGGTATTGAATTCTTACAATATTTTCTATCTTACCAAAGCTGTATTACACGGATATTTTCATCGCAATAAAAGCTTTTTATCTTACATTATATTCGAACACAAAGTCATCACATCGCTGTCAGGTAAAGATTTCGAGATCCAAGCGAAATTTCCTATAAACAAACTCGATTGATATTTCAAAACAAAATTATTGGCCCACTTTTAAGATTCTCTCGAAAAGTTTCCTTTTAAATAAAAACTCATGTCAAAAGATAATAATACTGTGCTCTAAAGTGAGTAAATATATGTTATAATTGCTTTAGTATATTATATTTCAATCAATTCTGCAATGGTCTCTTGCATAGTTAATTTAGGTCGTAATAAAACAAATGATTAGTAAACTTTCATTTTTTAATTTGGTAATTAACAACTGAAATTTTCGGGGATCGTTTTTCAAATAGCTTGGTGTATTTCTTTTATTTCATTATCATTTTTCCTAATAGTTGATGTTGTGAAGTTGCACTATTATATTATACATTAATCAGCGCCAGAACTTTCATTGTGCGATGCAGACTTAGTAACTATTTCGTAGTTCATTACAGGATATTGAAGTATATTTATCGTATTTTTTAAACGTGAAACAAAAGTGAAACTGAAACATCGCACATTCTATAAGACTACGAAAAATAAAGTAACAAATACGGATTTTGCCTATTTTGATCAGTATGCTAGTGCCTTGCCAACGTAAACGGGTAAGGTAACAGTTTAACTAGAGTTAGTGAACGATAAAGTGGCACGTCTGATGTTTCGTTTATGTATGGTGGATGGTCCAAAGTATAAGCATAGGATAAGGAGATGACTACTTCGTTAGTCTAGCACTTATTGTATGTGACTTTCGATCCAGAAATCTGAGGTTTTATTCCCGGGTTGGACTAAAAAGTGTTATTGGGTTTTTCTTACAAAAAATCCTAATAACGACGTATGGAAGTTGGAGGCGTTTCATGCCCGTGCCTCGGAGGGCACATGGAGCAATCGGTCCCGGTTGACATACACATCTATGGTTATTGGCAATCATTATTACCATATCAGTTACCTCACCTTAAACATACTAAAGACTAGAAGAAGCTTCATATTCATAGTACTACTACACTACGCTATAGGTAGTAGGACCACACTTACACAGAAAATCAAACTAAAGCGCCATATGCTTGGAAGTCACCGTTTCAGAATGGTAGACATACGCTCCCGAACTAAACGGTTCGGATCTTCCTTCCTGTGCAAATCGGTTAAAGCCTGGAATTTATTACCGGCGCACATGTTTCTCTCCCACTACGATACCGGGTCATTTAAGCAAGGCGTGAAAAAGCATCTCACTAGGCCACCATAGCGTGGGTCGCCATATTGCACTGTCGTCATTCGCGGTAAGTATGGCGACCACCGCTATTGGATTCTATTCATGCTTTCCATAAGGCAGAATAGAGTCACTTTGGTAGGTTAAATATATATAAAAAAAATAAATAAATATGTGCTGTCGTGTTTCGTTGGTGAGTGCGAGACCGGAGGCCCATTGATGCAGTGGTGACATTTGTCGTGGTGTATGCAATACAATGCCATGATGACTGTCTTTAACGTCCCCAAGTGAGACGTGAAAAAGTATTTTACTAGGCCGCCATAGTGTGGGTCACCATACTGCATTGTTTGTATTCACAATGACTATGGTGACCACAACTCTTGAATTCTATTCATGCTTTCCATCAGGCAGAGTAGGGTCACTTTGGCAGCTTTAAAATAAAAAAAAAATCAGTTTGCTCTCAGGGTTACGGAGGGCTGATGGCAATAGCTCTATGGAAAAATTTAAACTTAGGTAAAACTGGTTGAATTACACTAGAGATTCCATTGAATCTCAAATAATATTGGATATAATAAAGGCTAGAAAAAAGAAAATGGATGTCTAAAGTTTTAACTTTTTCGTGGCACGAGGCAAAAGAGATGAAGGGCCACGTAACGATATATCAATACTGCCGTTCTTAGATATAAAAATTCACAAATAGATTGTCGTCTCTGATTCCCCCCCTCCCCTCAACAATGACGGGAAAAGTGAGCGGCTTGTGGCAGGCTATCTACAGGAGCTTACTGTTATGTACGAGGACCGAGACAGTGTTCTGAGGCGGCGGCTCATGTCGTGTGGTGTTCCACAGGGGTCTGTCCTCGGACATCGACATTGGTCACGGCCCGGGGAGCGAACTTTCAAGAGGTGGCGCGCCTAACCACCACGGAAGTGCCTCTGGTGGTCGGGCGTATTGAGGCGATGGGTTTGCACGTGGCCCTGGACAAGACGGAGGCCCTTTTGTTCCATGGGCCCCGTTGTGGTCCACCCTCCGACACCTCCATCGTAGTCAATTCGGTCCTCGTACCGGTTCAGGCCCGGATGGAGTATCTGGGCCTGATCCTTGACGACAGGTAACTCTTCGACGAGCACTTGCAACAGCTTTCTTCAAAGCTGGTCGGCGCTGCTTCTGCCCTTGAGCGACTTTTGCCCGATTTGAGTGGAGCCAGCATCGCGACGAGACGGCTATACACGGGGGTTGTCCGGTCAATGGCGCTGTATTGTGCACCGGTGTAGGTTGCGGCTCTGACCGCCCAGAATAGGGCGCACCTCTGGCGTCCTCAGAGGATATTGGCGGTTAGAGCCATACGCGGTTACCGCATATCCATACCATACTGTATCGTCGGAGGCGGCGTGCGCCTTAGTCGGAACTCCCCCGTGGGATTTAGAGGCAGAAGTGCTCGCCGAAGTTTATCGGCGAACGGCAGACTTCCGGGCAAGTAGCGGCATCCGGCTCCCGCCCGAAGAGATACGCGCGTGGCAAGAGGCCGCTCGTCGAGCCACGATGGCTCGTTGGTCGTCCCGGCTGGAGGCTCCACGTGCTGGCTTTACCGCCTACATAAAGAGTTTATCCGTAGATGGTGCCCGCGCTAGCGGGCAGGCGCTAGGAGGGATCTAGATGTCGTAATAACAGCTGTTCCCGGATCCCTCCTATGTCAGGCGCAGAGTGGCACACCGTGTGGTTCTAGCCGGTCCGATTCCGACTCACCACCCCGTCGTAAACCCCGGTGGGGTGACGGCCCGAGGGGGTTTCCACACGTCAAAAAAAAGGCATCTCTGTAAAAAAAGATAATAGAGGTATCCTTCGAGTATATTATAATATAAAAACACAATATTCAGTTATAATACAATGGGTAATCTTATTACAGTGTGCAATCCCTTAATGCATTAAAATACTGCAACTTATAGGCACAGTAGTATTAGACTTCTTTAAAGGTATGAGTAGTAGATATTATTTATTGTATCACGTGTCTAATCATATCTCTATATAAAACAAGTAGTTTGTTCTCATTCCATCATTGATGAGTTTTACAAAAAAATATGTAACTACTACTTGATTAATAAACAGGCTATTTCAAAAATAAAAAAATAGAGTTCCACAATTTATATTCTGTTAATATTTACCGTAAGCACCGTTTTCTTAAACATAAGTATATAAAGGTTGTCCCTGTTTTAAATAATATGTCCTTAATTTTTTTGAGTGTTACCACTTGCACTACGAATGACTAGCAGTGTTTGTAGTCAACTTAGTGTACATAATTATTTTCTTACACCACACTAAGAATAAGTTAAAGCTTGACAGCGCAAAGGAAATCACGAATTGTTGAAAATTAGTATGAAAATGACTTATTTTGTGCTAAGCAGTACGTGAGCTTACTTTTAATAAGTTTCGAATGACGTGATCGACACCACTAATTAGACAAAACGAATGAATTAATGCATTAATCGATGATATACGATTACTTATACGATTGATTTCCTGCACGAGTCGCATAAAACTCGCATAAAAGCAACATGTTTCCTTTATATAGATATAAAACAGAAATTTATATATGGTTAATATGACAGTTTTTTATGACTGACAAAATAGCAAAAGGAAAGATTCATATATATAATTAAAACATGATTGTATAGACAAATTTATTTATAATTTTATGTGAATTGACTTATATTTAAAATAAGTAGTTAAGATGTGCAAGTATAATAACCAAAGAAATTTATTTTAATAAACCATGACTCTCAATAAAAAAGTGTTAATTCTATCTAATTTATAAAAGATCACCAATTTGTCGGTTGACATTACGTAATTCAATTATTGAAAAAAGTATTGATGTAGTTTTATTCTTAGAACACAACTCTTTTACACGACATCTCAGAGTGGGGTCTCGTTAGTCTTAATAGTTTAACTGAATCAAGGACAAAAGTCACACGTGACGCGTGCCTGAATTATAAAAAAATAGATTCTTGTAAAAAGTTTCGTATTTTTGTTGAAAATTTGGAAAAAGAAGTATTTATTTATAAATCACTTGTTTTATTTATTCATGGACTTACGCCATAAAAAATGTTTCTAACCAAGAAATAGAAATCAGTATCTTGTCATTTTATAAGTCCTAACTAATTTTAATATAGAAACAATTATAAACATAAAATTTAGTAACTATATTTTTTTAACTTCATAACCATTTCACGTCAATGTAGACTCTATACTGTTACAATTTGATTACCTATGACTGTTTTTTAATCATAAGTTTAGATAAATTTAAATAAGTATCATAAACAAACGCTTGCTATTTAGGTCAGTGATTCTAATAAGCCTGGCGTGGACGATAAATATGTACAATACATCGTACGAGTACCTTTTTGGTTACCGGATCTGAGATCGGACTCCAGATCTGATGACAGGTACGGGTTTACTTTTGAAACAAAATTGTATGTTGTTTTCAACTGGCGGAAATGAATCCACATGAATATATTCTTATGTGGTGTTTACTGTAATTCATCCACCAACTCAGCATAAAGTATAGCTTAGTAGCATTTAAGAGACAATTAGCTAATAAATTCTACACATTTGTGAGAATGAAATTTTATTTCGAAATCATTAATATGTTTGAAACCAAATAAAAAGTAACTACAATAATTTTGAAATTTCTCTATTAAACCATAGTTACTAATAAATAAAAAATTGTTTAAAAACTACATCAAAATATTTTTCAGGAAATTACAGAGGTGTTCCCAAATTGGTAGAATAAAAAACTAGTAATTAAAAATAGTAAAGCTAGTTTCATTGATGCAGAGCTTTTCTATACTTTTTGCAACCTAATAAAATTTCATTATGGGACAATACACATCTTACACCTTTAGAAAACTTTCAAGGATATGATCTATGGTGTCCAATTGCAGCTTACCAATATCCGAGGAAGGCAATATGCCTTAGTAGCGAATGCCTTAGGTAAAATTTAGCTAGACTTCATCCTCCGTAGCCACATGTAATCGTCAGACATTTGATATAGCCATGTCAATCATATACGTAAATGATATCCACTATCCTTTCTTGCCATAAATGTCAGTTCCGTAACGCACTATTGAACAACTCATTTCGTTCACTCCTCCCATGTCTTTGCTGTAAGATCGAAAGGCTAATTTTAAGTATTTTTTTGTTTTGAGAAGGACACCATTTTGAATTACTTGGACTACACTTTCACCAAACTTCCATGAAAAGCACTGGTTGCCTAGTAGCTGCAAGTAACTGTTTATCTTGTGTCGATCTTTGAGTTTGAGCTCGAACCACTTAGGTGGTCAATGACTCATCAACACTCGACTTAAGCTACCTCGCGAATCTGTAAATATACCAACATTATAGAGATAATACCACGATGTTTCTAGGGACATCACAAGATAAATTTGATGGATTTATTTCGTCATGAAAATCATTTTTGTCATCAGTGATACCATTGAGTTCAAACGGAATAAAGGCGAAATAAAACTACTTATGCAAATTGAGATAAAGACACAGAAACTTTCAATTCGAACCTTTTACGAGCATTTAAATATCAAAATGATTTGATAATTTTGATAGAACAAAACGCTTTTATTACTAAGTTATCAACCAACATAACAGCAGTTGTTCAATAAACTCACAAGATTCATGCCGCAGAGTCACTTAACGATCCTAAAAAAATATTTGATGTTGTTTTTTCAATAATCCCATATCACATGGACCGTTACATTTCCTTGCATTTTAAAAAAAAAATTAAACATGTAGGTTGGCTATTGTTTACCTATTAAAATAACATCTATGTGCTTAAAAATATATAACATTACTCAGTTTCTTATTGATAATACCTTATTTACAACATGAAAGGCGTCATGTCTGTTGAATCTGTGTTGTGCAATGAACTCCTTGATAAAATTACTCATCAAAGCCAGTGATACCTACATATGTACATTTTTATAATTCAGCTATCTAAAATCAAAATCTAGCAAGTGAGCAAGCATATTTTATAGCAGAGCAAAAAACGAGCATGCTTACTTTAAAAGCATGCCGTTTTAAAACTTCTTGGCTTGTTGGGAGTAACATAAAACACCAGACAGATTCAGTTCACACATAGTGAACTGAAATTACATTTCTAAAACAATTTAAAAACCTATAAACGAACTTTCCTAAGTTTCAGGTCAAAATGAATAATAAAATAAATACTACTAAAATTTAATAAATATAGTAAGACATTCAAAATATAAAATGAATTTAGATAAAAATATTTGTCTTTAATAAAAGCATCCACAACTAATTGTCCACCAGTAACTCAATTCAGGAAACTATTGTCTGTAGAATTTGGCAATATTCATTTCTATTCATAGGTATAAATGGCAGTAAATTTGAAATAATTCCTTTTCATTTGCTTTGTTTATTCCTCTCGCAGAGTTATTCATAAAAGGCAATGAATGGGGGTTACATTTTTTTAACAAAAAGTCAAGTTTCATGTAAACATGTGATTTTATTTAATTATTAATAATTTATAACAAATTTATAATTGATAATTTTACTTCAGTTAAAGAATCGAGTGAGAAATTATGCATTGGAACACACTCATTATATCGTGGCGCACATTTCTTTTTCCGCCACATGTGTCTTACTAGTGGGTTTTGATACAGAGACATAGACGATACCGAAAGACATAAAAATTAAAAAAAAAATTCATACCAACGCACAAGCCTTAATCACGTGATTAAATACATAATTTACGATTCTATAAAGGACATATAGATAGACAATCATTATTTTTTATATATCGATATATATAATTATACATGATAAGTTTAAGCTATTTTTTGAATGTAATGTTATATGATATTTTTTTGGACGAATGCTGATGCCATTCAAAGTACCATTGCGTTGCAGAAGAGAGCTATTCACACGTTTTATCATCTCAGTTATAGGCGACGGATAAGTTTAAAGGAATTGGTATCATGATAGTCACATTTCAAAAATTAAGTGTTTGTAACAAAAAATATTCACAAATGATATCAACAGTAGTAATAAAATTAGTTTCGACGTCAGGGTATTCGATTCTACAATCAAATTCCAAGTAAATTCAATAATTTAGTATATTAACAAATTTAAGTCCTTAATAAAACTAAAAAATATGTGAAAAGGATTGCTAAATATTTTTAGATTATATAAATGACAAGTTTGCTTGTGATTGATCTGCTCACTCCCGCATTTACGTTTTCTATGTTTGAAATCAATGGACTTTTAATATATTGTCGTATAGATTTGTTTTATATTCTATTATTTATTTTTTTCTTACACAGATGTCGAGTTGTTATAATATTTTTTATGTATATAAGGTTAATAATGGTCCAGCCTTATAAGTTCATACTTAGTAAGACTCTGGTGATTTTTCACCGCTTTCTCGAATGTCCTACTGAGGGTAGTGTCACGCTTCGGGTCAGGTAGATCCAAACTATGATTTTTTTTTAAAAAGATCGTCCCAGACCATAGAGTCTAAAGTATAGACTTTACTCACTTAGTTTTATTTAATAAATTTTCATGGACTCGAAAAAAAGGCCATCTCTGTAGTAGTACCAGCGTCTTCTAGCTATAAAATCCGACTTGTAAAAATACTCGTAAAAGATTTACTTGCAGAAATAACTAACATTTACCATTTAACGAAGACACCTAAATAAACATTCCCAGATCATAATAAAATTTGATCCGATTCACGAACCTGAGAGCTTAGTATAGCAGTCACATATGCTACTAATCAACACACCGAGACAACGTAAGTATTTAAACGAGAGTCTGCTTATCCTTGGGGGTTTGATTAAATTAGTACAGAAGATTTACAATGTCTCTAAATTTAGGACATAATTCAACATAACCTTAAAACGATAAGACAAATAAGAGAAAGTCGTTGGGTGCTATACACATTTGAATATAGTATTATATAAATTAAACATGAATAGTGGTAATTTTTTTCCTTAAACAAACTAAAAATTCAACATGTGTAAACATATGTTAGTGATGAGTTCTAAGTTTTGCAGTACAACAAGTATTGCGCATTAAACTTTGTTAGGCCTCTTCTGCCCGAGGGAATAGTCTGAAATATATTAAAAGCTTTGAAATATATGACATTTAAATTTGAAGTTATATGTTAAAGAAAAATTGCGCATACAAACTTTGTCATCAAAACTCTCGTCCTTAGAGACTCATGTAAAAAATAGTTTCTTAGCTGTGAGAAAGATGTTTATCTATCTGAATTAAATTGAGCATTCAATTTTACAGTTTGAAAAAACTATACCATAGTCAAAGTCAATAAAAAAAGTAAAAGGGCCCTTATGACATCAGTCACATTTCTTAATAAAACTTAAAATCATGACAATCGGTAATACCTATTTAGAAATTGAATAGTTTAATTTGTTCTTAAAACAGTAACAAAAAAAGACTGAAATTGTATTCAATTTCTAAATGTTATTGAAATGCATTTGAATTACAAAGTCATAGTGTGAATATTTTCATACAATTCATAAAAATGCTAGACGTCATCTTACTCATTCCTTATGACGTCATGGCGGTAGTAAAACCATAAATTCTTCCAGTCTGTTGAATTTAAAATTAGTTCTATCCTTATTATTGACGATGGAAATGCAATATTATATCTAAAATTCTAAAATTCTTATTCTAAAACTAAAATTTAGTTAGCATAAAATCAGGGCTTATGTCAAACTAACTTTTTACTAGTTTTTAGTTTTACTTACTAAATTTGAGCCTTTGTAAGAAAACTGGCAAAATTAAGTAACATATATAACAAACAAAATCTTTTTATAAATTTACAACATAACTTATTATTTATTTAGTTTTACACTGACTTGATGAAAGCAGATAACAGTAGCATACGTTTAGCATATTTGTAAGCCAGATAGAAAACCTGAAACTGTATTCAAAGTAATGAATCGAATATAACACTTTCTAGTTGCATAATAACATCAAATTCACTGTTTCCTTACTTTAAGTTGTTATACTCAAGATCGAAACACTAAAAGATGACTAAAACAGTAAAGAACCAAGTTATAAGAGGACCTAAATCCTTCGCAATAAGGTACATCAATAGATCGTAAAATAGAGTTACAATTCGAATTTATCATTTCTGCTTCTGAACAACTAATACTATTAATATTAATACTGACTGGAATGTTATTTGTTTTATAATGTGTGATACTGTATGTGAAGTACTGTACAATATATCTATCTGTATATATATATCTGTTCTATTTCTGAAGATCGGAGTCTCCGTTTCCGAAGTAATCAATACCCTCTTGTTTGCATAGGTGTGTTGGCAGACAATGGGATATACTACTGAGATAGGAACTTAAGTTATTAATAATGGCACAATGTTTGATCTGTATGGAGGTATCTCATTTTGTGATTCGATTTATGGGGTTAGTAGGTCAATTGAGATACTCAGGAAGTTATCAAGTTACCCCTATAGGGTTGCTATGTTATAGGGAAATCTGGAAATGTACCAGAATCTTTGTTTTTGTCCAGTGTTGATTAACTAGAGTTTATGATCTCGGATTAAGGTTACTATTATTTTAGCAAAGTTGTGAGAATTATTAGAGTTAAGTACCTATGACGTTATTCGTGTCAATTCACAATTCACAACTACACATACCCATTGTGATAAATATAGGAGAAGTTGTTGAAAACATGAATTTATTATTGTAGCTTTATAGACTTGGTTGAACTGTTCTAGAAGTTACATGTTTTTATCTAGTTACTCTAGCCCAAATGTAGGCTAGAACCTCAACTCTATTTAGGAAATGTTTCATATTAGATATAACTTCTTACTCGAAAGTAAAAAGAAATGGATATAGGAATTGCAGCCTATAGAGATACGTTTTTTTATTAAATAAAGCTTGTTATTAATGTACCAGTGTTTTCACAATTGCACATTAAAATTGCACTACAAATATTTTTTATGTGATTTGTATCAATTTGAGAAAGATGAATGTCACTGGTGTCTGTCATTCTTTTAATTTAAAAAAATATTACGTTTGTAATAAATCTCGTTAAGTACTAAAAAGTGACTCTACTCTGCCTGATAGAAAACATGAATAGAATCCAAGAGTGGTTGTCGTCATACTCATTGCGACAATGTACAGTGTGACAGTATGGCGTCACACGCTATGGCGACCTAGAGAGATGCTTCTTCACGCTCCGCTTAAAGGACCCGGGATTACACTTGATACAAGAGCTTTACAAAAATAATTTAATAAAAGAAAATATTGTGTCCAATGTACAAAAAATAATTGAATCATGATTGTCTTCTAAAAAGATCGCTTTCTCAAACAGGAATTGTGTATAACGCTAAAAGCTTTTTAATTAAATCGATTTTTTTGATATTAACACAACAATCGCTTGTAGAGATCAACATAAATTATTGGGAAAGAATGAAAAACCAAATTGTAAAAGTTAAATTGGTTCATCTTTGTGATGCCAGCACCACAACACAAATGCCTTAACTTTCGAAACCCCGATTTGAGTACGGCTAGCCTAAAAAGTATTTAGTTAGTTATTAAAACTCATTCGTTATTTACGAACTTTCAAATAGCTTTCTCCATAGTCATTGTATATTAAATGAAGTTGATAGCAATTAACGTTCAAATGGCTAACCAATAAGAAATTTTGTAAATGAATTAAAAAAAAATATCAATTAAAGAGACAAAAAAAAACCAGGGGTAATTATCTATTTCAGATACAGTGAAACCTGTGTAACTGAAAAATTATGAGACATACGAATTTAATTCACACAAAAAAGGTATTTCACTTACCCAGTATCACAGATATTCAGGTATAAATCAATATCTGTCTCAGTTACATAAGATTTATAGTTATATCTAATGTGGGAGTTGACTTTAAAAAAAAACTTGAGTTGTTATCTATATTACAATATTCCAGGGTTAATTTCAAGATATTCCGATAAACGTTTTGATTTTTCTTATCCTTCAGAACATTGTAACTGAATTTTATTTTAATATAACGATTCTAAAAAGAGTATATTTTGACACATTACGATCGACACGGACTTCATCACGTGTGTCCCACTTTCATAAATATAATAAAGATAAAGATTTGAGAATTTGTTTCAGCATTTTTCAAATAAATACTCATGATGGTAAAACAAAATTAAAACGGGTGCTTTCACTGTTGATTATCCAAGTGTGGAATTTGCAGGTAGATTAAGAATTACTAAACAAACATGTATTGTGGTTTATGGGTACAAATTCAGTATAGAAATACGTAATAATCAGTACCTACTTTCGTGTAAATCATCAATATATTATTTTTATTCAGAAATGAGACATGGGTCCCATTCACATGGGACAAAACTTTTTGTTTTTCACAAATTGTTGTTCTAAACCTAGATTTTTTGTTTGTTTAATGTCTGTTTGTAAAATCTTCCACCACACAGGACATGTTTTATTAATGTGAGAATTGTCTCTTTAAAATAAAAATATAGGTATATGTGCCAGATCACAGCAATCTCCTATTACGTGAATGAGAATGGAATGAAATGGAATGGAAAAGGAGAATTAAATAAATATCTGTCTACACTTTCGGGAAAGAAAAACATCAATATGTGTATTTATTCGTTTACATACACTATTTATATTTTTCTTCATGAAGAACACAGACTTCACACATCTTACAACATACGCATGTAGTAATAGTTAATTAGAAAAACATCACGCGATCAATAAAAGTTGAAATAACAAAATAGTAAGATCTACGTACATTTTAAGATATACGAGTATATATATGCAAATTAAGAAATATATTCATCCATTCGGCAAAACGTATTCGTCAATTATAAGGCCACGTTTTTTTTATTAAAAAGTAAGTGTAAATGATCATGTGCCGAGCAAAATGGCGTCCGTTTTTATTAAGTTACGCACAGAAATTTAAAATGTAAAATTGGATTGCAAATTGATGTCGTTTTCGATTTAATAAAATTTTATTAAATTTTTTGGTTATTAATTGTTGCTTTAGAATCCAATTAAAAAACTTTTCAGAAAAAGTGATCAGGTATGTGGAGGAATCTAATACAAGGCGAGGTGATTATGCCTGGTGGGCCACGGTCCAACGGTTGATGTTGGGATGTCGTGTACGTGCTAATCGCCATGAGAATCTCTATTTCGCGATACAGGATTAGTAATTAATACGTAGTTCGATGTATCTTCGCTGGATGGCGCTGTAATATGTTTTTCTGTTTGTGCTGTTTATGGAAGTCGCCACAGGTCTAGTAGAGTTAGAGTAAAGTAGAGATTAAAATACTTACAATCATTTGCAAAAGAATTGGGACGATTTGTGATTGCAAAAAATAATACTTACTGTTTAGTATGTATGTTATTTTGCGTAAAAAATTTAGTAGTAACATCAAATTCATTCGCTGTAGAATATAAGTTTCCAAGAATTTTACGAAAAACTTGTAAGTTTGAATTAGACTCGTTTCGTATATAAAGACTGGTACATCCACCCATAAATCCAGTACACGTATATCTATTTTACGTTGCTGGCACTGTTAAAATAAATAAATAAATAAATATTTCAAATATTTGACACACAACGCCATCTAGTTCCAAACTAAGCAGAGCTTGTACTATGGGTACTAGACAACTGATATAAATACATATATGCTATTCTCTTTGTAAACACATACATATTATATATAGAAAACACTCAAACTCCACAACAAATATTTGCAGATTATTCAAACATTTATTCCGACCCAGGAATCGAACTCGAGACCTCAAGCACAGCAGTCGTATATGCTACCACTGCACCACCAAGGTAGTAAAAACAGTTAAAACATTATGTATATTTTATCAGTGAAACCACTGGTGATTGTTATTCCATAACAGATATACAAAACGAATATTCATTTTCTTCCTTGCTCTCATTATTCGCGACGTTATTTGGGGTCGTTTGTTAATTCAACCGATTTCACCTGGGTATCAGTTTTTCTACGGAGCGACTGGCGTGGAACCGTAACCCTGTGGGCAAACTGAAAACCAGGACAGATAGCACAACGTTTTCTCAGAGCCACGAACGTGAAACACTGTCAACTTCCATATTCCAGGCTGTAATAAAAACCCAAACTAAACGTTGCTTAACACAAAAATCACGTTACATTTCACTCACTGATTAAGGTTATTGGAGGCCCTGTCCAATCCTCTCCTCAAATTTTGCGAGAGGGCTCTCTAACCTTACAGGTCAATGGGTAACTATAGTCATTAGCCATAAGGTGATTCTTAGAGATTTAGAGAATTCATGAGACATTCCTATGTAATTGCATTCACGTACGATTAAAGATTTCATATTAGGATCATGTATATTATTTTGATTGAATTCAAGCTTTATAAAGCACAGTGATTTTGAATTTTTCTGTTTTAATATATATAAAACTTAAAGATAAATTAATACCATCCTGTCTACTCAAGATAGCACACTACACACACTGCACACTTGAGAATGATGCATCTCGAGTATACACTAGCTCAATGAATCGTGTTTATTACATTAAAATAAGACCTTATTTCATTAAATTTGCTTCGCTTATTCTATATTTTAAGTTTCTATTTCTCAATTTTATTAACTTAAATAATATCTCAGCATTTTAAAGAAGAAAATTTGAGCGTCTTTGTCATTAAGAGTATTAGCTTTTTGTCCTTGTTTTGATAAATACAGATATATTTGCGACCTTTATTCTTAATTAAACTGGCTTAAAAATTAATCCACTATATTTATTTTTCTATTGTAAGCCTTTTTAAAATTCCTAAACAAATCTTCTCTTTTTCCTATACCTAATTCTAGCTGACTTTCATAATTTCGTTCGCGTCTCTCGACATCATAATGTTATATTGCCTTTCTAGATAAATAGACTAACTACTAGTTAAAGAATGTGTTTTAATTCGAACAAGTAGCTTCTGAGATTAGCACATCCAACCAACTAAACTCTTTAATAATATATCTACACAATATAAACTTATATCGTAATAGTCTCTCAAAGATTATATGTTCGAATTAGAACAACTGTATTTGTCTAAACTAATTAAATGCTCTATCACTTCTAGGTACATACCTATCTGCAGGTACATTGTAGGTATATAAACTATCGCTTTATATTTTACTTTCGATCTGATTAAACAGAAACGTAGGTGTGAAATAAAGGAAATATACTGTAACTATGTGACGAAGATGTCATTTAGGTTTCAGGTTTAATGATAGCAAACATAATCCTGTAGTATGCATATGTACAAGTATAAATATCCATGTATGCATATCTGTAAATTTATTTATTCAACCATGACTTCTTTTCTTGTGCTTGCCATAACACTTGCCATACTTTTAATAATTGATTAGATTTATTCGTTAGAATTTTACATT
This sequence comes from Hypercompe scribonia, assembly GCA_949316085.1. Lineage (NCBI taxonomy): Eukaryota > Metazoa > Arthropoda > Insecta > Lepidoptera > Erebidae > Hypercompe > Hypercompe scribonia. The sequence goes on along the minus strand of OX438967.1, from coordinate 6,167,876 downwards.
TTTGCGTCATCCCAAATGGCATCTGCTTTATATTTGAGTTTTATTTACTTATCATAGAATTGGTTACTAAAATTACATTGCAAGCCGTTGCACCAGCGCTGTGGTTACACTCATTTCGTAGCTCTTGAGAAACCGCCATACACTGAAACTGTTTCGTTTGCTTAACAACTTAGTGTTCGATGTCAAGATGGCTCCTCTCCTGTTATTGTATTAATTGATTGATATTACTGTGTAACTTTTCTAGAGTGACTTATCGAACATTCGTGAAACGGACACAAAGAACACCCAGATTTAGAACAACAATTGTGCATGGCATAAAGTGTTGTCCAATGTGGGTTTTGAATACATAATACTCAACGCAGTAGAAAGTAGTAAGGTGTCCACTTAAACTCTAACACTATCTGTGCAATCTATGAAGTTAAACTAAGCTAGGAAGATATAAGGTTAATAGATGAAAATTTGGTAAGTGAAAAACATCGGATTTGTCTGTTCCATGACAATAATCATAAATTTACAAACCACTTTGTGTAGGTACCTACTATTTAAACAAATCAATGAAACACCCACTTCGGTTAGTGAATCATGCGACGATGATAGTTACATTCTTGCTATTTGGAAACCGAAACTGATGAAGTGTGTGTGGCTAAATTTAAAAATAATTGACTTTGGACGTTTGATTTCAATTATCACAGAGGAAGCTGTTTGATACAATTCAATAGTGAATAACTTATTTTATATAGAATATTCAAGTTAATTTTGTACTCAGTACTAGAAAAAGTGTAAGGTATACATCTGATATGTTTACAGGTGGGCTTACGAATATAAGAGTTCGTTCAAATGCTAGATGTTGGCCGCATGTCAAATATCTTAGATTTCTGCATACGTTGGATTGTTTTGTATGTTATATCAGCTCAGTTCAGGTTACTCATTTTATGAAAATTTAAATAATTCTTCAATTCTCTATCAATTTAGATTTGTTTCTTGAATACGTTAATTCAAATAAGTATCGTAGAATTCATATTTCGAGGAAAATTGAAGTTATCCTACAGACTTGTATTCAAATGGATGAATCGCGATTTTGTAAACGAGCTTACAACACACCAATGATTTCAAAGCTCGCGTTACCTTCTTAACTGCCTACTTGAATACAATGCGTGTTCTTGTTGACACGTGTTCAACATATGTCCTCTAAAAATAATATATTTTTTTTCATATGATTCAAATAATCATACCATAACAACGATTGTGCCTTTACGTTTGTCTGCTATCCTTTGTTCACTTAGGGTCTGCTGGAAAAAAATTCAGCTTCGGATTAAGCTCGCCTTTGTACATGACATTTCCTTGAATCTTATGTTTTTATGTGCTTAGTGTATACAATAAAGAATAAAGAAACAATAAAATATCTTCAATCTGCATTATATTTTAATATTATTGCTTAAAATTGATACAGTTGATATTTTTATAATCTTTTATTATATTTTGTGTATATAGTGAAAAACAAATGACTATATAAACCTGTGAGCAACAAAATATCATTTGCTCCAGGTCAAAATGAACTTGTCAATAAAAATCTAGGCCAAATTAGAACAGCTCCTTCAGCCAAGATGCAAGTGTTTCCCGTCAAAACTCTTTCTACAATGACTGAGGCCTCTATTCTCCCAATTTATTGGTGAATATTTTATTTTGATCACGTGACTTAGCATTTAAAGACGTTATTTTCATACATTTCTTAATTTTCTAAAAACATTTACGTTAATAGATTGTCAGCTTGGCTTAGGGGGCTATTTCGAATAGATATGGCTTAATCGATCATTGAAATGAATGTTTTAACAGTTTATACAGATACCATATCAAACCATTCAATAAATTCATATTCCAAACTTTAACCCATTTACGCCCACTGTCCCCTGCCCCATGTGGCTACATAACTTTAGGTTTTGACATATTTGAGCTTTTTGAAACTATTATTTGTTTTCATGCAAGTTCGTAGCGCTAAAGAGTTTGTAAATAATTAGACTTTGTAATTAAAAAATATAACATTGCAATTTACCGGTTATTGTGGTTGAAATTGTTATTTTTGTTTACTTTATATAGAATTTGAGTGAAATACATTTTACGTTTTATAACATTTTACTTGTAATTCTATTCTATTTTGTTAGGTATCTTTGAGACTAGAGCATAAAAGAAAATCTTTCTCACGATATCCTCAAGTGGGTACGATGGCCTAAATGCATATATTTTATGGATTCTATTTATAGGTTTAGTTTCGATATAAACAAAAAGAAAACGATCTCTCAATGATGCAAATGACTATCAGGGTCATATAAAAATCATCGAAAGCTTTTGGATTGGAAAAGATGACAGTCACGTTATTTATGATGTGTAGTAATCTCTCACAGATACATAAAAAGAAAGTGATGAAGACGATATCCAGCAAAATGTACTTTCTAGTAATTTAAAACTCCAGGAAAAATAAGAAATATAATATAAATAGTTTGAGAAAGACGGACGAGTTGACATCCAGGAACCATATTAGCCTAAATGGAGCCTGCCTTTAATAAAGAACAATGCCTTGAAATGAAAATATAATATTATCAGACTAAGGAATGCTCACTAAAATCTGTCAAGTATTTGAAAAAGAAAAATTGAGCAGAATTTGACTTGGTTCTGACTTTACAACCATATTTGTACTATGGGATAAACTAGTGTACCCTTGGTGTCTCTATGTCTTGAGCATGAAAGAAGAATTAGATCAGCTCCAACGTCACTGAAGCATCGCCATTGTACTTGACCAAATGTAATTTAAAAGTCAAAGTCACTCAAAGAGCAATGGAGAGGGTAATGCTTGGAGTTTCTTTGTGTGATCAAATCAGGAATGAGGAGATCCGCAGACGAACCAATGTCACCGATGTTGCCAATAAAATTGCTAAACTTAAGTGGCAGTGGCCGGGGCACATTATACGCAGAAACGATGGCCAATGCGGTATAAAGTTCTGGTTGGTAAACGCAGCGTTAGTAGGCCCCCCACAAGGTGGTCCGACGACCTGATGAAGGCAGCGGGCAACTGCTGGATGCGGGCGGCACGGGCTGGCTGTTGTGGAGAACCTTGGGGGAGGTCTATATCCAACAGTGGACGTCTTTTGGCTGAGAAAAAGAAGAAGAAGAAATGTAATTTGGTCAAGTCCAAGTCAAGTTGAATTATTTTATTTATTTAATTGACCTTACCAAACACACTTATAATATGGAATGTAGCTATTTGTATCTAACACTCATATTTGAAATGATTTAATTAATTTTATAAACTAAGCACAGCGTTATAGGCCAGTAGGTTTCTCGACAATGGATAGAAGGAAAGCTAAACTCAGATTGAATATTAATTAGGTTTGTTGATGTGCAATCTCGTATGCAATGCGTTTCGATATTGTTTAAACTTGTACTATTGACTTTGCTTTGAAAATTATTTTTGTGAAGATTAAAAGTTGTTATTGTACGTTCACAAGCTTATTTTCGATATAAATGCAATTTGGTAAAAGAAACATTTTTTTTTAATTTTATTCTATATATCCTCAGAAAAATATTACAACCAAAATATGTTGAATCACCCAAAATATGTTGTAGGATACTTCCCTTAGCTTTGTTTCTCTAAAAATCTTGTAAACATACACAGTGTTTTTAATGAATGACCTGAAGAAGAATGAGAAATATAAATTGATAAACTTTGATCAGCTGTGTCTGTGTTTTTGAATACGCAACGGATCATTGAATATTTATATGACCGATAAAAAGTTCTAAAATTGTTGCTAGATGGATCTGTTCAATTTTGAGAATTCAATATACCTAGCGTTATTTAATGTAAATTATATTTTATATCTTGCGTTACTTAATCTGTCATAAAATATTTGAGAGAATTAATACTTGAAAAAACTTTGAATAATGTTCGAAACAGGTAAATGGCACTCAGTTAGGCAGTTATGGAAGTTAAGTTTTAACGAACTTTGTCTTTTGTTGTGGTGCTCGGAAACACACTTGCATAAGTTTTCGAACAAATAATGGCTGACAGATAAACAATTTTCCGATAAAAGTATCAAAGATCGGGATTAATACAATTTACTGAATTGAGTGCTAAATGAAGTAGAGATATTATTTACGCAATTGTGTAACTGGGTCCAGTTCAGCTTGTAGATTCATCGGATTATGAACGTAATTTAAGTCGATTAGTCAGTGTTGTGCCCCAATCACGTTGTAAACAGGTAACCATCATCATCAGACGGAAGACGTCCACTGCTAAACATAGGCCTCCCCCCTAGAACGCCACGTCGTACGGCTGGACGCCAACTGCATCCATCGGCTTCCCGCGACTCGGACTATGTCGTCGGTCCATGTAGTGGGCGGCCTACCTACGCTTCGTCTTCCGGTACGTGGTCGCCACTCGAGAATCTTTCTTCCCCAACGGTTGTCGGTTCTATGGTTCGTAATCAGACAAAATATATTTTTATCAGTAAAAATTAGTGAATAAAGATAAATTTGTTGATGTATGTAATTCCGTTTGGTTGTTTTGTTATTAAAATAATCAATATCATAAGGAGAAAAGAAAAATACTTTTTGTAAAAAAATTCAAAAGTAATATTAAATGTATAAGTCCTTTCCTACATGTGATTAGAAGTTGCTAGAATAGTTATTATGCCATCTCCTACGTTATTTAAACAGGTATTTTATAGTCACGTGTATAATCTAAGTATAGTTAACTTATTTTAAGTCTATTTCCTAAGGTCTAAAAGGGTCATTAATACATAAACGCATTACAAAGTATTCCATCAATTAAACTAGATCTAAATTATATATTTCATGCGTAGATACGTCCTGGTCAAACTTGTCTGAGCCTCAAAGAATTCAAACAGTCCAGACGTAATTGAATATTCTCGGGTTTCTTAAAATTTGGGTCACGGCACGAAAAATATTCTCATATTCATAAACAAACAGTTTCGGCAGACATTATTTTCTGACATGACAAGGATGACTATTAGGAAGTATGAAGCCCATTTGAACGAAAACAGTCATAATTCTGTTGTATAAATAGTTCATTTTAGATATTGCAATAAGATAAGAAAGATATTTGACATTTGTATGGCATTTTATCCCATTTCATTGTTTCCTGTAATAGTCTGAATCTTCTAAGTGTAATTAATTCTTGGCTAATAGTGAATAGATTACTTCTATTAACTGTTTATTTGATAGTAATGTAAAAGCCAGTTGTATCTAGAGTTGCAGAAATTACGTAATCATACTAAACAAAATAAATAAATATTTCGGACAATTGACACACAGCGTTATCTAGTTTCAAACTAAGCAGAGCTTGTACTATGATGACTAGACTGACTGATAGAATACTTATATACTTTTTTTTATTGTAAAACATACATATTATATATAGAAAACACCCAAACTTCGAAACAAATATTTAAAGATTATACAAACACTTGTTTCGTCCTGGGAATCGAACCCGAGACCAAGCAAAGTAGTCGCATTCACTACCGCTGCACCACCGAGGCAGTTAAAGCTTAATATAACTTTAGCTTCCATACTATAGCTTTTTTAAATTAGTAATAAAAAAAATCTGTTACATTTTTTTGAGGAACTGTCAAAACGACTCTTTTCTGCCTGATGAATAGAATCCAAGAATTGTGTTTACCACTCTTATTGTGAATTCAGAAAATGCAGCATGGTGACCTACATTATGGTGGCCTAGTGAGATGCTGTTTCACGCTCTGCTTGGGGACGGCATAACAGTCAGCGTGACAGTTATATGTGATGTAATATGTGGTTTGATCATTTCCGTCGGTGAGATTATTCACGGCAAATGGTGTCGATATCCCAGTCTCATTACTTTATTAAATCACAACTCTTTAATCTCTAACAAACTCTCTCGCCCTGTACAGTTTTTTGTATCATGGATGGCCCTTTTTTGTATCATTTGAAAACGATTATATTCAAAGTCAGGGTTAGCATTAGGCCGCGGCTGACCATATAACAAAAAACAACCAAAATCGCTTGCAATATTACGTACACAAACCCTAGGGACGAGGACTGAAAAATGATAATAATAATAATTAATAGTTCATCAATTATAATATTAATAACATATTAATAGATGAAAATAATTATTTGGTTGTTATCTCATGACTTACTTAAGTAATGTTATTCATTGTAGTCTGATCTACTGCTGGAAGACACCATTGCATTTGCATTTATTTCTTAAAATATTTTCAGACTGTATAATGCTTTTTTGCACACGAAAAAAATAGCTAATATTAATTATTAAAATTAAGCTAGTCTTTTGTCAAATCTGTTATCAGTAGGTTACTAATCCGTGATCCGTAGATTACAAGTGATAAGCCATAACGTTCAACAAACTCATGCGATATTTATTCAAGGACTTACAATATTTCGAGATTTCGAGAAACTGCATGTGAAATCGAATAATTATAATTAAGTTTCAGTCATTTTTTTTCACATCTTACAACCCATCATAGTTAAGTCATCCAATCAGATAATTTCAATAATTTTCGTGTTTCATTTGAGAATGTATTTTAGAAATAGATCCCAATGGGCGCCTTTTTTAAAAAGTAAACAGTGGTCATCATAATCTTTTGCTATCGGACTTGAAATATAACTGAAAAAAATATAACATAAGTTCATTGAAACGAATTAGTACTTGTTTGCTGGAGTTTTAGTATGCTTAACTTCGACGTGACCTTAATATTTTCTCAATATGACACGTATACGCAACTCTTTGATGTATATTTAATATGATTTCAAAATCATCCTTCTATCCGAAAAATCAATACAAGGTCTTCTTTCAATAGTTATATTTCCCGGGAATCAATGAGTCAACCTGTGACAAGGCCAGAGAAGCTTTTATTTTTGATTTACATGTGAAAATCCCTTCAAATTATCATATCAAGTTTATGGAGGGACAGGACAGAACAGGGATAACTGTTATTGAAACATCTACAGCTGTCCCAGCTCCTGCCAGTGTCAGACTAACCTGATAGAAAGTATAGACAATTGAAATATATGCACTTAAGACATGGTGAGAGTGCAAGTTCCGCAATACATAAATATACAGTAAAGATGTTTTGATAGTAAAAGAGAAAATGTGCAGAAGTAATACATTTGTGAAAATAAACCGCGTATAACAGACGGCAGTTATAAACTCGCCGGATATGTAAATTCAACGTAGACTTCTCACTAAAATGATGAATTTAATTCTGAACTTATAGTTTTCATTTGAAGGCAGAAATATTACTGAAAATTAAAATTTTGCAATGATCATATTTTACAGTGCGATACAATATTTTGGATATAAAAAATTGAATTCAGACTGCAAGAATCATCTCCAGGAAGCCTGAGTTGCGTTTCAATATTCTTTCAGTTATTAGTAAACTTAGTACAGAGGGCTATCTATTATCCACATTTACGACTAATATATGTATATATCATTACAATAAATGACATATGTAAATGGTCATATACAATAATGTTAAAACACAATAAGGATATGAGTGTAAATACAATCTGTGTGGTAACGTATTAAGAATACGAAATGTCACTAACCCTATTCATCCCATAGGGGTTAAAACAAATTACGTAAGACAACAACACTGAAAAGAAGGAAAATTTGAACAAAACCTTTATCAATCCTTCTAGCCAGTGTGGTGTAGTAGGCCAAAACTTCCTTTTGAATGAGAGGATTATGTCCAGCAGTGGACTGTTAAAAGCTAAAGATGATAGATAAAATATGGTGTTCATGATCATTTGTTAATGTCTAGTTTACGTATAATAAATACTAATAAATATTTCGGACATTAACACCCAACGCCATCTAGATTTAAACTAAGCAAAGCTTGTACTGTGATAACTAGACTGACTGATAGAATACTAAAATAGTTTTTTTACTAAACACAGAAAACGCCCAAACTCCGAAACAAATATTTGCAGATCCTATAAACATTTGGTCCAACCCGGGAATCGAACCCGAGACCTCAAGCACAGCAGACGCATTCGCTACCGCTGCGCCACCGAGGCAGTCAAATAAACATGAACTTCAAAGAACATTTACATACCACCACCAGAGATATTTAAATAACCTACTGATACACACTACCAATCATATACTTCTATTTCATAACTTGGTCACTCTTCATTTTATGACTTGACTAGATACTTACATGTATACTTGTATATCTATTGTTTTTCATTTGATAATAATCATAGCGTGAAGCTTTGTAACCGATAACGTTCCATAAATTAGTTATCCAACTTAAAAATTAAAAACGAAAACTGAAAATAGCACTTTAAACTAAAAAAAAACTTACAAGTTTCGTAATATTGGTATTAAATATAACAAAATAAAAAAAGAAGTCGATAAATTTTTGAATGTAAATAAAAAATGCAAGATTGCCATAAACCTAAAGAAAACTCCCCTTTTTAATAAAGTGCGGTCGTCTTGCAACCAAATTATAGTCAACAAGGACCAAGGCCCCACAAAGATTAATTGACAGAATGAATAGGCCCTCTCGTCTTATTTATAAAAAGCAAAATTTTTCCTCGCTCATTGTATGGTCAGCTTCAATTGTAATTTCAACTGCTTTCGCAACAAAAAATACGTTGTACTCTCGCGTCTTTAATAAAAGGTTGCTTCGCTGGTCATTGAAACAATTCAATTGTGTTCTTTGTAATGTGGTACGTACAATTCCAACTATTTTAATAAAATCGTGTTTAAATCTAGCAGGTTCTCTCTTAATTGAGAAGAGAGGGTTCTTCTCAGAGTTGGTTATATCAGTTAAATATTTCGTTTAATTACGTTTGTTGCTTACTTTACTCGCTTTAATCGTGCTTCTAATGTTATTCAACGACGATTTTTCTAGTAGCATAAAATCTCTTGTCCGCTATAGCGACCACAATAAGAAGCTGATCCTGCAAAACCATTATCTATGTACGTGTTTACTTTAGAGGTTTTTTTGAGACATACAATTTCTTTCAAGGTTTTCAGGGCCTTATTTAATAAACAAGTACTATTTCAGTGAGATAGAAATTTTCCATCCTTATTGACCGTTTATATGAGTGGTGCTAGTGGAAAAAGCTAGTATTCTATCAAAAGTATATTTACATTTCATATCTTGTAAACTAAATTTTTTTATCTGTTAGTAGTATATAAAATAAACTAGATGAAAGATATATTAGAAATGAAACATGTTTTACGAAAGTAAGCTAAGAAATATTGGTATAACATTGTGTTCGCTGGTCGTTAATGTTTTATAAATCCAGAAATAAAGATTCACTGATTTGAATTACAGTATAGTAAATTATAATACTAGAACCTCTTTGATAATAAATGAATAAATAAATCGCACAAAAAATACAACTTTTATGTTACTAATTGGAATAATGTTCTAGCGGTTTTCTAATATTCCAAATAATCCATTACTACTCATAAACGCATCTACGTTTTTCATTATGTTTTGAGTTAGTACTCGTCCAGGTTTATGCTCTTTCAAATTTGATTTACTATATAGACCAAACAAGCTGCAAAACGATTCTACATCCTTTCAGGCACTTATTCTATTTCTTCAAAGTTCTTTAAGCTTAGGTAAATATTTGTTATCATTCACAACAACATATATAAACACACATGAACTGTTCATTGTCAACGGTGGAGGCAACAATAGCAGTCGCTGGTACCTGTGGACGCATCGACTTCTACGATATGCTTAAGGATGATTTCCACCATGCAGATCGCATTGACGTAGATTTTACAATCCTTAAATGAAACTAAATCGCCTAAATAATTTTTAAAGTCTACTCGTAGCTTGACTGCGCTGCGGACGCATTCTGCGACACTAATCGATACCGAACTTGGTAATATAGATTTTATCTACTAAACTGTTTTTTTAGAAAAGCCTATAAAATTGACTCTACTCTGCTTGATAGAGAGCATGAATAGAATTCAAAAGTGGTGGTCGCTATTGCACAGCAAGGAAGGGCCGAACTGTTAAGTTCGGCAGCGTGTGTCTATCATTCTAAAAGGGTGACTTCCAATGCCAGCACGAGTTGTCATGTTGAGGAAGGAAGAAGGTGGGTCTAGTCAGTCCCACCTTCTTCCTTCCTCTGAGAGTGTTCTGACGAACTCTTTCAATTGAATTCGTCATGATATAGACGATAGAGGACTGCCATAGAGGCGATATCATTTCACAACTGTAGAGATTCAAGGGATTCAGTGACTTTAGGGCCATTGATTACTAGGACTGCTCGCCGCTGTAACCGATTAAGAGTTTACAGAAAATACTCCGAGGATCCATCGTGAAGTTGAGAACAGTACTCAATGCAGGAGCGAACCTGAGTCTTATAAAGAAGACACAAATACTCTGGCGTGACGAAAAATCTTACCCTGTTCCGAGTTCTACAGTTTTTGTGAGGCCACCTTATTGACGATTTCAATATACTCTCGCAGGCTGAAATCCTGCTTCCAATATGCACTCGCGGGTTGAGAAATAATTCTTTAGACTTTGCTACAACTTGCAATGATCTTATTTAGGGTTGTTTGATATTAATTAAACAGCTTTCAACAGCCCATTGCTGGACATAGGCCTCTTCTTAGGTAGGAGGTTTTGGCCTACTGTACCAGGCTGGCCAGATGAATTGCCATAGGGTTTATTTTAAGATTTCCTTTTATTTCAGTGATGTTATCCTTTGTTGTTTGTTCTCTTAGCAGCCTTTTACAACACCTACGGTGACACAATGTATTCTTAATCGCCACACAGTTAGACTTACTCAGATATTTCTAAATACGGTATACATTAAAAAGTTCGAGCACAATACGAGTGTTTCTCGTCATCACGCAATCATGTCTTCGGATGAAAACTAACAATGATTGCTGCAGGTAATGACTTTATAGTGACTACAGTTTCTTATACTATTGTCAACGAGCTGTTCATGTATACAAGCCTTAGCTACATCTCCGTACAAATGATATACACTCGTATTTTTTAAACAAAGCGGATGGTATGACATTTATTATTATGTAAACATTTCAGATCTAAAGGATTTACATAATACCTATAACCACAGTGCTAAAATTACAAACTACGACCTTGTATTTTCATTCATACGCAAAATTTATGACTGCTTCTTTATGTAATACTTATTTTTTTACGATCAGTTCCGTGTGCAAATATGAATATTTTTATAAATTATGCTTTTACTATTTTAGTTCATAACATACAATAGATTTCTCTAAGATACAAACTTCTAATTAATAACATGCAAATGAATATCTCTCAGTAAATAACTTTTACGAAATATGTAAGTGTACATACAAAACAGAAAAAAAAGCATTTTGTTGTACAGATTTGGTTTTTAAAATTAAAATATATAGGACAAATTGATAGTCTTATGATTAAACTACGTTTGAGACTATTTCCAGACCCGTTAATATGGCGACTGTTAAAAAATATTAAAAGTGTTAAGTAAACACTAATGAACTAGTTTCTTTCATCTTTTTCTACGGTAGTCAATAATTAAAACAATGCAGAATGAAAATATTCATTATAAGGTTAATAATTGTAATATAAGACAAACTGGGTTTGGTTTAATGTCTTGACACACAAATTTTCTTTCTCATCTTTCATAGTTAAAAATCATGACACTACTAATTAAAAGAAACAAACAAACCATTCGTTAATAGTGTTGTCTAATTACTTCAAGAAATCTGCGAAATTTATATCTAATGACAATCTTTAAGAATCAGGCGATATTGTTAAAATAAATGTTATAACTAAACGTAAACAAAAACTTAAACTACGAGAAAGATACGCCCACCTTTGTTTTTGTTCGTAATAATTAAACATTTTGTTCTAGAGAAAGTTGTAAACAAGCAATGCAGCCCACTTTTGATATAAATTCCACTACAGTTTCCTGAAGAAATTTAAACGAAAACGTGCAAAACACTCTATTTACAGTAATAAAATAAAAAAATATTTTGGACGTCTGATACCCAACAATATCTAGTTCCAAATTAAACAGTTTGTACTATGAGTACTAAACAACTGCCATAAACACACATATACTTATTTAATGGTAAATACTTACATATTATGTATAGAAACGTCCAAACTTTGAAACAGATATTGACTGTTTTAAGTAAAAAATATTAAAACAAAAATATAAGGCTATACCTTAATCAAAATTCCTAAAAGATCGTATGAGAATAAATGTCGCATACGAGTATATCGTATCAGCCGACAGAAATTGTTCTTTAATCAAGACAAACGTGGCGAAAACAGAATTTTCTAAAGCGAAAACTTTAATTAAATGGTAGTGGTTAGCACAAGCTCTATGGAAATCCTAAATGTTCTCATGTGGAAATTACGTGTAACCTATATAATATACGTACAACTTTTTCACCAAAGTTAAAGTGAATATTATTAAGTAATGCATGTTTCTGGAAAATATTTTAATTACTTAAGTTGAAATAATACGACAAGGAAAGTTGAAATAAACTTACTGCAAAACTTTTCAGATATTGCGAATATTATGTGTGATAATAATAGTTGGAAAAATCGGTGAAATTAAGTAAATAATATGTTGTAAAATGAAGCCGTAATAGAAATTACCATTTTTGTATTCATCGAGACTAATCATTATCGTAATTTAACTCGTTCTCGAGTTATTTTTTTACAAGACACAAATTCATATAAAGTGATATTATAAAATAATTAACGTCTAATTTCCTAAATTTTTAGTAATACATAAAAGAAACATAGATTAAGTTTGGTACAACATAAATTTCGAGAACACGCGACCCGATTAGTTTCGAATCCAACCGGGAACCTTAATTTGGTGATGAAGCGAACTACCGCGTCAGACAACTAGTAATATGTTGTTACTACACAAAATGAGTGAACTAGTTTAACGTTTATAAATAAAAGTTAATTAACTTCTTTAGCTTTAAAACAGTGCATTGTTATTGCGACTTTTTAAACGTAACATTCGGGTACGAAAAATACAAACTCTATTAGGCCTAAATGATAATGTTTATAGCTATCATAAAAAACAATTAGGAATGATACGCATACGTCTGCCTGTGTGTGATATCTGTGTGTATATTTAAAAAAACATCTATGTATTATTATATTTATCAATGTTACATAATCTATAATCTACTAAGTGAAGGTATGTCTCGTAGTCCAGAAAAATAACTTATATTTAGGAGACTAAGGAATTTAGTCGACAAAATCGATACACTAGCAGTGTTTTCGAAGAACATATAAAACAAACTGTTTCGTAATTTCATTTAAAACACAACAGAATTTAATGTTCTTTTTTTGTTTCAGAAATATGGACCCTGACATCATGATTGAAGAGATGGAAGAACAGACAACACTGCGCTCCTCATACTTGACTACAGTATTCATATCTGACGACGGCCAAACAAACAATGCTACAAACACTACTAGCGAACTTAATATCTATTATTTTTATGACGTAAGTACTGGTTTTTGTAGAACTAAATAGAAAATGATTTCGTAAGGGTTCAACATTGTTTCTTCAACATTTAAATGTAGTTTACGTAACATGAAACGTAACATCGATTCAATTAATTTATTTATTTTGAATAGTTCTTTAAAGCCTCAAAATAGGAATACAAAGCTTTATATCAACTCAATTAAATTTGGGATCAATTAAAATCACCGATTTCGTTTGGGATCATAACCGGGCTATCTATGTCACCTTGAAAGTGTAATAGTTTAATATGAGACAAAATAAAACAAGTAATTAATACGGAGTAATACATACACATCATAAGTATAGGCGTATCTGTCTTATAATTTGAAAATCAACGTAAAGTAAGGAAAAATCAAACACAAAATGGTAGTTTGAAGTCGGAGAAATTAAACGAAAGCTATATCACCCACATTATTTAGAGATGGATTATCCGTCATATAAACTGAAAGGTTCTAATCATCTAATGGATATTTTTAGATTTACGTCATCGGTGTTATAAGAGCTTGTCGCTGATATCACTTGTCGTGTTATCTGAACACGAATACTTCGAGCTTTTAAATAGAGTAGTCCTGACATAACTAACATTTTTGATATAAAATATGCTGTGAAATTGTATCTGTTTGAAGGTACTTCAAACTGAATACATCATAGCGGCATCGTTTTAACATAATAAGGATTTCCTTAACTAAACGTGTTGAGAATAGATCGTGATGTGTGAGTGTAGATGCATAACTCAGGTTGTTTTAACGGTGGCGCAGCGGAAGCGTATGCGACTGCTGTGCTTGAGGTCTCGGGTTCGATTCCCGGGTCTGACCAAGTGTTTGTATGATCTGTATTGTTTCGGAGTTTTAGTGTTTTCTATGCCTAATATGCATGTTATTACAAAAACAATAGTATATAAGCATTCTATCAGCAAGTCTAGTTAACATAGTATAAGCTCTGCTTAGTTTCAAACTAGATGACGTTGTGTGTCAAATGTCTGAAATATTTATTTGTTTATTTATATTTAAAGAAAAGCTACATTCTCGTTGCTTTTTGTTTTTCCTTTTATTTATCATGCCATAACCTATTCATATTTTATAGAACTTCATTCTATATAATCTTTTGGTTATTTTCTTTTGGTTCCTACGAAGTAAGAATTTTTTTTTTGGATGACTCAACTCAAATATGTACAATGACGTGGTGTGTTCGTGGGTCATGTTACAGTAGTTAGTGGGTAGGATTATTCTCATCTAAAAGGAAAGAGAAATCGGTTGACCAAGAAAACAATATAATATAACTTTGCTTTACTTTCATTTCTTTATATTTGCACTACGATAATTAAATTCAAAAGCACAACAATACAACTTGTTTAAGGGAACCAATTCTTGAGCAATTCTACGCGATATTTTAATTTTAAACCAAGAAATTAGGAATATCAACAATCACTTGTTGCTGACTTACAGTAGCGTCCATTAATTTTGATGAAAAGTTTCAAACAAATCTTAGAAATTTGTACGAAGTTAGACAATAATTAAGTCAAATGACTTTTATCAGATTGAAATGAATAAATACTGACTTAAACAATGTAATTTTTAATTAGCAGAAGTAAGGCAGTTATATTAGTTGTTCAAACTTTGAACTCTTAGTTTTGTTGAATGATTTACTTTACTTTTTATTGTTATGTTTGTTTTATTTATATTAAGAGAAAGTGGAGCAAGAAATGTTGTGTACTAAGAGTTTTCCGTAATATCTGAATTTATCAGAAGTAGTACACACACATGTGTGAGTGGACTACAGCTAAAACTAATACAAGTTTTTCTTCGTCAATTATTTATTTTCTACATCAGAAGCTGAAAGAAACTTCGTTCTGTAATCATCATTATGAGTATTTAACAGTCTATTATCGGATACAGATCCCTTCATAGAAATAAGGTTTTGTCATATTATATACAAAAAAAAGGTAAACTTGAAATAAACTTTATACCAACACGTTTGGTCAGCGTGCTAGGTGCGGTAGGCCAAAAACTCTTGTCGAATGAGAGGCTTATGTCCAGCAGTAGACTACAAAGCTGTGGATGATGATAATGATACTATATACGAGTATATTTGCCAGACGGGTCGGTATAGGATTTCTGTCAAGTGTTTCTCCTCTTCACATTGCTGTTGTCCTGTGCCGCCTGCTCTTTTATTCCTCCCAATAATAACAAACTATTATTTAAAACTAGATCTTTGTATTTTAGTCGATCCAGTTTACGGTGATGTGGGTGCTGTTTGTCGCGATAGTGGTCCTCAACGCTTCGGTGATCGCTGCTCTACTTTGCACAAACGCTCGCAAAAGTCGCATGAACTTCTTCATCATGCAACTCGCTATTGCTGGTAAGTTTTTTTTCCATAGTTTTTTCAACGACACCTTTGTGGAACATCGTTTCGCCAAGTTGAATAGTTCAAATTACTTTTTTGTTCAACAAATTGGTTTTCTATAGTTTTACTGTTATATTCAGTATAGATCGACCCTTTTTTGGCCTTGGGATATTGCCTTCCTAGGCGTATAAATGAAAACAAAAGCATGCGTTTAGAGTGTCTTATGGTATGTACAATGTTTTTGATTATAATTACGTCTTATTTTTATTGCTATAGTATAGTTTTGACACGACCTGTTTAGCGAGGGAGTGGGTTATGCAATAAATGAATTTATTTTTGAAAGTAAGTCTTTATAGACGTTTCTGTAAGTCAGACTTTACAGTTAGAAGGCGCTGGCATTTTCTAAGATTCACTATGGGAAGAAACGTCAAAATAAAATATGGCGGTGTCATTTTTTTAATTCGAGAACGATGCTAACTAAAACTATGTGAGTACAGTATAGGGTCCAAATGGACCTTTTGAACAAAGGATCGTCGTTTCTGGCTTTTTGGAGAAAGGAGTCCAAACTCATCTCTTACCCCCACTTAAAACAAGTAAGGGGAAGTACCTTTTGAGTTGTGGGTATATAGACGACTAAAATCACTTAGTAACCAGGTGATCCCTCTGTTTGTTTACCATAAAATGTTTAGTTACAACCGATGTCTATAGACACTTGCAACTGAAGATCGTTGTCTGTCGATAGACACTAGTATTTTACTACCTTTTGAGCCTTCCCCCCAGAAATAAGAATTTTATATCCCATAACATAAAAATATAACTAATTTGTATAGTCACAATTTCACATCAAAAATACGCAAGAGGTATAAACTAACAAAATATATATAGAACCGAAAAGTACAAATCTCTGTTGGGAAAGGTAGTAAGACATATTAATTAGGTCAGTTAAGTCAGAGGTCGTGGGTTCGATTCTCACCCAGAACGAATCTTTGTGTGATGAACATGGTCATTTATTCTGAGTCTGGGTGTAATTTATCTATAACATATGTGCATTCGGTAATATATAAGTATCTTAATCAGCAGTTTGGTCACCATAGCACAGGCTCTGCTTATTATAGTTTGAAATCAGACGGTTGTTTGTGAGATATATATTGTTAGTATTGTTTCAGCTAGCGCGAATAAGTTAGAACATACACCTCGATCATGGATGGTCTATACAGGATGAACTTATATCCCTGATTCAGTCACACATTTGTGATTGGCTTTACCATTCGCTTTACGTACATATTGGTTCATTCCATTTATGAAACGAACGAATATTTACGAAAAAAACCTTCAAAAAACTCACTCTGAGTTTTTTGAATGTTTTTTTCATAATATTTGACAAGAACTAACTGCCTACAAGTCTCTCTTATTTCATTAAAATTATGAAAATGTTGCTTTTTTTCCAAAGTTACCCTAAACATGGATAATCTTTGAGTTAGTTTAGTCATGACTTGATTAACAGAAAAAGTTTACGTGTACCTCGGTTGAAAATAGGTATCATAGTTTACTTGTGACGTATACATTGATTTTTATAAATTAGTGTCTAAAAATACCTAAACAACCTATTAAATATGGTTTGAGGCGAAATAACTATCACTTATGTAATGAATTATCGCTCGACACGAGAACTACACGTAAACCTAATTTATATTTCATGTCATTCCTTTCGTCACAAAGACACATATGGTTGACAATTATATTTACTATAGTTTCAACGAATGTCTCTTGTTGGTATTTATAAAAATTGAATTAGAATTCGTTAATAAATCTTACACATTTTACTAAAATATCTCATAAAGCAAGAAAGTGAAAAAGCATCCGACTAGGCCATAGTGGTGTGAGTCACTATACTATGTTAATTGCATTCGCAATGAGTATAGTGACCACTACTTTTAGATGCGTTTCATGCTTTTCCTCAGGCAAAGTAAAGTCATTTTGGTAGGTCCTAAATTATGGTGCTAAATTCTAAGGTGGAGATCGCGTCTAAGTAAATATAGTGTTGACACAGTCTGACTGGAAGACAAAAATCGATCAAAATAGCTTGCAATGAACCTAACAGTAGACTACGATCAGCTGATGATGATAACTACACAGATGAAATTATTTTATTAATGTATCTCTTTGTTATACAATGTTGTCTTATTTCCTATTGAAACAAATTTAATGCAACCAAATAATTTTTAGTAATACAAGGTTGTCGATGACGACCGACCATACATTGTGTTACAGTCGTCAGCACCTTCCACCCTAGAAAATTGTTTACCTAATTCTAACTATCCAGTAACAATTTCAAATCAGCAACACAAAATCTAACAAATATCAACATACATTGTATAAAAAGATTTTCATTTTTTTTCTATTTTTTTTTCAAATGGTTATATTTTTTTTTATTTTGAATAAGTGAGAGATTGTGTGTGTGTGTGTGCATGTGAGTGTATTTGTGCATGTGTGCACGCATGTGCGTGAGATATAATAGCGTGGGTCAGCTAATTAAATCTTTGGCGATTGACTATATTCTCTAAGATGAAATAGAAAACATACGTACAATCAAAAAACTTTAAAAGTGACTAAGCTCTTAAAGGTTCTAGTTTTCGCTTTTAACTTTTTTATAATGACTTGAAACATGGACATTATATTTGTGATCTAACTAAATAATCAGGGTCAAAGGTTTTACTATACAAAAACATTGTTTTTTTTTCTATATTAAGAGCCTGCCAAAGTGACTCTAATCTGCCTGATGGAAAGCATGAATAGAATCCAAGAGTTGTGGTCACCATACTCATTGCAAATGCAGACAATGCAGTATGGTGACCCACACTATGGCGGACTTGTGAGATGCTTTTTCACACCACGCTTGGGGACGTAAAAGGCATGACAGTCATCGTGACAGTGTAAGGCTTACATAGTTACCACGATAACTGTCACCCCTGCATCAATGGGCCTCCGGTCTCACACTCACCAACGAAACACGACAACACGGATGCTGGCGCTTTAGGTTGGTCTTCTGTGGGAGGGTAGTACTGCCCCGGTCGAGCCGGCCCACACGTGCTGAAATCAGCGTGGCTCTATTACCTAGATATATAATAAATAAAATATACTTTTCATATACATAATATGAAATAAATAAAAAATTGACTTTAAAACATGTTTAAAGTAGTGAAATATAGCAACAAAAAGATATATTTGAATTAAAATATAATTATTTTTGAAGCAAAGCCAACAAAATGGCAGTCATACACCCTTTGACCTTTCCAGGAGAAGTTTTAAAAGTTCATAAATTTAAACTACGCTCACGGAAGGAGTTTATGCCGGAACCGGCAAATCGGTTTTTCATACGAACCAACCCGTAATTAGTTGAGTTGAAAGTAAATTATTTTAAATTAAGCGGTACTCACTTTAGAGAAGAACAACTAGACTTAGAACAACAATTGGTGGATCACACAAAGTGTTGTCTCATGTGGGGTTTGAACCCACAATACACAGTGCAGTAGAGAGCGGCGTGGCGACCACTTAAAGAAAAAGGTTTTGGCCTATTATAATTGTAGTACTTGTTAAATGTTACATTATCTTGCTAACGAACTTCTTGCGCAATCAAATTAATAAAAATAACTTTGATTTATGATGTCCTTTATGTGATTTCATGGCAAATTATGATGTGCGCCCCGGACTTTACATAATTTTCAACTTTATTGTAAGTTTTCTTCAATAACTCTAGATTCCGTTCGTTATAAGTCATAGTCCTTGAAGTTTTTATTTTCTTTTAAAACTCTGTTCAATATAGGGTACAACACCATTGGATATCTACTTTTAATTTTAACAGCAATTTACAATGTATTGTACTTCTTACTGCAGTCGCCAAAAACACACAATAAATAGGTACATTTATTCTAGAGCGTTATCAATACACAAAGTACCGAGAAATTCGATATTAATTGAAAACCTATGCAAAATAACAGATATATTAAAACAACTTAGGGCTTCGTCCAGGTAATAAAATAAGCTCTGGGTAATATACTCATTTTTTAATTTTACAAGAAAGAAATTATTGTTTATTCTTTTGTTCTAATTTTTAGGTAATTTTCAAGTCTTGCGGTATCTATAAGCCATATAACATCACATTTAGATCAACGTGAATCAAACATCAATGAAAAATAATGCAGAAACATTTGAATTTGGCAATGCTGACGAAGTTACGCTCAGTTGGAAACAAATTTAATTGAATCACTTTTACTTCAAAAAGTAGAAAAATTTAAAAAAAATAATGTTACAAGTTTTGATAAATCTTACATAATCAGTATATACCTGTGTTATGAAATTAGTTTATTTATTATGATGAGTAAACGTAAACCCACAACAGTTATAACAATATGTAATTTGCTAATTACATACAAATATTTGCTACATAATTCAACAACCCACAACACAAGACACAGTCAGATCATTTAAACCTCTACCGATGTAATTTATCCGACTCGTTGCTCCCATATAATTACACATTTCTCTCGTGCATAGTGTGTGAATGTTATAGATATCTACTGTAATTAAACATACTTCTACATTTATTTAGATGACCAGTATAACTTAAGCTTTCATTATATAGATGTTTTATTATCGAAACTTAAAATCATTGTCGTGTGTCACATTTCGTGTTATCTTGACAGCTGAGTAGTTTATTACGTAGAATGTGATAATTTCAGAAAGCATTGGTTTAACTTGAAAATTCTTTTAGTATTATTATAAACTAGCTGTACCGGCGATTTCATCCGCGTGGAATTTAAAAATAAAGTCGTTGAGACACAACCATCAACAATAGCCCGCTCGCGCGTTCTGAGCCCGCGCGACAGGCAGCCTTTGTGATATAGTGGTGGGTGGACGACGTGACGGTGCAGTGGAGGCATGCGTGTGAGCTGGTGCAGTGTGAGCACAGTACTGGACAGTACTTGGATATTGACACATTACTTTATTTTTCTGAAATAAAATATTTTCTAAGATAAAGGTAGCCCAACTTACTCCTCCTAAATCGGTCCAGCCATTTCAGAGGCTAGCCAGGACAAATAGACAGACAGACAAAAATAGTAGTAGTAAAAAAAAATTTTTGGTGTATGTATCGTGTGTATATTTATACGCATGTAGAAAAAACCGGGTATTACAATATTACAAACAGACCCTCTAATCTTATTTTTGTATACATATATAGATAGGTTATTAGTTCAGAATTGTTATAATTTAGGTGCATAACGTCACGTTATGACTAAGAAAAATGTACCAATAATTAAGAAAATTTATTGCTTTTGAAAGATACAGACAAAGTTGAACGAGTCAGTTTCTATTTTTAATGACAATAAAAACTATATCTTCATCTATAGTGATAAATAAAACGATAATAAGTCAATCCTTATTTTGAGTAACAAATTATATTCATGCTGGTGATCAAATTTAAAAAGACATGTTATAAATATGTACATAAATAACATACATCTGCCAATTTTGTTACACGTAGCAAAAGTTCTCGCCGAACAAAATAAGAATGAATTATTTGGACCATTGACTTTCACCTTGTTAAATTCTGAAAGGTTTGGGTGCTAAAAATGCCAGTTAGAGAAAATTATCGGTTTCCATTTTATACGTTTTTATGTTAGCTTCTTGGTAAAGTTGAAGTATATTCGGTTTGTTAGAATGTAGTTGTTTAAAGTATGCTGCAAAGTTATGCATCAATTTCTAGAAAACCCTTATTACAGTTTTTGCACTTACTGTAATTATTTTTTTTGTATTTCATGTATTCAATATACATTAACATAATCATCAACAGTCCTTGACAGTCCACTTTTGAACATAAACCTCTTTTTAGAAAGTTTTTGACCTGCTATAGGTTGGGCCACGAATTAGTTAACATTTGAAAAAATTGTATAGAAAAATCACTCGGTATATTACAAAAATTGTTTATTTACAAGAAAGATAATTAGTTGAAATTCATTTTTTAAAAATTCTATTATCGAAATGGTCACCGTTTCGATGTTTGCACTCTTCTAAACGAGCACCGAAATTTTTGAATACTTATCGGCAAAGAGACCGTGAGAACGCCGATGTCTCTTCTCTAGTTTTTTTTTAGTTAACGTAGTGTATTTGGTTTATTGATGTAGATACGATTTTTAAAATAACCTTATAAAAGAAGTATGCTGGGGAGATCTGGATCTCTGGGTGGTCATGGAATATCACCTCGTCTGGAAATCAGCTTTTCTGGAAACATGTGTTTGACCACCGGCAGGGACTCATTGGTGTGTGACAAGTGGCTCCATCTTGTTGAAACCATGTGCTACGATTATAACCAGCAAATTTTAGTAGTGTCGGTCCCAAGAACTCCTATAACATATTTGCGTGGTATGTTAGATTCAAATATTAACAAATTCTTTGCCCACCATAAATGTATGTTGAATACATAATGAATGATATATATTTCTGCAAGTAAACCTTTTACAGAAATTTTTGTACGTCTGACTTACAGTTAGAAAGCACTGACATTTTCTAAGACTCATTCTGGGAAGAAATACCGAAACAAATTACAGAGGTGTACTTTTTGTTTAAGTCTGTGAATATTGATTAAATAAAAAAGCAGGGCCGATTGCAAATACACATACGAGAATGACGATTTCAATAGTAAATATGTTTTAGAAAAATTCTACGGGTTTATCATCCTTTACCTATAAGTAAATATACACATTAATATTCACCTACTAAACAGATGGGAAAGAAAAAACATAAATTCAATGGCACACAATTTTTCAGTTCAGCGATAAAAATTGACTTGAAAAATTTTACGGTTCGTTAGTGGTGGTTTGTTATTGTCGACATAATTTAAAATTGTACCGATGGATCTTGTGACACAATACCCGGTGATATTAAATTTTACTGTCGATACTTATAAAATATTTTTTTACTGTTTTTGACTTTGTAAACGTATGTTTTTGTCATTTCTAATGTGAATACAAATACTTTCATTTCTGTACATATTTTTTGCCTAAAAAGACAACTTTCACATTAGAAATATTATTTTTATATATTCTTATTATATTCTTACCGGAATTTAGAAACATACACATCATGGATACAAAGAACATTTAGATTCAGAACAATGATTTGAGAATCTAACCCACAACATGCCGCGTACGATATGAAGCGTCGAAATCATCACTTAAAGCACTACGACATCTGTGTATTCAAATATACATATATACAAATAATATATATACATAATGTAACAAATGGTTTTTGTCAATCGCCCAAGAAATTATGATTTCTTAATCAGGCCAAATAACTTTCTAGTTTAGATGAAAAATAGAAAGTTTTTTTCAATAATGTAACGTCTGCAAATCAACCTTTTTCTAAGTAAAGTAAAACAGAGATATCTGTAAGTAGATTTTGTGATAAAAAGGCTTATCATGCCCATGTTCGGACTGAACTTGTTCCATAGAAAATAAATACCCAGTTCACTTGGGAATGCATCGACTTAAATCGGATCTCTACCGACCAAATTAAGAGGACTTACGGGCTCTGAAGCATATTGCCTGTTAAAGCTAGCCGGAGAAAATCTTATTTCTATTCCACCATTTGTTCTCATTTTTTTTAATAAAAGGTTTTTGAGGAGTAGACTGTTATGCTTAATTTAATATTCAATAATTTACATTTAGTTTTATCTGGTACCTTCTGATCAGATCAGCTTTAAATAATAAAATACCTCAATTATAAAAACAACAAAAATGCACATTTTAAATATTCAATGTCTAAAATCCTATTCGAGAGTTTACTATGTTTTTGTTATAGCCTTTGAAAATAGCCTCCACCGGTGTAACATGTAGCAAAATTGACAGTTTTGATCAAGTCTCTCAAAAATGATCTTATAAAGAAATTGAATTATAGTGGTGGTTTGGCAGATTGTTCTAAGTTAGCCATTGTGGGTGTGTAGGTAACTTTGTATGGACAATACAAAGAAATACGTTAGTATATCTAGTTTACTTTTTTATCACATCATTTAAATATTTAAAATTATTTTTTAAATGTTTATGATCCAAAATCTATTAAAAGCATCGCGATGTGTTAACTTTTGACTAGATAAATGAGCCAAATAAGCCAAAAAAGTGGTTGCCCTCCCATAAATTACATACATAAAAAGAGAATTAATCTCAATCGCACGTTAAAATCAAACCTCACCCTTGTTTTCCTGATATCTACGTTTGACATAAAGCTGTGTGTTCACTACAAAGGAAATTGAAATTTCATTATACTGCATGCATGCATGTATGTTTCATAGAGACAAACATACAGGATTTGAATGGAGTTAGATTTAAATACGGATAACAGCGTATTTGCTTATGTTTTCTAAATCAGAGGGCGCAAGAACACAGTAAGGTGGGATGTTGTTGAATTAACCGCCAAGTCTGCTCGCAAAGACTTTCTTTGACTGTGACGGAACATCGTATGGTTTTAGCTTTTTCTTTTTATCGAAGTAATAAGCTAAGTAAAAAAAAAGGACAAGTGGCTTATTATTTTTACTTAGGCTCTTATTTTCGTCTACTATTTTCAGTCAGTGCTTCAAGTTCTAATATCTTTTTAAGTGTACCGGATTCTCTAAAAAATAAACACCAGACTCATGAAATTTAACATTTAAATAAATGCTGACTCAGTGTCTAGTCGTAGTTTGTCCGACTAATTTAAAATATATAAGTCAAACATGTTTATCTGTAATCTGGTTACTATTGCACAGGTTTTACCAAGTTTGACGTCAGATGGCCATATGTGTCAAGTTACTACATTACTTTGAAAAGTTTTTACGTGTATATTATTGATTAAAGTTACGTGATAATATACAGAACTGTATTCCAATTTAAATATGCCTTCAGCTTGGACCCGGTTATATCACTCCGGTATATTGAGTGATTTGAATTTATAAATAGCATCCTGGCCTACATCACTGGAAATAGAATTGGTAAAAGTATTGAAGTAGCTTATAATTTTTTTTCGTAAACCTCAGTTATATAACTGACTATTTTTGATACTTTAGTATTAGTTGTAAATAAAAAGTATTTCTCTTTGTGGAATAAATTATAGCAAATGTGTATGGTTCACTATACTGACGCAGATTTACTTTGTAGATAC
This sequence comes from Hypercompe scribonia, assembly GCA_949316085.1. NCBI lineage: Eukaryota > Metazoa > Arthropoda > Insecta > Lepidoptera > Erebidae > Hypercompe > Hypercompe scribonia. The sequence continues at coordinate 6,142,778 of OX438967.1, read as the reverse complement.
TTGACTATGACATCGCCTGGCAGCTTGTAGTGTTTGTGCCAAAACGACCGAATTAGGAAATTACTGTGTGACATTTAGAATCTGGCATTGAATTTCGCTTTGTATTTCAATTGATTAATGAGATTTATGATGAAATTTTGTAAATTAATCTAACAAAAAATTAAAACTAAAACAAATAGTGATCGTATGTCTAAATATTCTTGGATTGTTACTACCTTCTGTTTGCTGAAACTTTAATTAAACACTAATAAATAAATAAAAGCTATTACTAACGCTTTTATGAATTTATTTAACGAAAAATACAAATAGAGTCGGTGTGTGTTTATTTAAGACTAAAAGTGAAATCGAAAGTAAATTTATTTTCCATCACACATAATGTGAATGTATTATATCATCATCAACAGCCTTTTACAGTCCACTGCTGGACATAGGCCTCTCCTTGGCAAGGAGAGTTTGGTCTACTATACCACGCTGGCGAGAAGGGTTGGAATTGTTTCAAGTTTTCCTTCTCGTTGTAGTGATAGTTTGTTTTCTTTAGTCGCCTCTTATGACACCCACGGGATGAATAGGGGTGATAACATTACATATTCTTAATCTGTCACCACACAGACGCACGTGCTATGTTATAACATATATAAAAATTATTAAAATGGAAAAAAATCGCCTCTGATAGTCCATTTCTGGTATTGTCTCCTCAAGAGCCTAATAGCCGTTCTATAATTAAAGAATATTATTGTGTGTACACGACGGTATCGTGTATCTTATCGTATCTTAATGAGCTTTTTGAATGGTACAGTTGCTGTTACAATTACCTTGTTCTTTAAATTTTACATCGAATAAAACGAATTAATAATAATTCAAAAATGTTGCCATAACATTAATTTCCCCAAATATTCGGCACCTACGAGTTTTAGATTGCATGACATGATTAATCACTTATGTTACAAACCGTTTTACGACTCCTTACATATTCTACATAAACACACAGGGGTTTCTGTCGCTCCGTTACTGATTTATTATCAGTGAGTCTATTCAATATACAAACTAAACAGTGCACGAAAACTGAACACATAACTATTCATTAATTCACAGCGAACGACGCTGCACTATTAGTCATCCGCGAAATACGCATATCAATTCCAAGGCATCAGGCTGTCAGGCCTTTGTCGGAAACAGAACTAAGCACCGTGGTGGCTGGATGGTTTCCGCATGTTCCTATATTTGTCTCCCTCCCTCATTGAACAAACAATCAAGAAATCTTGTTATAAAAATGAAACAACCAATGTTTATTTATAAATAGATTCGCGTTCTCGCAAATCTTGTGAACAAAATCCTATATATGTTTTTAAGTATGGTTTCTGTTCTATTTTCAATTTTATTACCTTGTTTATATGGTTCTTGTGTATACTTTATACGTACATGTTTAATGAAAGATTAATGACTTTCAGTCAATTTACGTGTACTACATTATCTCTTAAAATAACGAGCGGAAAGTTTAATTACTACCAACGGCTTTATGTAGAAAAGCTGTTCTCGTGTAATAATTCTTTTATGTAATAATTATGTAATGAAAAAGTAACTTGAAGGAATAGTTGAATGTTATAAAATATAATTCAAATTTTATACCAAGTACTTCTCATCGTTGTACAAAAGTTCGGGAGAGAATTAATTGCGTAATTAATTGAATACTGAATTTGAAAGCTTGTAAATACATAGTAAGTTATGGGTTTATCTTACTTAGTTGCTGTAGTCATTTGTGTACTTGTTAAAACAGAATTCAAAATTATTCTAATACTTTACTTAGTGAAGGTCGTAGGAAATCGTTGAATGTGGCAATACAAGACAAGTTTTTGTAGAAAGGTTTTGATGAAGCCCAATATCCAGGATGTCTTTCGATGATGATGATTTTGAAAAGAAATGTTACAAATGTAGCGCAGTCACCGAGACGATTTGAATTGTAAGAAAAACATTGATAAAATTCATGAACATAACAAATGTCAACTTCCACACTATTAATGTTTCTATTGGTTGTAAAGTGTCACGGGAGCGTGACATTACCGAACTGTTCGGCAATAAATGTTTAAAGTGTCTTACATTGTGTGTATACATGAAACGGAGAATACGCAGAATCAGACTAAAAATCTGTAGATCACACTTTGTGTTGATTGATTATTATTTGTTAATCCTATGTGGTGTGTGAACATACAACACTTAGCCTTTGCTTTTGAAAAGCGGTAAAATGACTGCCTAAAATACTACGCCCTCTGTGCCGTCGTTTTTTTTCATAAATTTTATAAACCTTTCAAATCCCTGAGAATAAGCTATGGTTTTGTTCGATATTTTTTTTGGAAAGATGAACTCATATAATTTTTTTTTATATAGAAGCCCACTAAGTGACTCTATTCTGCCTGATGGAAAGCACGAATATAATCCACAAGTGGTAGTCGTCATACTCAAGACAATGCATTATGGTGACCCACGCTATAGCGGCCTAGTGAGAATATAATTAACATAGCTATCGATTGTGTTGTTATTTACTAAAACATCACTAGACGTGCACGTGGTCCATAATGAGTACATTACTCTAGTAATACATGTCTCTAGTAAGAGATACAGCGTAGCTCATTCAAAGACTACCTATAAAAGATCACAGACTGCGATAAAATCACCTACTCACGTCATGAGGCTCGCATCTTATTTGTAACAAATTCTTTTTAAGGCAAGTCCAGTATATGTAACTATTATATTCAGTATTTTTAGCACCAAGAATGTCAATGTCATCGCCTGTTTTTTTAAGGAAACGAACAAAGATTGATATAAAATATATTTTTTTTGGTAGGAAATTTCATAGTTCATTTCAATAATATGTATTATACATTGAAATAAATAATAAATAAAATAAAAAATGCATGATGATATTAAATTTAGGTTAGCTTTTTGTAGCGATAAATTTTACGATACTAAAATTGCAAAGTGATTACTTCGTCTTCTTATTTTTGAGAATAAATAATAACATTTGAGTAACAGTAAATAGGCTTGTAACTAGAATTAACGTCGTATCAATGGAATTTGCTTTGGTAATTCGAAAAATAAGGGTATATACAGAAATATTGTCTGAACTTTGCGATAACGGCTATGAAAAGAAGGGTGAACGCGTAATATTTCACACTTTTACTGGATCGAAAAGCTTTTGACATGTGAACACAATTACGCTTAAGGGCTTTCATTTATGCTCTAATTCTATTTTTTTTAAATCAGGATCAGTTTTGTTGTTTTTGAAGTGCTTTTTTCTCTTTTTTTCTTTTAATATTGAATAAAAAACTTATTATTACTAACTTGATTTTGCAAGTTTATCTAGAAATTTTATTTATTATTTAATGAATGAACTAATGAAGATGATAAAAAAAAAATATGATTTATTTAACGTCAAAGGTGCTGCAAATTTTTCCCGACAGTTCTAGATCGCCATAGTGTGAGTCGTCATACTGAATTGTCTGCATTAGCCATGAATATGGCGATCACCGCTTTTGGATTTTGTTCGTGCTTTTCATCAGGTAGAGTAGAGTCGCTTTGGTAGGCCCAGAATAATATATATATAAATTGACAGAACAAAATTTTTAAATATTTTTTTTGCTAATATGTATTTTCTAGTCGTTATTTCTTTTCCTACAAATTTCTACAGGACTGACCACTTTATCATTCATTTATTGACTAATATCCGTTAATTTCAGACTATGAACATAAATTGTACCCTGAAAATATCATCGTGAGTTTGGAATCTTTTACTAGAGCATCCAATTGTAAACCTGATGACGGATGTCTAAATGTTTATAAAGACTTCGTTCTAAACAACAAAAATAATTTACCACACAGATTCAAATCTTAACACACATGTTTACAAAACTGATTAAACAGTTACAAAAAGCGAAACAAATATATGCTTCATTTTTACAGTACAGATGAACAGATGAAAAACATAAGTATTTTATGACTCAAAACCAGAAATTAAATAAGGTAGTTGCGGCTTTCAAGTCTAACCAAACACAACACAACACTATCATTCACATTCTGCTTCAACGAAAGTGACTGAGATATATTCTTCGTGCTCAGTATGAATTGATACATTTTAGTAATATTTAACTGTAAGAGTTTCATGCTTCGGTATGAGTAGGTTGCTCCGACCACATCACACGGTCTCACAGAAATTCGATGTTCGTCAATAAATAAATTACACTGATGGTGCTACTTTCTGCCGCCCTGAAAGTTACCTGTTTAAATCCCATATGGGACAATACTTTGATATACAAATTGTTGTTCTAAACCTGGATGTTCTTTGTGTCTGTTTCAATTTGTGCTTATTGAGTCCCCAGTGACACAAAAATATTTCTAGTGCGGGAGTTGCCTCTTGATTAAAAAAATAAAAAAAATGTCGTTGCTTTCCACAGAGAGAATTGAAAGTTTATCGAAGCTTTAAGCTTGGGGTGGATAGGTTCTCATTTCTTGCTCAAAGAGCGACTCGTGTCCTTGTTTTTGACTAATACTATGAAATAACTATTTATTTATAATAATATTTTTTTACAGATCTCTTCGTTGGTCTGATTTACGTGTTCCCTGATATCATACAAAAAATAACCATAGCATGGTTGGCAGGAGAGTTTATGTGCAAGACTGTCAAATTTCTTCAGGTAAGATTAATAAATAGACTAGATATTACTACTTAGTCTGGCCATAAATACTGTTACACTTAATTATAAAAAAATATTACATTTGAATTTCGAATCTGTCATTTTTATACGATTGTTCATTGTGTTTTCTCATTTTGGCGCCAATACATTGTAAAATATTTTGCGATATTAAAATGGTGTGGGGTGATAAAGAGAACCGAATCGCTGTGATAGCATTACACAAAGTAGGTATGGAGCCAAATGCAATTTTTAAAACTCTCCATACACTTGGTATTAGTAAAATGTTTGTGTACCGGGCTATTAATAGGTACAATGAGACCTCCTCTGTTTGTGACAGAAAAAGATCTGGCCGTCCACGTAGTGTTCGTACGAAAAAGGTGGTCAAAGCAGTAAGGGAAAGAATTCGAAGAAATCCTGTCCGAAAGCAAAAGATTTTATCTCGGGAAATGAAGATAGCACCTAGAACCATGTCGCGTATTTTAAAAGATGACTTAGGACTTGCAGCCTATAAGAGACGCACTGGCCATTTCTTAACTGATAATTTAAAGAAGAATAGGGTGGTAAAATCGAAACAACTACTGAAGCGGTACGCAAAGGGAGGTCACAGAAAAATTTTGTTTACGGATGAGAAAATTTTTACAATTGAGCAACATTTTAACAAACAAAATGACCGTATTTATGCTCAAAGCTCTAAGGAAGCTTCCCAATTAGTCGACAGAGTGCAACGTGGACATTATCCGACTTCAGTGATGGTTTGGTGGGGTGTTAGCTATGAAGGAGTGACTGAGCCATATTTTTGTGAAAAAGGTATCAAAACATCGGCACAAGTGTATCAAGATACCATTCTTGAGAAGGTAGTTAAGCCCCTTAACATCACCATGTTCAATAACCAAGTATGGTCCTTCCAGCAAGACTCGGCGCCGGGTCATAAAGCTCGGTCCACGCAGTCTTGGTTGGAATCGAACGTTTCGGACTTCATCAGAGCTGAAGACTGGCCGTCGTCTAGTCCCGATCTTAATCCGCTGGATTATGATTTGTGGTCAGTTTTAGAGAGTACAGCTTGCTCTAAACGCCATGATAATTTGGAGTCCCTAAAACAATCTATACGATTGGCAGTGAAGAATTTTCCCATGGAAAGAGTGCGTGCTTCTATTGATAACTGGCCTCATCGTTTAAAGGACTGTATTGCAGCCAATGGAGACCACTTCGAATAAGCTTTTTATATTTTTAATTGTTTTATATTTATGTATTAAACTGACACACTGTAAAAGTAATAAATGTTATTTGCAGTTAACAATTTTCTTTTTTCTTTATTACAATATTTATGGCAAGACTAGGTATATCATAAACAATACGAACTAGTTTTCTCTGTCTTTGAAGTTGCCACCTTTTTTACTAGGATCAGATGATTAATTCGTTAATCAATAATGTAAGAACGATTATTAATGGTAGTCAACGCCAATATCACAACAGTCTTAGTCCTATTTTGGGTCACTGAAAATTAACAAATTTACGGTGGCCACGATTTTGGGCGTGAGTGACAAGTAGTATCTTGATTCGGTGGATTAATCAAATTATGCTGTATATTTTATTTGAGCCTTTACGCTATGATATAGTTTTAAAGTAAGCATTCAAACTGATAAATGATGAAATTGAAGTTTACAAGACTTTCAATAGACGTCAAGGAAAATATACTTCAATTATTCGATATGAAGATCGATATAAGAAGAGTATCGTAAAAAATGAAAATATCGACAATGAATTAAAGTATAAAATACTGTAACAATACATAAGTATTGCAATAATGGCAACCAAAATATCTGAAAATAAATATTTAAGTATATTATTTCAAGATTATCAAAAATATTTAAAAAAAAATTATTGCCTAAAGTATGTTTCTTTTTCAAGAGAACGTTTTATCTTATCTTTAAAAATTTACAAATCATTAATTTCTCGAAATATTTTTTTCATACAAAAACCAACATTTTATTTTTAGCCAAATTTTCTTACAGTGGGAACATAAAAATAGTGCTTAAATTCCAATATTTGAAATAGGATTTGATAAAAGTTTTGTGGAAGTTCATCAAAGCGAATCTTTTATCCAATAAATAAGTCCCGGGTTCGTTTGGAGATGAAAGGATACCATCTGTGACCAATAGACGAAATTTGAATATTTCACTTTCTGGCAAATCGTATATTTATGATCCTGGGAATAGAATTTGCAAATTATATGTTCACTGTGATAGATAACTACATGCATAAGTGGGACTTAAAAAAGGTATAAACAAATCTTTGATGAAATGTATTCATAAAAACAAATTATCTAAAAAGGGTTGTTTGTTTTGCTTAAATCTAAAATGAGTTTTTGGTTAACAATAATTACAACATGTAATTGTTATTATATTTAGTAAAACTCTTTTAAAAACCCAATGACAGTACTTAATTAGTTAAATAGAATGGGTGTTTTTTGTGTCCGTTTCTTGTATGTTTGTAAAGTCCCCCGCGACATAGAATTTATTCCTAGTGCAGGTGTCGTCTTTTATAAATAATGAACAAAAAAAAAAGAAATAATAAAAAAGAATTGTTATATAACACTTATAACTATGTATCTACTTAAATTTAGGCCATTATTTCGTTCAGATATTGTATTACGTTCTTATCGTTGTCTCTATTGATCTTTACAGGCAGTGGTGATGTACGCTTCTACCTACGTTCTAGTTGCCCTAAGTATAGATCGCTGTGATGCTATCACTAATCCGATGAACTTTTCGGGAAGTTGTAAGTATTGATTTACATTTCATAAATGAAAAATTGTTTTGTTTATCATAACTTTAGTTACTGATTTGTTATTGGCTGTATGTAATTCTTCTTCTTTTTCTATTGATTTACTAAATTGTTTAAATTTAGAAGTGGTCCCTTTATGTAAACATTCATTATGATATTCATTTCATCTGGTTCCGTGGTGTAGCAGTTATCACATCTGCTTTACACGTAGAAGATCGCCAGTTCAGTCCTGGCCGGAATCATAATTTCTAGATATCTTTTTAAGGGTTTTAGATTCAATTTCAATTATATTTTTCTAATTACAGGGAATCGGGCAAGAGCACTCATCGTGTCAGCGTGGTTAATAAGCATAATTTTCTCTATTCCGCTTCTCATTTTATATGAAGTCAAAGAAGTTCAAGGTGAGTAATTTGAATATCAATGACGTCTTGATCACGTCATTAAAATTAATTTTAAAGTTTGTTGAAAAACGAACATTCAATTGTTTCTATATTATACTAACACTGTGTAATTTTTTATTCTCTTTATGAAATAGATGAATACATACATAATTATGTAGTTTACTCATATCTATTATTAATTTAACATTTATTTCAATAATTTTTTTCATACTTTTACATTTTAAGTTTTAACTCTGTATCAATAAATATATGAAGACTTTCAAGTTCAAATTGATACATTTCTAATTTTACTGAAATCCACTCCAGATGCAGCCTTAAGAAAAAATTGAAGTGAAGTGGGTCATTTTTTAAGGTGTTACCCCAAAAAGGTCCTAATAGATTTGGTAATGTAAAAAACCGATCCAGTTTGCAATCGTGACCCACTTTTGTCTGGAGCAGGAAAAGAATTGACTTAGATAACTTCGATTTTCCTCAATGAAGTATAATCATTTATAAGAAAAGCTATTTGTATAACTGTTAATTGGGTCGTTTTTTACCCAAAGAAAAGAAAATTAATGAATAAGGAAAAGTTTTTTTTTTCCAAATCATAAATATTCATGACTATGTTTACACATGACTAAATTCATTTTAAACTTTTGTTGTTTTTATTTTGAGAAAAAACTGTAAGACTGAATTAAACAAACTTTCGATAACTTTATATCATAATATAAAATACTCCTTATTATATACTAAGAAGAAGATTATGATTCTTATTGCATGTGAGATGTTGACCAAATAAATTACGTCGGCCATACAGCAGAACACACACAAATTATTTTGTGTACAAATAATTAAATAATCGGACATTTGACGCACAACGTTATATAGTTTCAAACTAAGTAGAACTTGTACTATGACAACTAGATCGACTGATAGAATACTATATACTTTTTTATATTTTACATAGAAAACACTCAAACTCCGAAACAAACATTTACAGGTCATACAAATAACCGACCGATACACTGCCACTGCGCCACTGAGGCAGTCAATTATTATATAATATATTGTTTCAGATGACTGAAAGTTAGATCTCTAATTTAATTAATATTTTAATTTCTATTATTTTGTAATAACTTATAAAATTGATATATTTGCAATATAATTTTATTTGTCTGAAAAGAAAAATGTCCTAAAAGAATCGAATTAATTATCGTTAATAAAAAAATATTTTAACGGTAATGAAATTTTCTTACACAGGAATAAGTCCTTGTTTCTCTTAACCTCATAGATACATATTGTCATTAAATTTAACTCACAGAGAAATATAATATTTAGAAACATTACTAAACTTCAAATATAATGTGACAAAACTGTTTGATATTTACTTGCTTACGTATTTATTTATTTTTAATTACAATTCATAACTGTGATACCTTTATAGGTCAAGTGCAGTGCTGGATAGAACTGGGTACTCCTCGGCGGTGGCAAATTTGGATGACACTAGTTTCTATAATGATCTTGGTGCTACCGGCGCTAGCAATAGCTGCATGCTACGCTGTCATAGTACTTACTATATGGACTAAAAGTAAAGCTGTCGTCATGAGTCCTCCTGTGAATTCTAGGAGAACGAAAACTTTACGGAACGGTATGTGTCGTATACTGAAATAAAATAGATTTTATTAATCTTTAAGTTTTTGAGAATCTGAAAGAATTAATGCAATTATAAGTTACATTAAAGTAAAAGGTTTATGTGTGAGACAATGTCTCTTGAGCTTAGAGTTAACTTTTACAAAGGTATTTTCTTAGATTTGTTAATAAAATTAAAATATTATTTAAAAGCAGATAATTAGTAGGTATTTCATTATTTTAGATGCTCTATATATATATTCTATTTATATAATATTGAAGAGTAAAATACTGAACTTAACTAAACAGCTAGAACCAGTAGAAAAAAATATTTATCATAAAAATGTAACAATAATCAGAAACATCTGACTGCCGCTAAATAATGTTCTCAATAAAATTAACTAGTTTTGGCATTAAACTGTTTGCATATTCAACTTTTTCAGGTCAGGTGGAAAGTGATCCAGATTCACGACGAGCCAGTTCTCGGGGTTTGATACCAAGAGCGAAGATCAAAAGCGTCAAAATGACATTCGTTATTGTTTTCGGTTGGTATATTTAGCTCAGAATTAATGTGTTTAGTTATGCTCCGTACTGACAAGCTCAAGTTCAGTCTAAAATGATTGTTTCAATAGTAATGTTTATTCCATTTTCTCAGTAGCCAGATCAATTTGTTATATTTTCCAACAGTTGTAATCCTTTGATGTCATTTAGCTATTTTGTATTTAATTAAAAGTGACCTGAAACTTACCTAGACACAAAATAACATTTTGAAATGTTGGAGACATAAAAACCGATGAATAGGTGAAAAAAAATTACTAGAATCAGGTTTTTTAAGGCATTCTTAAGAATAGGAGGAAGAACTAGGACTCTGTTAAATTTGACAGCAATAGGACTTATGGCTATTATCATCAACAGTCTTTTACAGTCCACTCCTGGACATAGGCATCTCCTTAGCAAGGAAGTTTAGGCCTATTATACCACGCTGGCCAGACAGGTTGGAATAGGGATTGTTTTAAATTTTCTTTCTCTTTGTAATGATGTTGTCTTGCATACTTTGTTCCGTTAGTCGCCTTTTACGACACCCACGGGATGAATAGGGTTGGTAACACTATGTATTCTTAATCCGTCACCACACGGATAAAAAATTAATGAAAATTATATTATAGTATTACAAAATGACTTCTTTAATTGTTTAATTACAGTCCACGCGTTCATCACCTTTCTTTTGAGTTTTTGTGTGGGTTAGTTTAAGCATGGGTTTATTAACAAATTTACAATATTGCCACAGATTTACATTATTTGCAACTGTTTTAGACGGTCAGTCTGAAGTCGTTTTTCTTTTGTTTACAGTATTTGTGATGTGCTGGGCTCCATACATCGTGTTCGACCTGTTACAAGTGTACAATCATATACCTCCAACGCAGTCCAACTTCGCTATAGCCACTCTTATCCAAAGTTTAGCACCTTTGAATTCGGCGGCAAATCCTTTAATATGCTGTATGTTCTCGCCGCATATATATACAAGCTTAAGGTTTGTATGTGTGACATATTATAATGTTTTCTATGTGAAGTATATATGTATTTACAAAAAAATATATATAATTTGTGTGTCAGACAGATGTGACTCGACAGATGTACTAAATATTTATTGTTATTCTCTTTATTACATTTATGTATAGATTAATTACATTTTTAAATAAAAAAAATGAAAAGAAAAATATATATTTAAAAACATAAAAATAGTAAAGAAATAAATATAATCATACAAATAATAAACAAAAAAATTAAATGAATATAATTATATAATTAATATAAATATAAATTTCTTATTATTACATTGTACTAACAATTTACATTGACGCTATAATAGTCTTTTAGCTAAATTAAACCAAACATGTAATTACTAGCCAAGAACTAGAATCACAATGGTATACGCTTCTGTAAAAACTAATTTCATATATTTAACATATAAATATTTAATTATTTTCATAAAATTTATTAAATTTCTAATTTTATCTCGCAATATCTCTTATTATGACAAAAATATTCTAGGAGCGCAGTTCAAAATTATATTACGCAAATCCACGGTCTATTTACAATTGGTTAACATTAAACAAAGTAATTTTTAAATTCATTAGTTCATTATCTACAAGATAGACAGCGAGCCCTATCGCACTAAGAACTTAGGGACACAAACCAACCTCACAGTGCGCCTGGTGATCAACGGACGAAGTTCTGTCAAACAAAACATGCCTATTAGTGACAATAGCTTCACCATCTATTACGTGGGACCAAAGTACTGCTGAAAAGTGGACTTTAAATATACCTCTGCCTACCCTTCCAGAGAGACGGGCATGACTTTATGTATGTATGTTATCCACAAGATCATGTTATTCTCACAGACAGAACTGACACTTTACACTTTACAAAAACTCATCACAATAATAATGACAATTTCAGACGAGTAGCTCCGTACAAGTGGGTATAACTTTGATTGCAGACGAGTACCGCCATACAAGTGGCTGTGGTGGGGAAAACGGATGAAGAGGCATACGAGAGGGACTGTACGCTCAAGGTCCGACTCCACTGCCAACTCCGACCTGCTGAGTTCTACACACGCAAAGAGATCACATTCAGTCGCAACGGTATTTTTAATTTTTTTTCAGTTTTACTATTATACAATGTTAGTTGTTACATTTCCCAATTTATTTCACTTTAATTATTTATAATTTATATATATTATTGAAATTTGCTGTTTTAATTATTTTGTTGTTATTACCTAATTATTGAAGTTAAAGTTATCTTTACTTGTCACTCTTAATTTTATTATATTGTAAAGATTAAGTAATATTACCTATTATCCTGCTATTAACTATGAGTAGTAAAGACGACTAATACTATAATTGACATAAAGACTTTGTAATATAGCACTATTTCAAGTTAATAGTTTCTAAAATATCATTTTTGTTTTATTTCAGATACTCAACCGTACCCGAAGTAGCAGTGTATCACGGCTGTCGCAACCTGACCCACGCCGCACACAACTGCTTGTTATGGTGTCAGCACGCGACTGACAGCGCGCTGTCAATGAGCCGCCTCGTGACGTCATGCTCTAGCGCCAGCACTCGGTGTGTACGCATATGCACGCCAAGTTTTATGTCTAATTAAACTACGATTGAGTACGAACTGAAATTATAGATGGACGTTTGAAATTGAAAAGTGAATTTCTTGTCATTTTTATGTTGACAAGTATAGTTAAGTAGTATTTTTTAAATAAACTAAGTAAGTATAAATTAACATCAAAAAGTTATACCATACCATTTTAGAGATTGTATGTTGGGTTTTGCAGTACTAATGTATGTAGATCTCTTCCAACGATTTCAATAATACAATGATGCCCCTGTCAAACTTTCTTAGACTTTAACCTGGTACATACTAAATGATAACTGCCATTTGACAAATAGTAACAGTAGAAAACGCTAAGTATGTACTGTTAGAACATAATGTGAAGTCTCTGTCATTTCTTCATCGTCCTCACAAAGAAGTAAACGCATAGAAATTTCATGATCTATTTTTGGTTTGAGTAACTACGGATTTAAAAATAATCTATTTACAGTAGAATTACTATAGATTTATAAACAGTGCAGTACAGTATACCGTAAATATATTAACTGTTCATTTATTCATTTTCAATAGGCATTGTAAGTTAATTAGGACTTCTTTAAAGGATTATTGATTTAAATTCTAGTCACGTAATATATGACAATGTCGACAACATTGGATTAGTAGCATATTAACATACATAACATCTCTTTGGAATGTCAACCTTTTAAATTATTTTGAAACTCAAGTTCATTATTTTTTTTCTTAATTCGTACATTTACCTACGGCCTAAATATTAGATTATCTGAAGTAAAAGTTAAAATACCGTCCTTACAAAATTTTCATTAGATTTGTCATACATTTGTCGAAGCCGGCAAAATTTTAAATTTAAAAAAATTACGTATGATGCGCCTTTGTTTCCATGTACATGAGGAACAAAATTATTATACAATTTAACTACAATCTAAGCCAAGATAAGAAATCAAACTCTTTGGTACAAAGTGCGTAAAAAAATATTAAGAGATTATTAATTATTAATAGTATTTAATATTGTAAAGAACTGAAATATGCTTAAAATATGTGAATATTGTATGTAACATTTAAATTTATTTTACAAAATCAGTACCCGTTTAGCATAAATTTTGTATTCATAATTAAGAATATTGTAAAATATATTTATAATTAGTAAAACTTTACACGTTAAGTAAATATTATTTTGTACATTGTTAAGAGGCTTTTATTTAATCATGTTGCTAAGAAATAAAATGTGTACAATTATTTTTGTACTGTAAATGTATATTGTAAAAAATATGTTTGCGTAATATCATATTTATATAGAAGCTATTAAATGTCGTGCAAGTGTTTTTAATTCTTTTTTTTTCGGTATCTAAATCCTTAATTCAGTGAAGAAAGAAAATAAAAATATTTTGGCCATGAACTTCGACAATGAGCTAATTTTAACAACGAAGCCATAGATTGGAACACAAACAGCTGACGTAACTTTAATACTTTGCTGACATAACGCAAGATATATCATTTTCAGGATTGCCCAGTTAGCTGAGTCACGAAAAGACTCAAAAGTACCATTCAGACGCAGGGTTCTGTTTATGAGTGCATTAATTTGATTTCTAATTTTAGAAAATCATCTAGTTGGTCCTCTAGCTATGTCACAGAGTCGGTTCTTGTTAGCAGAGTGCATGAACATGGATCTAGTGAACTTGTACATGAGTGAGTTAAATGAAACTATTGAGGGAAACGTGTCAGGTGGTTTTGTCGTAGTACGTAGTGCGCATGATATGTAGATAGTTTTCATAACCAAATTTAAACTCAACAGATTGTGACTTAACCAGGTCATCACATTTTTCAGTGCTGATGCTGCATTAGTTTTAATGTGTTTCCAATCAGGTTTATAAATGACTATTTTGAAATTCGTGAAAACTAGCATGCAAAATGTAGGTCTGGAATAAGGTTGGTCCTAGCACGCTACCTTGTGGCACACCGTATAAAATATATTATATCGTCGCTGAAAATACTCTGCTTAACACTAAGCTAGGTCCATTAGATATTATGAATATAAAGCACATTACAAAGTTTTAGCTTATTTTTAGAAGTCTTAAAATAAACACCAACAGTTTTATTATGCTTATAATATACAAGACTACAAAACATTCTTTTATTAAATTATTGTACAACAAAAAGTGCATTAATTTTGAGTGATTGTTATTTTTTGATTTGAGCTTTTGTCTTATAAAGGCTAGTAACGCCATCTCTCCCACGAGTGATAAACTAAAACGGGGTACAGTAGTTTCACATTGTAGCTATTGTCTCTTGACACCCTTCAAACACCTTTTATCATTGTCACCATGCTAATGCCGGATGGATTATACAGATGAATAAAATAACGTCTCAATATAGTTTTATGTATAATACTGTATTTAGCTAGCATTTAGATATAATTGTGGGTGGTAAATAATAAAAAAAATTGTTTTTGGTAACATTGCCAAAAATATTTTTGGAACGACGAACTTAGGTTGAGAATAATTAAAATCGTGCCGACTTTTATATATTTAAATATATTACTACACAAATTTCAAATGTACTTATTTGTATATTAAACTTATTTGTATATTAAATTTATAAAGTCTTGTAGACTTTATAAATGTTAACCATTTGGTGGTTTGATAAGGGATATGGCAGGTGCACGTGTATTTTGAAGATCAGCAATAAATTGATGCATATAAAATTATAATTAATTATTATAAAAGTACATAGATGAATACATAAATAAATATTTAAACAATATACGAGTAAATATGTACATAGTAAAATATCCAAAGTGGTAAAATTTTGAGGCAATTTCTGCTAGTTATCTCTTATAAAATTCTCAGTCCTTGGCTGTAAATGTACCACGGTTAGATGATTTCGGAATTTCAAGAATGTGCTCCCATTCTATAATACAATAGACTGGACAGCAAACGAAGAATGAACAAAAAAAGAGCTATATGTTGGACATAGGAGTAGAGGTTTATTGGTGGAGTGGAAACAGAACATAATAATTTAAGCTGTGAAATAAAGTAAGCGAGTGCTGTAGAATTATTAAGTAGATAATGAAGGGTCAGGACCCGCAAGCTATGACGCTGACGTGTACAATTATGACAGCTGGATTCGATACGTGGAAATATGGTCGTACTTGCGGAAGTTGAAGATGAATAAAAGGCAGTTATTGAGAAGTCTGTCAAGTTTGTTGAGTATTTAAGTCGAGGTAGCATACATCAAAATAATTAGTTATTGGGAATATTAAAACCTGTACAAGCATTAACTTGACAGTTGGTGCTAGAAGTTTTTAAGCCGATATATTGATCGCAAGATTTCAGTTACTCTCTGACTTACATTCGTTGTATATGATTTCTAGGTGCAACTGTAATCAATTCATAAACACAGATATTTGACAAATAGACTGATCGATGTAATGGATCCATTGTAAACAATTAAGGGCAGTTTTGACGTATTACAGCTACTCACGATTATTGAATGACACTTGGTGGGGTTCACACTCACACTGAATCACATCGACCAGTTTTCGATTGCCTCCAAATCACTGTTAATACCATCAATTGTTTCTATTAAAGGATCAAAGTTGGTCTGTAAGTAAATTGTCTGTATCTAGGCCAAAAGCCCATACAAAGCGGTTGATGTCCTTTCATATTTATGTCTTGTGATTGGAGATATCCTTCTCTAGGCGACAGACATTTACATGACAAATTTACTTGTTACCTGAAAAGGAAAATATGTTATTGTGGTTGGTACGCACAAGAAAAATAAATTGCCGAAAATAGGTTCTTTCTTTTTCTTTCAAACAGTTTTATAGTTCTACTTAACAGAAGTAAGCATTCGATGTTTGGTTCATCCTCTTGATTGGCTTGATGGTTTTTTAATCGATTATAAATATCTAAGCCTAAAATATGTTGAAATTTAAGAAAGAATTTATCTTTCCGTTCTTAAACATTTTAATTAACGTTATCTTCCTAAATGTAATCATAATTAACTGAGGCCTATGTCCAGCAGTGGACTGTAAACGACTGGTAATGATGAGTATAAACATTTTAAGCAAGGTGAATTTCAAATAATTGTCTATTTACAACTCCTTTTGTACTTCTTCGACAAGAAGTTTAGATTTCCAATAAGAATGACTGATTGGCTTGTTTTCCATACAAAGTAAACTTTCTTCAGAAGCGATAAATTTTTGATATTAATGTTTTGCTCTGGTTTATTTTTATTATTTCACAAACATTACGACAAAGTATCTCCAGTTGCAAATATCAATAAAAACTATTCCGTTTTGTAACATTGAACATTTTACTCGTATTCTATGTCTTCTTATCTTCAGGATTTATATATGCGTAGGCATACATTAAATATGTAGCTACTCCTTTCCTCAAGGTTAGCATTCACTTAACATTATTATCATGAAATAATAGCCTATAAACGTGAAGAAGTATTCGTGCCAACTTTTCCATTTCTATAGGATTGCCTATATATTTACCAATGGTTTTTATTAAAATTGCTTCTGAATAAAGTAATAAAAAGTAGTACAAGTGTCTCTGTGACTCACAAAATTCTTTTTTCAATGTTTTTATGAGATAACATTACTAATAGCATTAAAATTATTGGAAATGTTATTTACACATCGAACCGAACAGTCTTAAACCCAGATTATGATTTCTTTGTTACATTACTGCAAGGATAATTTCTGAAGAATTTTCCACGAACGACGCCTCGGGCAGAGAGTGGTATTAGTAACATGTTCTTATTATATACTATTGTGGACTGGACTTACTTAGAAACTAAAAGTATTTTTCTTCCCATTCACATTGAAACGATATTCCTCCCCGTGTGGGTTACACTCATTAATATTTATATACTCACTTACTTCACAACTTACTAGTACGGAATGCACATCGGTGCTGCACTACTGACTGCAATGGCGTTGACCTCAAGAAGCTTTTAAATTAAATACTTGAACTCAAATGAAGTTAGCACGGTGACAAATGATGTAAGTAAAAATTTTTAAATGGGATTACTGAAAGTCTAATATCTATGAAACATTTAAGTTATAGTATGTATAGTATAGACTACTACACTTATGACTCAAAATTTGTTCCATATTCAATTTATTTCCATCATCATTACCGTATATCACATACATACGAACATCATACTCGCTAATAAGAACAGTAGAAATAGTAAAGAAACGTACTATTACGTTTCGTTACTATTTCGTTCGGAAATAAATTGAATATGGAACAAATCAAATCATTAGTGTCTACACAACTCAAAGTCGCTAATGATGCAATAGAGCAGACACTATTTTACATAATAGTGGTTTAAATATTTAGAGTTTACAGTTGCTCCCAAATCTCAGTACCAGTCTACTTCATAAATTATTCCAGTACAGTTCAGTTGACTTAAATCGTAAGATATACTAAACAATACATGTATGAAAATGCCTGCATTTTCTCGGTGAAAGATAAATTGTTTACATACAATGCTGGCAACTTTTGGAGCGATGCCATAGTTATCCGCTATTATGAATGAAGATATTGTAACCTGTATATTGTACAACATGTCTTTTGTGATAATACACACATTCTTTTGTGTTTCGTACTGACGTGACTTTGCAGTGTATATTGAATTGTCAAAGAAAGCTACGATCTGAAAATTCAATGGGTCTTGCATTAAATATTTATATGGTGCTACTTGGCTGACAATGCTCGGACTTTCTTTGCGTAATCGAATCAGGAATGATGATATCCACCGATATTGCCAGTAAAATTGCTAAGCTTAAGTGGTAGTGGGCGGGCCACATTACACACAGAAAGGACGCCCGATGGGGCCGTAAACTTCTGGAGTGGTGATCGCGTACTGGGAAACGCAGCGTTGGTAGGCCCCCCACAAGGTGGTCCGACGATCTGGTGAAGGTCGTGGGAAGTTGCTGGATGCGGGCGGCACAGGACTGGCTGTTGTACAGAGCCTTGGAGGAGGCCTATGTCCAGCAGTGGACGTATTTAGGCTGAGATGATGATGTTGATGACTTGGCTGACAAGTTTTTATTTGTTTAATATCTGAATTTTTTTGATCGGCTTTCTCAAAAAAAAGAGATTGTTTTTTAACGGCCCCGATGATGGTATTTTATTTCATTTCATTTTATTTCTGGTTTTTAATTCCGGTTCACAGTTTCGGTCCCGACAGCCTTCCGATTATGATCATGGTGCAGTTATATTTATAAACACGTGAATGGACTTTCAGAATTCAGAGAAAGTTCTCTAAACAGTTTTAAGTCTAAAGAGTTATCTTTAGAGTTAATCTAGAGAATGATCTCTAAAAACTCTTGGTTGTGGTTTTTATATTTAATGTAATATATTTTTACGAACAGGGTGGCGCAAGTACTACTACACCGAGTAAAAGAAGTTACCGAAAACCCATCCGCCTTGGGACCTTAACTCTACTTGGATATTAAAATGGCGACAACACACTCGGTGTCTTATTAATTAGGAATCCTGACTGCTTAACGTGAAAAGTATTTATTATTTCGAAGTACTAACTTTAAGGATGAAACCAGTATTATTATTTTAGTGCTAAAGTTTCTCACTTAGGGGATACTAATTTATGATTACACTGTAGTTCCTTCATATTGTTCAAGCTATTGTTATGAACATGACTTTAGAAGACGATTATAAATGTGAGCGTTAGTTTCTTGTATTTCTTTATTAGGATGTTACACTTAAAGGAATCAATCGATTTTAAAATATCTTTCACCAGTGGCTTTTCGGCTTTCCTTACGTTATTAGCGAGTAATATATAGGCTACTTTGTACCACCATAACCGACATACCCTCGTGGGTGCAGCAGTGAAAGTGCCAGCATCTGTGCTGTCATGTTTCGTTGGTGAGTGCGAGACCCGAGGCCCATTGATGCAGGGGTGACATTTGTCGTGGTGGATGTAATGCAATGCCATGATGACTGTCATACCTTTTACATCCCCAAGCGTGGCGCGAAAAAGCATCTCACTAGGCCGCCATAGTGTGGGTCACCACACTGCTTTGTCTGCATTTGCAATGAGTATGGTGACCATAACTCTTTGGATTCTATTCATGCTTTCCATCAGGCAGAGTGGAGTCACTTTGGCGGGCTATTTATAAAAAAAGAAAAAAAGACAAGCCAAAGTTATTTTGGCCTCAAAGATCGTAAATGTAGTTAGGAATTTAAATTTAATTTGTAACAGAATATTTTTTAATTTTAAATACCTAGTCTTGCCATAAATATTGTAATAAAGAAAAAAGAAAATTGTTAACTGCAAATAACATTTATTACTTTTACAGTGTGTCAGTTTAATACATAAATATAAAACAATTAAAAATATAAAAAGCTTATTCGAAGTGGTCTCCATTGGCTGCAATACAGTCCTTTAAACGATGAGGCCAGTTATCAATAGAAGCACGCACTCTTTCCATGGGAAAATTCTTCACTGCCAATCGTATAGATTGTTTTAGGGACTCCAAATTATCATGGCGTTTAGAGCAAGCTGTACTCTCTAAAACTGACCACAAATCATAATCCAGCGGATTAAGATCGGGACTAGACGACGGCCAGTCTTCAGCTCTGATGAAGTCCGAAACGTTCGATTCCAACCAAGACTGCGTGGACCGAGCTTTATGACCCGGCGCCGAGTCTTGCTGGAAGGACCATACTTGGTTATTGAACATGGTGATGTTAAGGGGCTTAACTACCTTCTCAAGAATGGTATCTTGATACACTTGTGCCGATGTTTTGATACCTTTTTCACAAAAATATGGCTCAGTCACTCCTTCATAGCTAACACCCCACCAAACCATCACTGAAGTCGGATAATGTCCACGTTGCACTCTGTCGACTAATTGGGAAGCTTCCTTAGAGCTTTGAGCATAAATACGGTCATTTTGTTTGTTAAAATGTTGCTCAATTGTAAAAATTTTCTCATCCGTAAACAAAATTTTTCTGTGACCTCCCTTTGCGTACCGCTTCAGTAGTTGTTTCGATTTTACCACCCTATTCTTCTTTAAATTATCAGTTAAGAAATGGCCAGTGCGTCTCTTATAGGCTGCAAGTCCTAAGTCATCTTTTAAAATACGCGACATGGTTCTAGGTGCTATCTTCATTTCCCGAGATAAAATCTTTTGCTTTCGGACAGGATTTCTTCGAATTCTTTCCCTTACTGCTTTGACCACCTTTTTCGTACGAACACTACGTGGACGGCCAGATCTTTTTCTGTCACAAACAGAGGAGGTCTCATTGTACCTATTAATAGCCCGGTACACAAACATTTTACTAATACCAAGTGTATGGAGAGTTTTAAAAATTGCATTTGGCTCCATACCTACTTTGTGTAATGCTATCACAGCGATTCGGTTCTCTTTATCACCCCACACCATTTTAATATCGCAAAATATTTTACAATGTATTGGCGCCAAAATGAGAAAACACAATGAACAATCGTATAAAAATGACAGATTCGAAATTCAAATGTAATATTTTTTTATAATTAAGTGTAACAGTATTTATGGCCAGACTAAGTATAGTCACAGTGATACACCATTCAGTGGTTCTGTCTTTGAATTAGAAGACTGTATATACGAAAGGTAAAAAAATATTGAGAACTCATTTGGATGTTGCTAGAATGTGAAGAAGATATCGTCAAAATTTACTCCAGATATAAAAATGGATTCAAAACATACTAATAATACAAACTGGATACTCGTAACTAGAACGGTGTCTAGACTTTAGCACGCGATTTAAACTGGATTAGAATGGAAAACTATCATATAAAAATATTTTATTTCGTAATAAAATTCTCACCATTGTAGATACACAATTCTATTTACTATCGTTATAGATTAGAAAAGTACAGAAAGATTTTTGGAGTATATGACAACGACGATAGAACTGGGTGACGACAACACAGTATGAGACACAGCAGAATATGACTGACTACACGAATTGCTAGTCGTGTAGTCAGTCTTTCTGTACATTGACTACTACTTTTTTTCTTTTTGAAAAGACATCTCTCGTACTAGGAATATTTCCACAATCTTACATGAAACACAATGAGCATTCTGACTCAGAAATTCAATTTATCGATCACACAAAGTGTGGTCCCATGTGGGGTTTGAACCCACAATACTCAGTGCAGTAGGAAACGGCGACACGACTGCTTAAACCACTGTGCTATCGTACATTCTATTAAAACTATAGTAGTTATACCCGTAGAAACTAGTAAAAATCAAGTCTTAAGCCATGTTTTATGACCTAACTATGATTTTACTGTGCTTAAGATAGTCAATGACAATTTTAAATAGGTCATGTAATATAATACTATTATATATATATAAAAAGCTCCGAAGAACGTGCACCTTTTATTACAGTTAGACAAGAGATTTTTAGAAGCTATGAATAAAAATTCATAGTATTCTTAACATTTATTATGTTTTACAACAGCATAAAATACTTTCTTTTTTTGTTTTAAAGAGATAACACCCGCAAACATACAAAAAAACAGTCACAAAGAGCGCCCAAATCCAGAACAACATTTGTGGATCTCGCAAAGAGTTGTCTCGTGTCGCGTTTGAACTAACAACACTCAGTGCAGTTGAGAGCGTCGTGGCGGCCGCTAAACCACTACGCCGTCCGTGCGAGTCAACTATTACTAGCGTATTATTTTCGTTGTTAGTGAATTATTTCTCTGACAAGTTAACATATTACATCCACTCATTTAAGTTACTTATGAATCATTTATAACATTCACTAGATGGTAAAATATACGCGTCTGAAGCCGTTTGGAAACTGGCAAGCAATTACAAGTGCCAATTCATAAATAAAAATAAAATTATAATAAAGTGGTTTGAACGCATTACAAAGGATTTTATTTTACTTTTGTCAGAGCGACAGATGCGACGCCTTAGTCTGATTCGCATTCGTCTGGAGTAAGAAAAATGATTTTCATTTTTAACATCAAGTCACAAAGTTAGGATTTACACAAATTATTATAAAAAAGATTTTATAAAGCAATCTAGCACATTGAAATATTCTTTTTAAATTTGGAACGATTTGGTATTAAATTATTGAGATATTTTTTTTGAACAAAGCGTCGTACTAAATTTGCTTGGTGTGGTTCGTCTATTTCCGGTGATACTTTGAGTAATCATTAGCACTATATGAAGAACCTGCCAAAATGACTCTACTCTGCCTGATGGAAAGCATTAATAGAATCCAAACAGTTGTAGTCACCATACTCATTATAAATGCAGACAATGCACTGGTGGTGGTGAAACCACACTATGGCGGCCTAGTGAGATGCTTTTTCACGCCACGCTTGGGGACGTAAAAAGCATGATAGTCATCATGGCAGTGTAAGGTTCACACACGACAACTGTCACCGCTGCATCAATGGGCCTCCGGTCTCGCACTCACCAACGAAACAGGACAGCACAGATGCTGGCGCTTTAGGTTGGTCTTCTGTGGAAGGTAGTACTGCCTCGGTCGAGCCGGCCCGAACTTGCTGAATTCAGCATGGCTCTACTACCTATTTGCACTCGACATTATTAACTATCACGACTGACGACAAGTGCCTCTAGTTCTATTGTTCACGCGCAAGGCTTTAAAAGAGTGATTGCAAAGGTCAATTTAATATTTTTGAATATGGGAAAAAAGATAAGAAAGTTTGTTGAGCTCGTAAAATATTTTGTCAACATGAGTTGAATACTAAATAGACTGGTTGACATGATTTGTATTACATAAAAGTCAGAACATACATTTTAAATGGTGACAAATAGTATAATATCCCGACTCTTATAGAATATCTTGAAGCTTCAAATGCCTCTTTATTTTGTGTTAAATTCAAATTGTGTGTCTTATCTTACACACATCTTTTTAGTATATGACTGCTTCGGTGCGTAACGGTAGCGAATGCCACTGCTGCGCTGGAGGTCTCGGGTTCAATTCCTGGGTCGGATCAAGTATTTTTATGATCAGTAAATATTTATTTCAGGCTTTGGGTGTTTTCTATGTATAATATGTATGTATTTACAAATAAAATATATCGGTGTCCTATCAGTCAGTTTAGTTGTTTTGGTACAAGCTCGGCTTAGTTTGAAACTGGATGGCGTTGTGTGTCAAAGCTCAGAAATATCTATTTATTTATTTAACTGATATAACAGAGTACCATCAATATGTGAGAGTTTTCAAGTAAGTATTGTAATGTAGATATGTAATACATTATGGGTATATGTATCATAACTAATATACATAACCACTTATATCTTTTTAGTTTCCTCCTATAACCAAAGACGGGAGAATTGACTAGGTTTTTGAAACAACTCAAAGAAAAAACAATTTAAACAATTAAATAACAACAATAAATGAATAATGTTATAACGTCAACTGTAAGTTAGCCCAATTCCTAATTAATAATCGCCCCAAATCGCAACCTAACTGTAACTTCAAAACATCCCACTGTTGACACCCGACACGTTCCCACCCTAAATGTCGAATACATGTGAATAGTTAATTTCGAGTACTAAAGCGTTAAGGGAACTAAAGTTGAGCCAAGTCTCCTAAAGTTAGTTTAACGTCAATATGGTGGCGTATTGCCGAAGAATTTTCAATTAAACATTACTGTACAAGAACAATTTCCAAAGTTAAGCTTAATCGACGTTTTTTAACAATATTGTTTACATTGAAACAAAGTACTTTTACGGTACAATTGATAAAAAAATAGTAATTGACATTATAAGCTAAATAAATATTGATAATAGATATATTAAAAACGTAATATTATCTTCTTACTCTGTTTATATAGGGTGGGCCAAGAATTCGTTAGCATTTGAATCTAACATCCCGCGCAAACATGTTACAGGAGTTCTTGGGATCGATGTTATTGGCATTTGCTGACTACAATCATAACACGTTGTTTTAACAAATTGGAGCCACTTGTTACACATCCAATGAGTCCCTGCCGGTGGTGAAAGATATGTTTCCGGAAAACTTGATTTTCAGATGAGGCGACATTCCATGGCCACCCAGAAGTCCAGATCTATCCTAAGTCAACTAAAAGAAAAAAATCAGCTAATAGATGTTGGCGATCTCACGGTTTCTTTGCCGACGAGTATTTGAAAATATCAGTACTCACTTAGAAGAATACAAACGTCGAAACGATGGTTATTTAGACGATGTAATTTTAAAAAATAAATTACAACTAATTAACTTTCTTGTACATATTTTTTTATAATATATCAAATGGTTTTTTTTATGCGATTTTTTCAAACGTTAATTCGTGGTCCAAAAGGGAAAATTACTATACCTTTTACATGTTACAAATTTTACTATAATGGGTAGTGCTATGGATTTGGAGTTGTGGATATTGGACTAGATAATTTTGTCGTTTCTATATGCAATGCATGTATTTGCTTTCGGAAAACAGATTGGTGAATTAAAACTGATAATGATGACTATAGAAGCCATTTTTACTATTCTATAACAATCATTATCAGATTATTTTACGCTTTTACATTGACCATTAAGATATTCTACTTACATATTATAAGTGATCATCAAAATACACATACAGAACACCTTTCATCCCGAACAGTATTTTTGTTGCCTACAAATGCCTAACCTAACAAAATCAACATAAACATGAACTAAATTACTCACAAAAGCCAGTAAATATTCTTCAATTCCATAAATAATTGATCCTACATATATATGTAAACATTAAAACTAAAGAGAAGCCGTTTTAAATTTCGTTACATCCATTTCGGCACATGACAATCAGAATAGCCCTCTAATTACTTCTAAACCATAAAATAACCTAAATTGGATAATTAGAACTGAACTTGTTAGGTCAGACGAGATTATAAGGGTACTTCATTACATTATAACTTTCAATTACCGGTTTAACTTCGAATACAAATTTTATTATCAAGTGCCCTTAATAATTTTATGTTCTTGGTGTTGACAAAGCAGGGCTTTAAATGGTCTTATAGTTCATTAACTGTTTATACAAGCATACTCGTATATAGATGTATATGCTACTTGCATAGTTACATAGAATATGGGGTGAACGAAGCAAACAAATCTAGAGATGGTCACTCAACTAACGTCGCTTATGGACATATACAGCTCAAAGACTATCCAGTTGACGTCTTACTTGTAGTTGCAGGGACGATTATATGAAATGTACACCAAAACTCATGGGGGGATCCGTTCTATAGCAAGCTATATAACCTTCCGTCATTTTAAATCAATTACTTCCAGAAAATAAATGAATACTAGAGATGAATCAGTTTTTACATGTTTTGAATAAGCTCTGATTAATATACAGTGAGCGTATGTTTTTTGCTACTAGATCTGGATTCAAAACTTTCATAATATATTGATAAGATCGCCGATGTGTTTAAGCTGAGGATGCTTATAATCCAAAAATATGCTCGTAAGTTATATATAAATTATTAATTATATTAAAATTAATACTTTACCTTTCTGAAGATCCAGGGTGCCTTTTCGGTCTACTCCTAAAAGTTGGTCACTATACACAATGTAGTGAAATCGTACAAATTAAGACGTGTTCATATTCATTAGTAAATATTGAGAAGAGTATTTTGTATACATCAACGATTATGAAATAAGGTTACGTATTGAAATATCATAATCAAAACTTAATTGATATTTGCCATGAAATAAATCCGATCCTAACACTCCTAATAAAATCTATTTGCTTTCATTTAGCTCTATCAATATTAAGGAAAAAAGAATAAATCAAACAGTTTTATTGCCTCAGCTCCATCAAACAAATAAGTCTTTGTAATTGAGATACAAAATGAAATCCCGAAAACGAATCCAAACATCAATGAATCCTTTTATCGGTTGAACGGGATCTATCTATAGATAGATACATGGCTTTGGACAAAATCAAGAAAATCTTTCATTCAACTCAAGAAGGAATAGGCAAGTTTTTAGTTTCCAGTTAAGAAAATGATAATTGAAAATCAAATTGTATTTCATTTATAAATAAGGTATTGTTAGAAAGAATTCTTAATTGCTCTTGTTTTTCTGCATTTAGCATTAAGCCTTTATTCTGGGGCCTTTAGTCTCTTTTCTCTTCAAATTTTCCTATAATCAACAATTTTTCGATATTTTTGACTTCTTTGGCCAATGGTATTCAGAATACTAAAAAATCACAAAGATGACAATCAGCTAGAAAAGAGTTGATAGTTCCTTAAATTACGACACTCTATAATATCACTTCAAATGCCACTCTCTCCAATTTTTTTCCACATTAAATTGTGAGATATAGGAGAAAATATAATTGCAAGATAATTAATTGTAATTTTTGACAATGATGGACACATTTCACGTATCCAAAGCCAGAATACTCATTCCATACGCGTGTAAATCATACATTTTTTCAAGACTTATGCGTAAAAATCTTGAAAAAATGTAGACGTCTAAACATCGACGACTATGACGTAATAAAATACATGATAATACCCTTGACAAATACATACTTTATATCCATGTTCGATTTCTCTTTATGAAAATTTTACAGAGGGAAAAAGATAATTTCCTCATAAATAGATCAAACACAGCAATGGGATCCATTGGGAGCGAGATACAAACGATTGAAAGTAACGATATTGGGACAGAAATGTCAATGGAGATTGTTAACGAAATCCTATTCAAGATGATTCTATCGACGGGATTATCTATCCTTTGCGAATGTCAAGATAAAAATGTATGCAGATATTATTTTGAATTTAGTTGTTTTGTATTTTCTCTTAACATACACAGTTTCTTGATAAGTGTACTTTAAAAATGTTTATGAAACGGTGGCAACATTCAAAGTTTTTTTTTTTATTATGAGAAGTAACTAGACAGTGTACGTTTTTAATCCTTAAAATGGTTTTGTTTTTGTTCTGGTGTTATTGAAGAACCGCAAAGGATATGTCTTTTTAACAGTAGTAATATTAAATGTGACACGTATACCTAGTATAGATATTTCATTTTTATCATTTTTTATACCTTTCACAAGGCCATCTGATTTCTAGACTAAGCTGCTGATAAAATTTTTATCTAATACATATATATTATCACTTTAGGTGCAAATCGAACACACTACTTCTAGCTCAGTAGTCAAAGATACTAAGTGTGTTTTTTCAGTTCAATTAAGAAAATCATTTTTCAGCGAGCTCCCTAAGCAAAGAAATCTATTTGACAGGTTCTATCAAGAAATCTATCTAAAGTACTATCAGAATCTAATTGAAGTTACGTATTAGGTCGCTGGTACCTAAGAAAATATTTTCTTTCAATATTCTCGTACTTATAAGTTGGAGCTTTTTCACTCTCGGATTTTATATTGATGTCAACAGTAATAGAAATATTCGTACCATTATTGGTACTCTGAACGTAAATAGCGTCTCGCCCAAAAATAAACTTGTATATCATTTGTTTTTCTTCGGTTCTCATATGACCAAGCAGCAATCTGTTCTTCACAATTTCCATTCAGTTAATATATTTATAGAGTAACACGTTCAGTTCATTTTATAATATTTTTTGAATATTGTATATTATGAAGTTGCTAATTCCTACACATATTTTCAAAGTTCAAAGTCAATCATCTTAATAGCAAATTTTTGAAGAGCAACAACTAAAACTAATTGATCAACAAAAACAACTAAATAAAGTTTAAATATTATTAAAAATTACGAAATTTGATAAAATAAGAGAAACTACGAACCCATGAAAAAAATCAATTAGCAGTAAATAATGTAGAGAATCACAGCATGTAGCTTTGAATCTTCAATTTTATGTTAAAATTGAAAAGAAAGACTTACTTAGTAAAATAAGCCATAAACAAATGTGATGTTTGTACATATGAGAAATTTATGAGGCTTAACGATTAAAATGAGATTATATAATTCCAGAACAGGAAGTAAATTGTGATATAAGCTATTTCCCCCAAATAAACCCTTATCAAGTGATCCCACTTCATAATACGTAACCGAAGTGTCAAAACTCAAATCTGTACAAAAAGTTCAATGTACGTAACAAGGTTGACCTTCATTTGACCCTGTACCCTCACGAGGACAGAGAGATATCCGGGCCCCAGGCTATATCATTACAATACTGTCTGCTATGCAACGAATAAAGATATCCTTGGTCCTTTCTCGTTGTTACAAGTAGGTATTATTACATCCAATGTTGGTTAGCACTCGCTAGGAATAAAAGTTTGATTATACTAAAGCAAGCCTTTTCAATGATGGTTAGTTAATATTTTAACTAAGAAATAAATGTTTAATGTAGTTAAAATTAAATTTTCTCTGGCCTCGGGGTGTCTTCAACCGCCTGTTCAACTTCGTCGAGTCTTAAACCCTTTGGGAGATTTCTGGAGTTTTCAAAACAAGTTTTTTTTTTAATTCATCATTATGATTATGAATGAATAATTAAATTCTGTTAGTTCAGTAGAAATACATTTGTAGAGGCAGTTATAAGTATGCCAGGCAAGTTGGTAACCAAACATTGTTATTCAACTTATGCTGATATTATATAATATAAATGCTACGTAGGCTGCTTGTTAACAATTAAGACAAAAAAGAAGGTTAAAAAGCAAAGAAATTGTAAGTTATAACTTGCATCAATATGTTTGCGTTGTACGTCCCTGGAAAAGTCCGGTTAAAATTTTTGAAGTACTGAAATACTCATACAATAATGACATTTGTGAGAGAAATTTCTTAATTAGGATATGTTGTCTTCCATATTAACACATGATAATATATGGTAATCTAATACATTAAACCGATCACAAACGCATCAAACTCCACATGGAATACATCTTGCACCCAGTTGTTACGATGTACACAATAAAACAGATTTAAAGTTTTGTTTTATAGCTAAGTTTTTTGAGAAAAACTTTACATACATATTGAACAAAATAAAAATATTTTTATGGTTCACAATATAAAAGATTAATAATTTGATACATTTTATTGGCACCACAAAGACGTATTGGCGAAGCAAGTGGCACAAACAAAACGATTTAAACTGTTTATTACCTTTTGAAATGTGTTTTATTTCTGTTCATAAAAGAGCACAGACACTTTATTATTGACTTACAACAATTCTGTTTATTATTTATTAGTTAATGATTATAACAGTAATGTGAACTAAAGTTAGTTACAATCAAATAAATCGATCCGCAAATTGTAAGCATACTGTTCTGATTCTAACTTTGAAAAAAATAGTGTTCATTCTTGACGTAACTATTTGTCACATAATTTTTATAAAGATGTACATAAGACATAAGTTTTAGTACATTTTAAATATTTACTTATGATATTTTTAATAAACACAACTGTGTAACAGTTTTTATAACTCAAATGAAATATTTTTAATTAGTTTACTGGCTGACTAGCTCGTCTGCGTCTCTGTAAACTCTTATAATTGTTACACGGTTGCTATTGGTAGTAGTGTGATGTTATGCCTATAGTCATCCTCAATAAATAGATGAATCGAGTAATTAAAATTCTATTTACTAAGGAGATTGTTTAATTCCGAGTATCAATTCCTTAGATTTACGCCTCGGATTCAGTATTCAAAATCATTTATTACATTACTGTAGATTCATATACCCCATGCGAACTATTTCTAAACTGTTATTCTATGTTCTTGAACCATATTTCCCGGTAGTTTTAGAGAACAATTCCTCCTTGATTTCTAAGCTCCATATAGCAAGTCACGTCCACAAGATTATTTTCTGCAAACGGGTGTATGAATACGAAATGATTTATACTATAAAACCATTAAACTTCAGTTATATTTTAAACTTATAAAATTGCT
Source organism: Hypercompe scribonia (assembly GCA_949316085.1). Lineage (NCBI taxonomy): Eukaryota > Metazoa > Arthropoda > Insecta > Lepidoptera > Erebidae > Hypercompe > Hypercompe scribonia. The sequence continues at coordinate 6,112,274 of OX438967.1, read as the reverse complement.
ACATTTCAGTTTTCGTAATTTATCAAATACAGATGAATATCTGTGTCATAAGTCTCAAGCGATTCTGTCCAATGAGATTTTACTTTCTTAAAAATATAAGAGAATTTTAAAGTGTGTTGTTCTGACAAATGGTTCTTACAAACACTTTTGGCTCCTTTGCAAACAAAGTTTTTAGTGGCTATTGTGAATCATACTTTATAAAGTTGCCACGGGAGCGTCAATTGTATTTACTCTTGTGGATTCTTGCGACTAACTCAAAATACTTTTTTAAACGAGAAATGCAAGAGATTGGGATATTTCCAGTTTGCTCAACATTAATCTGTCCATCAGTACTTAGCTTTTCATTTAAAATCAAAATCAAAAATAAACTGTACCCGGGGTCACAATTATCATGATGCATATAATGATGTACATAAAAAGGATATATAGCGTGGACCACGAATTAGTTAACATTTGAAAAAATTGTTTAAAAAAACTATATAATATATTATAAAACTTGTTTATTTACAATAAAACTAATATGACCACCGTTTCGACGTTTCCACTCTTCTAAGCGAGCACTGAAATTTTTAAATACTCATCGGCAAGACACCACGATATCGCCGACATCTCTTCGCTGACTTTTTCGGTCATCGAGTGTCGCCTCGTCTGGAAATCAGCTTTTCCCCAAAAATATCTTTGACCACCGGCAGAGACTCATCGGATATGTGGCAAGTGGCTCGATGTTGTTGAAACCATGTGTTACAATTGTAGCCAACAAATTCTAGTAGCATCAGTCACAAGAACTCCCGTAACATGTTTGCACGGAATGTTAGATTCAAATGTTAGCGAAATCTTGGTCACATATATAATATTACTTAGAAGATTTCTTAACATACTACTTAGGTCAGTCATCTCAACAAAGAGATACCATGATGGAACACTTTGTGGCTTAAGTCGGATTCAGTTTGATGTGAGTATCATGTCGTTGCACGGTGAGGTCGGCAATAATCCCTCGAGGTTTTTATACTTACGAACTATGAGCAGTCAGAACCTGCAGAACTGAATAAACATTAAACATTTCTGAGCAACTTCTATTACTGTGTAAAAATGAATCCTGAGATTGTGTATATTTACCAAAAACGTTAGTAAAAATATATTAGAAAACGATTGACAATTTGATGTTAAAACCTAATGTGTATTTTAAATCTATGCTACTTCTAAGTGTCTAAGTGTTTATAATGCGTTCCGTTATCTCTATACATAAGATAGTCTTCAACTTACCTGAATACAGCTAACAGAACGAGTATTTAAATTTATTTCAATTAGAACCTAAAACTCATTTGCAAGAAGGTCTCGTCTAGTCATTCGACATAAAACCATCTTGATTGTTTTTAAAATGCTCGTGAAAGATTACTATTTGTCATTACTGAAATGAAAAGCGTTTATATTTAAATAAATAATAAACAAATAAACAAAGATTTCGGACATTTAACACACAACGTCATCTAGTTTCAAAGTAAGCAGAGTTGGTGCTATGATCCCTAGACTGACTGACAGAATACTTATATCCTTTTTTTTTGTAAATACATACATATTATACATAGAAAACGCCCAATCTTCGAAACAAATATTTACAGATCATACAAACATTTTGTCCGACCTGGGAATCGAACCCGAGACCTCAAGCACAACAGTCAAATTCACTACACTGCACCGAGGCAGCTTATATATATATATATATATATATATATATATATATAAACTATATAAAGAGAAATGAAAAGCGTTTACAATAACAAATGACTAATGTATATATGAGTATGTATATCGTATATTTATGTGTGCATGAATATATTTGTGTAGGTGTATGTATGTGTATTGGTATACTTGTAATATAAAAGGGTGTGTAATTGTGTATGAGTCTCTATTGAAATTTAATTTCCTCTTTTATTTTGTTTTATGTTTACAATAAAACGAAACAAAAACCACCCGTCAAACATAGATTAGCGTTACCGAATTTATAACCAGCATGAATTATAATAAATTACAGCTACTTTGAAACCAATTGTCTAAATAAATTAATCTTTTACATCTCCCATGATACATACATGTATAAAATTTTGTTTAAGCGGTTATTACTGTTAATTTCAATACTTAAACTTTAACCGTATTTCGCAGATTAGCTACGATAAAAACTAAGGCTTGGTATATTACTGCGGCTAACATCGATACACACTTATCTAATTACTGGACCGTTAATAAATATTATTATTATATAGAAAATTCTGAATAAAATCCTAGTGTTTTTTTTTATGTTCTTAAACTTGGAAGCATTGTGAACGTGCTCTACGTACGAATCATGGGAAACGAACAAAAAGAAGAGTATTTGGAGCTTAGAGATTTTTAGCAAAAGAAAAACAAAACAAGAACGTTATGAAGATCTAGTTAAGTCGATGTTAAGTTTAATTTTAAGAATAGCGGTAGTTGACTTAATTTTTATATGGATTGTTAAATATTCTTTCTTAATATCTTTGCAAATAACATTCTACGATTTACATATTCTGCTTACCTCTCCTGTTCTTCCATTTAATTTACTTGTAGTTCTACATACATGTTTTATTATAGCTCTGAATCTTACTTTTTTTTTCTATTTTAAGAGTCTGCCAAAGTAGCTTTACTCTGCCTGATGAAAGACATGAATAGAATCCAAGAGTTGTGATCACCACACTCATAGTGAATGCAGGCAATACAGTATGACAATTCACACTATGTTGGCCTAGTGAGATGGTTTTTCACGCCTCGGTTGGGAACGTAAAAAGCATGACAATCATCATGGGGGTGTAAGACATCCACCCCAAATGTCTCCGACTCCTATGATTAGACTGAACTGGTCCATTATATTAGTAAATCTTCATCTACAAACTAGTCTAAACAATTCGCCAAATATTTTCGGTTTATCAAGTTATATGGACGGGCAATCTAACAAAATGCCAGTTGACGGCGTGCCAGAATTTGCTATGGTACTAATTTATACCATCACAAATTGTTATACTTTGTGATTTCCTTAAAGAATGAGCTGATATTATAAGGAGAAGTAATATACGAGAAAATTCTAAAAGACAAAGTGGAATGAATTTATATCACAGCCAATTTATCACTGTCTCTTTTTGAAAGTCCAGATTTATTGAAAATTTCTATTCCTGAAGATATTTTATATAAAACTAAATTAAAATTTATGCTGATATGGTAATGTACTTACTTTGAAAGCAATTCTAACTAATGTTAGAAATGCATAAGTAAAATTTTTAATTTGTTTCCACGCTGAGTATTTAACTGATGTTCAAGAATGAAGTATATTAAAAACTCAATTAAAAAAAGAAAAATTGAAAATATGTCTACATATTTTTAATTTATATTTTCGAAATTTATCAAATTTCAGCTTTTTATATCTATTTGTGTTGACACGTATGTAGTTTATTCAAATAAAACTTATTGAATAGAAAAGGTCTGTATATGTGTAAAGCCTGCACCTGGCAGGCAGATAAGCCAATTATGAAAAATTTATGAATTACCAACCTTTGTTAGTTGACAGTTAGACATCACGTTAGGACATTGAACTTTTTTGGAGATGCTACCTCCTAAAGTTGGGAGCAATCGCAGAGACAGGTCACGCACGACCATTTCTACCCCTTCAGGTTCTGTCTTCTCGAAGGCAGAAGCCTACAGGCGGGTCAGAGCGGAGGGCGAAAGCTTAGCGGAAGAGGAGATTGCGGATCTCCTGCAGAGGATCCGTGAGCCGGTGGATAAAGATTCTGCCACCCAAACACCGGCATCTTTGCAGGAGAGAGCAAACTTAGCGGTGGCCATAATTCAGAAAGTGGCCACCAAATCTAGAAATCTAAAGAGTTCCTTTGTAGGGGCTCTAAAGGATTCTTCTTCCGCTATCGCTGGGGTCGTTGAGACCATAATTGGGGACGTGGCTCGCCTCCAGGCGGCTAACGACCGATTGACAGGACAAGTGGCAGAGCTTAGTGCTCAATTTGCCCAATTTCGGGTGCAGGCTAACTGTACTGAGCGACAGAACCCGGCTCCGCGGCAGCCTACCACCTCTTCGTCTTTTGGTGGTGTCTCTAATACCCAACTACGTCAAATTACCGACGCAGTGTGGCGTATGATGGACGGGCGCCTCGCTGGCTTGGAGGCAAGGTTACCGCCGGCGCCCATAGTTCGGCCGCCACTCGCAGCAAATAAACCAGCTACAACTGCAGTGTCGATTCCACTTCCAGCTGCGGGTGACAGCGTGTCGTATGCCGCAGCGGCGTCCCGGTCTGCGGCAGCACCGAAGGTGACACGAGCGGCCAAGGCAGCGGTAAAAAAGGCTATGCCGGAGACGAGACCACCTAAGACCTTGGCCAGAACAGGGACGGCATTTCCCCCGCTTCCCACTCCAACATCTATAATTGTTTCCTCTAATACAGCTCCCACGAACGACGGTTGGCAAGTGGTAGGGGTAAACAAGAAGTCCCGAAAGCGAAGCAAAAAAGCTGCGAGGAAAGCAGGGTCTACACTCCAACCTTCGGTAGCGGAAGTCACCAAGAAGAAGCCACGGAGACTGCGGACCCCTAAGACAGCGGCTGTGGTGGTAACGTTGTCACCAGAGGCGGTTAACGGTGGACTGTCCTACGCGGCCGTCTTTAAAAAGGCAAGGGACAGTCTGACACAAGATTTCGGGACAGTAGGTGTTAGATTGCGCCTTGCCCAGACGGGAGCTCGTGTACTTGAGTTCCCTGGGACTGAAGGTGCAGAGACAGCAAACAAATTTGCCGAGAAGTTGCGGGGAATATTGGGAGCCACAGATGGTGTCAAGATCGCCAGGCCTACCAAGTGCGCGGAGCTGCGCATTTCAGGCCTGGACGATTCAGTAACAGTCGAGGACGTCCGTGTAGCGATTCAAGAGAAGACCGGATGCAACGCGGACAGCATCAGGATCGGCACCATCCGCCCCGGTTTAGGGGGCCTTGGTGCGGTGTGGATTAGTTGTCCTGTAGCTTCTGCCAAAATTTTGGACGACGCTGGCAAGATCCTCGTCGGTTTCGTGAACGCCAGAATTACGGTTCTGGCGGCGAGGCCGATGAGGTGTTTCAAATGCCTGGCTACGGGACACACTCGCATCAAGTGCGATAGTTGTTTTGACTGCAGTGGACTGTGTTTCCGCTGTGGTCAACCGGGGCACAAAGCGGCAGAGTGTTCTGCCGCTCCTCACTGCCCGGCGTGTGCGGCGGGTAATAAAGCCGCCAATCACCAGATTGGGCAGAGAGATTGCAAACCTCCCCGCAATTCTCGGCAGACGTCGGGGTTACCTAGCCAGTCGACCCGGGCTACCGCTGACGTCATTCGAGCGTCGCAATCGTCGCCCATGGAGGAGGTTGTAGAGACAGTCCAGTAATGGACCAAGTCTCCAACCTCCTTGTCCAGACGAACCTGAACCACTGTGCCGCGGCCCAGGACTTCTTCCTGCAAACCATGGCACAGTGGTCAATCGGTGTTGCCGTAGCCGCGGAACCCTATTATGTTCCTCCCCGTCCAAACTGGTTGGGTGACCGGGACGGTTCCGTGGCAGTCGTCGGCTCCACGGCGGCTCATTCCCCGCCCTTGTCGCTAAGAGACAAGGGTACTGGATATGTTGTTGCCGAGTGGGGGGGGATCACCGTATATGGTGTTTACTTCTCCCCCAACCGGAGTTTGAGCGACTTCGAGGTTTTCCTTAACAACTTGGAAACCTCGATGCGGCGTCTAACGTCTGGGCACGTCTTAGTGCTGGGGGACTTCAACGCGAAGTCCATTGCGTGGGGTTCCCCCAGGACAGACGCCAGGGGCGAGGCCGTAGAGGAGTGGGCGGCCTCGGTGGGCCTCTGTTTATTGAACAGGGGCTCCACCAACACGTGCGTGCGACAGCAGGGAGGGTCGATAGTGGACCTTTCGTTCGCTACCCCTGCCCTCGCCGCACGAGTAAGGAACTGGTGTGTCCTGGAAGAGGTTGAGACGCTCTCGGATCACCTCTACATTCGATTCGAGCTCTCCCGGACCCAGGACCCCAGTAGGGGTCACGCGGCGCGGCGTTCTTCTCGCTTGCCGCGGTGGGCTGTAGCCAAACTGAATAGGGACCTACTAGAGAAGGCAGCCATTATTTACTCCTGGCTGTCTCCGCAGGCTCCGACCGAGGAGGTCGACATGGGGGCTGGTCGTTTCCGCGATGCGATTACGCAGATCTGCGATGCGGCCATGCCCCGCATCTGAGGTTGTCAGCCTCCACGGAAGGAGGTTTACTGGTGGTCCCAGGAGTTGGCGGACCTCCGCGCGGCCTGTACTCGTGCCCGGAGGTCCTACACCCGTAGTCGGCGGCGACACCGCGTAGACGGCGAGGAGGACCAGCTTCATGAGGAGTACCGAGAGGTGCGGAAAACTCTGAAGCTGGCCATTAGCCGCGCCAAAGAAGTGAAGAGGAAGGAGATGCTGGAGGGTCTCGATCGTGACCCCTGGGGTCGCCCTTATCGTGCGGTGCGACAAAAGCTCCGCACGTCGGCCCCCCCCCTTACAGAGACACTACAGCCCAGCTTCCTGCGGGAAGTGGTCGAGGGTCTTTTCCCGCAGCGGGCGGAGCACACACCCCCGTCGATGACCTTCATGGTCGAAGACGACGGGGGACGGAACGAGGATAATGTTCCGCCCATCAGGGAATCGGAGATAGGGGCGGTCGTTCTACGGATTCGCTCTAAGAACACCGCCCCTGGGCCAGATGGGATACCTGCCCGAGTGCTGGCGCGAACCCTAGACCACATGTCGGATCGCCTCGGGGAAGTCCTAAACGCCAGCTTGGCGTCCGGGCGCTTTCCTGAGGGTTGGAAGAGCGGGAAGCTGGTCCTACTACAGAAGCCGGGACGGCCGACCGATTCGGTCGCGGCCTATAGGCCCATCGTGTTGCTGGACGAGGCGGGTAAATTGTTTGAGAGGATACTCTCTGCCCGCATCGTCCGGCACCTCTGCGAGGTGGGCCCCGATCTGTCGGACGCCCAATACGGGTTTCGAGCTGGGCGTTCGACAGTCGATGCTGTGTTGCGCCTGAGGGCCGTGACCGAAGAGGCGGTGAGCTGTGGCGGCGTGCTGTTGGCGGTGTCGTTGGACATCGCCAACGCATTTAATAGTCTTCCATTTAGCTGCATCAGGGAAGCACTCCACTACCACGGGGTGCCAGAGTACCTGAGGCGGCTTGTGGCAGACTATCTTAGGGAGCGTACCGTCATGTATGAGAACCGAAATGGCATTCTGAGGCGGCGGCCCATGTCGTGCGGTGTTCCACAGGGGTCTGTCCTCGGATCACTCCTGTGGAATATGGGATACGACTGGGCCCTTCGAGGTCGTCTTCCCCCCGGGCTGGGCGTAATTTGTTACGCCGATGACACATTGGTCACGGCCCGGGGGGCGAACTTTCAAGAGGCGGCGCGCCTGGCCACCGTGGAAGTGTCTTTGGTGGTCGGGCGCATTGAGGCGCTGGGTTTACGAGTGGTCCTAGATAAGACGGAGGCCCTTTTGTTCCATGGGCCCCGTCGTGGTCCACCACCCGGCGCCTCTATCGTAGTCAATTCGGTCCTCGTACCGGTTTAGGCCCAGATGAAATATCTGGGCCTGATCCTCGACGGCAGGTGGCTCTTCGACGAGCACTTCCGACAGCTTTCTCCAAAGCTGGTCGGTGCTGCTTCTGCCCTTGGGCGACTTTTGCCGAATTTGGGTGGAGCCAGCGTCGCGACGAGACGGCTATACACGGGGATTGTCCGGTCAATGGCGCTGTATGGTGCACCGGTGTGGGCGGCGGCTCTGACTGCCCAGAATAGGGCTCGCCTCTGGCGCCCTCAGAGGATATTGGCGGTTAGAGCCATACGCGGTTACCGCACCGTATCAATGGAGGCGGCGTGCGCCTTGGCCGGAACTCCCCCGTGGGATTTGGAGGCGGAAGTGCTCGCCGAAGTTTATCGGCGAACGGCTGACTTCCGGGCGGGTAGCGGCATACGGCCCTCGCCCGAAGAGGTACGCGAGTGGCGTGAGGCCGCTCGTCGAGCCACAATGGCTCGTTGGTCGTCCCGGTTGCAGACTCCACGTGCTGGTTTTGCCCTCGTGGAGGCTCTCCAGCCGGTCATCGCCGAGTGGGCAGAGCGGCAGCACGGGACCCTTTCCTTCCGACTGACGCAGGTCCTTTCCGGACACGGTTGCTTCGGGAGGTATCTGCACTCGGTCGCCAGGAGGGAATTGAGTCCCGCCTGTCACCACTGCGACTGCAGTGAGGACTCGGCTCAGCACACGCTAGCGGTTTGTTCCGCCTGGGCGGCGCAGCGTGGGGTCCTCACTGCAGTTATTGGAGGAGATCTCTCGCTACCGGCCGTCATACGCTCCATGGCCGGTAGCGACAGTTGTTTTACCGCGGTCGCAACCTTCTGCGAAGACGTAATTTCGCGGAAGGAGGTGGCGGAGAAGGCCCGCGAGGACGATATCCACTCGGACCCAATTCGCCGCCGGCGAGCCGGGCGGCGGAGGCGCGCATACCAGCGCCTCATGCCGCCTTGAGTGTGGCCGCGGGTGGACGGGACGGGTTTTCCCCTCCATCCGCTATAGTGGCCAGCCGCGAGGAGGTGACGTGCGCGTGTGCCGTACGTCGCCTAAATAGAGAGTTTATCCGCAGATGGTGCCCGCTTTAGCAGGCAGGCGCTAGGAGGGATCTGGATGTCGTAATAGCAGCGGTTCCCGGATCCCTCCTATGTTAGGCGCAGAGTGGCACACCGTGTGGTTTTAGTCGGTCCGATTCCGACACACCGCCTCGCCGTAATCCCCGGTGGGGTGACGGCCCGAGGGGGTTTCCACACGTTAAAAAAAAAAAAAAAAAGGACATTGAACTTTCAATCCATCACCACAAGACCAGTAAGACTATGTACATCAAAAGCTTTTATAAAAGTCGACTGCTTGACATTGGTCTCTCCTTAACAGAGAGGTTTTGGCCCACTATACCACGCTGACCATGTGTATTTTTAAGTTTCACAAGGCAAGGCTCAGGGTTCGTTTCAAGTTTTCTTTATCTTTACAGTGATGTTGTCGTGCATATTTCGTTCTCTTAGTCGTATGTTACAACACCCATGGGTTGGTGACGCTTCGTATTTTTAATACGTCACCATACGCAGATACTGTTATATAAATACCTAATCCTTATTTTATAACAAAAAGAAAATAGTTTTAATTGCACATGAGATGTTGACAAAATTACATTGACCATACAGTAGCACATCCGCAGATTATTTAATGTATATGACCAAAGAACTATTTGTCTTGAGATTGAATTCTAGCATTTTTGATATATTATTCATTAATATAAGCTACCTATATAGTTTGTAGCAAAAAAACAGTAAAACTGGTTAGTACTGAAATATATTATACATTACTGTACCGACTTTCTCCCTAATGCATATAATCCCAGACGCCAGATGTAGGTATCTACTGAGAGGATTACATTTAGATAATTGATTTTATTGTTCCTGCTTGTTCGATGGAAATTGTTTACATGGTACACACCAAAGTAATTGTTATGGCAAGGAGTATGGTTATTCCTTACCATAACAATTAGCTGTTCCTTAATTAAAATACTTGAATATAGGATTTTATTTAGGTTATAACAGAAACATGTTATTTTCTAACATAATGTTATTAATAAATTTGAAACTGTATCGAGATGAGGGCTGATACTGTCGGTTGTTGTAAATGGGACAACTTCAATATTGTTCTTCATAAACTCATAAACAAGTTAAATAAAATTTGATCTAAATTTGTTTGTTTTTCTGTTGTAAGCTGTACAAATGAAGGTTATTTAAAAGTTATTAGAATTGCGAAGTGCTGTATGTAAAGAGAATTATATCTTGTTAACAGTAAAAAGACGCGTAAAGCCTTGTGATATGCCGTATTTACACATTCGAATCCGGCAATATCTGAGGGTTACAAATATTTTGAGCCCCCTATGAGGTATCTGGGGCTTGTACTCGACGGCCGATGAGTTTTGAGACCTCATTTCCAATGATGAGATATTGGAAGTGAGGTCTGAAGTCCCATCCCCAAATTGGTTGGCACAGCACGTGCTTTGGCATGTTTGCTGCCGAAAAAAAGGGGATGCCATGTCTCTCGCAGGAGACTCTGCACCAGGATTATACGGCCCATGGGCCTCTAAGAGGCCCCAGTACGGGTAGAGACCCTGAAGGCCAGCAAAGTCGTGCTACTATGACGACCGCAGCGAGCGCTGGCCATCAGGATCATAAAGGGGTACCACAAGGTCTCCTTTGAGGCGCTGAGTTTCCTGGCTGGCACTCCACAATGGCACCTGGTCTGAACTGTAAAAAACCAACGCCTGAGTGCCACCACTGCAGTGGCCGGACCATGGACACAGCGTTCCAAACGTTGGCATAATGACCGGCATGGGTGAAGCAGAAGCGTGACCTCGTGACGGCCACCGGAGTGGGGATTCTCTCACTCAGTACCATGATTGTGGCCATGATACGGAGCGAGAATGCGTGGAAATCAGGTGTCTCTTTCTGCGAGCAGGTAATGATTGCTAAGGAGATGGTGGAGTGGGACTGGGTGGGGCTTAGAACTCTCCTGGTCCGCGAGGCCTGAGAATGGATAAGGTACCACACAAGACTCGGGCGACGGAGATCGCTAAACGATGTCCGTCCTCCATAAGCGCAAACCTGGAGGTGGCAGGTGATGCCATCTATCACCCTAGTAGAAGCAGGCCGGGGTGATGATGCAAGCACTACGGACCGCGCTCGCTCTTTTGAAGGCAGAAGGTAACATCGGGATTCTCCCACGGTAGGGTAGACATCTACAAGCCATTGGTGGGCCGAGATATGTTGGGGTTCCAGGGATTGCCTTACTAGGGTACACCTTGTTCCCTGGTATTGGTACCCGAGACGACGTACGGTTTTTAGTCGTTGCGAGTCTCCAATAATAATAACCTTATATCTACTCGTATATATCAGTAGATAACACTAATCTATATATGTACTATTTGATTTTTATTATCAAGAGCCTCTAACAATCCATTGTTGATCTCACTTCAGAATTGAGATTTTGGTCTTACTGCTGGTCGCTGTTTGCTAAACTGTTTCAAGTAAATATATCAAAAAATCTAACCTTAAACGAGCAATTCTTGTAAACATATTTAATCTGAATGTCGGAAACCGCTAAAGCGATTTTCATAAAATTTAGTATACATGGGGTTCAGGGGGGCGATAAATCGATCTAGTGAGGTTTCAATCTTAAAAAACGTTATTATATCCCTGTTTTCAAGCAATAATAAATCTGCTACAATGTCATTGCAATACGAAGGTAAATGCTACTTTATTGACACAGCAAACCAAAAGCTAAACACATCACTGGATCGCTTTGTCTAATAGACCCGTGTTGACATTTATTTATGTGACATAATTAGGGATAGGAAGAAAAGAAGTTGATAAATTTTGAATCGACTATTTGGTGGAAAAAGGTAAAGGTAAAAATACCAAGCAAAACTCGATCTCCAGGAACTAGCATTAAAATCAGATGATTGACAGTGTTTCTAAATAACTTTCTACTTTAGATACCATTTCCTTAAAACAATAAGTGAACTTACTAAAGTAATACTTATAGTAAAACAAAATCATTTTGAATAATTTCATGTCAAACTGTAAAGTGAAATAATTTACCAATATATATGATGTGTTACGCGGGCGTCTTACTGCAAATCCTCGTACTTGCATTAACATCACGGTTGGCGGAGCTGAAGCTCAGAATAAATGTAATTTTCTCGCATACTATACCACCAACGCCGTAATAAAAAAATAGAAATTACGGCATTGAGTGCACCCCTTACAAATTTTCTCCATATTTATATAAATCTTAGTAAGTAGCCAAGATATGGGTTAATCAGAAGGATTGTTTTTTTTTCACAACTTTAGGAAGATTAAATTGACCGAAGTCGATTAATCCTTAAGTTGGTGAAAGAGAATTACTTTTGTTAAGTTTAAATTATATCCGTTTTGGTCCATATTAGTACAGACTGACAACAAGTTATAGGATTTGTGATCAAAAGAATTTTTTTTCAAAAACATATAAACAAAACAGGTACCCATCTGTTAGGTGTTTTGTTTCGGCAATTAACAAGAGCAAAAATGTTGAGTGTAACGTTTAATTAAGAGATGCTTTTGAAATATATCATTTCGCTTAGTAAATATTCTGTGCCACTTTCCTTTAAGGCTAACTAGTAATGATGGAACGTGGTATTATGAAAAGGAATTTTATAAGAAACCATCTTCATGTTGCAAAATTCGTAAGATATTATAGTAGTCTTCATTTAAATTATAATATTTGTCACTATTATTCACATACTGATAGATGTTGTTGATTAATTTAGAAAATAACAAACAATGTTTAGCAATTCATAATTGTTTTGCCGTTAACAGTATAACAACAATTAATTCTGAGGTCTAGAGGGGTCTCCAAATAATTAATATTACTACCTTTAAATTTGAGTCTCACTTCTCGATTTAGGGTAAATAGTTGATTAATTAACTCTCACTGACCTGATTTACTTTACTCCTTAGTACTTGAACTCTTAAATAGAGATTTGTTGAAGGAGTCTTCAGAATAACACTTTAGCATTGTCTGTATCACTTATATATTATGCTATATATTAATATTCAAGCTTTAATATAGCATGTACATAGATACCTAGTATATATTTGTAGGCTTTTTTCTATTGTAATATGCTTTAATTAAGGTTTATATTTTAGTAATTACAAATATACACTTTTTTTTTTGCCTGTGTGAAAATCCCCCCGGATATCACCTACCGGTGGTTATGTCGGACTCGAACCGACCAAAAACCGCACGCCGTCTCAGGTACCAGTAGCCGAGGAATCAGGTGAAAGGAAATTCCTGAAACCCCGACGTACCTCGGGCTATCTACCTACGGCTTGTAGATGACCCTTTTGGCGCTCAAAAAGAGCGTGTGCTCCGTAGCAAGTCCCGTTGCCATTCTGGCCTGCTTCTGCTCGGGTGACGGATGGCCTCACCGATCACCCCCGAACTTGCGCTTATGGAGGACGGAGATCGTTCTGCGATCTCCGGCGCCGGAGCCGTCTGTTTCAAATATACACCTGCCACCCACTACTTTGTGGTGCAGAGAGTTGTCTGAAAGTAAATGCCTATACCATTAAGTCCACTTTATGCAAAACATTTGTAGAAAATCGCAATTAATAAATAAGTAAATATATTTTTCGTATGCTATGTAAACCGAGGATACAACCAAGAGGCGTGCAATTGCAGTTGCCTATGCTCAGCAGTGGACTACAAAATCACAGTGTAGTAAAAATAACAAAAATGTTTTGGCATTTATATATATATATATATATATGTATATTATCTCAACTTATTTCAAAGTAAGAGATCACAAGAAAATGAAAATTACAAAAAAAGGTACTTTATTTAAAAAGTCCCCGGCATTAAGTTAAAACGCTAGTAATAAAAGACACAATGGTCCATTTGTATAACTTTTCGGAAGTTGATGTTAAGTAAAAATATACATTTGTAGATACATATTTCTCCGACAATATTTTTAATGAGATGAGTTTTACTTTCTGAAGCACCAACATTAATGTTACTATGTATTTATTTTGTATTTTTAATGCATAGTAAGTTTTTCATGGTAGCTTAACAATTTCGTGTAATTAAAAAGAACTTTTAATAATACGAAATTAATGATAATAGAGAGATATAGTAGTGATTGATATTTAAACCATAGACGTTGAAGTTGCATTGTCTATCGCCACACTGATATAATGAGAAACATAAGTATTAATGAAGCACTTATTTTTGTCCACCTCCGTCAATTATCGGTAGGTATGTCCTCAATAAAGAGTCAAAGCATTGTGATGTTAAAATCGGTGCAGCGAAACAGACACAACAGACAGAGTTACTTTCACATTCATACTTATATTATAACATTGCGTCTATGGTATTTCATTCAGATCAATTTTACTGTGATAATTTTGTAACTATTCTTCCAAATTACTAAGTGTAAACGACAAAGTTTTATTACAAGAAATAATGAAAGCAACAGAAGTATTAATTTTTAAAAAATCGATAGATACTCTAAAATGTCCATTTTAAAAAAAGTGTTCCTGACTCATTATTTAGAATTGACTGGCTTTCACATAAATAGTAAATATATTCTGTTGCGGCCTCTTATTCCAAATTATTTAAGATCAACAATCTGTTGGTATATTATTCTTGTGTTACTGTATCGATTTAAGTAACGCACGCCGAGCTATTTCCTAAAAGATACGAAGTTTTTCAACTTACTTATCGTTATGTTATGGTCATAAGTAAATAAAAAAACTTATTGTTTAAAAATACAACAGTATAAAATTACACAATTACATTAATTTAATAAACTGAACCGTATATGTTATTATGCTATAATGCTATATACTACACAACTGTGAAGTTACATCTATGAGTAAATCCATTGAGTAGTTTTGCGTGAAACAGTAATAAACATTGATACACCCATCCTCACAAACTTTCACATTTATAATATAAGTAGGATTAGTAGGATAGGAGGATATATTAAAAAAGTGGTGTACAAATTGTGTTCTAAATGTAAGAACCGCTCTTGTTTATTAACACGCAAAAAAGTTAGGAAACATTGTTAAATTTTATGAACGGGGTACTTACGAATATATATTTAACATATTAATTCTGTTAAGAACCTGGCTCCACTTAAATGTTTGCTATTTCTTTTTAAAAATTTCAGTGATAAATTCTGTTAAGAACCCATTTAAACTTATATATATTTTTTAATTTTAACTAATAATATTACAGTCGTTACCTTAAACCTCAAAACTGAATTGTAAACTGAATAAAAACAAAGATTTCGTTGTAAGTAATGCTATATTTTACCGTTAATATAGGTTTCTGTTGAAATTTGAAATGTTAATTGATTGCTTTTAAAATTCATGTAGTTGTTTTTTCCTGACATCAATTATTATCTGTTTAAAGTCATTATCATCAATTATTATCTGTGTAAAACAAGAAGCGCCGTCAATATACTACGACTGTTGGTTCAGTGAACAAAGTAAAGGCGATTCCATTAGTCACGCGAACATTCTGGCAGCAAATAGAATTGTTTACATTGATAATGAACAGTCACATTATACAAAAACTTAAAAGAATAGTCTGTAGAATTTGAATTGTGTAGCCTTTTGTGAAATGATTCACGGAAAGAGGTTTAGGGTTTTTAGAAGTAGCCCAAGTAAGATAACATACAAGCATGCCTAGCTAGTGCTAGGTAACTTATGAATTATTATTACTATTTCTGAAAATAGTACCTAAAGTAAGAAATTTTAGGCTTATTATGGATAAGATTTTTAAACCATCTAAAAGCTGACCGACAAATAATGTCCTAGGCATTAGGTTCATCGTTGCACAAAAGTGGATAAAATTATAAATAAAAAAGTAAATAAGTGTAAATTTGGATCACCACCACCAAAAGCTTTTCATAGTCCACTGCTGGACACGTCTCTTCGTAGGAAGGAGGTTGACTTGCTATGTTACGGGAAGGTGTCACTCTGTGTTCTTTATCCGTCACTATAACAGTGACAGTCAGAGCAACAGAAGTTTCGACCGGCTCAAGACAACAATACATTATAACTAGATTCTTAACTAGACACTTGAAAATTCTGTGAAATCAACTTTTCAAACATTCTACATAGCGTTGTACTGATTTATACTACATTATGCAGAATACAATTTTACAAACATCATGAGAGGTTCAAACATAGGTTAGGTCATTTACGGCTTCAACAATAGCCTCATCTTACGTTGATAAATTATTATGCTAACTGCTCATTGTTGGGTTAAAATATATTCTATTGATATAATTAAAAAAGTCAATTAATAGTAAAGTAATTTTCAATTTGTATGTATTCGTGCTGTATGAAACTTTTTACCGTAACGTCACATATTCGTGATGCCTTTTTGACGTCTGCCCGATAATAATTAGCGAAAAAGACTGCGATTATTCATCAAACTAAAGACTTAAAGACATAGTTTTAATTTCTCGTAACCTTTATTATGGTCTTTTTACCAATTTTGAGCAAGCAAACTACACAGGGATATCATAGTGTACAAGTGTGTACGCAAACACAGTTGCACTATCTGTTCTCACACTTTTACCATTTGAAACGACCGGGGAAAGATAAGGCGAGCGTGAAGAAGCATCTCACTAGGAGTGGGTCACCATACTGCATTGTCTTCATTCGCGGTGAGTATGGCGACCACCACTCCTGGATTCTATTCATACTTTCCACCAGGCAGAGCAAAGTCATTTTGGTAGTCTTCTATAATAATAAAAAAAAGAAGAAGGAAAAGCTTTATGTGCTCTCCGAGGCACGGTAATATAGTACCTAACTCCCGAACTCCAGGTTGTTAGTAATCATTTTTATAATCAGAAAATCTCAACAAACTTGAACTTTTTTTATCCGACCCGAGAATCGAAACCCCCTTGACCTACAATCGTATACGCTAACCGCTAGACAAACGAGGCAGGCAGTCCTAGCCTTTATTTGTATAACCAACCAACCCGCAAAATGACTGTAAAAAATTGTAATGTATTTACAAAATACAAGTCCGTTACTTTATTGCGATGTAGCCAAAGTAGTTTGCTTGGCTTAATTAATTTTGAGGTTACCCAACTTTTACGGCCAGATCCTTAATGCTGGGAAAGATATATGAGTTTCCTGACCTAAGAAAAAAATATTGAGTACCAACTGCGAGCAAAGAATCTTGGTTAATATATTAACAAAAATATCGTGTTATCTACAGTGATTTGTATAGAGGTTTTTGCGTCATAGATAATTTGTTGCTAGGTCTGGAAGTAATTTTGGTTAAGTTGAGGTATTCTGGCTTAGTGTATAGTTAGAAACTGGTGGAAAGAATTCGTCTCAGTCAGTCAGCCAGTTTAATTTATCATGACAACTGATTACAAAATTACAATGTGATGTTTATATAATACAGCTATCTACTTCCAATAAAAAACTGTCCTTAAAGTTCTAACTACAAAAACATTGTTTATCGGGGTTGTTCCTAACGAAATTTCTATGCAAATTTTGGGTATAAGTAACTGATGGAACTTTATAAGCGTGCAAATATAGGTTATTGTTCCAAGTGGTCTGCCTCGTAGGTCTAGTGGCTAGCGTACGTGACTGCCAATCAAGATTTCTCGGGTTCAATTCTTTGGTCGAATCAAAAAAGTGTTATTGAGTTTTTTTTGGTTACAGAAATATTTAATAAAAGCCTGGTGTTTGGAAGTTTAATACCGTACCTCGGAGAGCACGTAAAGTCGTTGATTCTGCATCATTGTGAGAGTGAGGGAACGGAGTGTGCACCTATGTTTGCGAAAACTCTTGTGCGTTTCAATATGTCCTACGTAGGTCTGGTCTCTGATGAGAATGGCTGCCGTGACCAAAATCAACATCAGAACACAATTATTCCAAGTGCTATTATAAATTATAATTGTGTAATGTTTAGTAAATTCAGTTTTATTATATATACACGCCGCGTTTCGTCAAACGTAGTGTAGGACCCCCACAGGTCCGGTAAAGTAATAATTTTTACAAGGTGACTGGTAAGAGCTAGATGCGAAAAACCTATATTGAATCAAGTAGGTTGCAATCGGAGAGGTCTATGTCCAGTAGTGGGCTGCACTGGGCTGATGATGACGTATATGCTTTACAGAATAAGTACTCCAATACAAGAAAAAAAATAATAATCACATTTTTATTGTGGTTAGATTTTATATTTAGAGTTTTTATCATAATAATATATATTAAGTAAATTTTCTGTAGATAGTATACAAGTAATATTATGTAGCCGCTTACAAGCTCTGTCAGTAACGAGCGGTTAACCGATTGATTAATTGCAGAGTTTTGTTAACGTCACCGTCGACTGCAGCTTACACAAATTTATAACTGAATAATATTGACTTAAATAGACGTTCATATATCACAAGCTTTACGGTCTAGTTTAAAGGCACCACTGTTCAATTTACAACAAAAAAATAAAAGAACAATGGAGGTTACTTACCTAAACTCCGTGTCTCGGGAGCACTTAAATTTGTCGGTCCAATGCTTGATCTCTTGCCGGTCGTGTTGGACAACAGTCTCATTGGATTGTGATAGTGAGGAAACAGAGTGCGCCTGTATTTACGCACGCATTTGCCCAATGTAATTCTCCAGCGTAATTGGTGAATCTCTGTTGAGAGTGGCTACCGTGGCCGACATCGGCTAGGAGTATATCATTATCAATTAAAAAAAGAATTTATCTTAATGGACTATATCATTTAAAAAATGTATCATCTGATTTTTACGAACATGTAATAAAAATGCTTACAAAATACCTATCAGTAAGGTTGATTATTAATCTTATAGAATTTCACACCCCAAATTAAATAAGAGTTTTCTGAACCTGTAGTCATATAAAATATTCTACAAGTCAAATCTACCATCTACGTCCACTGCTAAACTAAGGTGTCCGCTACGCAACGCCCAAGTTCGTTTCTACAAATCTGCACTTTAATATCTAATTGGTGTAAATTACGATGTCCATTGTCTAATTCTTGGTTAGTACTCAGATAATAATGAGTTTATCCTTCTGACACAGCAATGAAAACATTTTTTTTTAAAGATATTATTCGAAAACTTTTTGAAATAGCTTAGCTTTTAACTAGTCTTTCATAAGTAGAATAAACGATAAATGGAGAACGATGTCGTACTAAGATGTAGTTTACGTTTATGGGATTTTAAGGTGACTGTTATCTGCACAATTTCTTATATGGATATTTAGTTGGTGGACTCGGTCTTCAGACTTTTCGGCAACTGTATTTAAAATACACGTGATATTTTCTTTTTAAATTTACCTTTAATATTAGACACACACAAGTTAGATCTTATCATGAGTATCAGTATTCCAAAAGACTTTCTGTTTCATATTTTGTTAATTACTTTCATGTTGTATTTCGTGTAACTTTTGGAAATAAATAGTTAAAAAACAAAAAGAAACCAATAAAGTACCCAGATGTCGACAATTTACTGGCCATATATAAGCGTGTCATTATGTATGTGCTTATGTGGCGTTTCGAGCTTGAAACCTAGACACTTCTTTACAACCGATAACTAAGTGAACTGTAAAAGGTGAAAAACCTAATTAATCGACTATGTGTGCTGCTACGACCTGAATGCAGATCTTCTCGATAAATTAGACCGTCTTCTTAATAACTGCATTCGATTTGTTTATAATCTCCGTAAATATGACCATGTATCCTCTTTCCTTTCGCAGCTCAATTGGCAACCAATTCGTCTACGCCGAAAATTACGCGCGCTCACTGTTCTATTCTCTATACTTAATAACCCATCTTCGCCAACATATTTAAACTCTTATGTTCAACTTTTATGCAGCAATCACGACAGAAAGCTTCGGTCCTCTAAGTATCTTCTCCTTCGTTGCCCCTCCTATACATCTGAGTTTGTTGGTTCATCTTTCTTTGTGCAGTCCGTTCTTCTCTGGAATGAGCTTCCCCTCGAAGTCAGGATGGCTACCAACGCTTTTTCTTTTAAGAAAAAAGTGAAGCAGTATTTACTGAAACAGCTGGCAGAATCCACCAATACATGATTATCATCTTATACTTGTTATGATATTTATTTGAGTATGTATGTATATAGACTTTCGTCAACTTAAGTATGTATATGTAAGTATTTATGTATTTATTAATTTTAGTATATGAAAGTTTGTATATGTCTACTTCTTCTATTTAACACCTGAAACGCACCTACTTCCTATTTTCTCTGCATCACCCAAAGGTTGACTTGTAGAGAATGCCTTAGGCATTAAGTCCGCCTATGTACATAAAGTGCATGATGTATAAATAAATAAATAAAAACCGAAAATAGGATACAAGGCGAAAGAATATGATCTAATCCTAAATTGACCCTTTTTTTTTTTTTTTTTTTTTTTTTTTTTTTTTTTTTAACGTGTGGAAACCCCCTCGGGCCGTCACCCCACCGGGGTTTACGGCGGGGTGGTGTGTCGGAATCGGACCGACTAAAACCACACGGTGTGCTACTCTGCGCCTGAGATAGGAGGGATCCGGGAACCGCTGCTGTTACGACATCCAAATCTCTCCCAGCGCCTGCCCGCTAAAGCGGGCACCATCTGCGGATAAATTCTCTATTTAGGCGACGTACGGCACACGTGCACATCACCTCCTCGCGGCTGGCCACTATAGCGGATGGAGGGGAAAACCCGTCCCGTCCACCCGCGGCCACACTCAAGGCGGCATGAGGCGCTGGTATGCGCGCCTCCGCCGCCCGGCTCGCCGGCGGCGAATTGGGTCCGAGTGGATATCGTCCTCCCGGGCCTTCTCCGCCGCCTCCTTCCGCGAAATTACGTCTTCGCAGAAGGTTGCGACCGCGGTAAAACAACTGTCGCTACCGGCCATGGAGCGTATGACGGCCGGTAGCGAGAGATCACCTCCAATAACTGCAGTGAGGACCCCACGCTGCGCCGCCCAAGCGGAACAAACTGCTAGCGTGTGCTGAGTCGAGTCCTCACTACAGTCGCAGTGGTGACAGGCGGGACTCAATTCCCTCCTGACGACCGAGTGCAGATACTTCCCGAAGCAACCGTGCCCGGAAAGGACCTGCGTCAGTCGGAAGGAAAGGGTCCCATGCTGCCGCCCTGCCCACTCGGCGATGACCGGCTGGAGAGCCTCCACGGCGGCAAAGCCAGCACGTGGAGCCTCCAGCCGGGACGACCAACGAGCCATCGTGGCTCGACGAGCGGCCTCTCGCCACTCGCGTATCTCTTCGGGCGGGGGCCGTATGCCGCTACCCGCCCGGAAGTCAGCCGTCCGCCGATAAACTTCGGCGAGCACTTCCGCCTCCAAATCCCACGGGGGAGTTCCGGCCAAGGCGCACGCCGCCTCCGTTGATACGGTGCGGTAACCACGTATGGCTCTAACCGCCAATATCCTCTGAGGGCGCCAGAGGCGAGCCCTATTCTGGGCGGTCAGAGCCGCCGCCCACACCGGTGCACCATACAGTGCCATTGACCGGACAACTCCCGTGTATAGCCGTCTCGTCGCGACGCTGGCTCCACCCAAATTGGGCAAAAGTCGCCCAAGGGCGGAAGCAGCGCCGACCAGCTTTGGAGTAAGCTGTCGGAAGTGCTCGTCGAAGAGCCACCTGCCGTCTAGGATCAGGCCCAGATACTTCATCTGGGCCTTAATCGGTACGAGGACCGAATTGACAACGATAGAGGCGCCGGGGGGTGGACCACGACGGGGCCCATGAAACAAAAGGGCCTCCGTCTTATCTAGGGCCACCCGTAAACCCAGCGCCTCAATGCGCCCGACCACCAAAGAGACTCCCGCGGAGGCCAGGCGCGCCGCCTCTTGAAAGTTCGCCCCCTGGGCCGTGACCAATGTGTCATCGGCGTAACAAATTACGCCCAGCCCGGGGGGAAGACGACCTCGAAGGGCCCAGTCGTATCCCATATTCCACAGGAGTGGTCCGAGGACAGACCCCTGTGGAACACCGCACGACATGGACCGCCGCCTCAGAATACCATCTCGGTCCTCGTACATGACGGTACGCTCCTCAAGATAGTCTGCCACAAGCCGCCTCAGGTACTCTGGCACCCCGTGGTAGTGGAGTGCTTCCCTGATGCAGCTAAATGGCAGACTATTAAATGCGTTGGCGATGTCCAACGACACCGCCAGCAGCATGCCGCCACAGCTCACCGCCTCTTCGGTCACGGCCCTCAGGCGCAACACAGCATCGACTGTCGAACGCCCGGGTCGAAACCCGTATTGGGCGTCCGACAGATCGGGGCCCACCTCGCAGAGGTGCCGGACGATGCGGGCAGAGAGTATCCTCTCAAACAATTTACCCGCCTCGTCCAGCAACACGATGGGCCTATAAGCCGCGACCGAATCGGCCAGCCGTCCCGGCTTCCGTAGTAGGACCAGCTTCCCGCTCTTCCAGCCCTCAGGAAAACGTCCGGACGCCAAACTGGCGTTTAGGACTTCCCCGAGGTGATCCGACATGTGGTCGAGGGTTCGCGCCAACACTCGGGCAGGTATTCCATCTGGCCCAGGGGCGGTGTTCTTAGATCGAATCCGTAGAACGACCGCCCCTATCTCCGATTCCCTGACGGGCGGAACATTATCTCCGTTCCGTCCCCCGTCGTCTTCGACCATGAAGGCCATCGACGGGGGTGTGTGCTCCGCCCGCTGCGGGAATAGACCCTCGACCACTTCCTGCAGGAAGCTGGGCTGGAGTGTCTCTGTAAGGGGGGGGCCCGACGTGCGGAGCTTTTGTCGCACCGCACGATAAGGGCGACCCCAGGGGTCACGATCGAGACCCTCCAGCATCTCCTTCCTCTTCAGTTCTTTGGCGCGGCTAATGGCCAGCTTCAGAGTTTTCCGCGCCTCTCGGTACTCCTCATGAAGCTGGTCCTCCTCGCCGTCTACGCGGTGTCGCCGCCGACTACGGGTGTAGGACCTCCGGGCACGAGTACAGGCCGCGCGGAGGTCCGCCAACTCCTGGGTCCTAAATTGACCCTTCATCAGGTTACCAAACCTTAAAAACTAGATCCTATCCTATCCTACTATAAACCGACTAATAAAAACACTTATTAAAGAAGTGAGTGAATTTTTAATTGATCTATAAAAGTACCGCAAGTAATAAATTGTTGGGTTCGTTGCACTTTCTTTTATAATTTGCAAGATTTTTACGACTTTTTCATCAGTACCTTATTTCATATCAGGATCTTTATTAATTTGATCTAGCGTGTATCAAACGACCAAACGTTCCTGTCTGGTGTTTTAAGACATTCTTCAAACAAATTTATCAGATATTTCTGCTTTAAATGTTACTTTGAATTTTTAGTACATATTTATGTACTAAAAATATAATGTAGTAAAACTACTGAGTTGTTTTGGTTTGCATAAATACCTCAGGCTTTGCAATTATCCGTCTGATTTAAAAAAAAACTACTTATATCTGATAGACTGATTCATTAGGAATAATAGCTTAAAGATTGTTTTTATTAACTTAACAAGAATTATTTACATATGCTATAAACGTTACTTTTGAGAGAGATAAATATTATTGTTATTCTCTTTATTACAATTATAAACATATTAATAACATTTTTAAATACATAACAAAGTAAAGTAAAAATACATATTTAAAAACATAAAAAGTAGTAGACCACCAGTGGTTAGGGCTCAAAAGACAGGAACCTCTTCACTATACGGGCCTTGTCAAGAAGGACTGCCTTTTGCATCAGACCCTTGATCCACCCTTCTAACGTGAGCCTCTTAAGGTATTGGTCGAGGCTCTTGGCTATCAATCTGTAAACAGATATGATTATCGGAACAATGATCAGACTAACAAATCCAAATATTTCAATTGTTTTTCTCTTTCAACTTTCACGAAATTCTCGTCATGTGGAACGGCGACATCAATAATCATTGCCCGGCTCTCTAATCGATCTATCACCACAATATCAGGCTTATGGGCAATATTGATCTTATCTGTGATAATAGATCGATCATAATATAACGTAGCACGACCGTTCTCGAGAATTGGGTCGGGTCTCCAGCCAGGACGATCAACGAGCCATTATGGCTTGATAAGCGGCCTCACGCTTCTCACGATCCTCTTTGGGCGGAGGCCGAATGCCGCCACCCGCCCAAAAGTTACTAGTATGTCGGAAAACTTCACACTTCCTCCGGCGACACGGTATGGTAACCACGTATGGCTTTAATCACCAATATCCTCTAAAGGCACCAAAGGTGAACCCTATTTTGGGCGGTCAGAGTCGCCGTCTACACCGGTGCACCATATAGTGTTTTAAGCGGTGAATGGGCAGGGCGACAGCACGGGACCCTTTCCTTCCGACTGACGCAGATACTTTTCGGGCTCAGTTGCTGCGGGAAGTATCTACACATCATCTACACTCATAGTAGAGGAGCCGTAGAAGGAATTTCGGGATTTACTCCAGCGCGGCAGTTTAATATACAGGGGATACCTTGTACTCTATTCAGTACTTACCAAATATGAGACTTCTATATATGATCGTCAAGGATAAAGGATCAGATTAGTAAAAAAAAATTGATCATCAAACATTTTCGAGCGCGTCAGATTAAGATAAGATGAGGTAGTTACGTGCTAAAACATGTAGATTTCACTAATCCGACAATTTGAGTGAGACGTAAAGAAGGAAGAGGGCTACAAAATTGTAAAAAAAACGTCACCTGGACATTCTCGAGCGTGGCTAATTTTTTTTTATTTTGAACGGAATAATTCAAGGATTGCGAAAAATATATAATCTGACAATTTCCGCAAGCCGAAGCAACAAAAATTCATCGATAAAGTTTAAGGCGTGCAGCTACGTGGTGCCTATATTCCCCTCTTCGTGCTTCTATTCCTCTGCCACAATTTAATTTTTTATAATTATTTTCTCATAAATACAAACAATCTATTTTAAAAAAACATGTACTTTCTCATTTGCATGCTATTTCCTGAGCTTTTCAATTAATTAAGTTCAATAGTTTAAAAAAATACAAAAAACAATTTTTTAATTATCAGATTGAGGAAATCCCTCTAGATAATTGTCGGATTATGAGACAGCACGTCTAGTGCATCAAGATGAACGATATATATCTTAATCTGACGCGCTTGAGTATTTCAAAATGACCAATTTTTTTTGCACATTCTAATAACGGCCATGACTTTGCGTCACATCCAAATCGTCAGATTATTATATAAAAGCATTTTTTTAAGTTCACTAAACATCCCCTTCGAAAATCTGACGCGCTCGATCAAGTTTTTTTTTTTTCGTTTCTCACCCCTACGTACGACCACCCCCATCACTGAAATAGTCAGATTAACATATGTACATTTTTAAAAACACGTACGTGACACACACGCTCGAGTGTGTCCATGGAACTGTTATTTTTTACATTTTTGAAAATCTATAACCGCTCCCCCCACTGATGAAATGGTATGTTTTATATGACATTTTTCTTTTCCTCATCTAAGCTTTACAACTGAATAGGTCTCTATGACGCTCGAGTAAATCCCGATTTAGCATCGTGGCCTCCCGTACTATCAGTTGCCAGGAGGGAATTGAGTCCCGCCTGTCACCACTGCGATTGCAGTGAGGACTCAGCTCAGCACACGCGATTTGTTCCGCTTGGGTGGCGCAGCGTGGGCGTGCGTCCTCACTGTAGTTATTGGAGGAGATCTCTCGCTACCGATCGTCATACGCTCCATGGTCGGCAGCGACAGTTGTTTCGCCGCGGTCACAACCTTCTGCGAAGACGAATTTCGCGGAAGGAAGAGGCGGAGAGGGCGCGAGAGGACGATCTCTTGATTGAATTCGCCGCTGGCGAATCGGGCGGCGGAGGCGCGCGTACCAACACCTCGTGCCGCTTTGAATGTGGCCGCAGGTGGACGGGATGGGTTTTTCCCTCCATCTGCTATAGTGGCCAGCCGCGAGGAGGCAACATGAATATGTGCCGTACGTCGCCTAAATAGAGAATTTATCCGCAAATGGTGCCCGCTTTAGCGGGGAGGCGCTAGGAGGGATCTGGAGGTCGTAATACCAACAGTTCCCGGATCCGTCCTATCGCAGGCGCAGATTGGCACACCGTATGATTTTAGTCGGTCCAGTTGCGACCCAGCACCCTGCCGTAAACCCCAGTGTGGTGACGGCCCGAGGGAGTTTCCACACGTTAAGAAAAAGAAAAAAAGAAAAGTGTTTTAAAAGGTCGCCACGCCGCTCTCTGCTGTGCCGAGTGTTATGGGTTCAAATTTCTAATGGGACAACACTTTGTGCGATCCACAAATTATTGTTCTGAGTCTGGGTGTACTATGTGTCTGTTTCATGTATGATTGTAAAGTCTCCCGCGACATAGGATTTTTTCTTAGTGCGTGCGTTGTCTTTTTTATAATCAAAACAACCTATCTCCGTACACTGCTGAATGAAGGTTTCCCCCAAGGAGCGCCAACCATCCTGGTCTTGGACAATTCGCATCCATCTGCTGCTAGTTATCTTCTTCAAATCGTCGGTCTATCGTGCCACAGGGCGCCCTACACTACGTTTGCCATCGACCATCGGTTCGTCTGGAACCAATGCCGGCCCACTTCCAGCATACTGATTCTCTGAGCGATGTCAGTTTCTCCAGTTCTCTGTCGAATAACCTCGTTACGAATTTTATTAGCCAGAGAAACGTCTAGCATTATAATAAACAAAAATAAAAGGTACAGGGACCAATACACCGGTGGTTAGGTCCAGCCTTCTAGCGTAAACCTCTTAAAGTGTTGGTCGCGAGGCTCTTGGCTATTAATCCGTGAGCAGATTCGATTATAGGAATAATGATCACCGAATCTACATTTAAAATTTCGACAATCTCGTGAGATAGATCCAAATACTTCATTGTTTTTCTTCTTGAACTTTTATAAAATTCTTGTCATGAAGAAAGGTGTTATGAACAATCATTGCGTGGTGCTCTATTCGATCTAAATGAAAACAAAATAAAAAAATAAAATACCTACCCGTTTGGCAAGCATAGTATATTAGATTAAAAACTCCTTGCTGAGTAGAAGCCTATGTCCAGAAGCGGACTGTTGGAATCTGTTGGTGATGTTAGTTTAGATATTACGAGTACTATTTGTAGCTTTTGTAGTAAGTTTTCAGACGATGAAAAATATTTATGTTATTCTGATTTTCAGTTTCAACATTAGCTTTGTTTGGTAATAAAAATAATTTAAAATATTACTAACTTTTTATTACTCGGACGAAAACTCTAGATAGAAACATAGAATACTTAACTATGATTTATAAAGCCTTATAAAAATTTAATTATAATTAATGTTCTCAGGTACATTCTAGGACTTGATGACAGTGGTGTGCAATATAAGTATACACAATATGTATCTAACTTCTGTGCACCTACTACCATATAAAATTCCTACACCACCCAAAGGTTGACTGGAAGAGAATGCCCCGGGCATTAAATAATATAAATTGAATGCACAAAGTTTGTAAATAAAAAGAAATAAATATTATCGTTCAAGAGATAGAGATCATCTCTTTCTTTTGCTATCTTTTTAGAATCAAATACGTTCAGTTTTACATTCTTACAAAACTAATATTAAACTAACTATTTACCAAAAAACAACAGAGTATGAAACATACAAATCTTTAAGCAAAAAAAACACATAAATATGCCAACTTTATCGGTATTGATTACTTGAATGTGACAGTTATGTCTACAGGGTTATTCTGTGACGAAATGGGTGGTCGGTCGACCTTGGCCGTCCTTCACGCGCCATCAATTTTGGGATGTCTTAGATACTTCCGTACAGACTATCAATATAATCGAATAAGCCGAGGACGTTTCGGAGTAGTTGCTAGGAGACAAAAACTGCTTAACTATAATTTATTTCTCTAACATCGCTTTATTTTTGTCTTTAAAAAGAAAAAATGAAACATTAAAAATAGTGTCAAATTGACGCGGAAGGGTCGAAAGCCCTGCATAAAGCTCTCAAAGCTCCCAAAGCCCGATAACGTAATATAAAGAACCCTAATATTATATTCGAAAACCGAAATCACGTAAGATCCGTAATGGAATCGATTTTGATACCAAGAATATGATATTTTATACCCCTCAGCATTATCTTAAAGAGAAAATGTGGGTCTCTAACCTTGGCCGCCCTTGACTCACAATCAATTTTGAAACGGCCTGGTTACGTCGCCAACAGGTTTTACTGCTCATTTTATTGCTAGGATTTGCCCCGGTCGTGGATATCCTCGAGTTTCCTAGTCGTTACGACAAAAACAAGTTTTCAATAAATAAGAAGGTTAGGGCTGTGTTGATACGGTAAAATTGTCGTGTAATGTTAGGACCTTTGCTTTGGGTACTCACAATTTTATAGCACTGATAAATCTAGGCATTAAAATTCAAAATGACACAACCTACTATATGGTAGCCATAAAAATATGTGACTAAAGATGCGAAAATTAGTATGTATAGCATCATTTTTCTCCTTTGTCATTTGTTAAGATTATAAAGTTAATCTTAAGATTACAATACGGGCCCGTTGGTCTAGTGGTTAGTGACACTGACTGTTAAGCCCGAAGCCGTGGGTTCGACTCTTACCTAGGACAAATAATTCGGTAATAAGCACGATGATTTGTTCTGTATCCGGGTGTAACTTACTCGTATCTATAATATGTGTGTATTTAGAACATATAAGGTTGTTTAACACTAGTCTGGTTGCCATAGTATAGGCTTTGCCTAATTTAGAAGCAGACGGCCGTGTGTGAGTTGTGTAGAGTCATCATTAATCTTATTATTTAATTTATAAAAAAAATAACATATAAAAATTAAAACAAAAATATATATTTAAAAATATAAAAATAGTAGACCACCGACATCAGGTACAGGGACTATGATATATGAGTGAGATATGAATTATTATTATTATTTTATGATAAACTCTTTTATCAAGAGGGGCAGAAAGAAAGATAAAGTAGGAATAAAAAAAATTAAAACTTAAAACTATTTTTTCATTTTATTGTTAAAGCGACAAATTTTTAATTTTATCCTGTCCTTAATTTGTTTTGTTGAACTTCTTTGAAATTCTTTTGAGTACGACTTTTTATTAAAAATTGGATAAAGTAGTATTAAACTACTTTAATATAAAGAGCCGTTGCTGGCTAAATTATGACCTAGTAACTGTTAAACAATTTTAGGATATCGACCTAGCAGTAATTACTTAGTAACAACGACACCTTTACACAACCTGAAATAGTTGTTTGTCTTGAACTAACAGAACTAATATAGTTCATATTTAACTTAAATCTCATATGTATTCATTGTAGATTTAATTATACAACATAAGGGATCTAATCAAGATTAAAATTGACTGTATCCAAACCTTCATCTAATAATCAAGGCTGCCAAATTCAAACTCAGTGTAGGAGTAGGTATCTAATAAACTAAGTTTGTCCAATTCTAGCGTCGTTTTCTTGAAAGGTGACAGATCCTTCATTACGTCAACCTTACCCGAGACTAAATCAATTTAAACTAATTCCGGGCCAAGGTAAACTAATTTATTATACAATGATCCTTAAAAGATTGCGTGTGATTTAATAAAAAAAAAAACTGTTATTAGATATTGAATATCCTGTGATATAATTAGGGTAATTTTCTAAAATATGACTTCACCACATGTGAGAAAATGTCGTAATCAAAATTGTGGAATAGTAAATTAGAGGATTCATACCCGCAAGGGTAGGAACAGGCAGTAATTAACATATCAACAATAATTCTAAAATACTTAACTAATAAAAAGACAGTCTCTAACCAAACGAAGTAAATGGAAAATTGAGATTTAAATAAGAAACAAAAAGCAATAATAAGAAAGAGATTTACTTATGCGGAAAGGATTGTGTACTCGAGTAGGACAGGATTTCAAATCCCAAACTCAAACTAACTGTTACCGGGCAGAGTTTCATTTATTTACAAAACATTTTCAAAGAATTAATCATAATATAAAAATAGAATTGTGACAAGGAAAGGTAGAAAGAATCTCTTATACTGAGGTAGTTCCTGTCTTTGGAGCCCTAATCACCGAAGTATTCGTCCCTGTACCCGATGTCTGTAGTCTACTATTTTTTATATATTTTTTAAATATGTATTTTTGTTTTTGTTTTTTATATATTTAAAAATGTAATTAATATGTTTATAATTGCAATAATGAAATATTTTCATATTTTATTACTAACAATCACTTGCTATTGTATCGCGCACTGCACATTGCATCCATGACTTGATTCATAAAGCTTGATAATTTAAAAGTTGACATTTTGTCTTTTATTTAATAAAATTATTTCTTTCTTTTTCATATTTGTACAAACTGGTAGTTAAGTGTCGTTAGGAAAAGATTTACTGCATATATTATTTGTATAGCTCATTCTCCCAAAATTATATCTGAATTATCTAAGCTGACCGCTTGCGTGTAGTAAGCTGTAAAACGAAATTGAAATTGGGTCAATATTTCGTTATAAAAAAACTTACCTTTTGTGTTTTTGATAATGTTGATTTCGCTATATTTAAATGGTGAAAATATTTAGAAAGATAACATTATGTTAATGATGTTGTTAAAATGGATAACTCATGCATAATTATGTGAACTAGTTAGGTAGACACTAGACAGTCTAATCGATACAAGCAATTTTTTCCAAGCAATCTTTGAAAGATAAACGGTAATACTATTTGATGGTGTACAAATTTAATAAGACTTGTAATCTATACTAATATTATAGAGCTAAAAGGGTTTTAGTTCTAGAGATCTCAGACAATACTGCTACAAATTGAATAGTTCTTTTAGCAGTAGATAACTTATTTATTTTGTAAAATATCATGCTACGACCAAAACCAGACGAAGATAAAGTTTCTGTGGCTAAAAATTTTTAACAACCGCTAATTTATTCAAAGATTTCGTTTTTACAGAAGACTGATTGATGAGAATGTTATTTTACTCTTTTTGTTCATAAGAGAGAACTAACAATCTCTAATATTTTTAAAATCAAACTCGTTTCGAAACTATAACGATTAATATTTCTGAGGTTTGTTAGCCCTCCATTATTGACTTACGCAGATTAATTGAAGTGAAGTCTTGAATTATAGATAATATTCTAAATTCCCCGAGGGCACGTTTGTTACCCTATTACTAAATACGGTACGGGGTTAAGGCTGCGTAAAAATTGCTTTGTTTCAAGAATTTATTTTTCTTTTTAATTTTGCGAAACAAAAATGAAACAAAATAAGAATTTTTTACACTTATAAGGCATATTTTGAAAGATATTTTATTACTGATTTTAAATTAGTCAAAAGTGACGTATTGATTGGTCAAAAGTGACGTAAATAGTCAGATACTCATTTGTACCTCATTAAAATCAATATTTTGAGCGTTACAATTTTTCCTAATTTTTTTCCGATTTAAATATAGGTAAATTGGTTTGTTTGTTTACAATTTTTGAAATAGTTTGATAAATTATAAAGTTGCCAGTAAAAGATTTTTTATTTATTTATTACTCTTACGACAACTTCGTAAGTAAAGTACATACATAAGAATTAATATCAATTCACACCTTAATGAAGATCTTATTTTAATAGAAATAAAATCAAGATTTTTTTTCTATATTATGAGCCTGCCAAAGTGACTCAACTCTGCCTGATGGAAAGCATGAATAGAATCCAAGAGTTGTGGTCACCATACTCATTGCAAATGCAGACAATGCAGTATGGTGACTCATACTATGGCAGCCTAGTGAGATGCTTTTTCACACCTCGCTTGGGGACGTAAAAGGCATGACAGTCATCGTGGCAGTGTAAGGCTTACACAGTTACCACGATAACTGTCACCCCTGCATCAACGGGCTGAAATTTACATGGCTCT
The DNA here is from genome assembly GCA_949316085.1 of Hypercompe scribonia. Taxonomy (NCBI): domain Eukaryota; kingdom Metazoa; phylum Arthropoda; class Insecta; order Lepidoptera; family Erebidae; genus Hypercompe; species Hypercompe scribonia. Next base: position 6,080,628 of record OX438967.1, on the reverse strand, counting down.
ACTACTTAGCAAAGATTTGTTAATTATCAAATATTGAACTAAAGATACTTCATCGCACCATGTTGAAAAATTCAATGTTTACCTTCAATAGCAGTCGGCAGTAACAACAGTGTTTTCTCAAGTAAATATAGTTTGGCGGATAAAAGTGGTTCTGTGTTAAAATAATAGACTTGTTTTAGAAGTTTTTCTTTTTAGCTCTTATAGGATATGAATAGTAATCATTGGCAGACCCTTTAAGTTAAGGCTATAAAAAAATGTGCAAAATGTATTACTACAATAAAACTGAAAGTCTTAAAATAGTAATAAATATATTGATTAAGTATTCATAACAGCAGGCAACTGCTAGAAATGATGAATATCCAAGCACCAAAAGCCTTGAGGCAAATCTACTCTTAGGCATACTAAAGGTTCAACTAATTTGTTAGTCTTGTTATAATTTTATAAAATCTTTGAATTAGTGATTTAACGATCGAAACTTTTCAAAAAGTTAAAGTTTAAAACGGCTACTAGAAATTTTGAATTTATCTTTTATTAATTAGAAATATCTGGCTGCTGAATTTGCGTATCAACTAATATAATTACTTTTTCTAAAAATATTTAAGAAATTTTAGATTTATTTAAAGTAACGTAGACTTTTATGAAAAAGTTTTTGAAGCCATTTGATGAAATGATATAAATTTGTAACTAGACAGCCAAATATTAAACATCATCGGGGTTTCGATCTCTTAAAGATGTTTAGAACTTTTAAGATTTATTTGAGTTTTAACTTTAACTTATATAAATCATAAGTTTTAAAAGACTTTATATTATATTAAAGGTTTGATAAATTTCAAAAAATTATAAATTAAACAATAGATGCAGAGAATACTCACCACGAACCTAAGGCCTCTTTTTTTTTAAACGTGTGGAAACCCCCTCGGGTCGTCACGCCACCGGGGTTTACGCCAGGGTGGTGTGTCGGAATCGGACCGACTAAAACCACACGGTGTGCCACTCTGCACCTGACATAGGAGGGATCCGGGAAAGAACTTAAGGCCCCAAGCCAACCTCACCTGCAAGTTATATATCTGATGATTGACAGACGAGACTCTGGCAAACAAAATATACCGATTAGCGGTAATTGGCTCGCCTCCAAACAAAGGAAAAAAATTACGTGAGATCAAAACATTGGCTAAAAGTCGGCGTCTTATATGCCTCTGCGTACCCCTCTGAAGAAACTGGTGTGATTTTATGTACATATATGTATATGTTTAAAACTATATTCGACTAACTAAATTAAATATTCAGATATCAATACGCTGGCTACATTTTATTTAAATTATTTTTTAAATAATTATTATTTATCATGTAATTATTGATATCTAGCTATTATCGATGTCGTTTTTATATAAGTTAGGAAAAGATAACTCTATAAAAGACCAATGCAACTGTGAAATATTTGACATAAATATTTCAATAAAGTTAAAGTATTATCTGATATCGGTTTTCATTTCAACGTTTGTAAACTTTGACAGTTCATGTTTCACTGCACCAAACAATTTTGCGAATCAGGAAACTGGTTACACAATAACTGATACCGGATTTGTGGAGTTTCAAAAATAGCTTCGTCTTTAAACGAAATTGAAGGACGTATTTATGTCAATTTAAAAGAAGAAAATCGACTTATTATTTGTCTTCTGTATTCAAAGATGGTTACCTATTTCATTTGCGTCTATTTACATTATGGTACACCCAGTGTTTTATTTTATTTACTTAATTATGCCATCAACTGCCTCGATGGTGTAACGGTAGCGAAAGCAACTGCTGTGCTTGAGGTCTCGGGTTCGATTCCCGAGTCAGACCAAATGTTGGTATGATCTGCATAATTTGTTTCGGAATTTGTGTGTTTTCTAAATATAATATATATACAAAAAAAGTATATAAGTATTCTATCAGTCACTCTAAATATCATAGTTCAAGCTCTGCTTAGTTTGAAACTAGATGGCGTTGTGTGCTAAATGTCAGAAATATTTATTTATTTATTAATTATAATGTAATTATAATAGTAGTGGTAAAAAGTATCTCATTGATTTCGTATAATCTACTTGAGTTTAAAGTAGTTTTTTGTTCATACTGGGGCGGGCGCTGTTAGGGGTCTGGATGGTTTAATACCAGCAGGTCCCAGATCCCTCTTGTTCCGGGTACAGAATGGCACACCATGTGGTTTTAGTCGGTCCGATGCCGACGCACCAACCCATCACAAATACCGGTGTGGTGACGACCCGTGGAGGTTCCAACACGTTAAAAGAAATAAAAAAAAAATTATATACAGTAAAACCTGTTTAAGACGATTTCACAGGGACTCAACTAAAAACGCGTCTTAAGCGGGAAAGCGTATCATGCGGGATATAGGGAAATAAAAAACGGACCTACTACATACGTATGTATTAATATTAGGTATTGAATTATACATTTAAAAATTATGTACGTTATATAAAGTGCCGTGTATCTATCACGTTATTTAAAATAATCACTTATTTTAGTTTGACAACGAGATTTTGAGGCATTCGAAATTACAATATTTTCAACGTAATTTAACTTTTGTAGTGCGTCTTCGCTTTGATTCAAAGAAGTTACATAGTGTCTTAAATCATTAACTGCTGATAATGCCTGGACGTGTGACAAAATCGGAGTTGACTCATCTTCTTGATCATTATCACTTTCAGCCTCTTCTTGTGTGTTATTCACATTCTCAATAAGATCTTCAATTGATTGAATTTCATACGATGCCACATTATCATCGATGGAAGAATATCTATAGGAAAGCTCTGCAGTATTACGGGTTCTTCTTCTTGTATTGTAGTCATTTTGTAAGAAACAAATGATGTGCACACAACACAATACAAGAATACAGAGCACGAGCGCGTAAGCGTAGGTAGTAGCCCCGCCTAAACCAACAAATGAAAAACTGACAACGCGTCCAGTCCGCTGGCCGCTGCCGCAGAGGTAATATGTGTTGGCGTTAGACGTATTAAACGGGATGACGAATCGTATTAAGCGTTAAAGAATGTATGAAAACATGACTCAAGTTGTAGGGACTGATGCAAAATAGCGTATTATGCGAGAAATCGTATTAAGCTCGAGCGTTCGAGAAATCGTAATCGTATTATCGTATTTAAACGGGTTCTAATGTATTATTATTGACACACATAGAGCATTACAAGTCTAGCACGTTTCAACGATGGCATCAGCGTTCACACATGTCTTATAACTTCGTGTCATAATTTGATTTAAATATAGCGACAACCCATCACGTTCGATCATTTATCCGAATAAAATATACTGCGCATTACCCATTCTGTTGATTCTAAAAATACATCGATGATATCCAGACAAAATAAAATTACAGTCGTTTGTTAAAATGGGGTCCACCATTTTGGCTGGCTGCGTCAATCTCTCACAAATGTATTTCTAGATGTCACAAAAACAACGGATCAATGGCGGTCAGTTATTACAAAGTTTTTATCGAAAAAGCATTTTCATTATTCACAAGACGTTGTGTTGTTAAATCTATTTTGCAATTTTGTAATCTGAAAATGTCGAGTAGATTTGAGGTTTGCTAAAATGTGATAATATATGACGATGTTTCAGTTTACAGATGACGTCAATTAACGTAAGTACGTATGTAAGATTTAAAATATACCAATACATGGACGTATTGGTTTATTTTAAATCCCTCAGAATGATTAGTTTTCTGACCCGCTTAATTGAACTCGTGTTGGTAACCTTAATCCTTAGGTCTCGAGTTCGATTGCCAGGTTGGACCAAATAATACAGCATTGTTGCTGACAATCACTGATAGCATCAGTATTGTTATCTTTCATGGGTGAGTATGAGACCAGAAGACTCAGAGGTGACATTTATGGTGGTAAGTGCCTACACCCTTACACTGCCACGATGACTGGCATGGCTTTTACGTCCTCACCCGGAACGTGAAACAGTATCGCACTAGGCATTCATAGTGTGGGTCACTATACTGCATTGTCTGCATTCTCAATAAGTGCGGTGACCACAACTCTTGGATTCTATTTATGCTTTCCATTCGACAGAGTAGAGTCATTTTGTCTGACTCTTAAAATAAAAAAATAAATAAAAAAATTGTATGATCTACAAATATTTGTTTCGAAGTATCGGTGTGTTCTATGTATAATATGTATGTATTTATAAAAAAAAAGAATATATATATAGTTATTTCAGTTGTCTAGTACCTATAGTACCTATAGCTAGCTCTGCTTAGTTTAAGACAAGATGGTGTTGTGTGTCAGATATCCGAAATATTTATTTATTTAATTCATTTGTTTCATCTTTATAACGTGTAATTGAAAAAGAAATATTCAAGTAGAAGGTGTTTCAGTTGAGGGATTTAAAGAAGAACTCTTGATCATCATCGTCAACATCTTCTTGTCCTTCTTATAACTTTATTAATTCGATATATTTCTTTTGTGGTTAACAGTCATTGTGTAATCTTCAAAAGTTTTCAAATTCAAGCAACAAACATTACCTTCTACTAAAATTACGTGAATTTTCCTTTTCAAAGTAAATCAAAACAAGAAGCTAATGGAAGGAAATAAATCAATCTTATTCAAGTTCGAATCGATCATTGTTTTATAAACAGCCTTTTGAGTAGGAAGTATTCTTTATGAAATAATGTATAATGTCGTTTGTATTGACAAGCCGTCTCGAGAAGAGTGATTGATTGGTATATTGCAGCTTAACAATTAAAAAGTTTGGTTATGAATATTCTGTTATAAATAAATAAAAATGTAAAGTACTACATTTCTTACATATTTAAAAATTAAATAATTTTAACGCTCCCTTTAAAAGTAAAGTTAAAACATGTTTCGTTGTTATGTTATACGTGGATGGCCACGTATAACATAACAACGCTTTGCTTTGTTAAGAGGTACTGTTCGTAATTGTGATTTTAATTCTGAAAATACATAAGTCATATTTTTAATACAAATAGATAATCTAAGTAAACCTCCTCAGAAATGACCTCGTAGGCATGGGAGCAGACCTGTTGTTTAAAGGGACTTATCATAAAAGAAAAAACAGTTACAGTACAAACATCTAGCTATTATTTTAGCGAAAATAAAATATTGCCTAAGCAGATTACAATGTTACATTTGTATAGAAATACTAAAATTTTTTCTACTACACGCCAAAGTTGTACATTGTTTCTTTTAGATTTATTAGATTTTCGTTTGATTCAATCGGTACCACTCACATTTTACTGTATGTTATTGGTACTGAAAAAGTAGACTCGAAAATTAAGTAGACGCGACTATAAGGTCGGCATTTATTTAAAATTCAGAATTTAAGGAGTTTTCTTTCCAATGTAAACAATAAAATCATTCGTGGATTCAATGTCTACAATAAATTAATATTTAAAATTATGCGTATCACTTAAGTAATCTTGCAAAATAATTGTTTGTTATCAACCTACGTGGCAAACCATCCAGATCGTTACGAGCTAATGGAAAATTTATTAACATTGCTAGTTAACGACCACTTTGACAATATTTATGGCTTGACGCCCCCAAAGATGGTTGCTATGAAACTCAAAAGTTCATAATAAATCACATTGTAATTTGATTTCTTTTGTTACATTTTCTAAGAAGTAAGAGAGTCAACTCTAGCGTTGTATGGTTTTATAAACATCAGCATTATAAAGCTCGCAGGACAGGGTTTAGTTGTCACCAACAGCATTATTCTCCTAATAATATTAGTCAAGAACAATTCTAGATTCAGAAATCGGTAAAATAATGATAATATAGAAAAATCAGCATCAAATTCAAAGATTTTCGCTCTTTTTTAGTGACAAAATTGACTTTTTCTAAAAATATTCGCCCATATAATATGTTAATAAAAGTAACAGTCCAGGTTCAAAGGATAAATCAGTAACAGCAAAAGAATGTTTTACGTGATATATTATCTATAATTTTTAATAGGTAATACCATGCTTTTCTTAAGATAATATTTACTAAGACATTTACAGGAAAAACTATATTTAAATATGTACTCGTAGAAGCGGTTCGTTGCTGCTAGGTATGTGTCTTCTGTAGGAAGTGTAATGAACTAAACTCTAAGATTAACACATATTTACATAAAGAAAACAATTATGAAATACGTATGATACGGTACACACTTTAAGTGTCAATTTTTCTATGATGCTGATTTGTTGATACCTACGGCACACAAGCATCCAGGTCTATCAAAGCTCCGTATAACATTTATTCTACAGAACACTGTCTGTTATTTGTAAAACACACATAATGCATCAAATCGGAATCTACCCTCAAAATCTTACCACTCCATCATATTGGTGTAGCTATTCAATATATCTGTGATGTCTGTGTCTGTGGCCGCGCGTCTATGTGTGTGAGTTTTTCCCGTCTTTAGAAGAAATAACTAGGTTTTACCCGTGACTTAGTTGGGTGTTTCTTATTCCAAAAACTTGAACTGCAAGTGACTTTCCATATTGTGACAGGTTAAAATATATTGATTGCTCGAGTATCTTTTTGTAATTGCTTTCACAATCTTAAAACATTTTCACAAAGATACCTCCACAGCTATTATATGCACAAATGTAAAGTGTTCCAAATATTATATTTTGCCGTTCTCGAAGTTATCTTACACAGATAATTCTTTCAAGTATTAGTATACATAAAGTAAGTCTATGAGGCTTAAACGTATTTCCGTAAGAGACGTTGACCCAATATTCATGTTATATAATTCAGCAGCGAATACAAAACATTAGCGTAAGTGTCCATCCTCCTTCTCGTATTACAAAAGTACACATTGTGGCACTTAATAACATGCGCCCTTTATTTTGATACATAACTTTTGTTTATTGGACGACATCCAAAAGAAAAGGCACGTCATTTACTTCTGTCCAGTAAATAAAGACCTCTCTTTCCCTCTTATCTTCTATATCATTTCACGTTTCAATGATTTTGTAAAGAGACAGAAAGGTCATGATATAATGGGGGATAACAACAAACCCCAATGATGTAAAATAAAAGTATTTCAAACAATGAACAAAGGAGGAGTTAATTATTGTTTGTCTATTTTATATTGCAGTGTCATTTATGGCAATAATTCTGATATGACGAAATGAAATGGGAATTAAAATATAAACTGTTGCAATAACTTTCTTAACACTTAATTTTTTCTTTCAAATAATCCACTTGTTTTGAAATTATCCGTGTGGTGACGAATCAAGGATACGGCGTGTCATCACTTCTATACATCTTGTTTTAATCAAAATTTTTGCAAAGAAAAGTGTTATCTGAGAAAAACTCTGTACCAAATCGTTTGGTCAGCGTGGGCAGCAAAGAAAGCCAAAGACTTTTTCTAAGGAGAGGCCTATGTCCAGCAGTGGACTGACAAAAAATGATGATGAGGAATCCACTTGTTCTTGATTTACAGGGATGTACTGTACCTCGGACTATAAGAATACTGAAGAAATTCAAAAAAATATAAACAATAGAATCTGAATTTGAGCTTTGTGTTGATGTGCACATATAGAACCATTATATTGTAATATAAACTATGAGTAGTTGTTTTTAAATATTAAATAAATAATTTATTTCACAGTCCTAATTTAACAGTATCAAAATAATATTAACTATAATAAATATGACTTTCTGTTTATTCGATTTAAGGTGATGATTGATAATTGATGATGATGATTATGATGATTGTCACTCCATTGATGCAGGGGTGATAGTTATCGTGATAACTGTGTAAGCCTTATATTGTCACGATGACTGTCATGCTTTTTACATCCCCAAGCAGAGTGTGAAAAAGCATCTCACAAGGCCGCCATAGTGTGGGTCACCATACTGCATTGTCTGCATTTGTAATGAGTATGGTGACCAAAACTCTTGGATTCTATTTATGTTTTCCATCAGGCATAGTAGAGTCACTTTGGCAGGCTCTTAATATAAAAAAAGGTGGTTAACAAATAATTAGTCAATGGGGAAAATTATATTATTAATATAAAATTATAATATTAACATTTCGTTCTTGAACATTCTTAATTTTCTTTTTACCTAATAAACGTACAAAAAGAAGAGACTGTAAAATAAAATTACTATGCGTGCAAGGTTATTTTTGTCATCCTAGTTAAACTGGATCAATGTTTATGTTTCCCGCCAACATTACGTGTCAATTTGCTTCGCGCGCGCTCGCTTGTATTGTGAATGTAACATTGAGTTTGTTTTTCTGTTTCGACCTCTTTTATTATATACGGTGGGCCAAGAATTCAATAACATTTAAATCTAACATCCCGCGCAAACATGTTACGGGAATTCTTGGGACCGATGTTACTGAAATTTGCTGGCTACAATCGTAACACATGAGTCCCTGCCGGTGGTTAAAGACATGTTTTCGGAATAGCAGATTTCTAGACGAGGCGACATTCCATGGCCACCCAGAAGTCCAGATCTATCCCCATCAAATCAAATACAGTACAATATCAAATATACTACGTCAACTAAAAGAAAAATCAGCGAGGAGATATCGGCGATCTTACTATCTCTTTGCCGACGAGTATTCGAAAATTTCGGTCATCGCTTAGAAGAGTGCAAACGTCGAAACGGTGATTATTTAAACGATGTAAATTATAAAAAATAAATGCTAACTAATTAACTTTTTTGCAAATAAACATTTTTCATAAAATAACAAATAATTTTTTATACGAATTTTTCAAATGTTATAATTCATGGCCAACCATAACTCATTTGATACTAAAATTTATAACATTATGTTTTCTATTGATTTTAGAAAAATTGAAACTGAAAATTGTTATTCTAATTATTAATTGTTCATGTCTAGGCCAGGAGCTTAACAAAATGATCGACGTCCTTTGTGCGACATTTACATACGCCAATTTACGTATAATTATAAATGAAAAAAAAAAAAGGTTGGTATACCCACTGATTAAGTCTTCCTAATTCCTTTTTATTGAGTTACTAACTCTCCCTGTATAAATATTGTCCTAAAAAATATTAAAAACAAATTAATAATGCTTTTATTACAAATCCAGCGCAAATATTAAATCCTAATTCATTAAGCTTAAGATGATTAATTAAAAAGGACTGTGACATCTTAAGCTACGTATAACATTCCACTTATATGAGTTATAGGAATATCCATACTAATATTATGTAGCCAAAGAGTTCGTTTGCTACGTCGTAGACGTATTGAAAAGTACTGATTACATAAGATCATTGGCTGGTACTAGATACACCACAATACCCTACAATCAATAGACGCCGAAAATAAACCAAAAATGTTGCAAAAATGGTGAAAATAAATATATTTCTTTTATCAAAAGGACGTACACAAAGTTGAGTGGGTAGATTAGTGTTAGAATAATGTAGAAGGGTACGTTGAAATGTAGATAAAAACACACAAAGATTGATTGGAGGCTAATAGAGAAAACATACTTGTCCTTTTGTCTTCACTGCATACGTAAGCGTAAATATCGGTCCCTGTACATATTAGTGTTCTTCTGAAGATCTGACTGATGTAAAATACTCGGAGGATTTGAATTATTTATGCTTTCTGGCTGTTTTGGAAGTTCGTGGTCATGAAATCAAGTGGGTTATCGTTGTATCAATAGACTTAGAATGTGAGAATATTCGTCTTTATCTATTTTATATTGCCAAGTTAAGAAAACTTATGAAAACTAAGTCTGTTTTAAAGTGTTTGTGTAGTTAAGTGGTTGTTTAATTTATCAATCAAGTAAATATTGAAGATGGCGCTTGAATACATTTTAATGAAGTGTTTTGGATTATTTAAACAAATACATTCTTGTTCTTGCCGTATGAGTTAGTGATTAAATTTACATGTAATTGTTATATCTGTGTTAACTATTTTTATTATATATGGTATTAAATATTAAAAAAATAAGAGTTCCTTAAAACTTAAAAAAAAATTGAAATTTCTGAATTTATTTGTTTTTTTTATTGTTTTATCTCAGACTTTTCTACAGTTTCTACACTAGTGTAACCTATGGCTCCGTCTGCGTGCATGTCGGTTATCGTGGTAAATAATAGTCTTTGCTATATTCTGATGTATAAACTATATTGCTGTAAAGTATCATGTAAATTTTCATATTTAAAATATTTGAAGTTAGAAGTATATTATATTAAAAAGTTTATTAATAAAGAGTTCAGCTATATTAGGTGATTCAATATAGTGCCTTTCAGTTAGAAACCGTGGGTATTGTTTTATAAAGTCTGATTATAAATTTTGTATTATCTATCGATACTTATAAAATTTTGAGTTAATACACCGCGGTCAAACATACATACATACAACATAAACAGAAAAATCCCCCCATTGTGCTATGAAAGGAAAACAAACATTCAAACAAATGCACTTTCGTATTTATAATATTACTAACGATTATATGGCCGAGATAGTTGGATCTCCTTGGAGGAGACATTCGTTCAACAGTGGACGGCGATAGGTTGGTATGGATATAAGGATTATATCGTTTGGTATAATTTCAATTTGATGAAATATAAAAAAAAATATATTTTCGTACATTTGACACGCAACGTCATCTAGTTTCAAATTAAGCAGAGCTTGTGCTATGATAACTAGACTGGTTGATAAAACACTTTTATTTATAAACACATACATATCATATTGAATTTGCCAGTATTGTTTTGACTGGCCATTCGGTCTAGAGATTAGAGTTTCTGACTGCTAAGCTAGAGGTCGTGGGTTCTATTCCCGTCCATGGACGAATCTTTGTGTGGTAAGCGCGATCATTTGTTCTGCGTCTCGACGTAATTTATCTAGATTATGTATGTATTTAGAAACATATGGGTTTGTTTATTAGCAGTCTGGTTACCATAATACAGGCTTTGCTTAGTTTGGGAACAGCTGGCCTTTTGTGAGATATAATTATATCTTTATTTTCTATTTGATTTTATTGACCTGATGAAAAGGGGTTACGGGAGTCGCTATTTAATTTTTATATAATATTTCCTGCATTACATTTGCATGAGGCGGACTTAATGCCATATGGCATTCTCTACCAGTCAACCTTAAGGTAGTCAGTAACTAACATGGCAGGTGCACGCGTGTCATTAAGAGAACCAATGAGTTCGTAGTTGGAAGCAATAGTTTACCATAAATTATTTAAGAAAAAGATATATACATAGATGTAAATACAAAAAAATATTTAAACAATGAACTTACGAGTACAGTACAAAATAATTAATATAAAGTATTGCTTACTTTTAAATCATATCCGAGAGTATTCATCATCCTGTCGCGTTAAATGCAAATGTAAATACAAAATGCATTTACACCCGGACTATTTACGTACCACAGTCTGACTTACTCATTCCGAGAAAACATTAATTTGCTTATCGTCCAGTTTTCAAAGCATTTTTCCTTAACAACTTTTAATGTGTTTTCCTTATTATTTGTCTTACGTTAACGTTCATAAAATATTCATGAATTTAGTTTTCAGAGCTTTTGCTGTTGTCGTGTGTGTTGATAAAATCATCAAGTAAATATTTAAAATAGTTTATTATCATAGATGCTATAAATAATTTGTGGATTTGTTTTGAGTTTTATCATAGCCCTTAAAATATGTTATTTAATGTTGATATTTTTGTTATTTTGATATAAAAATAAATATATATTTGCTTTAGACTTATTCCTTTCGAACTACAAATGACTAGTTCATCCAATTTAAAATAAAAGTTTAAAGAAATTATACAAAATATTCCTAAATTCACTTTCATCTATTTTTAATATCTACATTATATTAGCTGTAACATACACTGAAATAGAGACACGCAAAATTTCGGTGAAAGGAATAAGACACAAGATAAAACAAGGAATAAGGCACATGACACACGCAAGGCACACGAATTTGAAAGTAGAAACCAGATATTTAAAATATATATAAGTATTAAGATGGTGATAAGATTGACAAAAAGAGGACATCTAATTTCAAGCAATAGAAAAAGCAAATTCAAAACAACAGAAACAATTCAAACTTTAAAACAACTAGACTTTGTTTTACATTAAGTAAGGAAAGTCGATACGGAAGAAAAGTTTAAAAAGGAAATTAATCAACTATTACGATTCTTTATTTCACTTTAATGTTTTGTTAGAAAAAGTGTTTCTTCATTAATGTAAGGATCAAAGTTTCTCACTGAAGAAGATATTCATGTCTATGATGTGTAAAGTCCCAGAAAAAAAACAGGTTCAGGATCAATTTTGAACGGCAAAATTATGCGTTTTGAAAAGAGTGATGTTTTTACGGATCTTGTGATGTATAGGGCAGACCTTAATGAGGAGCTATAAAGCAATAATAGGACTGTTTATGTTATTGCTTCTGTAGCGCGTTTAACCTCTTTCGGTTTTTTCCTAAGCTGAATTAATTGGATTCGCCCATTACTGCACACTCTATAATTATAATTCGAAACTCAGTCGAATTAATGGAGTTCAACGAACCTTCTTATTTTAAATATAGTTGAATCAAATTAAACATGGCTTGGTAAGTGACATGATGTGTTATATGGCATTTAACATGATAATTGACGTGATGAGATTTAAAGGTTCTATAGAATCATCATTATCATCATCAACAGTCTTAAATACCATACTGCTGGACACATACTTCTCTTTAGAAAGTAGGTTCTGACCTTCTAAACCACACTGGACAGACATCTTGATTTTGGTTTGTATCAAGTTTTCATTCTTTTTTTTCTCTTAATCGACGGTGTCACATAAATGTTTTAATTGAATTAACGATTTAGGACGAAATATTCTCAACATGTACAAGTACTTACTGGATACGTTAGTTAAGAGTGTAACAATAATAATTTCAAACGGACTATGTACTGCATTTTATGTGGCGATCTACAAATATTTCTAAGTAAATCATGTATGGTTATTTTCTTAGTTTTTTCATGCAATAAAGCAGTAGTATTCAACTTTGGTATGTTAACAAAAAAGCAACGGTTATCGTTATTGGGAGTAATAAGTTTTTATGTAGACACACCATTAAGATCCTTTCTCTTAGCTGGCCTTGACTTCCCTCTATGTAATACGTAGTGCGTATATCAGGATGCCAAAGGTCAATGACTCGTAGTACAAGATAGTGTAGTATCCATGTTTCCGAATTACTGAATCAGTTTTGATTTCTATTAGAGTTGGAGAGTTTTCGTATTTGAATATTTACGTTCACACGTCACGTCAACAGCCTTTAACAGTCTACTGTTGGATAGAAGTCACTCCTCAATAAGAAATTTATATATCTACCTACCCACCTACTTACTAATACCTCATTGGTCGGGTGGATTGGTATAAGTTTTGTGTCGATTTTTCCTTGTCTTTAAAGTGATGTTTTGCTGTTATCTTTGTTGCCTCTTATGATACCCATGGGACGATCTGTCACCACACAAAGTATTTGATTATTTACAATCAAATTACTTACAAAAGTCTTGAATATTTTTATAAAATTTTCAACTCTAATCAAATTTCTTTTTATATATCGAACTTATGAAGGAAAACTTATATGTCTTTGACTTTGCTCGATAGCTACGAATAAGGATTTTAATAATGTGATATGAATTTCTTCCAATTAAGAAGCCAATTGTGTGTACTCTTGGCGTAGAGCCAGACCTAAACGAAACCATTATGATATAATTATACGTATATTTGTGTTTGTAGGATATCACTAGACTTGTAAGTACAAACACTAGAGTTCCTTTAAAGCTGCTACTTATTTTGAGTAGGTATTTAAGAAAAATCTTCAAACAAATATATCGTTTTATTTAACTGTTCTATTAGAACGAGTCTCAAAACAAATACTATCGTAGTGAAATAGTACAAGCAATTTAAAATAAACTTACAATATATTAGAGACATTATTTACCTACTTTACTGAAAACACATTAATGGCTTTGAAATAAAAGTCGTATGGTTCTCTTAAGAAAGTTATGAGTTTGGACGAAAGTTATAGTTTTATTTGCTCGATTTCGAGGGCTTATAAAGTAGAATGACATATTTAGTGTCGTAACTTTTTGTATAATACTTTACCAAGGTCATATTAAATAAATGCACCTGTGAACATTTAAAGTACCTCGTAAAAAAAGGATTTTTTCACTCATACTTTTTTCTGTAATATTTGTGAGTTATTTAAAAATGGTAATTTATCAATAAAAGTAAACTTAAACTAAAAACAAAAAAGTAAATTACTCTCCTTCTTCCTAATTCTTATTATTTCCAATATTTTTGAGGTTCGCCGCTAGTTCAATCAGTTTTAACTAAATATCAGATTTTTTTCACGGAGCAACTGACATCGGACCTTCACAACTCTGAGAGTCAACCCAATTTGAAGTTTAAACTAGCTGTCAGCGTGTTCGAGGGCATTAACTTTTCAATAACAATTGCTATAGTTGCTCATGACATCCACGACCGATACTTTAACGTGCTTTCCTAGGCACAGATGTGAAAAATTGCCAAATTTCAATACTCCAGGTTGTTGTCAAGAATTTCTTGTAAAAAAATTCAACAACACTTTTGACCCGACCCAGGAATCAAGCTCTCCTCGAGGAGACCTCTTGATTGTCAGTCAAAGTGTAAAAATATATACCTAGTCTTGCCATAAATATTGTAATAAAGAAAAAAGAAAATTGTTAACTGCAAATAACATTTATTACTTTTACAGTGTGTCAGTTTAATACATAAATATAAAACAATTAAAAATATAAAAAGCTTATTCGAAGTGGTCTCCATTGGCTGCAATACAGTCCTTTAAACGATGAGGCCAGTTATCAATAGAAGCACGCACTCTTTCCATGGGAAAATTCTTCACTGCCAATCGTATAGATTGTTTTAGGGACTCCAAATTATCATGGCGTTTAGAGCAAGCTGTACTCTCTAAAACTGACCACAAATCATAATCCAGCGGATTAAGATCGGGACTAGACGACGGCCAGTCTTCAGCTCTGATGAAGTCCGAAACGTTCGATTCCAACCAAGACTGCGTGGACCGAGCTTTATGACCCGGCGCCGAGTCTTGCTGGAAGGACCATACTTGGTTATTGAACATGGTGATGTTAAGGGGCTTAACTACCTTCTCAAGAATGGTATCTTGATACACTTGTGCCGATGTTTTGATACCTTTTTCACAAAAATATGGCTCAGTCACTCCTTCATAGCTAACACCCCACCAAACCATCACTGAAGTCGGATAATGTCCACGTTGCACTCTGTCGACTAATTGGGAAGCTTCCTTAGAGCTTTGAGCATAAATACGGTCATTTTGTTTGTTAAAATGTTGCTCAATTGTAAAAATTTTCTCATCCGTAAACAAAATTTTTCTGTGACCTCCCTTTGCGTACCGCTTCAGTAGTTGTTTCGATTTTACCACCCTATTCTTCTTTAAATTATCAGTTAAGAAATGGCCAGTGCGTCTCTTATAGGCTGCAAGTCCTAAGTCATCTTTTAAAATACGCGACATGGTTCTAGGTGCTATCTTCATTTCCCGAGATAAAATCTTTTGCTTTCGGACAGGATTTCTTCGAATTCTTTCCCTTACTGCTTTGACCACCTTTTTCGTACGAACACTACGTGGACGGCCAGATCTTTTTCTGTCACAAACAGAGGAGGTCTCATTGTACCTATTAATAGCCCGGTACACAAACATTTTACTAATACCAAGTGTATGGAGAGTTTTAAAAATTGCATTTGGCTCCATACCTACTTTGTGTAATGCTATCACAGCGATTCGGTTCTCTTTATCACCCCACACCATTTTAATATCGCAAAATATTTTACAATGTATTGGCGCCAAAATGAGAAAACACAATGAACAATCGTATAAAAATGACAGATTCGAAATTCAAATGTAATATTTTTTTATAATTAAGTGTAACAGTATTTATGGCCAGACTAAGTATTTTATTGTATAACGTATATCCGAAATATGATGTCATACTTTTTAAAATATTTCTAGAAACTAAAAACTTCAACTGAAAAATTAAACCTACTATTCCGACATCGAAAAAATGAGAACTTATCTTTGGAACAATCTAGTCGAAATACGTCACAACTGCAAATAAAACTAAGTGAGAACGCGGATCGACATGATCCCGATTTTATTACGTAGTACTTAGTATTGGTTGCCGACGACCAAATAATGCTTGGTAGACCGCCCTGTTTTAAGACATAGCTATAAACCAAAGTTCGTCTTGACAGACAATAGAATGTTTATTGCTTACGATTTTAAGTTTTACAGGTCCGTTGACCGAAAGTGGTTGAGCATTCTAAATGACTCTCAATAAATTGTTATTGATAAATTGAATAACTTTGACAGTTGATTTATTTTCTGCTTTGTTATTACTAAGTAAAATAATGCTTTCAGATTTGTATTTTTCCATTTATGAATTTAATTGAAATATAATCCTACATTTTAATCAGTCTTCTTTTGTATTCGATTGAAACTTTTCAGACAAATACTTTAAGTTACTTTAACTTTAAGTTTTTCAAAGTTACTGGTGAATACAGATAGCAACAAATAATAAATCTACTTAAGAATTATCAGAGCAAAACGATGGCACATTATTTTCATAAATTCTTCTATGATGTTTACATTATGAGTAACAAAGAATCCAATTACATGTATAATATTTGATATATCGAATTCAACATTCGGTTCATCGCATCGAGAATTTGGGACAATTGTTTATTTGAAATCTTTAGGTTCTGGGTGGTATAGTGGTCAAATAAATTTTAGGGGTTGCTGTTGGATAGGTTCATTCGTTTTTTTTTAAGGCAAATTAACCTCCTCCACCAAATTAAGGAACGTTCTCAAAGACCAACACTGCACTTATGACTGTTGATGCAGATATTCATGGGTGACAGAAGTTACTTTAAGTCTAAAAGAAAAAGATTTACTTAGTTCAGTTACTATAATTATTAATAATTGATAAATTTTAAATAAGATACCCTTAGGAGAATCATACTTCGGTCCACTGAAATGATGACGGCCTTACAAAGACTGGTGTTAAGTAATTTTTACCTTGTTTTTAATCAACTGAGTGAAGTTACAGATTACACAAAGGCCACACACTTGTATCTCTTGGTTGAGGAGGTAGTGATAATTACCTACCAGCAAGTGACTCATCTGGTCATCCCTTATACCAGAGGAAAACTTCCCGGGCTAAAAGTGTTGCTGGATTTTCCTCACAAGAAGTTCTTAATAACAGCCTGAAGTGTGGCAATTTGCTAATGTTTTACGTCCGTACTTCGAACAACGTTTATAACATTTTTTATTGGGGAAGTCCATTTCCTCAAATATCAACCTTCTACTAGTTCAACCTTCGATTTCAGTTCGCTTTCGGGGTAACGAAGGTCCAATGCCTATCTTTCCGTTTGAAAACTGATATTCAGATAAATCCGGTAGAACTAGTAACCAACCTACCAACTTTTTCTTTTAGACAATAATCTTGAAAATAACAAATACCGTGAAGAAAAGGATAAAAATAAAAAAGTTGGCACTGAGAAGATTCTTTCATTACGTTGTTTATAAGTATTAACATTCAATAAATAATACAAGAAACTTCAAATATATAACAAATTTTCTTCAACAGTACCGTGGAGAATTCTCCTAATATAATAAGAAACACTACGTGAATGTCACGTATATTCCACAAACATGGTACCAGTGTGTGCGGGTCCGTTTTCTTAACTAAATCGCAAAAAGCTCTTACGGTTATCTTTACCAAGAGGACAGAGGTATAAAATGGAAGTCCTAATCAATCGATATTTGCATCTTAAATTATCTCAATTGTTCATACATTTTTATTTATTCAAACAAGTTCGATTGAATGTTTCAATTTTACCATAGAAGGTAACTAGCTTGTACTATTGGATTTAACTGGACATTTTTAATATTTTTTTCCTTAGTAACAAGTATTCTGTATCCTAATCCAGTTTATAATTTGTCCCTGTGGTGTAAATCATCCAGATCCACTTAGACGTTCTGGATTGTACGAAAAATATTATTTCAGACATTTAACACACAACGCCATCTAGTTTCAAACTTAACAGAGCTTGTACTATGATAACTGCAGTTTAGTTATACTGACAGGATACACTTATACACTTTCTTTTGTAAACACGTAGGTACATATTAGACATAAAAAACATCAAACAATCATTTACAGATCAAACAAACATTTGGTTCGACCTGGGAATGGAACCTGAGGCCCGGGGACCGATGGAACCGGGGAAAGCACGGCATTCGCTATCGCTGCGCCACCGAGGCAGTCAAATAACCTTACTTATTAGTAGATAGAAAATGATAAGATGAAAGAATAAATATAGAGAGTTAATATGAGAGATATTACGTCAGATATTATATATGGTTTAAATAATAAGAATAGTGAACGATCCGAAGTATGTAACCTGGATATCGTAAAAGCTTTTATTAAAGTATTCAGAACTTTATGATCTATATCACCCTTTTCAGATTTATAAGATAAGATAGGGGATAGTTTGATAAATATAATACAAATAACACCATTCCTTCACGTTGCTTCACGTCATTATTTACTATGAAATCATTTTGTTTTCGAAGGCGAAGGTCAGCCCTTTGACATTGATGATCATTAATTGCTTCCTGAACGGAAATTGTCCCTGAAATAAATAACAACATGAGAGTCTGTTCATGATTAATTATGTCCTAGAGACAGCGGTCATGGCCTTTATTTTCCATTTGTGTCACTATACCAATGGCAAATGAAGTATTGTTTCACTCTTGAATATAATGGTCTGAATAATGATTGGTTTCTCTTCGGTGTTTCAGATATGAATAACATCCCGCCACTCATTTCCGCCCTATTTGTGTTAGTACAAAATTATGTCATTATTAATAAAAATAAGTAAAGGTAGTGTACATTTTAAAATGATATAACAAGTAACTAAAATATCAGTATTTAATGATGACGTCGTGGATATTTTCAGTGAAAAATAATAATATAGTAATAAAATAAGTTTACAATAAATTTAATAATTATTTGCAAACCATTTTTACCGATTTAATGTCTTAAAGTTAAAGTTTTAACATAATTAATTTGTTCAATACTTCATATTAGGTATGTATATATTTTACTTCGTTTGATGCAGAAAAATCGATGAATAATTCTAATTCTATACTATATTATACTTTATAATCAATAATAATGTTATCTAAAGTAATGAATGAAACAATGCATAAATGGAAAAAGGAATGTATTATTTAACATGTTTTAGCGTGGACCTTGGATGCAATAGATTATTAGCAATTTCTTATTGTTATAAGATAATCATCATCAACAATACGAGTAGTCAACAGCTGGTTTTAGATTTGGTCTAAGAAAGAAGATTTTGGGTTAAATCTATGAAGAACGAAGACAAAAAGTATAATTCGTTTAACAAATATATTAGTGAGTAATTATTTGTTCTTTTTCCATGTCTACATAACAGATGTTTCCAATCCTCTTAGATTCCTTTCACTTAAGTCTTAGAGTGGCACATCGTGTCAGTCGGTTCCTTTTCACCTCACCGCAAGCCCGACTCTAAATAGATAAATAGGGAATAGATACTCGTATATTACACTATCTATCACTATAACTCTTTCAGAATAAAATAAAACTAGTATTGGACCAAGTATTATATTTCATTCAGAATTCTTACGTAATTTATTACCAGTTAAAAATCTCCAAGTATTCTTTGTGATATTTTGTACCATACTTTATTAAACCACAATGCAAAATCGTGAATTAATTATATCCATTAAAGACGCTTTTAGCTGTGGTGTCGAGCAGAGATGATTACGTTAAATTGATATTTAAGTTCAGTGATAAAATACGTGTTTGGCGCTCGCTTTTACGGCCAGCCCCGAAACCTGGCGTTTATTAGCATAATACTTTAGGTGTTGATAAAAAAGCTGGATATAAACACTTTATGATACGTAATACGTGCCTAGTACTTACAAGTTATGATTACAGCTCATCATGCTTAAAATTCTTTTATGTATTTTATTTAATTCCTATAACCACGATTTTGCATCCACGAATAAGTGTTTTCATAACAAAAAATATATTTCATTTAACCCCACTGCTGTAAAAGAGTAAGTTTATTGCGGCTATAAGACTTTAAATTTGTTGGTATGTGCTTGGTTTGCTTTGGTTTTTTATTACCCAGTTATTAATATCTTAAGTAATATTATAAAGGGGTAGAGTTTCTGAGTAGAGAGTAGAGTAAAGAGTAAGTAGATACTATTGATTCTTTTAAACAAAGCTTTCACTGTTGAAAAGATTTTATTCTATATATATATAGAAGTATCCTATCTAATTAATTCAGTAGATGTAAACTGGGCTGAAAATGAAGCGTATTTGGCAAATAAAAGCAGAAGAATTAAAGGTATATTTATATACATATATCTTACTTTAATTTAATTTACGATATGAATAACTGAAAATACAAAGTCCATCACCTACTCAGGCTAACTACTGTTTTCATATAATGTCTGAAAAAGTAAATGAACAAAAGGTTTTCAAGTATATTTTAAATTGAGAGGCCTCTACACTTTTGTGATCATAAGTTGACTTTGACTTTTTGTCAAATAAGTCTTATTCAATTAAATTAAAAGGCTCAAGGCTAAGACACTAGCTGAAATTTATTATATTAATAAAAAAATTACATACATGTCACATATAGCAGTTTAGTCCCGAACACACCTCTTTACTGACTGTTGTGGTTCCGATTCAGACATGGGACAACACTTCGTGTGATTACAAATTTTTATAGGTTCTTAATGTACACAAAGAGTTTATTCCTATTACAGGAGTTGTCCTTTTACAGAAAAAATGAGAAAACAAGTCAGAACCTATATTATAAACTATACTAGTGATAAACATACTGAAATATTTCTAAACACATACATTATTGTAGATAAATTACACCCAGACACGGAATGAATTGATCGCTATCATCTCACAGTTATTTGTCCTGTCCTGTCACTAACTATTGGACTAACAGGCCCGGGACTATACCCAAAATTTGATGACTCAGCAAAATAACTCATGAGTCATTAATTTTTTTGTATTTATATTTGTCATATATTTTTCTGAAGCGATCTTATAAAGGTTTAGTGGTCTGAATTTAGTAGTTGTATTTTAGTACCCATTTTTTTTTATTTCATGACCGTTAAAGTTTATGTCACGTACTGAGATAGTGTTATTTTTGCGTTTCATACAAAGAGCTTATTTACTTCTTTGGTAAAATTACACGTCACGTACAAGTAGAATGCTGTGTTTGACGTAATTGAGCGCAATTAGACATAGCAATATTCAGTAATATTGAGGGAAGGAAAAATACAATTTTCATAAGTTGAACCTAAACGTTGAGGTAATAAGGGCCAAAGTAACTTATTAATTTTATTTCTATAACCTCTAAAGGAAATTGTGTCCCGCAGCATGAAATATTAGGCTGATATACATTTCATTACTTTTATTATATGTCATGTTGCGTAGTAAACTTTGTGCGAGAGTTGAAGCCGAGGATTTTCACACATATTCACACTTCACAAGTAACAAACATATATTTATTGTTTATAGATGTCGCAAAGTTGGATATTCATATTCTCATTATAAAAGAATAATTAATTGACTTCCAAAGTCTGTAAAAGCTCAAGTAAAACAGTTCGTTATAGCAAATTTTTCAAAACTAATCGCATACTGTGTTAGGTAGTAGAGTCACACTGATTTCAGCACGAACGGGCTGGTTCGACCGGTACAGTACTACCCTCCCACAGAAGACCAACCTAAAGTGACAGTATCCGTGATGTTGTGTTGCGTTGGTAAGTGCGAGACCGGAGGCCCATTGATGCAGGGGTGACAGTTATCGTGGTAACTGTGTGAGTGTTACACTGCCACGATGACTGAATGAAAGGCATGACGCCTTTTACGGCCCCAAGCGGGGCAGGAAAAAGCATCTCACTTGACCGCCATGGTGTGGGTCACCACACTGCATTGTCTGCATTTACAATGAGTATGGTGACCACAACTCTTCCATGCATTCCACGATTTCCATCAGGCAGAGTAAAGTCACTTTGGCCGGCTCTTAATATAAAAAAAAAAATCTCTAACAAGGAACGGGGAACGGAAGAATTTTTTTCTGCTGTTTGTGTTCGCTGTGTACTGCTGAACTGTAGGTCTTGGATTCGGTTCCCGACTCGAACCAAATGTTTGTGTGATGTGCAAATATTTGTTTGGAGTTTGGGTGTTTCCTGTGTATAATATATGTGTTTACAACAAAAATTGTAGATGAATTTATATCAATTGCCTAGAACTAATAGTACAAGATCAACTTAGTTTGGGACTAGATGACGTTATGTGAAGTCTAAGTGACCGAAAACATAAAAATGCCTATAAGTATAAACTAATAAAACTGACAGTGATGGGAATTCCAATACTTAATTACAAATCTGTTCATCAATAACTTTCTAAAATTAAGCAGTATGTTGGATAAAACATCCTGTCTATGCCCTATTTTATTTTTTACTACATTTAATGGCGTTAGTGTCGTGCCACTAGGTCTGATAAACAACATCGATAGTACCATTCATTGTCTAGAAATTATACCTCAACAACAATCAACGAGTTTTTCTCTTAAATTTGAATGTAATATGGACAATGTACGTAGATATATCAAAAATACTACTGATTATAATGCCGTCATCAATTAAATTGTATAATTTAACACAAAATATATATTTTTTATAGTTAATTTATGTGTTAACCCTGTTGGTAATTTTGACTACCTTATTTTTTTTAAGTGAAATTCCAAACTATAAAAAGTCTTGAATTATATTTTGTTTACAATTATAATGAATCATCACCATCATCATCTCAGCCAAAAGACGTCCACTGCTGGACATAAGTCTATAGAATAATAATTAAAAAACTACACCCAACAACCTATTGTATAACGGTTTAAAACGGTTTTTAGATTGTTTTTATTAATATATACATATATGTTTTATGTAATTTGCATCACAAATGACGCAACTTATACGTTTGCTATCGAGTATATTTAACTACTTTCGAATTGATGACCACTAATGAGTGACCCAGCAATATTTGAGATTAAGGCATACATTTTCTTTACATGTCGGAAGCTTTTTCATACTAGTTATATTCTATGTTCAGATGTATGTTATACTGGCAATATTGTAACAATAAACTAAAGTAACTAGAACAGCCCTAATACGAGTAATATTATAAATTACGAACACAAACTAAATTTATGGGATGTAACATGAAGCTATGATTACTGTCATTTATTAATTAATATGTTACAACATAATTCGCCATGAGAACGCCAATAACCATCAACAAAATCCTTTCAATATCCAATATTATATTAACCAATAAATTTTCACGCACGTGTAGACTCGATATGTAAAGTATTGCCACAAAGTTGTGCGAACAGTCGCGTCTTCGTCGTCTTCAGTTTTCAGGCGACTCTGAAACCGGCATTCGAGGGTAGCGCACGGCTGCGCAACCGAAAACCGCGTCTCTTTCCCCGAACACGAACGAAAAACTTTTAAAATGAATTATATTATTAAAACAAGCACTATAATATGAGTACTGTATTAATGAAAATTATTTGTGTGTGCAGCATTTACATTTTTCATGTGTGTTTGTGAAGTGTTTAGGAAGAAACATTTTGTGTAGGAATTAAACTGAAAAAGTTGAGAGACAACATTGTAAGTAATGCATTTCTCATACACGTCTGTTTTAGTATTAAGTGTTTTACTTAAGTTAAATTAAATTTATACATAATAAAAGTACGAATTAAATGTGACTTCTTAGTTGATAAACAATTCATATCTACTTTGAATTTAAATATTTAAAGTAGTACTGACAAAATAAAATAAAATATTAAAAACAAATAATAAAAATGAAATAAATTATCATTAAATGTTACTGAGAATTATACTTATGAATTACTAGGTTATTTATTATTAGGTAATTACTACATTAGGTATTTAAAATATTAATTTTTCGTTTTATTTTAAACAGCACGTTTAGGTTTATTATGTGTGTATATATTCTGTAAAGTAAAATGCGGCAGTTTCTTACAATCATCCTTTAGGTGATGTATATCACTGCACATATATTTTTTTATTTAATTTTATATATTAGTTTAAAATGTAATGTAACTGATATTAATAGCTTTAGGACCATGTGTAATTTTAATTAGTTAAAATTTTATTTTCAATCTTAGTGGTGTACTAACTAATATACATTTATTAAGCTTTAAAATATCATCATCATCATCATCATTATCATCATTATCATCATCATCGCAGCCAAAGGCATCCACTGCTGGACAGAGGCCTCCCATAAAACTCCACATGAACCAGTCTCATGCTGCCCGTATCCTTGTCTTTTAAAACTATATATTTTTATTTGTGATCTATCTTTGTTACATATGCAATTAATTTAAAAATGTTACACTGTTTTATATACAATTTTTTTATTGGAAATAATATAATAATGTATAATTTTGAACATTAGTAAGTTTTGACTGCGCGGATGCCGTAGTGTTTAAAGCGGTCGCCACGCCGCTTTCTACTGCGTTGAGTGTTGTTTATAACACATATAGTGGGATATAACAGCACAGAATAACACTTCATGTTATTATCAAATAGTTGTTCTTAGTCTGGGTGTTTCATCTGAATTTGTGTCCGTTTCATGTATGTTTGTAAAAACCTCCACGACACAGTAACGTTAGTCCTAAAGCAGGATTAGTATTTAAAAAAAATAAAAATGTATACTTTGGGAATTCCTCACATAAAACAGTTGCTATGCAGTTTTTTCATTGCTGCAAAAATTCTAGGTGGGGGGGGGTGGGCTAGTTGTGATAATGCACTTTTGACTCTTGAGTTGCGTGTTCATCGCGGTTGCCCTCTTTAAACTATAAAAAATTTACCCGACTTACGTCTTTGAATGCTTAAAGTTGCCTTGCTTCTCTTGGTACAGTCTTTAAAGTAAAGATTGACCCTGTGACAGATTGCTACGAAACCGACGAAATAACATTCAATAAGTAATTTTTGTTTTGTATCACCTATGTTTTCATTCTTTACATGCCAGTTTTATTACAAATGACTGCAATACATTAAAAATACAACAATACACACCTAAAATGAACCTCGTGAGTTGTAAAATACTGTAACGTATATTTAACTAGTAACAGTACATACTAACTAGTACATAAAAAAGAGAGTACGCCCATCTCAAAGGCTGGCAACGTGTTTGACTCTTAAGAAACAGTTGTAGGCTGTCATTGGGAGTGGTAATCACTTTCTATCAAGTAATCCACCAGTTTATCTTCTACATCATAGCAGCTGCTGTATCACATCAAAAAATCAGGCAGTTATATTTCGCTATGTATGCCTTTATCAACCATACAAATAAGGAGCTTTCTATTCTAAACCTAAACATTTTTGTTCTCATACACAAAATAAGTCTATTTCCTTCATAAAAAAACATATTTACATAGTAAACTCGTAACTTTCTGCTTACAAGTAGAGTTTGGCTCGGTAAACGCTGAGAAAGATTAGGCCATCAGCTAAGTTTACCATATTATGTAGTAGGTAGAAGTTGCTGTTGAAAAATGGTAACGAAAAAATGCTGACAAAGCATTTTTCCACTTATATAGGAAATTGCTTTACATGACACAAGAAACATAGCAAAATTACACAAATTCTACTTATGATGCCTAAAGATCTAATTTAATCCATTATACATAATTCGTCATTTAGTTTAATGAACACAAGAACGCCGATTAGTCGATATTCGACCATTATTCATTATTTTGAGTCATTAATTTTATTTTGACTCTTATAACATAATGTGTTATAAATGACTTATTATTTTATCATTTACTAGCAGCCCATCCCGACTTCGCACGGGCATAAAATGATTTAAAAGGTGATATGAAGGTATTGAAGTAGTCTTAAATAATGATTTATTTATTTTGATAAGGATCAACACCTAGGTACGAATAAAGAGCCTTTTCTAGCGGTGGTATATTTATATATATTTTTAATAAAAAGGCGCTTATTGTGACGTTACTATAAAAGATAAAGACGTGCTGCCGCGACATTTTTTATAGATAGTGATGTGTCCTGAAAAATTGTAATACATCATTTTGTTCTATCATTAATAGTTTTCGCAGCGCACGAGATTGAGGGAAGTTTTTTGTTAATTGTTTTACACCTTGGGTTAGATTATTCAAGTTTTAGTAAGCATTCCTAATTTTTTTGAAAATGAAACATAGCCTATGTCACTTGGGAATAGTGTAGCTTGCCAACGGTGAAAGAATTTTTTAAATCCGTCCAGTAGTTTCGGAGCCTATTCATTTCAAACAAACAAACAAAAAATCAAACCTTTCCTCTTTATAATATTAGTATAGACATTTTATTACTTACTTCATCGTTAACAACATCGTACAACTTCATCATCATCACCGTCAACAGTTTTTAACAGTCTAATGTTGGACATAGGCTTGTCCTTAGCAAAGATTTGGCCTAAAATATCACGCTGGCCAGATGGGTTGGAATAGGGTTTGTTTTAAGCTGGTAGGGGTCCAGATGGCTTAATAACAGAGGTTCTTGGATCCCTACTATACCAGGCGTAGAATGACAGACCGTGTGATTTTAGTGGTCTAATTCCGAAACACCACCCCGCCCCAAATCCAGGTGGAGTGACAGCCCGTGGGGTTACCACACGTTAAAATATAAATCTACTAAAATATTTTAAATGTCAAAAACGACTAGAAAGGAAATTTTAAAAAAGCCTGTTACAAATATCAACCGCTACATACATATAAAGTTTTCAATTTTATTCGCTAAAATATTTTGTAATTAATAATTTTAATAATTTAACGTCACTAATAAATACAATTCTTTTGAGACCAAAGGTCCATTGATGCAAGGGTGGCAGTTGTCGTGGCAAATGTCTGCAATGTATGCAATACAATGCTACGATGATTGTCATGTCTTTTACGTCCCGAAGTGAGTAGAGTTGAGTAAAAAATCGTAATAGGCCGCCATAATGTGGGTCACCATACTGCATTGGGCATACTGTGACTACAACTTTTGGGTTATATTCATGTTTTTCATCAAGAACAGAGTAGAGTCACTTTGGCAGGCTACTAAAAAAAAACTGTGTCGAGAACTTTTCCCATGACATAGATCAATTTAGATTAATAATAGCATTAGTTTCTCTAATAATACTATACATATATAATCTATCTCATATATATATAACCTAATATTAACATCGCATTAGCTTATCTAATCTACATAATTGAAAAAATCTGATATTTTTTTAAACTCTTTAATAGTCACTATATTAAAAAAAAAGCAAATACACATCAAAAAATTTCTACTGAGCTGTTTCATTTTACTCATTTATATACAGATTAATCGAAGCGTCCTTTCAATTTTCTCAAGACTGTACTCTAAATTACTGATGAAGGTATACTACCAATATTTTAAATGAACACATTTATCCAATAGCGTTTAAATGAAGGTGATCCCTGAAAAGGTCGACGGAGATATCCTATCACAATCTCGCACTTTGTTAATGGGCCTTTTGTGTAACGATGGTATAGTAAGTAGTTAAGCCTTTTCAACGAGTATTTATTGAATAGAGTATTCAGTAGAAATACGAGTAGTTCACTTAACCGATGTATTGTGAAATTTAAAAAGCATTTTAAGGTTAAATAAATCATGGTTAGTGTATATACGTACATACATACACAAAATCATGCCTGTTTCTTCAGAGAGGTAGGTAGAGGCATATAAACCCCCACTTTTCGAAAATATTTTGGTCGCACGTAGTTGAGTGCGAGCCTATTGCAGCTATTTGGCATATTTTGTTTGGCAGAACCTTGTTCGTCGATCGACAAGTGTACTACTTACAGGTGAGGTTGGCTTCGGGGCCTAATTTCTTGGTGGTAACGCTATGCACTCTTTTACCCTATTGTTCTAAATATTTTGGTTTTATTACGTTATAAGATGTAGTTTTACTGGAATCAACCCTACCAAAAATAAGCGATTTAACTCCATCTTAGGATTTCACTTGTACCAACACTTTTCTGGTACCAATTCTGAACTTTTTCCAAATTACTAACATTTTCTTGTTGTGCGTTAACCCTGCAATAAATTAATTTCTTCCGAAATTAACGTGATTAATAGTTGTGGAGAAACGGATGTCGTGTCCCTCCAGCATAAAGAGATGACCCTCCAACCAGGCGAGGTGATCATGCCC
The DNA here is from genome assembly GCA_949316085.1 of Hypercompe scribonia. NCBI lineage: Eukaryota > Metazoa > Arthropoda > Insecta > Lepidoptera > Erebidae > Hypercompe > Hypercompe scribonia. The sequence continues at coordinate 6,052,207 of OX438967.1, read as the reverse complement.
GGTTCGTTGTAAATATGCTAATCGGCGGGAGTATTTCTACTTTACGATACAGGATTTGTTACTACGTAGTACAGTGTCTTCGGTAGATGGCGCGCTGTAGTATGTTTTTATTAGCACTGTGGGTGGAAGTCGCAACAATAACTACACATAAAATGCCATCGAATTGTTTGAATTTTCGATCAATTCGAGTCGAGAGTCGCGATCTGTCCTATCTGCTGCAGTCAATACTACCTGCCCGAACTAAAATAATATTATATATATTACGTAACAAAGGAAAAGTTAGTATACCCTCTTATCTCATTGTCAAACAACAAATGAGGTAATAATGCTTTATATTCACATTTGATCTCGTCTAACTCGATCAAATGTGAAAATAAAGCATCGATCGTCTAACTTAATCGACAATCACTAAGTTAAAGGTAAGATTAATGAACTACTCTTCGATTTTCTTCATTTTAAAGCCGCACCTCTGTTTAGTGATCACCAAAACTGGTTCAAAAAGTAAAGGGACTTGATACAATAAAACCTTTCAAGCTTTACCATCAATCTTTGTCAAAACATTCCGTAGTTTATTTCCATTACAGCATTGATTAGGGGGAAATTCGTTTTATTTTTTAATTGAGTAAATTTGGAATGGGAACGGTTATCTCTAAGGTGTAATTTTACTATTAGAATTTCAGTAGATGAAATTCTGGATGTGGAAGATCTATGTGGTGGTAAGAATACATATATTCTATAGTGTATCATATAACCATGAACCATTATTACACGGAAATTTCGAAAAACATTTTTTTACTTACACTTACAATTGGAGGAAGTGGAATTAAGTCAAATGAAAATAAATAGGCGGACATCATACTTGTCACTCCTTTGAAAATCATAACCTGAAATACAAACTTTTAGTATCAAAATTAAAAAGAAAGTCGTCAGTATCAATTGCCAGCGATAATGTTAATAAAATAAACCGGATTTTAGCGTCTTAAAAATATTTATATTATTAAAATGAAAAGAAAATTGGTACTTAAAGATAATCCCAAAAAGTCTCAAGTGCTTCGAGAGAAATGTTAAATTATATTCTAAAGGAATTTTACGAATTCAAATTAGTAATAAATCATTACTGAAAAAGTTTATATTAAGGCTGGGTTATTTGTTTAACGAGTTGAATTTTTCTACTTAAGAGTACTTATGTAAGGCTTCAGTAAGTTTTTATGTTTCGCAGGTGTCCACGATAGGCTTACATTAATTCAGCATTCACTTGTTTAAAAACATTCTTTTACATGAAATAATAAAGAGAAGTTAAACTAAGTCTTTAAATTGTTTTCCATGTCTAAACTAGCATATAAATTCGACACTTTTGTCATTGCTAGTCTGATTTCTTAGTGCTATATGCATACTATCATAAATTTTTTTTTAGATTTCTGGTCTTTAACAAACAATATATGAATGTGGTCATAAAGGCGTATGTACAAATCAAAGATTTAACACAATTTCTCTATTATGATTGTTTAATGTTGGGCTTAGCAAAAGAAATAACAAAAAGGTAAATACATGTTGTAAGATTTATTTATAATATATATAACTTTGATTGTAACTGCTAATTTGGAAACTAATAATATATATATATATAATAATAATAATACTGATTAAATTCATGTAAATAATTTTTATTTTACATTTTTACACCGTTTAAAGTTTTCATAAACATGTTAATGTCAAAATAAACTAAACCAGTTCAGGGTTTCTGGAGCTTTAGTGGGACCTAATGAACAACAATTAATTTTTGTTATGAAGATAATATAATGTCACGTCTATTTCTTAGAAGGGTAGGCAGAGACAACTGATCTCAACTTGCTACGGTCCTACGGAGCTTCTTTTGCTTCGTCCACATTTATCAATCATATTATTATGTTTATTAGTAGTCTGGTTACCATAGTATAGACTCTGCCTAGTTTGGGATCAGACTGCCATTTTAGAAAGTCCCAATTTTGTTATTATAATATTGCTGGAACTGGGGATTAAGAACTTCCAAGCTTAATAGGGACCTATTAAGATAAGCGGCCATCATTCACTCTAGGCTGTCTCCGCAGGCCCTGACCCAGGAGATCTACATGGGGGCTCGTCGCTTTTGTGGTGCCATTAGGTAGACTTGGTGGACCTCTGCGCAGCCAGTACTCGTGCCCGGAAGTCCTACGCCCGTAGTCGGTGACGTCAGCGATGAGGTGGGTAAACTGTTTGAGAGTATACTCTCTGCCTGCATCGTTCGATTCTTCTGTGAACTAGGCCCCGATTTGTTGGACGCCCATTCGGTTTTCAAACGGTGCGTTCAACGATTGACGCTATGTTACATTTAAGGGCTGTGACCGAAGAGGCAGTGACACTGTCATTGGATGTCATTAATGCATTCAATAATCGACGATTTTGCTGCATCGGGGGAGCACTCTTTAACCTGACGCGGCTGTACGAGAAAGAAGATGAAATTTTAAGACGTCAGATCTTGTTGCCTGATTTACCAACAAGGGGTCTACTTTCAGACCATTCTTGTGGAACGTAAACTACGATTGGGCCCCTTGAAATCCTGGCTGAGCATAATTAGTTAGGCTGATGACACACCGGTGGTCACACAGCCCAGTGGTCGAACTTTCAGACAATATCTGTTGGTTGAGCACATTGAGACGCTGCACTTGCGGTAGGCCTTAGATACGACAGATGCCATCTTGTTCCATTGGCTCCGTCGTAATCTGCCTCCCGGTGCCTCCACAATAGTCAACTCGGTCCTCGTTCTGCTTTTGCCCTTGGATGACTTTTGTATACTTTAAGTCGAGCCAACGTCACCTTGCCGGAAATCGGTGTTTCCACGGATAAAAAAAGGTATTAATAAGTCAAAGTCAGGTTTTTAAGCTAAGTTTTCTATTACTCATCAACTTAATCTCGACGATGTTTGTGTTGGTTCTTAGTTTGCTTTAAATTATAATCAACAGCCTTTAACAGTCCACAGCTGGACATAGGCCTCTCCTTAGCAAGAAGATTTTGGCCTATATTATACCACGCTGGCCAGATATTTGTGTGTGTGCACAATATTTTCCTGAATAGTTTATTACCCTAGTCGCCTCTTACGACACCCATGGAATGAATAGGGGTGGTAACACTGTATTCTTAATCCGTCACCACATGGACGATGTTTTGAATTAGAGATATATAACAAGGAAAAACTTGTTCAGGTGTTTCTGTCTGTGAATTAAATATCAAGAAGTTGTAATGTTAATATGTAGCTGAGCAATTTTATGTAATATCGAGTGTGGCTTTTGTTACTGCCTATCACAAAGTAATAGTGCCTACACTAATGCATAGGTAATCGTTACCATAACCGGTAAATACCTCGAACTAATTTAATGTTTTTGTTTATATAACCTCACCTGGATAAAAAATTATTTTTATTGCACCCTCATATTGAGTTTAATAGTTGAATGATGAATGATGAAATGAAATGAATTTTAAATAGGTTCATTCACAAAGAGCAAAAAGACCTAGTGTACTATTTTTCAAATTGAATCAAAGGTTTTATTGAGAGACATTGACAATATTATTACAAGTGTAACAGTTTTTATACAAAAAAGATTTGATTTTCAGAAGTAGTTTACATGATAGAAATCCATACTGTCGTTCTACGCTCCCATCGTTGCCCACTTACAAATGTGGATGTCGATAACATGCCTTGAACAAGTACACTTTGCTGTTCCAATTTTCGTTTTATTTCCATTTTGAATAGAAATATGTCAACTTTTCCGTAGCTTTGTTAGATTTGGTGTAGTCATGCGCGTAATAGCTTAATGTTCGTTTCCGTAAGCCCGTTTCTGAAGACAAATTTTTCTTTTTAGCTTTTAAGATTTTTACATGTTAATCTTAATATCTATTATAATTTCTTTTTATTACTTGACGTTTTTTAGTGAATATATTTATTATTAAATGATTTTTAGGTGATATGAATTTGGTTCACATCTTTTCGAAGATTGGCAGTTTTTGTTTAGACGTGTAGCACCTATATTTAGTATTGCTATTGTATATACATACTAAGGCAATAGACAACGACATGTTATTGTAAACATGAGGTACCTTTTTCCTATTTAAGTGGGTCTATTTCAAGCAATAACCTGTTTTATGATGTTGTGATGTTCCAACTCACCATTAGAATTTATCAGAGCGATTGCTACTCAGCCCCTTAGCGATTGTAGAAAGAGAATGGGCATGAAATACTTGCATTTTTGCTAAAAGGGGCAGTACACATGTTGGTATGAGTTCGAAGATCTAAAATTTAGTTAAATTTAACTTGATTTAGATAAAATAGATATGTAATGTGTTCTAGAACATATCAGAATACCTCTTAAAGTAGTCGATTTAACCATAAAACTTGAAATCTGTGGCCAGGCAGATGACAAAGATTCTTTGTTGAAAACTTAAATTTATTTCAAGAACTAAAACTATCAATCCTCTCTTGGGCATAAAATGAATGTAACTTTTAAATGGACCATTACATTTTTATACAAGATAAATTGCATCTATTACTGGGAATGTCAGGTACAATCATAGTTTTTAATGTATAGAGTAGACAGTATTGGACCTTTTTTTTTTAAACTGTGGAAACTCCATCGGGCCGTCACCCCACCGGAGTTTACGGCGGGGTGGTGTGTCGGAATCGGACCGACTAAAGCCACCCGGCCACTCTGCGCCTGAGATAGGAGGGATCCGGGAACCGCTGCTATTACGACATCTAGATCCCTCCTAGCGCCTATGGGTAAACTCTATTTTAGGCGACTTCGCCTCCTCGCGGCTGGCCATTGTACCGGATGGAGGGGCCAAACCGTCCCACCCAACCGCGGTCACACTCAAGGCGGCATGAGGCGCTAGTAGATAGTATTAGACCTATTTTAATGTTGACTTCACACTGATAACCTGAAGACTGTATTTTTTTTAATAAATCCGGCACAAATACTCTTCTCTATCCAGAATTATAGTTTGAGTGCAAGGCAAATGGCCAAAACATTTATATTCTCTATAGAATAACACTAGTATCTTGAGTCAACGTTTTTAATGTTCTTGTTTACCCCTCTTAGACGAAATGCTTGTGATCGCATGTCGTTAGTATATCAGTAAAGTTCGAACCCGTAACGACTTGGTACTAGTTTAGATGCATTCTTTTCGTTTGAAAGTCTTTTCAGATCTCTAGCCCCCTACGTCTGGCCGGTCTTAGGCGCCCTTCTCTGGTAGTACCCAGGTCATATTATTTCAGATTCAACGAAACCGACACCACGTCCGATCCTACCTGATGCTAGAAGTCCTCCCTCTCTGGGGGCCCGTGGTCTACTCAACAGCTTATACTGCCGCTATCAACGTCTGCTTAGTTCGATCCAATTCAGTAATCTTTTTCTGGAGCATACAGAGAAAGAGATCACTACGTCTCATCCATCGCCCAAACTATGCTGGGCTATGCTGGTCCTAATCGATTGCTCAGTGGTGGTATTGTGCCGTGTCCTTACGAGTTTATATGCCCTACCCCAAATATTATTCTAACTCTGTTAATCTATTTATATTTATATATATATATATAAATATATATATATATATAGAAATGAAGAATTTCCTTTGCCTTCCTTTTAGATTTATATTTAGATGGTTTACAGAACACAATGAAATAAAGTACAAATAAATCTCAAATCTTATAGTCAATAGAACTCTAAACGACATTACCATAACTATATAAATAAGGTTACCCATTGTATATTTTTATTGTCCTAAAGTACAAAGCGTTGCGTGTTTAACAGAAATTGGGAAAAAATACAACTGCCATTATCGTGTGTCAGAAATCATATCATTATAAATATCTGAATATAATATCATATTTTACCTCTAGTTTTCTGTAGAAAACCATTTGATTACAGATTCGTATTATAGGTAGACATGGACTAATGCCAATGTTGTAAAAATAAATAGTCAAATACTAAATGGTGCATGAACTTCCGGAACATACCATAATTTAGAGTAATTCGGATAGGCAGTCTGACATTACGACATGATAAGGTCATGCGATATGATATAATAAGGTCTTTTACATATAAATGTATATAATATACAAATATACTTACCTATTCTTCAACTCTCAGATTCTGACAAGTGGTAAATAGCATTAGTTTTAGGATATCTGTCTATACATGTCTATATAAATACTAAGTTAAGTTTAAGTATTGGCACACTTCAAAAGTTCAGCAGAACTTCAAAACAGGATACACAACACGCTTTAAAAAAGTTTTTATCAGTTTTTCACATCAATTTCGTTCAATACTGTGCCACAGTGAAGCGTGGCAAGTTACAAATGGAGATATAGAATTACTTGTCTATTGTTCAACTTTCAGAATCTGATTGGTGGTAAATAAAGGCCGTTGGCTTGAACGTATAAACTATAAAGAATTCTGCTTTATTAGTATCATTACAGTGACGTTGTTACAAAAGTTACAATGGCATAAATTTTACTCTCTGCTCGTCACATCTGGGGTAATGTTTGCCTTAAATTAACATTACTACCGCAAGAGCCTTGATACTCATTTCAGTCAATTCAATCTATTCTCTCACTTTACTATCTATTGAGTCTTATATACTATTTTTTTTGACAAGCATATAATTTGACAGCAAAAAGGTTATTTTTCGAGTTCCCTATGAAAATCCACTTTTAAATCCAGGTATCAAACCTACTCTGAGGGTTTAATGAAAACAGAATTATAATGAAAATAAGTTTATTTTTATTTTAAGTTTGGGATTTCACCTTACTAAATTATGAAGAATCTTACCTGACGAAAACTTTGATGAAAACCCTGTCTGGAATTGACTGTAATTATGTAACGACCAACAGTAAAGTGAAAAATAGAAATTATGTCTGTCAGTTGATACAACTATGTAAAAAACACCCGCGACGACAATATTCATAAATCATGCAAGTATTCTTAATTTTGATGCAGATTTATCATATTTGTAACAAGCAGATATTTACAACATTTTGGAAACTTTATTCATGCATACTGAGTATATGTCTCAAGTAAGACTTATGTAAACATCTTTCATCTCGTTCCTACACATTTTTTATATAAATAAAGGTAACACTCTCTCTCGGTTCTTTAATTTCACTTTACAAAATTTTAATCTCCTGCTTTATGACTTTCAAATTAGATACGTAAAAGGAATGTGCTTTAGTTATTTGCATAGGACACCGAAAGATGGTCTGACTGTCATTACAAATCTTATTTAAATATTCCTGTAGCAGACTGAATGTAAACATAAAAAAGTTTCTCTCCTTGGGTGTCAAAGTGTAATCACCAACTTCGTTACATCATGTCATAAACCAACGTTTTTATGACGTCAAACTCATTAAACCTTCTCAACCCTGTTCTACAGTTAGAAGTAAGATTGAGACGAATAAACTGATGAATTTATAAAGAATATTCTTTTCAGAAAAAGGCATCTCTTTGTACAAAAATTCTACAGTCAATCGTTCGACTGCCCGGATAACGGAGTGGATTGAACGGTGGATTGAACGGTTGCCACAGCGTTATCGAATGTTGCTGGTTCGATCATCAAATAGACAACACTTATCAACAAATTTCTCTGAATCTTAGTATACTTTGTGGTTATTTTACAAATGTTTATAAAGTCCTCAACGATATAGGACATGTTTAGTGCGGCAGTTATCCGTATATATATATCCGTATATAGTTCATTCCTATCATAATTGGGAACATGTAGTACCAAAAGGACATCCATTTACTATTGATTCATGTTTAGTTCATTAAATATACATTAATGAAAGTAGCATGCGAGTTAATTATCCTTCTATTAATGAACGAACGTGATTAGTTCGGTAAATAGTACCATAACGGTAGGTCCGTGACAACTAACAAGTCACGTTGGGACACTCACAATTTGTGTGCCTAAACGTATTGTAAGAGAATGGGATAAACACTTCTATTTTACATTAGATTTACTGTAGAAGCGTATACGTAATATATTCGTAACAGTATTTACTCTTAGTTTTAATCATTTGCTATATTTTGAAATAATAAACTTGATTAACCATACTTTTAACTTTTAAAAGCAGAGTACTTTAAAGAAATCTGAGAAATTTTGCGTGTTTGTTCTGAGGTCCGGCCATTGTATCAAACATGGTTATAATTATGACCCTAGCTTATACGAATTTCTACCTTTACGTAGTAGAAAGAGAAAAAAATAGTATCGATTAATTTCACGAATTATGTTCGTTCCAGCCACGTTTTAATTATCTGATACCCACAAGCTTAAAATTTAAATAATACCTAAAATAAATGTACTAATTATTATATCGTAAAAAGTAACACAATGGCGCAGGTATAACCAACAACGTATGTACCTTTTAGAAAGAGCTAAAGGATGTGTAATAATAAATCAACCTCGAAAGTTCGCTGTTCACCAGAAAAGGGAAAAAAACTATTTGCCAAGTCGTTTAATACCGCTACACACAAGATAAAGTATGTCCAGTAACGCCATCCTGTGGTTTTTCTTACGTCACACTGGACAGTAATGACATTGGGGCTCAAAACGTTCATGCGCCCCAGTTTGTTTTTAGGGCGCAGGGTGCAATGAATAAAAGTCCTTTAAGAAAGGTATTTTTTTTTTAATTCAGACGTAAAAAATAATATTAATGTAATAATAATATTATAATAATAAAAAACTATCATAATTGGTATTCACTTTTATTGACGATGTCATCTCTTTTTTTGTTTCACTTTTTTTATTGTGTAAAAGTGAATGTAGCTAAAAAGAATAGAGTAGAAAGGAAAGAGAAAATTCCTTGTGCTTAATAGAAATGAATTTAGAAAATTACAATAGAAAGGGTCTACTTACATATTACGAGGATGTCAAACTAAGTGCAGATCTAACAGAGACTCTTATTCATGCTCTCTGTTTTCTGTTCTTAGTCGAAATTAATTTTCAAAGTAGCCTAAGGTGAACAACATTTTAAGCTTCATGTATTCGTTTACCTTTATATTTTTACGATTAATCGATATAGCGCAGGTGTACTAATATAAGATCGGGCAAATACTCAAAAGTGTCCCGGAGACGACACAGCTCAAAGAGTCACTGTTTCCCTTCAGCAGCAGTTCTACTTTATCGCCAGTGGCAACTTATTTCATCACCACAAAAGAGAAGACACATAATTTCATTTTTGTTTTATAAACATATTATTTTACAAAGAAACATATTCGGTGAGTTCCATCATTTTTAATTCATACCTTAGACTTTGTGAAGTTTAACCTATTTTAAAATTAAATAAAAATACTAGCAAATTAAAACAACGAATTAATGTACAAAATTGACATACAACTGTCAAAAAATACCTATATATCATCATTTACTGGTAACGTTCCCAAAAGGCTGGTATCACTGTCACGTTGAATAGCAATGCTAGTATTAGAAAAAAGTCGATCTTTTAGTCATAAGGAGCTTTGTATTATGAAAATTAATTGTGAAAATTTCCGGATGATACAAAATTTACAAATGATACCATCTTACTACCAATCGTTCATACTTTTACCAATAATAAATATATGTTTTTACTTACGCTACTTTTTTCGGCTTTAATATAGTGTAGTGATGTGATTAGTCTAATGATATTTATTAAAAACATTGAAATTTAGAAATCAAATATGCTGTAATATATATATATATATATATATATATATTCTTTAACAACAAACGAATTTCAATGTTTGTAATAAATATCAAACTTTATATCAAATTAAATGAAACATATTAATTTTAAAATGTAGCTTTTATCAGTTTCCAAAAATTTTCTATTAATAAGTATATCTTGTGTGAAATAAATATCTTTGATTCATATAGAAAAATATACAGCACTTTTATCAAATAATAACTGGAGTTACAATAGATTTAATATTGACAGTCTGGAAAAATAGGCTACAAAGTTTCAAGATCTTTGATCTTAGCAGTCTGGGAAACTTTGACCCAAAATGAAAACGTTCTTGGCATTAGTAATAGAACGCTTATATCTAATACATTTTATGAATGTTGTAAGCAGACAATTATTAATAAAACTCACTTCAGACTTAATCGTAAAGAAAAATTGAAGCCGTATTAAATTCTACACATGTAGCACCAAACACGACCAACTTTGGCAATAAAACCTTACTAAAACTACTCTTTAAGATGTTATTTTTACAATATTATTTATCACCACGTTAACCGGAAAAAAAATAAGCTCCTTCCTAGTTCTTAATTAAAACATGTCGAAGTAACATTATTTGAATCCTCATTTTTGTATTCAAAAAGTGCCTTTAAATTACGATAAGAACCCAAATTAACAAAAGGCTCGAGGAAGAACACAAAAGAGAGTATTTCTATGGAATTTGTAATTATCTAAGATATAAACACCTTGTCTCAGATACGGATCATCCAGTTTTATGATATTACATTGAAATAACGTAATTTAGAATTTTGAATTAGACAGTTAACACGTTTTGTATTCGGTACATGATAAGAACTTTTTTTCCGATATTAAATTTGTTTATAATAATTTAATGTTCTATAAGAAGAAAGTACTTTCACTTGTTTTTTTGAGTTACTGACTAGTTAACTATTAAAAAAAATTTGGTGCTTTACATAGACAGTTCTTATTTATTAATTCAGAAACAATTATATAATTTTGTATCAAAACATAAAATATCGTAGCAAGAAAAAAACATACCATTCAATTTATAAAAAAAGTCAATATTAACAAATAAATAAATCTTTCGGAAATTTAAGACACAACGCCATCTAGTTTTAAACTAAGCAGAGCTTGCACTATGATAACTAGACTGATTGATAGAATACCTTTATACTATTTTTTGTAAATACATACACATTATACATAGAAAACACCCAAACTCCGAAACAAATATTTACAAACCATACAAACATCTGGTCTGAACGTGCATCGAACCCGAGATTTCAAGCAGTCGAATTCACTACCACTGCGGCCATCAAGACAGTTAATATGTTTCTTAATATTCTTTTTCAATACTTCATATCAACTATTTTAAACTTTTCTTAATTTTTAAGAAGAAATTGGAATACTTTTCCAATTTTATAACTAAATTTACTATATTGTTACACATTTACTTAGATATTAAAAAATAAAAATTGTCAGTATAAATTTGAGATAATAATTAATAACAATTTGTGAGAACAAAATAATATATTCAATGTTGATAAACTATGTACAAACAGATATTACCATGGTCATAAAAACCTTCAGACGTAATTGCTGACTTGGTATAGGCCATTACTTTTGTTTGTCAGCATCATCAATAGGCGCCTAATGTATTTGCCATCTTAATGATACCATCTTACTACCAATCGTTCATACTTTTACCAATAATGAATATTTCTTATTACTTATGCTACTTTTTTCGCGTTGAAATCGGATTTAAGTATTATTAGAGGTTAACTACACTCACTAAGTTGCTATTTTCTTTTAGTTTTTTCATACTACTTTTCCTAAACTTTCATAAATATTTCATGACTAAATTTATCCGAATCGAACCAGCCATTGCCGAACTTCAGCAAAACAAACGAACTATTCATACTTCAATACAGAAGATTCCTCAAACCTTTATCAGGAATATGAATTAAGATTTACTAAATTAAAGTTAACTGTAAATTTAGGAACGGATGCGTGTTACAAGATTCCTCTCTGCAGATGTTGTCGACGACATACTCATACCTACACTTAACAATCCACACCGCTATATTTATACAGCTATAAGATGTATCAAAGCACAGAAATTGCATATCCAGTAACTGACTCCATTATACAGAGAATATTGAGTTAAAGAATATTTAAAGAGGTATCACTGTTTTAATTCAAACGTATAAAATCTATTAACGCAATAAATTAATTAGTTGTGCCAGTATTATAAAGTGGAATTCATAAACTGTGGAATTATGTTAAAAGTGAAATTTGTTTCTTTTTCTTACGATTGACATAAAATCTTCTGCTGCTCGAAAGTATGGAACTGTGGTTGATATATGATAATTTTCTTATCCTTTGCTATATTGTGGTCTTAGTACAGCTTCCTATACAATACTTTTAGTATCTTGTATCATAATACAAAATGAACCGGTTTGACTCCGATCGAGTTCTCGGTGAAAAATTATGAAACGTGTTATTTTTTGTAGCTTTTCGCCAAGTGAGTTAAGTTATTGTTGCCATCGTAGCCATTGTAACCACCTGCAGATCAGAACAAACATCTTTTTAATCCGTTTTTATAAGAATTTATATTTGTTAAGAAACGTTAAAACCAGCAATTATATACGTCGCGCTTAAACATTTGTTATACACTGAGATGTAGTTTTATATGCATTGGGTTAAGCAAAAGCTGTGCAAATATGTAACACACAAATAGTGTACATATAATATTACGCTTCGTGACTTCGTACATTATTTCGTAAATTTTACGTAACAATCAAGTTTGACAAGGGAGAACCATACCAGGAACAGAGCAAGTGAAGATTACTTATCTCTGGCAATCCGTCTGGGAAATAGGCGTGATGTTATTATGTGTGTTAATTAGATGGTTTGACCGGAGTTATACTGCGAATTTCATTGCTATTCACTCATTGAATGAAGTAACTGCAGCCCTTCTTCTCAATGATTAGGTTTCGGTATCGTGTTCGACTGCATGTCCAACTACTTGGACTTCGGGTCTTCGATAGGGGCAGTTGTCCAATCAATAGTTTTAGGTGAACAATGGACTCATATCTACTTTCGTAGTTGAACTGATTTATTTTAAAATTATTGTATTCATATTAACCCTATCTCCTTGATGTAAAACTTATGTTAAATCTTGCACGCATTTGACTACAGTATTGATTACAAAATCAGTTTTTTATACAAATTGATGTGAGACAAAACAAAGGATACAACTTTTCAGAATTGAAAATAATTTAAAAAAAAAATGAATATAACGATAACATCAGTGAGATAGGATTAATATAATTTTAATAATTTAAAAATAAATCAGTTTGAAAGAGGGCCTAGTAATGGCTCCATTGTCCAACTCAAAGAGCATTTCACTAGACCACCAAAGTGTGAGTCACCATATTGCATTGTCTGCATTCACAATGGGTATGGTGACCATAACCCTTGGATTCCATTTATGCTTTACATCAGACAGAGTTATTTTGGCAGGCTCTTAAATAAAAACAAAAAAACCGATTAGACAACTGCCCCTACCGAAGACCCGTAGTCCAATTATATGGACATTGCAGTTGGACCACGACTCTGCAACCCCTGATTCTAGGGAGAGAATTTAAAGGGTGGTAGTAGTTATTTACCACCAAGAGACCCATCTGTCTATACTATAAAATGTGAAAAAAGAAACACCTAAAAAGAAAACTTCATGGTATTTCCCGATACAAATAAGGCGTAGCTTGTATTGTTTTTTATTTACATAAAATATATACATACATACATACATAAACTTATATTATACATGAGAACACTCAAACTAATGCAAATAGATGTTTTCATAGAGAATTCTTCCCCCATTGTTGCCGTTGAACACTCTACCACCACGCATCAAACACATTTGAATGTGCTTGCAAAAAGTTTTTAGAATTTTCAGTTTTAATTTGTTAAAATATTTGATGTTGGTAAAGACAGTTGAAATCTTCAGATCTTGAAGAAAACTAATAAATAATTAATTGTGTTTGTCGCAGTGCATTCCATACGTGTAGTAAATTCTATAAATTCTTTTAGGATACCCTTACATTCCCAATTTCAACTTTCAACATGACTTGGAGGCTCTAATTATGAGTCACAAAGGAGCTTGAACCGTGCATGATAATAAGGAATATAAAGATTAAATAATAATGTATTCGCAAGCTGTAGACACAGGCACATATTAAGAAGCTTATTCAAATTAGAATTACATAATTAGATACCTCTAGCGTTATTCAAAAGGTATTTTAAGATGAAGATATTTTGTTAGTATTATGAACTTCTACTGAATTAACAGACATTGGTACCTAAAACTTATTCCTGAAGACATACGTAAAGTCACATCTATTTCTCAGAGGGGTAGGCAGAGGCGATGGATTTCCACTTACTCCGATCCTAACACACCTTTTTTTTACATCGTCCACATTCATCAATCGCTGCATGCACGCTCATCGGTTTCTGGCACTTTTTGCATGGCCCTTCTTCAGAACATCATCAATTTGATAGGTATATAAATGTTTGTCGTAGACGACCTCTTCCGGCACTTCCATCCACATTTGCACTATACATTTCTTACGTGAGTCTTCTGTCATCCATTCACTTATTCCTGAAGAACGAAATTAAAGTAGACTTATATATAATCATAATTTTTGTATCAGCATTAATGGATTTACTGTGATATACACCCGCTACACTTTGGCAAACAATGTGAAGAAAAAATGTAAATTAGTTTTTATGGCTCATAGCTAAAATATGTATGAAATTATATTTTGTACGGATCTACAGTAAGCACTAACTGGTACAAGTTACGGTTACTGAGTTACCTTGAACACGGATTAAAATTTTTTAAATAATACATCGTCGTTATTAGCCTGTCGTCGTCCACTGTTGAATGAAGATCTACTCTAATAACTATTCTGGCCAAAGACGCATCATCATAGTTATTTCTCATGTAACGTTGAAGAATATAAGTTTTTGTACTTTCAGGTGCTAGGACAGATAGATTTGGCTAAAATTTATACGATATTTAGAAAAACTTGAACTACTACAGCAGGAAAAATTACATACAAGTCGTATACGAGCGGCACGGTGATTTAACATTGCATGAATTTGGATATAATAGTAGGTATTCTAGAACTTATAAGTCCTAAAGCTTTGCTTAGTTTGGGTCTGAATACGATATCTTATGTAATTAATATTATTTAAAGTTAGTAACTATTATAGAGATAGTTTAGAATTTAGTCCAAAGTACATATATTTCTGAGGCATGTTCAACTTCTACGCACGCTCTAAGTGTATATAGTTGGTTAAGTCTGTAAGAGGTTTTTGACCCGATACCACTAATACCTGAAAGACATTACTTTGATCATTTTCGTGCAGTTTTGTGTCATAACAAGTAGTTTTGTATACTTAGATGCACATTTTATCTGTAGTGAGAAACTACAGTCACCCATCGAAACCTCAACAGCCGCGAGTGCATGCGGAAAAGGGTAATCAGCGGTTTCCTGCGAAGCTGTAATAATGCTCCTGACGTGCCGAAGCATAACTCTAGCTTAAATTATAGACAAAGTTCGTGGACACAGGCTGATTTACTGTTTCTGAGTCAACCCAATACCTATTGTACATACATGATAGCGTTAATTCCCGTTTGTGCACAGTTGTTAATTATGGAACGCGAGAATTTCCTAGTGTCATAGTTTTCATAATAACCAATACTTATGTATCTTATACTGGAACAACTGGAATAATCTCAATTGTAATTTATGGACTGATTTTATTAGAGTTAAGAAAAAATCAAAGTAAAACTCTTTATTAGATTTTATACGAGTTTAAGAGTGTATAAAAATATACGTTTATCATAATAAACTCACAAGTTTTTGCCACACTGCTAAATCTCTTTTACAAAGTACTAGACTAAACGTATGTTTTTCTCCAAGTCAGGTAAACATGCCGTAGATCATTCGTCTAACTTATGTACCGTATTTTTCACCGCTAGTTCACTGAGATTTTTATTTTCTTTTGAAAGGAACGTAAGATAAGACAATTATGAGAAATATTAACGTTAATTCCGACTATTATTTTTATACTTACATCTTTATTTCTCTTAAATCTGGCTACTAAAACATCAATATACACTTTCACGACTTATGAAGAACGTCAAGTTACATTTTGGTGGACACAAAAATATTAACAACAACCTCTCTGGCTTAAAAAATATCTAAATGCTAAAAGTAATCATCATTCTTGAAAAATAGGTAAAAAACATTCTTAAGGCTCCTTTAATTTATGATTCTTTGCCACTTTTATCATTTCACGCATCGTAGTAACAAACAAAACAGTATGCGATACTTGCAACCTCTTTTCTACATCAAAGTATATACAAACGTATTATAAGTCTAACAGTTTCCACCCCTAAAAAGACATCAAAGTGCAAAAGTACTACTAAGCCTTATAATGAACACGAGAAACGCAAACGGGTTAACATGTTAATGGAGTTGATTATAAGTAAAATGAAAATAACACAAGTTGTATAACAAAGTAATGTGGATCCTTTTGCCTGCAGGCAGCCGTTAGAGAGCGGTAAGGGATTACTTTTATCTAAAATAATGATATTGTGGAGGCAATTACCAAGTACTACGTAGTCCTTATGTACAAACCACATCCTACAATATTTACTATTTAATTAAGTATACCTTGTATTAGACCCTCCGAAAACATTTCATATAATAATAAAATAATGGTAAATAAAATTCTTGAAAGTATCCGATGTTAATTTACTTTTTATATATTTATATTTTTTATTCTGGGCCTCCTAAAGTGACTCTACTCTGCCTGATGGAAAGCATGAATAGAATCCAAGAGTGGCAGTCGCCATACTCATTGTGAATGCATACAATATAGTAGGGTGACCCACACTATGATGGCCTAGTGAGATGCTTTTTCAGGCCCCTCTTAAAGGACCCAGGGTCATATTGGAAGGGAAACATCAGTTTGTCTTCCAAAATTACATATAAAATTCAGATTTTACAACATGATCATTAATTACTATAAAAAATAACAAAATTACTTATGAATTCCCCCTATAAAGTGTTTGTCAATAATTTACGTTACTTTTAATATCCTGGAGATACAGGTAGCAAAAAAATTATATTGCACACTTTAACGAAAGCGTGTACCAAAATTTTTACACTTTTGTCATAATCACAATTGAAATTTGATAATCAACAATTTTATCTCACTAGATTGACAACGTGAGTAAAAAAAAACTCTCAGCTTTCGTGAAATAATGAAGGATCGCAAGTTTTTTGACGGCTTGTGAAACCGATTTACCTGTCTGAATTTTGAATGCTTATTTACATAGAGAGTGACATAAAAAATCAAAAAATTCTTCATCCAGACAGCTCAAACAAACCCACATTTATAACAGTCAATCATATGACTAGAAAAAGTCCTCAAAAAGTCCCACGTTTTTGCCTTATCTTTTTATATAAAGATTGAAATAAATTTTCATCTACTTCGTAAAATATATATAAAAGGGTTCAGTAATTTACTAACAAAAAGTCAGGTCTATGAAAACAAAGACGTGCGAAATAGGTGGTTCCGTGTTCACCAAGTTTGAAACTTAGGCCATGAATTAACATAAGAGGGACACAATAGATAACCAAAGCGACCGTCAATAAATATACTAGGGAAGTGTTTGTTACTAAATGAGACGATTATCATAATAAATGCGTTCAGCTTACTTATACCACAGCTTAATTTATGCGAGCGCCTTTTGACGAAAACAGGAATTTTAGCCTATTTAGATAAACACATAGGCAAATTATTCATTTAACAGAATAAATTTGGTATTAGAAACGTGTATTTTAATTACACGTAAAATGGCCTTTAGACGGCTTACATGTGCAGACGTTCACTGTGGCTTTGTTATTAGGGTATTCCAGTTCCTTTGAATCGGAATCTCGTGAGTATTTAATAAGTTCGACTCCAATCACTTTATCCTTGGTTTCGATAACTATTGAGGGTATCAAATGAAGAAAATTCTTATATGTCTGAGATGTTCCGGCATAGGTTTAAGTTTGAAGCGACTTACGAAGAGTATCAGAAATTTGTTAATACGCAACCATTCTAGTTGTAAATTATTCTCAAATTTCATCAAAAACTCTATTTATGGTTTGATTTATAATACTCAATTTTTAAAACGTTCGTATAACCTTCCAGTTTAGAATGTAAATGTATCGGGCCCTGTTCATTAGTGTGTGTTACATATTATATATTCAGAAGACATTCTCTCTGCAACTACAATATTAAGCTTGTTCTTGGGATTAATAGAGACGGTAACTTCACGTAAGTTCAATGTACGCTTGTCTAATAAAATAATAATCTAATAAATAATCTAATAAAATAATGGTAAATAAAATTCTTGAAAGTATCCGATGTTAATTTACTTTTTATATATTTATATTTTTTATTCTGGGCCTCCTAAAGTGACTCTACTCTGCCTGATGGAAAGCATGAATAGAATCCAAGAGTGGCAGTCGCCATACTCATTGTGAATGCATACAATATAGTAGGGTGACCCACACTATGATGGCCTAGTGAGATGCTTTTTCAGGCCCCTCTTAAAGGACCCAGGGTCATATTGGAAGGGAAACATCAGTTTGTCTTCCAAAATTACATATAAAATTCAGATTTTACAACATGATCATTAATTACTATAAAAAATAACAAAATTACTTATGAATTCCCCCTATAAAGTGTTTGTCAATAATTTACGTTACTTTTAATATCCTGGAGATACAGGTAGCAAAAAAATTATATTGCACACTTTAACGAAAGCGTGTACCAAAATTTTTACACTTTTGTCATAATCACAATTGAAATTTGATAATCAACAATTTTATCTCACTAGATTGACAACGTGAGTAAAAAAAAACTCTCAGCTTTCGTGAAATAATGAAGGATCGCAAGTTTTTTGACGGCTTGTGAAACCGATTTACCTGTCTGAATTTTGAATGCTTATTTACATAGAGAGTGACATAAAAAATCAAAAAATTCTTCATCCAGACAGCTCAAACAAACCCACATTTATAACAGTCAATCATATGACTAGAAAAAGTCCTCAAAAAGTCCCACGTTTTTGCCTTATCTTTTTATATAAAGATTGAAATAAATTTTCATCTACTTCGTAAAATATATATAAAAGGGTTCAGTAATTTACTAACAAAAAGTCAGGTCTATGAAAACAAAGACGTGCGAAATAGGTGGTTCCGTGTTCACCAAGTTTGAAACTTAGGCCATGAATTAACATAAGAGGGACACAATAGATAACCAAAGCGACCGTCAATAAATATACTAGGGAAGTGTTTGTTACTAAATGAGACGATTATCATAATAAATGCGTTCAGCTTACTTATACCACAGCTTAATTTATGCGAGCGCCTTTTGACGAAAACAGGAATTTTAGCCTATTTAGATAAACACATAGGCAAATTATTCATTTAACAGAATAAATTTGGTATTAGAAACGTGTATTTTAATTACATGTAAAATGGCCTTTAGACGGCTTACATGTGCAGACGTTCACTGTGGCTTTGTTATTAGGGTATTCCAGTTCCTTTGAATCGGAATCTCGTGAGTATTTAATAAGTTCGACTCCAATCACTTTATCCTTGGTTTCGATAACTATTGAGGGTATCAAATGAAGAAAATTCTTATATGTCTGAGATGTTCCGGCATAGGTTTAAGTTTGAAGCGACTTACGAAGAGTATCAGAAATTTGTTAATACGCAACCATTCTAGTTGTAAATTATTCTCAAATTTCATCAAAAACTCTATTTATGGTTTGATTTATAATACTCAATTTTTAAAACGTTCGTATAACCTTCCAGTTTAGAATGTAAATGTATCGGGCCCTGTTCATTAGTGTGTGTTACATATTATATATTCAGAAGACATTCTCTCTGCAACTACAATATTAAGCTTGTTCTTGGGATTAATAGAGACGGTAACTTCACGTAAGTTCAATGTACGCTTGTCTAAATATAATTTCACAACATATTTTTATCCATTTTCCTACTCCACAACTTAAGTATGTATTTGCCAAAATACTTTGCAAATTGACTTCAAATAATTTATGGTTGGTGGCTTCTAGCTAAATTGTCGCCTTTGCTCGAAAAGAGGTGTAAACACGCAGTAAAATGGTCCCGTGTGCTTTCACTTGAGATTTACCGTTTGCACTCGTAAATGGGCATAAATCACAGGCACACGTAAAATAAAACACTCCTTTGTAAGTTTTACAAGCTGAGAATTTGTTTTTACAAAAAGTTATATATATAGTTTTATTTCAAAATTTCATACAATTTTATTTACTTTCTCCAGTTTATAGTAAAAGACGTATGAAAATTGAGTATGATCACTTCGTATAAATCAATATTTTTCGACATTTTGATGATAGAGATTGACCTCTATGTCAAAGGTCGTAGCGAGGAAGATGTGTGCGACAAATATTTACACTTTCCTAAGTTTGTTTGGTATTATGAGTTATTTAGTTATTTAGATGATAGTTTATTATGCAATAAGCAATGAAAACTTCGTTCAAAACTATACCGAAAGGTTATTTTTGGTTAAGGCAGATATTTTTGGATGCCCGGGGGGCGCACTTTCAAGAGGCGGCGCGCCTGGCCACCGTGGGAGTATCTTTGGTGGTCGGGCGCATTGAGGCGCTGGGTTTACGAGTGGCCCTAGATAAGACGGAGGCCCTTTTGTTCCATGGGCTCCGTCGTGGTCCACCACCCGGTGCCTCTATGGGTGCACTTCCGACAGCTTTCTCCAAAGCTGGTCGGCGCTGCTTCTGCCCTTGGGCGACTTTTGCCGAATTTGGGTGGAGCCAGCGTCGCGACGAGACGGCTATACACGGGGGTTGTCCGGTCAATGGCGCTGTATGGTGCACCGGTATGGGCGGCGGCTCTGACCGCTCAGAATAGGGCTCGCCTCTGGCGCCCTCAGAGGATATTGGCGGTTAGAGCCATACGCGGTTACCGCACCGTATCGACGGAGCGGTACTCCCCCGTGGGATTTGGAGGCGGAAGTGCTCGCGGAAGTTTATCGGCGTACGGCTGACTTCCGGGCGGATAGCGGCATACGGCCCCCTCCCGAAGAGGTACGCGAGTGGCGTGAGGCCGCTCGTCGAGCCACAATGGCTCGTTGGTCGTCCAAGTTGGAGACTCCACGTGCTGGCTTTGCCCTCGTGGAGGCTCTCCAGCCGGTCATCGCCGAGTGGGCAGGGCGGCAGCACGGGACCCTTTCCTTCCGACTGACGCGGGTCCTTTCCGGGCACGGTTGCTTCGAGAAGTATCTGCACTCGGTCGCCAGGAGGGAATTGAGTCCCGCCTGTCACCACTGCGACTGCAGTGAGGATTCGGCTCAGCACACGCTAGCGGTTTGTTCCGCCTGGGCGGCGCAGCGTGGGGTCCTCACTGCAGTTATTGGAGGAGATCTCTCGCTACCGGCCGTCATACGCTCCATGACCGGTAGCGACAGTTGTTTTACCGCGGTCAAAATAATTTTGGATGGATGTTAAGATCGTTAATAGCGTTATATACGATAAGAATTAATTCATTTCTTAAATATCATCTTTTCTATCTATCTATCTTTATTCAATTCATCAACAGAAAAAAATTGTTAAAAGTGTTACAAAATGCGTGACCAGAGAAGTGATTTATCTTTATATAGAAATAGTTAAACGATAAAATGCTATCAATGTTGTCTACTTCGTTTAAGTTAATTAGGACCTGTTAACACTTAATATTTTTATGTTTATTTATTTAATTTTTTGTAGTCTTTCAAGATGTGGCTTTATAAGTATTTTTTAAATAGATTAATTGATGACGCATCCTTAATTTTCTTTGACAATTAATTATAAATTTGTCTCCTTCATTTAAAGCTTTCTTGTCGTAGTTTGTTAGGATTTTGCATTTGAGTTTTTTTAAATGATAGTTGCATATGCATATTAATGAATAAGATTTTAAGAAATTAAGGTACATGTATGATATAAAAAAGTTTGGGCAACTTCATGTAACTTTGTTTCAAGATAAATGGTATCGATAAACGAATCTAATAAAATTTTCCTGTGCTGTTTCATCCGAACAGTAAAAGTACATATAATATTCCTTAAAAATAATGTTATAAAGATAACATTGACTCACATCTTTAGCAGTTTTTAACAGATTACTATTGGACATAAACCTCTTCTTAGAAAGGAGGTTTTGATCTACTATCCTAGGGCCAAGACAAGTTAGTGTAGGCCTTGTTCCAAGTTACTAAACCGTTGTTCGTCGCTCAGCAGATGCACCACTTGCAAGTGGGGTTGGCTTGGCATGGTAAGGTTTTTACTAGGAGGGATCTGGATGTCGTAACAGCAGCTGTGCCCAGATCCCTGTGGCTGTGTGGCTTTAGTTGGTCCGATTTCGATGCACTACCCTGCCGTAAACCTCGGTGAGGTGACGGCTCGAGAGGGTTTCCACACGTTAAGAAAAAAAGTCTTGTTCCAAATTTTTCTTCTTTATGCAGTTATATTGTTCTCTTAGTCGCCTCTTACGACAGTCAGGGGTTGAATAGGTATGGTGACATTTCGTATTCTAAATCCGTCACCACACGGACATTTCAGCAACATCCCCAAAATCATTTGTTGTTTTTTTATGCTTGGTCTATCAAAGTGACTCTGTTCCGCCAGATGAAAAGCGTGAACAGAATCCAAGAGTGATGGTAATCATACTCGTTGTGAATGCAAACAATTCAGTATGGTAACCCACTCTATGGTGGTCTAGTAAAATGCTTTCTCACGCCCCGCTTAAAGGACCCGGATTCATAGTGGGAGGAAAACATGTGCGCTGCGCTGGGAGTGAGTTCCAGGTTTTGGCTGATTTGTAGACCAGAAACTAGGTTTGACTCGGCAATCACCATTATAAAATGGTGATTTCCGTGGCCAGCACATGTTGTACTGTAGAGGAGTGCCGACTCTATCATCAAACTCTGAATATCATCACGTAACACAAACTTATCAATCAAAGCAAACCAAATACGCCCAAAGCCGATGGTTTTATTTTGTATAGATAAGAAAATTTTATGGCTATCTTCCGGCTTCATCACTAGGAGAGCTCTAATACTAAATAAATAATAATAGCGTTAGTTACGGACCTATTTAACATTTTTAATAACAACAACTTTAAGAAAACTAAAATTCTATAATAATACGTAATGCATATATAAATCAAGTTGAAATTATTCAATTAGTGTATATTAATACACTGAGTACGTTTAATATTGACGACGGTGATACGACAAAATTTACATAGCATTATGAATTAAAAGGAAAATAAGATACAAACAGCATTCTTGTTAAATAAGTCTGTGAAAGGCTTGAGGAAAAGAGATATAGGATAGGATTACCTGCGCACGTGTGAAGAGCTTTGCGAATCATCAGCTCGCTTATTCATAGGACTATTTTAATTTATTCTAAATACAAATAATTAAATAAGATACATGTACACCAAAACTTGAGGCCAATGATATATCGGGAAGTTGTGTTAATTTGGCTTCCAAGATTCAAGGAAATAGTAATGACGCTGAAAATTTAATAATAAAAATATAAAAACTCGCAAAATATGTAAATTTATCAAGTGTACAATAAATTACTGTAATAAAATAACATAAGTCTGTTTTTATAATAAAGCCAGATTTATTTAACAAAATCTGATTTATAATGTCAAGAATTTACAAGTCCCCTGGGTCGTTACGAAGAAAAAAAGTATTCAAATAATTTTCTCAGCTTGGAACACCATCGGCAATTTTATCGCGTGGATGCTTTAATGAAAATAAAAAACGATACTCAGCTTACGAAATTGAATCACGCTTTTTTCTTCTGTTATATTATAATCAACAAGTTTGGGTGAATCGATTACATTTATATTATATTTTCATTTGTAATATGAAATTGTTATGTAGTGACGGATTAAGAATAGTAGATGTCATCACCTTCATCCCATAGGTGACGTAAGAGTCGACTAAGGGAGCAAATTATGCCGAGCTGCACATTGCAAAAGATAAGTTGAAAATTTGAATCGAACCTTAGGTCAAAACCTCTTTTCTAAGAAGAAACCTGTGTTCAGCAGTGGACTATTAGTTTTGTACCATCTTTATTTTACAGAATAATAGTGAGCAGCACTGTGTTTTGCCTAGACAAGAGCGAACAAGTTCAATCGTACAGAAAATGCTATTAATGCCAAATAGTGTATCCTATAAGCCCACATTTCGATCTCAACGAGTACTAGAAGACTTGGCATTTTGCCAAAAAAGTATAGGAATAAAGAAAGGTATAATCCTATCGGTGATTAGGGTCATCCGAGTTTCTTGAGAAAATGATTATGGGCTACTACCACACAGTTCTTACTCTTAAATTATATATATCCAGCTCTGAGCATTACGCTTTATTCTTTCTAAAGTTGAAAGGCGGTCCAAAGATAAATCACAACCTATAACATAGTACTAAGTTGTGCTTTAGTTGAAAGATTTATTTACTATTTCTCATTATATATGGTTTCGCGTCGTCAAAGTCACTAACTAATCAAAAATTACAAAAATGGATAGGATAGAAAATTATACGCTATGTGTTTATTTCCTTATGATATTTGCTAATTGTATAAGTTAAAGATTCGTGGGAGAAGCATGCTTTGTCAAACATTGACCGAAATACAACGACTTTATAGAAAATAAGGGTAAAGTATTACTTTTGTTATTTTCCATTGATTGAGCGACGTTTTTTGCACTTTCATCTGACGCGGAGGTACTTAAAGCCTATTTGTGTCTAACAAGTTACAAGTGTCTATAGAGAATTTCAGTCAATAGTCATTTCCATCAGACGACCCGTCTCAAAATGTTACAAACACCAACAAACAATATTCGCAACCAACGTAAATCAAGTATCTTTTAATATGAGCTTATGTAAATATTATCTATTCCTTTCATATGACGTAATATGATGGGCGTTTACTAAACAAACAGTCGGATGAACGTTGATTACTTCCGAAGTCAGGTATAAACACACAACAAGCTTTCACATCTCTATTCATCTCTATAACTGATGCAGTAACACGTCTGAATAATCTGTTGTTAAGTGGAGTTATTATGATGTGGTTGGTGTGATATTTAGCCAACGGATGTGTTGGTGTGATACTTTGGAAAGGAGGATTTTGAATTTCGACACAAAGTTTTAAGTATTTGATGACAATTAAACATTAAATTAAATGTGGCACGAAAAAAATATAAAATGTATCTTTGGAAAATATCGTCACAGATCAATCTATCGCCGTCAAATGCTGAACGAAGGTCTCCCGCAAGGAGCATGAGCCATCCTGGTCTTGGACAGTCTGCATCCATTCGCTGCCAACTACTTTTTTAAATTGTCGGTCCACCGTGCCGCTCAGCGCCCTACACTACGTCTGTCTAATGGGAATTTTTTTTTCTAGCATATTTTGGCTCCAACGACCATCGGTTCAATCGTATCAAAGTTTGAGATAAATCGATTTAGAACTTTTTAGGTGTGCAAAAATTAACTTAACGGTTTTATCTATGTATAGATTTCTAGTCGACTTCGGAACGATGCAAACTTAATACATGGTAAATGCACGCAAACTAATAATATTTTTTTGATAAATTTAACATAATTTATTAGTAAGTAATACTTATTCAATAAACGGAAATACATATAATAAAGGTATACGTATATTATATATTTGTATTTTATGTAGCATACTTTTTTTTTTCAAAAAAAAAGACAGCGCCCACACTAGGAATGAATCCTGTGTTGCGGTGTCTCCTTCACAAACATACAAGTAACAGACACAAAGAAGACTCAGACTCAAAACAATAAGTTGTGAATCATACAAGGTATTGGTCCCATATGGGGTTTGAACGCACAACACTCAGCACAGTAGAGAGCGGCGTGGTGACCGCTTAAACCACTATACATATATGTATATTTATACACCGATAGGTTTGTCACAATTAAAATAATACTAAGTGGCTGAACTTAATATTATTACGTTACAGGTTCATATATTTATTTTATGTTAGTCTTTAATGTTCCTTTAATAGCCATTTGAGACATTTAAGTTGTAATATGCGATTATTACTACAAATAGCTCCGACAATATTTGCAGCTCCGCTCGCGTAAAACTTATTTTGTTTATCCCTTGGGAATGGTACTTTTTACTGAATGAAGAGTACCATTTTATATCCTCTTTAGACACCTAGCAGCATACAAGCAAACTAGCATAACAGATTAACTTATTTTTAGATCTAAAAATGTATAAAAGCATAATTTATCTCGTCATCCATCAGCGATTTATCACCTCACTTTCCTAAATGACGACATTGTGGCCATAAAATTCTCGTAAAAATATGTCTATCCTACTCGTATATAGTCTATTTTAAAAATAATTTATTGGGACACTGTCGCTATTAAACTTTATGTCTTCATATGATAAACTATTATAAGGAATGTCCTACTTTAGTGCAATTTGTCATATTTATTTCAAATTAATTTTACTCTGTATTCCATTAAATTCATATATTTAAGTTTTTAATATGTTTATTGCGTTATGAGATTTATCGGGATTTTAAAATATCATTCATTGTAACTTGAATACTGTTGGTATGAGGGATACTTCAAAATTAGTGTATATTTAGGTGTTTAACTATAAAACATCTTCGTCGCCCTAAAATAAAAATGGCATACCCTATTATCTTAACCTTGACAGTCATATTGCCGCCAGCTAAGATAAAGTTCCACTGACGTTCAAAGATCACTGGACATAGAAAATATTGTAGTTAGAAGTTACAAGAATATAGAATGATATCTTTCTAGATAAAAGAGGTAGGCAATTTCGAAAGAACACTGCCGAACATGGTTACTACAATAATTTGTTGTTTATAACTACTCGAATAAAATATGAAAAAGAATTATAGGGTTGGAGCTTAGAAGATCTGAAGATTTTAAGTATTTTTTCGGCACACCATAGCCGATTAAGTACAGATAAACAATATAATTCCAGAAACTGAGACAAATTTGTACAAAAGTTTTAAAACTCTGTACAGAATTATTACTTGTAAAGTTGTACATGCCGTACGCTTTTGAATTGCTATTAAAAGCAACGAGTTTGTAAAATAGTTTAATCCCTTTTCATGCCACCCAACATATGAACAGCTTCGTATGAAGCGTACAATATAGCGGTACCACATTACATATATAAAAGCTAAGCTTGCCTTTTCTTTGTAAGCTAAAAATGTGTCAACACCCTTACTTTTAACTAAAGGGTAAGTGAGAAAGAAAAAGATAATGGTGTTTTAGTGTCGGATCGACCAAAATAAGGTTACATAGAGCAATGCCGTATCTTTCTATACCAGCGTGGTATAGTAGGCCAAAATTTCTTTTCTATAGAGAGATCTATGTCCAGCAGTGGGCTATAAAAGGCTGTTGAAAATGAAGGTATCTTCCTTTTTTTTACGGGAGGAATGCTTTTCCACCATACCTTCAGTAGAGTGACGAAGAGCATGTGTGGGACTCTCGGAGAACCGGTCTACTCACTAAACCCCTCTACGGCCTACTTCCGCAGACGAAAGGAGCTCCAGGAACGCATAAGCGGCTTCTGGTGTCCTTCCTGCCGTACCTCACGAATGTAGTACATCCCAGATACTTCATGCCCCAGGGCAGGACGCTATCACATCATTCACTGCTTTACACAGTAAGAAGAAGAATAGTGCCCTACACCAGACGACACCCTCTAACCGCACTGGAGTTTCACCTGTCTCGGGTCGTTTGCAGCGGTCACATCGCCCCAAGATGTGGGTGCAGCAGAACGTATCTTCCTAGCTCTTTTATTCTTAAAACTTCTTAGGGTCGACTCCTAGTTCAACTGGTTTATCTGAATATCAGTTTCTCCACGCAGCAATTGGAATTGCGTCTCCGCAACCCTGAGGGTGAATTGAACTCAAAAGTTCAGTGCAGTTACTCTAACTAGTTGTCAGTATGTTTGACTGCACTGGTTTCCCAATAATGATTCCAATTAAATTCCCAAGAGCAAGATCATGTATAGCTGCAATATTAAAAACTAAAGCCTATCCGAGATTTTGCTTTTAATGTCCTTAAAAACAATTTCATGATTTTTTATATATGAGCGTAACATCTGAAAGGGAGAACTGTTTGTATCTTGTACAACAGTGCTGCCATTCTGAGACGAGAAGCGATTTTGTTAAGAAAAGTAGGAGATCAACATTTAAATTAACGAATCAATCTTTTGAAATCTCAGTATTTACACAGCGTCAGCATACAAACGAAGATTTTAACCAATTTAGTTCAATGCTCTTGTATGTGATCATCCTCCCAACCTATTTCTATATGCAATCGTTTAATATTCCACGACTCACTTGTGCTGTCGTTGTCCAACATACAAAGGAATTTATAGTAGTTGAAAAATCCAATTTGTCGTTTCATATCAAGAATGAGAACTTATGGAATGTTTAAAGAGGAGGTGTTAGTCGAGAAACGTTGTATGGGAAGTTCACTTGAGGTAGGTGTTTCGAAATTTCTAGAGACGTTCTGTATTCTTATTTTGAGGTTGATATGTCTTTTATTTGAATAAAAAACTAATAAATGACTGTAGAAACCTAAGCGATGAACAATAGTCGTAGACATGTTTATTTCTTATTACTTGTTTGTCACCTTGCACAGTTGTGTTAATTCGTATATTTAGATTGGATTGTTTTTCTCATCGTTCTCAAATCAATACCAATATTAGTGGGCTAGATAGGCCGTAGTCTGCTACACCGGTATGATACACTTTTTCAAAACATCTTTAGAGTTCTTACTTGGATTAATTCAGTTGAGTTTTGTTAGATACGAAACAAAAACGAAACGAATTTGACGTCAAAACTGAACAGACTTATTTCTGAGGGGATTATTGGAATGTTTTGTAGCATTGTAGAGTAGAATCTATTAGAATATCTCATAGAAAAGCCTTCAAACGCCTATGGTGTAATTCCTTTAAAGCATAGTAAAATACTGTTTTAAAACATACTAAAATATATAATATATCTTAATAAGCATAAAAAAAATAATTAAAACATTGAATGTTTTAATTATTTGTCTTACGTTGCCAGACAATAATTAATTGTCAATTTCTTTAATGTAACTCCTTAAGACATATCGGACATTACTATGCATAACTTCTCAAAAGAACAATAATAAACTGTTAATTATATATTAAACTGCTTTATGTATATTATAAATATTTTCTATTTAGTTAAAAAATGATTTGTTGTTATGATCCTAACTAGTAGGGATTACTTATAACCAAACGTCCTTTAAGCCCGTGCCTATTAACAGCAACTAACTAACTGACTAACTAACGATGAACTCGCAACACATGATGTTCAGTAAAGGGATTGCAAAGAAATGCGACCTAAACATTTTAGTTAATTTTATTACGTATTTGATTGTTATTATACACTGTAGAAAAATGTATAAATATTATCTGAAACTATCAGAAATACCAAAATTAGAAGAAACATAGTCTTGATCCTAGAAAGGTTTAAAAATTTAACAACATTCAACAACATATTCTTGACTATCCATATTGAATTAAAATGATTAATATATTTTTATTTAAATTATTTTTTACCAAAACAATAACTTATGTACAGAATGTGAAACTTTACTTTACTCAAATTCTAAGTATCGTAAGGAATGTTCGGCAGAAACTCGGTGATTTTCGGCCAGATCCGGAATTCCCGACTAGAATAACAATTGCGGCCTTTTGCGCTGCACGCACGGTTCGTTCCAATTTTGAATGTACCATTCGCATAGGAGATATGGTATCTCGTGCCGGAACCTATCTAAAGTATCTCGTTCCAGTTATTTAGATGTGTATTTGTCACGACGTGTTGCTTCAAATATTGCTTATAATCAGTTACATCATGATTGTAGGCAGAATCGCCAGTTTAAAATGGGATACGTTTAGTATGAGACATTTATCCTAAGAAATAATCGTATTATGAGCTTTGACATGCCCTATGAAAATTAAATTCGAACCAAATCCAGTTGTCTATATTACGACAATGTACGAGAAGACTGTTTGAGTTAATACTCGTACATATATTTTTTTATTATAATAAATTCTATTTAACTTTCCAAGTAATACTATTAAATAAAATGACAAATGACATATTTTTATTTTAAGTTTTTATTTCATACATTAATTACTTTATACATATACACACAACAAATTACATAGATTGTGTTATTTGAATCTAATAACATAACCTGTTTTGTTATCTTCTCAGAAATATTGTTTACAACTCTTTGTATGTAAAATAGTAGAAAAAACTAGCTCAATGAATTAATTTTGTTAAACATATTCATTATTTTATACAGCATTATATACAAAACAGAATATAATAAAAAACAAAACAAAACACAATAACAATTAAAATGTATCTCACAAACGGTTACTTTATCTAAAAGATTTTGTCTGACCTAAAACCGTCGTATACACTCACACAAACGAAACATCTAAAGAATTTTCATTAAAAGTTTATACTAAACCTAAAATTGTAAGGGAAATTCTACGAGGCAATGTACATGTATAAAACTACTTGTATATATTCATATAGCAACAGAAATGAGGTTTAGCGTGACCTACCGCCCTAGGGAGATTACTGCGGTTACCAAAATATTTCTCACAAAATTGGTAGGATTTGCTTCAACATCCTCTAAACATAATCTTTATAACTTGTACGTTCATACTTATATATGTATATGTATTAGTTAATTTTTAAGGTATCTCTACCTTTTTCCATCCATCCATTTTACATTCATGTGGGGCGTCATTGGATAGGTCGTTTAAATACTGGTAAAAGTTTATAAAGCCTTCTCTTCTAGTCAAACAGCAGTGTTTGGAGATCTGAACAAAATCATTTCATTTAATTAATCTGTGATGTCTGACAGATTACATGCTAAAAGGATGACGGATGGTTTACGGACCATTTTTCACGATCACTTTAAAAAGTTGTATCTGACTAAAATAATGAAGAATGATTCATTTATTTATTTATTTTTTGAACATACTGGTGAATAAGTAATCTATTCAACATATTGTTCTGGTGCCACGAAATTACACAAGCACAAAGTTAGGCTATTAGCTATAGCCTTTCTGTAACTGTTAATTGTGAAACTGTGTACGACTGCGATACATTGGTGTAATTAGATGATACAGAACGCTAGCCCCGACATATTCTAAATAATATTTTGTCTTCTTTTCTTGCCTACAATACGATATTCCTTAAAACTCTTGGCGTCAACAGATCGTAGACTGTAGACTGCCGAAAATTTCGATTTCCTGAATCAATAGTTCACTACCTCTTCTACATTAGACAGACTATACAGAATTAATATCATTGACTACATCAATAGTCTACTGCGTCGTAACTCTAGCCCTTTTCACTTTGATCCATTCGTAGAAGAAGAAATTGAAAAAAAAATTTATCTGTAAAATCCCACGTGGTTGGTTATGATGGCTTCAGTCGGAGGACCTCCGCTATCTCCAATAGCTTCTCCCTCGAACCTGGCATATTTCCCTCTTTATAGCGTAAAGCCTTACGCCCATTTCCTAAAACTTTTAATCCATATCTTCTTAGAGTGACTGGCGATATTAAGGTGGGAATAGATGGATGGATAATGTTGCCACCCTAGTACAGGTTGATTTATTCTAATGAATCTTGATCGTCTTCTAAATAATTAAATTCCATTCGCTTGAAATTTACGCAAATGTGATCACGTGACCGAGTATCGTTCTCATTTAAAGTGGTTTCCAATGAACCAACATAGACTGAAACGCACATTAACTACCCTTTTTTCTTTACTTTTCTCTCCAAGCTTACTTTTCTGGCTAACTAATTAATTTCAGTATCCAGGTGTAAAAATTAAGTCTTCAAACAATCTCCTTCTTCAATGTTTTACTCACCGCTCTGATTTTCTATACTTTAGGGTCTTGGTACAATCTGTCATATCATGGAACGTCCTCCCTCTCGAGGTCAGGACGGCAAAGCCTCTACAAACATCTAAACATCTAGTATGGAAACATTTCCTAAACACTATATTAGATTCACCTCAATAATTAACTCTCTTCTAAAGTTTATATTATGTATATATTATGTTATACATGTGTGTATTTAAATATATATTTAATAAGAATTATACATATGAATAAATAAGTACTCTAGGTAGTAGAGCCACGCTGATTTCAGCACGAGCGGGCCGGCTGGACCGGGGTAGTACTACCCTAACATAGAAGACCAACCTAAAGCGCCAGCATCCGTGTTGTCGTGTTTCGTTGGTGAGTGTGAGACTGGAGGCCTATTGATGCAAGGGTGACAGTTATCGTGGTAACTGTGTAAACCTTACACTGTCACGATGACTGTCATGCCTTTTACGTCCCCAAGCGGGGTATGAAAAAGCATCTCACTAGGCCACCATAGTGTGGGTCACCGTTGTCTGCATTTGCAATGAGTATAGTGACCTCAACTCTCGGATTCTATTTATGTTTTTTATCAGTCAGAGTAGAGTCACTTCGGCAGGTTCTTAATACAGAAAAAAAACAGTATTACTTAGTCCTGAATTATTTTCTATTAAGATTAAATTAGGTTTCTTATTCATAACTTTCTTAGTTTCCATGCATCTAACATGTTTCAGCTCTACCCTAGGGTCGACTAGCAGATAGTGACTACGTTATTAAATCCATCTTTCTCATGTTTTAAATAAATAAAATATATTATATATGTATTTTTCTATTAATCTTCCTATAAATTATTTCATTAGTTAAAGTAAACAACAATACAAAGAAATTGACTGTAAAAATGCCCAAACGAATGAAAATTTTTACACACTTTAAAAGTAATTTGTATTCTTGAAGCGAGTTCAAAAAAGCTATAAGGAAGACGAGAATTACAAAGTCAATAATCGTAATGGCTCTTAAATATTTTTATCATAAACAAAATCTAAGCCCACGTATTTCAGTCAACGTTTTTAAAAAAACCTAACCTTCAAATAAGTTTATAATAATTAGTATAGTTTTCTTCGTCACAAAAACAATCACAAGGCTTAAAGTAAATGAGGAGAATAGGTAAAGGTATTGTGAATATTCTGATAATGTTTACTTATGACGTCATCCTATGACTTTATGCTCGTTTTTCAACTATAAAGTTTCTATATCTATGATCTAAATAGTCAAGCGTTTATATGACGTTCGAGATTCATTCATATCGTATATATAGTATATATACGAGTATATATGTACATTATGAATCTATATATAATATAGTATGAATGAACTACGAAAGAATCTCAAACGGTATTTAATTAAGATAATTAATCTAGATGACCAATCCTTTACGTTTATTAATCACCATTTTATTCCTTTAAATAATTCAACACTAAGTTCTTCGCAAAAAGTTTCTTCAGAACGGACAAAAATGTGAAACGAGGGGACGAATTCTACCCAAAAAAACAATTGCTTTTTTCCTTCCTTCTGTACCTATCTCACAAAGAAACTGGTTGTGTCATTGATGGATATACTTTTCAAAGATAAATATAATACTCACAGTACCTATAACTTTGTTTTCTGTTTCACAAAAAATAATACAGCGTATAAAATTCTTGGTACAAAAACCTAGACTGCTTTAACATAACGCAGACAAAAATGGCTTCGTCTCATCTGAGTAACTCGCCGTCCACATGATATCTATAAATTTCACCGAAAATCAACTTCACAGTTCGTTTAGTATTATATTGCTAATAGTACTGTATTAATCCTGTATGAGAAAAGAAAGTACACTTCAATGTTTTTCGTAGCTTCATTCGCAATAAATTTGTATTACCCTGCCTCTATGGACCGTAACGTAATATACGCCATGAAAAAAGATTATTTTCGCTATCGTGTTACAAGTTTGTATCATTTAAAAATAGCATATTACTGTGCACTATATAATATCAACTATTTAGGGAGATATTAAGTTCTTTTGAAATTCGACATACTGTTGTCAAGATATCATTAAAGTAAGACGAAGTGATCCTTGCGATTTAAAAATAGTTTAAAATTAAAGCAATATTAATTTACAATAAAAAAAATGACGATTTAATAAAGAATTGTCATTCTTAGGTCAGTAAATGTAAATTGTACAAGTATTGAAAATGAAAAAAAAAAATGTTTTCAAGATACACGACTTATTAAATGAAAAAAGGATTTTCAAAAAACTAAAGTAATTTTAATACTTTACTTTTTTGAAAATCATTTTTTAATTTAATAAGTCTTGTATCTTTACTCTTTCGAAAGCATTAGGTGTGCTTGTGTAATGCATTTTATACAAACAAAAATTCCTTAATGCCTTTTATAATTTTGCAGAGGTAGTTTGTGTACTTTTAGGCCACTCAACAGTATAATAAAGTAAAATAAGTTATAAACAAATATATATTCAACAAATGCCACTTGTTATTGTTAAAGTTTTTACCAGAGTTTATGCTGAAAGTTTTATTTTGAGTAATATTTTAAAGCACACGACCTTGCACATCAAACCCCAATAAAGTACGACATTGTACCAACTATCCACTAAAAGAACAAAATAACACACTTAACCTTTTTGTTCCTGCCTTCTTCACCCTAAATACATTTAGAAGGCGTTTTACGGCATCACACTTTAACTGGTCCTACGCAAGAACGTACTGTATATCTTAATTAAACAAATGCCCAACTCCAAGGTTCTCAAGACTTCTTACTGCGCTCCGTAAAAGAGCTTACACAAATTGAATTTGTTGGAAGAAATCCCGACCAAGCGCGATGAATAAAGGACAATACTTGTCGAGGAAAAATACGAGTACAGAGTAGTGTTCAAGATAAAGCACATTGGAGCGGAGAGTCGTGATAAGTCGACCTTCATTGCGTGCTCTGATTTTTGGTAAAATATTTTGGGAATAATCTTCATGATATGTTATTTCTGATGATTTGTGTGTGTAGGGTTTAGAACAATTTTACAGCAATAAACAATAAGAGGACAGTCTGATAATCACAGTATAAGCTCTGCATAGTTTTGTATAAGACTATTGTGTGAAAAGTGTCTCAAACTAAAAAAGAAAACCTTTTTTGTTTGTATTTAAATAACATTTTCTACTATTGGCACAAGGCTACTCAGAATTGATGATAATTTAATGCGAAATTTCTATACATTACATTACTAAGTTTATGGTCTCGCAATAGATTTCACGCATACAAAAGCCATTGAAATTATCATAATCTGTTATTTTCCGAACACATATATGACTCAATAATAGCGACGATAGGATTACAGCCCATCTTGCTCAATTAATAGAAATAGAATAGCAGAACAGCAATAGAATTCGGAGACTAGTTAGTCCCGTGAGTACCTTTAGACAATTAGAGCATAATGGTAAATTCATCTGATATTATAAATTTTTATCAAAAAATATGAGCAGATCATTTTTATTTACTTCTTTTTGTGATACGGGCACTATTAGAGATAATCTACGTGTATATACTACGATAATTTAGAGTACGAAGGGTCACAACTCGTGTTCATCCCGTAGGTGTTGTAAGGGGCGAATAAGGGAGCAAATTGCACAGGACAACGACACTGCGAAGAGAATAAAAAAATAAAAACAATCTTATGCCAACTTGTCTAGCCAGCGTGGTATAGTAGCCCAAAACCTCCTAGTTAAGGAGAGATCTATGTCCAGCAATGGACTCTTAAAGGCTGTTGATCTACCATAATGAATATAGGTGGTAATCAAGCAGGTTCCCTGAATGTAAGTGGTTTCCGCTGTCTATAGACCTACGTTCAAAGCTTCCTCACTTTTTGAAAAGTGACAATATAATTCCTTAAAACCGATTTTCTGTGAAGCAATTGTATCACTGTAACAGTTAATAATGAATCACAAAAAAAAATCTTTCTAAATTGAGATGTTTCTTTCAAAAAGAACTTAAGGTATTATCGTCCTATTATCAATGATTCCCTACAACTTTCAATCAATCGTGTTAGTAACACGGTCTTTAAATCAAAGAAACAGTTCCAAATATAAGTATAATTCTATCAAAGTAGAAAACAGACAATTATATACATAAATAGAAAACAGACAATATACTTACTACCAAAATATGAGAAAAGTTTAGTAACAAATCAAATATTATCCTCCAGACGATACTTCAAAAGGAAAATTCCAAGAGCGTAATTGGAAAAATAAACCTATTTATTTATTGTATTGGTAACACTTACGTATATATTACTTCGACTTTATTGAATATTGAGTGTTTATTTTAAATGCTTAAGCAGGAATAAAATAGATATTCCATTTAAGGCAATAAATGAAGGATGCCTTAGAAGTTTTGATTTTTAAACTGTTTTTAATTGTTTCTAGCACTTTAAAATTATTATTATAATAATGTCTACAGTTAGTACAGTGGGTGCCCCTGGGACAGGCCATCGTAGTGACCGCTGGTAAGCTGATAAGTCAACAATTTATGCTTTATGTCGGTCACTAGCGGGAGATTCTATCAAATGACTACAAAACAGCTCAAATTTACCACAGCAAGGAGGCTGAATGTCTTTATTACCCTGGTAAGTTCTTATGTAATAGTGCCTACAACTATTCGAATTTCTAGTCTGCAATGATTGATTATTCTGCAGGTTATCATGATGAGACTTAAGTCAGCACCACCTGCCGTATATTTTTACACCTTCAGCAGTGTACTTTATGAGCCTATTGTCTTTGTCAGGAGTTAAAAAATTGTGTTGCTGGGCCCCTCTTTGCCAACTCACCCACGGCATCATCTGTTGGTATTCTTATCATAGTTAACAACTGATTAAACTGAACTAGTAAAAGCGAATAAGAATTCCAATTTCCTTTTTCTTCTAATAGTTTAATGTCTCAAACTACAGTTGGTAAGATTTACTTTCTTCCTAGGTTTTCAATTAACAGCAAATCTTTTACAATTGAATTTGTCGAGCAAAGCGCTGATTCAATCTAGGCTAGAGCAAAGAATAGTTTAGAGCAGCAAATACCTACTATATTTGGAACAGTTTTAATTGTTTTTTTAGTAAGTAAGTTCTATATTTCTTAAACACTGTTTTATTTATTTATAATACTCGTACAATGCTGTTTATGCTTATTTAATATATGGACATCATGTTGAATATTTAAATCACTGTGAATCGGATTCTGAAAAGCCCTTTTTCTATTTTCGATTCATTGAGGAAAACTGTAAGATATTTAACTCAATGAGCATAACAGTAATATTGTTTTAACTTGTAAGATACACTAATAGTAACTTGGAACAGATAATAGTAATGCATTCTGTTCTATTTGCCTTTATATACAATCAACTAGGTAAAGGAACATGACGTCATACATGATATGTGATTAAAACACTTTTGAATTGTTTAATACCAATGGTATTGCCAGCTCTGGTGTTGCCATTCAATAATAAGAAGAAATTATTATTTATCAATATAGCCCAAAGGAGCAACCGCCACGTCTCGAGTGTTGGCAAGAGGAGTCCCTACAAGAAATATAATTCATGTGTTTGTCCGTGTAGTGTCGGATTAAGAATACATAGTGTTACCACCCCTATTCATCCTGTGGGTGTCGTAAAAGGCGCCTAAGGCAATAAAATATGCAAGAAAATATTATTTCAAAGAGAAGGAAAACTTGAAACAAATCCTATTCCAAGCCATCTGGCCAGCGTGGTATAGTAGGCCAAAACCTCCTTGCAAAGGAGAGACTTATGTCCAACAGCGGACAGTAAAAGTTTGTTGGTGTGCTTCACAAACAGCTGCCCCGATTCTGGATGTTCTTTAAGTCCATCGTTACAATACTTGTAAGGTCCCCGCTTAAAAAGAAATTATTCTCGAAAGGAGACCAGTTTATTCATTAAAAAAAGACTTAAGATATAAATTTAAGGTATGACAGAGATGAACAACTCAGTGGGTCGTTACTTTAACTAGAATTTTACACATCATCCTAGCAATTAATAAATGTACATCCTAGTAATTAATTTTATAGAATTTTCATCTAAAATTTTCTAATTTGGATGGATTTATCGTCTAATGTACCGTTAGAAAGCAATATAAGATATATTTTTGTCTACATCTTCATGATAAGATCATTTTCAAACCCAATTACATTTCTTTGTTCTTGTTACATACACGAGATTGTTATTCAATATCTATTGTCTATATCTCAACTAGAAATGTCTTTCTTGACATTATTTGTTTCATTTAACGAACGATTGTGATAGTCTGAAGAAGGTATATTTATAAAACTGAATTATATTCCATTAGAATGTTAGAAAACAAAATAAATATCTATAGGAATTATGAATGTTTAAAACACTGACAGAACTGTGAAAATATAGTTAGAAGTTGTAGGTCTTGTGGGTCGCCATTCTGAATTGGCTGCCTTCACAATGAGTATGGCGACCAACACTCTTAGATTCTATTCATGTTTTCCTTCAGAGAGAGTAGAGTCGCTTTGGCAGACCCAAAATAAAAAAAAGTGTTTTTAATTGTATTCTTTCGTATCCTGTCCGAAAGCGCGTGTCAGTTGACTGCACGATTGGCGTAGAGCTTTAAGCGGTCGCCACACCGCTCTCCACTTCGCTGAGTGTTGTAGGCTCAAATCCTACATGTGACAACACTTTGTGTGATCCACAAATTGTTGTTCTGAATCCAGGTGTTCTTTGTGTTCGTTTCTTGTATATTTGTAAAGTCCCCCGAGACACAGGATTTATACCTAGTGCGGGTGTTGTCTTTTAAAAAAATAAGAAAAGGAAAAAGTAGCACATACTCGAACGATAAACAATATACTCATACAGAAATTTATGTTGATTTATCACAAATGTATTACTCATCAATTCTAGGCTTAATTAGTAATTAGACTAAATAAACCTTTACATAGTGTGTTATTATGCAGTGTTTTGTACATATACTTGCGAGATGATACCTCCAAGAAAGCAATGTGTTAAAAAACGAAATTTTATGCCAAGTGGTTAACTTGTTCGAAGCATGACACTAACAACACCCGATAAAGACACAAAAAAAAACAAAACTTAATAATGTAAACTCTATGCGATACACTGGTAATTTGCTAAATGAGTAGTACCTTGAATTTTACTAAATGAGTAGACACTACGAGTAGATCAAGAAAAATTGTTGAATGTAGTTCATTTCAAGTTTCATCATGCTTCTTCGTGTTTGGTTTTTCTTCTCGCTCATAATTTTTCCTCCAACAGACCGACTTGCAAAGTTGACAACAATTTATATTTTTATAATATTAGTTGTAAGTTAAAGCCAATGCATAGAAATCTTTCATACTTTACTCCCTAACTATACTTTAGTTATTACCACAATTCATTGCACAATAAACATTTAGAAATTGTCAAAATATATCGTAACACGTGGATTTTTACTTGGTGAATAGTTTTTTTCTTCTGTAATAATATACTCTAGCCAAATTAGAATTTAGGCTTACGTTGGAATTGTAAGATTTAAACCTGAGCACTTAAATACAACTCAATTACAAGGTGTCGTTAAAAAGTTTCGTTCCGCCGCCTTC
Organism: Hypercompe scribonia; assembly: GCA_949316085.1. Taxonomy (NCBI): domain Eukaryota; kingdom Metazoa; phylum Arthropoda; class Insecta; order Lepidoptera; family Erebidae; genus Hypercompe; species Hypercompe scribonia. Next base: position 6,012,677 of record OX438967.1, on the reverse strand, counting down.
ACAACTCACCACAAAGACGGCATGAGATTTAATGATACCTTATAATGAAAATGCATTAAATGTCGAGAAGTAATAATACCATGATGATATTACGGCGGCCAGTCTCAACGGAGATCAACCAATTACGCAGGAGACACTATAGTGCACAAGTACATATGTGGGAAAACACGGGTGCCTTCTCTGTTTTCTTACTGATTCCTCAGAATCCGATGGGAACAGTTATGCGACACGACCGGGAAGAAATCAGACCGACGGTTTCACGTGCTCTCCGAGGCAAGTGTGTTAAAACCCAACTTAACGAACTCCGTGCTGTTAAGAACGATTTCTAAAACTAGGAAAGCTCATTAACACTTTTGAACCGACCCCAAAAAAGAACCTGAGACCTGTTGATCGGCAGTCGCAAATGTTAACCGCTAAACCAAAGAAGTAATTAAAAAAATACCATAGATATGTTATATTGAAGTTAGTTTACTTTCTAATGGTATATGAAAGGTCTATTTGATTATAGAGTAGTGTAAAAACATACATACGTTGACACCTATGTGGACCACAATCAGTCTAATTAGTTCGAAGCGTAAGGTAATTAAGGAACTGCCTAAGGAGAGCCCTAACACATGTGGTCCGGTTCAACCGAGCACGCCCTCACTGAACTTATGCTAAATAAGACAACTCTGGTAACACGAATATATATTCTGTGTCCTTAATCTTAACCTTTACAAACATACATGAAACGGACTCAAAGGATACCCACGCTCGGTATAACTATTTGTGGATCACATAAAGTGATATCTCATGTAGGGTTTGAACGCATAACTCTGCATAGCAGTAAACAATGTGGTAACCGCCAAAACCACTACACCAGCCATCCACTCGTGCAGGTTTTAAGCAATTCTTTCATTGCTCTGATTAAGCAGTGAGATCCAACTCCCTCTCCCGATGATTCTGATAGGATGGATAGGATGATTCTCATATGGCAGTAATCTATTTGTATTTCTTGAATAGTAATTTTTGATAGACGCCGTTAATCATTTTCTGGTGACCCGTCTACTCATTTGCCGCTCTTTGAAGAAAATATTTTTCTCCATTGGCTTTTTGTGAGTGAATGCTTTAATAGCCTATAGGTCGTATAGACTTTCAAATATTAGGAGACAGGTTGTTCTAAATATACTTAATTGTCACGGTGAGTAATAATATAACTTTTAAGCAAATATACTTTTAGCAAAACTCACAATAGTCCACCCGTGACCACGAGCAGTGTATCTCGTTCGAAATGTCAGAAAATAGTCATAATCTTTTTTAAGCAATATATCGTGAAAAGTCACGGTGTTCAAAAAAACTGTGTGTATGTGTAAAAATTACGAAAATGTTAAAACAGTTAAAACTAAAAGATTTAGCCAATCCAATAACATTGTCCGCTAATGATTAATGGTTAACTACCTCGTTGATCTAACGGTTAGCAAATACGACTGTCCATCAAGAGGTCTCGGGTTCAATTTTCGGGTTGGGTCCATAAATGTAATTCATTTTTTTCTGATACAAAAACATTTATTAACAGTTTGTAGTTTGAGGGTTGAGGTCTTAACAGCTATGCCTCGGATAGCACGTAAGACTCGATCTTGCGCCTTAACTCTCCCCCTAATCATGTCGGATAACTATCCCATCGGATAGAGCAAGGGAACAGAGAGTGCGCCTGCGTTTGCGCACGCGCCTTTGAATAAAAAAAGAAATAATATCTCCGGCGTAGTTGGTTGGTCTTAGTTAAAACTGACTGTCGCGGCCGAAACCGGCTAGGCATCATCATCATCAATGCCTAGGACAAATTACGATAAAAAGAATATTTTATATAAAAGGTTCCTAAAATTACAAGAAATTGCCTTAATATATTAAAAAATAAAAATATTAAAAAGTTATAAAAAACGTATATTTTAAAGAATATTTCATTAATTATTTCGTGAAACTGATACTGTTAAAAATTAATGTTAAAACACTATTACTAACTTTGTGGTGACGGATTAAGAGCACGAAGAATCGACACCCCTAGTTATCCCATGAGTGTCGTAAGAAGTGACTAAGGGAGCAAGTTATACAATACAAACATACGATACAAACCATTCTTTTTTTAGCGTGTGTAAACCCCCCCCCACCGTCACCGGTTTACGGTGGAGCAGATATCAGCACTGTGAAGAGAAGGAAAATTTGATAAAAACTATTCTTTTTTTTAACTTGTCGAAACTCCTACGGGCCGTCACCCCACCGGGTTTACGGAGTGGCGGTGTGTCGGAATCGAAATACCTAATATCACACTATGTGCGACTCTGTTCCTGGAATAGGAGAGATCTGTATACTCATATATAATACTCATTAAACCTCTTAAATTGTTGTTTTCACTATAACAAACAAAATGTTTGACGTTAGTCACATAAGTCACATCAGGTACATGTCACTAAGTCAGCCTTAATCTACAGCCTTTTACAGTCCACTACTGGACATAGGCCTCTCCTTAGCAAGGAGCTTTTGGCCTACTATACCACGCTAACCAGACGGGTTGGAATAGGGTTTTATTTCAAGTTTTCCTTCTCTTTGTAATGATATTGTCTTGTATACTTTGCATAGTCAGCCTTAATAAACATAAATTATTTTTCTACTAACATTTTAACTCACAAGGCTATAAAAAAGTATTTGTACTACATTCATCAATTATTTTTCCAACTTCCTTACTACGCTAATTAGGTAATAACTTTTTTATTTATTATTATGTTTTTCTCTTTTATTGATATTGTATTCTTTCGAGAAAATAAATGTTTTTAACCACATTAGCAGTACAGTTTGGTCAGGAAAAGCGCACAGTGTTACAATGTCAATTTTTCTAATAATGAGGATGGAAAATTTTGTCACTTCGAACGATTACAAAAAGTTACGGTCGGCGTAAATCCAAACAATTCTTCAGAATAGTACCCATAATACAAGCAATCAAATGTAAAGAAAAGATTTTCAAACTTACGTTTTCAACATTTTCAACATTGTCAAACCACTCACGATTTTAATTCTAATTTTTTTACATATAAGGCCTATCTAAGTACATTTTAACTATGTTTTATGTAAATAAGGAGCTTTTTTAATATCTCGGGTGTCTAGTTGACATACATATTAATATAATGACGGACAAGACATATTAGTGGCGTTTAAACGTATTGAGCCCTGCTGTTTTTCCCTTTCTTAATAGTTCATGTTTGTTTTATCTTTCTGTTTGTATAAAGACAGGTAACTGGGTCATTTGGGATATAAGGGATAGAGTCTTTGTTTAAGGTTTTGTTTGAATTTGCAGTAAATAAAATTAGGATTTTGTTTGCTCTTTTTGCTTACTTCGTTATCTTGTCGCAATTATGTAAGAAATACCGACACACTAACATTAAACGACATTAAATTTCAAACTATTTGATTTACTGTAGAAAATTAAGTTATAGAACAGTTTTACATATATCTTTTTTACAAAGTATCTCAGTTAAAAGAATTTTTTTTTTTTTAATTTTCGAAAGCTATAAAAAAGTTTCCTGCCAATCTATAAGTAATGATTCAATAATGTAACATTAGAATTTCCAACCCTAAATTGCACCTGCGCTACCACAAGGCGCATTAATTTAAACCTCTGCGGATAAATTTTGATAAATTAGATCACTTTCTCAAATACCAATTGAATCGCCGCTCGGTTGATGGATTGCCTGCCAACTTATCTTCTATATCAAACAATACTGCATCTTCTTTTCAGGTACTAAAGTTACATTTTGAATGAGTATAGATATAAGTGGAAGCATCTGTGTTTCGATAGAGGGCCTGTTTACTAAGTTGTTTTAGAGTCATTGTGTCAGATTATCAGGTGAAGTTTAATATTTCGTGAACTACACAAGTTTCTTTTAATTTTTTTTCTTAATCAAGGAAATTTTATTTATTTGTTAATATGTTATTTTATTCTACACTACACATTTCAGCGAAATGTCGTGTCAGTATCCCGCCCCGGGGATTATCTGTATTCTCATTTACATAGCCTCTATGTAAAGCACATTCCTTGCTTGTCCTCTTCATAATTAAGGTCAAAATTATTTAATCTACCAAGTTATGTAACTCTTATGAAGGTCAAAAATGACATTTTCATTTTGTCATATTTCACGAATAAAGGCTATGGAAATTTTGTCATGTACTAACATTTAGAGAGTTTGTTGCTCATACTTTAAATGGCATTAATTTTACTAACCTCGAAAACGTAACATTGTTTAAATATGTCCTTTTGTCCTTTTAATAACTTAATTTTTATTAATATTCATCAACAGCCTTTCACAATACACTGATGGACATAGGCCTCTCCTTATCTAGGAGGTTTTGGCCTACTATAAAACGCTGGCCAGACGGGTTGGAATAGGGTTTGTTTCAAGTTTTCCTTCTCTGTGTAATGATGTTGTCTTGTATACTTTGTTCCCTTGGTCGTCTTCTACGACACCCACGGGAGGAATAGGGGTGGTAACACTATGTGTACGCAGGGCGCTCCTTGTCGCCACTGTCGCGTAACTTGGGTGAATCGAATAAAACCACCGTATCGCACTATACTGTATATTTCACACAAATATAGCAAAAGTCAAAGTCAAAGTCAAATTCATTTATTCATTTAGGTCACAAAAGACACTTATGAACGTCATAAAAAAAACAATAACAGATGAAAGATGAACAATCTGTCGATTAAAATTACAGCTAGCTGGGTTCGCAGATTGTTCATGGTAGAGTGGTGAGAAAAGAACCCAGGAAAGAAACTCACCACCACTCTTTTAACTCGAAATCTTTTAAATATTAAAACAGCAGTTATATTCACAATCATAGGTCTTAAAAAAAGAGCAATTCATTTCCAAACATCTAAATCTGTGACATAGTCTGAAACTGAGTAATAAACCTTTTTGGACAACCTCAGCTTAACAAATTTCTTAAATTTACTAATAGATAATAATACTATGTTGTTTGGTAATTTGTTATAAAATTGTATACATTGACCCACAAACGAATTCGATATTTTATGGAGCCTAGTAGTGTGCAAGGCAAGTTTATTTTTATTTCTTAAATTAAATTGATGGAGATCACTATTTTTCTTAAATTTACACAGATTTTTATGAACATACAAAAGATTCTCGTAAATGTATTGTGAGTGTAGTGTGAGAATGTTAATTTCTTTGAATGTATTTCTTAGTGACTCACGAGGGCCCATCTTATAGATAGTCCTAATAGCTCGTTTCTGGAGCACAAAGATTGAATCAATATCAGAGACACTGCCCCAAAGCAATAAACCATAGGACATAATGCTGTGAAAGTAACTGAAATAAACTAATTGCGCAGTATCAACATCCGTCAATTGACGAATCTTTCTCACAGCATAAGCTGCAGAACTAAGTCTACCAGATAACGTTTCTATATGTGGGCCTCATTGTAACCGTGAATCTAAAGTTATACCTAGGAAGACAGCCTTGTCTGTCAATTTCAGTTCCTCCTTGTTCATCAAAATACTAGTTTTTACTTGTTTAACATTCCTAGTATAAAATTTAACACATTTGGTTTTACTCTTGTTTAATAACAAGTTATTAGCGCAAAACCAAAGTACCATTTTAGAGAGAGCATTGTTTACATCGTCAATTACCGATTGCTGTCTGTTAACTTTAAATACTAAGGATGTGTCATCTGCAAACAACACTATCTCATGGTTATCCCTCACAAGATGAGGCAAGTTGTTGATGTACACAAGGAACAGAAATGGACCCAGAATAGACCCCTGGGGCACCCCCACCGCCACAGCTGATCCCTGGGATAATTTACCATTAACATCTACTCTTTGAATCCTATCACTCAAATAAGAAGTAAGAAGATCTAAAGCACTGCCTCTTATTCCATAGTGGTGTAATTTCCTGACAAGTGTTTCATGCTGCACACAATCAAATGCTTTAGATAAGTCACAAAACACCCCGTAGGCGTCACGTGACTCCTCCCAAGCCTCAAATATATACTCTAATAATTTAACCGCAGCATCACATGTTGACCGACCATGAGTGAAACCAAATTGTTTAGTATGCAGCAATTGATTTTCATTAAAATAATTAAGCAACTGAGTAAGTATCAGCTTTTCAAAAACTTTACTAAATGTTGGTAGGACCGAAATTGGTCTAAAATTTGTGGGGTCTAATGGACTACCTGACTTAAACAAAGGAGTTATCTTGCTATACTTCATCAGGTCAGGAAACACACCATAATCTATACATCTATTAAATATAATAACTAAGGCAGGTACAATAATATCAATTATTGAGTGAACAACACTTACAGAAATTCCCCAAAGATCAGCTGTCTTTTTTATATTAATAGATTTGAAGGCAGCTAAAACATTAAGTTGATTTATATACTGAAAAGTAAAATTATTGAAAAATTCTGGTACATTTTCTCTGATCAATGATTCTGCAGTGGAGGTGGAAGAGCCTAAATTACCTGTGAGTGCGACTGGGAAAGTGGAAAAAAATTTTTCAAATGTGTTGGACACTTCCATGTCATTCTTGGTAATGTGACCATCAAAATTTAATTTAAAATCAGACTCTTTTGTTCCACTTCTCCCAGTCTCAGCATTAATAACTTTCCAAGTTGCTTTAATTTTATTACTACTGTTTCTGATTTTAGACTTAATAAACAAAGATTTGGCTAATTTACAGACACTTTTAAAAATCTTTGAATAGCATTTTACATATTGCTTAAAGTCCTCACTAGTATTATATTGTCTTTCATGATACAGCCTATACAATGTTTCCCTACTCTTATAAATTCCTACTGTTGCCCAGTTACTAAATATAGGACAATCAGTAACAGTAACCGTCTTGGAGGTAAATATTGAATTAAATAGACTAAGGAACGAATTAAAAAAGGAACAATATAGTGCATTAGGGTCTAATTTGTTATTTAAGGAAGGTAAATTATTAATTAAGTTAATTCTCATACGTTCCAGGCGATCAACTGTTACTGGTACAAGAGTAATGTTTTTTTTAAGCACTGTTTTCTTTTTACTTACAAAACTAACTAACTGACCAGAGTGATCAGAATCTAACTTATTAATAATAGATTTATGTCTAGGAACAATATCTGTATAGATGTTGTCCAGGCAAGTAGCTGTAGTAGCGGTTATTCTAGTAGGCTCCATAAACAAATTTAGCAAGTTGTGGGACTTAAAAAGACTAAGAACTTTAAGGGTGGAATTTGATTTATCAAGAATGTTAATATTAAAGTCACCACAGACTAGTACGCTCTTACCTGAGATGGCAAGTTTGCTTAGGGCTTCATCCATTATTTCTAAAAATAGTTTCAAATCCGCGGAGGGAGGTTTATATACACCTATAACAATGAATTGCTCTAATTGCACACATGCGAATTCTATAGAACATTCTATAGAGAGGGACACAATATCTTTCCGTTCCTTAAACTTAAGGTTTTTATGTAATAGAATAAGCGACCCACCATGTATTGTGTTGACTCTACAGAATGAACTTCCAACTTGGTGGTTGCTGAAATTAAACATGAGTTGATGCCCCTTTAACCAATGCTCAGTAATACACATAATATTAATATTCTCTGAATTCATGAATAATTCCAGCTCAAGTTGCTTGCCCTCCGTCAAGCAACAAATGTTTTGATGAACCAGATTAATTACATTACATTTATTTAAATTATTATTTTGTTGATATTTTGTGTAGCATGTGTTATAGTGTTCATTTGACTGTACTGCTAACTTAATTAAAGGTGAGTTTAAAAAATTGGAGCTAGAGGTTGCTACCTCTATTGTCTCACAATTCAATTTAAATTATTAGAAATGTCAATAAGAATGTTATTAGAACAAGACTGCTCAATAGAAGCAGGTCTTGTAGTCAAATCTTTGGTCAAAGTTTGTAAAAAAAAAGGATAGCGAAGATGCTATCTGTCTAGTAAAACTAGGAGTGAGGTAATGCTTACCCTTTGTCTGATAAAAAGACTTACTAACACAGTTAGTATCTATCAAATGAAATTTGTCATTGTAAGTGCATATGGTATGCAGTGTAACATTAAGCTTATACCTAAGTCTATTTTCTACATCTGGCAACATTTTAGAGTAGGGGAATGTAAACAATATAATTTTATTGACACTTAAAGATAACAGAGACTCACAATATTTAATTAAAGCTTTTTTGTTAACATTACCCCTGTTCCCTGTTAAAATTATAAGATTATTGCAATCAGTGAAATCATAATTTACAATCCTTTGCATAATAACATCAAAGGGTGCAGCTGGTAGGCAGATATTTAAAACAGACTGACCAGTAAGATTAGATCTTAATTTAGAGCCCATGTTTTTTCCAATGTCATCGCTGAACATAATAGATTTTTGTGCATCATTTAATGTACTTTGTACATGAAATGATGCACCTAATGACTGCTTTGTTCTCTTATTGGTATGTAAGGTGTCACATTCAGGCGTACTAAAAAGAAAAGTACTCTCTGGCTGTGGATGATTGTGTGAGCGAGCACATTTACATAAATGATTATTTACCAATGAGTCAAAGCGCTCTGTATTATTTGATGATAATTTTAAAAGATCATCTAAAGCCTTGGAATACTCCTGAATCTCCTTCCGAGAGATATCATACTTGTTATTTAGTATGTCTAAGGAGTCTTTAAGATTATTAATTTTAAATAACAATGCCTGTGTGTCAACTTCATATTTCAATCTAGAATTTTTTAACTTAGAAGTACACAATTCTAAATCATCATACAACTCACATTTCTCTTTACTAAGTTTAGCACATTTAGAGACACTGTTATGACTTTTTATTATTTTTCTTGTAGCAACCAGTACATGCGCTTTGAAAGGTTTTTACAAACATTAAATATCTGGTGTATTTAACCCGCCATGCGAAACAAAGTATATCGCGATTCAGAAAATACGATACACGCCATCTATCGATCGATCGACAAACTATGTTTATGTCGCTTCTAAACACTATGTATTCTTAATTTGTCACCACACAGACATCCTTATACCAATTATTTATACAAGGTTATTTTCCTTACAATCTGAAACAGAGAAACTGTGGTTTCCCTTAACTTTATTCATTTATTCATAAAGAGCCTTTAATATGCGATTGTTGAACATTGACTTTTCCTTGTTATTTTCTACATCCACCCGTGTGTATATCGGTTATCGTAGAGAATAGTAATCTATGCGTAATTCTGATGTACGAGTATAAGCTGTATAATTTCATATAAATCTATACAGTACTATTTGTGTGAAAGAGTCACAAACATTCATACACCTTTAAAAACTGTCATATTTATAATATTTATTCAGCAATTATCAAGAGCCTTTAACAGTTCACTACTAGACCTAGACCTCTCCTTAGCGAAGAAGTTTTGGCCTATTATACCACACTGCTTACATGGGTTGGTATAACTTATTAAAGTTAAACAAATAATAAAAAAATTTCAATATAGTCTAGGTACATCGTTCAATGTAGCGCCATCTATCAGAAACCACGAGTATTTTCTTGTAAAGTCTAATGACAGATTTTGTACCGTATGTAATCGGACAAAAAAGCGTTAAACGTAATGGCGCTATCGAAATTTTTAAAATTTAATGGAATTCAGATACGCATCATAACTTGTCTTTCCATAAAACCGAAGTGTTTTACAGCGGTAAAAAGTAGCCCATATTACTCTTCGGGCTTCTTACTATCTCCAGACATAAAAACCATACTACAAAATCTCTTCGTTGTGACGTGAGAGAAAGACAAACATTCAAACAAACAAACACATTTTCACATTTATAATTAAGAATAATATGAAAGTTTTGTTTCATTATTCTTCCTATCATGCAACAACTCACCAATAATAATTTTAAAATTTAAATTCACAGTACAAAATAACTTTGAATAACTGAATCATGAGTGAATCCATTATTTTTTTCATCAAATTTTTGATATAAACATTACATGGATATATATTATGGCACTATTTATTTAGGCGTAATATTATTCCCGCAACAAAGTTCCAAATACGAGTTTGCACAAAACTTATTATTTTAGCTCGGAAAAGCGAAATATAAACTTAACAACTTAAAAAGTTTGTGAAAATTTAATACAGACCGGAAAATTAATTTCCAGTATCTGAGAAACATAACTTATTAAAGCCTAAACTACGTTAAATAAGACCTAAAATGGAAAACTTTTGACCCCAAGTAACTTTTCTTTATTTGATCTGCATTAGTATTCTTTTCTCCGACAAAACGTGACGAAAAGAGGTTATGTATGAACGATTCAAGACGACTACAGAGCCCAGCTTCTTTTATTCTAAAGGAAAATAATACGACGCTCCCTAAATCTAAAGAAGAATGGTAGGGACACGTTTAAGTCATAAAATAGCTTGCGCCAGAACCTAAAGACGAAATGGTGGTCGTCTTAGAAAGTTTATTTACTTTTATTATTTTCAAAGACCCAAATATTATTAAATTACATTCATTTTTTACCGACTTCAACAAAAAGAAGGTCTTCAATTGAAGGTTTTATGGTGTAAAATATGTTGTACTCCAGATTTGTTCCGGTTTCAAAAGGTAGAATATTAAGAAATGAAGTAAATAGATCATTACAGTACACTATTTGAATACTTCGAAGTTAATTACATGTCATTTTAAATTAATTATAATGTCTGTACCTTTCACAGAAGTATGTTTCTGTTCTTTACACCTGCTGTAAGAGCAGTGACAATGTGAACAATTACGTCACATGATACCTTTAACTATAGTTAGTTACAGTAATGGTATTGATTTATAACCTTGCAAGTAGTTCAATGAGTATCAAAATGAAATATTACTTTCAAGACAAGATGGCACTGCTATTTAATTTAATCTCTGTGTAACGAAACGTACTTACTAACGAAAGACGACAGAACTAATGCTGGTGAGTGCGAGACCGGAGGCCCAGTGATGCAGAAGTGACTGTTATGGGGGTAAGTACGTGGGCCTTACACTGCCACTATGACTGCCATGCCTTTTACGTCTCCAAGCGGGGCGTGAAACAACATCTAACTAAGCCGCTATAGTGAGGGTCACTATACTGCATTGTCTCCATTCACAATAAGTATGGTGACCACAACTCTTGGATTTTGTCCATACCTTCTATGAGGCATAATAATGTCACTTTGGTAGGCTCTTAAATTAAAAACTATGTATATTCTGGAACCCATCAGACTGCCAGTGACAGTTTACATCTGTGTAAAAAAATTGTTTTACTAGGCTTCACAATCTAAATCTAATATATTAATAATAACTTTATTAAATGAGTTTTAGATTAGATTCAATAAATTACAATCTTACAATCCAGAATTTATTGAATCTAATTTGTCTTAAACTTTAATCTCATTACAATTTTCAAATGAGTTGGCATTCAACGTTTATTTTTTTTTTTTTTTTTTTTTTTTTTTTTTTTTAACGTGTGGAAACCCCCACGGGCCGTCACCCCACCGGGGTTTACGGCGGGGTGGTGTGTCGGAATCGGACCGACTAAAACCACACGGTGTGCCACTCTGCGCCTGAGATAGGAAGGATCCGGGAACCGCTGTTATTACGACATCCAGATCCCTCCTAGCGCCTGCCCGCTACCTCGGGCACCATCTGCGGATAAACTCTCTATTTTAGGCGACGTACGGCACACGCGGACGTCGCCTCCTCGCGGCTGGCCATTGTAGCGGATGTAGGGGAAAACCCGTCCCGTCCACCCGCGGCCGCACTCAAGGCGGCATGAGGCGCTGGTATGCGCGCCTCCGCCGCCCGGCTCGCCGGCGGCGAATTGGGTCCGAGTGGATATCGTCCTCCCGGGCCTTCTCCGCCGCCTCCTTCCGCGAAATTACGTCTTCGCAGAAGGTTGCGACCGCGGTAAAACAACTGTCGCTACCGGCCATGGAGCGTATGACGGCCGGTAGCGAGAGATCTCCTCCAATAACTGCAGTGAGGACCCCACGCTGCGCCGCCCAGGCGGAACAAACCGCTAGCGTGTGCTGAGCCGAGTCCTCACTGCAGTCGCAGTGGTGACAGGCGGGACTCAATTCCCTCCTGGCCACCGAGTGCAGATACTTCCCGAAGCAACCGTGCCCGGAAAGGACCTGCGTCAGCCGGAAGGAAAGGGTCCCGTGCTGCCGCCCTGCCCACTCGGCGATGACCGGCTGGAGAGCCTCCACGGCGGCAAAGCCAGCACGTGGAGCCTCCAGCCGGGACGACCAACGAGCCATCGTGGCTCGACGAGCGGCCTCTCACCACTCGCGTATCTCTTCGGGCGGGGGCCGTATGCCACTACCCGCCCGGAAGTCACCCGTCCGCCGAAAAACTTCGGCGAGCACTTCCGCCTCCAAATCCCACGGGGGAGTTCCGGCCAAGGCGCACGCCGCCTCCGTCGATACGGTGCGGTAACCGCGTATGGCTCTAACCGCCAATATCCTCTGAGGGCGCCAGAGGCGAGCCCTATTCTGGGCGGTCAGAGCCGCCGCCCACACCGGTGCACCATACAGTGCCATTGACCGGACAACCCCCGTGTATAGCCGTCTCGTCGCGACGCTAGCTCCACCCAGATTGGGCAAAAGTCGCCCAAGGGCAGAAGCAGCGCCGACCAGCTTTGGAGAAAGCAGTCGGAAGTGCTCGTCGAAGAGCCACCTGCCGTCGAGGGTCAGGCCCAGATACTTCATCTGGGCCTGAACCGGTACGAGGACCGAATTGACCACAATGGAGGCCCCGGGGGGTGGACCACGACGGGGCCCATGGAACAAAAGGGCCTCCGTTTTGTCTAGGGCCACCCGCAAACCCAGCGCCTCAATACGCCCGACCACCAGAGAGACACCCGTGGTAGCCAGGCGCGCTGCTTCTTGAAAGTTCATCCCCCGGGCTGTGACCAATGTGTCATCCGCGTAACAAATTACGCCCAACCCGGGGGGCAGACGACCTCGAAGGGCCCAGTCGTATCCCATGTTCCACAGGAGTGGTCCGAGGACGGACCCCTGCGGAACACCGCACGACATGGGCCGCCGCCTCAAAATACCATCTCGGTCCTCGTACATGACGGTACGCTCCTCGAGATAGTCTGCCACAAGCCGCCTCAGGTACTTTGGCACCCCATGGTAGTGGAGTGCTTCTCTGATGCAGCTAAATGGCAGACTATTGAATGCGTTGGCGATGTCCAACGACACCGCCAATAGCACGCCGCCCCAGCTCACCGCCTCTTCGGTCACGGCCCTCAGGCGCAAGACAGCATCGACTGTCGAACGCCCGGCTCGAAACCCATATTGGGCATCCGACAGATCGGGACCCACTTCGCAGAGTTGCCGGACGATGCGGGCAGAGAGTATCCTTTCAAACAATTTACCCGCCTCGTCCAGCAACACGATGGGCCTATAGGCCGCAATCGAATCGGCAGGCCGTCCTGGTTTCTGTAGTAGGACCAGCTTCCCGCTCTTCCAGCTCTCAGGAAAGCGCCCGGACGCCAAGCTGGCGTCTAGGACTTGCCCGAGGCGATCCGACATGTGGTCGAGGGTTCGCGCCAACACTCGGGCAGGTATCCCATCTGGCCCAGGGGCGGTGTTTTTACAGCGAATCCGTAGAACAACCGCCCCTATCTCCGATTCCCTGACGGGCGGAACATTATCCTCGTTCTGTCCCCCGTCGTCTCTGACCAAGGAGGCCATTGACGGGGGTGTATGTTCCATCCGCTGCGGGAAAAGCCCCTCGACCACTTCCTGCAGGAAGCTGGGCTGGAGTGTCTCTGTAAGGGGGGGGCCCGACGTGCGGAGCTTTTGTCGCGCCGCACGATAAGGGCGACCCCAGGGGTCACGATCGAGACTCTCCAGCATCTCCTTTCTTTTCACTTCTTTGGCGCGGCTAATGGCCAGCTTCAGAGTTTTCCGCGCCTCTCGGTACTCCTCATGAAGCTGGTCCTCCTCGCCATCTTCGCGGTGACGTCGCCGATTACGGGTATAAGACCTCCGGGCACGAGTACAGGCTGCGCGAAGGTCCGCCAACTCCTGGGACCACCAGTAGACCTCCTTCCGTGGAGGTCGACGACTTCGGATGCGGGGCATGGCCGCATCGCAGACTTGCGTAATCGCATCACGAAAGCGACCAGCCCCCATATCGACCTCCTCGGCTGAGGCCTGCGGAGACAGCCAAGAATAAATTATGGCTGCCTCCTCTAGGAGGTCCCTATTCAGCTTCGAAATAGCCCACCGCGGAAAGCGAGAAGAACGCCGCGCCGCGTGACCCCTACTGGGGTCCTGGGTCCGGGAGAGCTCAAATCGGATATATAGGTGATCCGAGAGCGTCTCAACCTCTTCCAGGACACGCCAGTTCCTTACTCGTGCGGCGAGGGCAGGGGTAGCGAATGAAAGGTCCACTATCGACCCCCCCTGCTGTCGCACGCACGTGTTGGTAGAGCCTCTGTTTAATAAACAGAGGCCCACCGAGGCCGCCCACTCCTCTACGGCCTCACCCCTTGCGTCCGTCCTGGGGGAACCCCACGCAACGGACTTTGCGTTGAAGTCCCCCAGAACAAGGACGTGCCCAGACGCTAATCGCCGCATCGAGGCTTCCAAGTTATTAAGGAAGTCCTCGAAGTCGCTCAAACTCCGATTGGGGGAAAAGTACACACCATATATGATGATCCGCCCCCACTCGGCAGCAACATATCCAGTACCCTTGTCTTTTAGCGACAAGGGCGGGGAATGAGCCGCCGTGGAGCCGACGACTGCCACGGTGCCGTCCCGATCACCCAGCCAATTTGGTCGGGGAGGAACATAATAAGGTTCCGCGGCTACGGCAACCCCAATTGACCACTGTGCCATGGTTTGTAGAAAGAGGTCCTGTGCCGCGGCACAGTGGTTTAGGTTCGTCTGGACAAGGAGGTTGGAGACTTGGTCCATTACCGGATTGTCTCTACAACCTCCTCCATAGGCGACGGCGATGACGCACGAATTACAACAGGGGCAGCCAGGGCCGATTGGCTAGCCTTCGAAGTGCCATGAGGACTGGGTGGTTTACAACTCCCTTGCCCCATCTGATGATTGGCAGGTTTATTGCTCGTCGCACAAAGTGGGCAATGAGGAGCGGCAGAACATTCCGCAACTTTATGCCCCGGTTGACCACAACGGAAGCACAGTCCGCTGCAGTCAAAGCAACTTGCGCACTTGGCGCGTGTGTGTCCCGACGCTAGGCATTTGTAGCACCTCATCGGTCTTGACGCCAAAACTGTGACCTTGGCGTTCACAAAACCGATGAGGACCTTACCAGCGTCGCCCAAAATTTTGGCCAACGCTACGGGACAGCTTACCCACACAGAACCAAGCCCTCCTGGACCAGGGCGGATGATACCAACCCTGATATTGGTGTCCTCGTTACTTCCTGTCTTCTCTTGAATAGCAACGCGGACATCCTCTGATGTTACAGAGTCGTCCAGACCCGAAATGCGTAGTTCCGCACACTTAGTGGGCCTGGCGATCTTGATACCATCCGTCACTGGAAATATACTTCGCAGTTTCTCAGCAAAGGTATCGGCAACCTTAATACCTTCGACCCCGGGGAACTCGAGGATTCGAGCTCCCGTTTGGGCGAGGCGTATTCTTACTCCTGAGGCTCCGAATTCACTGGTTAGGCTATTTCGCGCCTTCTTAAAAACATCTGCGTAAGTTAGCCCACCTTGTGCTGCTTCCGGTGACACGGTAACCACTACAGCCGCTGTTTTAGGCGGCTGCAATTTACGTACCTTTTTTGTGGCAGTGTCTGTCACCGGCGGCGGATTTGACTTAGACATTTTAATTTTCTGCTCTCTACGTCTTTTTTTACCTCCGTTAACTTTATGCCAGCCGTCGTTAGACGGTGCTGATGCGGAGGGGCCGGGTACAGGTTCTGAATTTGAGGGAACGTGACGCACGTTCGTCGTTCCAGATACCGAAGTATGCGCTTGAACGGATTTCAAATCCCCCTTTGGTTTGATCTTGGTGGACTGTTCAGTCTTTTTTGTGTCTGTCCTTGCCGCAACCAATCGCTTGTCTTTCTTTGCAGTCACAGGCCTAGTCACTGACGCGACCGCAGCATAGGTTCCATTAACATGACCCTCCGAAACTGGTAGTGTTGTTGTGACTGTAGCAGCCTTCCGCTTGTCTGTGGCTAGCGGCGGTCGAACGATCGGCGCCGGCGGCAGTCTTGCCTCAAGACCTGCGAGGCGCCCGTCCATCATTCGCCAGACAGCGTCAATTATTTGACGTAGTTGGGAATCTAGAAAAGTGGAGGAGGGAGAGTTTTGCTCTAAAGCCGAATTTGGCTGTTCAGGACATTCTGAATGTGCCTTAGCCCGAAATTGGGCAAATTCAGCGTTCAGTTCGGCCACTTGCTTCGTAAGGCGATCATTGGATGCTGCAAGGCGGTCATTCGTCTCTTCTAGGCGCGCCATGTCTTCGACAAGACATTCAACGACCTCAGACACTGCGGAGGAGGAGTCTTTTAGAGCCCTGACAAAGGAAAACTTCAGGTTGTTTGATTTTGTAGCTACTTTGTTAATAATGGCCACCGCCGCACGTGACCTCTCCTTCAATATTGCCGATGATCGAGGGACAGAATCCCCTTCCACCGGCACTCTGATCTTAGTCAGGAGATCTGCAATCTCCTCCTCAGCTATGACTTCGCCTTCCGCACGTGCTCGCCTATACACCTCCGCTTTAGAAAAAACGGAACCACCAGGAACTGAGACTGGTGTGCGGGACCTCGACCTCCCTCTTTGGCTACTTGCCACTTTAGGAGGTAACATTTCAGTATCATCCTCTTTCGAGCGAACTCGCTTTCTACTCTCGAGATCGTGTATTTCAGGCTCCATTTCCACCATTTCACGAGAATCAGATTTGGAACGTTGTCGTTCCAAATTTCGTCTGGCTCCAAGAGTCTGATTGACTGCTGGGCTCTGATTGAGTTCTCCCAAAATAGGCGTCTGGAGCAAAGCTTCCTCATCGTTAGACGAGGTGTCATCCACCTTCAGCGTATCCTTCACCTTCTTTTGTTTATTTTTAGATTGTTTATTGGTTTCCATAATATAACCCACGAGTGGGGGAGAATTAACGGTCGACCCGGGCAGAGATCCCCCAGTACCCGGGCAAGCGTAAATTTGTGCCCAACCGAGGGGTCCGCAGGTGCCTCGGCTGGGAGTGCGCTTGCGACTGAACTACCCATCAGCCATGCATCCCCTGGTCACGCACCAGAACACGGGATTCGGGGTAATTTTTTAGAGAGGTTTTCTTCCTCGCAGTCCGGGCGGCTAAGCCAAGACCCTCGCCCCCGATCGGAGTTGTGAGACATAACCACGACACTCCTCTCGAGATTACGATATGACAACGGTGGCAGGAAGATTAAATCTTTCGATGCCTGCTCGGCGGCAGTGTGAGTACACACCGAGCCCGTACTCCTTTCTCCACCTTTGACAGTGGAGAAACTCCGACCCATGAAAGGGTCCCACTTTCATGATTTTTTAACGAGGTTTTCCTCCTCATTGCTCCGAAGAGCGAAGAGCCAACAGAGGAATCGACAGACACGCCCGCTCTGTTGGACCAAACCTCAACCTAATGGTCGAAAATAGTGGCCTCCTCTTCGTGCTAGAATATTAGCCGTTGGCAGTGATGCCAACGTTTCCAGGGTGCACCACGTGGAGGTTTTCTAGCCCAGCACCCCGCTATAAACAATCCTATAACAACGTTTTTAGGTTTTATTAAGTGCCATAACAATATCTGCTAATGGCCATAATAATGTTAAATGTAAATGGAGTCATAACAGTCATTATCTCATTATTTATCAGGGATGGTTTGGATAAACAAGATTTAGATTAATTTCGTTATTTTTATACTATAATAGATATTTGTGTATTTTACTTACTCAATATTTGTGTTCAGAGAAATCGAAGTTGGTTATGATAATTCCTTTTGTTGTACTGTAGTATGAATAAACAATAATAATTTTAGTAAGTTTAGTGATAATAAATGGTACAGAATTTTATGATAATAAGATCGTCACACATGCGCGGCCGTCTGATTCTAAACTAAGCAAAGCTTATAGACTGCCTGAAAGTCATACATATTATATATAAATCATACCTAGACACAGAAAAAAATGTTATGTTTATCATACAAAGATTTGTCTTGGGTGGCAATCGAACCCACGACCTCTGGCTTAGGTCACTAACCCATAGACTAGAAAATTTGTCAAGTCAATCATACTAGTACGTAGTATACGTACTAAAACATTATATTATTTCCTGAAATATCATGTCTTTCAGCTTCATCAACACCATCATCACAGTCCACAGCAGGACATAGGCCTCTTCCGTTATTTTTCAGTTTATGTCGCAGAAATATTAATTTTAAGAAAATTTCTTAATGTTAAGACAATGTTACTTTATAATAATCTATTTGTACATCAGAGTTTAAAAGTCTGACTGTATCTCTTAATAACACAGTTAATAATTAACAGTAAATACAAATCCAATAGCTACTATTTCAAATCCAAGAAAATATATGAAGTAATAGATGGGTTTGTTAAAGAAAAGAAAACTTAAATGAATTTACTCGTGATGTCTTTTGTTATCGTTCAGTATAAGTGTAATATATTCTATTGACCTCATTTTCTTTTGTAGGTA
This sequence comes from Hypercompe scribonia, assembly GCA_949316085.1. NCBI lineage: Eukaryota > Metazoa > Arthropoda > Insecta > Lepidoptera > Erebidae > Hypercompe > Hypercompe scribonia. Next base: position 5,993,934 of record OX438967.1, on the reverse strand, counting down.
ATTGATTTTCCTTGCATGATAAAAGTAGCATAGTGGCAATTGTAATTCTTAATAGATATATATAGTTTTTTGGAACAAGGAGAACCATATCTGGCTGATAAGTAACAAGTTTTAAATTACAATTACCTATGCTATTTTTTTAGAAACAAGTTTAAGCGGTCACCACACCGCTCTCTATTTCGCTGAGTGTTGTGGGTTCAAACCCCACATGGGACAACACTTTGTGTGATCCACAAATTGTTATTCTGGGTCTGGATGTCCTTTGTGTCCGTTTCTTGTATGTTTTTAAAGTCTTCTGCGATGCAGGATTTACCCTTAATGTGGACGTTGTCTATTTAAAGCGGAAAAAAGAAACTCAAAACATGTGTATATAAAAAATAGTGGAATTGGTTTCTGTATTTAATAATTTCGTTCTATTCTCCCGTGTACACAGTACTGTTCTTAGGTTAAGGTACTTCGAGTCAGCTAAGCTAAGACAAGTATATAGCGGCGACAATTTGTATTGAATATTTCTTACTGTTTTTTTCCTGTGGCCCGCCAGTGTGTATATCGGCTGTCATAATAAAGATTAGCCTATATCCTGCCTCACTACAGTATCTACTTGCCAAATTTTATTAAAATTGGAGCAACAATTTAATCGTGAAGGCGTATCAGACAGACGGCAAATTTAGTATTTATTTTATTACCTACTAGGGATTTTACCTTTACCTTCTTGATATATTACTTACCTAGGGATTTTATCCTTAATATATTAGTTTAGTTACTTAGCCTGTATATTTTACTCTTTTACAGGTATTTCAAAAGCAAAATGTAAATCCACACGTCATGGAGGAAGAATATTGCTACAACTGCAGCCTTTTCGCTCAGATCAACGACACAATTTTTAAGAACATCACTAAAAATGAAACCATCAATAAATTCTACTTTTATCAGGTAATATTATAACTAATCATATACAGACATACATAAAATATACATACATAATGTCACGCCTACTTTCCAGAGGGGTAAGCAGAGACAATTGATCTACACTTATTACGATCTTGAGAAAACTTCTTTGCTTGTCCACATTTATCAATCGCTGCGTACTCACTCATTCATGTGTTTTCCATATGGCCCTTTTTATAACTTCAGTAATTTGGTGGATAAATGTTGACCTTGGATGACCTCTCCTGACACATCCACACACATTTGCTCTATAAATTTCTTTCATTGGTTATTCTTCTTTTCTTTCATTCATCCTCTCTAAGTGGCCAAAATAGTACAATTTAAATATAAAAAACGATATAAATTAAGTTTGAATTTGGAAAAAAATTATACCGGCACTAAAAACAATACATTAAAAAGTATACTTAATGACCTGTTTAATAGCTGAAGTGAACTCGGCTCGTTCAAAGATGGTCTGACACTTCAATGTTATATGTCAACAAGCATCACTTACAGGTCACTTGCTATCACCTAAGGTTGCATACGAAGGACTTGCCCTACTGACTGTTACATTTATAACTGGCCATTCTGATGCTCAGGTCTATTTACAATCACGCTATCTTTTTAAATTTTTGTTCGTGTAATAAGTGTGAAAGTGATGTGACGTGCTGTTAACACTTGTTTTGTAGTTATTGATTAACAATGCAGTCATTTACATTCTAATAAAAATTGGTTTCCTATTTTGCATACAGCAAAAGTTGATGACACTTTATGTTACAAAAATAAAAGACGAAATATATTCAAGTAATTTCTATTAACAATAAAATACGAGAAATGCATGTTTTGATTTACAGACAGATGAAAATTTGTTTATAATTATCTATATAGCTCGTACGCCTGTTTTAACAAATAACAAACATACTGAATAGCGGTAACTCACGTTCAACAAATAACTCCCGACGCGTGTACCCTTTATTTGAACATTGTCAAAAACTCGTAGCGTGATGTTAAAATTGGTAACTCCTTGGGAAATTGAGCTTTCAAATGAAACAATATTGCAATCAAAACTCTCTTCTGATTCCCAAGATTGATAATATTTTATTTAAATAAATAAATAAATATTTCGGATATTTGACACACAATGTCATCTAGTTTCAAACTAAGCAGAGCTTGTGCTATGATAACTAGACTGATTGATAGAATACTTTTTTCTGTAAACTTCTATTGGTGCTACCTGGGAATCGAACCCGTCTCGGGATCGGGGTCTCAAGCACAGCAGTCGCATTCACTACCGCTGCGCCACCGAGGCAGTTAGGTTTACACGCTAAGGTTTCTACATTTATTATAAAAATTATACAGCCGAAATAATGTACATAGGGCGGGCTCAGCACTCAGAACAATTTTTTTCAGACTACCTTTAGTTGAACTAAAATTATAATAAACTAGTAGTAAGTATGTACAAATTTAAGCAATAACTGTAATCCGTGTTCTTAATACTCTGTTTTAGGCGTTCATATTTCAGAAATTAAATGTTTAGAAGCCATTAATCATAAGTCAAAAGTATTTCATTTTTAACCTTGAAATATTAAAACATAAGAACGTAACACCAAAAGACATTGAACTTTCTTTTGTCAGAGATATTATTACAATAACGTAAATGTGATCATGTGATCATTACTGAATATTATTTGATTTTTATACACAATGAAAGATTCTTAACAAGAATTCTTAATGAATTTATTTATAATTTTACGTATCATTCAACTGAACAGCATGTGAATCTATCTCAGAAAAATAGTAAAAATGATAAGTTACCAATATTTGTGACGTTAATGCGTGAAAGAATCGGTTCAGCATAAGTCTAGACAACGAGAACGCTAAGGTATTCTGTATAATTTAGCTTACAACTTTAAATTTCATGTGGAAGTTGAACGCTGAAGCTTTTTAGTATTCCAAAGTTTGAAACTGAAATATTTCGAACTAATGATTAATGGTCTTTCACCGTTTTATTCCTAAAACATTATCTTCTCAAACAAGTTTTGAGAATACTGTATTAATACTTAGTCTGGCCATAAATACTGTTACACTTAATTATAAAAAAATATTACATTTGAATTTCGAATCTGTCATTTTTATACGATTGTTCATTGTGTTTTCTCATTTTGGCGCCAATACATTGTAAAATATTTTGCGATATTAAAATGGTGTGGGGTGATAAAGAGAACCGAATCGGTGTGATAGCATTACACAAAGTAGGTATGGAGCCAAATGCAATTTTTAAAACTCTCCATACACTTGGTATTAGTAAAATGTTTGTGTACCGGGCTATTAATAGGTACAATGAGACCTCCTCTGTTTGTGACAGAAAAAGATCTGGCCGTCCACGTAGTGTTCGTACGAAAAAGGTGGTCAAAGCAGTAAGGGAAAGAATTCGAAGAAATCCTGTCCGAAAGCAAAAGATTTTATCTCGGGAAATGAAGATAGCACCTAGAACCATGTCGCGTATTTTAAAAGATGACTTAGGACTTGCAGCCTATAAGAGACGCACTGGCCATTTCTTAACTGATAATTTAAAGAAGAATAGGGTGGTAAAATCGAAACAACTACTGAAGCGGTACGCAAAGGGAGGTCACAGAAAAATTTTGTTTACGGATGAGAAAATTTTTACAATTGAGCAACATTTTAACAAACAAAATGACCGTATTTATGCTCAAAGCTCTAAGGAAGCTTCCCAATTAGTCGACAGAGTGCAACGTGGACATTATCCGACTTCAGTGATGGTTTGGTGGGGTGTTAGCTATGAAGGAGTGACTGAGCCATATTTTTGTGAAAAAGGTATCAAAACATCGGCACAAGTGTATCAAGATACCATTCTTGAGAAGGTAGTTAAGCCCCTTAACATCACCATGTTCAATAACCAAGTATGGTCCTTCCAGCAAGACTCGGCGCCGGGTCATAAAGCTCGGTCCACGCAGTCTTGGTTGGAATCGAACGTTTCGGACTTCATCAGAGCTGAAGACTGGCCGTCGTCTAGTCCCGATCTTAATCCGCTGGATTATGATTTGTGGTCAGTTTTAGAGAGTACAGCTTGCTCTAAACGCCATGATAATTTGGAGTCCCTAAAACAATCTATACGATTGGCAGTGAAGAATTTTCCCATGGAAAGAGTGCGTGCTTCTATTGATAACTGGCCTCATCGTTTAAAGGACTGTATTGCAGCCAATGGAGACCACTTCGAATAAGCTTTTTATATTTTTAATTGTTTTATATTTATGTATTAAACTGACACACTGTAAAAGTAATAAATGTTATTTGCAGTTAACAATTTTCTTTTTTCTTTATTACAATATTTATGGCAAGACTAGGTATATTGGTCTAGTGGTTAGTGAATGCAATTGCTGATCCAGAGGTCTCGGGTTCGATTTTCGGATCGGATCAAAAAAGTGTTATAGAGTTGTTCTGATTATGGAAATGCTTATTAACAGTTCGGAGTTTGGAAGTAGAGTGTGACTGAACGTGTCGGATAGCTGTTTCATCAGATTGTGAGAGTGAGGGAACAGAGAGTGCACCTGTTTGCACACACACTCGTGCACTATAATATTTTCTGCTGCTCTCAGTTAAGACTGGCCACGATGACCGAAATCAAATAGGAGAACACCATCATTAACTTATTTCATGATTTATTTTTAGCTATTGCGACTAAGTGACTATGTTAACTAAGCTCTATTCATAGCACTCTTGAAAAAATTATTAACAAGTATTACAGAAATTAAAGTACACCCAGACTCAGAATAACAATTTGTGGATTGCATAAAGTGTTGTCTCATATCGGGTCTCACCGACTAAAACCACCCGACATTGGAGAGATCCGGGAACAGCTGGTATTACGACATCCAGATCAATCGCTTAAACCATTTTTTTTTCTTTTTCTTTTAACGTGTGGCATCCCCTCGAGCCGTCACCCCACCGGGGTTTACGGCGGGGTGGCGTGTCGGAATCGGACCTTTTAAAACCACACGGTGTGCCATTCTGCGCCTGATAGGAGGGATCCGGGAACAGCTGTTACTACGACATCCAGATCCCTCCCAGCGCGTGCCCGCCACCGCGGGCACCATCTGCTTATAAACTCTCTATTCAGGCGACGTACGGCACACGCGCACGTCGCCTCCTCGCGGCTGGCCACTACAGCGGATGGAGGGAAAAAACCCGTCCCGTCCAGCCGCGGCCACACTCAAGGCGGCATGAGGCGCTGATACGCGCGCCTCTGCCGCCCGGTTTGCCGGCGGCGAATTGGGTCCGAGTGGAGGTCGTCCTCCCGGACCTTTTCCGCCGCCTCCTTCCGCGAAATTACGTCTTCGCAGAAGGTTGCGACTGCGGTAAAACAACTGTCGCTACCGACCATGGACCGTATGATGGCCGGTAGCGACAGATCTCCTCCAATGACTGCAGTGAGGACTTCACGCTGCGCAGCCCAAGCGAAACAAACCGCCAGCGTGTTCTGAGCCGAGTCCTCACTGCAGTCGCAGTGGTGACAGGCGGGACTCAATTCCCTCCTGGCGACCGAGTGCAGATACTTCCCGAAGCAACCGTGCCCGGAAAGGATCTGCGTCAGTCGGAAGGAAAGGGTCCCGTGCTGTCGCCCTGCCAACTCAGCGATGACCGGCTGGAGAACCTCCATGGCGGCAAAGCCAGCACGTGGAGCCTCCAGCCGGGACGACCAACGAGCCATCGTGGCTCGACGAGCGGCCTCTTGCCACTCGCTTATCTCTTCGAGCGGGGGCGGGGTGCCGCTACCCGCCCATAAGTCTGCCGTTCGCCGATAAACTTCGGCGAGCACTTCCGCCTCCAAATCCCACGGGGGAGTTCCGGCTAAGGCGCACGCCGCCTCTGTCGATACAGTGCGGTAACCGCGTATGGCTCTAACCGCCAATATCCTTTGAGGACATCAGAGGCGAGCCCTATTCTGGGCGGTCAGAACCGCCGCCCACACCGGTGCACCAATGCCTGCTCGGCGGCAGTGTGAGTACACACCGAGCCCGTTCTCCTTTCTCCACCATTGACAGTGGAGAAACGCCGACCCATGAAAGCGTCCCACCATCATGATTTTTTATAGAGGTTTTCCTCCTCATTGCTCCAAAGAGCGAAGAGCCAACAGAGAAATCGACAAAAATGCTCGCTCTGTTGGACCAAGCCTCAACCGAATGGCCGAAGAAAATGGCGTCCTCTTCTTCGTGCTAGAATATTAGCCGTTAGCGGTGATGTTCTCTTCCAAATGGCACAGGAAGAAACAGTGCCATCGCCAACGTTACCAGGGTGCACCACGTGGAGGTTTTCTAGCCCAGCACCCCATCGCTTAAACCACTAGGCTAATCGTACAATTAATACTTGAGTTATTTATTCACCGCTGCTTAAATACCTTCATGTAACTTGTATCAACAATATAATGTCAATATATTTTTTTAGAAAATTTGTTACAGCATATAGAATTTATTGGGGTTAGAACGTTTGTTTTAGTTTTTAATTTACATTTTTTCCTTACTCATCAAGCTATTTTACACTTGTAGTTGTCGTTAAAATTACTTGACTATGACATTCTATGTAGAAGGACCAGGATTAATTGTAAAAGGATCTTCAAACTAAAGTATGGGTCTAGACACACTCTCACTATTCTAATCTTGTTTTATACGCCAACTTAATCTGGGATCTTTGTAGACTGCAGTTTTGTTCACTCATAGTCGCTCAAAATACAATTTATGAGTTGTACTTCAGGATTTAATAGCTATTTATACTCGTGTAAGAGTAGATAAATTCATGAACAGGTAGACAAAAAATTATAACATGATTGACCGATTCAGATAAGAGACAGGGCGATAGCTATAGTTTTTTTTTACGTAGGCAATAGCTACATTTTTTTCCGTAGGCAATAGCTACAATTTTTTTTGCGTAGGTAATAGCTACGTTTTTTTTCCGTAGGCAATAGCTACAGTTCTTTTTTGCGTAGGCAATAGCTACAGTTTTGTTAGAGATCCTCATTTCTGTTTTCACGAGACCGAGTGGTAATAATAAGATAATAAGAGAAATAAATTATCCTTAAAATGTATAAAACGACTTTATGACGTAGATGACTGCCTCAGATTGGAGAACTAAATACCACAAAGAAAAACTTATTTAATTACTTATTTAACTATGATATATTTTTCAAATTGCCAATCTCTTGATTCTGAATGTAGATAGATTTTATATAAATATCAAATGTTGAATTCATTTAAATCATTAAAAAAAGTTTTCAATGTAATTTAATGAAAATAAATAAAACCACGACAGGTCATGGCACGGCATATATTATATATTTTATTTCATGAAGTTTTGATCAACATCCTACTATATGATCTTACATAAAAGTACATTCATAGTTTTATGAACTTTGTATTTTTTAATTATTATAAAAACAAATAAATCTTTTATGGGCAAATTTTGGAAATAATTCATCAAATAAACAGCTAATTAATTTGACAAGATAAATACGACTGTGAGTTGTGTAACTAAATAAAAAAAAATACAATAAAAATATTAGCAGATAAAATGTATGCTGTCGAATGGCATATGGCGGAATGAAATCCATGAAGCGTATAATGATACAAACGATGTCACAGGCTCGTCTGGTATAATAAAGCTAAAGAGTTTATTTTATTTTTTTGCTCGAACGCGCTAATCTGTGGAACAAATTTGAAGGCTGTAGAATTATAAAAGAAATCTTTTCATTTCATAGCTCAATTTTCTAAGGAGATTAAAGACTTACTATCCCTACTTTCCTACGTATATTATAAATGCAAATGTAAGTTTGTTTGTTAAGGTTTCAGGCGAAAACTACTCAACTGATCATCATTAAATTCAAACCTCCAAGAAAAAGGAAAGAAAAAGTAACACAGGATACTTTTAATTCAAAAAATAAATGTATATTTATTTAAAATGATCTGTTATGAAACTTTATGTACCAAATTCTACCCGAACAAAGCCGTTAGTAAAAGCTAGTAATACATAAAATGTCATCACAGTAGAATCTTTCAGGATTTTAGGTTATTTAATGTCGTTTTCCTAGATGCATCTTTAATTATAACGGACATACGGATAAATATGTGCCTTACTCCAACTGCTGCTTGATTCTTTTAAAAGAAATATTTTAATCGTATGATCGCGTTTTCTTTTTTAATCTTTTTGTGATTCGATTTAAGCATTTTAACAGTTTTTGTACTGTAATGATGAGTGAATATGACTAGATTATTATATTCTTCCAGTAATATACAAGCGTTCCCTCTTCTGGATCTTCTCGATTGGATCTGTTTTGATAATGTTTCTGTTTTCAGTCGGCGCAGTTAGCAATCCTTTGGGTACTTCTAGTAACAATCGTGGCTGGTAACGCAACCGTAGTACTGGCATTGCTGCTCACAAAATCTCGAAAAAGCCGAATGAACTTTTTCATCATGCAGTTGGCTATTGCTGGTATGTAGAAACAAAATTTTGAGAACTAATTTAATTTAAAAATAAAAGTTTTATGAAGATTTAGAATTCTGATAGTAATACTTGTAATCAAACCATCCACCGAATCTCCGATCGCCAAATCCGATCGGAGATCGCCGACCCGATCTCCAATCTCTTATCTTCGTTAGATTTCTGTTAAAATTCTTAAAGGTGAAGATCATGTAATAAGGACGTAAGTAGTTAACTATGAAAACAAGATTGATAATATATAAAGAAAAGGATACGAGAACTTACTTCAAAACAGATGTTAGAAGGAATAATGTTGTTACAGATATGTTAGTGGGTCTAATCAGCGTACTGCCAGACTTAATACAGAGGATTACAATCACATGGCTTGCTGGTTCCATCACTTGCAAGATGATGAAATATTTACAGGTACTAATTATCATCGAGTCTTTAATAGTCTACAGGTTGACATACGCCTGTCTTTAGCTAGGAGGTTTATCTTCTTCGCGTACTTGATACATAACGAACCATAAGCCGTTCATTTAAAACTTGAATTTGAACAACGTAATTTACGACATATACTAATGAAAATAATAAAATATTTTTTTTCAATCTATGTGAATAAAAAGGATGTTCCACTGCATCTAATATCGATGTGTGTATGTTGTCGTATTTATCGATGAAACTACAAGACACAATTTGACTTTAATACACTTCATATTAAATTCTACTTCGCTACGTGACTTCCTATTGGGAGTACAAGTTTCGAAATATGTTTGTTTTTAGGGTGTCGTCACATATTCATCTACATATGTGTTGGTTGCTCTGAGTGTGGACCGCTGTGACGCCATCACTCATCCTATGAACTTTACAGGAAGCTGTAAGTACAAATATGATTATAATTTATTTAGCTAACTCTTGAATAGATATTTCTTAATATTGATATAGTTGAGTTATACTCGAGCGGACTGTGTTCCCACAGATGTTCAATTATACAACTACCTCGGTGGCTAAGCGGTAGTGAATGCGACTCCTGTGCTTGAGATCTCGAGTTCGATTCCCGGGTCGGACTGTTTGTATGACCTGCAAACACTTGTTTCGAAATTTGAGTGTTTTCTATGTATAACATGTATGTATTTACAAAAAAAAAAGTATATAAGTATCCTATTAGTCAGTCTAGTTGTAATAGCACAAGCTCTGCTTAGTTCGTCAAATGTCCGAAATATTTATTATAAATTTTTTTTGAAGATTATTGTTATCGAGTCAATTTTACTGGATTTCTAAAACTTGAGAAGGATTTTTCCATTTCTAATTTCCTACAATGAAACCGCTATAGCAATAACAGTATTTCGTTTAATTAGTAAGTAGAACATAATTTTGAAGTACTAAAATAATAGTATAGTTTGAATAATTTAACTTTGTTTCTTGTTTATAGAGGTGATACAATTTTTTGGGTTTCTATTTTAATTTTTTTTTTCGGTAAAACTAAAGTAACTTTACTAGCTATAACGGTTACAGTGCTTCGAAAATTCGTTCTTAAAATTATTAACGCTATACCAATAACAGTTTATCGTTTAATTATTATTTGGAGCATATTTTTGCAATATTAAGACAATAGTTCGTGGTAATAGTAATAAATAGTTTTGTTGTTACATGTAATCTATCTGTACAGGGCGTCGGGCACGTGCTCTTATCCTGGGAGCTTGGCTTCTCAGCTTTCTCTTCTGTGTTCCAATGATTTTTTTATTCGATGAAGCGAATGTTGAAGGTATGTCTTTGTATTTTTATTTTTGTGTTTTATGTTTGGATAACTTCTATAACTTTCAATCTTTTTACATTATATTTATTATCGTAATATTGTTTTGTTTTAAAATTAAAGTATACCGTTTGCACATAGGTAGATAGGTAGATAGAAATCTCTTTATTTGTACAACGTATTACAGAGTTTCAAGAGAATACATGCAATCTTAGATACATAGTGTACAAAGGGTGGCCTTATTGACAAAAGTAATCGCTTCCAGACAACCTTAGGTACATACTTGCTGTTACTTAGTTTTTTAGCTTTTAATCTATATATTCATATAAATTGAAGTACCTGTCTATGTCGTCATAAAAAAGATTTTACTAAAAATGTTGAAAATTACACGTTATCTTACCTATACTTATAAAATAAAATTTCTCAAGTCTGACTTTACTACAGGTATTTATATAAAAATAATTAAAAATATCAATTTACAGTTGTCATCAAGAAAGTTAAAAGATAATACAAAGGGTCAATTAATTTACAAGAGGGTAAAGAAGAAAATCAAGTGATAAACAATGATGTACATTTAGTTTTAGTTTATCACTCGGTTTTCTTCTTCAAAATTTTTCCTTTAAATAAAGCCGCAAAGTTAATACCCTCTCAATCTTAGTCAGAATTAGGCATCCATAACAAATTTTACTATCCAAATAGACTGTGTGGGTGTGAAGTCAGATGTAATCTATGTCTGGTTTTTAATAACACCGTCAGCTGTTAAAACAAAATCGAGTTTATTTTACGACGGGTAAAACTTATTTATTACTGCGATAGACATCTATGTATGAAGGAATTTACAATTCTAAAAGTATTTATACAGACGTAAAGAGAAAAAGCTGAGTGTGTGATAAGAGTCTTATAATAAGAGAAAAGTTGGCAAAGTAAACACTATTATATCTAAATGATCTTATAATAAGCATATTGGAGAAAATTTATTACAGACTTAGAGAAACAACACTACAGAGACGAATATTATCTTACAATTGTTTATGGTTATTGTATTATTACTTCTATATTTGCGTTGTTTATTATCTCAGACCTAATAAGTAGCTTGTTCGTATCTTTATTTTATTATGCCTAATTTTATAGCCTAATTAAACATGTGAAACGTCGGCAACACACCTGGGACTCAGTTGCATGTACTCATTGGCAGCAGTAGTCATTTACGATTAGGTGTTAGTTACACTTTTCAATTAGTTTTAATAGTCATTTACGATTAGGTATGACACAGTTTTATGTTCCTATTGGTTGTATTAGTCATTTACAATTAGGTGACTCATCTGCTTCGGCCAATATATTACAAGAAATGTCGTTTTTACAACACATTTGGCTGCCTTGACTAAAAGGGTGGTCTCTTTGACGAACAAATAGTATTTAGTTAATAAGTATCTCTAGAAAATTGTTTTTAGTAGGATAAATAGAATTAAGTGAAAAACATTTTCTGTCTCACGATGCTCATAATTTGACAACATTGATTTAAAATGAAATCCTGTAGCTAAAACTGAAATTATATCGTCCTTAGAGCAATAGAGCATGTCGGTCTGCAAAGTTTGTTTACACCCTAGTGATTTCTTTTCTAGTTATAAATTGGGCAGTCTGTTCTTCTGTATTTTATTTTTATAATACTTTTTTTTTTTAAATTTTGAAGTTAGTTTTGATTCACACACACACAGGCCTAAAAATAACAAAAAAGTTCCAAGAAGGTCTTTCACGTAAACATAATTATTCAAGTCTAACTTTATTGCAGGTATTTACCAATGCTGGTCAGGAATAAGCAAACTACAATGGAGGATATGGATGACAAGCGTGTTTGTTTCATTATTTGTGGCCCCAGCTCTGACAATATCGGCCTGTTATGGTGTCATTGTGGTAACGATACGTCAAAAAAGTAACCGTGTACTTGGTAGACGGGCTACAACAACAAGGCAATGTGAGTACAAATACTTTTCTATAAATTTTATTTTAACGTTCTAGTCATCCATCTGTCTGTCTTCCTGAGTTAACAATTCCGACAGTCTGTCACCTGTGCCACAAGAGACAGGTAGAAATTGTTATTATTATTTCTTAGAACAAAAGGGGGACCAATTTCTTTTTAACCAATATTGGTTATTCTAACAAAGTAAATCCCTTATACTTTGTCAGTTATAACTTGAACGGATATTCCCAAAGTAAGATAGGTAGTTAGTTTTGTAATAAAACTATTTTCTATATATGGAAATAGAATATAGCTGAGTTAAAAGCATTTATTTAAAAGTATCCAGGTCATGGCAACTGAATTATTCCCTTATTACGTAATCAAATTTAAATTAACAAAATATGTAATTATAAAACACTTCTGCTTACCATTTTAAAATACAGAGATTAGTGTATACATATATATTGAAATGAAAGAAAAGTGATACTGTAATCAAAAGAAAATTTAAGTCAAAGTAATTTGTTCGAGTCTAAAGGCATCACCAGAAGTACTAAAATAATTTAACACGTATAAATACCCACTTTAGTTATATCTTACTATATGGTACTTAGGATAAAGTACTCTGCCTTAACAGGGCAGAGAGAGGACGATGTTAGGCTAAATTCTGTGTTTATTACCAATAACATAGTAAGAAACGAATAATTTAATAGCTTACAGACGCCATCAAAATTAATTGCCAAGTAAATCATAATTAACCTACATACCATGCAAAACCTAGATACATTGTAGTCGGCTGAAAACGAATAAGATTAGACATTAAATGGTCATAAAGTAAATATCTGAGCCATAATCTATATTAGTTTCTGTCTGGTACTCTTAATTAATTACCGTGAGTAATTTGTCACTGTTTTTGCTGCGAAATTTTTCAAGAGATGTTTTGTGATGCTAAGATTGATGGTGATATTAAAAAAATGAGATCTTGTCTTTACCCGACTATGTATGTTTGTATGTTCCACCGTAACGTCTTAACTATTAAACCGATTTTAATGTATGAGGTATTTAATAAATTAGATTCATGATCGTGGCCCGGGTGACAGTGTATATTTTTGTCTATATTAAGAGCCTGCCAAAGTGACTCTACTCTGCCTCATGGAAAGCATGAATAGAATCCAAGAGTTGTGGTCACCATACTCATTGCAAATGCAGACAATGCAGTATGGTAACTCACACTATGGCGGTGTTATAAGATGATTTGTCACACCCCGCTTGGGGACGTAAAAGGCATGATAGTCATCGTGACAGTGTAAGGCTTACACAGTTACCACGATAACTGTCACCCCTGCATCAATGGGCCTCCAGTCTCACACTCACCAAAGAAACACGACAGCATGGATGCTGGCGCTTTAGGTTGGTCTTCTGTGGGAGGGTAGTACTGCCCCGGTCGAGCCGGCCCGTTCGTGCTGAAAACAGCGTAAAGGAAAGTAAAAATGTTATCAAAAGTTTTACGTTGTCTTTACGTATAGGAAACAGTAAATTATCGACGTGCATAGATATTTGCAACTCAGAGTCACAAATACATTGTCATCCTTTTAGAATCCCCCAGAATAAAGTGGGATTCGTTCCCTCGCTGACAGTCAACGAAAAAAATGCTTTAGACCAATTTTCTATAAATCTATTTATGTATAGCATAATATGCCACTTTCAATCAAGAGTTTTAAGTCACTTTTTTCTTCATCATAGATTTGTTTCATAAATATTAAAATATTGCATCGCATGACGACTACTAACACATTTACTTACGCGTACCTGCTTACATAAACACATCCAACAAGTTTGCGTCTGATAACGTCAAATTACTGAAACTTAGGTACTTAGAAAACACATTATAAAACGATGTCATGAATTCATGAATGGTCGATGTTAGAAACTAGTTTAATTATCATATATTATGCAAATCCGGAATACTAGAATCAAGGTGACAAAATTTTATTATTTGTGTCGAAATAAAAATGTTATTATGAATAAATTGAAATAAATTTTTTATGCGAGTAACGATGTACCCGTACGTATGAAACGTTCTGCATGTATTAAAACAGTCAAATAAATTTCTCACATTTTTAATTATTTTTATTTTTTCGTTGGTTAGGCTTATTTCCATGCTGCCAGTTTAAAATTTCGCCACAACATGTCACGCCTTTGGTATGTAATATATAACATCTACACGAAAGATAAATATTAACTTATTCATTTTGTTTGTCAAAGTTGAAAGTTTAGTGCCGTATTGAAAAATTTGAACTTAATAATAAACGCTTGGAAACTGTTATTTTAGAAACAGAGCTGGATTTGTAACGAAATATCTGAATTTTAAGTACAATTAAGGTATAAAATAAGTTGCAATAATTGAAAACTTGTACATGTATGTACTGTATATAATAATAACTAATATAACTTTTTTTTCTATATTAAGAACCTGCCTACTCTGCCTGATGGAAAGCATGAGTAGAATTTAAGATTTGTGGTCACCATACTCATTGCAAATGCAGACAATGCAGTATGGTGACCCACACTTTAGTGGTCTTGTGAGATGTTTTTTCACACCCCGCTTGGGGACGTAAAAGGCATGACAATCATCGTGACAGTGTAAGACTTACACAGTTACCACGATAACTGTCACCCCTGCATCAACGGGCCTCACACTCACGAACGTAACACGACAACACAGATGCTGGTCCTTTAGGTTGGTCTTCTGTGGGAGGGTAGTACTGCCCCGGTTGAGCCGGCCCGCTCGTGCTGAAATCAGCGTGGCTCTACTACCTTGTACATGTATGTATAATATTACTTTTTGACAACGGCTTTGCCCGTGCAAATGTCGGTTACCGCTGTAAATAGTAGCACATACTTCCCGGAGAATCAAAATATCTCCATGAAAAAATTCAATAGAATCAGTAAAGCGGTTTAGCCGTGAAATCACAACAAACAGACTAATATTATTAATCGTATAAACCGTCCCTCTACCGGCGTTTAATGGTGCTATATTCAAGTCAATCTTATCGCGATAACTTTAAATTATTCATTCAAATAACTTAATGTATAGGACCAAGTTTGTCTACATCAAATACTCAAAGTGACAAGTGTACCAATTTTGATTCCAATTAGATAAATACTCTAAAATGCGCATTGTGAATAAAATATCCAATTTGTGTTCATGCCTCACTATTTTGAATATACTGACTTCAATATAAACGGTGTATAAGTACGTCACGTACTTTTATTTAGAACTCTTTGAGACAAACAATCCCACAGTATATTATTGTTGTAAAACTCCAACGGTTTAGGCAGCGCACGTCAAGATACTTCTCAGACGGTAGGAATTTTTCTGATTTATTTGATACTTATCGTTATATTATACCCAAATTACACAAAATCTTGATAAATTGTTGCCTATTAATTATTTTGTTGTATTAGCTATCTTACTGTAAAATTTCATCCAAATTCATTCAGGATTTTTTACGTGATAGAGTATCACCAACATACATACATGAAATTACACCTATTTCCCTGGATGAATAGGGAGAGGCATAATAAACGGCCACTTTTCGCTAGTGTTTTGGTCCCATGGGGTCCCAGGTGGTGAGCTTATTGTCGCTAATCATTAATCATATGACAGAGCTTCTTCCGTCGATCAGTAGATGTGGGACTTTTAGGTGAGGTTAACTTGGGGTCCTAAGTTCTTGGTGGGAACCCTATGCACCCACCACCACCAACATCCGCATTTATTACATTAGAAAACCATTTGAAGATTTCAAGTCAAATTCAGTGTTCTTTGCTTAAGTTTATTGTATACACCCCAAGGAGGTACTATCCTTTTTACCATACCCCATCAAACTTGTTACTACTATCATTTCGTAAAACAAGATAGTAATTGTCGGAATATTTTGTCCATGAGAGTTGGCTACGGTCTCTAACAATTTGATATGATACATGATTTACCATATCTAAACTTCAACAAAAATGTAGAGAATAGAGTTTATAGCTCAAACTCTTGGTTCAACAAACGCTTGGTTAGATAGGCAAACAAAAGACTGACCGGCATTGTAAGGATTTTGTTTTATACGAGACGTACGAAATCCCTTGAATGTACGAAAAGGTAAGGATAAAATTGCCTACAAAGATGAAAATGATGAAGTATCGGAGCTAAATTAAGCAGAACGTGACTGAACTGTTAAAATATCGCGGTCAAAGAAATATAGACTCAACCACTTCGGATTTATGCTCACAAATAAAATCTTATCGTTACTTATTGAATAAACTGCGGCTAAGAATACAGAACGATAAAGTGAGTTACGATCTTGAATAAACCTAAGGCTTAATAAATTGTTAAATAAATATTTCGACGAAATAACCGCGTACGTGATTTGAAGTGAAATACCTTGGAGCGATGTGTGATGTGTGCCAGCTCGGACGCGGGTTAGTTTATGATTTTTTTTTACTGAAGCGGTGTAGTGTACCGGACACAGTGTAGTATTTCTGTTCAATTGTGGACATCTGTTTTTTATGTTTTAGAGGAATTAGGCAAATATTTTTTTTTCTTTTATACCACGACGATGGCAAACAAGCATACGGCCCGCCTGATGGTAAGCGGTTACTGCAGCCTATGGACGCCTGCGGCACCAGGGGCATTACGTACGCGTTGCCGACTCTTCAGAAACCTATTTACCCCCTTTTTGAGGAACCTCATACTGTAGTTCCCAGGGAAAGCCTCGGCAGGGAGCTCATTCCATAACGGGATTGTTCGCGGGAGAAAATTTCTCTGAAACCGCACTGTGCGCGACCATTTAGGTTCCAATGTATGTGGATAAGCTCCCTGACGATGGCGAGCGGTACGATGATAGAAAGTGGCTGTGGGCATCATATCAAACAATTCTTCAGAACACAGCCCATTGTAGAGACGGTAGAGCATACACAAGGAGGCAAAGTCTCTCCTAAGACTTAGTGGCTCGATACCGTCTGTGAGATCAGGATCATCGACTATTCTCACAGCACGTCTCTGAACTGAATCGAAAGGTTCAAGCTGGTACTTCGGTGCTCCCGCCCAGAGATGACAGCAATACTCCATGTGAGGTCGAACTTCGCTCTATTCAGAACACCAAGCTTTTTTGATGCCAGCTTGACCTTCCCCTCCAAATGAGTTCGAAATTGGACGTCACTGGAGATGTCGACACCGAGGATCCCAATACTCTGTGAGATGGTAAGGGGTGTATTCTGGAATTGTGGAACCGCAGTGAACGGGGTTTTCTTAGCGGTAAACGCACAGACTTGTGTCTTAGAGGGGTTAAATTGGACCAGTTTATCCCGACCCCAATCGAAGACTCTGTGTAAGGTGCTCTCGATTTGAGACACAAGTTGTTCGCGACTTTTTACTACAACGGTACGAGGGATGTTTGCTCGGCCCGTATAATACGCATCTCCAGTACTGTCATCCGCATAACAATGAATACCATCCGTGGACAGCATATCATTGATATGCAGCAAGAACAGCGTTGGAGATAGCACAGAGCCTTGCGGGACAGCAGCGTTTATGTCCATGCTTTCGGAACAGCTACCGTCGACGACGGTTTTTATGTGTCTGCCGAACAAAAAGCTAGCCACCCACCTGCACAAACCCTCGGGCAGGCCATGGGATAGTAACTTCGATAGAAGACCCCTGTGCTAGACCCGATCGAATACCTTTGCTACATCCAGGGTAACTGCCAAAGCCTCACCTTGACTCTCAATGGTTGAAGCCCACCGGTCAGTGAAATACACTAGAAGATCACCAGTCGAGCGACCGCGACGGAAATCGTGCTCCTCTAGATGACTGAGGAGCCGTGTGTTGATTACACGCTCCATCACCTTAGAGAGAAGGGAGGTTATAGCTATAGGCCTGTAATTCGATGGGTCCGATCTATCACCCTTTTTTGGCACTGGATGCACATGGGCAGTCTTCCACGAAGACGGCACTTGCCTTTTGCGGTAGGAAAGCGTGAAAAGTCGCGTTAGTACAGGGCACAACTCAGGAGCACACTGTTTGAGCACCAGGATCGTCTCAGTGACAGCGGCTGCGCAGGGGTCAGGGTTTTGTTTACTATGCTCTCAAAATGTTAGCTAACATTAATTTTACAGAAATTTAAAAAATCGTGAAATGCAATAATAATCCAAGAAATAATCATTTCAAGAAATATCTCTCAAAATAATGTTTCGCATAGTTGAAGATTTTTATTTTTTAATTTGTGGTGACTTTCACATACAAATAAAAATATACAACAAAATTCATGCTTTCTATCAGGCAGAATAGAGTCACTTTGGTAGGTTTAATATACAAAAAAAAAAGAAAAAAACAACAGCGCCATCTAGCGAAGATATATCGAACTACGAAGTATAATAATGAACTACGAAGCTACTACTAATTCTGTATCGTGAAATGGAGATTCGCGTGGCAAATTAGCATATATACAACATCCCAACAACAACCGTTGGGCCGCTACCCACCAGGCATGATCACCTCGCCTGGTCGGAGGATCCTCCCTTTGCGTCAGAGGGACATGAGAGCCTCGTCCCTCCACAGTGGTGACCCCGACCACCCGACCATATATACATTAGTAGACAAATAATCTAAAAACAAGTCACTACAACATTTAAAAGTCACAGAGTTATTAATTCAGAGATTAAGTCTTGGAGTGAAGATATTGTAGTGCACAAGTCTGTGCGCATACACAGGTGCACTCTCTGTTCCTACACTCTCATAATCCGATGGGACTGTTCCAACATGACTAGAAAGAGATCAGGCACCTGCTCTCCGCTACACGTTAGTTAAGAAAAATAAACTCCGGGCTGTTTTTAAGTATGTCTGTAACCAGAAAAAGTCAATAACACTTTTTTCGACCCGACACGGGAATCGAACCCGTGATCTCGTGATCAGCAGTCGCATACGCTATCTGCTAGACTAATTATACAGTTAAGTCTTAGACTATGTATATTTTATTCTGCTATTGAACAAGAGAAAGTATAAAAATCTGTGCACCTCTTCTTGATATTTGAATTCCAATTTTTTACAGTAAGCTTACATACTTTACAATAACCTACTGACCGGCAACATTTTCTATCGAAGTTGTTTGTTTACCTTTGGGAAGACAGATACTCAACTAAAGGTACCCATATAGTACTGAGATTAACTTGTATTTTAATATAAGTTTCGGGTTACTCTCCGTTAGGGGTAGGTAGCTCTAGTGACCATATTTGTTTACCTGCCAACATTGGCCAGTTTGGCAAACAGGATCCTCATAGTAAATGAAAATAATGGAATATTTTAGCAGTTACTATAGCGATATGAAGTTATTTTAAATTATTTTAGTACAAACCTCTCGCATTGGACGCCAATCTGATCAGATCTGACGCATTGGGGAGGCATATGTCGAGCAGCAAATTGCAATAGGTTGATGATATTTTCTTTCTGGCCTGTTGGCCTATTGGTTATCGATCGTAGCTGCTAAGCCCTGGGTTTGGTTCCCCTAGGACCAATCATTGTGTAATAAGCACGATCATTGGTTTTATGTCTGGATTTAATTTATTTATGATACGTATGTACTTAGAAATATATAAGTACATGTATCAGCAGTTATTTTATGCTAGTATTAAGTAAGTTTCTAAATACCTGTTGGATTTATCTTTCATGTAACCACATTTTTCTTTTAGTATTTCTAAATCAAAATTTTGCTTTACTGTACACAGTACAAAAATATAAAAATTAAATTTTAACCCTTCCGGGAAACATTTACAGAAAACATGTGTTTCGTTAAACAAGCAGTTTATTGCAAACAATTTGCTAATACTCTTTGAAAACTTTTATATTTCAAAGGAATTTCCTCCAGAAATTTTTATTTCCGAACAAACATTTCAATACAAAAAATACCTTGATTTAAAAATATTGTAAGTATACTTTAATTTTTAAGGGAGAAGATGATAATAATTTTCTTTGTTGCCTTTTATTAATTAACACTCAAAGATTCAGAACTGAACGAAGTCTAAGGGACTACTCACATTTATTTAGATCTATTCAGCTTAAGTCCATAGACAACAACGTTTTTGTATGGAGACATATGCATTTGTTTAGCTTTCTACGCCTGTTCAGCTTTCGTGGCAACAAAGTATAACACGAGGATAAATCTGTTCTAATCATGCGAGTGTTACAGATAGAGTTCAGCACTGTTCTACCACCTTATGCACTATTCCACCGCGTCGACAAGTTGTCATCTGTGCAGTTCCTGTATAAGTTCACAATTTCGTAAAATTTTTGTTTTTATTTATTATTTTCTTTCCGTCAATGTGACATTAAGACTCCAACAATGTCGCGTATTCACCAGCCAAATTTCTATTAGTTCCATGTATGTCCACTGTCGTTTATGTTTTAATTCTTTGATGTTTTCAATTTCTTCTACAATAATTGAAACAATAACACACACAGAACTATCTATGATGGCAAAATACTTCATAGCATATTTACGAGTAGTTCCGTACGCAGTCGATAAATGCATTTTAGAAACGCTAAGACGGATTTTCTCATTCTTACGACTCCATACGCGACTGGTAGAAGCAGAACTGTATAAGTGTGACTAAATTCGTTCAGCAAATCGCAAATGCAGCTGAATAAGTGCGAATAGTCCCTTAAATGGAAGAGCTAGTGAACTTCATCCTCATATACGTCTATTATGATATAGCCTACAGTTTGGCATATGTTATAAAATTTACGATTTGGCCTAATCGTAATGTACTTTCATTATAAGTCTTCTGATGACACAGCAGTTTAACCTTTATTTTTATTTTCTGCAATTTCTATCTTCAGATAATTATAAGGTTTGTATGCATTACAGATAGCGATGACTTGGATAGCAGACGTGCAAGCAGCAGAGGCATCATTCCGAAGGCCAAGATTAAAACTGTCAAAATGACATTCGTTATCGTTTTTGGTGAGTCATTTTTTTTATTTGGAATTTCACATCATTTTAATTATTGCCATTAGCATTTTAGTTATTGATGGAAGCCAAAGGTAAAGATGGAACATTAGACACAAATCAGGTAAGGCTACACAGCCCGTCGGTTGGTCTTAATGCTGGGGCCTTCGGCAAAGTAAATCCCTGTGAATCTCAACAGTTTGTTTTGTATTTCGTTTTATTGCTTCTGTGTACATTTTAATATTCATAATAATGTTAAATTTAAAAAGGGTAAGCTGTTTTTAATGTTAAAGATTTATCGTAGCTGCGTTCGTACTTGTTTATATTAAGAAAATAGCTATTTGCTGCTTTAAATAATTTAATAGCCTTTTTGCAATGTATACAGCTTTACTAATTCTATAAACTTTGTTACGCTCTATGGCTGTAAAATTGAAATGATTATGCTATATTTCAACTGTCCATCTGTTTTTTTTTATAACAATACGATTATAAACGACAGTTATTAGTGTACAACAAAGTGTATATGTTATATATAATTATATAATATATTATATGATAGATATTCTATTCCATAAAAAATAAATTTGTTTTACAAAAGTAACCTAAAATAAGTCTTTGAAGTATCAGAAACTTTACAATAGTATAATATTACTAAAACTTCGCAACTCTTGACATAATAAATTTACGATACCAGTTGACATCAACACACTCTTGGATGGCTAAACATTTCCCAAAACAGTCGTTATGAGTCATACTAAGTTTAAAAACTTTTTATTTTCATTTTTGAAAAAGTATATTTATATAAGGTGTTATGCCATAAAAGTTTTGTGCTCTCAGTTTGTTGGTTATGACGAACATGGAAATTGAACAATAAAACTAACAGTTAGACTAAGATAACAAAGACACTATATTATACACTGACGAGAGTCTAGTGATGGTTTTTTTCATTACCTTCTTTGAAATTTTCTTTTACAGAAAAAAAAAGGTTTATATGGAAAGAGGTTTGTTGCAATAATTATACCGACAGATACTATTTAAAATGTGAGAAGCACATTCGTCGTTGAATTTCATATGTTGGGCATACTTCGTTTTTTTTTTCAGTTCAGTTCAGTTCAGTTCAGTTCAGATTAGTTCAGTTTAGTTCAGTTCAGATCAGTTCAGTTCTCTTCGGAAGAGATCTGTTCAGTTCTGTTCAGTTCAGCTTAGTTCAGTTCAGTACAATATAGTTCAGTTCAGTTCAGTTTAGTTCAATTTATTTGAATTTAATTTAATCAGTTAGTTTTAGAGTTCATAATTTCAATTTTAGTATTAAATTTCAGTTTTACAAATCAAGTTTTTTTTTCAAATGCATCGTCTTATGTTATCGACAGGTTCTTTTAAACGCCCGTTATGAACATAGTTTATTGTAACATCCTATTGAATGTGTAGTAGGTAAATGATGATGTACTCCTAATCAGTTTCGGCCGCGACGGCTAATTTAACACAGTAGAATTCTCAGTTATCTCACTCTCACAATCGGACGGGACAGATATCCGACAGGCTCAGGATCGACGGCTTTTTGTGTTCTCCAAGGCCCCAATTTTCAAACGCCGAGCTGTTATTAAGCATTTCTATATTCAGAAAAACGCAGTAATATTTTCCGTCCCGACCCAGGCACCGAACCGAAGACTTCTTGATCGGCAGTCGCATGCACTAACCTCTAAACCAACGCGGCAGCAAGTAAATAAGTATTAACTGAAACCTGAGCCCTTGCCGAACGGTGTCGGGTTAACAAGCAGCGTCATTCATTATCTCAAACGATTATTCGGTAAATAAATTAACACCCAAGCGGTTATAGAACATCCGTAGCTAGGTACGGTATTTCTAAAAGTCTAAACCTCCTACGGTTTTACATATAAATAGAAGGTCCAACATATGAAGTATTTACAAAACTTGTACAAGTAGTACAAATAAGTATATTTTACATTGTGTGAAAGTGAGGATAGAATTCATTTACTCGTATTTCACTTTTCAAATCACTTTTAACACGAAATAAACCCAAAGTTATTGTCGGTATATTACAAAATGTATAACCAGAGAATCATTCAGAAAGAGTATTAAAAGTAATACTTAGAAAGATAATAAGTACTTTGATGAAATGTTGTCAATGTTGTCTACTTCGTTTAAGTTAGTAATCTAACATAAGGTTTTTTTTTCTATATTATGAGCCTGCTAAGGTGACTCTACTCTGCCATGAAAGGAAAGCATGAATAGAGTCCAAGAGAATGTCGTCACACTCACTGCAAATATAGACAATGCAGTGTGGTGATCCACACTATGGTGGCCTAGTGAGATGCTTTTTCACGACCCGCTTGGGGACGTAAAAGGCGTGGCAGTGTAAGGCTCACACAGTTTTCACGATAACTGTCACCTCTCTAGTCTGTCACTGTCACAATAGGCCTCCGGTCTCGCACTCACCAACGAAACACGACAGCAAGGATGCTGGCGCTTTAGGTTGGTCTTCAGGGTAGTACTGCCCCGGTCGAGCAGGTTTGCTCATGCTGAAATCAGCGTGGCTGTACTACCTAATAATATATACTACCTACCTACCTATCTACATGATAGTATATTTATTGTAGTATTTGTAGTCTTTTAAATATTTTTAAACATAAACGGAAGTTCGTATAGTAATCGAAATTGAACTATTTGAATATCTTTTTTATTCTAAATATAGAAATGAATTTATTTGTCAGAATATAGTAGGGGTTATAATTATTAGTACAATTATTAGGGTTTTACATTTTACCATTACTGTAAGTGGTAAAAGCCATTCACTAATATAAGTAAAATTGACGTCATTTCGGCAGGCGTTATTAAAAAAATTATAAATTTTTATACGTAACAAATTCAAATACATAACTAATCCCTGTAGAGTTATGTTACCGTTTTACATAATACTTTATGCTTACAGAACATAGTCTTTTTTTTTTTTTTTCCTATGCGGAAATCCCCTCGGATACCACCTACTGGTGGTTATGTCGGACTCGAACCGACCAAAAACCGAACGCCGTCTCAGGTACCAGTAGCCGGGGAATCAGGTGTACCCTAGAAAGGAAATCCCTGAAACTACAGAACATAGTCTAGAAATATTTTAGCATTCTACGCATCTTACATATTTAAACATTTGATTCAAAAATTTTTCAATTACTTCCGGTCATTATTCGCTAGAACATTTCCTTGTTGTTATCTATACAAATAAATAAAATTGAAGAGTCTGCTTGTTATTCCCAATTCGGAAGTTTTCACTAAATACTTATAAAAGTATATACGGTATTTACATTAAGAAAAAAAAGTAATTTTTAAAATTTTTGTTTGTCTCTATCTTTCTGTTCCGGCTAATTTCTATACAGGTGGAACCAATTTTGACGACACTTTTACTGGCAGATAGCTTATGTTATAAAGGAAAACGTAAGCTATTTTTATTTAAAAATAGGGTTACTCGAAAAAAACAGTAAAACCAATGAAATAGTAAACAAACAAGATCCGATTCTAAAAGAACAAAAACCGCGATAGAGCACTACTAGTAATACCTATGAAAGCAAACAAACTTGAGAAAGGGTCAAGCGACACTGTGTTTGTCGAAATAGTTGATAATTATACTTTCAACACACAAGCATCCAGGCAAATAAACCTATTGTAATCATTTATGCTTGGTAGAGTACCTTGGATGCGTAACATAATTACATACCCTTGTTTACATACACATAATTGTTCAGGTACAAATACGTGTGTCTGTGACAAGTTTCCAATTAATTTTCCCTGTGTTACTCTGAATTTATGTAGTTTAAGTAACTATTGTTTTCCTCATTCCATGTGTCCGTGTATTTATTTAAATGCTTTAACCAATTTGTTTATATTACAGTAATGATATTTTTAAAAAATTGAGATATAATTCATTTCTTCTTAATACGATTTGTGTAATCTTTACTTATGTACATAAGAAAATTGTTTTTTTTTTTACTTTAAGAACGACTTTAAATTTACTGTTTTTAGACATTCACGATTTTTTACAGATATACAAAGAGTGAGTATATACAATGCAGTATAGCGTGGGTCGCCATACTGCATTGTCTTTATTCGCAGTGAGCATGCATAGAATCCTAGAGCGACTACCGCTCTAGGATTCTATGCATGCTTTTCATCAGGCAGAATAGAGTCACTCTGGTGGAATCCTATAAAACAAAAAAATAAAAAAATATATTTTTGTTGTATAGCAGTACTTATTCGCGATAAAATTGTTTAAAAGTGATACCTTCTATTTCCCGACGTTCCGAACAGGCTACACCACTCGTTTTTAAATAATTTTATAGTAAGTCCCGCTGTACAACATTTTAAATTTAGTCCATCAAATGAGGTGCCTTGTTCATTAACAATATAATGTTTATATATTTGTTTTACATCCAGTGTATTGGTTGTCCTACAAACGTAGGTTATGTAGGTTAAACAAGCAGTCCTGTACATTTAAAAGCATTTGGTCGTCATTAAGACATATTTTTATTTACACGACATTACGAAAACATAACATGTCATTAGTAGACGTTTGCTTTAGAAAATATAATAGAATTATGAAACTATTATCGCATGTCGTGACTGCATTTTATAATTAAAATAATGACAGGACACGAATGATATATTAATGCTACTTTTGCTAAATATATGCACTGGCGTAAAACGTTTACAAATAATACTGTCGCTAGTTGTTTTTGATACTATAGCATACTATACTACTACTATAGCATATGATTAATCTATGTAAGTTTCTAACACTAAAAATATAGATTGAGAGAGAGAGAGAGTTGTCATAGAATAAATTGGTAAAATTTTAAAAGTTAAACACTATTCCCATATAAATCTATCTACCATTTCTGTTATCATAGAAAAACGCTCGGTTTTAATATAAATAAGCACTTTAAGGGTAAAGATCTCACAAACAGATGCCTCAGTGAAAATATTGACTGGATAAATCCTTATTATTTTTAAAAATCTATCCAATAATAACGCACATTATAGGTTGAATGAATATGAAAAATAGCAACCCCACTTTAAATGTAATAGAAAACCCCTCAAAAAATGTAGATTTGACACGTTTGTCAATGTGATTAGTATGTGAAATTACAGATTTCTAGTACATACAGTCTGTGTAATAAAGTGTGATTAGACACAGACAAACAGACTTGGCCGGGTTTGGACTATAGAGCCGTAATAACGACTTGCATGAAGACTTCTACTACTCTAAGGATAACAGAAATGATGTAAAAAGGTTGACCTTTTCAATAAACAGAAACCTTATGCTTTGTGCTATTGAGAAATATATTTATATATGCGTAAAAAGGCATAATAGCGTAGCAAAAAACTTAAGGAAGTAAGTAGTCTAAACCTTAACCAACAAATGTAATTTGTCTTATTGAATGACAGTGGTCGGGCAGCGGTTGGATAGACGTTTTATGAATTATGAAGAGTACAGAATATTCTTACGTGATTTTAATAACTGCAAGAAAAAGCTGACATGTGAAACAAAAAACTGACGGTAAAGTAACATTACATACATACATATTTCTACGAAATCCTATTTAAACGGTTCTTAAAGGTCTTGAAATAAGAAAAAACCTATGGAAATGTTTTTCATGGGATCTAAATAACTGTGGGAAAGTTTAAGTATTGTATTATTGCCAGAATTCCTTCTAAACGCTAATTACCTTCACAATGAAGTTAATAAAGAGATGAAAAACGGTAATTTATAGTTGTTTCATATTTGATGAATTTTGTCGAAAAAAAATTCTAAGTAGGCGACTACTCTTCATATCGTCAGTTTCACTCGTAACAATATTAACTGTAATTCATTTTATTAACAAAAATTAAAATATTAATTATTAATTATATTTATTATTTCTTGTCTAAAATCCAAGGCATGTATAATATTGGAAGATAAACTTTTTATAAGACTTTTAGCACTTGGTTGATATCACAAAAATACATATCCATGCCAAACTAGAATTTTCTAGTAACAACAATTCTTAAATAAGGTGAGCATATGAAACTATAAACGATCCTTGATAAAAAAAAACATCCAACTAGTGTAAAAAATAAAATGAAAACTTTAAAATCAGAGACCCCCTTCAAATAATTTATCACGTCATCAACTACCACAATAACATACACAAACAAAAGCCGAGACCAAATATCTCAGGAAACAATAACAAACGTAAGAGGCATCGCAATATGAAGTAGCAATGAAAGTAAAGAGACAATAAAAAAAATTACGACCTCTTCCATCATATCTAACTGTAAGGAATTGTTTTTAGCCGCCACGGAACATAAAATAACAATAAATAGATTAATACTTGACATTCTAACATAACAAGTTAAGCTGTAATAACTTTAAGCGGGATTTGTGTAAAAGTAAAGCGGTTTTCAAAAATCTTTGTGTGAGGTCGCGATGACCTTGACTGAACTGTGTCTCAACAAGGAAAATTGTTCGTAAAAAGTTGAGCCCGTTATGAACGAGTGACGGGTATATCATATCATACTCGAGTAGTAAGTGTTATGGGAAGATACGAAAAAGTGTAAGAAATGACATAATGGGAAAATGAATTGTATTTCCATGTCACGTATTCAATGTGTAAACTCGTTGAAGTCTCAAAACTTTTCACTTGAAAATTGATAAAAATCTAATCTTGACGTTACTAAGATAAGTAACCGGACTTAAAAGTTAGAAATTCTTAGAACCTTGACATCAAAATAATACAAAATAACTCATTAATAGCTATGTATTTGTAAAACTACAATCAAAAGTATTGATAAAACTCCTTTGTATTTAGCGCTCTACAGAGCGTGATTAAAAAGCAAAACTAATCTTATATAGTATTAAATATTTTGATCCAAATAGCACGAGAAATATTTCGAAATATTTTATAATTTCTAGATCAACAACGAACTGCAAGAAAGTTCGGGTGTTAAGTAATTATCACTCTACAACGGGTGAAGTTTCACAAACTTTGACCGTAAAGCTGGACTGTTTTTATTATACAATCTCTAGGGAAAGCAGCCAGCAATCCATTGTAATAATTTGTAAGTTCATTATGCCAACTCTTGTGTATTAAAGCCCTATTAGACTGTGTCGTTGAAAATAATTGTAAGACAAAGTAGAGCGCTTTGTCACAAATTTTCACTGTTAACAGATTAAAGGTCTTCATTTATTTTTATTGACACCTTCATACTGATTAAACTTATGCTTACGTTGTTTATGTCATGATTGCTTCATATGCTAGCTTAATTTACATTTTATCGTTACACTTTCAGCGGTAATGCACACATTTATTAAGTATCAAAATCCTCATTACAACCACTTATGTTATCTAGTTGAGTCATCTCAACGTCTTTATAAGGTATAAGTCAACGTGGAAAGAAGCTGTATTATTATTCCTCGTCTTTTCTGTGTAAAAAAGTAAACCTCAAAAAGGCCCCCGTTAATTGTGTAATACTCGTACATCAGTGTGACCACGACGTTGAGTATAGAGATATATAAATGTCTGCAATATTTTAGGTGGGATTCTGAGTATTCTAACCCAAGTAGTTCAATGCCCTAGCTTACATTTATTACATCATGAGATTTTGAGCTTGTTTATTTCCAGGTGTTATCATCAGCAGATTTAATTAGTCAACTGTTAACCATTTGCCTCTTCTTCGGAAGGAAGTTTTGGCCTGTTTACCATACTTTTATACGTTTGTATCGAAATGAAAGATCCTCACATATATCCTTCGCCTATTGCGGGGAGCAGGGTTCTCTGGAAGTCTTACCTAGTAAAAATCACTCTGGTGTTCCTTTACTTGTCAATAGTCGGGGTCGTGTCACCCATTGCAGCCGTCACCCGTCGGTCGCTGTTCTCTAAAAGCACTCACAAAAGACTGTGCGCAACCCCTCGGGCCTCGAATCTGTTCGGGTAAAAAATTGCCCAAAATCGTCACCAGTAAGCCATTTCTAAAGGTGACTGTTTTTGGGATGCCCTCTAGCTTTCGGTGCGTCTTCTTTAGGTAGAGGGAGTGGTACTATGTTCTCTTTCTCATTTTGCCGCTTCCTATGAGGACATCACCCCCTCGCTGAGGAAATCAACGGCACTCCATGCACTCTCACGCTGGATCATGGACATAGTCGGCAGCGAGACACTATCCACAGAACTGACTGCCGTGATTATATCACGATGTTAGTTGTCCCAAACTACGTATGTTAGTACTACGCCGGCCAGTCGGATTCGTATAAGGTTCGCTTTAAGTTTTCCTTCTGTGTGCTTTGTCCTGCCCAGTTTATTAACACTAATTTTGAAATACTTACCCTGTATTTTCTTTCAGTGTTCGTACTTTGCTGGTCGCCGTATATGATCTTCGACTTACTGCAAGTTTATGGCTATGTACCTGATACTCAGGTCAACATTGCAATAGCTTCTCTCATCCAGAGCTTAGCGCCTCTCAATTCGGCAGCAAACCCTGTGATATACTTCATATTCTCAAACAGGATATTTGTAAGTCTCAGGTAAGAACCTTAATATTAATTGATTTGATTTTTTAGTACCCGATATTAAAAGGAGAATGTTATAAATTTAACGTGTGTGTTTAATGTCATTTTTCTTTTTTTAAACTATTGTTATTTCTTTTTTTTGTTTCAAACTGGCTGTTATCTAAATAACTGCCTACAGATCATCAGATCTTTTCTAATGTGGGTAATATTTTTATACTTTTATTTATAGACTAGTTTTTTACTATTTTCCTGGACTCTAAATTAAAAAGAATTTTGCTAATCCTACTCCGACCTAACTTAAAATAATCGTTTTTATCAAACACAATTCTCTAAAATGGTTTCTTTTCACAAGGAAAAGAAAATTTGTACAAGCGATAAAGTTAAATGACCTGGTACAACTAAACCGCATTTCTTGTTATTCCAGAATAAACATAACACGTTTAGAAAATAGAACGCTTTACAAAATGGTGGTTTCTTTAAGTAACCTTTGGTAATATAAAAAATATTCTGTTAAAAAATCTTCTGGATTAGAAGCAGTAATGATAAAATTGTATAATTTAGACATTATACAGGAATGTAATGACAAAACTTTTGAGACATTTAATGGATGTCTTTGTGGTCTAAGTCCGTTTTATGCTAATAATGTGCTAAATCAACAAATAATTGGTTACGCAATGAAAGACAGTTTCTGTGAAAATAATTAATGTTAACATCGTATTAATGAAACTGATTAAGTTTAATCATAATTTAAAGTCAATGTCAAACAGAATAAAATGCTAAATTCAAAATGAGAAATCGAATTATGTTAGTATTATGGTTTGAATTTGTGACTTTAAAGACTAAGACGAAACGAAATCTTTCTCGTGTTCTGCACGCGGTGGAGACCAAGTTAAGCCGATTGATGTTATGTTAGTAACACATTTAGTTATAAGACACATTAGTGACAATAGGTGAATGTTAATTGGATTGATACATACTAATTATAAATTGTAGATATATTCTAACTACCATTTTAACTACTAACTAAATTATACCGTATTAAATTTCACACTTTCCCCCATTTTACTTTTCCAAAAGTGGATACTTTGTCCTTTTTTACCCTTTAATTTAAACTGTTCTCATAAATAACGCTGACTGGAAACGGATAGGTTCCGTACTCTGAGACCCGGCTTTTATATTATAGGGAAATTAACGACAGCCATAAAACTTCTCGAGAAATACCAATCAATAGTTACGACTGTAAAAGTGCTTTGACGTTTAGTAATTACTAAAACAGCACAGTATGTACTAAAACTAATTGATTAAATAGTTGAAGTTAGTAAGTTTTACATTGTACACATATGTAAAGCATTTATGTAAGCCATATATAAATGTATATTTATGTTAGTGTTTTCGTATATTAAAAATAAGAACAGCAAACATTTTTTTATGATGCTTAAATGGCAGAGTGATATTTTGTTACACTAACAAAAATAGTTTATGTAAACCTTTACCATAAAGTGTGGCAGCCGCAAAGGACGACAATGCCCTTATATTTCGTTGTAAGTATTAATGAGATGAGATGGTATTCATGAGGATAACCATTTTTCATCAGGTAATCCTCTCTAATCCTTTTAAAATGAATTTGTAAAATGGTTAAATTGATTTACCGTACACCGCGTAGCTAATGGTACACATATTAACTACGAATTAAATAAACATCTGCTACGATTTGATGAAGGTCGGCTACGAAATTATCTTCACGAAATTAACAACCCTACTTAAAACAGAATAACGATTTAATTAGGAAGTTAGGAATGAATCAACATATTTCTTTCTGTAAATGTGTTTTTAATTACTTTGTTTTGAAAGTATTTATTTGAAGAGTCTTAAATACCTTTTTTAGGGGCATATGGAAATACACAGGGTTACATATTTCAATGTTTTTTTGAGTAGCGTAATAAGAATTTAATAAACAAAACATTAACATGCTGCTTTGTTGTGCAACAAAATTATATTACAAATCAATTAGATTATATTGATATTATATGACATTAGATTATAATAATCTGCAAATATTTTTTTCTATATATTTCTTCACGCTAAGTAGCATACTCATTAAATTTGACTAGAAAAGCATTTAGATCATAAATTTCACCAGAAATTGAACAATAAGGTACTTAAACCAGTTATGCGGTCATCAAGTCATGGCTCTAACGTCAAAAGTACTATCGTTAAAGTGCACTTAAATACTAAACGCTTTATGCTTTTTAGATCGTAAACTTAGTCTGTTTAGTAGCTTTTAAGTGACTATCTGTTGCTTCTAGAATGTTTTAAGTGCTGGACAGACTCTTATACAGGAGTGAAAAAGTTGAGTTAATAAATAACATGTTTCTATTCAATAGCCCGTATATCGATGATATATAACTTTGTATAAGTACGCATGCTAAACAGTATACCTAATGATATACCAGGTATACATGTGTGTGTTATTCAACTAAGTATAATATACGTTTGTAGAGGAACGAATGTCATGTCCCTCCAACACACAAGGGGATTACCCGACCAGGCAAGTTAATCATGGCGGACCGCGGTCCAACGGTTGATAGATAGATAGAAAGAAAACTCTTTATTTGGGAATTAGTATAGATGCTAATCAGCGCAAAAATTTCTATATCGTGATACAGGATTAGTAGTTCAGTGTCTTCAGTATATGCTACTGTAGTTTGTTTTTGGTTACGCTGTATGTGGAAGCCGGCACACTTTTACGTGTGTGGGTAAAGAAATTTAAATACATATGTACATATTATTAGAGAATGATATTTTTGAAAATGTATTTTGTTATCTGTGTGTTCAAACATTAAAGCAATAAAATGACTCATGTTGTGTTCACAGTCTGTAATAATTCGGTCTTCAAATCTCAAAGACTGGGGTCGCTGTTGTCTAATTTGAGTTGTAGGTAGCAAAGAACTATTATAGCCATTTTGAACCCTCAAATAACTGATTATCTAACATTAATTAGATTGAAAAACGAACTAAGCATATATATATTGGTTGGTGGTCACAATTTCGTAGACAAAAGAATTACATAGCATCTTATATACTTCACCAAGGTCTTTTCTACCCTTTTGTTACTGTATTAACAACAGGAACATTCCTCCATACAAATGGCTGTGGTGCTGGGTGAAGGCAAGTGACAGTCCACCGGGAAATGAATCCCGAGCGCACACAGAACTCTTGACTTCATCACATAGGCGGACGAGGCATGAACTCACCATTAGAGTAAGTATATTAACATATTGTATTAAAAACTTTTTGTACAAAGTATGTGAAACTGAAAATCATAATTGATAAATTGTGATTATAAGTTATTAATTAAATTTTGATGATATAATTCTTTCAAATTATCAAATTAGCATTAATTGGTTATAATACTAACAATCATATAAGTTTTAAATTACATTTTAAAGCTACAAAGAATGTAGCTATTATTATAATAAATAATAAGAATAAACCTTTGTATATATATAACATGATTGCCTGTACAGAGTTATATACATATTAGATAGGGAGTAGAGACATTTTGGCAGCTATGTTCAGAAAAAAACATTGTCATCGTCAGATGTATATGAACTAAAAGTTAAACGTCAAAGTATAAAATAGAGTTTCAAACAAGTTGTACGAAATCAAGGGTCCGTAGGTGAGTGTGTAAGTGTATATTTGATTCGCAAATCTCGCCCAAAAATATTACTTACAAAGTATTTATAAATACTCGGGCAACCAAGCAATAGTGCGATTCAGCCAACATGAACAGCGTCATCTATCGATTAGAAGTTTAACCAAAAAGAAAATTACAAAAGTAAACTTATAACTAAAACGTGGAACAAAATACACATATATGTTTAACATTGCGCCTACAGATCATTAAAGGGGTGGACAGAATAAATTTAATGTAAGAATAAACTTATAATAATGATGGACCTGAACACAAGTAATACCATATTATATTAAATGATTACGCAATAACATTAAAATATTTTTGATATTTTTTAATATCAATATGAAAAAAAGACTTTGTTAATTATTTCGACAAGTTTCATTAACAAATGAAGCTGAAATTTCCCTTATCTCCTCTTCCAATTCATTGTCAAAAAACAATACCCTTCTCAGGATTTAATTACCATCTACGAGCTTACCAAGGTCACTCACCTGAATAATTAGGGTATCTGTCACTTACATTGCCCTCACTTTGACTTTGATAAAAGTTTTTCGACAATTATCCAATACCCGCACTTTCTACCTTTAAACTTTTTTATTGCCCTCACTCGAGAATCTAAATTAGGTCCTTGACTTTATACCAGTCCAGTATACATTAAATGTAGCTACTAAATGTTTTTTGAAGTCATTTAAACGACTTTCGTTTTTAATTACTTAGCAATTTCGTCTAGTGTGACTATCTCGGTGGCGCAATGATATGCGTATGCTACCATGGTCTTGGTCTTAGTCTTGAGTTTAATTTGCAAGTCGGACCACCACTAAATGTTGGCAAAATCTATAAATATATAATACATATTTATATAATATGTATATATTTAAAAATGTATATATATGTATCATATTTAATTCAGTTATCCAACATCACGAGTACAAATTCTGTTCAATGTGAGTCTAGATGGCATGTGAATGTATTAAAAGAAAATACTTAATAGTGCATATATTATTTTTTTAACTCAGGTGAAGGACGACAGTATCAAATTTCCAAAGCCAAAAGTCCACCAGTGCAACAGTACAAACTCCAAGAAGGTTCGCCTACATCTGCCAGACCAGCAGCTCAACAACAACTGTCATCCTGTTCAAAGACGGCGCGAAGATACTTTCTTGTAGTACTTACAGAAATATTAAGGGGCCATAATCGGGGCCATATCTACTTGTCTATGGGCGAACTGGCACCAAGAGCTTCAAAGAACTCACTAACAGTCTTGGACTGAAACAAAAAAACCATGATTTTCATTGTAACCCGAATATTTCCTTCTAACGTATAACTTTGTATGTACGTGTTATGTATACTACGTAATTTTAATCTGTGTGAACTTCTAGAATAAGATTATTATAAAAAATAAATTTGATAAAACATTAATGTAATAATAAAGTTATTTAGGAAATTAAAAAAAAAAATGGAATGTTAATGAATATTGTAAATGAAAAGGGATAATATACTCTTAACAAAACATCAGCAGCCTGACATCAAACTGGCTAAATGAAAAACACAATAAAAATTCATAGACAAAATAAAAGAAAAATCAACATTTAAAATTATATAAAAAATCAATTCTTAATTTAAATCAATTACCAAATTTGTAATGATATTGCTTTTAACAATGAAATAATATTGACACAGAACGAGCCTATCAATTTACCATTTACTCATATAACTACACGACTTTGATGAATTACACTTTATAATAAAACCCTGTTTTGTTCTCTTTTAGTATCTTAACATCTGTTATTTTCTTTTATGATTTTAATTAAAATTACACATTATTTTTATTTTTATACGAAAATGTTAAAAAATATGGTTAATTTTTTTTCTAAATTATCTTAAAATTTGAGGTAGGTATATCCTCTAGTCCCATTTTAATTGTTGAGCTAAGCTTCATACAATACATGGTGTGATAAATTCTGAAAGTATTTTATTGTAAAAAATAAGTAGCAAACAGAATACAGGGACTATTTAGAAAAAAAACATCTACTTTTCGGTATACTTTGTACTACTACTTAGATTGCAAGAACAAAAAACCTGTACATATAATGTAAAAATTGATGTTAAGTGTTAACAAAGCTCAAAATGTGGGTAAAGCTCTGATTTCCACTCTTACAATTCCAAAGATTTACAATGTAGTCGTAGTAAAAAAAATGATCAACGCGACATGAACTTTCTACTATCACTACTATGATATTTTTAAAAAGGTTATATACATGGTGTTTCATTTATGTTTATTTTTCAAAAGTGCATAGAGTTTTATTTATTGTTTATTGGTTGGGTTTTTAATCCATACACACCCTAAAAGCGATTGTCAGATCCGGTCCGGATACGATAAAGTACAAACAATGAACATGATCGCCGTTTTTTTCATGTGTACTCATGGGGAAGGCATTTATGTATTTAATTTCTGTATATTTCAAAGAATACAGGTACGTTATGTATTTTTTTATTGAAATCAGAGTTTTACCTACTTTTCTATTACACAATTGTCCATAAAATACTTTGACATAAAGCCCTGTACAAATCGACCTAATCCATGTCAGAATGTCTAATGTATAAACAATGTTACAGTGTGGTGCATTTTGACAGGTGTTGGGACAAAATGAACACGGGCAGTAAAAGCTAGTGCCAAACTAGATTGGAGTCAAACTCTAGTCATTTTGGATTTTATGTGTATTTTAAATGTATTGTGTACGTTGTAGCTATTGGTTGAAATGTCTTTTATAGTCTCTAATATTTCTAATAACAATAAAAAGTAACATTCTTTATTAAACTCTTAGCGTAATAGCAGTTACGTTAATTTTAATATAAAAATAATGTAATTTTAAAATAGCTTTTATACAATGTTATGGAAAACAAATGGTATTATTGTTCTAATCTGCAAGGTATGTTGAATTATACGAATTTTTGACTAAAAATGTAGTGAGTTGGGAATGTAGCGACAGTTATGCTTACTTCTAAATATACTCAGCGTCACAAACAATTTTATGCTCGGTGCCTCTCTAACTGGACTCAATCGAAAATCTTTTTCTAAAATAGTGAGAATGCTTCTACAACAGTTTCATGTACGTTTTATTTTTCTAATCTATGCCCTCTATCACCACTTTAGTTACGGCACTGAAAGCTTTAGTGATTTATTAACTCATTATGTTTACAATGCATACATTACCAATAGCTACATAGCTTATGCGTTGTATCTGAACAAAGAGAATAAATAAGAATATATGTATGAAATATTAAAACGTCTTTTTATTTTTGTTTGTAAATTGCCGACGCCTTTAAGCTGTTATGTCTGAGTGTATGATAGTAGTAGATTGTATGTAAGTATATACTTCCGAAAATAAATATCGTTTATCATATATAAATCTCCAGACTGTCTTTACTAACTAGATAATGCAGTAGTTGTGTACCATCAAGTTTATTTTATAATAAACAAAGACAACAGTATTCTAGATCGTATATTATACCTGATCGGTAAAACGAATTGTGTTTATAATGTAGTTACTAGAGAAATTAAAACCAATAACACAGAATGGGTGTGAAATAGTAATGATTAGGAAATGTATGAGTGAAAAAAAGGGTTAATTACAATTCACATACATATAAACGTACAACAATATATTTAGCGAAATAACACACACATAAATAAATCTGAGCACTTATCTCGTTTGCTAGGTGTATCTTTAGACAGTCACACAACACTATATCCATGTAGAGCTGTAAGCTAACATTAATAATTAATACTCTGAAGAAACGGGTATTAAATCTCTTCAATATCAATATAGCTGCTCCACGACTCAATGGTTAATGTAAGTACCGCCCCGGGGTGCTGGGCTAGAAAACCTCCACGTGGTGCACCCTGGTAACGTCGGCGATAGCGCTGTTCATTACCGCCAACGGCTAATTTTCTAGCACGAAGAGGAGGCCAATCTTTTCGGCCATTCGGTTGAGGTTTGGTCCAACAGAGAAATTCGGTTATCGATTCCTCTGTTGGCTCTTCGCTCTTCGGAGCAATGAGGAGGAAAACCTCGTTAAAAAATCATGAAGGTGGGACCCTTTCATGGGTCGGAGTTTCTCCACTGTCAATGGTGGAGAAAGGAGAACGGGCTCGGTGTGTACTCACACTGCCGCCGAGCAGGCATTGGTAGATTTAATCTTCCTGCCACCGTTGTCATATCGTAATCTCGAGAGGAGTGTCGTGGTTATGTCTCACAACTCCGATCGGGGGCGAGGGTCTTGGCTTAGCCGCCCGGACTGCGAGGAAGAACACCTCTATAAAAAATTACCCCGAATCCCGTGTTCTGGTGCGTGACCTGGGGATGCATGGCTGATGGGTAGTTCAGTCGCAAGCGCACTCCCAGCCGAGGCACCTGCGGACCCCTCGGTTGGGCACAAATTTACGCTTGCCCGGGTATTGGGGGATCTCTGCCCGGGTCGACTTTTATTTCTCCCCCACGCGTGGGAATAATTATGGATATCTTAAGAAAAATTAAAATGAAAAAGACGACGAAAAGGAGGAGAAGAATCGGAAGGGAAAGCCTAGGAAGACGGAGGACTTCTCGACTAACGAGAAGGAACGTGTGACGCCTATATCGCTCTCAGAAGCTAATCTTGCTTCAGGGAGCCGAAGAAGATCAGATCGGCTACGTTCGAAATCCGCTATTCCGTCAGACAGGGGTGACTCTAGTGTAGTAACTGAGGCGCTAGATGTAATGGAAATGGGGGTTCGCGATAACCGAAAACGTGGACGTTCCACAGACGAAGAAGAAGAAACTTCTCAGGAGTGGC
The DNA here is from genome assembly GCA_949316085.1 of Hypercompe scribonia. Lineage (NCBI taxonomy): Eukaryota > Metazoa > Arthropoda > Insecta > Lepidoptera > Erebidae > Hypercompe > Hypercompe scribonia. The sequence continues at coordinate 5,955,741 of OX438967.1, read as the reverse complement.
TGCCTCCCAAAGTGGCTAGTAGCCGCAGAGGGAGGTCACGCACTCCAGTTTCGGTTCCCTCAGGCTCCGTGTTCTCTAAGGCAGCAGCCTACAGGCGCGTCAGAGTGGAAGGTGAATCCATAGTGGAGGAGGAAATTGCAGATCTCCTGCAAAAAATTCGGACACCGGCGGTGGAGGATTTGGCAGCTCAGGCACCGGTGTCCCTGCAGGAGAAGGCGAATGTAGCTGTGGCCATCATTAATAAGGTGGCCACGAAATCTACAAACCTTAAGGGTCCATTTGTCAGGGCCCTTAAGGACTCCTCCTCTGCCATTGCAGGAGTGGTTACTACCCTCATCGGGGACGTAGCTCGCCTGAAGGCGGCTAATGACCGCCTGACGAGGCAGGTGGCTGAGCTGAGCACCCAATTTGCTCAGTTTCGGGCGCAGAAGGAAAACCCTGAACGACAAGGCCAGGTTTCAGAACGGTCTGCCCCCAGTCACGGTTCTGGGGACGTCTTTGATGCCCATCTGCGCCAAGTGCTTGACGCAGTGGGGCGTCTGTTGGAAGGACGTCTCGCGGGCCTTGAGGCGAGGCTACCTCCAGCCCCCGTAACTCGGCCGCCACTTGCAGCGGATAGGGCGAAGCGTCGCCGCCGGCTTCGGTTCCCAGTGCAGGTGGTCGTGTGTCGTATGCGGCGGCAACAGTTACATCCGCCCCTGTGGCTGCTGCGAAGATGGCTAGAGCAGCAAAATTGGCGACAAATACGACTGTGGCAAAGACGGCGGCTCCTAAAGCTGGCCTAAGGATTATGGCAAAGGCGAGGGCTGAGTTCCCTCCACTTCCCACTCCGGCACCTATATCTGGCCCCTCTATTTCTGCTCCGCCAAAGGATGGGTGGCAGGTAGTCGAATCGGCCAAGAAGTCCCGAAAATTGGGTAAGAAGGCTACCCAAAAAGTAGCCTCTACCCCGCAGTCGCCATCGGTCGCAGTGGCCACCCAGAAGAAGCTGCGTAAACTACAGACGCCAAAGACTGCGGCTGTAGTGATCACTGTATCACCGGAGGCGGCAAACGGCGGGCTATCCTATGCCGCCGTATTTAAAAAGGCCCGGGATAGTCTCGCCAATCAATTTGGGACTGTAGGTGTCAAGATGCGCCTCGCCCAAACGGGAGCTAGAGTACTGGAGTTCCCTGGGGCTGAAAGCACAAAGACGGCGGATACTTTTGTCAAAAAGCTGCGGAGTATATTTTCTGCTACGGATGGTGTAAAGATCGCCAGGCCTACCAAATGTGCAGAATTGCGAATCTCAGGCCTGGACGACTCCGTAACGATTGAGGATATCCGCGTTGCGATTCAGGAGAAAACTGGGTGCAACGCGGACAACATCAGGGTTGGCACCATCCGTCCCGGTACAGGAGGCCTTGGTACGACGTGGATAAGTTGTCCTGTAGCGTCAGCTAAGATTTTGGGCGATGCCGGCAGAATCCTCGTCGGTTTCGTGAATACCAGAGTCACAGTTCTGGCGGCGAGACCGATGAGGTGCTTCAAGTGCCTGGCTACGGGACACACTCGCATCAAGTGCGATAGTTGTTTCGACTGCAGCGGATTATGTTTCCCCTGCGGTCGACCGGGACACAAGGCAGCAGAGTGCTCTGCCGTCCCTCACTGCCCAAAGTGTGCGGCGGGCAATAGGCCTGCCAATCATCAGATGGGACAGGGGAGCTGCAAGTCTTTCCGCAGTTTTCGGCAAGCGTCGGAAGCTAGCCAGTCGACCCAGGCTGCCTCCGATGTAGTTAGGGCGTCAACGTCGTCGCCTATAGAAGGGGCTGTAGAAACAATCCAGTAATGGATCGAGTCTCCAGCCTCCTTGTCCAGACGAACCTGAACCACTGTGCTGCGGCGCAGGATCTCTTCTTGCAAACCATGGCACAGTGGTCGATTGGTGTTGCCGTAGCTGCAGAGCCCTATTATGTTCCTCCCCGTCCAAACTGGTTGGATGACCGGGACGGCTCTGTAGCAGTCGTCGGCTCCACAGCGACTCATTCCCCGCCTTTGTCGCTAAGAGACAAGGGCACTGGATATGTTGCTGCTGAGTGGGGGGGGCATATACGGTACATACCTTCCCCCCAACCGGAGTCTGAGCGACTTCGAGGTTTTCCTCAACAGTTTGGAGAGCTCGATGCGGCGACTAACGTCTGGGCACGTCCTTGTGCTGGGGGACTTCAAAGCAAAGTCCATTGCTTGGGGTTCCCCCAGAACAGACGCAAGGGGTGAGGCCGTAGAGGAGTGGGCGGCCTCAGTGGGCCTCTGTTTATTAAACAGAGGCTCCACTAACACATGCGTGCGACAGCAGGGGGGGTCGATAGTGGACCTTTCATTCGCTACCCCTGCTCTCGCCGCGCGAGTAAGGAACTGGCGTGTCCTGGAAGAGGTTGAGACGCTCTCGGATCACCTTTACATCCGATTTGAGCTCTCCCGGACCCAGGACCCCAGTAGGGGTCACGCGGCGCGGCCTTCTTCTCGCTTTCCGCGGTGGGCTGTTTCGAAGCTGAATAGGGACCTACTAGAGGAGGCAGCCATAATTCACTCTTGGCTGTCTCCGCAGGCCCCGACCGAGGAGGTCGATATGGGGGCTGGCCGCTTTCGTGATGCGATAACGCTGATCTGCGATGCGGCCATGCCCCGCATAAGAGGTCGTCGACCTCCACGGAAGGAGGTTTACTGGTGGTCCCAAGAGCTGTCGGACCTCCGTGCGGCCTGTACTCGTGCCCGGAGATCCTACACCCGCAGTCGGCGGCGTCACCGCGAAGATGGCGGGAGGGACCAGCTTCATGAGGAGTACCGAGAGGCGCGGAAAACTCTGAAGCTGGCTATTAGCCGCGCCAAAGATGCGAAACGAAAGGTGATGCTGGAGGGTCTCGATCGTGACCCCTGGGGTCGCCCCTATCGTGCGGCGTGACAGAAGCTCCGTACGTCGGGCCCCCCCCTTACAGAGGCACTCCAGCCCAGCTTCCTGCAGGAAGTGGTCGAGGGTCTTTTCCCGCAGCGGGTAGAGCACACACCCCCGTCGATGGTCTTCATCGTCGGAGACGACGGGGGTAACGAGGACAATGTTCCGCCCGTCAGGGAATCGGAGATTGGGGCGGTTGTTCTACGGATCCGCTCTAAGAACACCGCCCCCGGGCCAGACGGGATACCTGCCCGAGTGCTGGCCCCAGCCCTCGAACACATATCGAACCACCTCAGGGAGGTCCTGGACGCTAGCCTGGCGTCCGGACGCTTCCCTGAGTGCTGGAAAAGCGGGAAGCTGGTCTTATTAAAGAAGCCGGGACGGCCTGCCGATTCGGTAGCAGCTTATAGGCCCATCGTGTTGCTGGACGAGGCAGGTAAACTGTTTGAGAGGGTACTCTCTGCCCGCATCGTCCGGCACCTCTGCGAAGTGGGCCCCGATCTGACGGACGCCCTATTCGGTTTTCGAGCGGGGCGTTCGATAGTCGATGCTGTGTTGCGCCTGAGGGCCGTTACCGAAGAGGTAGTGAGCTGTGGCGGCGTGCTGTTGGCGGTGTCGTTGGACATCGCCAACGCATTTAATAGTCTGCCATTTAGCTGCATCAGGGAAGCACTCCACTACCACGGGGTGCCAGAGTACCTGAGGCGGCTTGTGGCAGACTATCTTGAGGAGCGCACCGTCGTGTACGAGGACCGAGATGGTATTCTGAGGCGGCGGCCCATGTCGTGCGGTGTTCCACAGGGGTCCGTCCTCGGACCACTCCTGTGGAATATGGGATACGACTGGGCCCTTCGAGGTCGTCTTCCCCCCGGGCTGGGCGTAATTTGTTACGCCGATGACACATTGGTCACGGCCCGGGGGGCGAACTTTCAAGAGGCGGCGCGCCCACCCCCTGGTGCCTCTATCGTAGTCAATTCGGTCCTCGTACCGATTAAGGCCCAGATGAAGTATCTGGGCCTGATCCTCGACGGCAGGTGGCTCTTCGACGAGCACTTCCGACAGCTTACTCCAAAGCTGGTCGGCGCTGCTTCTGCTCTTGGGCGACTTTTGCCCAATTTGGGTGGAGCCAGCGTTGCGACGAGACGGCTATACACGGGGGTTGTTCGGTCAATGGCACTGTATGGTGCACCGGTGTGGGCGGCGGCTCTGACCGCCCAGAATAGGGCACGCCTCTGGCGCCCTCAGAGGATATTGGCGGTTAGAGCCATACGCGGTTACCACACCGTATCGACGGAGGCGGCGTGCGCGTTAGCCGGAACTCCCCCGTGGGATTTGGAGGCGGAAGTGCTCGCTGAAGTTTATCGACGAACGGCAGACTTTCGGGTGGGTAGCGGCATTCGGCCCCCGCCCGAAGAGATACGTGAGTGGCGAGAGGCCGCTCGTCGAGCCACGATGGCTCGTTGGTCGTCCCGGCTGGAGGCTCCACGTGCTGGCTTTGCCGCCGTGGAGGCTCTCCAGCCGGTCATCGCCGAGTGGACAGGGCGGCAGCACGGGACCCTTTCCTTCCGATTGACGCAGATTCTTTCCGGGCACGGTTGCTTCGGGAAGTATCTGCACTCAGTCGCCAGGAGGGAATTGAATCCCGCCTGTCACCACTGCAACTGCAGTGAGGACTCGGCTCAGCACACGCTGGCGGTTTGTTCCGCCTGGGCGGCGCAGCGTGGGGTCCTCACTGCAGTTATTGGAGGAGATCTCTCGCTACCGGCCGTAATACGCTTCATGGTCGGTAGCGACAGTTGTTTTACCGCGGTCGCAACCTTCTGCGAAGACGTAATTTCGCGGAAGGAGGCGGCGGAGAAGACCCGGGAGGACAATATCCACTCGGACCCAATTCGCTGCCGGCGAGCCGGGCGGCGGAGGCGCGCATACCAGCGCCTCATGCCGCCTTGAGTGTGGCCGCGGGTGGACGGGACGGGTTTTCCCCTCCATCCGCTACAATGGTCAGCTGCGAGGAGGCGACGTCCGTGTGTGCCGTACGTCGCCTAAAATAGAGAGTTTATCCGCAGATGGTGCCCGAGGTAGCGGGCAGGCGCTAGGAGGGATCTGGATGTCGTAATAGCAGCGGTTCCCGGATCCCTCCTATCTCAGGCGCAGAGTGGCACACCTTGTGGTTTTAGTCGGTCCGATTCCGACACACCACCCCGCCGTAAACCCCGGTGGGGAGACGGCCCGAGGGGGTTCCCACACGTGAAAAAAAAAAAAAAAAAAAGTACCACCTAGAAAACCTCCTTAACAGGGGTAAAAAGGTAAGAGTATACAAAAATTAGGTCATGTCTATTCTGATATAATCCTTTGGTATACCTAGATGGACTCAGAACGAATTATATAACACGAGACACAAAAGTCCGTATACTACATTCTGAATGTACCACCCATGTTCAGCGGTTATGAGATTTTATATTCCACAAAATTTTACGGACGTGAACTATTAAATATAATACAATACAATACAATCGTGAAACGTGAAATCTCTATAATATTTTCTACATACTAATGTGGAAGGGTATCGCAATGTAGTTCGTAGTGGATACCGAAATCATTCTACTCGCTCTGGCTAAAGAGAATTGGCCCAAACCTGTAATACTTTGTACTAATATGTGAACGTGAAATATGAAAGGGTGAAGAACCACATGGTCGGTTTTAAATTGGTCCGATACAGATTTCAAAATATTTATATCTTGGCCACGACATGGTGATCTCTTCGGCAAAACTAAAGGTTTGATTTGTGCGATTATGGATGAAGTTATCATGACAAGTAACTATCAAATTTATGTATATTCTGAAAGAAGTTATGGTTGACATCTGTTGAGCATAATACTATGAGATACGGATAATCTATCAGACTTATTGTATATGGTTGTTCTCGTCTTGCTAATGGTGAATATTTTCTTGGGCACAACCAAGTAGCCAGGATCAAATACCAATAACTAGCCCTTAAATACCAATTTGTGAATTTACATATGTACATACTAAAGATTTTAGTTCACGTTTCCTTAAACTAAATAAAAATAAAAATCTTTAATATGAATCTTAATTTGTGGCTAGTAAAATATTGAAAATCGACTAAAATCATAACATTTTTACAGATATGAACATTTAAAACACAATAACTCAAACTAACTTGACTGTACTTAATTAGTTCTCTTAGAAAACCCTCGAACTGACATAAATATCCTTTTAATAACCTATATACATTACAGGACTAAGTTCAAAACCAACCGTGATGTCAAAACGACATCTCGGAAGCAATTTTTCGCGAAAATTACTTTTCTTCGTAATTAATTTACGTCAAATGTCAGCTCGTATTTTTACTTCTAAAGTAACTTGGAAACTTTCGTGGTCTTTGAAATTTCTTCGTGATTTTTCACTTTAATAATGCCTACATTGTTAAAAAGTTTGAACATGCACTTTACCTCTCTCGTCTGTAATGTTGGTAACGCGTAGAATTCAACTAGTATGCTGTAAAGCAAATAGTAATAGAAGTGATCGTTTGGTGGTCGGTGAACTTAAAATTTATATTGTTATAATACTACCTTATGATAAAGTGATTAAATTCATGAAAAACGGAATAATCTGTTTTATGGCGATAATTGAATTCCAAAAAATGTCTTTATCACTGCAAACATTTGTAGCAAGATACCATGAAATACTAGACTAGGTTATGTAGTGTATGTAGTGTATATATATGCATTTATATATGTATATGTTCCTCTACGTACGTTTATATTTGTATTTATGCAATGTTCTACTGTGAGTATGTATATGTGTACACACAATGTATATTACATAAAGTTTGTGATTATATACAAAAATAATAAACTACGAGTACTAGCCGCAATGTACATTTAAAGAAAACGTCTACATTCTTCAAAGAAAAACAACAACAACTTACAGTAAACTTAAAAATCACGAAAAACATAACATTATTACGAAATAATCAACAATAAATAATGAAATATTTAAAATTAGTATGCAGAGGTCCTTACCGTCATCGGTTGCTGACTAAAGTGTTGCAATAGTGACTTGTACTTGTAATAATGGAATTTAACTTCATAATGTGTTGGTAGTGGTAAGTACATTTTTTAGGATTTTTATTTTGGAACTACGTTTAATTACTCAGATATAATACACAGAAAAATAATAATTTACTCACCATATTACTCACCACAGTAGCTATACTAGTAATACTTCTTAAAATACGAATATAAGCGATCAAAAGTGGAGACGAAGTCTTCGTCAAAAAACAAAAAAGACCAAAGTATAATTTATAAGTTTATCCAAATAAAAAAGGATTTTCATAATATAAAAATAAAAAATAAAACATGTTTTATGGTTTAAAATAAAAATACAACTGAATCCTTGACACATAACAAGTTTAGAAAAAATACTCCAACACATTTCAGAGCAATCGTGTCTAAAAGAAAATTTGATTAAACTGACTCTGAGGGCCTAGATAATACTAAACCCCGCAGTGTCAAGACGTAGTTACAACTGAATGACTGAAAATAAAAAAGATTTAAGTCTACAAACTGTATAGTCTAACTAAGAATAGTATTTTAGTTTTTATACATAAACATGTATATCTCAAATTTAATTTACTTTGTGTGTACAATTTGAGAGAATTAGGAAGAAATTACGATCAGATTGTAAACTTCAATTAACAAGTTGCTTTGCAAGGAGTACGGTGAAACTTACCAATAGGTGGCTCATACATATGTATGAGTAAAATATTAAAAATTAAAGAATACTTCAGACCCCATAATGACTATAAATATCTATGACTATAAATAAGATCTAGACTACAAATAATATTGAATCAATCTTTATTGTAACATATATTATTAAGATCACAACCTACTTACACAGTAGACCAATTAACCAGAAATGTCTTGAAATATTGTGGTATACGATATCACGTCTATTTACTGCCCACACTAAATAAATTTATATGAACATTTGATACGCCGATCTATCAAGAGCTGTCTATAATTATAGACATTGGAACAAGCAATTTTCTCAGCTTCATCGTCGAACTGATAAAACTCTGTCTATGCATTTGAAAGCAGAAAATGGTTATGTATATGAGTCGTGATATATATACATACACATAATGTATTACATATGTACATTACAGTGCATATTTGAAAACTCACATATTCATGGTGCTCGGTTAGTTATCGGCTATCATTTAAATAAATAAATAAATAGATATTTCTGCCATCTAGTTTCAAATTAAGCAGAGCGTGTACATTTTTTTGTTTTTGTAAATACATACATATTATACATAGAAAACAGCCAGACTCTGAAACAAATATTTGCAGATCATACAAACACTTTATCACACCTAGGAATCGAACTCAAGACCTCAAGCACAGCAGTCGCATTCGTAACCGCTGCGTCACCGAGGCAGTAGGCAGTTGTTTGAACATTATAATGTATATCACTTTTTTACCTTTAAATTGAATAATAATATCAAAATTTGAAAAAGTACCATCGACTAGAATTTATCTAAGCATTAATAAAATTCTATCTGCATTATTTTCTTGTTACGTGCTTTTTAGATCCCTTTTTTACGTAGGTGTGGTTCGGTTTTTTTAATTTTTATTGAAGTTCTTCCACTCTTAACCAGCACATATTTTTCATATTCAACCGCTTTTTATTTCACATCCTACCGATGAGTTTGTTAATTCCAGTTTCGACCGGTAGTTTATTCTTTTTTCAACCAGTATTATAATAAGAACAAATCTAAGTATAAGAGAAAAGGTAAGGCAGGCAGCTTATTCGAATAGGGCTCGCCTCTGGCGCCCTCAGAGAATATTGACGATTAGAGCCATACGCGATTACCACACCGTGTCGACGAGACGGCATACGCCTTGGTTGGATCCCTCGTTGAATTTTGAGGCGGAAGTTCTAGTTGAAATTTATCGGTGGATGGCTGATTTCCGTGCGGCTAGTGGCATATGGCCTGAAGAGATACGCGAGTGACATGAGATAGCTCGTCGAGCCACGATGGCTTATTGGTCCTCGCGGCTGGATGCTCCACGTGCAGGCTTTGCCGCTGTGGAGGCTCTCCAGCTGGTCATCGTCGAGGTAGCAGGGCGGCAGCACGGGGTACTTTTCTTCCGACTGACACAGCTCCTTTCAGGGCACGATTACTTCGGGAAGTATCAGCACTCGGTCGCCAGGAGGAAATAGAGTACCGCCTGTCACCACTGTGACTGCTGTGAGGACTCAGCTCAACACTCGCTAGCGGTTTGTTTCGCCTGGGTAGCATTGCGTAGAGTCCTCACTGCAGTTATTGGAGGAGATCTCTCGCTACCGGCCATCATACGCTACATGGTCGCTAGCGACAGTTGTTTTACCGTGGTCACAACCTTTTGTGAGGATATCATTCTGCGGAAGGAGGCAGCTGAGAAGACCCGGGAGGACAATCTCCACTCGGACCCAATACGCCGCCGGCGAACCGGCCGGCGGAGGCACGCTTAAAAGCACCTCATGCTACCCTGAGTATGGCTGCAGGTGGGCGGGACGGGTTTTCCCCTTCATTTGCTACAGAGGCTGGCCGCGAGGAGACGATATCCACGTGTGCCGTACCTCACTTAAACAGAGAGTTTTACCGGAAGATGGTGCCCGCGTTAACGGGCAGGTGCTAGGACAGATCCAGATGTTGTAATGCTGTTCCTGGATCTCTCCTGTCTCAGACGCAGAGTGGCACACTCTGTAGTTTTAATGGGTCCGATTCCGACACACCACCCTGTCACAAAACCTGGTGGGGTAATGACCCGATGGGGTTTCCACACGTTAAGAAAAAAAAGGTAGCTTATTCGAATCATTACTTATCCAATAAAAATATATTTGTACGAGTCCTTTACTAAATAAAAACTAAATAATGCTGCTATCCAACCTAATTGATAAGAAATAACGTTTTTATTAATTTAGTTTGATTATTACCCTGCATTACAAATTTGCACGAAGCAGACTCAATTTTACACGGCAGTACCATATTTTATTCTCTATAAATAATGTTAATGACTTTTATAAAACAAAGGTATGTAAGGGGAAATACCTACATATTTGTGTTAGTATTAACGGTTGTTGATAAGCAAAATGAGTCATCATTCATACTTCAAAGGGTATAAGAGTGACTTTATTTCTCACTCTCCACTTTACCGGTTGAACTTGGAATGCTTTTTACTGACCGGTTCAATGTGGATAAAAAATATTTTCGGTGAAAAATGCCGACTGGAAGTAGAACCTTTTTTATGATAAATTTATGACGTGACCTCGTAGAGAGACAATACAAAGTTGTATTCTTAATATGAATGTATTCATCATTTTATTGTCAACTTCTTCAATTTAAATGGGACAAAACAGTGAGCATGCCCTCCCAAAGAAAGAATTATTTGTACGTAATTTATAAATAAAGCACATGCAGACGGACAAGCCGGCGATACCAGGCATATCATAAAACTAGCGTTACAGTCTCTCAGACAGCAGCTATATGCTGAGATACGTGCCTTTTATGGCATTGCACAGGGTATTATCATTACTTGTGGGCCATTTTTATATATTTTACCTAACCATGTGTTGTCCTGTGAATGTTAAAATAAATAATTTATAAAATTTGTGTAAAATGTTGAATTAAATATCACATTAAGTTATACAATGTAGACGAATATTGTCTTAGATACCATCTTTGAGAACAAAAGCATATAATAATTCATACATCGGGTAGATTTATAACCCACGAATGAATGACGGAGTGAGCATAAGTCCAGAGTTATGGCGTTATTGACCTTTCAGGCTTTGTTTGGAAGTAACTACGTATGTATTCTGTGATTGTCCAGAGCTTTTACGGGTATTATCTCTGGGATTGGTCAAAGCTTGAATCTTTTGAAATTATATATACACATTTACCAGTTACTACAATCATGAGTGGTAACTGAGCGTTTCACCGAAGGTTGGCCGAGTATAAGTGTTTACTTTTTGTTGGTAATATTTTATTATGATATAAGATAAGATTGGGAATACATGAGTAGACGTGATACCTGGGTGGAAATGACAAGAATTGTTCCAAGTATCAATTAATAGTCGCTAAATCTAATATGCTAAATCTGTTTAGAAATTCTTTTGTTGTCTGGCATGGTAATCCTTCTATCTAGCCACGTAATCAGAGCAAATGTCACCATATTAGTAAGTGAAGTCACTCAGCAAATGTATATTGTTTGATAACGCCCATTCTGAAGCAGTGAACTGTGACAACGTTCGACTAACTACTATGTAGCTACGAAACACACACCGTACTAAAATCTTAACACGCGTTCAACGCTCAGTCCACGACTGTCATCTCAACAAAATCTTAAACAACGATTAGATAATAGACATTCGGAATAAAAAGATATTTTCTCAAATCTATTTCGTCAATACCATAGAACATAGTCGTTGTTTTTAATGAGAGGCATTAGTAAATGTTCATTTAATTCTAATCATCTAGATCATGGCTTAATACATTGTTTCACCTAGGTTGTCAACATAATCCAAAATTGATTCAAATTACAACTCACTATAAACACTTTGAAGGCATTATTATATAATTATCTAACATTATAGTAATCATGTAAATGGCACCTCTAAGGCCACATTATTCATGTATATTCTGATACTCTGTAATTAGCTGCCATTAGAGAAAGATCTTTTTTTTTTTTTTTTTTTTTTTTAATTCTTTTTTTTTTTACTACAATCTGTCTCCTTCGTGGGACATTCAGAAGTATGTTGGTTGGTGCTATCGCTGACTCGTTCAGTATGTGACCTGTGTCACATCCTCATTGTTTAAACAGTTGCATTTACTGTGATTGGATTAGGTCTTGGGGTATTTTGCGCTTTAATCGACGCACTTTGTTGTGATTCTCCATTAGTGGCCGAGCCAGAATGTTTGGATGTTGTTGGATTCGATCTTTATAGGACTTTGTATGGCGTATGATTTCCTGCATCACGGTGGGCATTCGTAGGTCATGGTGTAGTAGTTCGTTGGGTACAAACCAGGGCGCATTGGTTATCATACGCAGAGTTTTATTTTGAAACCTCTGCATGATTTCTATGTTTGAGTGAGATGCGGTGCCCCATAATTGGATCCCGTACGTCCAGATGGGCTTCAGTATTGCCTTGTACAAGAGTATTTTGTTTTCGAGAGATAACTGAGACTTTCGCCCTATGAGCCAGTAAAGTTTTCGTGTTTGGATACCAAGTTGCTTCCTCTTAGTGAAAATGTGTTTTTGCCATGTAAGTCTCTTGTCCAAATACAATCCAAGATATCTCACATGATCTGCTTGTGGGACTTCAATGTTGTTTAGTGTGACTGGAGGACAGGATCCTCTTCTTAAAGTAAACGTAACATTGACTGATTTGGTTTCATTGGCCTTTATCCTCCACTTTTTAAGCCAGCCCGATATATCGAGAGAAAGATCTTGAACAACAAAAGGGTACAAAAATCCTTTGTTATGAAACTCAACGTTTGGTAGGCGAGCTTCGTTTTGATTTATTATTTATTTATTTTATTTACTAGGCAACTAGCGGCACGTATACTATTATAATGTAATTACAAATCTATAGTTCTTAGAACTAAGCATCTCAGTAGTAACAGGCACATCTTGAATCTATAAATAGAAATAAAAAAATGAGGCTTAGAAAAAATAAAAAAGAAAAAAGTAATGATTCGAGGCACGGATGTTAAGTTAATATCACTTATATTGGCATAAAGATGAAAGGCTGCAAATAATCGGTCCATTGATTAATGTGATTTAAGAATTATATGGCATTTAGATCGACATAATTATTCAAGCTTTATAATAATGATAATTCTTATTATCTCCGTAATTATTGCTGTGTGGTGCCGGTTAAAAATAGCACCACCCCATCTCCCCCCGTGGGTGTCGTAAAAGTTGACTAAGGGATAGTACACCAGAAGATGGGGAGCATCGTCCTACTGAGTACACCATCTCACTGCAATTGCCAACCCATATAATGAGCGATGCGATTATGGCAAACCAATTATGGCAAACAGAAGAAAAAACGGATGGCACGGGACCCTCTGTTGTCTAGAACCTTGTGGGAGGCCTATGTCCAGCAGTGTATGTCTTTTGGCTGAGATGATGATGATGATGTTGATTTTAGCCCAGTACAAGACTTAGCGTTCAATTTGTGAACATTGAGACCACTCCTGCTGAGCAACTCGGGGTAGTCCACGGTCCCAATCATTAATTAGTGCAGAAAACCTGTATCTGACGTCTTCCTGCGACTTTCGAGAAAAGACAACCCAATATAATAAATGCATAACCTCGTTAAGTATGTGATTATTCAACGAATATTGGGTGTTAATTATATTTTTGCTTCCTGTAATTTTTCATGGACACACTTATCTACGTTCAGAGCTATTTGATTTCGTTAACACCACACACAGAGCCTATTGAGTTCTTTTTTTTTCTATTTTGCCTGATGGAAAGCATGAATAGAATCCAAGAACGGTGGTCACCATACTTACTGCGAATGAAGACAGTGCAGTACAGCGTCCCACGCTATGGTGGCCTAGTGAAATACTTTCTCACGCCCCGCTTAAAGGACCCGAGATCGTAGTGGGAGGGAAACACGTGCGATGGTAATGAGTTCTTCTTGACCGGAGGTCTTCTTCTTCTAAAAAACAGTATCAGTAACTTTGAACCATTCATTAATGTGACGATTTTCTTTAGTACATAAATATAGCAAAATAGTAACAGAACTCTGCCGTTAGTAAAGAATATAAATAGATACGATCTCAGATATAATAGCTCTGGTATTTCCGAGAACACAGTATATTTCCGGGAACAGGAACCGTTCATGACTACTTTAAATTTTTTATTTTTAATATAAAGCTTAAATCTACTTAGTAAGGGCTCTAAAATTTCGAGAAACATTATTTTTTGGATTAAAATGAAGTAATCTACTATGTTAAAGGCTTTACTCAAGTCGGTGTAGTCTCTCGTCAAAATAAGTAACTTGAGTAAGAAAGTTTGAAGCAGTAGATCTACCCACTAGAAAGCCATAATAATCAGTACTCATCTTTAAAAATATGTGTCAAGATAAATGAGGACAGATACTGATAATATCATTATTGGTCTGTAATTTTCAACATGATTTTTGTTACTAGTTCGAATTTTATGGATTATTTTTGTTTCTTATCAAACAGAGGGTAATTTCTCCGTCATCAAAGATCTATTGAAAACGATATTTATAAAAACGGTAATTTGCGACATATCATCGGTCCTGCTACTTTATTCACATCTATATTATAATTTATTGTCGGGAAGGTACAGTCAGGGAACAATAAAAGTCGAATGAAAAGTCACGTAGCAGTCATTCATCCATATTTGTGTCAAAATCATGCGTAGATTTGGAAATTAAGACAAATTGTTTCAAAAACCTGGTTGCGGACTCAGTAATGAAGACTTTGGTGAGTTTAGATAAAATAAGCTACAGAGAAAATCTTCAAAATACTTCTATTACAACGTTTACTTTTCAATATTTTAAAAGGTGTGTAACAATAAGATGTTTGCATAACCAATACTGGTGTAGTGTGTAAGTGCATAACCCATGTAATCCATGTTAATTATTTCATCATTTATAATGTACACGTGTAACCCCATTATCTTAACTATATTTAAGCAATGTTTAATATGAATAAATGTTCAGTCTTAATTATGATTTCGGTGTTTTAATTCGTCTCCTAATACACTCCGTACATGGCGACCCTGCCAGTAGCCAAGCAGCCGCGCGACTTTGCCTAAAAATATTTGACACGACTTTGCCTAAAAAAGAGTGGAACTTTTATTAGGCTTTGTGCATAACGTAGTGGAAAATAATTGAAGCAATAATTATGGTGCGATTAGAAGAAAGACATCGATCTGTCGATTCGGATGTTGCGATTCGTGTGTTCCGTGAATCTTCAAATCATCGTGATGGGTAACCAAAAATCCCAGGAAGTTGTTATCGCTTAGAACGCAGCGAATGGGAAGAATGTGGCCAGGGCAGATGAAATACAACAACATATGTCCACTACAAATTTACTGCTCATGGTCATGTGTATAGGCATGCTTCTGGGTGTGCTATATTTCGCATATGTGCTATACAAAAAATGCCATATGCAATGGATATCGCGGCAGATCAATAGAGCTGCATTGAGAGCATCTTTCTTTCGGCGACCACCAGAAATCTCCGGGTGTCTTGAGAGCAAAGCTCAGGCACAGGCTCCGAATAAACTGTATCCAGGTGTTGTCTAAAATCGGTAAAATATAATGCGTGTGGTGCTAACTGTTCGGTTAAATCTATAAAAAGCGTGCAGATTGTGCGTACGGTACGGCTCGCGTAACAAGGTATACAACGGAAACTATAGCTGTATTTAATGGACTATTTAATGGACCTTAATTGTTATTAATATAATGCACTATAGTATAATAATGTGACGTACATACATATATTGTACTTGAATAAAGTTTTATCAAATTTTGGTGGTAAGTTATGGCAATCTATTTACAATCTTTATATAATGAATTAAAAGAAATTCGATCATATTTAATAAAAATAGGCCCTAAAAGGAGGCAAGGTAATATTTTAGTAAATAAATTAATTGAAGCTAATAAAATATATGAGCAATATAAAAAGTGGCTTAATGAGTATAATTTAAAATTAAGCAAACATGATGATGATGATGAACTAGTGCATAGTTTTTGCAAACAGTTTTTAGCATTATATAGCGAGATAACTGATTTATGTCAAAGTGAAACATCGAGCTCTGAAACTATTTTAACAATGAATACTTTTGATTTGAAAATTGCTCTGCAGTTATTGCCC
The DNA here is from genome assembly GCA_949316085.1 of Hypercompe scribonia. Lineage (NCBI taxonomy): Eukaryota > Metazoa > Arthropoda > Insecta > Lepidoptera > Erebidae > Hypercompe > Hypercompe scribonia. The sequence goes on along the minus strand of OX438967.1, from coordinate 5,939,870 downwards.
TGTATGACAGATACTGTGGCCAACACTAAGCAATTAATAGATAACATCGAATATTATAATTCTATATTAGAGAAAGAAGCGTGTAAACAAAATTTAATCAATTTTATTTTAAAAAGTAGACTATCTCAAGCTGCGAAGTTAAGATTAAATACTAGTTATGCAAATGTGAATGATTTGATTTTGGATATGAAAAGAGAACTTTTACCACGTAAGGCGGCAACTGCAATTTCAAGTAAATTGGAGAACATTAAACAAAATAATTTACCTATTTCAGATTATGGCCAGCAAATATCAGAATTGTTTGTGGACCTTACGATATCGCAAGCGAATGGAAATTCAGAAAATTATAAAATATTGAAACCTTTAAATGACACTATAGCTATTAAAAAATTCGCTGAGGGTTTGCGAAATCGTAGGCTCAGTACGATCATAGCCGCTAGGAATTTCACCACCCTAAAGGACGCAATCCAAGGGGCTCTCGATGAGGAAGGCACCAGTACATCCGCTTCTGGAGAAATGTTGGGTATGAATAAAAATTATTATTTTAATTCCAATTATAGAGGTCATCATTTTAGAGGTCAGCGAGGAAGATACAACAACCAGTCTCCCTCTTATAGTTCTTATAGGGGTCAAGGTCGAGGTTTTCGAGGCAACCAGCGAGGGCAGAATCATCAGTTCGCCTTCAGGGGTACTTCAATGCGAGGTCACCAGTTTCGAGGTCAGCAGAATGCAGGTATGTCTAGAGGAAACCGAAGGATAAGCCAACAGCCAAATGTTCACATTATGACTGAAAACCAGTCTGTAAATTCTATAAATACAGAAAAAAAATTTCTGACTAATGACATTAATCATACAATTTTATCTTGCCATAGTGATTTTTACATAAATTTTTCAGTAAATGGCGAAACATTTCCTTTTTTATTAGATACTGGCGCATCCTTGTGTGCAATTAAATATAAACATGTTTTAGATTTGAATCTTACGATATACAGTGAAGATATAATTATCAATGGTCTCGGGGGCAAAGTCCAAGCAATTGAATATGTGTTTATACAATTGAGGTGCGATGATTTAATTGTTAGTCATAAGTTTTATGTAATTGATACATTGCCAATTAAGTGTAGCGGTATAATCGGTAGAGATTTTTTAAGCAGGTTCAATTCCGTTTTAGATTTCAATAAAAATATTTTGACAATGCGTGATAGTTTAAATAAAATAATTAATTTACCCATTAGAAATACATTTAATAGTCAATTGGAAATATCTCCTAGGTGCGAGTCTGTTCATTATATTCAGACAAACTGTCAGGAAGATTGTGTGCTTTTTTCAACTGAGATACAAGATGGTATTTATTTAGCTAGTTCAATTGCTACTCCTTTAAATGGCGTTATACCTATTAAAATACTGAATACAACGGCAGATTGTGTAACTTTGCAAAGATTAATTTTGATATACATAAATTAAGTGATTATAATATTTGTTCTTTTAATAAAGTAGAAAATAAAGCAGAGAGAGTAAAACAGCTATTTTCTTGTATGAATTTTTCACATATGAATAATGAGGAACAGACTTCTATCGAAAATTTATGCGCCAAGTATGCTGATATATTTTATTTACCGGGTGATAAATTAAAGACAACTAATATTTATACACATACTATAACTTTAAAACCAGATACCACTCCAATATTTTCTAAGCAGTATAGGTTACCTCAAGCTCAGAAACATGAAATTAAACAACAGATAGATAAAATGATTGAAGAAGGCATAGCAGAACCACGTCAAAGCGATTAGTCTAGTCCTGTGTTGTTAGTTCCGAAAAAAGCGGACTCAACAGGCGCTAAAAAATGGCGATTAGTTGTTGACTATCGAAAGTTGAACAATTGTATAGTCGATGACAAGTACCCTTTACCGGATATTACTGAGATATTAGAGTCTTTGTCTGGGAGTGTTTATTTCAGTCATTTAGATTTACACCAAGGGTACTATAATGTAAATTTAGATGAAAACAGCCGAAAATGAACAGCATTTGGGTTTAAAGACAAGTCCTAGTTCCTTCTCTCGCATGATGAACATAGCTTTAGCAGGTCTTAACTACGAAAAATGCTTAATATATTTGGACGATTTAGTCTGTTTCGGGAGATCATTAAATATTCATAACAAAAATTTACAGGATATTTTTGAAAGGTTACGTAAAGTCAATTTAAAACTGAACCCTTCTAAATGTGACTTCTTGAAAAAGGAAATTTTATACTTAGGTCATATAATATCTAATCAAGGCATACAACCTGATCCGGCAAAAATTGATACAGTAAAAAATTACTCATGTCCAAAAAATTGTGATGAAGTTAAGAGATTTGTAGCTTTTGTAAATTATTACCGAAAGTTTATAGAAAAGTTTGCAAAAATCGCACAGCCTTTAAATGCACTTTGTAAAAAAAATGTACCATTTCATTGGGATCAAAAGTGTCAGCATGCATTTGAAACACTTAGAGAGAAAATTATTTCTCCTCCCATTCTACAATATCCCGATTATTCGGCACAAAATGAATTTATTCTAGGGACAGACGCATCTAATTATGCCATAGGATCCGTTTTAGCGAATAAAGATGGACGTCCTGTTGCTTTTGCAAGCAGAACACTAAACAAAGCCGAAAAGAACTATCCTGTAATAGAAAAAGAATTATTGGCAATAATGTGGGCGGTCAAATATTTTCGTCCATATTTGTATGGTAGACATTTTACGATTCGTACAGATCATAGACCCTTGATTTACCTTTTCAATATGAAAGATCCATCAAGTCGACTAATGAAATTCAGACTTGCTCTGGAAGAATATAATTTTAATGTAGAATATGTAAAAGGTTGTAATAATAGTGTTGCAGATGCTTTATCTAGAATTTCCTTAAATGAACTAAAAGAAATGCATGAGCATAATGTTAATGTTTTAACGCGTAGACAAGCCAAGAAACTTCAAGATTCTTCGGTTGATATAGCACCCTCGGATAATTGGCCTGATCAACCAAAAATCGTAGGGACTCATATTAAACCAAAGGAATCAGTAGAATTAGTGTTTATAGACTTAAAAAGTTATGAAAAAATCAAGAAAGAGAAGATAATAAATTATGAAACTGACTTATTTTGTTACGCAAGTAGTAAGCGAACAATTTTTATTACATATTTAGAATCTCAATCGCGAAGTTCACGAGGTGATTTTGTGAGAGAGCTATATAAAATATGTAAAGATATAAATGTTGAACAAGTTTGTATAGTAAAAAATAAAGATAATACAGAATTTGTTTGTAAATTGTTAGAAGCAATAAAGAATATGACAGATAGATCCGGACCACGAATATGTATTATAAAAGATATAGAGCGAATAAATGATAAAGATGACAGACGTGTAATTTTAAACGACTTTCATCTCTTACCTAGTAGTGGCCATGCTGGTATGAGACGAATGTCAAATAATATTAAAAAATATTATTATTGGCCTGGAATTGACAAATTTTATGGATTTTGTGAAACGTTGTGATAAGTGCCAACGGCAAAAATATTCAATTCCACATAAAGAGCCTATGAGCATTACAACGACAGCTAATTCAGCATTTGAAAAAGTATTTTTAGATCTAGTTGGACCATTAGAAACTGATAATGATAACTTTTCTTATATACTAACTTTACAGTGTGAACTCAGTAAATATGTTGAAGCTTACCCTTTAGTTTCCAAAAGGACTGATGATGTTGCAAAATCATTTGTTAATAATTTTATTCTTAGATATGGTGTTCCTAAGGAGATAGCTTCTGACAGAGGTAAGAAATTTATATCATCTACATTCAAAGAAATTTGTAAATTATTGCAAATTAAACAATTAAATTCTACTGCCTACCATCATCAAAGCATAGGGGTATTAGAAGTTTCTCATAAACATCTTAACTCTTTTCTTAGAATTCATACAGATAAGCACCCAGAGACTTGGAGCCATTGGCTTCCCTTTTGGTGTTTTGCATACAACACTTCGGTGCATTCCGAAACGAAGTTTACGCCTTATGAATTAGTATTTGGTAAAAGATGTATACTTCCAAGTAACTTGTGTAAAGATTTAGTTGATCCTATATATAATTATGAAAGTTATCCAAGTGAATTAAAATATCGTATACAGCTTTCACAGAAAGAAACCAGAGATAATCTACTTAAAAGTAAATTCAATAGGAAGATAGGTTATGATAAATATACAAATCCAGTTACATATAAGGAAAATGATTTAGTGTTAGTGAAAAATGAAGTAGGTAACAAGCTCGATGACTTATTTTCAGGTCCTTACAAAGTTGTCAGGGACATACCACCAAATGTAGAAATTATGAAAAATAATAAGTTAGATATAGTACATAAAAATAGGACAAAATTATATATATCTTAATAAACATTATGATACTTATTATGATTATTTCAGTGTTATATTATATTACTATAAATGCAATTGTATTCTTTTATATATATACTCATTTATATAAAAAAAAAACTAATGTAATTGTTTTTTTTTTTCTATTAGAAGGGAGGTGTAGTGTGTAAGTGCATAACCCATGTAATCCATGTTAATTATTTCATCATTTATAATGTACACGTGTAACCCCATTATCCTAACTATATTTAAGCAATGTTTAATATGAATAAATGTTCAGTCTTAATTATGATTTCGGTGTTTTAATTCGTCTCCTAATACACTCCGTACACTGGTCTAATCATAAAAACAAATCACCATGTTTTTAAAAAGTGATTTCTAATTTGGTACGTATGCATTTCAAGCATAAAAAGTAGCAAGTAACTGTTTATATATAGATATAAACACCGCGGAAGTTCAAAACTTAGCACTTGACATCGCATCAAGTGCAAATAACACGTACATCGTATAAATAAAGTCACATCTGTTTCAAAGCTTCTAAGTAACATAAATAATATACTTTGACAATATAATTTTAACCCATCCTGACACTGAAAGCTATACTTGTGGCCAAAAAACCGCGGCAATTGTGTCAAGCACGTCCCACGGCCGAAAGTGCGAAATAATGTCAGTCGCTTCTGTGAAATTGTATAAAAAATAATAAGGGAACAGTCCCAACTCTGAAAGATGTGCTCACTTCACGTAAGAGTGTACAACTCTATCATTCTACTAAAAATAAAGAGATATAACTCTCAGCATAGTCTAAGACGGAAAAAAAACTGAATTTCTTTTTTTTATCAACTAAAAAGTTTTAGGAGCAAGAGAACAAGAGCAAAGAGTTTTTAAGAAATTTTAGGAGAAATTTGTAGAAACTCTTTAAGTATGTTTGAATCATTAGTATATTATCGCTTTAAAATATAGAAATAGCTAAAAAATTGTACAGGGTTGTATAAAATTAACGAAGTCTCAAATTTGTTGCCTTCAGAAAGACGCCTTGAGCGATTTCTTCCTGATAAATAGGCCGAAAGAATGTATACTGTGTATTTCTTAAAAAGTAGTACATACGAAAGTAATATCCACGTCAAATATTATTTTGTCTGCGGTAAAATTTAAATGGACAAGGTCTAACCACGTGGTTGTATTCTTTAAAGATTAAATTCAAAGATTAAAATTAAAATATTGAAACTCCATTTTTTTAATCGACTTCAAAGAACATAAAGTTTCGATTTTAAGTAATGTCTTCACTATTCGCTAACAAATTTTTATCATTTTTTAATTGAATCGGTTATAAATATTTGAAGAAAAATTAGGATACCTTCTTAAAATTTAAATTCTGGAAGAAGATTAAGAAGAAAGACAGTTTAGTTATGAAATTACATTATTTTTCTTCTTTTTCCAAAGACAACTCTCACATTAGGAACATATCCTGGGAAGTTTATAAGCATACATGAAACGGACACAAAGAACACATCCGCGCAGTCCACAATTAAGGTTTTTAAAATGTCACAGATTAAAATCCGTTTAAGACCAGATTAGAAGTAATTATAAAGGTATCTTCGGGGACAAAAAAATAAATTTTCATAAAATGTGTAAAGCTGCCTCATCTGCAGCTTTTAATAGTCCACTGCTGGACATAAGCCTCTCTTTTGAAAGTAGGTTATAAAACTTACTAGCAAATAATGTATCCAGCATATGCACTCTAACTAACCTACTTTTCTCAACCGATAACATTGGCCGTAAGCCTCATTTACTGTGAACTGAACCATAGCATAAGATACACACACTTGTAAGTATAGAACCTACTTTAAAGAGGTATACATACCTTTATAAACTAAGGTAACACTTTTTCACATCTTTGACCCCTAAAACAAATAACGAAAACTATATAGACATTCTCTAAGATTTTATTAACTTAAATGTAATTATGGACAACCTTATTAACGGTAAGTAAACAGGGTTGTCTATAATCACAAGTCGGTGTAGAGTCTCTCGTCAAAAGAAATGACTTGGGTAACAAAGTTTGAGGCATTAGATCTATCCACTAGAAAGCCATAATAATCAGTACTCATCTTTAAAGATATATGTCACGATAAATGAGGACAGATAGAGGTCCCTAACTCTTTTGCAGGTACTGATAATATCGTTATTGGCCTGTAATTTTCAACATAACTAAATAAATACTAAATAAATATAATTATGGACAACCTTATTTACTTACCTTTGTTTGGTAAAAGCCTCCTTCCAATTTTATACTATATCGCTGTGTTACCAAAATATAGGCCTTTACATAGAAACGAGGTTTTGACCTACTATGCCACACTGTTCAAACGGGTCCTTCTTTTGTCCTGAATAGTTTGCACCCTTTGTCGGTTCTTACGATACCAACAAAATGAATAGGGTTGATGACACTCAGTGTATTTACACAGTCGCCACAAAGAAAATTGCCATAATGCACGCAAATAAAAACCGTAAAAATTTAAAAAATCACAAAAGTTTTTTTGATATACAAGAAAGTATATATATTATATATTTATATATTGAGAGCCTGCCAAAGTGGCTCTACTCTGCCTGATGGCAAGCATGAATAGAATTCAAGAGTTGTGGTCACCATACTCATTACAAATGCAGACAACGCAGTAAGGCGACCCACACTATGGCGGCCTCGTGAAATGCTTTTTCACACCCCGCTTGGGGACATAAAAGACATGACAGTCATCGTGACAGTGTAAGGCTTACACAGTTACCACGATAACTGTTACCCCTGCATCAATGGGCATCATCATATCTGGAATCACATATGTAGTATAAAATATTTAGTACTATTAAATCAAATACTCGATTAATATGTAGCCCCGATAAATTTCTTATAAACTGTATGAAAATGCGCAGATCGCTACTTCCCACGTACAACGACGTTGCAAGTCATTTAAGCTACATACAATTACTTTCTATTAAAATCGATTTACCTGTGATTAAAAGAGTTGGTGAACAGTTTTAAAGAGCAAGTTGAAAATGTATCGAATTTAATCTCGATTTACAGTATAGGTTTAGGTGAAGAATATTTGAGATAAATACAGTTCTACAATTGATCTTTAAATTAACTATACTCATTCTTTGCATTAGGCAGATACGAGTTTCTATCTGGCTATAAAAGCAGACATTTCAAAGTGATCCTTTATAAATGAGGAGCGCAGTTTTGAATTCAACTCTAAAGTTAGGAAGTTAGAGTTAAATTTTGGAAATGTTTTCCCGCAATCAAATGTAATGAACACGATACTGTTACGTACGTTACTCATTTACATTACTTTTAATTTAGTTTCTGATTGATCACATTAATCAAAGATGAAACTTTATTCATGTAACTTTGTGGTTGTTATTTATGTATGTATGCATGAAACATAAAACAGTTATAATAATTTATATGCTTTGTGAGAAATATACTTTATAAGTTTCAAAACCTACAACAAAGTACATTAATTTTGCGTAAATGCGTAACCAAAATCACAAGCTCGATACACAAGTATTTGTTTACTAAAGTCTGAAAAAAAATTGGCACCCACGATCACATTTATATTATTAGCTTGCTAGTTATACCCTGCCAAGCTTCACTGTGGTACATTGTCGTAGTATTGATGAGGATTAAGAACGAAAATAGATGTAAACAACCTTTGAAGCGAGCTGGAAAATGCGTCAGAATTCCAGCTCATTAGAGTGGAACTTTTGAGTTTTTTGTACATAAAACAACTTAACATTGAATAATTGTAATAATAATACAACCCTTTATTGTACACCAGATTAGTTAAAATATTAACTTTATACTAAGGAAGTACAAGGGGTAGCCTTGTAACTCGGAGGTAGTCTTACAGGCAATGCGATGGAAAGAAAAGCATGAGTTGGAATGTATAGGGTAGTGTCTGGTGTATCAGAAACGAATAAGAAATAGAATAAAAGTGTTATATATATAAATATATATATAAAATATATAAATATGATAGATATATATATCAATCAACCGATCACCGTCCACTGCTGAACGAAGATATATATACATAGTTATATTTAATTGTAATGTATATGTGATTGAAATTAACCACTTAGACCTTAATCCACGTATTATTTTTAGATTAAAAATAACTCTTAGTACTCCAAGAATACATGTTGTCAACTTTTGTATTTTACCTTTACACCTACCGCATCATGTTTCGACATCACCTAAAGGTTGACTGGGAGAGAATGCCCCATGGCATTAAGTCCACCTTTGTACAACATGTGCATTAAGCTTAAATAAATAAATAAATACATGCAAAATAAAACATGTTTATCAACGAAAGAAAACTCATAAATCGTCAACTTCATAAACTATTCGCAAATTTAGATATAGTAGAAATTCTGTTGAATGTACTTTGAAAAGGAAACCAACAAGTGTGTAGCGCTTGAATAAAGAAAGTTCCTTCGAACTCTACCATGAATTATTCAATATTGGAGCGTATCTAAAACTTAGTGATGCTTTATCAAGGAATTGTAAATATTTCTGATATTTTGTATATGAAATATTTGTTTTGTTTAACCTTCTTTTTACTGTACCTTAACTTACTAACTTTTGGATGAAATATAATTGTAAAATTACGATCTTCAAAACACTGATATAGAAACTTACAAATTTAATTTCAAATAATTGGTAATTTGATAATTACTAAACAATTTTTAAATAACGATTTCCTTATTATAATTTCTAGAAAATAAATTTATCAGACACACTGTGTTTTTACAGTGTTGAATAGAAGAGATTATACTATCACATTTTAACAGTTATAATTGTATTGTATTTAATGCGGGCAAACTACTTGGGAAATGTTTCTATAAAAAAGTATGTATTTTTATTACAAAACTTTAACCTTGCTTTTAGACCAATTAAAAGACATGAAATTAGGAAATCATCACCGCCGTCAATAACCTTTAATAGTCCACTGCTGTACATAGACCTCTCTTCGAAAGGAGGTTTTGGTCTACTATATCATGCTATAATAATATAAATTAATTATTAAATTAATTATTAAATTAATTATTAATAATTCAGACATCTGGCATACAACGTCGTCTAGCCCCAAACTAAGCAGTTTTTACTATGGGTACTTGACAACTGTCATAAATTCATATATACCTGTTTTTTTGTAAATACATACATACATTTTTTAATGTAGAAAACACCCAAACTCCGAAACAAATATTTGCAGATCGTACAAACGTTTGGTAAACAGCAGTCGCATATGTAACTACCGCGCCGCCGAGGCAGTCAGATGCTGGCCATGGCATGCTGTTCATGGTATGCTGGCCATGGCATGCTGGTCATGGTATGCTGGTGATGACGGCCAGATGGTTTGGTATAGAGTTTGTTTCAAGTTTTCCTTTTCTTAGCAGTCATATTATCCTACTGGTCCAAGAGCCCGTAAGTGCCAGACCTTCGTCATTTTATAAAAGCTGAAAGTTCTTCTATGTGTGTCCCTAGTACAGGTAAGAATGATCCCCAAACATGAAGCTGAGGCAGCGGTGGCTTTGGCAGATAACAGGCAACAAAGGTGTGTAAAATTCCATCTCAAATTCGTCATTTTATAAAACTTGATTTTTTTATATTTGATTCATAATAATATCAAAACTCGCGTTGCTCATTGCCAGACAGTTAGTATGGTTCCAACCCTCTGCCGGACACCCCTAAACTATTATAATTTATAATTATACTTACGTTATATTATAAAACCTAAATTTAATATATAATTTTTTGGGAGCCTATTAAACTATGTTTATATAGTAGCCGGACAGTTTCGAAGGTTCTATCATCTTGCCAGACGCATTCAAAGTGAGCAATAATCGGGAGAGCAAGGAGCGAATACAGTAACTAAACGTTATATTATAAAACCTAAGTTTCATATATAATTTTTTGGGAGCTTATTAAACTATGTTTACATAGTAGCCGGACAGTTTCGAAGGTTCTATCATCTTGCCAGACGCATTCAAAGTGAGCAGTAATCGGGAGAGCAAGGAGCGAATACAGTAACTAAACGTTATATTATAAAACCTAAGTTCATATATAATTTTTTGGGAGCCTATTAAACTATGTTTATATAGTAGCCGGACAGTTTCGAAGGTTCTCTCATCTTGCCAGACGCATTCAAAGTGAGCAATAATCGGGAGAGCAAGGAGCGAATACAGTAACTAAACGTTATATTATAAAACCTAAGTTTTATATATAATTTTTTGGGAGCCTATTAAACTATGTTTATATAGTAGCCGGACAGTTTCGAAGGTTCTATCATCTTGCCAGGCGCATTCAAAGTGAGCAGTAATCAGGAGAGCAAGGAGCGTATACAGTAACTAGTGCGAATGAAACAGAGCGCTTAGTCTATTGCGGGATTTCACTGCGCACCCATTGTTATTAATTTCAAATTTTGCAGTTTATTTTTTTCTTAATCCAGAAATTTCATTAATTAATTTTTACAATTTCAATAACAAATATTTAAAATAATACTGAGTAAAATTTTTCTCATACAATGTCAATCATGTCGAAAATCTAATAATTTAATTGATATTATTTTTCATTTTTAAGAAGTTTATTATTGTCAATGCTATTAAAATTATAAAGCCAATGAAACAAAGTAAATCAAATATTAGTGTTTATTATACCAAAGGACACATTTTTTTAAGATAAGAAATTTACAGAGAAATTAATTTATTTTAATTAAATCTAAATATTTTCATCATTTTCATCGTTATCGCGCGCTCACTAAATCGGTCCACACGTTAGCAGTTTAAACGTCGTAAGTGCTGCGAGTACAATTCGGACCGCCTTTGAATGCGTCTGGCAAGATGATAGAACCTTCGAAACTGTCCGGCTACTATGTAAACATAGTTTAATAGGCTCCCAAAAAATTATATATAAAATTTAGGTTTTATAATATAACGTTTAGTTACTGTATTCGCTCCTTGCTCTCCCGATTATTGCTCACTTTGAATGCGTCTGGCAAGATGATAGAACCTTCGAAACTGTCCGGCTACTATATAAACATAGTTTAATAGGCTCCCAAAAAATTAAATATAAAATTTAGGTTTTATAATATAACGTTTAGTTACTGTATTCGCTCCTTGCTCTCCCGATTACTGCTCACTTTGAATGCGTCTGGCAAGATGATAGAACCTTCGAAACTGTCCGGCTACTATGTAAACATAGTTTAATAGGCTCCCAAAAAATTATATATGAAACTTAGGTTTTATAATATAACGTTTAGTTACTGTATTCGCTCCTTGCTCTCCCGATTACTGCTTACTTTGAATGCGTCTGGCAAGATGATAGAACCTTCGAAACTGTCCGGCTACTATGTAAACATAGTTTAATAGGCTCCCAAAAAATTATATATGAAACTTAGGTTTTATAATATAACGTAAGTATAATTATAAATTATAATAGTTTAGGGGTGTCCGGCAGAGGGTTGGAACCATACTAACTGTCTGGCAATGAGCAACGCGAGTTTTGATATTATTATGAATCAAATATAAAAAAATCAAGTTTTATAAAATGACGAATTTGAGATGGAATTTTACACACCTTTGTTGCCTGTTATCTGCCAAAGCCACCGCTGCCTCAGCTTCATGTTTGGGGATCATTCTTACCTGTACTAGGGACACACATAGAAGAACTTTCAGCTTTTATAAAATGACGAAGGTCTGGCACTCACGGGCTCTTGCTCTATACGCATTATTCCTTAATTAACTTTTATGACATCCATGAGATAATTACGAGTGGTAACACTTTGAATTCTTAATCCTTCAGAATTTGTATTAGAAAACTAAAAGATGAAAATATATTCCAGTACTGTAACTACACGTCCGAATAATACAGCTTGAAGGAGAACGTATTATCACATAAAATAGACCACATTTCTCAATCAACATTCGAGTAGACAATTACATTCAAATTAGTCCCCTCTTTGATTTCAACGACTGTACATCATTAGTATTCTGTTCCAGATCCGTTCGTGACACGGGTCGACGTATTGCGGTTCAGACTCTCGGGCCGTACGTTACCAATAACGACTGCAAACCTTTATTTATTGAAACGTACTGAATTGTATCTAGATCTGAACCAGATCAATGTATCGAAGATATTGTCCGTAAGATCCAATTTATTGTTTTGATAATTAGGTTACCGAATTCGGTGAATTGGTAGAGTCTGACTTACATAAAAATAAAGAAACATGTGTGTACTTATGTACGCACGTGAGAAGTTGTACTTCTTTGCCTTTGTAACAAGTTAAAAAAAAAATATCCCACGCGTTTTTCTATGTCTGTAGAGAAAATGATACTTATATTAGAAAAAAAAGGTATTTAACACATTGAAAGAAACTTTATCAGAACGCATTATCTAATTAGATAAATTTTAGGGCAAAGAAAGTATAACTTCAAAACTAAAATGTATAGTAGGTAATTTCATAGTGTCGGTTTTTCGTGACGATGTGCGCCTGCATCGTAAAAAATTACTCTCATCATTGTTCTCTTTTTTTTTGTTTTTTTTTTTTTTCTGTGCGGCAATCCCCTCAGATACCACCTCCTGGTGGTTATGTCGGACTCGAACCGACCAAAAATCGCACGCCATCTCAGGTACCAGTAGCCGGGGAACCAGGTGTAGCCTAGAAAGGAAATCCCTGGCACCCCGACGTACCTCGGGCCACCTATCTTCTCGGGCCATCTATCATTGTTCCCTAACACACTAAAAGAAGTATATCTTCTGTAATTTATAGATCGAATTGTACTTTCACCTAGTATGCACGTTTGTATCAAATTTTTACACTGACTAACACAATACACGTGTCATAAGTTAGAGGCACCAGTGTGTATCCAGGTGTTATTTGGTGAGCTGCAGTTCGCTCCGGAATAATACAGCGAATAAATAAAGTGACTGTTATTTTCGATACAGTATAAAATTGACGTACTCAGTTACAATTTTATGTACTGCATGATATGGCCATAAGTTTGAAGACGTAGATGCAGTCGATACGCAGCATTGTCGCGTTACTTCTATAATAGTCATATCAATCATGAGCAAATTGGGGTCGCATAATATTAACACTGTTGTTGGTGATGTAATCAGTACGATATAATTTACAACTTAGTACTGCAACAATCTGCATTGTAGTGTTGTTTATGTCCAGGCTTTACAATGTTATATTTGTGTATCAGGTTAATGACAGCTGTAAACCAAATTTAAGCATACCTATGTATGAGGCGGCGCAGCGTGGGGCCTTGTCAATCATACGCTCAATGCACGGTAGTGACAGTTGTTTTACCGTGGTGGCAACCTTCTGTCAAGACGTAATTTCACGAAAGGAGGTGGCGAAGAAGGCCCGGGAGAACGAACTCGACTAGGACCTAATTTGCCGCCGACGAACTGGGCGGCAGTTTAAGTCGGCCCGATTACGATACACCACCCCACCGTAAACCCCGGTGGGTAACGGCCCAAGGGAGTTGTTTCCACAGGTTAAAAAAGAAAAGAAAAAAAAGGAGATGACAGGTACCGTGCTAAACATGTCAGCATTACGCTGCCACGACGACTGTTATGCTTTTTACGCCCGCATGTCCCCATAGCGAGACATGAAGAAGTATCACACTAGGCCGCCTTAGTACGGGTCAGTGTACTGAATTGTCTGCATTCACAATAAGTATGGTGGCCATAGCTCTTGAATACTATTCATGATTTCGATCAGGCAGAGTAGAGCCACTTTGCTAGGTATTTAAAACAAACAAAAAAAATTCTTATCGGCATATCAAAGAAAAACCGAATTTTCAAGTATTACTTTTTAATTGTGATATCAGTCTAGTTATCGTAGTGTTGGTTTGCCTGGTTCTGCCTAGCTTGAGATCAATCGACCACGTGTTAGATGTCTGAAACTATCATTTTTATAATTTTAAAAGTACTCATATACGAGCGTATATAAAATATTTAATGATTTTTAAGAACCAAACACATATCATACCGACTGGCTGCAAATAAAGCGTGACTCTGTAAGTTTTTTTATTCTTTTCCAATAACTCAAAGATTGTCTAAAACTGCATAGCTCAGATTTTCTGAAAACGAAGTTTCCTTTATGGAGCAAGAAGTTTTAATAAGAGCAAATAAATCAAGTTGGTTCGATGAATCGACAACGACAACACTGTCGCAGACAACTTTAAATTGAAGAATGGAATGAAAACTGACATATAGCAAAGTTGCAGAACAAAAATGAAACGCCGGTTATAGAAGAATATTTTAATACATTATTTTGTTACTTTTGAGTCCAATATAGACAAAAATTTTACGAAGCACTTCAAACAATTTAAAGTAACTCAATACACAAAACCTTTTCCATTTTATTTAAATTACACGCTATTATCCCAAGCACTATTAGCAATTATGAAATAAATCTACCTATTCTCATAGAAATTGTAAAAAAATCTATGCAGGTGCTTGTACAAAATTTTGATAATATTAACTAGCCAAAAAACGTCTAAGAGTTTAAAACTTAGAAGAAGCTGTTATGTCAAACTTAGTTTTACTTAATTATCTGACAGAAAACTCTACTAAATCTGTAAAACGTTTGGGAATGTTATAACGACAGCAACGATGAGATTAATTTTAAAGCAAACTGATAAATTTTGATATTATTACATAATTAGTAGAAATTTGTAGATAGGAGATCGGTTCGGAACGGATCGGTGGTCGTATTTCGATTATAATTTATGAAATTTGCTTTTGTGAATATAATTTATGTCAGGATCTATGACAAACCAAATAAGAGATTAATTTTAGATAAATGTATACGATTTAGTTTTGAGAATGTTAAGTTGGTTAGGACACACTAAACAACGTGTGCCTTAAGTCGCCTAAATAGAGTTTATTCGAAGATGGTGCCCGCGGTAGCGGCCAGGCGCTTGGAAGGATCTGGATGTCGTAATAGCAGCGGTTCCCGGATCACTCCTTTTTTTTTTTGTTTTTTTTTTATCGTGTTGAAACCTCCTCGGGCCGTCACCCCACCGGGGTTTACGGCGGGGTGGTGTGTCGGAATCGGACCGACTAAAACCACACGGTGTGCCACTCTGCGCCTGAGATAGGAGGGATCCGGGAACCGCTGCTATTACGACATCCAGATCCCTCCTAGCGCCTGCCCGCTACCTCGGGCACCATCTGCGGATAAACTCTCTATTTTAGGCGACGTACGGCACACGCGGACGTCGCCTCCTCGCGGCTGGCCATTGTAGCAGATGAAGGGGAACACCCATCCCGTCCACTCGCAGCCACACTCAAGGTGGCATGAGGCGTTGGTATGTGCGCCTCCACCGCCCGGCTCGCCGGCGGCGAAAGTGTCCGAATGAATATCGTCCTCCCGGGCCTTCTCCGCCGCCTCCTTCCGCGAAATTACGTCTTCGCAGAAGGTTGCGACCGCAGTAAAACAACTGTCGCTACCGGCCATGGAGCGTAGGACGGCCGGTAGCGAGAGATCTCCTCCAATAACTGCAGTGAGGACCCCACGCTGCGCCGCCCAGGCGGAACAAACCGCTAGCGTGTGCTGAGCCGAGTCCCCACTGCAGTCGCAGTGGTAACAGGCGAGACTCAATTCCCTCCTGGCGACCGAGTGCAGATACTTCCCGAAGCAACCATGCCCGGAAAGGACCTGCGTCAGTCGGAAGGAAAGGGTCCCGTGCTGCCGCCCTGCCCACTCGGTGATGACCGGCTGGAGAGCCTCCACGAGGGCAAAGCCAGCACTTGGAGTCTCCAACCGGAACGACCAACGAGCCATCGTAGCTCGACTAGCGGCCTCACGCCACTCGCGTATCTCCTCGGGCGGGGGCCGTATGCCGCTACCCGCCCGGAAGTCAGCCGTCCGCCGATAAATTTCGGCGAGCACTTCCGCCTCCAAATTCCACGGTGGCGTTCCGGCCAAGGCGCACGCCGCCTCCGTCGATACGGTGCGAGAATCGCGAATGGCTCTAACCGCCAATATCCTCTGAGGGCGCCAGAGGCGAGCCCTATTCTGGGCGGTCAGAGCCGCCGTCCACACTGGTGTACCATACAGCGCCATTGACCGAACAACACCCGTGTATAGCCGTCTCATCGCGACGCTGGCTCCATCCAAATTGGGCAAAAGTCGCCCAAGAGCAGAAGTAGCGCCGACCAGTTTTGGAGTAAGCTGTCGGAAGTGCTCGTCGAAGAGCCACCTGCCGTCGAGGATCAGGCTCAGATACTTCATCTGGGCCTTAATCGGTACGAGAACCGAATTGACAACGATAGAGGCGCCGGGGGGTGGACCACGACGGGGCCCATGAAACAAAAGGGCTTCTGTCTTATCTAGGGCCACCCGTAAACCCAGCGCCTCAATGCGCCCGACCACCAAAGAGACTCCCACGGTGGCCAGGCGCGCCGCCTCTTGAAAGTTCGTCCACCGGGCTGTGACCACTGTGTCATCGGCGTAACAAATTACGCCCAGCCCGGGGAGAAGACGACCTCGAAGGGCCCAGTCGTATCCCATGTTCCACAGAAGTGGTCCGAGGACAAACCCCTGCGGAACACCGCACGACATAAGCCGCCGCGGAACACCATCTCGGTCCTCGTACATGATGGTACGCTCCTCAAGATAGTCTGCCACAAGCTCCTCAGATCGGGGCCCACCTCGCAGCGGTGCCGGACGATGCGGGCAGAGAGTATTCTCTCAAACAGTTTAGCCGCCTCGTCCAGCAACACAATAGGCCTATAGGCCGCCACCGAATTGGTAGGCCGTCCCGGCTTCCTTAATAGGACCAGCTGCCCGCTTTTTCAGCACTCAGGGAAGCGTCCGAACGACAAGCTAGCGTCCAAGACCTCCCTGAGGCGGTCCAACATGTGGTCGAGGGTTCGTGCCAATACTCGGGCAGGTATCCCATCTGGCCCTGGGGCGGTGTTCTTAGAGCGGATCCGTGGAGGTGTGTGCTCCACCCGCTGCGGGAAAGAGAAAAGGCCTCGACCACATCCCGCAGGAAGCTGGGCTGAAGTGTCTCTGGTAGGGGGGGGGGGCCGACGTACGGAGCTTTTGTCGCGCCGCACGATAAGGGCGACCCCAGGGGTCACGATCGAGACCCTCCAGCATCTCCTTACGCTTAATTTCTTTGGCGCGGCTGATGGCCAGCTTCAGAGTTTTCCGCGCCTCTCGGTACTCCTCATGAAGCTGGTCTTCCCCGCCTTCTTCGCGGTGTCGCCGCCGACCATAGGTGTAGGACCTCCGGGCACGAGTACAGACCGCGTGGAGGTCCGCCAACTCCTGGGACCACCAGTAAACTTCCTTCCGTGGAGGCCGACAACCTCGGATGCGGGGCATGGCCGCATCGCAGATCTGCGTAATCGCATCGCGGAAACAACCAGCCCTCATGTCGACCTCCTCGGTCGGAACCTGCGGAGACAGCCAAGAGTGAATAATGGCTGCCTCCTCTAGTAGGTCCCTATTCAGTTTGGCTATAGCACACCGCGAAAAGCGAGAAGAACGCCGCGCCATGTGACCCCTTCTGGGTACCTGGGAGCGGGAGAGCTCAAATCGGATATAGAGATGATCCGAGAGCGTCTCAACCTCTTCCAGGACACGCCAGTTCCTTACTCGTGCGGCGAGGGCAGGGGTAGCGAACGAAAGGTCCACTATCGACCCTCCCTGCTGTAGCACGCACTTGTTGGTGGAGCCCCTGTTTAGTAAACAGAGGCCCACCGAGGCCGCCCACTCCTCTACGGCCTCGCCCCTAGCGTACGTCCTGGCGGAACCCCACGCAATGGACTTTGCGTTGAAGTCCCTCAGCACTAAGACGTACCCAGACGTTAGACGCCGCATCGAGGTTGCCAAGTTGTTAAGGAAAACCTCGAAGTCGTTCAAACTCCGATTGGGGGAGAAGTATACACCATATACAGTGATCCCCCCCCACTCGGCAGCAACATATCCAGGGCCCTTGTCTCTTAGCGACAAGGGCGGGGAATGAGCCGCCGTGGAGCTCACGACTGCCACGGAACCGTCCCGGTCACCCAACCAGTTTGGACGGGGAGGAACGTAGTAGGGTTCTGCGGCTTCGGCAACACCGATCGACTACTGTACCATGATTTGCAGGAAAAGGTCCTGCGCCGCGGCACAGTGGTTCAGGTTAGTCTGGACAAGGAGGTTGGAGACTTGGGCCATTACTCGACCGTCTCTACAGCCTCCTCCATGGGCGACGATATCGACGCACGAACGACGTCAGAAGCAGCCTGGGCCGACTGGCTAACCCCTGACGCCTGCCGAGAATTGCGGGAAGGTTTACAGCCTCCCTGCCCAATCTGGTGATTGGCAGGCTTGTTGTCCACCGCACACACCGGGCAGTCAGAGGCGGCAGAGCACTCTGCCGCCTTGTGCCCCGGTCGACCGCAGCGGAAACATAACCCGCTGCAGTCGAAACAACTGACGCACTTGGCGCGTGTGTGCCCCGATGCCAGGCATTTGTAACATCATTCTCGAGGCCAATTTTTTCGGCCATTCGGTTGAGGTTTGGTCCAACAGAGCGGGCGTGTCTGTCGATTCCTCTGTTGGCTCTTCGCTCTTCGGAGCAATGAGGAGGAAAACCTCGTTAAAAAATCATGAAGATGGGACCCTTTCATGGGTCGGAGTTTCTCCACTGTCAATGGTGGAGAAAGGAGAACGGGCTCGGTGTGTACTCACACTGCCGCCGAGCAGGCATTGGTAGATTTAATCTTCCTGCCACCGTTGTCATATCGTAATCTCGAGAGGAGTGTCGTGGTTATGTCTCACAACTCCGATCGGGGGCGAGGGTCTTGGCTTAGCCGCCCGGACTGCGAGGAAGAACACCTCTATAAAAAATTACCCCGAATCCCGTGTTCTGGTGCGTGACCTGGGAATGCATGGCTGATGGGTAGTTCAGTCGCAAGCGCACTCCCAGCCGAGGCACCTGCGGACCCCTCGGTTGGGCACAAATTTACGCTTGCCCGGGTATTGGGGGATCTCTGCCCGGGTCGACTTTTATTTCTCCCCCACGCGTGGGAATAATTATGGATATGTTAACAAAAAATTATAATGAAAAAGACGACGAAAAGGAGGAGAAGAATCGGAAGGGAAAGCCTAGGAAGACGGAGGACTTCTCGACTAATGAGAAGGAACGTGTGACGCCTATATCGCTCTCAGAAGCTAATCTTGCTTCAGGGAGCCGAAGAAGATCAGATCGGCTACGTTCAAAATCCGCTATGCCGTCAGATAGGGGTAACTCTAGTGTAGTAACTGAGGCGCTAGATGTAATGGAGGTGGAGGTTCGCGATAACCGAAAACGCGGACGCTCCACAGACGAAGAAGAAGAAACTTCTCAGGAGTGGTTACCTCCCAAAGTGGCTAGTAGCCGCAGAGGGAGGTCACGCACTCCAGTTTCGGTTCCCTCAGGCTCCGTGTTCTCTAAGGCGGCAGCCTACAGGCGCGTCAGAGTGGAAGGCGAATCTATAGTGGAGGAGGAAATTGCGGATCTCCTGCAAAAAATTCGGGCACCGGCAGTGGAGGATTTGGCAGCCCAGGCACCGGTGTCCCTGCAGGAGAGGGCGAATGTAGCTGTGGCCATCATTAACAAGGTGGCCACGAAATCTACAAACCTTAAGGGTCCATTTGTCAGGGCCCTTAAGGACTCCTCCTCCGCCATTGCAGGAGTGGTTACTACCCTCATCGGGGACGTAGCGCGCCTGGAGGCGGCTAATGACCGCCTCACGAGGCAGGTGGCTGTGCTGAGCACCCAATTTGCTCAGTTTCGGGCGCAGACGGAAAAGCCTGAACGACCAGGCCAGGTTTCAGAACGGTCTGCCCCCAGTCACGGTTCTGGGGATGTTTTTGATGCCCATCTGCGCCAAGTACTTGACGCAGTGGGGCGTCTGTTGGAAGGACGTCTCGCAGGCCTCGAGGCGAGGCTACCTCCAGCCCCCGTAACTCGGCCGCCACTTGCAGCGGATAGGGCGAAGATCAGCCGATCGAAGACGTCGCCGCCGGCTTCGGTTCCCAGTGCAGGTGGTCGTGTGTCGTATGCGGCGGCAACAGTTACGTCCGCCCCCGTGGCTGCTGCGAAGACGACTAGAGCAGCAAAAGTGGCCTCAAATACGACTGTGGCAAAGACGGCGGCTCCAAAAGCTGGCCTAAGAATTACTGCAAAGTCGAGGGCTGAATTCCCTCCGCTTCCCACTCCGGCACCTATATCTGGCCCTTCTATTTCTGCTCCGTCAAAGGATGGGTGGCAGGTAGTCGGGTCGGCCAAGAAATCCCGTAAATTGGGTAAGAAGGCTACCCAAAACGTAGCCTCTACCCCGCAGTCGCCATCGGTGGCAGTGGCCACCCAGAAGAAGCCGCGTAAACTACAGACGCCAAAGACTGCGGCTGTAGTGATCACTGTATCACCGGAGGCGGCAAACGGCGGGCTACCCTATGCGGCCGTATTCAAAAAGGCCCGGGATAGTCTCGCCAATCAATTTGGGAATGTAGGTGTCAAGATGCGCCTCGCCCAAACGGGAGCTAGAGTACTGGAGTTCCCTGGGGCTGATGGCACAAAGACGGCGGATACTTTTGCCGAAAAGCTGCGGAATATATTTTCTGTTACGAATGGTGTAAAGATCGCCAGGCCTACCAAATGTGCAGAATTGCGAATCTCAGGCCTGGACGATTCCGTGACGGTTGAGGATGTCCGCGTTGCGATTCAGGAGAAAACCGGGTGCAACGCGGACAACATCAGGGTTGGCACCATCCGTCCCGGTCCAGGAGGCCTTGGTGCGACGTGGATAAGTTGTCCTGTAGCGTCAGCTAAGATTTTAGGCGATGCCGGCAGAATCCTCGTCGGTTTCGTGAACGCCAGAGTCACAGTTCTGGCCGCGAGACCGATGAGGTGCTTCAAATGCCTGGCCACGGGACACACTCGCATCAAGTGCGATAGTTGTTTCGACTGCAGCGGATTGTGTTTCCGTTGCGGTCGACCGGGACACAAGGCAGCAGAGTGCTCTGCCGTCCCTCACTGCCCAAAGTGTGCGGCGGGCAATAGGCCTGCCAATCATCAGATGGGACAGGGGAGCTGCAAGTCTTTCCGCAGTTTTCGGCAAGCGTCGGAGGCTAACCAGTCGACCCAGGCTGCCTCTGATGTAGTTAGTGCGTCAACGTCGTCGCCTATGGAGGGGGCTGTAGAAACGATCCAGTGATGGATCGAGTCTCCAGCCTCCTTGTCCAGACGAACCTGAACCACTGTGCTGCGGCGCAGGACCTCTTTCTGCAAACCATGGCACAGTGGTCGATTGGTGTTGCCGTAGCCGCAGAGCCCTATTATGTCCCTCCCCGTCCAAACTGGTTGGGTGACCGGGACGGCTCTGTAGCAGTCGTAGGCTCCACGGCGGCTCATTCCACACCCTTGTCGCTAAGAGACAAGGGCACTGGATATGTTGCTGCTGAGTGGGGGGGGATCACCATATACGGTATATACTTCTCCCCCAACCGGTGTTTGAGCGACTTCGAGGTTTTCCACAACAGCTTGGAGACCTCGATGTGGCGACTAACGTCTGGGCACGTCCTTGTGCTGGGGGACTTCAACGCAAAGTCCATTGCTTGGGGTTCCCCCAGGACGGACGCAAGGGGTGAGGCCGTAGAGGAGTGGGCGGCCTCAGTGGGCCTCTGCTTATTAAACAGAGGCTCCACCAACACGTGCGTGCGACAGCAGGGGGGGTCGATAGTGGACCTTTCATTTGCTACCCCTGCTCTCGCTGCGCGGGTAAGGAACTGGCGTGTCCTGGAAGAGGTTGAGACGCTCTCGGATCACCTTTACATCCGATTTGAGCTCTCCCGGACCCAGGACCCCAGAAGGGGTCACGCGGCGCGGCGTTCTTCTCGCTTTCCGCGGTGGGCTGTAGCCAAACTGAATAGGGACCTACTAGAAGAGGCAGCCATTATTCACTCCTGGCTGTCTCCGCAGGCTCCGACCCAGGAGGTCGACATGGGGGCTGGTCGCTTCCTCGATGCGATTACGCAGATCTGTGATGCGGCCATGCCCCGCATCCGAGGCTGTCGGCCTCCACGGAAGGAGGTTTACTGGTGATCCCAGGAGTTGGCGGACCTCCGCGCGGCCTGTACTCGTGCCCGGAGGTCCTATACCCGTAGTCGGCGGCGACACCGCGTAGAAGGCGGGGGGGACCAGCTTCATGAGGAGTACCGAGAGGCGCGGAAAACTCTGAAGCTGGCCATCGGCCGCGCCAAAGAAATTAAGCGTAAGGAGATGCTGGAGGGTCTCGATCGTGACCCCTGGGGTCGCCCTTATCGTGCGGCGCGACAAAAGCTCCGCACGTCGGGCCCCCCCCTTACAGAGACCCTCCAGCCCAGCTTCCTGCAGGAAGTGGTCGAGGGCCTTTTCCCTCAGCGGGCGGAGCACACCCCTCCATCGATGGCCTTCTTGGTCGGAGACGACGAGGAGAACGAAGGCAATGTGCCACCCGGATGCTTCCCTGAGTGCTGGAAAAGTGGGAAGCTGGTATTGTTAAGGAAGCCGGGACGGCCTGCCGATTCGGTGGCGGCCTATAGGCCCATCGTGTTGCTGGACGAGGCGGGTAAACTTTTTGAGAGGATACTCTCTGCTCGCATCGTCCGGCACCTCTGCGAGGTGGGCCCCGATCTGTCGGACGCCCAATTCGGTTTTCGAGCGGGGCGTTCGACGGTCGATGCTTTGTTGCGCCTGAGGGCCGTTACCGAAGAGGCGGTGAGCTGTGGCGGCGTGTTGTTGGCGGTGTCGTTGGACATCGCCAACGCATTTAATAGTATGCCATTTAGCTGCATCAGGGAAGCACTACACTACCACGGGGTGCCAGAGTACCTGAGGCGGCTTGTGGCAGACTACCTTGAGGAGCGTACCGTCATGTACGAGGACCGAGATGGTATTCTGAGGCGGCGGCCCATGTCGTGCGGTGTTCCACAGGGGTCTGTCCTCGGACCACTCCTGTGGAATATGGGATACGACTGGGCCCTTCGAGGTAGTCTTCCCCCCGGGCTGGGCGTAATTTGCTACGCAGATGACACATTGGTTACAGCCCGGGGGATGAACTTTCAAGAGGCGGCGCGCCTGGCCACCACGGGTGTCTCTCTGGTGGTGGGGCGTATTGAGGCGTTGGGTTTACGGGTGGCCCTAGACAAGACGGAGGCCCTTTTGTTCCATGGGCCCCGTCGTGGTCCACCCTCTGGCGCCTCCATAGTAGTCAATTCGGTCCTCGTACCGGTTCAGGCCCAGATGAAGTATCTGGGCCTGATCCTCGACGGCAGGTGGCTCTTCGACGAGCACTTTCGACAGCTTTCTCCAAAGCTGGTCGGCGCTGCTTCTGCCCTTGGGCGACTTTTGCCCAATTTGGGTGAAGCCAGCGTTGCGACGAGACGGCTATACACGGGGGTTGTCCGGTCAATGGCACTGTATGGTGCACCAGTGTGGGCGGCGGCTCTGACTGCCCAGAATAGGGCTCGCCTCTGGCGCCCTCAGAGGATATTGGCGGTTAGAGCTATACGCGGTTACCGCACCATATCGACGGTGGCGGCGTGCGCCTTGGCCGAAACTCCCCCGTGGGATTTGGAGGCGGAAGTGCTCGCCGAAGTTTATCGGCGAACGGCTGACTTCCGGGCAGGTAGCGGCATACGGCCCCCGCCCGAAGAGATACGCGAGTGGCGAGAGGCCGCTCGTCGAGCCACGATGGCTCGTTGGTCGTCCCGGCTGGAGGTTCCACGTGCTGGCTTTGCCGCCGTGGAGGCTCTCCAGCCGGTCATCGCCGAGTGGGCGGGGCGACAGCATGGGACCCTTTCCTTCCGGCTGACGCAGATTCTTTCCGGGCACGGTTGCTTCGGGAAGTATCTGCACTCGGTCGCCAGGAGAGAATTGAGTCCCGCCTGTCGCCACTGCGACTGCAGTGAGGACTCGGCTCAGCACACGCTAGCGATTTGTTCCGCCTGGGCGGCGCAGCGTGGGGTCCTCACTGCAGTTATTGGAGGAGATCTCTCGCTACCGGCCGTCATACGCTCCATGGTCGGTAGCGACAGTTGTTTTACCGCGGTCGCAACCTTCTGCGAAGACGTAATTTCGCGGAAGGAGGCGGCGGAGAAGGCCCGGGAGGACGATCTCCACTCGGACCCAATTCGCCGCCGGCGAACCGTGCGGCGGAGGCGCGCGTACCAGCACCTCATGCCGCCTTGAGTGTGGCCGCGGGTGGACGGGACGGGTTTTCCCCTCCATCCGCTACAATGGCCAGCCGCGAGGGGGCGACGTCCGCGTGTGCCGTACGTCGCCTAAAATAGAGAGTTCATCCGCAGATGGTGCCCGTGGTAGCGGGCAGGCGCTAGGAGGGATCTGGATGTCGTAATAGCAGCTGTCCCCGGATCCCTCCCATGTCAGGCGCAGAGTGGCACACCGTGTGGTTTTAGTCGGTCCGATTCCGACACACCACCCCGCCGTAAACCCCGGTGGGGTGACAGCCCGAGGGGGTTTCCACACGTTAAAAAAAAAAAAAAAATAGGGAGGAGGCCATCTACAGCCGTAGGTGGCCCGAGGTACGTCCGGGTTCCAGGGATTTCCTTACTAGGATGCACCTGATTCCCCGGCTACTGGTAACTGAGACAGCGTGTAGTTTTTGGTCGGTTCGAGTCTGACATAACCACTTTTCGGTAATGTCTCGGGGGTTTCCGTACAGAAAAAAAATTGGTTAGGTTTCGACACAGTCTATATGTCGAGCAATCGAGCTAATGCAGGCTTGAGATTAGTATAATCATATACTATGAATTAATTATTAAGTATTAAATTATTGACCGTCAACAAAGCTCGTCTGTCAACAACGTGACAGATAGTCATCTTACAAAGATTGTAACAGGTTGACGATGGACACAGCTTGTTTCAACCGGTCTTCTTTAAAGTGATTGAGTGAGTGAGTTATTGGACATCAGTCGCTATGTCCAGTAGTGGGCATCTTTACATGTATTATTGCTTTGATGAATTTAAATTAAAATTGTCTTCCTGTAAACGTTTGGTGCTATAACACGTCAAACATACACTCATTGTTATAGCCCTTTTCTGATAAGTCGTAAACTCATAATACGTTATAAAACTACAAAAGTAATTTACTTACGCCTTATTCACAATTACCTGTTAATATACGACAAAAATATTTCTAGAACATTCGCAATATTAAAAACTATAAACTCAGTTGTTACATATTTAACGATAGTGTTTAAAATTTTTATCAGATTATTGAAGATAAAAATCCTTGAAGTTTTTTTTTATTATATTTTATTTGTTTGTGTCAAAAAACAGTTAAACATATAGTCTATAATAAAAAAATAACAATTAAAGTAGAAGTAGAAGTATCTGAGGCGTATAACCCACACCAATATCCACGAGGTAACAACTGGAGTAAGTAAGGTAACGGGCTTGTCTGTTAACTGTGTAAACCTTACTCATACACGAAAAAAAAAGAAGGCAATTATTCATTCAACAGGTGCGCTTTAGATATATGTAGAGTGTCATCATTGGTTAACAAGCAATTCAGTAACATTTTTTTGAATTTAGACCAATAGATGAATATTCTATCAGATCACTTCTAATAGACACCACTACTTCTAATATAATATCCATAAATACCCTGACACCCGAGCAGTCTATGCGAACAATTATTTCTAGAGTCATATCCATAATCGCACGGTATGAGTAATAGCATCCTAATAATCTTTCCGTAATCTATGTACGGGGGCCGTAAACCTGTTGATGTCGTTGATTGATGTGTTCTATTGTATTACACAAGTAAGAAATAACAAATGAACTCCATCATACTGCGTTTGAATGTTCTAAGAGGAATGATAGTGTTTTGACATTCGATACAAATACAAAATAATATCAATGTTACATTGATACTGACTTGATTCAAATTCTTAGGTTACAATTAATATAATAATAATATGTATTATATAATGTTTCAGAATCATCTCAGCGAATAGACGTCTACTGCTGGACATAGGCGTACTCCAAAGTTCTCCACAACAGCTGGTCCCGCGACGCTCGCATCCAACTGCTTCCCGCAAACACTTCAGAGTACTGACAAACAATGTCATCTTGACCTAGGAGCAGAGCTTGTACTAAGGGTACTAGACAAGTGGGGTGCTGAGCTAGAAAACCTCCACGTGGTGCACCCTGGAAACGTTGGCGATGGTGTTGTTCATCACTGCCAGCGGCTAATATTCTAGCACGAAGAGGAAGCCATTTTCTTCGGCAATTCAGCCGAGAGATGGTCCAACAGAGCGGGCGTGTCTGTCGGATCCTCTGTTGGTTCTTCGCTCTTCGGAGCATTGAGGAGGAAAACCTCGGTAAAAAATCACGATGGTGGGACCCTTGCTAGGGTCGGAGTTCCTCCGCTCAGCGGTGGAAAAGGTAGGACGGGCTCGGTGTGCACTCACACTGCCACCGAGTAGGCATCAGGAGACGTAGTCTCCCTGCCGCCGTCGACATATCGTAGTCCCGAGTTGGAGTCTTGCGACTCCAAGCGGGGGCGAGGGTCTTGGCTTAGCCGCCCCGACTGCGAGGAAGAAAACCTCTATAAAAAAATTACCCCGAATCCCGTGTTCTGGTGCGTGACCAGGGGATGCATGGCTGATGGGTTGTTCAGTCGTAAGCGCACCCCCAGCCGGGGCACCTGCGGACCCCTCGGTTGGGCATAAATGTACGCTTGCCCGGGTATTGGGGGATCTCTGCCCGGGTCGACCTGTAGTTCTCCCCCACTCGTGGGTCTAATATGGAAACTGAAATTAAAAACAAAAACATAAATTTAGAAGGAGAGAAGGAGAAGAAGGAAAAGAAAGAGAAAAGCGTAAGAGTGGACGAATTCTCGTCCAACTTAAAGGACACATCGGTTGGGACGCCTATGCCGATGAGGCTCCCAGAAGTCATTATGACTGCTGGGAGCCGCAGAACATCGGAACGACTGCGTTCCAGGTCTACATGTTCGTCGGATGGCACGGGAGGTGGCCTGATGGAAACGGAGCTGTGCGACTCCCGAAAACGCGGGCGCTCCAGGGACGAGGAAAGTGACACGTCCCAGGAGATGTTACCTCCTAAAGTCGCCAGCAACCGTAGAGGAAGGTCGCGAACTTCGATCTCGATCCCGTCCGGCTCCGTCTTCTGTAAGGCGGAAGCCTATAGGCGGGTTAGGGCGGACGGCGAAGCACTTGCAGAGGAGGAGATCGCAGATCTCTTGCATAAGATTAGGGAGCCGATGGTAGGGGATTCTGTTCCCCAAACGCCATCGTCCATGCAAGAGAGAGCGAAAGCAGCGGTGGCTATCATCCACAAGGTAGCCACCAAGTCGAGTAACCTTAAGGGTGCTTTTGTAAAGGCCCTTAAGGACTCCTCTTCTGCAGTTGCGGGGGTTGTTGAGACCCTTATTGGGGACGTGGCTCGTCTCCAAGCGGCCAACGACCATCTCACTCGGGAGGTGGCTGAGCTGAGCGCGCAGTTTGCCCAATTCCGGGCGGTTCGCCCTGAGCGAGAAGGCCCGTCTCCACCGCTTGTCCCTGCCAATCCCGGTACCATCGCTGATGCCCACCTGCGCCAAATCACAGACGCAGTGTGGCGCATGATGGACGGACGTCTCGCTGGCCTGGAGGCGAGACTACCTCCAGCCCCTGTTGTCCGGCCGCCGCTCGCGGCACATAGACCAAAGGCCGCATCGGCGATGACGTCGCTTCCCGTTGTGGGCGGTCGTGTGTCTTATGCGGCGGCGGCGTCGGTGTCTGCAGTTCCTGCGGCGTCAGTGTCTGCTGTTCCTGCGGCTGCTCCGAGGACACGACAGGCGGCCAAAGCAGTAGCTAAGACGGGTGCACAGAGGTCAGGGCCCAAAACGGCGGCCAAGTCTAGAGCGGAATTCCCTCCGCTCCCCACTCCAGCCGCTGTACCTGGCACCTCCACATCTGCTCCGTCCACGGATGGTTGGCAGGTAGTCGGGGGGGCTAAGAAGTCCCGAAAGCGGGGTGAAAAGGCTGCCCAGAAAGCAGCTTCTACCCCGCAGTCGCCATCGGTGGCAGTGGCCGCCACAAAGAAGCCGCGCAAACTGCAAGCGCCTAATGGTGGGCTGTCCTACGCGGCTATTTTCAAGAAGGCTCGGGACAGTCTCGCACACGACTTCGGGACGGTGGGTGTTAGAGTGCGCCTCGCCCAGACGGGAGCTCGGGTCCTCGAGTTCCCTGGGGCTGAAGGTGCAAAGACGGCGGACTCTTTCGCCGAGAAGCTGCGGGGAATTTTTGCAGCCACTGATGGTGTTAAAATCGCCAGGCCCACCAAGTGCGCTGAACTGCGTATCTCGGGCCTGGACGATTCCGTAACGGCTGAGGATGTCCGCGCTGCAGTTATAGAGAGGACAGGCTGCAACGTGGAGAACATCAAGGTCGGCACCATCCGCCCCGGTCCAGGAGGACTTGGCGCAGTGTGGGTCAGCTGTCACGTACCGTCGGCCAAAATTTTGGCCGACGCCGGCAGACTACTCGTCGGTTTCGTGAGCGCTGGGATCACAGTCCTGGCGGCGAGACCGATGAGGTGTTTTAAGTGTCTGGCATCGGGACACACACGCGCCAAGTGTGTTAGCTGTTTCGACTGTAGCGGACTATGTTTCCGCTGCGGTCGACCGGGGCACAAGGCGGCAGAGTGCTCTGCCGCCCCACACTGCCCAGCGTGTGCGGCGGGTAACAAGCCCGCCGATCATCAGATTGGGCAGAGAGGCTGTAAACCTCCCTACAATTCTCGGCAAGCGTCGGGGGTTAGCCAATCGACCCAGGCTGCCTCTGATGTCGTTCGCATGTCGGCATCGTTGCCCATGGAGGAGGTTGTAGAGACGGTCGAGTAATGGTCCAAGTCTCCAACCTCCTGGTCCAGACGAACCTGAACCACTGTGCCGCGGCGCAGGACCTTTTCCTGCAGACCATGGCACAGTGGTCGATCGGTGTTGCCGTAGCCGCGGAACCCTATTATGTTCCTCCCCGTCCAAACTGGTTGGGTGACCGGGACGGTTCCGTGGCAGTCGTCGGCTCTACGGCGGCTCATTCCCCGCCCTTGTCGCTAAGAGACAAGGGCACTGGATATGTTGCTGCCGAGTGGGGGGGGATCACTGTATATGGTGTATACTTCTCCCCCAACCGGAGTTTGAACGACTTCGAGGTTTTCCTTAACAACTTGGACACCTCGATGCGGCGTCTAACGTCTGGGCACGTCTTAGTGCTGGGGGACTTCAACGCAAAGTCCATTGCGTGGGGTTCCCCCAGGACGGACGCTAGGGGCGAGGCCGTAGAGGAGTGGGCGGCCTCGGTGGGCCTCTGTTTACTAAACAGGGGCTCCACCAACACGTGCGTGCGACAACAGGGAGGGTCGATAGTGGACCTTTCGTTCGCTACCCCTGCCCTCGCCGCACGAGTAAGGAACTGGCGTGTCCTGGAAGAGGTTGAGACGCTCTCGGACCATCTCTATATCCGATTTGAGCTCTCCCGATCCCAGGACGCCAGTAGGGGTCACGCAGCGCGGCGTTCTTCTCGCTTTCCGCGGTGGGCTGTAGCCAAATTAAATAGGGACTTACTAGAGGAGGCGGCCATTATTCACTCTTGGCTGTCTCCGCAGGCCCCGACCGAGGAGGTCGACATGGGGGCTGGTCGCTTCTGCGAAGCGATTGCACAAATCTGTGACGCGGCCATGCCCCGCATCCGAGGTTGCCGGCCTCCACGGAAGGAGGTTTACTGGTGGTCCCAGGAGTTGGCGGATCTCCGTGCGGCCTGTACTCGTGCCCGGAGGTCCTACACCCGTAGTCGGCGGCTTCACCGCGAAGAAGGCGGGGAGGACCAGCTTCATGAGGAGTACCGAGAGGCGCGGAAAACTCTGAAGCTGGCCATAAGCCGCGCCAAAGAAGTGAAGAGGAAGGAGATGCTGGAGGGTCTCGATCGTGACCCCTGGGGTCGCCCTTATCATGCGGCGCGACAAAAGCTTCGCATGTCGGGCCCCCCCCTTACAGAGACACTCCAGCCCAGCTTCCTGCGGGAAGTGGTCGAGGGCCTTTTCCCGCAGCGGGTGGAACACACATCCCCGTCGATGGCCTTCATGGTCGGAGACGACGGGGGGAACGAGGACGATGTTCCACCCGTCAGGGAATCGGAGGTAGGCGCGGTTGTTCTACGGATCCGCTCTAAGAACACCGCCCCCGGGCCGGACGGGATACCTGCCGGAGTGCTGGCCCGAGCCCTCGAACACATGTCGGACCGCCTCAGGGAGGTCCTGAACGCTAGTTTGGCGTCCGGACGCTTCCCTGAGTGCTGGAAAAGCGGGAAGCTGGTCCTATTGAGGAAGCCGGGACGGCCAGCCGAATCGGTAGCGGCCTATAGGCTCATCGTGTTGCTGGACGAGGCGGGTAAACTGTTTGAGAGGATACTCTCTGCCCGCATCGTCCGGCACCTCTGCGAGGTGGGCCCCGATCTGTCGGACGCCCAATTTGGTTTTCGGGCGGGGCGTTCGACGGTCGATGCCGTGCTGCGCCTGAGGGCCGTTACCGAAGAGGCGGTGAGCTGTGGCAGCGTGCTGTTGGCGGTGTCGTTGGACATCGCCAACGCATTCAATAGTCTGCCATTTAGCTGCATCAGGGAAGCACTCCACTACCACGGGGTGCCAAAGTACCTGAGGCGGCTTGTGGCAGACTATCTTGAGGAGCGTACCGTCATGTACGAGGACCGAGACGGTGTTCTAAGGCGGCGGCTCATGTCGTGCGGTGTTCCGCAGGGGTCAGTCCTCGGACCACTCCTGTGGAACATGGGATACGACTGGGCCCTTCGAGGTCGTCTTCCCCCCGGGCTGGGCGTACTTTGTTACGCAGATGACACATTGGTCACGGCCCGGGGGATGAACTTTCAAGAGGCGGCGCGCCTGGCCACCACGGGTGTCTCACTGGTGGTCGGGCGAATTGAGGCACTGGGTTTGCGGGTGGCCCTGGACAAGACGGAGGCCCTTTTGTTCCATGGGCCCCGTCGTGGTCCACCCTCCGGCGCCTCCATCGTAGTCAATTCGGTCCTCGTACCAATTAAGGCTCAGATGAAGTATCTGGGCCTGATCCTCGACGGCAGGTCTCTTCGACGAGCACTTCCGACAGCTTACTCCAAAGCTGGTCGGCGCTGCTTCTGCTCTTGGGCGACTTTTGCCCAATTTGGGTGGAGCCAGCGTCGCGACGAGACGGCTTTACACGGGGGTTGTTC
Source organism: Hypercompe scribonia (assembly GCA_949316085.1). Taxonomy (NCBI): domain Eukaryota; kingdom Metazoa; phylum Arthropoda; class Insecta; order Lepidoptera; family Erebidae; genus Hypercompe; species Hypercompe scribonia. Next base: position 5,908,115 of record OX438967.1, on the reverse strand, counting down.
GGTCAATGGCGCTATATGGTGCACCGGTGTGGGCGACGGCTCTGACCGCCCAGAATAGGGCTCGCCTCTGGCGCCCTCAGAGGATATTGGCGGTTAGAGCCATACGCGGTTACCGCACCGTATCGACGGAGGCGGCGTGCGCCTTGGCCGGAACTCCCCCGTGGGATTTGGAGGCGGAAGTGCTCGCCGAAGTTTATCGGCGGACGGCTGACTTCCGGGCGGGTAGCGGCATACGGCCCCCGCCCGAGGAGATACGCGAGTGGCGTGAGGCCGCTCGTCGAGCCACGATGGCTCGTTGGTCGTTCCGGTTGGAGACTCCACGTGCTGGCTTTGCCCTCGTGGAGGCTCTCCAGCCGGTCATCGCCGAGTGGGCAGGGTGGCAGCACGGGACCCTTTCCTTCCGACTGACGCAGGTCCTTTCCGGGCATGGTTGCTTCGGGAAGTATCTGCACTCGGTCGCCAGGAGGGAATTGAGTCCCGCCTGTCACCACTGCGACTGCAGTGAGGACTCGGCTCAGCACACGCTAGCGGTTTGTTCCGCCTGGGCGGCGCAGCGTGGGGTCCTCACTGCAGTTATTGGAGGAGATCTCTCGCTACCGGCCGTCATACGCTCCATGGCCGGTAGCGACAGTTGTTTTACCACGGTTGCAACCTTCTGCGAAGACGTAATTTCGCAGAAGGAGGCGGCGGAGAAGGCCCGGGAGGACGATATCCACTCGGACCCAATTCGCCGCCGGCGAACCGAGCGGCGGAGGCGCGCGTACCAGCGCCTCATGCCGCCTTGAGTGTGGCCGCGGGTGGACGGGACGGGTTTTCCCCTCCACCCGCTATAATGGCGAGGAGGCGACGTCCGCGTGTGCCGTACGTCGCCTAAAATAGAGAGTTTACCCATAGATGGTGCCCACAGTTTCGGGCAGGCGCTAGGAGGGATCTGGATGTCGTAATAGCAGCGGTTCCCGGATCCCTCCTATCTCAGGCGCAGAGTGGCACACCGTGTGGTTTTAGTCGGTCCGATTCCGACACACCACCCCGCCGTAAACCCCGGTGGGGTGACGGCCCGAGGGGGTTTCCACACGTTAAAAAAAAAAAAAAAAGGGTACTAGACAAGTGATATAAATACACAAATACTTTTTTTTTTAATACGTACATATTATACATAGAAAGCACCCAAACTCCGAAACAAATATTTGCAGATCATAAAACCCTTTGGTCCGATCCGGGAATCGAACTCGAGACCTCAAACACACCAGTCGTACACGGTACCGCTGCGCCACCGAGGCAGTCAATCATCAATTGCAACTTAGGTACTTATTTCTCTGTGTATACTTATTTTTATCAAACGTGTGGATACACGTATACAGATGATCTTCGCTTGTCGAGTTCTTATATTCGACAGGCTTTAAAGAGAAAATTTTTCTTACAATTGATCATAAATTAGCTATTTTTAACAGAAAAACATTCTGATGGTATAAATAATTTATTAGGTAGTAGAACCAGTGATTTAAGTTCGAACAACCCGGCTCGATCACAGCAGTACTAGCCTCCCACAGCAGACCAACCTTTTTTTTACGTGCCCAAGCGGGGCGTGAAAAAGCATCTCACTAGGCCGCCATAGTGTGGGTCACCATACTACATTGTCTGCATTTGCAATGAGTATGGTGACCACAACTCTTGGATTCTATTCATACTTTCCATCAGACAGAGTAAAGTCACTTTGGCAGCCTCCTAATATAGAAAAAAAATACTTTTATAATGATAAATTATGGACGTATTTGATACTTACATAAATGAGTTTCTGCTGTCAACCATTTGGGTCATACTGAAAGCTGTGAATCAAGAACGCTCTATTGTATCTATTCTTGACAAAAAAGAAACAAAAAGCTGTTCCTAGTACTAAAAGGTATTTAATACTCCAACAAAACCTAATTTTTTATAAACTTGAAGAATTTAATATTATATATTATCTATAGTTACTCTTCTAATCTTCTACTCTTCTGTCTAAAATTTTATGACTGAACACATTATTATCTATATAAGTGTCTACATCACAAAATAAACACGATTATGTACAACGCTAATAATTACAATTTACAATTGATTTCCCCCACTGCGGCCAGCCTCAACCAGCAACTCAGACCAGAAAATTACGCAGAAGATATTATTGTGCAAAAGTATGAGTGCAAATACAAATACATTCTTTGTTCCCTCACTCCCACAATCCGATGTTATCGGTCAGGACTGGAGAGAGATCAGGCGCAGGAACGACGGCTTTACGTGCTCTCAGAGGCATGAAGGTTAAGACCCCAACTTTCAAACTCCAGGCTGTCATTAAATATTCCTGAAACCAGAAAATCTCAATAACACTTTTTGACCCCACCCTGGAATCGAACGCGAGACCTCTTGATCAGCAGTCATATAAGCTAACTGCAATCCCATATAAAGAGGCCTTCCATTATTTACCACTGTTATAAAACCAAAAACTGATTTAGACAATGAGCTAAGACAAACATTATCCGTCTATACTAAAATGTAGTCTCGTATTATATTATCCTAATGTGTTTAATTATAGAAACAAAAGGAAAATATATGAGCTTTCACACGGGTTCATAGACGATATGGAATATAGGGCACCGAAACGATCGTAAACATGCACAATTAGAAACAGCTGCTAAGCACATAACTTGCAAGAGCCATAACCTGGCTCGATTCTAATAGACTTTTATAACATGTGACAATATATGGATACCATAAACAGATATAATAATCATTTGGAATTTATTTTTACGGTACAGCACGGTTTTTATGGATATACAGCTAGAAGACTAAGACTCAATCCGGGAATAAATACGGAAACGAAACACAGGGATACCTTTTTTTTTAATCCGTTAACATTACTTAAATTAAAGCTATGCAATTGCAATATGGGATCTGGGTTAGCTTTTTGAAGAATAGACATACATAGTTTTGAGTCGATCTGTGACAGATGGCATACGAGATACTAAGTGCCTATCAGTCGAGTACCCAGCACCCTGTAATTGAGGGCAGAGAGGGAAGGGTTTGAGCGATAGCAACCTTATTCACTTCGTGAAAACAATGAAAAATTGCTGTATATCGGTTTTCTGTGAGATTGTGATGTCACTCTGATCGAACCGGCACATTTATGCCGAAGATGGGCCTTATTAGTTTCTAAATAATCATCATCATCATCACCAGCCTTTAACAGTCCACTGCCGGACATAGGCCTCTCTTATGGAGGATTGGCTTGAGAGGCATCATGAGATCCTCTCATACCGACTGACGCAGGTGATCACTGGAAAAAGATGTTTCGGAGATCACCTGTGTCTAATCCGTAAGGAGCCACCGCCTGAGTGTCATCACTACGATGGCCGGACCGTGGTCACAGCGCTCCACACGCTGGCAGAATGCCCGGCATGGGTGGAACAGAGGTACGACCTCATGGCGCCCATCGAAGTGAGGACTCCTTCGCTCGGTAACATGGTTGCGGCCATGATACGGAGCTAGAGCGCGTGGAACTCCGTCGTTTCTTTCTGTGAGTAGATTATGCTTGCGATAGAGATGGCGGAGCGGGACTGGGACAGGTTTAGAACTCTCCCGGTCCGCCAGGCCCGGGAACGGGCTAGGTACCGCAGAAAGCTCAGGCGCCGGAGATCGTTAGTCTATCTCCGTCCTCCATAAGTGCAGGCCTGGGGGTGATAGATGAGACCTTGCGCTTCCTCAATTATGGGAGACCACAATATGCTTACTACAAAAAGAATTAAAAATGTGTACACAATCAATGGCCACAAACGGCCTATGTAGGTGAAAGAATAAGTAAACTGATAAAATACTAAAAACAACAACAATTAACTTAACAATCGTAGGCCAGTGAAAGTCACATACACATACATACACACAGATACATATACAAACACACACAGGCCCACACATATACATATTTCTTTATATTTAAATTGTAGGTAGGTGTACAAATAATAAAAGACTTAAACTTTCTTCGGTATAAGAGCTCAAACATTGTTTCTGAATTCTGCCAGACTATTAGAAAAGATGTCTATGTCTCCCATAAGAACTGAAATGGTGTCGTACTCGTGAGTCATCCTAGCAATAAGTCCCAGCCTTCTCAGAATTGTTCGGGCCCGTGGAGCCGTAAATAGAGGTTAGTTTATACCCGTATTATAACCATTATATATATAGTTTATAAAGTAGCATGTGTTAGAGAGCCTAGTGTGAGTTTATTTCACATTAACTCGATCGTTAGGGCGCAAAGCGACCGTGTTCGTAGTTAAGATTGACCCACACGGAAATCTTCGCCAATCGCAACGCCAAACGCGCTTGCCGTAAAAGAACCTTTACTCACACTAGACTCTCAGAAATACTAAGACACACTTTACGGCCTGTGTAATTAGACAAAGACATTGCGCCAAGAAACGTTACGATAATGCAGAGAAAATCCAGTATTGCATTGTATGCCTCTCACTAAACCGTCGTAAACTCGCTTGAGCTCGATATACAGCTTAGAAACCATTTACAAGGTTTTGTTAGAGTTTCTACACCAGCCTTGACAAAATTTAATAGATAGGTACGTACTTGTCGTGAGAGTATCCGAATTGAAAAGTCTGTGAAGATAATGAACAAAGTTGGCAGTAAAAAAATATTTTAATGTTAAATTTTACAAATTAGTTATTCTGTACAATACTTAAATTTCAATCCAATGTTAGATATACTTTTTGCAATTTTAGAATACTAAGGTCTGTTAAAAGTTAAATGAAAATGTAACTTGTGAAATTTTTAACGATACTTTAATGTTTGATTTAACAAATTTATCTTGAATCTGGTAATTAGTTTAAAACTTTTCAAAATTTCTCCTAGCCTGTTACCTAATTTATATAATATTTAAAAAATTAGTCTCACTATTGTTTAGAAATAAAATGTCACTTATGTTTTTTGAAGCTCTCATAAACAGACAGTGCGTACACGATTTTTGTTTGTCTTTTACGTATTAAAATAAGTATATGGTTTCAACCCCACCAAGAAGTTTTGAAATAATTAACTCTAATTAGGGATGTTACTACACTATAATTACACAGTACATTTTTAATAGTATTTCTTAAATATAAAAATTGTTTATGGGTTTTTACAAAATACAGTGAACTTCTGTTTTAGTGTGCGTATAGCCTGTAAAGGTGTTAATAGAACATCATCCTATTCACTGTGACTGGTCACGCTCGATTCGAAGTCAACCTCACGTAACAGTTGGAACACGAGACAAATTGTTATTGGCTGCAGTTTCTATTCAAATACATTTTAGAAGACATTCAATAGGGTTGCCACTCTTTTGTCTGGCGATATATGGACGAGATATTCTAGTATAGATACAATAGTATAGATAATAATATTTTAAACCATCTCACCTTTCTCGATCAATTTTTGCTAGGGGGACAGATGAACTCACTTGTCACTCCCAGGCCATCTCAAGGCTCACAGGCCTTTCGTAAAGTACATAACTTCAACCCAATTCTTGTGGCTACTGTAAGGAGCTTTCGTCTCCAGGCCAATTCATTTCTTCTGTTTTTAGTAATTGTTAGTGATGGTAAATACTTCAGGTACTCATCTGAAAAGTAAGTAAGTCTTATACTAAATAAGTGCTTTCTCAAACAAAGTGTTGGTAAAAAAAAACAAAAGACCTATTATAGATTTTAGTTGTCAGTTAAAGCATTTTCAAATTTAATTTTAGAACTACTGAAATGTCAATATCATAATATTATAACATTGATCCGTGAAAAAACTTCCAACTCCTAGTAACAAGGTAAACACAAGTAATAATTTTATTAGTAATTTAATTATATTAGAAACTCCATCTTTTATTTTGGCGGATACTACCACTTTTGACTGTTATATCTCAGTACTAAATAATTTAATTATCTGACACAAATTGATTGCTACCTTGGGAGTATTAATGACAATTAATTAAGTTAACGAAATTAATAAATGACAATGTTCTGGCAATATTTTCTGTGTGATCGACTATTTAACTGTTTTGATCCTTAAGATCTATCCGCGTAGTGACGAATTAAGAATACAGAGTGTCAGCACCCCTCTTCTTCCCATGGGTGTCGCAAGAGGCGACTACCGGAGTAAATTATGCAAGACGATGGTACTGTAAAGAGACGTAAAACTAAAGAGTCGAGTAACAACTCGTCTGGTCAGGGTGGTATAGTAGGCCAAAACCTCCTCTCTGAGGAGAGGCCTGTGTCCAATAGTGGACTATTAGAGGCTGTTGACAATGATGATAATGATCTTTAAGTTAATGTTATAGTGAAATTCGTGAACAGCGGAGGAAAGCAAATCTGTAAAATTTTCTCATTTTTATTTGTATTTGTATACTATAATACATAATACATTCCTGAATTTACACAACCTTGATTGCGAACATTGATTTCCGATGGCGTCTCTGATTTCTAATATAAATTTTTACACGTTCTTACGTGAATGTATGCTTCCTACATTCCTTGTCGCATATACAATGTTGTCTAGAGAGTTTTTACAAGAGGTGGAGTACACGTCGAACGTAAATCTGTATTGTAAGATATTCTGTATCATAAAATAAAATAAATATTATAATTTTCATACTGAGTAATTATTTCTGTAAGCATTTAATTTATTGTTCGAATTTTTGTTATACATCTCATAATATATTTGTGGCGGCTTCTACGTTATAACACAGAGAAAATATACAACAGCGCCATCTAGCGAAGATACATCGAACTACGAAGTATGAACGAAACGTATGAATGTAATGAACTACAATGCTAACTACTAATCCTGTATCGCGATATAGAGATTCGCGTGGCAATTAGCATATGTACAACATCCCAACATCAACTGTTGGGCTGTGGCCCACCAGGCCTGATCACCTCGCCTGGTCGGAGGATCCCCCCTTTGTGTCGGAGGGACACATGCCACACGTCCCTCCACAATATTTGTTAAATTTAGTGCTACATTTTACTTGTCTGTTAATCACTTTACGTTACAAAATATCTTTTTTTTCTATTTTAAGAACCTGTCAAAGTGACTATATTCTGCCTGATGGAAAGTATGAATAGAATCCAAGAGTTGTGGTCATCATACTCATTGCAAATGGCGATAATGCAGTATGGTGACCCACACTATGGCGGCCTTGTTAGATGCTTTTTCACACCCCGCTTGGGGACGTAAATGGCATGACAGTCATCGTGACAGTGTAAGGCTTACACAGCTACCACGATAACTGTCACCCCTGCATCAATGGGCCTTCGGTCTCATACTCACCAACGAAACACGACATCACAGATGCTGCCGCTTTAGGTTGATCTTCTGTGGGAGGGTAGTACTGCACCGTAATCTGTATATTAAATTTAAAAACAGCAATTATTTGATTTGGCTCTGAGGGCGTATACAAAAAACGAATAGAACAAAAGTTTCACTGAAATGGTGAACTATTTGAACATGTCACCTTAACAGGTATAAAACCAATGTTCGGGACGAATCTGACGATGATACATTTGCCCAAAATTTACTGTCGCTCATAAAACAAGAACGGCAAAAGTTTTAAATCGAACTGTTTACTACACGTTCGTAGTACAGTTGTACAACGAACGGCGAACCGAACCCGCATTTAGAAACGAGACTGATCATTCACGATTATGTTTTATAGACGCGACCATTGGTTGCTTTTGACAAAGTAATAATTTATTTTGTGTAATAACACACATAAAATCACGCCGTTTCTCTGGAGAAATAAACAGAGGTATATTAAACGCTCACTTTTCACCAGTGTTTTAGTGCCACAACCTATTATTTATTTATTTATTTATTTATTTACACTTTATGCACTTTGTACTTCGCGGACTTAATGCCTAAGGCATTCTCTGCCAGTCAACCTTAGGGTGGTATGGAAATATTGTAAGAGAGGTGCACAGAGGTTATATTGACAATGAAAATTTACCATACATGAGTAGATATACATACATGAACACATACAATACATACGTCATAAATACACATATATACATAAATATACATATACAGACATTATTATCGCTAATCGGTTTTATTTTGTTTGCCAGAGCCTAGGCAATTGATCAACAGATGCACCATTTGCAGGTGAAGTTGACTTGGGGCCCTAAGTTTTTGATGGAAACCCTATGCACTTTTTGTGTTATAACTTGTCAGAGTAGTCACAAACTTGTCAGAGTTTATGAAAACAGAATTATTGTGATTAGATAGCTAAAAAACATTTCTTATTTATATTTTAAATATTTGCTCAGAGAAACTCCTTTGTCGTAATCAGTACATGACAAAGGAGTTTCTTTATGATTTATATGGGCCAAAAAGCATAGGAACCACGGGTAAGTGACTACCTACGCCATAGAAATCCAGTCGGTGTTAAGTAACATAACATAAAGTTATGCCTACTCCCACTTACTACAGTCCTGACATACACTTTTTGCTTCGTCCACATTCATCAATCGCTGCATACTTATCGGTTCCTAGTACTTTTCACTGGACCTTCTTCAGATCATCACCAATTTGATCGGTAAATGTTCGTCGAGAAGACTTCTTTCGACACTTCCATAAATATTCGCTGTATAAATGCCTTTCGAGAGTCTTCATCATCCATCCTCTCTTCATGGACGAACCAAGTACTTAACATCGAGTTTCTATAAGGACATGGTAACACTATGGTAAAATTAGCCCATTTAAGGATCCCCCACTTTCCAAGCAAGTGGGCGGTTGTCGCCTACTTTTATTTTCTAGAAATCAAAAGATATATATTTTCATAAGTACAATTCTATACTACTACACACTATCATCGAAGTTTCTAATATATCTTTTATTTTTCTATTAAAATAAATTAATTCCATTAAATAATTACATAGTACATTAAATCTTAAAGTTTAAAACCTTCGTCAAAATTTAACGGGTTTTCAGCACATGCCATCTGAACACTGAACGAGATAAGGTCACTGTCAATCACATCGTAAAGTTTGAGGTTGAATCGTTCCTTTTTATACTCTCTATAAAAACTACGTAATCATCGGTTTATATGTGGTGACTGGCCTATGCTTGTATGATGTAACTAGCGAAAGATAAAATACGAAAAAGGCCAAATAAAAAAGTCCTTTTTGGGAATCCTAAAAGGCTCTGTGAGAATAAACTTGGATATTTTTACTGATAAACTTTGATAATATAAAAACTTATATATTAAAGTTTGATTTATCACGACTGATGACTTTACATTATTGATTGAATAACAACAATCAAAAACTCTCGGTAATGCAAGTTCTATTTATATATATTCTTATGCATATTGCTGTTCGTTAGCCTTACTAAAATTCGAAAATCGTCATCACCAACATCTCAGCCAAAAAACGTCCACTGCTAGACATATCCAAAAGTGGACGTCTTTTGGCTGGGATCTAGTGAGATAAACGTCTTTTGGCTTATGAACCTCCCCTAAGGTCCTGCACAACAGTCGCTTATGTACCGCCCGCAACCAACAGCTTCCCCCGACCCTGTTATCAGACTACCTTGCGGGGGGCCTACCAGTACACGGTAGCCACTCAAGAACTTTGTGATGCAATGTGTCCCGCCCACTGCCACTTAAGTTTAACAATTTTACTGGCCATATCAGTGACCTTGATTCGTTTGCGGATCCCCTCATTACTAATTTGATCACGTAGAAAAACTCTGAGTATTGCCCTCTCCATTGCTCATTGAGGCCTACATTGAGCGACCACATCTGTGTACCGTAAGTTATCACTGGCAACACACACTGGTCAAAGTTTTTCTCTAATAGCGCTGCGATATTTGTGATGAGAAAACTTTATGCAGCTGCCCGAGCACTGCCCAACCAAGCTGGATCCGATGATTGACCTCTTTATCGCAGCTGGACCTTCGTAATTAGATATTTTGTTCTAGGTACACATAGTTGTCAACAACTTCGAGCATAAATTCCCCAATTTTCACTGGACTGGGTACGACTATGTTCCATCTCTATGTTCATTTTAAGACCCCACTCGTTTAGACATCTTACTAAAATCATCAAATATTGTGCTAAGATCTTCTAAGAACTAAGTGAGTGATGATAACTTTTGATATTAATACCAAGTTCATTCCAATCCAGAAGCTTGAAGACGTCTTCCAGAGTTTAGTTACGAAGATATTACATCTCCCTGTCTTACACCTCCTTGGAGTTTAATGGTTTCGAGCTCGGATCTTGTAAATGAATTGACATACTGGAGTTTTCATACAAACTAAGCTAACTAAACTCAACTAGCTATAACTAAGCAGAGCTTGTTGTATGATACCAAGATTGCATTTCATACATGGAAAACAACCAAACTCCAGTACAAAAATTTGCAGCTCTAACAAACGTTTCGTTCGACCCGGAAATTGAACCCGAGACCTCAAGCAGAATCGCATTTGCTAACGCAGTGCCACCGGAACCGTTAGATACTAGTAGTCAATATACTAAAACATCACATATTATAAACTCAAAACACTCCGTTTCTTTTTGCAAAGCTTCGTCTTGATGGACATATAAGTTAATAGAAAACTGCCAAAGTACATCAATCTCTTTTCATACGAAACAAAATTATGTCATTTTGATAACTTCCTGTCTAGCTTTATTACAAGTGGTGCTGTCAGTAACCTTATCACGTTTTATTGCCCACAAACTATCTCTTTTTTAAAAACACTAATATTTTAGAGTGATGTTCGAGTTTTATTCTCTTTATACCTTTTAATAAAAATACTCGCGTACTATTAATATATTCTGTTTTACGAGAGACTTAACATCCTGACACAAAAAATGTTGTCGGTGTTTATTGTTAAATTTATAAACACCAATAATTTTTTCTCCTATAGTCCTCTGTGTATACATCACAGTTATTTGCCCTAGGTGGGAATTGAACCCAGGACCTTTGACTTAGCAGTCAGAGACACCATTAGACCAACAGGCCAGTTAAACGAGCAAACAAATCAAAGAAACTGTTTTCAGAATCTATATCTCTAACAAAAACAAATCTGTCAAGACTTACAGCGACGATTTATAAAGACTCTGACATAAATGAGAGTTAGATACAAATACAATCAAAAAAAAGTTTTATAGGAGATTGTTTTTTGTTTTTTCGAAAGACAATCAATTTCATTTTATGTGTATTCTTTATATTTAACATTAATTTCATCACAACGTCGACTTGAAGAGTTTAGAATTTGGACTGTAGAAGAACTTTAGAATTTAAGACTAAATACTTGATTTTGATAATAGCTTAAATTTTGCAGATGGTTGACCTTTCATCGAAAGAAAAAATTAAAGAAAACTGTTAACACTTTGTTCCTAAAGAACAGTATACGGTGAATACTTTCTAGTACCTCTTCCAATTCAATGACAACCCACAATGTCGGTTTATAAAGGATCATTGAAGAAATATTCGCTCGATTGGACTCTAATATTTGACCCAAACACATTTGGTAGGTACATTATTTTTCTAAGAAATATTTGAATAAACATTCTCTACATGTATACATGTTAATCGTGTTTCTGCTTTTATATTGCAGAAATCAGTCAACCTTTTAAAATAAGCCGTATTTTATTTGATATGTGAAAACAACATTCCTTCTTTTTGTATTAAGCCCCTGTATTATGCTTTGTATGTAAGAATAATTTTATTTTTGTCATTGAATATTTGAATTTTAGAGGATATTGTTATTTATGTGCGAAATATTGACTTTGAGACCCACCTTCACGAAATGTTGACAACACGATAGGTTTATCGTGTGTGGAGAACCAAATTAACAAAATTATGCAGTTACTATTTTTCGTGAAGTAACTGCGATAGTTGTATCTATAATTAAATCACATGCACCTCTCGTTTTATGTTCTTCTGATCAGTTAATATATTTTTTTGTTATCAGTACTATACAGAAGGTCTAACTCATTGCACTACCTAAAAAGTAACAGTTTATTGAATAATTGGGAGTAAAGGATTTCTATATTAGTGGAAGTGATAGGCCGGGGGGTATTCAATGTGTCAAAGAGGCTCCGACTTCCTTCTTCTGCAGCCATCGTCGTCATCTTGAAGGTAGAGAAGCTCGTGGTATTTCAAGGTCATGACGAAAGTGATGTCGAGTTCAAGGCCACCGAGATACTGGGTGTCCGGTGTAAAAATACAAGAACAGGAGCCACAAGTGACCCTAAAGCCGATTTCAAAATGGCTACGTTTAGAGGTTTACTGGAGACAACTGAAATCCAAGTGTCCAGACCCATAAAATGTGCTGAAGCACACATGCCAGCCTGGATGACTCTGTCAGGAGGCTGCAATTGTCAGTTGCTCTACCATCCGTTTTTCCTATCATGCGTTTGCCCTTTCATACTTTTGCGATAAACACGGCGAACCTTAGCTCGTCCGCCGTGGTCCCAGTGGACAGAGGGCAGCAGTTGTCAGTTGCTCTATTCCTTTGGTCTAAAAGGTCGTTGATGGACGTACTCTTCAGGTTGAAGGTTTTCGGAGGACGCAGGCCCGACTCGCAAGGTGCTTCTGGTGCTTGTCGGTAGGATATTGGGGGCAAATGGAAACAGATGGCTGCCAACCCTCACTGCGTTGCCTTAGGTGCACAACGGGGAGCAAACATGCTGTCCGCCGGATTGATAGTGAGGTCTACACCTTGTCGGGCCGACCTCCTGGTCTAGAGTGTGGAGATTACCAGTGAGTGTGGAAAGGTTCGTGGCGAATGTGGATATGAAAATCCAATAGCGGATTCATATTTTCGCATCCTTTAGGTGAACATGGCCTACGGTGCGGCACAGTGGTTAAAATACATTACCTCTACTGCTGAACCATATGTGAACCAGTTTCTGGAGACTGCCTGGAAGACTGACTTGGATTAATTTGCGGCACTGGTGTACAGTACTGCCGTGCCCCTGCAAGAGCGGCATGATTAGCGGGCAGAGAAGGGTGTTATATAGCGGTGATTATTGAGAATATACCGATCGTGGCTTACGGACCCTGCACGCCTTTGAACATCGTAGTTCCTATATAGGAGGGCGCCAGAGATTTCCTTACTAGGGTACACCCGGTTTTCCAACTACTAGAACTTGAGATGACGTGTGGTTTTTTGTCGATTTGAATCCGACACAACCACCAGCCGGTGGTATTTATAGAGATGTCTGCAAAAAAAAAGAAGCGTATTCAACGCCCACACTTTTAAATTGTCATTTCAGTCACACTTTACAGTCACTAAATGGTAGATTCATCATTTAATAACTATAAACAGTAATTCCAGTTCTAGGATATGAAGAATACATTTTTTTGAATGATACAATTTTTCCTCTTTAACCCGATACGCAAATAAATATAAGAAGGGTTCTTATTTACTATTGCAATAATTCCGAGTATTTGTATAATTTTATGGCCATAAGTTTGAACTGGACTGTGACTTAATATTACGAGGACGTTTAATACTTTTATTACATGAAGCGTATAATATAACCTTTTTTGCCAGAACTCGTTAACTGATTGATGACAACAAAATCAGTGTCTACATATATGTTATTTTCTCTGTGGTCAATGTGTCATGTCACTTGTAAAGCTAGTTTTAGTATTCGTGAGGCAGAGTCATCAGCAGATGATGAAGCCATTTTAAGGAAAATTTAAGTGGGAGTACTGTTTGTAAGTACGAAAACTTTCAGAAAGAGCCAGTCCGCTGTAAGTAGGATTTTCCGAATCTTAATTAAAGTAACTACATTTCATAAAATTGTTTTAGTGTATCACAAAACATCCAATGAGTGGATGTTACATAATGCGAAGAAAATATTGCACGTAAAGCAGTCTCCCATTTGTTACAGCAGGTAAGCTCAGAAATAACTGATACACGATAGTTCTATAACTAATATTTTTAAATATTTTTATGTAGTCAGTAGTCAAATAATAAATCTTGGTTGTAGAATAAATAATTAATAATTCGCTCAGTATTGAGTGTAAATAGATTAAACAACTGATAATACTTGCCATTATTGATATTCTTCGAGCTATAACCAGATAAAAACTAGAAACAAAAAAATATATATACAAATAAATAATACTATCATAAGAGTAATTATTTTACAACTGCCAGTAAATTGTGATCTATTAGATTACCACTAGAATTACTTTTCCTAGCTATATTCATCATCATCATTAGGCTATTAAAGAATAGGCTATAGGCTACAGGTTATTATAGAAATAGACTTCTCCATTTACATGTCAATTGATTCAATCCATAGTTTGCACCCACCTCTTGCCAGTTATCTGTTTTCTATTTTTTTTCTATTTTAAGAACCTGGCAAAGTGACTCTACTCTGCCTGATGGAAAGCATAAATAGAATCCAAGAGTTGAGGTCACTACTCATTGCAAATGCAGACAATGAAGTATGGTGACCCACATTATGACGGCCTAGCGAGATGCTTTTTCACGCTGCGCTTGGGGACGTAAAACGCATGACAGTCATCGGGGCAGCGTAAGGCTCACATAGTTAATACGACAACTATCACTCCTGCATCAGTCTTGCATTAGCTATCTCTGCACCTGACTTATAGACGTCCTGCACTCGTTTGCCGAAACGTAATCTCTACTTAAGAACCCCTTTCAGGGAAACGAATAATGTAATATGTAACATAATTATTCTGAATAGCGATATCGCTTAAATGCTTCTGCTGTCAGCTGTCTATCACCATAAAGAGAACAGTTTTGTGATTAATGGTTACTACAGTGAAATTATAACCTGATTCAAGACTAGGATAATACATACTTATTAGATAAGCACTATTAGAAGAAATGAGTAATATTTTTTTTTAGCCATGGACAAAGTACCTGCACGGTACAAAGCTAAGAATAAAAAAGCTGCCCCAAATGCGAAACCGAAATCAACAAAGAAGCGAAAAAGCGATGGTAATAATTATGCATTCTAATATTTCGTTAGTTCTAATATTCTCGTTATCTTCATAACAGTTTCTTATATATAGTTGCTTGATGTAACAGTACACCATTCGAAGTTGCTGCTGGTATCCTTTACATAGAAATAATCATGTGTTTACATGAACATGGATATTTGTAATGGTCTACAGTTTCTATCGTGATGTCTAAAGTTGTTTCCAAAAAAATATGAAAATATATATTTCAGTATTGCAGGCCATGTTTAATTTATAAAGTCGAGTTTATAAAGCCATATATAATTTATATCTTTATTTTTATTAAATTTTACTTCAACGTTTCACACAGCATGAAAATTTAATGTTCGCGTTAGTATAGTCACATAAATAAAGGTGTATACAGTTTTACTTGAATAAAATACATTCACTGAATACTCTTTTTTCTTCAGGTCCTACTTGTTCAATGTTTTTAACGGATTTGTCACGAAGACTAGCGTTGAGAAAACGAGAACAGGAATATCCTCGAAATATCGTTCGTAAGTAGGTTTTTAAACATTTAAATGAGTATTTTGAATCAAAATTGAAAACTCAGTAAAACAATAATGATCCTAATTATTTTTTACAGAATCAATAATAGAAAGCATCACAAATGCTTTGCCAATAAAGTTTTCTAGAAAATCTCCACCTAAAACTGCATCTCTTATGAGAATAGAAACGCTACAAACATTCGCGCCAGAATTATTAGCAAACGATATAGTAAATATAACAATAATTAACCCAAACTTAGAAATAGGGAGCGACCCAGAAAATACATTGGCTAATGAAAGTGAAAGCCAATTAGAAGTAACTAAACAAACTTCATACAAAATGCCAAAAATGCCCGTAGTCAATAGCGAAATATTGAAATTGGCACTCGAAAAGAAAAAGAAAGATATGATTGATAAAGAAGTAAATACCAATCCTGACAAAGATGTGGCTAGTGAGATATCTAAACATGTAAACACTTTGAAAAAAATATCTTTGATTGCGGAGGAATTCAATCAGAAAACTGGTAATGGTTATAAATAATCAAGTTCGTTTTCATATAGATTTTATTTTGATATAGGTCTGTAGTTTATTTTATAACCATTCCGATCGACTTAACTATCAGACGTTATTCTGTGAGAATTCATTAATTTTGAATTCATTCTATAGCAAAAACACGTCCAAATTCCATGAGGCCTTTTGGTGGTACCATATTTATGTAAGCACTATGTAGAGATAAATAAACTGGCATAACCTTTATACCCCTTGTTATTATTATTCTTACAGCTAAAAATTTAAAAGAAATCGTGGATAGCGTTCAAGAAGATCTTATTAAGAAGCTAGAAGAAGTACAAGCAGAACAGCAAAGGGCCGCCGCTGCAAGTAAAGCGAATCAAATTGAAGAAGAACCTCATGGTACAATAGAACAAGGAGTCTCTAATATTTTCGAAGAAAGAGTTTAACATTACTAGCTATGTCAAAACAGTGTCAAGATGAAATATATTAATTTTAGATTATGATAAAATTAAGTGTTGAAATCGAAATATATAAAAATAAAATTAAACTTAACGAAGTTTTTCTATTCTTGGAATTTCTTATAAATTTACTAATACTAGCGATGGTTTAAGTAATAATTTTGTGATTTTCGAATAGGTATCCATTATTTACCTTTTTATTTTTACTTAATGCAAAGTCTTATCTAAAATCAGGCAATCAATCAGTCTATGAATACAAATTACTCCGTTTGTAAATACGTGTATTTTGAATTTGTATACATTAGAGGTTTTCTTTGAAGATTAGATTGTAAAAATCGTAAATAACCCTGCAGTTAGTACTATTTTTTCTATAACAAAAAACGTCGTATTAAATTAAACTGTCAGCTTCCTCAGGCTACTAAATATATATATTTTTTTATATTTATTCATAATCTATAAAACCAGCTGAAATGGATCAAACCAATAGAAGAAGTGTAAGCAAGCTTCCAAAAATTAATATACAAACAACAAACGACCTCATTAAATCAACGTCAAGAAGTTTGTACAAAATCACAATTCAGGTAGAAGACTCAGGTAAGTTGAAAACTATTTTAATCGTTTGCTGGTCTTGTTTTATTATCATATACTTTTCATACTAAATATTTATAGCTTCTAAAGGTGTAATAATTTTTTAAAAACCTTAAGAATTACTCAATTTTCGAAAAATAAATTTAAAACTACGCTATTTGCGATATATCATTATCATCATCAAACCGTTGCGGTCCGCTGCTGAACATAGCCCTCTTTTAAGAAAAGCAGTAGAGCGGGTTCTGTAGTGAACCTTCGGAGATGCCTATGCGATATGAAAACTGACATAATAGCGCAAAAAAAAATTATATATGATAATCTTTAATTCAGTGGGTGCCATAGCATTCATTGTTATGCGGATGACAGTACTGGAGATGCGTATTACACGGGCCGGGCTAACATCCCTCGTACCGCTGTAGTAGAAAGTCGCGAACAACTTGTGTCTCAAATCGAGAGCACTTTACACAGAGTCTCCGATTGGGGTCGGGATAACCTGGTCCAATTTAACCCCTCAAGACACAAGTTTGTGCGTTTACTGCTAAAAAACCCCCGTTCACTGTAGTTCCACAATTCCAGAATACACCCCTTACCATCTCACAGAGTATTGGGATCCTCGGTGTCGACATCTCCAGTGACGTCCAATTTCGGACTCATTTGGAGGGAAAGGTGAGGCTGGCATCAAAAAAGCTTGGTGTTCTGAATAGAGCGAAGCGATATTTCACACCGGCACAAAGGCTACTACTGTACAAAGCACAAGTTCGGCCTCACATGGAGTATTGCTGTCATCTCTGGGCGGGAGCACCGAAGTACCAGCTTGAGCCTTTCGATTCAGTCCAGAGACGTGCTGTGAGAATAGTCGACGATCCTGATCTCACGGACGGTATCGAGCCACTAAGTCTTAGGAGAGACTTTGCCTCCCTGTGTGTACTCTACCGTCTCTACAATGGGTTGTGTTCAGAAGAATTGTTTGATATGATGCCCACAGCCACATTCTACTATCGCACCGCTCGCCATCGTCAGGGAGCTCATCCACATACATTGGAACCTAAATGGTCGCGCACAGTGCGGTTTCAGAGAAATTTTCTCCCGCGAACAATCCCGTTATGGAATGAGCTCCCTGCCACGGTTTTCCCTGGGAACTACAGCATGGGGTTCTTCAAGAAGGGGGTTAATAGGTTTTTGAAGGGTCGGCAACGCGCACGTGATGCCCCTGGTGTCGCAGGCGTCCATAGGCTGCGGTAGCCGCTTACCATCAGGCGGGCCGTATGCTTGTTTGCCACCGTCGTGGTATAAAAAAAAAAAAATATCGTTTAACGTTAGCTAACACGTATTTATAATGTATAATATTGCTAATACAAAAAAAAAATTGAGTAATGACTCTTACATTACTCAAATATTTTTTTTCGTTTTTTTGTTGTTGATATATTTTAGCGCGATTTAATGGACCAAAACGTCCTTTCCAAGGAGAGGCCTATGTTCAACAGTCTACTTTTTTAAATGATATTTTTATATTTTAATATTTATTCATATTTGGTAGTCTGAACATAATCAAAAACCATGCTACATTTATACTATTCATTCGTAATGTATTAACCAAACTAAAAATATGTAAATTTATAATTGTGTTAATTCAATACAGCCAATGACGTTGATAAGCGACCCATCAATCGATTTCTATTAATAATATACGATTTTTATATCACTTTAGATACCACAGACGCTGATACAAGTATACAATCAAATAATATAAAAGTACATAAGGACGAAAATCGTAAGTTTAAATTAATACATATCACAATTTAGTTCAATAAATAAATAAATATTTCCGACATTAACACACAACACCATCTAATTTCTAACTAAGGAAAACTTGTACTATGACAACGAGACTGATAGAAACATATATATTTTTTGTAAATATAGACAAATTATACATAGAAAACACTGAAATACCGAAACAAATATCTGCAGATTATGCGAACATTAGATCCAACTCGATAACTGAACCCGAAACCTCAAGCACAGTAGTCGCATTTGCTACCCCTACACCAACGAGGCAGTCGGTTCTAAATGCTACTTAATAATATACATCTATGATTATCAGAAAATAAAATTAAATCAAGCAAGATACCGAAACGCAAGCCCATGTTAGTTGGAGAAGACTTGGACTCGGTTCAGAAAACGCAACGAGTTGCAACCAATCAGTATATACCAATAGGCAGGAATATACAGAGAGTTCAGTTACTGATTCCAGGTATTTGCACTAAAATTACCCATATATTACCAAGCCTAAAAATTAAGAACTTAGCAAGTTGATGTCAGCAGTTGATAGTTTGTTTTGTAGTTCAAGTTGCTACTACTGTCATTTCTATCCTGGACTATAATCCAAAGCCGTCGCATCACATCTTAACACTAATTACCAGCAAATCTTACTGGTTTAAATGCTTTTAAAGCAAACTCAAACTGCAAACAAATTCTGTAACAGCATGTATTCTGATATGCTGTTAAAACTAACAGTTTATCCAAGATGTATCAAAATTGCAAAATACCCAAATAATTCATGTATCAAGTGAAATCAAACCGTTTTGTTTTTCAGAAGTGTGTTTTTTTTAGATTTTTTCCCCGAAGAGAAACAAGAAACAGCTTCCGTGGCATCAACAAGACCTATACCTACCCTGCGACAGATTTATGGTCATGTCAATATTATCGATAGCTCTAGATACGATGGTAAACAACATTGAATTATGACACACCTAGACTGTGTATAAATCACCATTGCCACAACTGTAACTCACGGCTGCAATTAACGTAATTGGAAAAAAATACCCAGTAGAAAGGCACACGTAAAATATTTTTGACCTTTACTTTGATTTTCATATATCTTCAAATTTCTTATTCTGTCCAAATTATTATTAAATAACGAGAACCACGAGATATAAGATATAAACAGGAAAAAAATTGATTATCTAGGTTAATTAAGATTGCAGTATTTTGAGGTTCCATATCGAAAATTTTTTTATATATAATACAAAAATGTAACTAAACTAACACGTAATACAAGAATTAGGTTAACTCACATAAATACCTTACATACACAAACGCAATCGTACTAAAATTATAAATATGAATGTAGGTTTTTGTGTTATACTTTCACGTGAAAGTACTTAACCACTTTAAAAAATTCTGATAAATAGAAAGTTCCAATATCAGCAAGTAACATAGGCAAATCTTTACAGCAATAACCGATATACTCGAGAACGGAACCACGGCCAAGAGATAGTAAATAATAAATACAATAAAATGATGAGAAGGGTGACAGTTATCGTGATAACTGTGTGAGCCTTACATTGCCACGATGACTGTCGTGCCTTTTACGTTCCCAGGTCGTGAAAAAGCATCTCACTAGGCCGCCATAATGTTGGTCACCATACTGAATTGTCTGCATTTGCAATGAGTATGGTGACCACAACTCTTGGATTCTATTCATGCTTTCTATCAAACAGAGTTTTGCTGGCTCTTAAAATAAACAAATAGAAAAAATGTTATATTTTTGATTTAATTCATAGGAATATGTTATTGACACATCATTACTGAAAACCGCATTAAAACCGGACTAGTAGTTTTGGAAATAAATAATAACTTTGATTTGCACAAACATATACCGTCGTTGCTAAAAAAGAAAACTGTTTCGCATTTCTATTCGATTTTGTATCAAATACTCGTAGATATGAAACAATGTGTATGCAGTAACGAGGGAACGAACGACTTTCAATGTTTGATTTCATTTAATTTTCATCCAATATTGTGATTAGTGCCACTGTATTTGTACCTACCACGTTAGGTATAAATACGGTTTCATCTCTCCCGCTTTGATTTCCTTTCATTAAATTAACAAATAAGCCTATAATCTTTAATGAATGCAATCAAATCAAAACAAATAATCACACATATAATTAAAAATTAAAAAAAAAATAAAAAAACTAAGAAACACGCTTACAAAATTTGTTCAAAAACAAACATACAGATAAAGCTAATAAAAATGGGTTAAAAATGAGTTTAACATTATTTATTTCTTTTATTGTTGAAATAACGTTGAAATCATATTTACACTCATTGTATTATACTCGTACAATGTCGGTTCGAAATGTAATTCTCAAAATAGACAATTCTAGCTTGTTTTCCAATCCATTTAGAGAAGCAATATACTTCGCTTCTTATCTACCTTCCCTTTAAAGTTTTCCATGTGATTTCGGTTAATGTTACTATTTGTGAAATTGTGAAGTTATAGTTAGTACAATCAGCATGACTCGACAGCGATTAATAGTCGAGACAAAGGTTAAAATTTTTCAGTATTGACTATTCAAACTGAGTTGCGGTGGGCTTTTGCGATAAAGATGATGTTGAAGAACTCATTAATTGATTTTTTTAAATAGTTCATTTATGTGTATTAAAATTAATATCTATTTATTTAAATTGAGAGTTTCAACATATATCATTTACATTTCATTATTAGTCGTGATCAATTTTTTTTATCACGATTGAACTTTCTTTGAGTTTACCAAAGTAAGAGTTACATTATCATTTAGTTATTTTGTTTTATAGTTCGTGTATTAATTCATTTGTAATATTAATCGTATAACTTACTCCACTGTACGATAAACAGCAACACGTAAAAATGTTAATAAAATCTACTTTATATTTCAGGAAGTGGAAAATTTAAATATAATAACATATATTCTTTAAAACAGGTTGGCTTATGGGATTTGAGAGACCTACTACGGTTTTCTTAAGAGACTCTAACCAGACGAGCCTTTATAGTGATTTTGTAGACGATAGCAATTCAAACAATTGTGACAGTAACACAAGCAATTGTAAGTAAATAATGTGTTTTTAGTGCCTGTGGTGCTTACCCATAAGTAATTGTAACAATATACCGTTTCATACTTTTATAATATGTCTTTTAACCATGAAACCAGTGTATACAATCGTTGGTCAGCCAAATAAATAAAAGAAAAAAAGAAAATGGAAATATGATAATAAAACACTTATTGCTGCTTAGTTAAGTATCGATCATTTTGGTTCTTATAACTGAATTTGGTCAGTAAAACATATAAACATTTTTGATATATTTTTGGTAAATATGAGCAACTTTCAAGTGCCACTCTGCAAACTTGCGAGATAAATTAATAAATAAATAAATATTTCGGACATTTGACACACAACGTCATCTAGTTTCAAACTAAGCAGAGCTAGTGCTATGATAACTAGACTGACTGATAGAATACTTATATACTTTTTTTATAAATACATACATGTACTACATAGAAAACAACCAAACTTAAAAACGAATATTTGCAGATCATACAAACATTTGGTACGACCCGGGAATCGAACCCGAGAACGCACAGCAGTCGCATTCACTACAACTGCGCCAAAAGGCAGTTAAAAAGTGAAATGTCTAAAGAGGATGTAGTTTTTAATTTCAACATTTTAAAGTTAACCCATCAGTTTGGGGTCTTCAATAGACATCTTGTCTAGAATGTACAAGGTGCGCCAAAATTGTGTATTTACTGCTTTGAAGAAATAACACTTTAAAGAAATTTGTAAGCTGTTCTGTATCGCTATTAAGGTGTCGAATACAAGTGAAGTGGTCAAATGGAAGTCCTTCTTATTAGGGCTGGAAAATTAAACCCGAAACCAAAAATATTAATATTTTTTTTTACATTTTAGTTACCGAGTTGAGTACTTTAGGCCAGCCCTCATCACAAACGACCAATGAACTGCAAAACGCAATGATCTCTTCAACTAAATCAAACAGTGAAAATACAAGTCTCTTAATATCCGAAGTTGAAATTCCGTCAAGAGCTTCTGGTAACTTTTGGTATCTTAGTAACATACCATATACCGCCTAGCTAAACTTAACACAAACTTAAAACATTAAGGCATGAAAGTTTATTACGTCGCTATCTAGACTTCTTGTATACGAACAATGTAAGGTAACTTCTTACTAAAACTACCTGTATAAATGTGAACCTTAGTATTCAAAACTTTGTTCATTCATTTATTATAATTTCTTACATGTCACTATTGGATTTATCAATTAGCTTGACAACAGGTTTAAGAAAACTATTACCTGCTAGTAAGCAATATAGTATCATAGAGTTTATAATTCCGAAAGGAATTTGGCCACTTTGTCATAAAATGAAGACAAATTTCAGAACCAGTATCTTTACGTGGAAGCTATGTACTAATCTGCATAGTTCTTTCAATGTGATTTGAACATAGAATAACATATTTAGATGTCTACTGAATCTGCTTACTCGTAGTCGGTGTAATGAATTTTTCCTTTCATTCTCCTTGATTACTCTACATCCTTTTTCACGCACACCTTATTTTCCACACAAGAAGATTTTGGCTTTTGCATTACGAGCTACTAAGTAATTATTTATTACACATACATATTATAAGGTGAAATGCAAAAAACTATTAAAGACTAACTACGTATAATGTAGATAAAGCACTAATAACTGCTGTAGATAATATGTCCGATAAAGGTTGATTAGTTTCTTCTAGAAACCTATAAGTCTTTTGGGCAATGCACTGACTTTTAAGAGTAACCGTCAGAATTCTTGCCGAGTCTTTCGCACACTAAAATAGCGTAGATAGTTATGTCCTTCGTTTTTATATATTCTTTGCAATCACATAACTCAGCTGTAGCAAAACTTGGCAATGAAAAGTTGAGGATTAGATGCCCATTATATTACTACAAATTTAACTTTTATATAGAAACACATACTTAACATAAACTGTTCTGAAATCAACATCGATCAATATTATTTTTTAGGATACGAATCAATGGCTCTGACCAACAACAACCTCGAGACTTACTCTAACGCAAGGTCAATTAGCGTAGACGACAATGAATTACTGGAAATGGTGAATTTAGATCATGAATTAAATAGTACAATGAGCTCAATCAAAAGTAATTTGACGAGAGTTATTAACACCCAAAATGACAATAATATTCTGAATACACCAACTCACACAATCATCCATGATTTCAAAAGTTCTATGTTCATGAACTACAATCAATGTAACAAAGTAGTTAGTTCAATAAAAAACGATTTCAAAATACCTATTCTAAGAAACAATAACGATATTGCAAGATCAATGAATTCGAGCAACTCTAATACGAAGAATCTTATATATGCAAGTAAGAAGGAAATTAGTAAAGGAAATGTAAATAACACAGAGATAAGTAGACCGATCATTTCAATAAATGGCAAAGGTAACAACTCGATAAAAACAAAGACTACTAAACCAAATAAACCAATATATTTGCCTAAAAATAACTTAAGTATGACAGTTAATCCGAATAAATTCAAAAAACAAAGTGAGTTAAACAAATTGATGACTTCAAAAGAGAAAAAGCGAGATGGTTTGAAAAACAAAAACTACATGCCCCAATATTCAGGCAATAAGAGGCTAGAGAAAGCTGGTAAATGGAAAATTGAAAAGTCTATAACATCACATGACCACGTTGACACATACAGAAATTCAAAAGATTCGAATAGAGAAAAAGATATTATTTCAAGTATGTTATACGATATTTTACCGTTTCACAACCAAAAGGATAGGAAAACAACCGCTCACAACTAAGATTTTTTTTTTTGAATAATTCCAGGTACTATATCCATTATAAGCAATCAATCAACGGTAGTTATTTGTAAAGCTCCAGTACGGGATGGTTCTGAAGTCAAACTTGAGAATACTAATATTGTTGATAAATCTACCGATTATGCAAATTCAGGTAGGCATTTAAGTGAATATGTTGTAAGTGCTTTGATATGTTGTTGCTGCTTTACAATGCTGAATAGACACAACTAAGCCGTGCGTATGCAACCTAATTTCACCGATCAACGTTTTAGCATTTTTGTTGTGATGAAAAAATCGTGTATCACTTAACATGGGTTTCTACTAGTGCGCAACTGCACAATGAACATTTCTACGAACAAATAATGTTTTTGTCCTCTGTTGTAGATGTAAGATGCTATAATTCACATGGTAGTGATTCGGAACGAGGTGTGCCATCATACACTGAATGTTTGTCCGAGATTCTGCAAAAAACTACGAATTTTGAAACAATGGAAGGTAATAAGCCATACAATATAATAAAATCTTCACAGTGCTTTTTTTGTTGAAATAATTCAGCGAATTATAAAAATAAATGGAGTTTTAGCTCTTAAATATTAAGATTTTACTGGAATGGAAAGATGAGTTAACGGGAAAATACTTAACGCGAAGTTCAACTGTTACTTTTTTTCATTTAAGGATTGGATGAAAATTTTAATAGCGACAATACTTTCAGTGACATGTAGAGCATTTTGTCACTTACAGGGATTATAAAAACTTCGGAGGAACTAGGTGCTCACAACCATTCAAGTTTGCATCAGCCAAAGCAGTCATTTCGACATGAAATATATTTAGGCACAGAAACGTGGAAGTGTTGCAGTGACAGTAGCGCAGCATGTCAACCAGATTTAAGTAAAAGTGCTTGGAATAGCAAAGGTAATTTATTTTAATCTTACCTTAAAAAAGTATTCTGTTGCGGTTCGTTCCTGCTGCAAAGGTTGGCCGTTGTCATACAACGCGGCAAACTTACAGGCGTAATGGACACCTTTCCAGCGAAAATGATCAGGGATGAGTAAATTTAGCTGTTTTTGTGTTCTATTAAATTTATTTCTAATTTCTATTGAAAAGCCTTTATCAAATACCAAAATCAAATCTCGATTCTAGAAACATCACTATATCCTTACAGATAAAGTGGACTAATTGAGTGTTTACTTCTCCATGATTCATTCTGTGGTGTTCATTATGTTCATCAATATTACAAACAAGCGTATCATTTAATTTAAAAATATATACCAAGATTAATATTTTACAGATTTTGAAAATAGTGTATCGTGTCGTCATTCACGCGTTCGTTATTATTTGAGTCACAGTGACTATCGTAGAAGCTCACGACGTAGAAAATTTCCAAGTAACAGATTCAAAGGTGAGATTTAATTATGATTTCTATAATAATATGTTGCTATAGTAAAGTAAGAACATGTACCAACATAGAACCTTACTTGGTCTGATAAAAGATTCTGAGTATTTGCTTAGAGTACCTTAGTATATTTGATATAATCTTAGATGTCCGTCCGTGTGTGTCCGTGTGGTGACGGATTAAGAATACATAGTGTTACCACCCCTATTCATCCCGTGGGTGTCGTAAAAGGCGACTAAGGGACTAAGTATACAAGACAACATCATTACATAGAGAAGGAAAACTAGAAATAAACCCTATTCAAACTCATCTGGCCAGCGTGGAATAGTAGGTCAAAACCTCCTTGCTAAGGAGAGGTCTATGTCCAGCAGTGGACTGTAAAAGGCTGTTGATGAATTTTAGATGTAATTAATTAGATCGGTGAAATTTTCAAGTAATCCATCGCTTTTACTGGTCTACAGTTAAAAAACTTTATAATTATATTTAAAATTAATTTAAAATGATGGGTATCAATGAACACATAAATATGCTGCTCATATTCATAGTACCTTAAATCACAGAATAACAGCGTGCGTGTATTAAATATGATTCTAAAGTTTATTCAAATGATTTTTTATCTTTTTTCACTCTCTTAGCACCCAGGATTATTCAACGTTGGCGATGGCATCCATCGTACCGTCGCGTCTACCTGCGGCGATGGACACACTGGTCTTCGTGGCCGTCTGCTATGCGCAAGAAATGTTAGCATCAAAAACATTTTAAATGACAGATTTCATCAGAGCGTACCCACGCAAAGTTTGAGTAAAAATATTATGTCTATTGTGTTCATACACCGTGTACTTTCAATGAAACTAATACATTTTTTTTTTAAATAAGTATCCTACCAAGGTGACTCTATTCTGCCTGATGGAAAGCATGAATGGAATCCAAGAGCGGTGGTCGCCGTACTCACTGCGAATAAAGACAGTGCAGTATGGCGACCCACGCTACGGCGGCTAATTTAATAATGATAATTAATTAATAATATAGATAATTTAATAATCTAATTAACAGAGTTAAATACTTGATTTTCAAGATTTATTTGTATATTGGAGGTAATATTATAATACTTAAATAGAAACAAAATTAAACGATGTCGTGGACGTCAACACCGACAACGATAAACAACGAAGTGTAGTTTTCAAAGGAGGGCTACAGTAGTTTTCATTTTTTACTTCACAAACCTATTAAATATAATTTTTTAAAGTTGCATATTTGGATAATTGATAATTTTCATATGTTGAAATTATTTCAGATTTTCTGATGTATTTTTTGCAACACTCTGTTATATGGGAAGATGCTGTTGTGCAGACCAATTCACTTGTGAGCCAGGAAACAGGTTTTATAATAATTACATACTATTAATTATTTTTATTTTTAATTCTTCCTGTATTACGTTTGCATGAGGCGGACTTAATAACATATGGCATTTTCTATCAGTCAACCTTAGGTAGTACAGGTATACGGGTGTCGTTAAAAGAAGCAATGAATTACTTCATTGCCAACAGCCTTTTACAATTCACTGCTGGACACATGCCTCTCCTTAGCAAGGAGGCTTTGGCCTACCACGCTGGCCAGACGAGTTGGAATAGGGTTTGTTTCAATTACTTACTACATATAAAATTATTATACAACTTATTATTTAAAAAAATACATACAGTAACGCTCAAAAATATTTTGACAACTCAATTTTATTCCATATCACAAAAAATGATAACAAAATTGTTTCCATCAAAGATTATATTTGAAGTAATGATACGTTTCACAAATTAAGACACTATTTCTACACAAAAAGAAAACATAAAGAAAAATTAAATAATTTTTCTTTATGTTTTCTTGCCGACATGGCTCAAAAGTATTTTGACAACGAAAGTTTTTTACTTTATAAAATAAAAAAAATATTATTTTTGATATTAACTATTAATATTTTGTTGCATATCCATTAGCCTCCATGACCGCTTCACAACGCGCCGGTATCGAGTCAACTAGTTTCTGGAAACGATCAATGGGTATTCGGCTCCATTCGTTACTTAGTGCTTCATATAAAGCATCTTTATTTGAATAATTTCGACATCTTACGCAGCGATTCAGTTCTTCCCAAAGATGCTCTATCAGGTTTAAATCGGCACTTTGACTTGGCCAGTCGAGAATTTTGATTTTAGCGAGTTTCATGAAGTCGTTGACATGTTTCGATTTGTGCTTTGGGTCATTGTCTTGTTGAAAATACCAACCAAGTGCCATATTTGCCCCCGCCGCCCCGGCTCGAGGGGGCTTCCACACGTTAAAAAAGAAAAAAAGGGTAGCATTTGTTGCTTTAATATATCTACGTATATAAAGCGATCCATAGTACCTTCTACCCTAACTAAAGGTCCGACTCCGCAGCGAGAAAAGCATCCTCAGACCATAATATTGCCATATTACCTCCATGCTTTACTGTGGGTATTTGGTATCGAACATCAAATCTTTTATTTACAGGACATTGCACGTACCGTACACCATCAGATGACACTAAATTAAATTTGCTTTCGTCACTCCACAACACCTTGGACCATTCTGAACTCGTCCGTAATCTGAACCGTTTCACAAACGCAAGGCGCAGCTTCCTATTCCTTGCAGAAATTAGAGGTTTCTTAGTTGGATGTCGTCCATGTAATCCGAAGTCCTTTAGACTGCATTTTACAGTTGAAACGTGTTAATTCACGTCGTAATTTACCTGTAACTCGTTTTTTATTTGTACAGCCGTTTTTCGGACATCACTTGTCGATAACCTTTTTATCAAATGGTCTTCCTTAGCGGATATTTTTTTCCTACGGCCACTTCGAGGCTTATTTTCAATAGTTTTACGTTTATTATAAGCTTTGTTCCACGAACTAAAAAGTTGTCGTGACACTTTAAAACTTCGAGCAACTTCTGCTTGCGTCATTCCACTTTGTAGTGCAGTTATCATGGCATTTTTAATATCATTTGAATATTCTTTAGTCTTAGGCATGTTGATAAATGCGAAGTAATTATACCTTATAGACAAAAATATATGCAGTGTGAGTAGAACCGCTGCCAGCAAGGAACTGAATGGTTGTCAAAATACTTTTGAGCGCATGTATAGACGTGTTTTGTTTTTAACAAAGAAAGAAAACAAACAAGTTCCAACTTGTAACTCACAGAGGATGAAATACATCATAAATAATAATATAAAAAATACTAAAATTATTTTGAAGTACTCAGTAAAAAGATAACTGCAAAAGTAGTCTTGTCAAAATACTTTTGAGCGCTACTGTACATATATGAAAAATTATGCAGAAATAAGTTAATTCTTTAGAAGAACTTGTGTCTCTTAAAATTACTTTAAATTAATACCACGCCGGCCAGACGGGTTCGAATAGGGTTTTGTTTCAATTATTTATTATGTATAAAATTGGAACTTATAATTTAAAAAAATACATATATATATAAAAAAATATGTGGAAATATGTTATTTTTTTTGAAGAACTTTTGTCTCTTAAAATTGATGAGTTACAAAAAATACTTTAAATACTAGTTTTCTTTTCTCGCAATTTCTTACAGCTACCCAGCTGTGCAAACTCCAAGAAAAGAAAAGGAGTATACAGTTACATGCGACTTGTTTAATACATTTGAAATTCTTTGCAAATTAATGACATAAATTTGTTTTTAGGCACAGATAACCAGAAGATGGAATCAAAGTCTACTGCAAACTCTACCGTCAAATCAATACAGAATATTGGTAATTGTTTATTTTTAATATTTTTTATAGAATAGGTAATCCTTGCATTGGTTGCACAGTTTACTGACGGTTAAGTGCCAATACCTTTTGCCTATAATTTTTCGAAAAATATCCTTTTAACAATTTGCATTTAAAGCACCTATTTTAATCGCTCAAGCCTATTCCAAATCGACTTTACAAACCACAAAATAGAAGGTTATTTTTTTTACTCTATTTAAACTCGATTTAACTTTTTTGTCAATTTTGCATCAATTGTTTACCACCTTGCAAAATTATTTT
Organism: Hypercompe scribonia; assembly: GCA_949316085.1. Lineage (NCBI taxonomy): Eukaryota > Metazoa > Arthropoda > Insecta > Lepidoptera > Erebidae > Hypercompe > Hypercompe scribonia. The sequence continues at coordinate 5,877,953 of OX438967.1, read as the reverse complement.
TATATAGGCATAGGCAGAGACATTTGATCTCCACTTACTACGGTCCTACACACCTCTTTAGCTTGGTTCGCATTCATCAAGCGCTGCTTGCATGCTCATCGGTTCCTGGAACATTCCTTGGCTCTTGGCCATGGCACATGGCCGTTCATTAGAACTTTATCAATTTGGTCGGTAAATCTTCGCCATGGACGACTGAATTAAGAGTTGTGTTTATTGAAATTAATAAATAAATAAAATAAGTATACAAGAAAGAAATCATAATTAACATCAAAAACGTACAATAAACTGAAAATAAAATATATTCACATAAATTCAGTTTTTATTGTATTGTGTATAGATTAAATCTCGAAACAAATAAATTTGTCAAAGGCCGAGCACATCACTGACCCCGCGTCCTGCAAATTATTAGGGGGGTTAAGCTTACGGCACTGCCGCTGGTACCCCTCCCTTTGCTGTGGTTGCCGGAAGGGGTCGACAGGCATCGACCCCTTCCGGTTCTTGTGCTCGGGGACTTCAACGCCTGGTCGGTTGTCTGGGGCTCTCGGCGCTCGAATCCAAGGGGGAGGGCATTGGAGAACTGGGCCGAAAGATCCGGCCTAGTTGTCCTAAACCGGGGTGCCGTACCTACGTTCGTTACGGCGAGGGGCAGCTCGATCGTTGACATTTCGTTCGCGTGCCCCTTGCTGGTACGTCATGTTCTGGACTGGCGCGTCGTTGTGGGGGAGGAGAAAGGTTCAGATCACCGATACATTCGGTTTGAAGTCTCCGCTCCTACAAGTGACGCGCCGCCCGGAGTGACTCCACCAGAACCACGTTGGGCGCTCAAGCGCTTAGATCGTGAGCTCCTCCTGAAAACCGCTATCGTCCAGGCCTGGGTCCCTGCACCGGACAGGCCTGTCAACGTGGAAGCGGAGGCAGAATGGTTCCGGGAGGCCATGACCCGCGTCTGCGATGCGGCGATGCCTAGGGTCCAGCCAAATGCTGTTAGGCGCCAGGTCTACTGGTGGTCGCCGGATATCGCAAGGCTGCGACAAGCTTGCGTGACCGCACGCCGCCAGTGGTCCAAGTTCCGTAGAAGGCGTCGCCGCCTCGCGGATGCGGCAGCTTGGGAGGCGGAGCTGTTAACGGGATACAGGGATGCCAAAAGAACCCTTCAAGCAGCGATAAAGCGGGCCAAGAGTGAGGCCCGCCGCGAGTTGCTGGAGACCCTGGAGCGAGATCCGTGAGGGTGCCCCTATCGTATGGTCAGGGGTAAAATGCGACCATGGGCTCCACCGCTAACCCGGTGTCTTCAGCCAAAGTTGCTTGAGCGGGTTGTCGGCTCCTTGTTCCCGGTGCGAGTGGTAGAGCACACTCCACCACTGATGGCTCCGTCTTCGACGCCCGAAGCGCCTAGTGTGGATGACGACGACGTGCCAGAGGTCGCTTGGGAAAAACTAGCGCTGGCGGTGCGACGGCTTAAAGCAAAAAGCACCGCCCCAGGACCCGATGGCATACCAGGCCGAGCTTGGGTCCTGGCTCTAAGCGACGATTCTCTCGAGCCCCGACTGAGAGAGTTCTTCAGCGCATGCCTCGAGCAGGGCCAGTTTCCAAAATTGTGGAAGACGGGGAAACTGGTTCTCATCCGAAAGGAGGGGCGCCCGGCAGACTCACCATCTGCCTACCGGCCCATAGTGTTGCTTGACGAGGTATACAAACTCTTTGAAAGCGTAATTGCACGACGCCTCGTCAAGCACCTCTTCAGGGTGGGGCCGGATCTGGCAGAGAACCAGTATGGTTTCCGTCAGGGGCGTTCCACCGTGGATGCGATCATGCGCGTGAAGACTCTGACGGAGGAAGTAGTTTCTCGGGGCGAAGTAGTATTGGCGGTGTCTTTGGACATTGCCAATGCGTTCAATACTTTGCCCTGGAGTTGCATCAGGGAGGCACTCGTATATCACCGAGTGCCTCTCTACCTTCGTCAAATAGTCGGGTCATATTTGTCGGAAAGAGCCGTCATCTACCCAAGTAAGACCGGTCTCGGTAGACGTGAAATATCGTGCGGAGTTCCGCAGGGATCGGTCCTAGGGCCGCTCCTGTGGAACATTGGCTACGACTGGGTGCTTCGCGGTGCTTTCTTAGATGGCGTCGTCACGTGTTATGCGGACGACACACTTGTGACGGCGTGCGGCAAGATACATCGTGAGGTAACCCTGAGGGCCACGGCCGGGGTTGCCCAAGTCGTGGAGCGAATCCGGCGGTTGGGTCTTGAGGTAGCTCTACACAAGTCCGAGGCCTTGTTCTTTCATGGGCCTCGGAACAAGCCACCAAATCGATCCAGCCTCATAGTAAGAGATACTCGCATCGGCATTGAGTCCTCCATGAGGTATCTGGGGCTCGTACTCGATAGCCGATGGGACTTAGGAACTCATTTCCGAAGTCAAGTCCCAAAGTTGGTGGGAGCAGCACGGGCGTTGGCGCGGCTGCTGCCTAACATGAGGGGACCCGATGACTCCTGCAGGAGACTCTACGCAGGAGTTGTGCGGTCAATGGCCCTTTACGGGGCCCCAGTGTAGGCGGAGACCCTCAAGGTGAGCAACGTCGCAATACTGCGACGACCACAGCGAGTGCTGGCCATCAGGGTCATAAGAGGATACTGCACAATCTCCTTTGAAGCGGCGAGTCTCCTGGCTGGAACTCCACCCTGGGACCTGGAGGCGAGAGCCCTTGCGGCTCTTTATCAGTGGCGCAAGGAGGCACGGGAGTTGGGCCGGAGTCCTGAAACTCGAGAAATCGAGAATCAGAAAACCCAACTCCGCCAGGTCCTTGTGGAGGAGTGGAAGGAACGACTTGGGCAACCAAACGCCGGGCACGCCGTCATTGTGGCGGTAAGACCCGTTATGGAGGATTGGCTCGAGAAGAATTACGGGACCCTCTCATATCGGCTGACGCAGGTGATCACTGGAAAAGGATGCTTCGGAGATAACCTGTGTCTGATCCGAAAGGAGCCAACGCATGAGTGCCACCACTGCGATGGCCGGACCGTGGACACGGTGCTCCACACGCTGGCAGAATGCCCAGCGTGGGCGGAGCTGAGGCGTGACCTTATGACGGCCATCGGGGTGGAAACTCTCTCGCTCGGTAGCATGATCGCCGCCATGTTGCGGAGCGAGAGCGCGTGGAACTCCGCCGTCTCCTTTTGCGAGCGAGTTATGCTTGCAAAGGAGATGTTGGAGCGGGACCGGGAGAGGTTTAGAACTCTCCCGGTCCGCCAGGCCCGGGAACGTGTCCGGTATCACAGACGGCTCGGGCGCCGGAGATTGCAGAACGATCTCCGTCCTCCATAAGCGCTAGACTGAGGGTGATAGGTGAGGCCATCCGTCACCCGAGCAGAAGTACGCCAGGATAGCAGCGGGACGTGCTACGGAGCACACGCTCTTTTGAAGCAGAAAAGGGGTCATCTGCAAGCCGTAGGTAGATGACCCGAGGTACGTCGGGGTTTCAGGGATTTCCTTTCTAGGGTACACCTGATTACTAGTACCCCGGCTACTAGTACCTGAGACGGCGTGCGGTTTTTGGTCGGTTCGAGTCCGACATAACCACCAGTAGGTGGTATCCGAGGGGATTTCCAAACAGGAAAAAAAAAAAAAAAAAAAAATGGCGGTTAACCTTACGGCAGTAGGACCATAGCTCATCACTTTTACACACAAAACTTTATTTTTGAATTCACAAAATAACGAAAAATATAGACAAAACACTTTCAGGACCTATCACCCGAGAACCGAGATACTTCAGTGCACCGGTCTTTCCTTTTCTGTACAACTCTGGTAAGCATTTACTTGAATCAGTAATTTTTGAATTTAACATTAAAGATATTTTATATAATTCACACAAGTGTCTATTTCGCAAGAAATAGACAGAGAAGACTAACACCGAAATTTGTCCGATTATGGGTTTTTTCACCGATATGTACCAGAGGGCAAGGTAACCGTGCATATTTTATATTACTATATAAAGATACTTATGTTTTTACCTCGTTACAAACACAGAAAAAATGAACATCAACAATATTTATCATGAGTTAGAATCGAACCCAAAACCTTAGACTTAGAAATCATGTTCACTAGCCTTTAAACTAAAAAGCCCATCAACTATTAAATAATTCAAGAATTGAGATGAAACCATACTAAAAATTACTTAAACTTCTGAAGTATCTAGTCTTACTCTCCTCTATACATGTATACTAAAGTATATTTTTTAATAAATAGACTCATATCTGTTTCTACGCAAATGTATCTTCCTAGACGGAACACTTCAGACTTTTAGAAGTTCTAGTACAGGAATTAGTTAACATTTGTAAAAATGGTATAAAAAAACCATTTGATATTATAAAAATTGTTTATTTACAAGAAAGCTAATTAGTTAAATTTTATTTTAAAAAATTACATCGTCTAAATGACCACCGTTTCAACATTTGCACTATTCTAAGAGAGCACCGAAATTTTCAAATACTCGTCGGCAAAGAGACACAAGATCGCCGACATCTCGTCGCTGATTTTTCTTTTAGTTGATGTAGTGTATTTAGTTCATTGATGTAGACATGATTCTTTAAATAATCGCATAAAAGACTGGAGATAGATCTGGACTTCTGTGCGGCCATAGAACGTCACCTCGTCTGAAAATCAGCTTTTCCGGCAACATGGACATAATTTACCTTTTTATTTTTTCATCTCGTCTATCTTTTGTATCACAGCTCTTCCATGTACTCCTATAAATGCAATAAATAATACGCCAGAGTCGAATAGTATTTCGTGTTTCGAGTCTCCCACAAAAATACTTGTATCTATGGGGGCAAGTGACAACGTATTGTGGAATGCGAACCACGGAATTAATCATCCTCTAGAAGAGAAGTGTTGCCAATACGAAGGTAATATTTTTTCTGCTCTGTTTTAATTTTAATGCTATTAGTATGTTATACGTAATATTTGAAAGATTGAGTCTATTTGAAAGGTACAGAACCAAACGCGCTGATAGGACAACTGATGGTATAGTAAATACTTAATTTCACTAAGAGGTTTTTGCGTGTGGGGGGAGCAAGATTTGGTAAAAGGAAGTGTTTTATTAAACCTCCGATAAACTCACTCGAAAGAAACAATTGATGTGCTGCATTTTGAGTCACTCCCCTCAAGGTCTAGAGAGAAATGATAGCGTCTTGATAAATTCGCTTACTTACAAATCATTCATAGGTGTAAAGCAAAACATGTGAAAATTTATAATTAATTTTTTTTTTGGGGTCGGTAATCGACGGTTATAACAAATTACTTTTTCTGTCTCCAAAATAATAACTCACGTGTCAGTAGGTAATTATTAAAGTTTTGGAATTAGAATAAAGAAATTTCACTTTGAATTACAGTATCTGTGATTAACTTCTACAAATATTTCGCTTAACTGAAAGAAATAACTAAGACACTAATTACAAGGAGTAAATGTAACCACTTATTGCTGTTGAAAAGAAACATCTTATTTGTGAATAAATGTTTACCTATTTACATCGCTATCTTTCCAGAAACGATACCGAGCAAACCTGCTAGTGTAGGAAGAGACACGTCCCTCGCAAATTCAGGTATAATATAATAAAAACTTATCTAGATGTTGCCAGACTTCGCTTATTAAAATATAAGCTTTTGTGCCCGTGTGTATGTCAGTTATCGCGGTAAAAAGCCTTACCACTTAACATTACCAGCGAGTATCAAACTCGCTGGTAATGTCGCTTTCCATCGTTGAAAGATTTTAAAATTGATTTAGTAGTTTAAGCGTGATAGTGTAACAAACAAGCAAACTTATATCCGTGTATATTTTAATTAGCATAACACAATGCCTTATAACTAAACTACTTTTTTAAAATATATGCCGTCAGTCTAAAGTAAACGTTAATCATCTAGGACTATTTTATAATATTTCAAAAAAATAAAATAGATTTATGAATCTTAACATAGAGTACAAATGATTTGTAAAACAGAAGCTAAACCACAAGGTTTTTAAAAGAAAACTGTCCCCGAATAACCAAAGTTTTACATACAATACTTTGCTCTTCGAATACTTGATCTATCCATCCAAAGGTTGCCTGGAAAATAGGCCTTATAGCCATTTAATAATTGAGCCCATTCTACTTATCTTATTGAAATATTGAACTGTAACTATTATAATGTACAATAAAGTACATTCTATTGTAGTATTTCATACAATTGTTTTAACTAAAAAACATTTCAAAAAGTAATATAAAACTTTTATTTACTTATTTTGGGATTGATTTTATTTATTTATTAAACTATATTTTATATTATGTTTTTATTAAATAATTCTTCTATTCCATCATTTCAGTATAAGTTTTCTTTTGGGATTTTAAATGCTGTTATTGATACTCAGTGAGCGTACATCGATTATGCTACTATTAGAGAAAAGTGTTGAAGTAATGCCGGAGAGAGTGTTACTCTTCGCGGTTGTTGATAACGTACAACTCATGTTTTAATAATTAGGATATTTTCCCTCTCGCTTACACTAAATTAAAAAAAAAAATCTAATGAATCTCTTGCTGATCAATGACGACACCTTTATTAAAAACGTACCTAATCAATATATAGTTGCCTCTTTTTTTGAGTTATGCATGTCCGTTAACTAATCTAATCCAGCTATTTTCCCTCCTATTACGATCCCGGGTCCTTTAAGCGGGGCGTGAAAAAGCATCTCAATAAACCACGATACCGTGGGTCGCCATACTGCACTGTCTCCATTCACAGTGAGTACGGCGACCACCGCTCTTGGATCTATTCATGCTTTCCATCAGGCAAAATGGAGTCACTTTGGTAGGTTGCTATAAAAAAAAGCTATTACCTGATAGACAATAGTGTGGGTTATACGTTTTAGATATGTATGTAAATTCTCATTTCTTCGTAAAGATTGTAACGTGTAACTGTTTTTTGTCCCAATTTGGGACAAAAAACAGTTACACGTTACAACGTGCTACAACGTTACACGTTATTAATTTAATAAAATCATTTAACACTCACTGTATTTTAATCTGTACATTTCTTTAACAATCCATTATTAAATTTAAATACATTTCAGCAAAACTACGGCCGCACCCTACAAACGTCGAAATAGAGATAGCAACAAGCTTAGTACACTTTGTTGATGTAATAACTTCTAAATATTCAGGTAAATTGCAATATTGCATTTAGTTTTTAACTTTTATTCAGATTTTTTTATAAGTTATTCCAAAAAGAGATAGAATCAAACACCACTACTCCAGAACAAGCTGGATTTGCGCTGTGGTAACGTACGTTAAACATGTATGTTCAGTTATGTTTTTATTCTGGATATCTATTCCACGACCTTTGACGTAACTATGTTTAAAAATAATGATAATTATAGGTAAACATCATATCGGACCTGCAAACGCTGAAGTAACTACAAGTTTCATACAACCAGTTGATGTCAGAACAAGCGGCTCAGAGATAGGTAAAGTAAAAAAATATTTGTGTTTGAACTATTGTCGACTATATTAAATATGATTATAGATAATTAATTATATTATATTATTACAGAACTACCTGTTAAAACTATAAACGTGGAAAAGGCTACAAGTTTTGTACGATTTGCTGATGTAAATTATTCCGGTAATGTTAACGAAAAACATAATTTTAAATAGATATATGACCACATTATGCTCATTGAAATTAATTTTTACTGTACTGTAAAAAGTAATATTCGTTAATTTGACCGCACGGATGGCCTAGTGGTTTAAGTGGTCGTCACGCCGCTCTCTACAGCGCTAAATGTTCTGGGTTCAAACCCCACATTGGACCACATTTTGTGAACCACAAATTTTTATTCTAAGTCAGAGTATTCTTTGTGTCCGTTTCATGTATGGTCCCCTATACAAGATATACACCGAATACGGGCAATACATACATATACACGTAAAAAATGCATTTTTCAGATTTGCTACCTAAAAATACCATAGATGATGAGAGAGCAACAAATTTAATGCAATTTGCGAATTTGGAGGAAATATCGAAAAATAATATAGGTAATGCAATTTAGTTAGTTTATTTTCAATAGTTTTTAGTCCACTGCTGGACATATTAGAATGTAGTTTTCCACGACTGGATCTTACGAAACCCACAGAATGAACAGAGTTGGCGACTCTCGGTATTTTTAAAAGTATATAAAACATTGAATTAGAAATCGTGTTTTAACTCGTCTCCATTTCAGAGATACATAAATGCATTAGAGATCCATTTTGGAGATTTTCTGCGAAGATTGTTTTTGTTCTATTGCAGAAATAATTGCTAACGATTCAACGAAAATTGATAAATCAACGAGCTCAATACAACTGGTGGATGTGACAACTTCTGATAACATTTCAGGTATTTAGTAGTTAAAGTTACCGTTTCTAAATCAAAACTTTGATTTATATATAAGTATTCTGTACTATATGTCTATTTTCTGAGAGTTGAATTTGAAATGAACAATATTTTTAACTAATGCTATTATAATAATTTCAGTAGTGTTACCTATCAACTCTATAAATGTGCAAACAGCAACCAATCTAACTCAGTTTATTAATACAGAGACTTCTGGTAGTTATTCGGGTGAGTTTTTAATTACACTATCTAACAAAGTAATTCATAACAAATATTAAGAACAAATCTAACTTCGATTAGCATAAACCATAAATCCGTTACAAGTAGATTCTTATTTAGGCAACGAACATGGCTAATCCTATCTCTATTTCCTGAAGAGAATAGTTGCTTTCAAAGGGTATTGTGTCATCAAAAAACTGGCTACAACTAGCGATGCAATGCATTACTGCAATGGGGTGTAAAAATTATCAGATTTCAACATTGTCTGGCGCAGAATATAGGTTCGATTTGATGTCGATGGTATTTTTTTGCAAAATAATAGAATTTTAGTGTTTTTACATGTCAGCAAAGATCGGTAAAGATTTTATTTAGCATAAATATAATAGGTACTTTATATGTTTACATCATATTATAAATGTTTCAGAAGTACTACCTTCATTTATGGAAACGGGAACAAGTTTATTAAAACTTTTGGATAACGATACCTCAGATAATTCAGGTAAGTCCTCATTAGTCAAAAAATAAATTACTATGAATTTATTTAGTATTCTAATGATAAATAAGTTATAAAAGGTTTCCTTATATTCTTTTAAATTATATACACAATTAAACCTTATTAGAGTTGAAATACTTTACACATGTTTAGCATATACTCGATGCTTTAATAAAAATTATATGACGCAAATTAAATGAGTTTTATAAACGCCCCATTAACTTTAACATTCAATATTATTTCAGAAACGCTACCTGTAAATTTAGCTGAAGTTCAAGAAGAAGATATTAGAGAAATCACTAAGATGGAGAGTACAAATGAAGACTTAGGTATTATATTGAAATCTTCTATGATTCCATCATGGCTACTGCTACATGACTCTACAAACAAATAAAATAACATATCTCACACACACCAATCTGATCTCAAACTAGGCAGAGCCTGTATTATGACACACATACTAATATGCATACTTATATACTTCTGAATACATACATATTGTAGATAAACGACACACAGACACAGAACAAATGATCGTGTTTATCACACAATAAAAAGATAAGAGATGAATAATATAAAGATAGTGTTTTGTAGGATGTAGGAATGTAGCATTTTATTTACATATCTTCTTAGAAAATCAAATCCTATATGAATTATTTATATAGTTCCGCACAAATTATATATAGCCCACCAATCCACCAATTGTGAAAAAAATTTCAGTTTCTTAGTTATGGTCATACTCGTCTATAACTTAATTTCCTGGGACACTTTTTAGTTTACCATCATCAGACATAATTTATGGAATGCAGGTATTAAACCTTTACTTTTTCGTCATTTTCAGGGACATATTTCTTTTTAAATAAATATCTCAGACCATTGACACACAACGCCATCTAGTTTCAAACTAAGCAGAGCTTGCACTGTGATAACTAAACTGACTGATAGTACATGTTTTTTTTGTAAATATATAGAAAACACCCAAAAATCTATAATGGCTTCAAAACCTGTCATATCTCGATATCAATTTCACGTCTCACACACGGCTGTCTGATTCCAAATTAGGCAGAGTCTGTGCTATGACAACCAGAATGCTGATAAACATACTTCAATATTCCGAAGTACATATGTATTATAGATAAACTACACCCAGACAGAACAAAAATGGAAAATTTTGTTATGTGTATTTTTTTTCAGATACACAACATTTGAGTTATTTAACCGATGAATGCAGCAGTAAATGTAGTTGCAGCTACAACTGCAGAAGTACCACTAACCAAGTGCCAACTGTGTGCTCAGAAAACGTGGGATATATAAGCACAGGTATCATGAGGTTTCAAGTTTGGGTAAAATAAACTATTCTTCATCCGAGTCTTTCTCAGTATACTACGCGAAGCCATCAGAGCCCAGGAGTGCAAGGTGATATCGAAGTTACGTGGATAGACTGCTGTCTAAGTTTTGATAGCAAAATAATCTTTAAAATGCAGAAACGTTTATTGCATTTGCCAAATATCAAATACTTGATTCTTATATATTTTGTGTTGATGAATTAAGCAGATTTTTTTAGGGGCTACAAGAGAAACTTTCAAACTTAATATAAGGCTATCTTCTTTCAGCACAAAGTGATCTGTAAGATGAAATCATTCATCTGAGTAATAGGAGAGGCATATCCAGCAGTAGACTGTGATAAGCTGTGCCGTGGATGATGAATCCATCATTTATTAATAAAAAGATACTTAATATAAACAGAAACATTAAAAATATTTCACTCAATTTATTTTCAGGGTCTGGTCATAGAAACTCTATTGAAGGAATCGATAAGATTAAACCCGAAATGAGAGCTGTTAATATGCAAACATCCAAACACAGTTCAGGTATTGATATTATAATAAAAACTTAAAATATTTGGACATAAAATCACACCACAAATTAAATAGGGATAGTTTTTCCACATAAGAATATACAGATATCTAACTATACAGTTATAAACAGGTAACTCAATGCTTACAAATGTTACGTTGCGCAGGCGACACTGCAGAGAAGTACTACGAATATACTCGTAAAATATATGCCAATATTAAAAGAGAAATCGTTTTGACCTTTGCGCTCGATTCTATTGTGAAACACTTCCATCAAAGACTGTAAATAGTATGTCTTATGGAAGTAAAATGTCAGTCAGGGGCTACTAACGGATATTGTTTCCTGTGGTAAAATTAAATATACATACATCTTTCAGGATTAGAAGTCATATCACTTAATTATGCCGCAACAAACACACCAACAGTAAACAATACAATTGTGAAAATCACCAAAAATGCGTGGACAGATGTTAATGATAAAGGTAACATAAATTAACAAAAAGATGTTAAAATAACTATTACAGTGTTGACTATTGATATATGGTATTGGTATCCCAAGTACTTTGAATCTTGAGTGTGTATTAGTATATTTAATTAATGCAAATTTGATAACGAAATTGTCTCTTAAAATTAAGCATGATGATGCATATGATGCATAGTGACAGACAATTTGTAATAGTGATAATAATATAGTGTATTAGTGAAAAAAACTTCATACATCTTACTTACGGCCATCTAATCCCAAACTACACAGAACCTGTACTATGATAATCATACTGCTGATAATGATACTCATTGATTTCCAAATAGTTGTATACAAACTAAAGACAATGACACAATAAATTCATTCGTTCATTAGTTAATTGTATTTTTTGTTTTAACACGATCTTAAAATTCTATATGACAAAGTTGACAAGGTACCCAAACTACGCAACTATCCACAAAAATGTTTAAAGTTCAATATAATACATATTATTGAAGAAAAAGAAAAAATCTATTACTTTTAGTCGAATGAAACAACAGGCAAAAATAACACCTTGTTCACATATTATTTAATTACTGTTATTCATCGAATCTCTTTATCTGAACTGTCATTTATTAACACATTCTACTTTATTATTTTCTTCTAAATAGAAATTGAATTGGATGCATCACTCACACAAAAGCACTCGACAAAAACGACTGTACGTAAAAATGATAACAACACACACTGCAAGTTTTATTTTGACAAAGGTAAGCTTTTGAACTGTATACTAATTGCTAAAATATATCTTAACTCCTTGTATGGTAAATACAATTTACATCAAAACGTATATGTGTAATACTCTCGACATAAGTTCAAAATATTGTAGTAGAATTACAATAATTAGCACAGAGTTAAACGTTGGGACAAGTTTTTTCAACAAAGGCTGGCAATATAGACTCTTAACTTACATATTTGAACAGTGATAGTCATTTACTTTAAGATTGAGCGTCTGCTTGGTCGTACCTATAAAAAAAAAATTAGATAAGCATTACAGTAGTCGCAACTGATATGTCACCTGACATATTACAGTCAACTCTTGCACGGTACAGTTATTTCATTAATACATCGAATATTATTATTTAATTTTATGATCCACTATTACTGAAATAATTGGGTGGACCTTCCAGGACAGGTCATTTACTGGACAATTACTGATTAAAAACACGTTGTCTCGCGACATTTGTGCACTTTTTCAAAGTTAAAACAACTGTGAATTTTTAAAAGTGTAAATCTTAAACGCTTTTAACTCATCTGCAACGTTTTATATAGAATTGGTTCAGTATATAATTTAATAGGCCGCTTTTTAGAGAATGCACAATAATTTCAATAGTAGTGCCTAAAAATAACAGAGTAAGTTGATTCGTGTAGATGAATGACGATGTAGATGGTGTCAACATTCATTTATTTTTATTTATTTATTTATAATATTATAAGGTTTGTAGTCAAGTGAATAACAGTAAACCAATTACAAGTCCTAACTTATAGTGGTACGCTAAGTAAGTAAGTAAAATTGTGAGCAATATCACTTACAATGTTCGACTACACGATCGGCCTAGTGGTTTAAGCGGTCGCCACATCGTTGAGTTGAGTGTGTTCAAATTCTACATGGAACAACACTTTGTGTGATCCACAAATTGTTGTTTTGAGGCTGGGTGTTCTTTGTGTCCGCTTCTTGTATGTTTGTAAGGTCCCCCGTGACACAGGGTTTATTCCTAATGCGGGCGTTGTCTATTAAAAAAAATGTAGGACACACATGTATTACTATTAATATCTTTGTGTGGTGACGGATTAAGAATACAGAGTGTCTCCATCTTTACTCATCGCTTGGTTGTCGTAAGAGGTAACTAAGGAAAAGAAAAACTAAGCAGAACAACATCACTGCAAGGAGAAGTAAAACTTGAAACAAACCCGATACCAACCCGTCTGGCCATCGCAATAAATGAGGAGGGCCAAGAATTCGGTAACATTTAAATATAACATCCCACGCACACATGTTACAAGAGTTCGTGAGACTGATGCTACTGAAATTTGCTGGCTAAAATCGTAACACATGATTTTAGTAAGATGGAGCTACTTGTCATACATCCAATGAGTCCCCGCCGGTGGTCAAAGGCACGTTTCTGGAAAAGTTGATTTCCAGACGAGGCGACAGTCCATGGCCACCCAGAGGTCAGCCAGATCTATCCCCAGCAGACTTCGTTTTATGAGATTATGTGAAGAATCGTGTCTACCTCAATAAACCAAATACACTACGTCAACTAAAAGAAAAAATTAGCGATGAGATGTTGGCGATCTCACGGTCTCTTTGCCGACGAGTATTTAAAAATTTCGGTGCTCGCTTAGAAGAGTGCAAACGTCGATACGGCGGTCATTTAGGCCCATAGCACACGGCGTATTTTATACGCGCAGGCGACGCGCAGATGACGCGCGTATACGCGCTTCATACGAAATTTGAACGCAACCTTGTAACTTATAAACAGTGCAATTGCACAATGCGGTCTTGAAACGCGCTTCTACTGCGTGTATACGCACTTCAACTGTGCGGATACGAGCTGTAGTCGCTCGTAGCCTTTGCTTTTTGATCAGAGACTCCTCTTTCCAGTTGTACAATGGCGTCCGTTGTCCCCCTCTATCTCTACTCCGCTCATTTGTACGCGCGTATACGCGCAGTAGAAGCGCGTATACGCACTTCATGCGTACGCTTGTATCATCAATGCAAACACAACAATCGGCGTCTACGGCGCCGATAATGCACGTACCTAATACGCGCTTCACCTGCGCGTATAAAATATGCTGTGTGCTATGGGCCTTAAACGATGTTGTTTTAAGAAAATAAATTTCAATTATTTAGTTTCTTGTAAAGAAACAATTTTTATAATATTTTTAATGGTTTCTTTTACATGATTTTTTCAAATGTTAACTAATTCGTGGCCTACCTATGGTAGGTCAAAATCTCCTTGCTAAGGTTAAAGGCTGATGACATTATACATATGACCTTTGTTATAATTGGCGCTATTTGTCTAACTATCACAGAATTGTATACGTTGTCTATTCTTAGTTCAGTTATCATTTTACTCGAAAAAGGATTATATGCAGAACTTGTTAATTAAAAATTTATGATCAGTCTATAATTGACACAAATTTCTGGCTTATCAAAAAAATTATTATGTCTAATCAATTATTTGAGGTTGAAGTATTGGATTGTGAAAATACAAAAATAATATTGTTTTAAATTATGTAGTGTATAATATAAATAATGTACCACAAATTGTTAGAAATACATTTGAGAAATTGTGCTGTATTGCAACAGTAATCAATATTGGCACGATTGCTGAGATTTTAGCATGGCATTTTATAAAGGTAAACATCGGTGTTTCTTCATTATTAGCATATTTTTGTTATTCTGTTTTGCCTTTTCATTCAGCATCGTGCATTCTCAGAAAGAAATATTTTTATTGGCGTATATCTGTCTTTTTTCGTATTATATTAGTAGTTTTATAAAAAAATAACTTTGAAATGTTTATTTTTTTTTAAGATATTGTTGAATTTCGTAATTTATATAGTTCTACGACCTACAAAATGGATATCAGTGAACAAATATTTTCATCTCCAGTAATATAATATTAAACATTTTTAAAGCAAGCGAAATTAGAATTTCTTCTAAACAATATTGTTAGTCGTATACTTGTCACTCCCTATCACAACAAACTTTCCAATAGTTTAGTAAGTGCCGATGTGAAAGAAATCTTCAATGAATTATTTATAAAAAAAATGTATTGTATTGTTTCCGTATTATGTTTTCTAAAATGAGTTTCAACGTCAGTATCATCATTATCAACAGCTTTTAGTAGTAAACGCCTGGACATAAGCGTCTCCTTCGAAAGGAGGTTGATCTACTAAAATGAACTTAAGTTGTTAAAATAAAAACGTATGAGAAACATGCATACATAGGCCAGTTCAATCAAAGTGACACAAGTGATCTTACAGAAAACCATTATAATTCGTTGCATTTGCTGAGTGTGTTGGACACAACTTTAACAAGAGATCATAACTCTAGAGGGGCACTCGAATATCCGCAACTCAGCGTGACTGCAAGTAATTGCAAGTACAATAGGTTTCCGCAGTGACTTATCGAGGGAACTCCTCTACTCATAGAGAACTACTAAGGGTAGTAGCAGCTCTGAGGTCATATTGTGCCGTTCAAAGAGTGGTTTATCTTAAACTAGTATTAGTCTTCGAAAAATGTTAAAAAAATAACAATAGCATACTGCCACCTCATTCACTTTTATTTTATTTACAACGTCATGCCTAAATATACATATCGACAGCCTTAATGCCTAAGATATTTTTTGCCAGTCAACCGATTGGTCGATGCAAAGAAAGGAGGTTTGAAAATCCCAAAAATTGTTGGCTAATATTGCAGTAAATAACAATACGATCATAGCATTTAAGTTTCTCTGTTTTAAAATGATATAAATAAAAGATGATTAAGTGTTAATATCCCTAATTTGTAATAACTGTTAACTTTTCTTCCTTAGATAATGGAATACAAAAGTCTTGCCAAAGTATATCTGGCTTTAAAATGGCCGTCAAAACACCACCACTTACTTCAAAAATCGAAAAGAGATCTACCAGTTTTCAATCAGGTTTTATTCATGTATTTTTAAATTCTATTTATCTGAACAATAGAAAAATACTAATTATTCACATATATCTAACTGTGCTTATATACTCGTAAGCTTACACTACAAATACATAATTTTCAATAGAAAGAGTCTCCAGACTTTTTTCAAATGCAGTTCTCTTTTTGAATTGTTAACATCAACGTTTTCTGGATCGATCGAAAAAACGGTTGATTAATTCAATCGACTGACTACAAGCTTACGCTACGAGTACTGTCGTTTGCATCTGCTTAGTAACGTACGCAGAAGTAGTCTTATCAGAATTAGTGCTGAAATTAATTTGACGATTAGTATAATTTCTGTAAAGTAAATATTTGTGAGTTGAAGGCATGAAAAATTTAACAGAATTTATTTAGCCACTGCACATAATTATTTAAGAAACGAAATAATCCCTTGCTGCTGTCATACGATCGCGTAAACTTCTCAAACGCAAACAATAGTTATCGAATAAATCGATAGATAATATATTTTTAAGACTTTTTATTGATCGATTTTAGGACATGATTCACTAAGCTATGTACATAAAGATTAAAAAAGTTTGAGATGTAAATACAGTAACTACATTCTAAAATCTATCGTATTCCCAAAATTTTAATCAAATGGAATCTACTACTGCAAAATGTATGAGATGTCAAACAGCGATAAATTACTATTAAAATATTATGTTCACCCAAATTAAAATATTCACAATTATTAATTAATAATCGCTCTTCATTACAGAAAAGAATGAGAATGGATCTCAGACGATAACAGGCAAATTATGTTACCTTACAGGTATAATTTATATTAATTCAAATAATGTTACTAACTTTTCATTTTGATACATTAGAATACTGTTGAATCGAAATATATTATTAATTGATCTTCCTTTGGCCTCGGGAATTTAATATAGAGTTTTGTAAAAGAAGACCAAAAGGTATCTTAACAGACCACTGAAATTTTATTGATGACATCATTTCTGTCTTGGGACATAAGTATTGTGTGGGATTTTATTAAATTCAGTAAACAGGATTTAATTTACAAAAATCAAAATGACTTAATTTCAAGATTATAATATTGTCTAATTATATGAACAGTGGAACTAATACTTATTGCATTTTGTAAACAGGATCAGTTTCTAATCAAACTGTAGAACAAAGTTTAATACCGATTGCAGGTAAGCCCTTGAAATTAAACTAATAATACTTATAGAAGTGGAAATTAAATCTTTAGACATAAAAGTAAAACATTAATGACTTGAACTTGACTTTGAATTCTTTTGTTCTTCAAGTTCTGACTTCAAAGTTTCACTAAACATCCAGGGCTGATATATGCATATGTGCGACTAGAACGATCATTTGGTGTATCTGGGTATAATTTATTTATGACTTTATTTAGAAATACATAACTTTGTCGATCAACAGTGTATATACTGTAGTGTAGGTCCTAATATGTCAGGTTATTCTTATCGTTAACTTTTCTTCAGATCAGTGTGCTCTAGTTAGGGTACTAAATCCAGGAGATCTCAAAGAACAAAATGAAGGTATAAAACATACAAACACATCAATACGGACATCAACAGGTATTATTTTTGAAAGTGATTTCCAATCATTCGTGTTCGTAATATGAGATAAGGGACGCTGATTTTTCGGAATTTAATGTCAACAAATCTGAATATTTTGCAATTTGGGCTATGGATTCTATAATCTCCAAAGTTGCTGAACTTGTTACCAGAGTATTTTTGGATGTATAAAGTATCATCCGCTAATGGATCTAATGTCAAACACAATGTGTGCTTAAACTCGGTTCATCTCCTACATAATTCATAAGATTTGTAGGGTTCTATTGCTAATAGATAAAAAACGACTGTTCATCCCTAACTTGGCAGCAAGGATGGTTTTTTGTTTTCGGTTTATTTAAATTTACCAATGATATTTTTATCGAAGTTTTAATTTTTCAGAACCGAATATAACGGCCATATCATCGGATGCGATTCCTGAGAGTACTATGTCCAATAAAAGAAGTGAGTTATACTTATAACATCTTCAAAATAATTGATTCTGGGTAAAATGTTACTCAAGCAGAGATTAGAGTTAGAGATGTACAAATCATTAATGTAAGCTTAAATATAATGATTGCAGGTTTCTTTAACCAAAGAAAAATATATACATACTATAATAAGTAAAAAGATTTCATTGCACGATATAGGATTAGTACTTAGTTACTCCGTAGTTCAGGGTATCTTTCAAATAGTACTCAAGTATATTCTAAAAAGATGTCACATGGTTAAGCCGACCAAATTTATTTAAGTTCAGAAATAATTAGTAATATTGATCGAAACTTGAAATCTGTCTTTGATGTAAAAAATAGCAGTATTTATATAATTCAATTTTTTCTTATCAGTAATAATAACTGAACAAAAGTCGGTGTTCACAAGCACTTCGACTTACGGCACACATCGAGAGAGACAAAATGAGGAAGCAGATAAGGGTATTGTTTAAAATATACTACTTTATAACTAGCTGCTATGGAGTTAGTAGAGCCACGTTAATTTCACCACGAACGAAGACCAACCTAAAGCGACAACATCCATACTGTCGTCTTCCGTTGGCGAGTGTGAGACCGGAGGCCATTTGTTGTTGACTGTATGGGTGTTGTAGTAGTTTAAGCGGTCGCCACGTCACTCTGCTGCGCTAAGAGTTATGGGTTCAAACCCTCACATGGGACAATACTTTGTGTGGTCCATAAATTGTTGTTTTAGGTCTGGGTGTTCTTTGGGTTCGTTTCTTACAGACACAAGCAATTATCGAGGTAAATCTATATAACTGCCACGATGACTGTCATGCCTTTTACATCCTCAATTGGGGCGTGAAAAAGCATCTCACTAGGCTGCCATAGTGTGGGTGACCACAACCCTTGGTTTCTATTCATGCTTTCCATCAGGCAAAGTTTATCAGATAAAATATGTAGTATTTATTCGTTGCCATTAAGTAATCTTCTATTCCAGAATATTATCTCTTTCAATCCCAATTTTCAACTTAATACCTTCAGCCTGGTCTGGAGTGATTAAATAACAAACTTTCATACATTAATTTACACATAGTTTTAAAATCCTTTAATGAGACTATAACTTTATTCAATTATAAATCATTCTTTCAAATTCCATTATACAATATGTTAAATTTTATATGGTACTACAAGTCTAAATTTATTTACCAAACAGGAATTTCAACCGCTTCGAAATTAATATCGACAGTAAACCCATACACTGAAGAAAATAGCGGTAAGCAAAATATTATTAAACTTTTTTCAATTATTATTTTAGAATATAACTTATACAGTTTAGTAGACTTTAAGTATATAAAATATGTATTAATAACAATAAGATAAAAACATCAACAGCCTTTAATAGTCCACTGCTGAACATAAGGAGGTTTTCTTTACCATACCACGCTTTCCAGACGAGTAAGTATAGGGTTCATTTCAAGTTTTCCTTCTCATGGCAGCGATGTTGTCTTGCATATCTTAATCTCTTAGTCGTCTCTTATCTACGGTATGAATAGGGGTGGTGAAACTCTGTATATTTAATACGACATTGATAATGTACACCAATTCCTATATCATCATCAACAGCCTCTCCTTAGCAAGGAGGTTTTGACCTACTATACCAAGCTGGCCAGACGGGTAATAAGTTTTGTTTCAAGTTTTCCTTCTCTTTGTAATGATGATGTCTTGCATACTTTGTTCCCTTAGTCGCCTTTTACTACACAGACGGGATAAATAGGGGTGGTAGCACTATGTATTCTTAAACCGTTACCACACGAACATTTCTGTATGGTAACACAACACAATTTCTATATGATAACTGAATATTATAGACATATATGTACAAAAGGCGACCTTATTAATAGCAGTCTCTTAGAAAAAATTTTTGCATGAACAAATTTACAAAAGATTTATCCTTTAACAAATTTAATTATTTGTTAGTTATTTCTTTTTTATTGTTATGTAATTTGAAATCAAAAATAGAATACTAAATAATGTAGTGTTTTACTATTTATTGATTTATAAACGTGTCATTAATAAAACTGTTAAATGCTTAAAATTCTGTCGTAAAAGTAGCAAGCATGTATGGGATTTTTGTACTGCCTTGCTTATCTCATGATAGGGGGATTGTTTTTGAATTTATTTGGCTGGTAACAATAACAATAACATTTAATAATTTCAGGTTTTTGGAAATTTGCATTAAAAAGTTATTTCAGTTTATAATTTACAATATAATACATGTATAGGATGTACAAATCGACAGACATACACATCGCTATCATGGCGAATACAAAAAAATATTTATTAGTGTCATCGAAACGGCGTAGTACCATATTATTAAATCAAAAAAAAAATTACATCTGACATCCAACGCCATCTAGTTTTCTTCTACGCAGATTTTAAGCCTGTCAAGTTTAAAAAAAAATAGAAATGCGTTTTGTTATTGCAGTTGTACTAACTTTTGAGAAGTATTAAAATTCTTATAGCAAAATTCTAAAAATTATATGATAATAGTTAAGTGATGCCCTTTATAAAGGATATATATAAATCTTATTACCATTCATCACATATTGTGAATGGTACAGAATTGCCCATTCTTCTTTGACTTGAAGAAACATAGGTATATGTGTTATTTAACCAACTAATAATACTACATCATTTTTAGGATTTTAGGCTTAGCTGATCATATACATAAAACACTTAATTTTCTTCTGATTTCATGTAATATTGCACATTTTTGATTATTGTCTTAATTTTTATAGTAGCCATTCGCTTGATAATAAAAAAAAACTAATTACAGAAAAACATGGAGCTATAGCGTGCGCGATATCCACTTCAGTTACAAATTTGGACTCCTGTTCCAAAGATACCGTCAGTACCTGCACCAGGTCTACTTCGATTTTGGGATTGAACAGCATCCTGAAAGCAGGTAAAATTTGAATGAAGGTCATCTTCGCCATTTCCTGATAAAGTTTCAGATAATTATCTAGCATAAAGCACTATATAACTGATAGAGGTTGTTGATATATATCTGTTTGACTAACATATATATCTATCCAAGACTTCTATAATAGATAGCAGCAGTTTTTCTGACAAGTAAATTCAGAATAGTCTTTCGGAGACTTCGTCAACAAGTGGTGAAACTAGCCTTAATAGTTTTTGCTAATATATCGTTGTATCTCAAGCGTACGAACCGAGCTGTTTAGAAATAATTCAACTACCAAATTGCTCAATCTAATATCATTACAGAAATGTTACTGAGCAATCTAATAAAGAAAGCGCTGATTGATGTTGATACACAAGCGTCTCGCCTTATGGAGTTCAGAGAAAGCATTAGTAAGTGATTCTTTTTATTATGTAGCTTGGACTTACGTGGTTTGGACTAACTACACATATATCTTATAAGTAAATGATAGCTTGGACTTACGTGGTTTGGACTAACTTCACATATATCTTAAAAGTAAATGAACTGTTGTATAACAAAATGAATATAATTGTAATTTTAATGGTAGCGCTTTATAAAAACAAAAATTTAAATACCTGCTGTGAATTAAAAATGTTTTTGTTTTTAACCTTTTTCAAGAAAGCGAAAAGTTCTCAATTTATTTTTATTTTTTTCTTATCTTAGAACTCTATAATTCATGTTTTGATTTAGAAAATTGTTATTACACTTGTGAGAGTAAACTTTCATTTTCAATTCCATTGAAATTTGTATATTTAAGTTTTTTTACATTTTTTAAAAATTAAGTAGTCATAAGACTAACCTCCGCTTAACCTCCGCTTTTATATATTTTTTTATTTTGACATAGTAGCACATCAATTTTAATTAGTTGACAATTATTATTTTTTTAGAAACTTATCCTTCATTCGCCACTAAAAGTACCTATACATGCGTTGGACTGGATTCTAAGTCCATCTGGGTCAATTCATCTAAGGTGGATAAATTATGCTTAGACACTTGCGTGCAAGTCGAAGATTCATCAGACAAAGTGATTAACATAAAAGAAGGTATGTCAAATTAAGAACACATAAACATAACATAGCATAACGAACCAGAGACAATATCAACAAGATCTTAGATTGCATAAAATGGTATTCGAATTGATTCTGATTGTCAATAATCCAAATGAAATTTCAGGCAATCGCAAAATTGCTAAAATTGTTATACGCAGATCACTGGTCGTTCTCAGTGGTTCAGTAATACATTGGAACCCTGTAGTCACGGGCTTAGCCCTGCTCATCGACTCAATAGATGAGCAGGCCTAGGTTCTGTACGCTTTATTAGCGAGCCCAAGTTACTCATGTGAGTCAAAAAGTGATTGGAATCTAGTTATTGCTGTATTGACTATGGTGATGTGTTTTACTTTTAACTGAATGTAGAACTCCTAAATAAGCTAGACTATCTTCTCAATAACTGCATAGAATTGATATTTAATATCTACAAATATGACCACGTGTCTGCTACGTTTCCAATTAAAATGATAACCAGTTCTTCTGCACCGCAATCAGCGACTGCTGACCTCTCACCTCTCTATTCTCATGTCTTAACTCTACCATTTTCACGAACTTACCTTGATCCCTACTTGCGTTTCCTGTCTTCTAATCATGACAGAAATCTGCTTCTCCTATATCCTTTCCAAAACTCCATTTTCGTAAACGTTTCATTCTGCTCGTGCAAGCAATACTGCTCTGGAAGGTGTTCCCGCTTGAAATCATGATTACACATTTAAAAGAGCATGCATGATTACCTTTTGTGATGACGGAATTACCTAATCAATAGTATACCCTTTTTTTTTTTTTTTTTTTTTTTTTTTTTTTTTTTTTTTTTTTTAACGCGGGGAATGCTTTTCGCACCATACCCTCCGGAGGGACGAAGGGCGTGTGTGGGACTCCCGACAAACCGGTACAAGTACAAGGTACATCTCGGGCACCTCATGCCCCAGGATCAGGACGCTATCGCACTCCCATCGCCCTGCGCAGTAAGAGGCAGAACAGCGCCCCGCCCCAGACGACACTCCCCGGCCGCACCGGAGTGTCACCTGACTCGGGTCGTTTGCAGCAGTCACAACGCCCCAAGATGTGACCGCAGCGACCCTTAGGCGGCGATTAGGGAGCTAGCGACGTCTGCCGCGTCCTCTTCGCCGCCTCCTTCGAGCGGGATCGGCCCTTTCCCGATCTCGCTCTGCAGTCTCCTTCCGGAGCATAACCTGCTCACAGAAGGAGATCGCGGCTTCCCATCCTTCACGACTCGCCAGCATCGCTGCGATCAATGCTGACGGTGAAAGGTTACGTCCGATCCGTCCGACCAGGACTCGACGCTCAGACTCCCAAGCAGGGCAGTCCTCCAGCGTGTGCTGGGCGGAGTCCCGTTCGGACTCGCAGTGGTGGCATTGTGCCGTAGCCTCCCGTCCTATTCGATTCAGATACTCACCGAAGCAGCCGTGCCCGGTGAGTATCTGGGTCAATCGATAGGTGACACAGTCGGTCCTCTCTATCCACGCTTCGAAGTTCGGCAGAACGGCTCCGACGGCGCGTTGGCTAGCACAGCCCTCAGTTTCGAGCCGGATCTGCCAAGCCACCAGAGCTTGCTTATGCGCGTTCTGCCGTAGCATTCCGGGCTCATGATCTGGCGCAGCCTCTTCAGCATTCCGACCGACAGAACGAATTTGGTCGTACACCATTGCGTCCATGTCGGCCAGAATATCGAAGGGCGGAGATCGCGCCAGGATCGTCGCCGCCTCATAGGAGATTGTGCGGTAGCCCCGCACGATCCGTATGGCCATCAGCCGCTGCAGGCTCCTGAGTAGGGCCCGGCAGCGGGAGGCACCCGCTAGATCATTAAACCAGACGGGTGCCCCATAGAGGACCATGGATCTAACAACCCCCATGTAGAGGCGGCGAACTTCTTCCCGTGGTCCCCCGAGATTGGGCAGCAAACGATGCAGCGCACCTGCTACCCCTCGCACTCGGGGTACCAATCGCCCGAAATGCTCTTCGAAGCTCCACCGACTGTCCAGGATGAGGCCTAGGTACTTCATGTACTGGCCTACCTGGACTTCAGCGTCACCTACCCGGAGACATGAGCTGGGTGGCTCCTGGCGCTTACGCAGGCCATGGAACCATATCGCCTCAGTTTTATGAGGCGCCACCCTCAGGCCCAGCTCACGTATCTTTTCCACAACACTAGCCACCCCCTGCTCGGCGAGCCAAAGCACCTCCTCGAAGTGTGACCCTCTAGCCAGTATTAATGTATCGTCCGCATAGCAGACGACACTTAGGCCAGAGGGCAGACCGGTGCGAAGGACAGCATCGTATGCGAGGTTCCATAATAATGGGCCCAATACCGAGCCCTGGGGAACCCCGCAACATACTTCCTTTCGATTCTCCATTCCATTCCGACCGATAAATTTCACCGTCCTGTCGCGCAGATAGGCCTCAATAACGGTTCGCAGATAGAGCGGCACCTCGTGATATTCGAGGGCCGCCCTAATTGCCCGCCAGGGGAGGGTGCCGAAAGCGTTGACTATATCAAGGCTAACCGCCAACGCCACCCCCCCCGATCGGACTGTCGACTCCGACAGGGATCGAACGCACCTAACAGCATCTACTGTCGAACGTCCCCGTCGGAATCCGAACTGACAGTCCGATAGGTCAGGGCCCACTCGCGACAGATGCCCGCTAATCCGGTCAGAGATTATCCTCTCAAAGAGTTTCCCTGACTCGTTCAGCAGGCATATCGGTCGGAACGCAGAGGGAGAATCTGCAGCCCTTCCGTCCTTTTTTAAAAGCACCAGTCTTGCTTCTTTCCAGCCGAGGGGGAAGATACCGAGGCGGAAACAATCTGTGAAAATCTGCCTCAGTTTGTCCCCCAGTACCGACAGAGCTATCACCAACGCCCGACCCGGAATGCCATCAGGTCCAGGCGCGGTGTTGCGGGAAGCGAGCCGCCGCGTGGCTCGGTCAAGTTCACCCTCCGTCACCTCATAGTTCTCGGACCACATTTGGCGGACCGATTGGGATGGAGGAATCGCAGGATTGTCCTGGACCCTTGGGAAGAGTGTGTCTAACACTCTTCCCAGAAACTCCGGATCCAGAGTTTCTGTTAACGGTGGGACCCATGGCTTGAGCTTGCCCAGTACCATTTTGTATGGGCGCCCCCATGGATCCCTATCCAGTCCCGCGATGAGTTCTTTCCATGACCGAGCCTTGGCCTCAGCGATTGCATCGCTGAGATCCTTTACTGCAGCTCCATATTCCCGCCGTGCTCTGTCGATCTCCTCGACTGTGGCTCGCCGTCTTCTCCGAGCTCGAAGGTACGGGCGGCGCAATCTCGCGACTGTCATTCTCAGCCGCGAGATCTCCGCGCTCCACCAGTACACCGAGCCTGTTCTGGCCGCCTTGACTCGGGGCATTGAGGCATCACATATGGACGCCATAATGTTCCCAAACCAGGCAGCCAGTGCCTCTGGATCGGACGAAACCCTTTCCTCTGACCAATCCGCGACGTGGGATGCGGCTACGACCATATCCCGGTTGAGCCGCTTAAGGGACCATCGTCGCGGGGGTTCTCTTTCCTGGTGTAGGCGTTCTGGGTGACGGAGCGACACATCGAATAAGATGTGCCGGTGGTCAGAGAGGCTAACCACTTCCTCCGCCACCCGCCATCCCGATACCATGTGCACTGCAGAGGGAGTAGCCCATGACAGGTCGACAATTGACTCCCCCTGCCACCGCACACATGTGCTGACTGAACCCCGATTGAGAAGTCGGAGGTCCAGTCTAGCCGCCCACTCCAGGATGGCCTCTCCTCTCGCGTCGTCCCGGGTATCGCCCCACTCTCTTGAGTGGGCGTTGAAGTCACCCAAGACGAATACCGGAGGGGCAGTGTAGCTGCGTATGCAAATTTCTAACCCGTGCAGGTATGCCTCATACTCGGCTAGGCCGCGATTGGGAGAGAAGTAACAGCCTACCACCACTGTCACTCCCCACTCCACTGCCACAAAGCCTGCACCTTTCCTCAGGAGAGAGCAATGCAAGTTTTCCCCCCCCCGACCAATATATGGCCACTGAGCCATCGACCGCCCCGAACCACCGTGGATGATCTGGGACTGTGTAGGGCTCTGCGATTACTGCCAGGGCAACCGACTGCTCCGCAAGCGTCTGGATCAAAAGGTCCTGTGCTGCGCGACAGTGATTGAGATTGCCCTGTAAAATCCTTGTGTGGGGTGGGAATCCTAAGTTTCCATTGCCTCTCCCGTCGTGTTACCACTCGACACGGACTGCCCCGATTGAACAGAAGCGGGCCGAGGCTGAAGCTGTCCCGTTTTCTTCCTCTTTGGAGGGCAGCAATTTTTGCTGCCCAGCCTATGGTTGGCGGCCCGGCCGTAGTCGAGACACATCGGACACTTCGGTGCGCTCGCTGCGCAGGCTCGGTCCTTATGGCCTAATTCCCCACAGCGGAAGCAACGCCCACTTCTGTCAGCGTGGCCCGTGCATTTTACCCTGACGTGCCCCATTTCAAGACACTGGTAGCATTGTAGGGGCCTCGGTGCTAATGCTTCGGTACGGACCAACGCCCAACCCACCTGCAGACGTTGGGCGGCCGCGACTTGTCGTACTACCGCAAGTGGGCCACGCACCCAAACCGTTCCCAACTGGGCTGCCGTTTTGCGTATCTCTCCGACCTTGATGTCGGACGGAGAGCAGCCACCCGCTGCGGCTATTGCCTCTGCAACTTCGGTAGGAGTGATGGATTCATCTAAATCCATCACTCGTAGTTCGGCCGTTTTGCACGGCCGCGTAAATCGCACATCCATGTCGCCCATGACTGCACGCAAGCGTTCGGCTAAAGCGTCCGCTTTGACAACGCTATCTGGCCCGGGGATCTCCAGTATAAGGTCCCCTGTGATCGCCTTACGCTGCCGAATCCCGCCCGTAATTCCTAGTTCCGCCAACTTTACGCGGGACTTTGCTGCTTGCATTATTTGTGCAAGTGAGTTATTGGATTCTGGAGGTACCATGACCACAACGGCGGCGTTGTTGGGAGGTCGTGGTAACTGTGGCCTCTTCTCCTTCGGGGCGAGTGCAGCAACTGTGCCCTGTCTCACAGCAGTAGCCTGGGCTTTTCTCCCAACAACTTGGGCCCAGGTTCCCCCTTCCTGCCTTACTACTGGTTGTATCAGGGTCCCTGATCCCAATGCCTGCCTTATTAGGGGTTTTGCAGGGATCAGCACTTGCGCAGTTGGCCCGTTCAGCTTCTTCTTTTTCTTCTTTTTTTTACTCTTCTTTTTTTTCTCAGAAGAAGAGAGAATTGTGGTTGCAGCAACCGGCTGCTCCGCCACTGGAGCCCGTCCTTGACCTAGAGGAGGTCTAGCACCTCTCTCTGGGAAAAACCTATCTAAAAGCCCGGACTGGAATCGGGCAAATTCGCGGTTCATGATAACCTCAATTTGTTCCCAGTCCGGTTGGTTTGCCCTTGCTAGGGCTAGTGGCACCGCTGAGCCACTTGTTGAGCCCTGTTTGGCATTGACAGAAGGCAACGAGTTTTCTCTTGTTGTCTTTGTGGCCGCATCACTTCGCATCGTGGCCGGAGATGGTGCCACTGACTTTACCCGGGTGAGGGATTCGATCTCCTGTTGGAGATCCCTCACCTGGTTAGTCAGTTCTACTATCCTATTGGATAAAGTTTGCGTCTGGTTCCCGACAGACGCTTCTTCGCGCTCGCGTGACACCGCTTGATTGCAGAGCTCCTTAATGCCACCCTGCAAAACTCCCAGAGCCTGGCGAATGGAGCTCGTTAATTCCACTTTGGTGCTACGAGGTCTGTCCAGTATCTCCTGGACCTCAGCCAGACTAAAGAGCATTTGGGCGCCGATCTCTGTGGAACTCAGCTTGGTAGTTTTACCCTCTGTATCTGGCTGGTTTGCGTCACTGACACTGTGTGCCCGTTTCGCATGACCAGACTCTTCCTCGGCCTCGAGTTGCGAACTCAGGCGCTTCCGAGGCTGTCGACGTGCCTCCTTCTCTGACCTTATCGAGGCTGAGCTATCGCTCTCTTCCGCTCGCTCACCTCCATCTACAGGAAGCGGAGTAGTGGATCTACTTAAGACTACTTTTAGTGATTGTGACCGAGGCCTCAACCGCCGTCCTTCATCTTCTCCTGCCTTCTCCGCTCTTGATCTCAAAATTCCAGTTTTCGTTAAGCCAGTATCATTGTTAAATCGATCCGTTATTGTTTTGGTTTTGCATTCATTAGAGTCCATATCTAATCCCACGAGTATGGGGGAAATGCGGTCCGTCCGGGCGGTGCCCCCTGCACCCGGATAAGCCTATATACTGTGGAGGTCGGCCAGTATCCACAGGTTTTTACGACTTTGCTGTCTGGTGTTATAGACTGTCCTTGTCATGGGCCGGCCAATCAAGGCAAGCCCTCCGGTCAGCAGGTTCTCAGCGTACCCTCCTAGAGCCACTAGTTGGGTCGTTGATGAGCACCTGTTGATTACGGAACGCGAGAGGGTGGCTAGTCCTCTCTCACCGGCGGCAGCACTAATGTCTGTCCGTCCCTGCGCGAGCAGTGGACCGACCCGCCCCTGGATTCCCTATGAATCCGGCCTCGGCCCCTACCGTCACTCGTCTAGTCTCTTCTGATTGGACAGAAGAGTACCGAGAGCGTTTACCCCCCTTTGAGCCATCCTGCCCCTGTGGTTTTTTATAGAGGTTTTCTCCTCGTGGCCAGTCTCCTACGCAGGTTAAAGGCCCCCGCTCCCAATAAGTTGGCGTCTGCGGGTCGGGCCGTCCGTTTGCTGGTGTTCAGCATTGACCACCGTCAGTCATTCCGCTCAGTGCGAGAACTTCAACGGTAGTCCCGTCGCCCCTCTCGTGGCCGTCGAGCCACTCTACGCATGCCAGGAACCACATTAGCCGCGCCAGTAATATAAGGTCGCGTGTACCACCTTCCGCGTGCAACTGGTGGTCGTTGCATTGGACGCCGTGGTTTGGTCTTTGGAAGGCAATCAATAGTATACCCTCTAATCTATAATCTACAATGTAGGATTATAAATTATAAAATATGTGTTTTTTGTGTGCTTACGTATTAATTTGTTAGTTTATGTCAATTGTATCTGTTTCTGGATAACTATAACCTTAATGGACCTACCTAACTAGATCTCTCCACTCCCGAAAGGTTGACTGGTAGAGAACACCCAGGGCATTAAGTCTATCTATGTACACAAGTATATAAAGTTGTAAATAAATTAATTTCGGTTTATACGGCTTATATATACTCTATGACTACGTTTTAGACATATTCTTTGTGTCTTATAAGTCTCACAAACTCACGTCAATATAATATTCAGTTTTATTTACCTTTTGAGAAAACAAAAGTAACTAAATCTCAGCGTTTATTTTTTAAAAGCTTCCTTTCAACAATTGCGCTTAATGGTACAGAAACGTCATATGGAAACATACATTTCTACACACTTTACATATTTACGCCTTTTACGTCTTAAACATTTATTAAACACATTTTATTGCTTTCATACATCCTTAACAACTTCCAATCTTTGTTTTATTTAGATATTTTTACATTTCTTTATATTATATAAATTTTGTTGCAACATGTTATATATTCAGAAGTACTGCTTAAAGCAGCATGCCGCAACACCGTCTCGTCTATGACGTCATACTATGGTCAAACGGAGTCCGTGCAAACGACTTTGATGGAAAAGGAATCAGAGAAATGCGGTTCGTGTGTCATTTTTTAATTCTACTGAAGTTGTAAACAGTGCCAAAATTAAGAACGTGATGATTTTTTCAAACTATATCATCTACATACCTGATTTTTGAGTTTTAAATTATTTTGGTAAAGAACATGTTTTATCCAATACATGTACATATTTGTACGTACTATTAAAGCCGGCTAGTCTTTCAACAATCATAATGGCCGCTTTAACTGGCCTGTTAAGTTGGTCTACTGGTTAGTAATCAGATGTCGTGTGTTTGATTTGAATTTGATGTGGGTAGAAATCAGTAGTAAGTAGCAACATTAATATACCTTGTCCACGTTTCAGGTCAAAACGTTTGCGCCTGTGTTGGCCCCAGTTCTCTTGATTGTGAGATAAACACAGATAACTTATTCGGTAAGTAATTACTTATAAACAGAAATAAGAAGTGATAAAATATTTTTTTGATCTTATAGAGAAAATTATAATATTTGACTTATGAGTATTTTGCTTTTGGTTTAGGAACACAGCGTCATTAGTGTTTAAAGAGTCCATAAAAGTTTTTTAACATTGTTAATGTTAAAAAACTTTACTACTTCATAATCATAATTAAAACTAATTTCTGTACAGGTTTTTTTTGTGCCGGGATGGTGTGTCGGAATCGGACCGACTAAAACCATACGGTGTGCCACTCTGCGCCTGACATAGGAGGGATCCGGGAACAACTGTTATTACGACATCCAGATCCCTCCTAGCGCCTGCCCGCTAAAAGCGGGCACCATCTGCGGATAAATTCTCTATTTAGGCGACGTACGGCACACGCGCACGTCACCTCCTCGTGGCTGGCCAATATTGCGGATGGAGGGGAAAACCCGTCCCGTCCATCCGCGGCCGCACTCAGGGCGGCATGAGGTGCTGGTATGCGTACCTCCGCCGCCCGGTTCGCTGGCGGCGAATTGGGTCCGAGTGGAGATCGTCCTCCCGGGCCCTCTCCACCGCCTCCTTCCGCGAAATTGCATCTTCGCAGAAGGTTGCGACCGTGGTAAAACAACTGTCGCTACCGACCATGGAGCGTATGACGGCCGGTAGCGAGAGATCTTCTCCAATAACTGCAGTGAGGACCCCACGCTGCGCTGCCTAGGCGAAACAAACCGCTAGCAACTGAGCTACTGAGCTGAGCCGAGTCCTCACTGTAGTCGAATTTCTGTACACGTTGCGCTAACCTTTAAACAAAACAATTGTAATACCTATTGTGAGTGCCTTAATTCTCGTGTCACAATTAACAACTGGGAACGTCAGAAAAGATTGCAAACATCATTTGATTCATTAATTAAATTTTGTATAATAATAAATTTGTTAATAGTTTTATTATTCAAGTTTATAATTCACAAATGATCTTTCCAGATTCATCTCACTTAATGCAACCTTCTGTGTTACAAGTTCAGAAAAATGTTGAAGTATCTAGCAACCCGTTCACCAATTTGCTTACTTCCAAATCTCAACTTAAAAGTAGTAAGATATTAATTGTTATAATGTATTTATTTCTGAGTTATTTACTTAAATCCTTAAAGATGTTTCTGCAGATAAATAAATTATGTAACTCATGTTACAAGTTTTAAATTTGTAAAATAAATTAACATGACAGTTTTGAGCTACTGATCGTGGTTTTGTCTATGATTTTTACAACAAAAGTTAATATTTTTATAGATATCAATAACCAGTTGATCTCATTGTCACGACTAATCGGTACCAGAAGGAAAGCGAGTTCCTTTATTGACACCTATGCTCCTACTGCTGTGCTATCTAGTAATCTCGATGCCGATAAATGGATGAGAGCCTGTACTTCAATGCAGAAGGATGCTTACGGTGTGTTAACCATTATGGCTTTCCTTTTTTTTCTTTTTTTAAACACAACGCCCGCATTAGGAACATATCCTGTGTCACGGGAGACTTTACAAACACACAAGAAACGGACACAAAGAATATCCAGACTCAGAACAACAATTTGTAGATCACACTAAGTGTAGTCCCGTGTGGGGTTTGACCCCACAACACTCAGTGCAGTAGAGCGCGGGGTGGCGACCGCTTTAAAGTGTCATTTTGTAATAATGCTTCAAATGATAAAATTTTTAATTTCATTTCCTCGGAATAAGTTTTTAGTAGGTAAGTTTATAGTTCAACACTACTCATGAGTTTTTATGATAATTGCAATAATTTTGTTTTCTTATGTAGACCATTTATGTGTGTTTAGGGTATTTATTCTATTGGTGAAATTGATATCACATTGGTACCCACAGCTTTTTTAATGATAGTAATATCAATATTAACAATTTTAAAATAACATTTCGTTTAAAAAACATAACTTTAAAAATTATGGTGTTTATAGTTTATTCCAAAAATATGATCAAATATGATGATACGCTTTTCTGTAATACGCTATTATACTTAGAATGTTACTAATATTAAAACACATTAATTTCTTAAAGTGTAACTATTTATTGTTTAGTTAGAAAAAATAACCGTGATCGTTATTTTAATTAAAATGTATGTTTATTAATTTAAAAGCTACTAACCTCCACAATCAAATTAAAAAGCGCACACTTCAGCGACTTCCTGTTGCACACTTGCGTCTGTATTTTGTTATTTTCACGAAACACAAGTTATGGCAGAGTGAAAGCATGATATTTATTAAAGTTGACAAATGGTAAAAATATCAACTACACGAAAATGAAAATAAAAATACAGAAAAAAGCAGCCTAATTGAACTTTTTTTGAGGTAAGTTAAAATTCGTGGCCTTAAAAAAATTCAGATACTTCTCAAACGACGATCGAAGTTGCAAAAAAGCAGTCACTTATTTATTATTTATTTTTATTAAGGTGGCAAATATACATACAGTTTAACAGTAAAAAGTAAGCTAAGAAAAACAGGCTAACTCGTTCTTTAATACAGCGATATTCCAATTTATTTGTAAAAAATTGATAAGCCTTTGAAGGTTCAACCAGATTAATACAACAGCCTAACTGAAAACTAATGTAAAATAATTAATTTGTTGCATTTCACTGAAAGAGCGAGGCTTTAAAGAACCAACCCCCGCTAGGCCTTTTCTCACTTGTGACTTTAAAAGTTGCATATTTCCAAAAACCTTTTAAAAAAGCAATATTTAATGATCAAATGCAACACTGTAATATGCTGTCAATAATAGTATTTATACGAATAACAAGAGGTCCATTATCATTAATTTCAGCATACCAGTCATATATAAGACCAGAGAAAGAGTATGAAAGCTCACCGCTCCCCGTCAAGTCTTCAACATCTGCCATCTTCGGTTTTCTTGACGAGAAAAATTCGACTGGTATGTCTTTTCCAATTACAATTCAAATCTTTTGTTGTGCAAAATTATACTTTATGTCAAGTGTTCTAAAGTATTAAATAGTATATTAGGGGAAAGATGGTCGGGTTGGTAAATTGGGTATCGTTCATATGTAGTTTCGAACTATTCTATTACAGTCGTTAAATCTAAAGTCCTATATTTTAAACACACCGCATAACTATCAGACTTTCTGTATGTATTTTTGCCACCTTTTCTTCTCAAGGAATGTACATTTTAGTATCAAATATATAAAACCTTCCAGTCATGCTAAACCTTAATTATTACAAAGCCATTTAATTTGAAATTAATGACAACAAAATAAACTTAAAAATGAAAACAGACGCATATATTTGTATGAAATATATAAGTTAAATATTATATAACAGATATTATATAAATTGAAAATGTTTAAAGATAGATTACGAATATTCATTCCACATTAAAATTAATTATTTGACTGCAGTACCACCTGAAGTAAAAAACCTAATAATAAACGATAGTCTCGCCGACGTACTACCATTACAAAAGCGTAATCAAAACCACGATAAACACCACCAGCTAGGACCGACGTATAAAACGTTAATGGTGGACGCAGTTACATCAGGTACACAAGCAAACAAAACAATTTTCTTAAAATACAATTTTATGATACACTAATTGGAAAATATACTTTTAAAATAGTACCTATTATTTTTCCAGATCCAGCTATAAATAGAAACAAGCAGGAGTTTCAGCATCAAGCCGTCCCAACTGTTCATGAAACAGGTATAGGTATGTGAGAAAAAAGTGTAATTGTAGTTAAGTAGCATTTTTGATACACATACAGGAACATTTAAGCAGGTAATCACCACTACACCATCTCGATAGAATGGAGAAAACGGCCACAAAAATAGCCTTTGTTGTTATTAATTCAAAGTCAAAAAGTGACTTGTCACGTCACCACGTCACTTTTTGACGTCATGATCGTCGTGATCAGCTTACAGTTTTCAAAAACCAGAACTCGGCAAGAGAATAACATAACATTTTGATTCTACTTTTAAGCTACTTTACACCGCAACCGTGGCCAAATAGACACAGTAATAATCGCTACGAACATGCTAAAACTAATAATTATAAAAAAAGTAAAGTTTATTTTGATAGATAATTTAATACTTGAAAACTTTTATTTAACTATAAAGCTAAAACATAATACAAAAAAAAAATTAAAGTTACCTTATTCGCGACGTTTAACATTGAATACCGAATTTGAGGTGATTTTTTTGAAGTCGTGGAGTCAAATGTGACTTTCATTTTTGTTTATAATGCTGAATTTATTCTTAAAATTTCATTCAAATTTTCCTCTTTATCTTACCAACTATAGCTTTTTTCGCAAGCACATTAACAAAGCCATACACTATCTAATAGTTTGTCAAACACCAAACGTAACATGTGAAACATTCGCGAAGTCGTTTGATCGTTTACAGAACCTTTTTCTCTCTACTAACACCAGTCAAACATGTTCAATCGGTATAAAAATCGTGTACCCTAATCCAAACGTAAAAGTGGCTTTCTAAAAAGGTCTGCTTTCATTTTGGGTACATTAGAAATTCTTTTCTTTTTTCTTTGTAATTCCATTTTAAATTTGTTGTTTCAGTACTGTCCTATGTTTCTTATTCCGTAATACAAACACGAGTCAACAATCGAATTCACTTATGCAAAATTTAGTGTCCAATGTGAAGTCTAGCACCTACATTTTTCGTGTCGAATTTTTTTGTTATACCTTATCATAATTAAGATGTGTGACGTTACCAGGTACAAATTCAGATCCAATATTTCAACATAGATCGGCGAGTGTTCTGACTTCAAAATGTATCCTTCCGACGTGTACTGCATGTAATTATGTTCTGAATGCCGGAAAAGCATCCCATACACGTAAGCCACTTAATATTACCTGCCTGTTTTTAAATTTTATTTATTTTGGAACGTCATATGTTCTGTGACTTGGCTTGTGGTAAGTTTTAGTCACTAACTTGGATACAATTAAATACGCAATTGTCCAGGCTATACGTAAGAGTACTAACTACCAAGAAATACGTTACGTGCCCACAGAGTTATTTCTTTAAATGAAAAATTCTAAGAATGTCTTTATAATGATTACCTACATATACACAAGTTGTAACATGGGGTTTACAAAATTACATGCATATGTAGTTTAAATGGGCTTTTATTATCTAATCTTTTTCAAATATGCTATAGTAAAAATAGTAGAGGTCTTCGTTCATAAAGTCGGTTTGTATTCATAGTCGCGAACGGGACGCTTTGTAATTTTTTTTCTAATTTTGGTAGTAGGTTTACAGGTTTTATTGCTTCGACAACGAAAGGCAACAGTACTGAATCCTTTTTACAATAATTTAACAAGTAATTATGTGTTAATTAAAAATAAATTCGTTTTCTGCGTCTCTGAGAAATAACTCACGAACAGTCGTGGGACTGCCGATAGAAGTGAAAACGGAACTATTAAGTTGAGAGTAATTTAAACTATATGCAAAAATTATATGAAATTTTTTATGTTTCATATATAGCTATATATAATATCATATATAATATATAATAATAATAAATTTCATATATAATACATAATATCATATTCTCCATAGCTATAGATATACTATTATCATTAGCATGTCGGTGACGCGAACCGAGGATTTTACCCTCTACCAAAACGCTCAACGCGCCTAAAGAAGTTTTCACTTCAAAATGAATGCTGATGAACCATACACAGAACTTTACCATAGATTATGTATGAGTATGTATAGTTTGTAAAGAATTATTTAAAAAAAATGCTCTACCGCTTAAAAAATTCCTACTGTATAAAAGTTAGAAATAAATATTTTACAATTATTTTCTACTAACTTTTAATTCATCCTTAAGGACATTTAATTCTCATCACTCTGACTGAAAACGTTGGTAAGCGTATTTGTAACACATTTAAAAATCTTTACTTATAATTTGCATTTCAGCTTGCAAATTCGTTTATGGAAATCCTACATGTGTAGTGCACAAGCAGTCTTCTAACGTCGAAATACAAACAGGAGCACCACGTAAGTTCTGACACAGTTACAGAACTTTGTTTTGGGACAATTTAACACACAAGACATATTATGCTGCGTGTTACTGACAGTTGTTGATTAACAGTTACATTATGTATCGTCTTGAAAAGGGAACGTAGGAATAGTAGGAGGAAGGAAAGGATCGTAGTAGTTTTTTGACTGAGATATATGGTTAGAGGGCTTGAGAATTGAAGATATTCGACCCTGACTCTTTATATAGTGAGGATATAGAAAATCTCTGAGGATTGCCAGCTCCTTGAGGATATACAGCCACGACCCTGTTTGTTAACATACTATTTCGGGATTTTACCTCATTTTATGATTACCTCGTATCATTTTTAAAGTAACTGAAAATTTTTATTGGTTGGAGGCCTTTTTAATTTATTTTAACAATTTAATAAGCATTTGCAAAAAAAATAGAAATCTTCACCTATACACCATAGTTAATATCTTTCAGTACCATTCAATAATACCACTATCAACTACTAGGAAGACGTCAACTAGAAATGTTCAGTTTAACCCATTGGCTAATGAATAACTACAAAAAATCGTATGAGAAAACACCGATTAGATGGTAGCTGTATTAATTATTAGAAATCATAGGTCCTTTAAAAAACTTAAACGATAATAAACATTTCGTATGTTTAGCGTAAAAGCCTTAAATTGTGACCATTGCAGAAGCGGGTATGGTGCAAGTAGAGACAATAGTGGAACGCTCCGATGTGGGGGTGTTGACACCTTTCTTTGGGATGTTGCCCGTTTCGGAGCATTTCAGTAAAAAGAAGTCTAGTGTTATAGGAACCGTTTTATCACCGAGAGGTAAGAAATCTTTTACTTTGCTGTTCTTTTCTGATTTGCCCGTTTCATTTATATTATATAAATACATTCGAAAAATCTCCATACTCCCATAATTTTATATCATTTTAGTGCCTACAGACAAATATTCTATTGTAAAATTACATATTACAGTTGTGACACAATGTTTAAAATCTTCTAATCTTAATTTATTTTGTGACCGTTTTATACACGAATCGTGTTTGGACCTGTACCTAAGTCTTGGTCAAAATATGATTGCAAATTCTCTTACACAAATTATCATCGCTGATCGCGCGCTTCCTACTGCACTGAGTGTTGTGGATTGTTGTGGTAACCTCACACTGGATAACACTTTGTGTGATCCACAAATTGTTGTACTAAGTCTAGGTGTTCTTTGTGTCAGTTTTCCGTATGTTTGTAAAGTCCTCTGTGATACAGGATTTATTCGTTATGGAGGAGTTGTCTTTTAAAAAATCATTACCGCCTAAAATTTCTTACGACACAAGACATAACCGCAAATATATGTCTGTAAATGGTGGATGGTGTCGACCGGTTACCAAAATTGTATGTTATTTTCCTTTTATGATTTCGTAGAGCAATCCTAGATACGCCTTCTCATACTTAACCGTTGATTTATGAACGACATTTGGAAGAATGCCGCATCATTGGCAGCGAATCAACGACTTTGTGCTTTCGGGTACAGACTGTTCTGGAAAGATATTTTATTTCTATATTTTGTGATAAATATTTAGTTTAAGGCATTAGATATTTTCTTATATACGTAAAAGAACAATCGTGGGGAAGCCATACCTCGGTACATATAGGCCAGGCTCGATAGGGGTGATATCAGAGCTTCTCAGAAAAGTGATGAACAGTAGTACTTTCATTGCTTTTCACCAAGTGAGTAAGGTTATCAAACCCAAAGGGGGTTTAATTTCTGATCAGGAATGAAAGAAGGAAGGAGACCAGGAAGGTGACCTTTGGCTTTTGACCTCTGATTGTTGAGGAGAGACTGAAAGGGTGACAATACACTTGTGATCCTTGGAGTGCAAGTGTCTGTGGGCGGCGGTAGTCACTTACCATCAATGGCTAAACAAAAAACTATTAAACGATAAAAATATTAGGCCTAAATTTGTTAAATCGGTTAAACATCGTGTTATTTTTTTGCCAAATTTTGTTTAGCAAATCCTCGTGTTGATTATGAGCTTTATAGAGATTTAGAAGTTTCCCTCGGGACGATACTGTAACACGTATTTTTTCGTTCATAAAAGTTCAACTACCAATATTTACAGCTATTTTATCGCAAATAGTGTATTCTTATTAAAAATCACTGTCCAATTTGCAATCTATCTATATATACTAAATTGTTTACGCCTGTTTTAAGTGTTCAGGACTACAGTTTCACTTCTTAAAAACTTATAACCTGTATTAAGAAGTGGTCTATGAAATACAAAAGATTTTACTTAATCCAACTGACAATTGTTTGAGACAGATAGA
This sequence comes from Hypercompe scribonia, assembly GCA_949316085.1. NCBI lineage: Eukaryota > Metazoa > Arthropoda > Insecta > Lepidoptera > Erebidae > Hypercompe > Hypercompe scribonia. The sequence goes on along the minus strand of OX438967.1, from coordinate 5,839,254 downwards.
CATTGAATATATATTCAACTGCCAAAAACTCTAACAATTAAATCAGAAAATTTTAGGACATCTTGGAAGTTGTTCCAAAATTTGCAACTGGAGCTTTGAAAAAAGCTGCAACAATACAGCTAGGAACAAACAAATAAATGATATTTTTACTGAGAAACAATGATGTATTATTTTTATATGTACATTTAAGAATTTGACCGATTAATTCTTCTACATTCACCAGTAGTGTTAGTATAATGATTACAACTTCACAGAGCTCACATACGATAATCTGATACCAAACTGAATACTGGAGGAAACCGCCTGCTGATAAACATACTTATACATTACCAAATACTGTATACTGATTTTTTTTTTAATAGCCTGCCAGAGTGACTCTAATCTGCTTGGAAAATCAAGCACTGGATCGAAAATATTGAGGAAACCACTAATGTTAAGTGTGCCTTTTACAATTCAATATATCCACAAAAATCCTACAAAAAACCAAATTAATCCAGCCAGCCGTTTTTTTGTTTCACTCCATCGAATTTTTGAAGAAATTAAAGGATCACGTTTTTTGCTCTGAAAAGCACATAATTTTTAAAACGGAAAAAAAAATCCTAGTTTTCCCACATTTTTGTTCCAGAAAATGCTAAAAATCAAAAAAAAAAATTCAAGAAACAGTAGCAGTCGTGGGACTGCCGATAGAAGTGAAAACGGAACTATTAAGTTGAGAGTAATTAAAACTACGAGGGGGCGTTTTTAAGTTCGCGGAATGGAGGGTATTGAGTAATAATAAAAACACAAAATTATTTTTCTTTTTCTATATATTCCCCTGCAACACGAATACATTTTTCAGATCTTTCAATTAGTTTTTTTATTCCCTCGTAAAAAAAAGTTTTATCTTTGTCTGAAAAATACGCCGAAACCGCCTCCTTAACCTCCTCATCAGTTGAAAATTTCTTACCACGTAATTCTTTTTTCATTTTCGGAAAGAGATAATAATAACTCGGAGCCAAATCTGGACTGTAGGGTGGGTGATTCAAAATATCGAAGCCCACCTTACGCAGGGCAGCCAGTGCGACTCGGCTCTTGTGAACGGGAGCATTGTCATGCAATAGCAGGACACCTTTCGTTAATTTTCCCCGTCTTTTTTCTTTGATGGCTTCTTTTAACTGTTCTAAGATTGAAGCGTAGTATTCCCCCGTTATAGAAATGCCTTTATCTTTATAATCTATCAATAATATTCCTTCTGAGTCCCAAAAAATCGTTGCCATGAGTTTCCCAGCCGACTGTGAAACCTTAAATTTCTTGGGTGGTGCTGTGCCCTTTTTGTGCCACTGCATGGAGTCTTGTTTGGACTCGGGTTCATAATGATGAACCCAACTTTCATCCCCAGTAACAATTTGATTCAATACGCCATCCTTGTCTTCATTGCAGAGGTCCAAAAACGCACGTGAACATTCCACGCGCTGTTGTTTTTGCAATGGCGTGAGCATTCTCGGCACCCACCGTGCGCTAACCTTAGTCATGCCAAGATGATCGTGTAAAATTTTAAAAATTGTTGTATCCGATACTCCAACCATTTCTGCGAGTTGTTTCTTTTTTAGTCGAGCATCTTCCAATACAATTTTTTCTACTTTTGCAATAACTTCTGGCGTAGTCACCTAAACGGAGCGCCCCGGCCTCGGGTCGTCTTCAAGTGATTCCCTGCCTTGTTTAAATAAACTATGCCACTTGTAGACCATTGTTTTTCCTGGGCAAGAATCCCCGTAAACCGATGACATCTCATTGAGTATGGTTTGAACAGACTTTCCTTGCTTAGTAAGGAACTTTATCACCGCACGGAATTCAATTTTCTCCATTTTTTTCACTTCGTTCCCGATTAAAATACTTGGTCAACGATAGTTTAATAACTAATGATCCAATCACAACAAATTTTACTATGCAGACTATTTATGAGTCACTGAATACGGTAGGCATCAAAAGAGCGCGTTTACCCGCCTTTTTCACTGTCATTCCGCGAACTTAAAAACTTACCCTCGTATATGCAAAAATTATATGAAATTTTTTATGTTTCATATATAGCTATATATAATATATAATATCATATATAATATATAATAATAATAAATTTCATATATAATATATAATATCATATTCTCCATAGCTATAGATATACTATTATCATTAGCATGTCGGTGATGCGAACCGAGGATTTTACCCTCTACCAAAACGCTCAACGCGCCTAAAGATAAGGATTCACGAAAAGTAAAAAAAAACAATCACCGAAAAGCGTATGAAAAAGATTGAAATTCGATTGGGAGTATTAACTTTTTTTTTTAATTTAATTAAAAGGAGATCAAAAGAATCAAGGAATGCAGCGGCGTAAACGCGATAAAATTATTAGGTGGTGGTTTTTTGAATTTTCTTAAATTGTTGAGAAAATTTTTTTTTTTTTTGAATCCTTCTTTTTTTTAATTTAAGCACTTTCTGGAACAAAATTGTGGGAAAGCTCGGAAAAACATTTTTTTTTCTCATTTTTAAAAATTATGAGCTTTTCAGAGCAAAAAACGTGATCCTTTAATTTTTCAAAAATTCGATCGAGTGAAACAAAAAAACGGCTGGTGGGATTAATTTGGTTATTTGTAGGGTTTTTGTGGACATATTGAACTGTAAAAGGCACACTTAACATTAGTGGTTTCCTCAATATTTTCGATCCAGTGCTTGATTTTCCAAAAAACTAGCAAAAGCCCTTTTTTTGATGCATTTTCAAATTCATGTGACGGAAAGAAAAAATGTTTTTTCGGGAAAACTATAGCCAGTCGTTAAGGAAAATTTATTCAAATTCTTGAAACCCAACTTTAAATTTCTGTGGAATCATTGGTTGCTGAAATATCGATAATCAAAGACAAAAGGATCCTTTTCCATTTGAAAACCGATATCTCGGCAAGAAGTAGGCAAATCAGGGTGTATAAAAAAGCAAATTAAAGCTAAATAAACAAGATATCCGATCCTTATAGTGGTTAAGCTAAAACAATTTTTTCCATGTCCGTAGACCAAAAAGAAAAATTTAAAAAAATTTAAATTTTTGAAGTGAAAACTTCTTTAGGCGCGTTGAGCGTTTTGGTAGAGGGTAAAATCCTCGGTTCGCGTCACCGACATGCTAATGATAATAGTATATCTATAGCTATGGAGAATATGATATTATATATTATATATGAAATTTATTATTATTATATATTATATATGATATTATATATTATATATAGCTATATATGAAACATAAAAAATTTCATATAATTTTTGCATATAGTTTTAATTACTCTCAACTTAATAGTTCCATTTTCACTTCTATCGGCAGTCCCACGACTGCTACTGTTTTTTTTTTTTGTTGCTGGTTTTTCTACGATTACTCAAAAACCGCGGAGGCTATAAAAATTTCAAGTTCGAATCCATAAACTAGACACTTGGAACTATAATTTTCTTTTTTTTGATTTCCTGTGCGACCATTTCTCTCGAAGTTACAGCCTGTTGAAAGCTGCCCAAAAATTTGGAATTTTTTTTTGATCCCTTAATTTTTCCATTAGTGTATGTTATATATACTGTGGTCACCATACTGTATTGTCTGCATTCACAATAAGCATAATGACCGCAACTTTGGGATTCTATTCATGCTTTCCATCAGGTAGGGTAAAGTCACTTTGGCAGGCAGGCAGGATTAATTATACGCAGGCATAGAAAAAATAAATATACAATTTATTTGTCATCTCTGGCTTTGCAATGATTGCAAAAGTATGTAAGTGGTGAACCAACAGTCCCGCCAAATTACTACCTACTACTCCATTAAAATGCATTTTTAAATGTTCGTGTTCTAAATAACAATGAAACTACTTGACAGATATTTTTCTTTAGTATACAAAGCGCTGTACGACACTACTAAAATGATTGTCAATGAAGACAGTAACGAACAGCCTGTGAGAGATACATCGACAGTCCCCGCTGCTTCGAATAGAAATATACTAATAAAAAAAGATCCATCACCGAGTTCTCATCCCAATAGAGGTAAGTAAATGTTAGTTCCTTGCAAAGTTAAGGGGACCCGGTGGTCTGGCGCCCTAAAATTTAAACCATTTAAAAAAAAAAATTTACACGAAAATAATGACACATGCTTTCAAATTTTTTTATGCTTATTTTTTACTTATTAGCTATCCAAAAATGTTTTTTAATTAATAAAATAGTGCTGAAGTTCCCTTCTCCAAAGAAATGGACCTGACTGATGAAGCTGGTATTATCTCTCCCATTGATCTGAAATAAAAAAATAAGGCAGATTTTTAATTAGTATAAGTATAGTTATGGCGGGGACTACAATCAAAAAAAAAAATTGACAAAATGGCGCGTAGTTTAAAGTATGAGTCTGAAAACGAATCGTTTTTTCGATCTTTTCTTAATAAAAAAATAGAAATACTTTACAGAAACTATTTCTTTTAGTTCCGGCCAGAGTCAGTATTGTTTAGAATGATGTATTAAAATTTCATACAAATCGGTCGAGTAGTTTTTTTTTTTGACTTCATGAGACGAAAAAAGTAGTTTCGAGATAAACACGTTTAAAGTTTCAAGTAAGTATATTCTCAAGAAATTATGTGGAAATATGCACTTACCTTTAATCGGCGATCCCAGCACCGCAAAGAATTCCCTCCGTTTTCTCAAAGTCTTCATTTTCTTGATTTTCGGCTTTTTTACGAGCAGTTCTTGCCTCTTTGGAGTAACTCGTGCTTCGATCAGCCTTAAAGATTCTTCGCTCATCACAATCTTGGGCTAGTTGATCGGCATACGGACCGATTTTAACACCCATTACGTTCATAATCTTCAAACCCTTCGTTAAACGTACAAGCAGCACAATATGCAACGATATCTACAGTTTTTTAATTAAATATTACTATAAAATTATTGCACTTGATGTTGCTATCGCTGAGGAACATGTTAAACTAACTAAACATCTCTTCAAACTCAAATATTTACCCTGAAATATTTCTTCTTTTAAATTTATACAATAGTCTAAGTCAGGTAAACTAACTCGTGCAGCTGCGACTAACGAACAATAGAGCCTAACCCACCGATCTTATACGTGACCTTCTAATGGGTTCTAAATACAGAAATACTCGGAATTTCGTCACCAAATTTTAACAGCATATTTTTAGATTACTATACTTCTAAAATATATAAAAAAATAATAATTGATTTTCCGAAAATGTCTATACCACCGGGTCTTTCAAATGTGATTGAAATTACAAATTGTCATGTTAAATAACTGTTTTGTTAATGCCCAATTTGATGATTACGATTATTAATAGAGTTTTGATCTTTAGTAGTAACAATAAAGAAATTCGACTTATAGAAAAGTATGTCCGATCTTGACCTTCTCAAGCCGTGGAGTTTATCTATATTCCATCCGTATCAGCCATTCCATGCTAGACTACTTCTCCTTTTGAAGTTATTCTAAATTTTCTAATCGCAACTCCTACCATTAGGTTGGCTACAATAAGCGTGGTCACAATACCTGATCCTTCGATTTATAATCCGCCATTATTATGTGATACGCCATCTTATTCTAATTTGATAGGCATTCATCGCGAGCCTTCCATAAATAGTACGAAAAGAGCAACCAACAATAATGCACAGACTTCATCAAACTTATTTCGGACACAGATAATTAATGTTCCGCTAGAAGGGAAAGCTACTGGTGACTTTATTAAGATTTATAAAAGAGACAGCCGGAAAAAGCATATTCAACAAAATAGTAGCCAAAACGTATATATTAAAGTTATAGAACCAAATGAGAATAAAATAGAAGATACACAGAATCATAGTAATGTTTCTAATGGAAGTCGTGAAAACAACGAGAAAGAAAAACCTGAGGTTCACACAGAACCACTTCAAGATGTTCCTATTACAGAAGACCCCAAGACAAGCCAAGGTTGTAAAGAACAAGACAGCCAAGAAGACAATAAAGAATTAGAAGCTAGCACCATTAAACCAGGTAAAGATAACGTATGTATATGTACAACGATAAATTTTTTTTTTTACTTCTGTAATGACTAATGTGGCTACGATAGACCTTTAGCTAAATTTTTGTTAAAAACTCCCGTGTTAAGAATATATCCTGTCGCGGGGAACTTTGCAAACATGCAAACATACAAGAAATGGACACAAGGCACAACCAAACTCAGAACAACAATTTGTATATATGTAAGTTTACACAAAGTGTTGTTCTATGTTGGGTTTGAACATATAACACCGTTGGAGATCGTTTAAACCACTACGACATCCGTGCAGTCGACTTATAGGAAGACAAAAGAACAGACTGGTAAGCACTTGATGATAAGTGATTACCGCTGCCTAGGCACTCCAACTCAAAAGTCACAAATGCGTAGACACTTTAAACATCTCTCCAAAATCAGAGAAAGTTTGAGCTTCTCACGCACTCGATAAAAACCAACGAAAGAATTGCTTAACACCTGTGTTCTGTGAAGGAAAGGTAGTGTTCTTCCGATTAGCTGCTATATCTAATCTCAACCTTATAACAATTCAATTGCAATATAAGGGAATTATCCGAGTTTACTTTGAAACATAAACTTAGATATATATAAACTGAACTTTGTATTATTGCAGAAGAGTCAGAAGATCATCTAAAGACGAACTTGGTGACGTCATGCCGCTATTACAGTACACTGCTAACTAAACAGTTGGGAAAAGTGAAAGACAATCGTAAGTAGTTTATTTTAATGATTTAAGGTTTCCCTTCAACGATACAGTAAATATGACGTATATGTCGACTTCCACACACAGCGTAAAACAAAAATACATACTACAGCGCCATCTAGCGAGGACACATCGAACTATGGAGCAATGAACTACGGAGTAACTACTAATCCTGAATCGTCATATAGAAATTTTTGCGGCGATTAGTATATACACAACATCTTAACATCAACCATTGAGTCGAATCCCGCCAGGCATGATCACCTGGCCTGGTCGGAGGGACATGATACCCGTTCCCTCCACAAGTTGAATGTGTTTTAAATTACTATAAATTTTCAAATAAGTAATCGATAAATATAAGCTAAAACATTCTTTCTAAGGAGGACCAATAATTGATTAAAATAAATCTAATGAATTGATTTTTGAGAACAAGACACAGATCAAACGAATTGCAGTAACGTTGATGACCCTGTAACACTACATCAAATTACGTATATCACATTCCATGGCGCAAAAATTTTCCAACTGACTGTTTAATCATTAATTTCATTTCAGACATTTTAGTAATTGTTTTTTACTATAATATTAAACTTTAGATCCTATTTTTACTTCACTTAAATAAGGAATATTAGTAATTTTACAGTGACGAAGCATCTAACGATAGCTCCAGAGGAGATTGAAGTCGTTGGCAATCAAGAGCCGCGGCTTTCCATATGTACTATGAAGCCAAGTGGCCGAGAGAACCTGGCCTGCCAGACAGACAAAAGAACCGCCCAGCAGGACGGTGGAAGTCATCTCCGCGTGTTATCGCCAGCCACATGTTTAACAGACATTTGTAAAAACGATAAAGATCATCTCAAGTCCGTGTACACTATTCTGTCGGCTATCGAGGGTCGTATGCGTAGACTGAACATAGATAGTCGACAATCACTGAACCGAGGAGATAGATGGCTCTAGTGGTAAATGTTCTGAAATCATTTCGGATCTTATACGTAGATGTCTCTGATACACATTTTTGTTGTTAGTATGTAGTACTGTGATTTTTTTTTTAATTTAAGGCCTGTCTTATTACAATACTTTTGTTTTTTTTTTGTTTGTTTATTTATTTTCTTTGTATGTTTCTGTATTTTTAGACAGACTGATATATGAACTTAATTATACTAACAGTTTTAAAACTTTCGTTTTGAGATAAACCTTTTTAGACCTAAATGTAATCAGTGAGTGATATTTGACTGAATTGTTTCGATGTGACGATAACTTATAAAAGAAACGATTTCGGAATTTAAATATTTTGACAGGGCAATAAAAAAGTAAATGATTGTTATTCTCTTTTATTTGACAGGTTAAAAACTTTGTAGCAAAAGGTTTTATTGTATAATGTATAGCCAATTAACATTTGATTGTTAATTTTATGAATATTTTTATATTTGAATGCTGCCGATCATATTTGAAACTGCAACATCTAACACGATGTAACACGCCATCTCGTGGATCATCAGAACAGTATTTTTGGAATAATGATAATTAGCTTTCGATACCTCTCGAGATTGAATTGGTTATTCAATGCAACATTACAATTTATTTACAAACAAAAGCTAACTACAATATACAAAGGTTACAACTGTGGAATATCATAATACGAAGATTTTAAATATACAAAAATACACAAAAGTATTTACATTGGGATTGGGCAACAAGTCATTTATTCGTTACAGTTTTTTAAAATAATTACAATTAATTGGCAACGAGATAATCATTAAAATTAATTCGTAAAAAAACTACTGTCACAGTTATGAAATTAGTGAGCACAAAATATGGATTTACTTTAGTTTGTATAAAGATAGAATAGATCTATATTATAATATATTCAAAGATATTAAAGTACTAATGATGATGTACAGAGACCAGCGAACTACGCAGGAAGTGCACAAGTGTGTGCGCAAACACAAGTGCACTCCCTGTACCCTCACTTTCAATCCGATAGGACGATTATCCAACATGACCGGGGAGTTATGAGACACAGGACCGACTGCTTTTGTGTGGTCTCAGAGACATTTGTTAAAACCGCAACTTCCAAACTCCGGCCTGTAAAAAGCTATTGAGTTTTTTGTGTTCAGAAAAACCCAAAAAGCAGTCTTTGGCCCGACCCGGGTATCGAACCCAAGACCTCTTGATCGGCAGTCACATACGCTAACCGACGGATCAGCAATGCAGTCAGAAGATATTTAAAACCTACTACTTCATATACACAGTAACACTAAATAGCATTTATTCATGTAAAACTAAAGTTCATATTACATTTCATTAAAAAATCGTATCGTTCTTATATAGACTTATGACGTAAGTAATAAAGTTAGAAAAACATAAGGAATGTTTAAACATAACAAACGGAATGTAAGTACAAACAATTATAAACTTTAACACATGTCCATAAAGTCGAAAATCATATAAACAATAAATTAAGGCTCATTTAGATTGTTTTTGTTAATACAATAAAGGTACGTTGACTAGATATTGTATTTATAATAATATTTTATATTATTATTAAGTACCTGCGAATCGAACTCGCGAAAAAGATCTAAATGAGTATTTACATACTGGGCAAGATCAGTCCATAACACGTCATGAAAGAAAACAGTTCAATATTATACCATAGAGTTAGTAATTACAAGCAATTAGTTTTATATTAAGTCTTGTTTGTGGAGGTGTATCTTTTTTTTCTTAAAATATCTCTGGTTTTATTTAGGTTGCCTTTAGATTTATCCATTGATAGTTTAAACTCGTATTTAGAAGGCTAATCGTCGAATTTGCTGTAATACGTATGTTAACTTTTTAACTTAGTCGATTTTTAATAAGTATAATAGAACGAGACCTGTAGCAATCGACAAAACAGTCCACAAATACACGTCTACGGCAGATGCCCGTAGCGGACTCGACACAGAAGCGCACTGAAGTGCAAAGTCCTCTAAGCGGACGCGCAACAGTCGAGAGGATAAATCATGTTAATACCTCTAATTACTAAATATATCTTTTAACAATCGACATTCAGTAATGGAAATAATATCATATTATTATTATTTTTTTTAAAGAATGATGTACTCATAGCCGATTTCGGTCACGGTGGTCAATCTCAACGAAAACCAGTCAACTACGGGGAGATGTTTTAGTGTGCAAGTGTGTGCGCAAACATAGGTGCACTTTCTGTTCCCTCACTCTCACTATTCGATGGGACGGCTACGGAGGGATCAGGAGTAGGTCCGATGGCTTTACGAACTCTCCGAGGCAAGGCGATTAAGACCCCAAATTTTAAACACTGGGCTTTAGACACACCGAAATTAAGCATTTCCATAGACAGAAAAATGAAATAACACTTTTTGGCCCTACCCAGGAGTCGAGCCCAACGGCAGACCAACTAGGCTGGCTTTAATGAATAACAGATAGCTGAATTATTTTGTATGAAAATGAAGGGCCTTCAAATAGAAAAACGATCCAAACAGAAATTGTCACGAGACCTCCACCATAGACGATATTGATATTTTATAGAAGATTGTTTTTTAACTTTTTAGGATTCCAGCTACCCGGAAAGATTGCCAAAGATGAAAATGTATAAATAATTTACTTTTTTAATAATACACCCCAACCAACAAGCTAACTATAGCTATGATTACAATTAACATACAATAATTTACATTCACCATGTTCCCTGTTAACACCAATACCTGCACCGACACGCTCCAAGCGATAATGACCCTGATGCCTTTGTAATAAACACTATTGTGATTTGGCACGATAGTTTCACTCTAATAGCTTGATTCAAATCACAGACGATCCAGAGAAATCCAGAGAATCCTGTAATGAAAAGGTACGATTTAATATGTTGTGTGATTCGTTACTTGCGTCTGGGTAATTAAGAATAATATGTAGCTCAATTATTCTTCTTTATTATTTAGAATATGAAGTACTATGATTGATTACCTACGTGTAAGTAATCCTTACTAATATAATAAATGTGAAAGAGTGTTTGTTTGTTTGAATGTTTGTCTTTCTTTCAAGCCGCAACGGAAGGATTTTATCGTATGATTTTTATGTCTGCAGATAGTTTGGAAGCTGGAGAATGATATAGGCTACTTTTTACTCTGATAAAACATCTCATTTTCATAGAAAAATCTATTACCACGCACATTTGCATCACTCTAAATTTTATAAATGCCGATAGATATCGCTACGAATAATAATCACTTTCGTCAACTACTTTAAACCATTGTAATTAATAATTGAGCAACATATTATTCTTATCTTGCTTTTGCCCGCGCCTCGGTCTACGTGTATTTACGTTTAAGTACTAACGTTAAATGAATAAATAGAAGTTAGAAGTCACAAATTAGAATTGATTCGTAGAGCAAAGCGACTCAACGCGTGATGTCCTTTTCTACAAATGTCCTTTCTTATGTGGTCCTTTTCTCAGATATGTTCACATGTAACACCGCACAGGGTTACTACACTGCAGTAAACATGTAAGTACATGCATGTAACTGTAATTTGAGAGCACAAGTAATATGAAATTAGAAAAAATAATAGGTATAATTAGTACTTAGCTTATTTATTAAAAAAAAAACAAAAACAAAGTTAAATTGTTATTTTAAAGTTTAATATAACAATTTTAAAGCTGTAGTGAACACATGAACATATTTTGAAAAAGGACATTAGGAAAGGACATTTCTAGAAAAGAACCATATAAGAAAGGACATTTCTAGAAAAGAACCATATGAGAAAGGACATTTCTAGAAAAGGACCATATGAAAAAGGATATTTCTAGAAAAGAACATGTTGCGCTGAGATTGAGTACGACAATAATAATTATGGTGAAAAAAATTACTCACTTTAATGATTATCTTTCAAGCGAGCGATCTAGGAGTAAACACGTGGACTAGGGAGTCCCAGCCGCAATCAGCAATCTGGTGTGGCCTCAGTGCGTTCCAATCTAGGCCGTACGTGAACTCCGAGTGGTGACGGATCGTCTCGAGGGGCTCGCACCCACGTTTCAAGTCCCATATCCTGAAATATAGTTCAGATTGCAGTTATTAGGCAAATAGTCTACGTGATATTTAGCTATTAATGATTTGAAGCCTGTTTTTTGTACATTAATACTAGTTACGCTAGTGAACCTTAGTCGATTTCGATAATACATCGAATTGTTTGTGATAGCAGTAATCTCGCCCATATATAATATGACTGCACGAATGGCCTAGTGGTTTAAGCGGTCGCACGCCGCTCTCCACTTTGTTGAGTGTTGTGGGTTCAAATCCTACATGGGACAACACTTTGTGTGATCCACAAATTGTTGTTTTGAGTCTAGGTGTTCTTTGTGTCCGTTTCTTGTATGTTTGTAAAGTCCACCGCGATGCAGGATTTATTCCTAATGCGGGCGTTGTCTTTTTAAGAAAAAATTAAAATAAAAAAATTAATAACGTCGTAAAGTTTTGTTTTTAAAAGACAACTCTACTTAAGAATATTACCTGTGGAGACTTCTTCACTAATATACATGATAAGAACATTAAAAAACATCCAAATTCAGAATAACAAAATGTACAGAACATGTCCTATGGGAGATGTCACATGGAGAAACCCTGAGCACTCAGCGCAGTAGGAAGCAGGGAGGTGACCGCTTAATTTTTTTTTTAGAAACCTACCAATGTGATTCTATTCTACTGCGGAGAGGTGATACAGGTAAGGGTTAAAAGTAAAAATGCAACATAGCTTATTTATGTCAGTTTTCTTAACAGTGTGGTTATAGACGGTTGTACTGATGGTGTAGTGATTTAAACCACTACACCATCCATGGCCCAGTCCATAAGCGATCGTCACACCGCTCCCTTCTGCGTTCAGTGTTCTAGGTTCAAACCTCACATGGGACAACACTTTTTGTGATCCACAAATTGTTGTTCTAAGTCTGGGTGTTCTTTGTGTCTGTTCCATGTAAGTTTGCCTATCGCGACACAGGATGTATTCCTAATTTTCTAATTGTCTTTTTTAGTAAGAAAAGATAAGAAATAAAAATTGGTTAGTACCGGGTAGTGAAGTCATATGATCCCGCAGCTATGATTGATGGGGCGTGCGGAGAGAACTGAACCCTTCTTACTGCACATTCACAGCCTGAAATTAATTAACACTATATTAAAACCTGTTAATATTCAATAAGTTAATATATTAATGAATTTCCAAATCATTATATTGAATATAAGAATTGAATAAGATTTAAAAATGTGTTTATAACTTGTAGAGAAGAAAGAGAGAGATTATTTATTTGAGTTTACTTTGAAATTGAGTTTCATGTTTATTGGTTGGTAAATTGTTTGTATCCAAATAACCCCTATTCTAGGGGTAGGCATGGGCGAAGCATGGCTCTCTCACAACAAAATCATAGTCTATAGAAAATACATAGGAAAAAGTACAAATATAGTATGGTTTATTCATTTATTTAATTTTTATGCATGATCATCTTTGGTTTTGTTTTATTCTTACAATAAAGGGAAATAAATAAATAAAATAAATAAGTCATTTTCATCATTTCAGTCGACCGATGTCAACTTCTGAACATTGAGCTCACCCAAGCTTCTCCAAAACAACCTAACATACAAACTTAATAGCTGAGATTTCAAACACAAACTTTTTAATATGGTTTTTAAATACTATGGTGGTGAATACTTTATTTATTTTTGGCCCGATAAGGAATACAGAAATTTTCTCAAGACAAGTATGGAAATTAATTTAATAAATAAAAATAAAACTCAAATCATTATCATAAAAAGTACACAAGCAATATACCTTTAAGAGTAAACATAGGAGAGGTGAGTCTCCTCAGATCCCAGCCGCGCACCAGCCCGTCCGAACCAGCAGTTGCCAGCGCGTGAGTTTCTGTTCTACTCCAGTCACACGACAGCACCTGACATCCAAAATAATTAAGTTAATAGGAAACCAGATATCAAATATCAAATTATTATGATCTAAAATCTAGATTAGAATATATAATATAGAATAGAAATCTAAAATAATGTGAAAGCTAGATTGACTGTTAGAACACTTATATACTTACTTTTGCAAATACATACATATTATACTTGGGAAACACCCAAACTCCAAAACACATTTGCAAGCAAATAGTTTTGGTATGACCCGGGCATCGAACCCGAAACCTCAGTACAGAAGTCGCATGTCTACCACTGTATAATCAAGGCAGTCAATGTACAGTAATATTTTTTTAGGATCACCAACATTACGTAGAATGTATGGGATTGTAAATACACAAGTATCATTTATGGTAACCGCTTAACATCAGGCAAGCAGTTAGTATGTAAAGCTTTTCAAATAAGTTTTTATGAACACGAACTCTATGCCAACAACTTAAAATTCAAATTACCTCAGCATCGTGAGCCTTGACTACAGCAGCTGGTCTCGATGGTTCCGTACACGTCCACAGCTTCAGATGTCCATCACCAGATACAGACGCAAAAGTAGCCGGCGAGTGAGGTGAGAAAGCAGCAGTGTAAACCAGCTGAGAATGACCCACGAATGTGCTGAGACATGCTTCGGACTCGGGGTCCCACTGTAATGGAAGAATTCCTATTGAAATTATTGTAATTCGACCTTAGACGTACTAACTTCTTTCTAAATATTAAGCCATAGTTCGTAATTTGATCTGAAATCTGACACACACCACCATCTACTCCTAAACTAAGCAGAGCTTGTACTATGAGGTACTGGAAACTGGTATAATAACATATGTAAAAACTGTTTTTTGTTTGAAAAGACATAAGTATATATTATACATAGAAAACACCCAAACTCCGAAACAAATGTTATACAAACAAATCTTGATGGAGCTTGGTTTTAGTATATTATATGTATTAAGATTGTTTCTTTATCACGCATTCTTCTACTCCACTGGAACATCTTGAAACGCAAAAGAAGAAAAAACCTTCAAACTTGCTGCTGCTTTTACTCGTATAAAGCCGTTTCTTTCATGAAACATATTTTTTGGAAGCATAATTCCTATTAGATACATTAGGCAACAAAGGCATATTAGCTAGTACTTAAACGAAATGAACTTGTTTGCGGACAACTTTTAAGTCGCTATATTTTTTTGACATATACGCAAACATGTAGAAAGGCCTTTTTAGAGACACTACTAAAAAAACAAGCGATTCAAACACCAGGCTAAGTCAATATTCAAAGAGTATGTAGGTATAATACTTTTTAGAGCAGGATCGGGAAAGGACTGACCCCGTTCGAAGGCGGCGGCGAAGGGAATGTGTTAGAGGCCGCTAGCTCCCCGATCGTCGCTGAAGGGTCACTGCGGTCTCATCTTGAAGCAAATGATCTGAGACAGGATACACCCAGGTGCGGGCAGGGGTTGTCGTCTTATAGAGGAGGAATGCTGTTGCGCCTCTTAATGTGTATAATAATGAGAGGCGCGCTGGTCTTCCGCCCCGGGGATGATGAGAGTCATCCCCGGACAATTATTAATGGGGTACAGCAGGTAGGACCCTAGAAGCCACCGATGAGGTCCTAGAGTTCCTCCCGACTGCTGGTATAATCTGCCGCGGGGTTTATTAAGTAAACGCCGGGGTAGTCTGCCGTGGGGTTTGCTAGGTAAACTCCGGGGTAGTCTGTCGCGGGGTTTACTAGGTAAACGCCGGGGTAGTCTGCCGTGGGGTTTACTAGATAAACGCCGGGGTAGTCAGTCGCGGGGTTTACTAGGTAAACGCCGGGGTAGTCTGCCGTGGGGTTTACTAGGTAAACGCCGGGGTAGTCTGTCGCGGGGTTTACTAGGTAAACGCCGGGGTAGTCTGCCGCGGGGTTTACTAGGTAAACGCCGGGGTAGTCTGCCGCGGGGTTTACTGAGTAGACCGGTCCTCCGTGAGTCCCACACAGACCCTCTGTTTCCCCAACAGACGATATGATGTGAAAAGCATTGTCCGTGTAAAAAGGTATAATATTCTTATCTCTACATATAACATGTAATACAAAATATTATCACTATTTAAGCAATTGAAAGATAAATACATGTAATTCATTATACCAATACCTACTGATAATGATGATATAATAATGATAATACACATAGCTATGTAATAATAATAACTGTGAACTCTGAACACCTACTTTGTTCAATATACATACATTCTATATTAAGAACCTGCCAAAGTGACTCTACTCTGCCTGTTGGAAAGCATGAATAGAATCTAAAAGTTATGGCCACCATAGTCCAGTAGTGAGCCAGACTATGGTGGCCTAGTGAGATGCTCTTTCACTACCTGCTTAAGCATGTGAAAGGCATGACAGTGACTGTGGCAGTGTAAGACTTAAACGGTTACCACAGTGACTGTCAGCCCTGCATCAAAGGGCCTCTGCTCTCACACTGAACAACCAAACATGACAACGTGGAATCTGTCCCTTTAGGTTGGTTTTCTGTTGACTATCCTCCAAGGTAATACTGCCCCGGTCGAGCCCACCCGTTTGTGCTGAAATCAGGGTGGCTATACCTGAAGCTACATTTCTTGTTTTACCTGAGGTTTAGTTCATATTCAATTTATTTGAACTGTAAATGATTATTTTATGCACGAATTTAAGCTGGTTATATAAAAAGAGTCTTCACTATGGAGTGAAACATTACTAGAAGTGAAACTGATTACAAGGGCTATCGTAATTTCATGTACTCTATGTACTCAAACAATTATCATGAACTTTTTATAAATCTTAAAAGAGGACTTTCATAGTAAAAACGGTACTTTAAGAAAAAAAAAGGCTAGTTTTCAATCACAAGTTCACAAGAATGAAGGGAATCACAAGTTTGAAGTCACTAGCAAGTAAAGAATGCCTAGGGTATCAGGTCTGCTCGTGTACTAATAAATGCTTAAAACTGTATAAATAATCATGTTTCTTCTATGAAGTTATACTTACCAGTTTAACAGTTGTGTCCCAACTGGCACTCAGCAGGTGTGACCTCGGCCAATCTACAGAACACACTTCACTTGTATGAGCCCTCAATACCCGCAGAGGAGCTGCGCAACCCACTCTCCAGACTATAACAGCACCGTCGCCTGATCCACAAGCTGCTGCACTCTCTGTTGTACCTGACCATGTCTGTGAAATAATCATTAATGCGATGAGTACATCATGAGTGTAATGATTTCAATTTCATTATAATTCTTACATGTTCTCAGAAAATATCCTCTTCTTTTTTATTTCAATTCTTTTGAATTTGTGTGTGATAAAAGTTAGCTTAAAACTACATTGGACACAGGTTTGTTACTCAATGATTTGCCCAAAGAATAAGCAACAAAAATCAACCTATAGATGGGTATATGAATTAGCTCACTTTCACGACACTACATTATGCTAACCATTGAACCAATGAAAGAAATTGTACCAACTCATATAATAATAGCACTTGAAAATACAGACCACTGATATTGTCCTTAAATTGTTTGAAGACTATAAATATACTGTGCCAAGTGAGTTTTAATGTACCAACTTATTGCTCATCAGTGATCCTAACTACTAAATAAAATAAAATACAAAATTATCTTTTTCAGATAGTAAGTGCCATATGGGTTTCCTTTTTTTTAAGAGCCTGATAAAGTATCTACTCTGCCTGGTAAAAGCACGAATAGAATCCAGAAGTTGTGGTCACAATACTCATTGTGAATGTAGACAATGCAGACCCATACTATAGCAGCCTAGTGAGATGCTTTTTTACATTTCGCTTGGGGATGTAAAAGGCTGACAGTCATCTTGGCAGTGTAAGGCTCACACATTTATCACAATAACTGTCACACACAGAAACAATGGTTTCTTTATAGGAATAAATCTTAAAGTAAATCTTAACATTGTCACATATAACAATGGCAATCAAATGTTGAACTTTTATAGTGTCAGAATGTTTCCATGTCTTAATAGATTACTATGAAATAGCATAAAACAAATGAATTTGAAACATTCATTTATCATCAACAACTTTCAACAGGCCACTATTACACATAGGCCACTTCTAAGAAAGGAGGATTTGGCCTACTATACTATGCCAGTCAGACGGTTTGGTATCTGGTTCGATTCGAATTTACCTTCTCTTATGAATCTGAATAACATCATATTAAATTATTACTACTGCAGAATTACCTTACAAGCAATACTTCTTTAGAAAGGTTAACAATGTAAACCAATATTTACACCTGCCTATAAATCCTATAAAACAAATTAACCAGGAAATTAATCAATTGCCTCTAAATAAAGTAATGCTAACAAAGTCTGGTAAGCCAATTATATGATGATGCAAATTCATACTGGCTATACAAACATGTACTCTATAGATATGTTGTAAGGCTTCATAGGTTGAATACTAAGAAGTTATTATATCACCATAAACAATAAGTATGTTTCTTAAAGGTATTCTAAATAGAATGTTATATGTGGCCATTAGCTTTATTTAAGCATTCATAAAAGATTTTAAAGCAATTTAATGTTTGTATACATACTGAATGGAATTAGAGGTGCTGCTAATATCTATTATGAGGAACTGTCACACAAAATATATTTGATATTGCTAGAGAATTCAATTACTTATGACATAAAGAATATACAGTTAAAAGATAAATTATATACATTAGACATACAAAGGTCTATTTATTCTTATAAGAATCTACTTTTATTGGACTAACTTATAAGAACCTGAAAGAACCAATAAGCATAATGATAATGAATATATTAAATAATGTCATGTTTTTAATGATATACTCTAAATTTTTATATATATGTTTGATGTGTAAGTTTATGTTTATAAATTTCTGAGTGAAAATAAAAAAAATATAATTACTCTCTCTCTATTTAATTTTAAATTACATGTAACTTACATTTTTAAATATATTTTAATATATATTATTATCAACCATTACAAACTTTACATGATAGGTAGGTACAGTCAATATACAACACATGTTTATACATGTTTCTTTTAATTATTTTACAAAAAAATATAGGTACATTTAACTAAAGTACAAATGAAACTAATTAGGATTCTTACCACATCAAACAGTCCATCACTCCACTCCAACTTTTGGACTTCTACTAAAGTACTGCCATCTGGAGCTATCTCCAAGAAGAATAGAGTTCCACCACCAGCCAATCCATAATACTGGCTAGTGGCTACGGCTAAACTGTCAGGCCTTGTTCGAGAAAACCTGACGCTGTAGCCATGCCGGCCTGGAGTCAAGAATGTAGGCATACTGATCGTGTAGCTACAATAAGAAAAAATATTGTTAGGGGATATAAAAATAATCCACAAGTTATGTTCTCATTACTCACAATTTGAGTCCTACATCACATAAACTCGCCTACAGGTATAACCACAATAACTATATTGCTACCAAATATCTTTGTAACTGGAATGTTCTAAGTGTTTGCTACAACATTATCAGCATTTTCATCAAATAAGCTTTATAACCTTCTCAAATTGCCAAAAAACAAACGTCACCTTTGACGTTTAGATAAACGCAATGATTTCTTACCAGTTTAGTGAAGGGACATGAAATCGATTCAAATAAGTATGCGTCATACCACTCAAATCTTATTAGCACGCCTACGAACGAAATCCTATTAAGCAGCTAACGTGTTCTGCAGGAAACCTCACATGTGGACCTTATATATAGGTGAAACTTCCTGATAGAAATCATTTCAGGTGAACACCTCAAACTCAATCAATCTATTCTGTCTTTAACAAATAAATTCTAAAAGTGTTCTACCTTCTATCTCCATCTAGTCGTTGATACTTTCTCTAACAAGATGTTGGACTACTTTTCTTTGGCTTTTGTTGTTGCTGTAAAAGTATTTAAGAAAACTACCCCAAATGGCAAAGTCACGGTTTACCTTGGCAAACGGGACTTCATTGATCATATGGATTATTGTGATCCTGTTGATGGAGTTGTAGTTGTTGATACGGAATATCTGAAAGGAAGAAAAGTTTACAGTCAGGTAAAAAGTGCAGTGTTTAGTGATATTATATCTAGTGAAGTGCTACCTCAATTTTTGTATCCAGTTAATGGTGTCGTTTTTACCCTATTTTGTGTCTATCTTACGGTGTGTCGTTTATTCTTATGCAGCTGGTGACCACCTACCGCTACGGTAGAGAGGAAGATGAAGTAATGGGACTGAAGTTCTCCAAGGAAATGGTTATTGGACAAGATCAAGTTGTACCAATGGTTAATTCGAAGATGGAACTGACACCCGTACAGGAGAAACTGCTGAAGAAACTTGGTCCTAATGCCTATCCTTTTACTTTCAACTTCCCTGATTTGGCACCCAGCTCGGTAAACTTCTAAATAAAATATTTTATGGAGTAAATTGTATAAATATCTACTAATAATTTTCAAACACAGGTGACTCTGCAACCCGCCGAAGAAGATCAAGGCAAACCTATGGGTGTGGAATATGCCGTAAGAACTTATGTTGCTGAGCAAGAAGACCAAAAAAGTCACAAAAGGAGCTCAGTTGCATTAGCTATTAAGAAGGTATTAAAATATAAATAGTCGTTGAGCACATATAAGTCACAAAAGTATACCTACCTAAATATAATGTAATGTGTGTAATTTGTTATAGCTGCAACATGCACCAGCTTCTCGTGGTCGTCGTCTCCCAAGCTCCCTTGTTAGCAAAGGCTTCACCTTCAGCAATGGAAAAATCACCCTTGAAGTAACTTTGGATAAAGAAATTTACTATCACGGAGAAAAGCTGGCTGCTAACGTCATCGTTTCTAATAACTCGAGGAAAGCTGTTCGTAATATTCGCTGCATGGTCGTGCAACATGTTGAAATTACGATGATCAACTCTCAATTCAGCCGACATGTAGCTTCTCTCGAAAGCCGTGAAGGCTGTCCTATTACTCCTGGAGCAAGCTTGTCTAAAACATTCTATTTGGTTCCTCTGGCTCGCAGCAATAAAGACATTCGTGGTGGGTATAATTATTTGAAAACTATAGTATTATAATAAACGTGATATTGTGTAATATGTAACTTGTTAATAATTTTGAGAAAGTTTCTTTAAAAATGATAACTATGTGAGCAAAGAAACTAATTCAAAAGAAAATAATTATGCAAAAAATATAAAAAATCTAGATACCGATTTTTCTCACGGTGACGGAATTGTTTAGACTTAATATTAAATATTATACTATATTGTTTTTATAAAACGTTTATGTATTACAATATTTCTATTATCAGATTAAATTTTGCTAACACCACTCTAAATAATTGTAGGTGTGGCTCTGGACGGCCATTTGAAGGAAGATGACGTTAATTTGGCCAGTTCAACTTTGGTACCTGAGGGCAAATGCCCAACTGATGCTATCGGTATTGTGGTCTCTTACTCCGTCCGTGTCAAGTTGAACTGTGGTACTTTGGGAGGAGAACTTGTGACGGACGTACCGTTCAAACTATTGCATCCAGCTGAAGGTACTTGTTATTAAATGCGTACTTTCTCATTATTTTTTGGAATTTTTCTAACTAAGACTAAATTTTCAGGTACTGTTGAACGCCAACGTTTCAATGCTATGAAGAAGATGCAATCTATCGAAAGACATCGTTATGAGAATTCTCTGTACACTAATGAAGAAGAGGACAACATCGTGTTTGAAGACTTTGCCCGTCTTAGGATGAACGAGCCAGAATAAATAAGAAAAGCTCTTAAAAGAAAAAAAGAGAAAAATATGTTAAAAAAAAAAACAAAAAAAAATAATAAGAACCAAGTGTAAGGACTAACTTGTTTCCTGGAATGTTGCAAACATCTAAATAAAACAAACATCAAATCGACACCTCATAATTTCCAGTAACATTTTAATTTCATATTATTCCAGTTGTTTAATCAAATATATTAAATATATTAAAAATATTATTATCTCAATGTAGATGAGTGTATAAATTAAGTAGAAATCATTGTACTCTTGTGTCTTAAATTTAAATTAATAATTTAAAATTATATTTACGTACCCTGTATCCTCTTATGTTTGAAAATAAATGTCACCAGAAATATATATGTTATTATTAATCTCACTTATAAATTATATTAGCACAGATTGTAAGAAGTATTCACGGGTAGGTCTTGTACACTACTGATACCACACGAGTTACAACCCAAGTTACGTGCTCTTTACATATTCTATTGTTCGATGATAAAAAAAGGGTTTTGATTTCCCGCCCTATTGCCATGCACCCCGTGCATTAACAACGATTATGCAAAGGCGTTACACTTATGCGGCCAAGTGGTGATGGACAGTCATGTGTCAATATTAAATTTGCACAAATTTGAGGTACAATTTTACATGTATTAGGCATTAGTGCCTATTTTCATTATGGACATTACAAAAATAGGTTTCGTATTGCCATTGTAATTTTATTAGGTGCAGAGAAATGTTACAATGTCAAATTCAGTTACAACAAGTACAATTACCTTAAGGGTTCTACTAGAAATATATCATTATTTACTTCATTCAATTACATTATTTAATATTCAGCGCCACCATAGCAACATCCATGTTTCCTAATTTATGAAAAAAACTGCATGTTGTATTGGAGCACAAGGCACTGCATAGAATTTCGCAAGTTTTCGCAGAAAACTTGTACAGAATTTTCCAAATAGATGCATTTTATGAGTTGAACGATTACCACAAATCCAAGGTAGTCATCTAATCTGTAATGTCTTTTCCACTAAACCTGTTACATATTTCATCATTCTCACCTTAACCTTAACTAGTAGGATAACTAGTAGATTGTAGCTGAAAAGGTCCCTCCTTCTCAGCTACAATCTAAAAGTTTCACCTGAATTTAACTAAAATTAGTCTACTATGTTTATGAAATAGTCTCCACAACCCTTTAACATCTTCAAAATGTCTATCCAACGATACTCCACCCTATGGAATAATCTACAGTCATTTTATACTTTTGAAAATTCATTTTTTAACCGATTTCACTTGTCTGTTTTCACAATGAGTATAGTAACCACCACTCTTGCTTGCCATCAGGCAGAGTAGAGTCACTTTGGCAGGTTTTGAATTAAAAAGGAGGAAGTTCTCAATTCGATAATTTCTTCTGTGTTTGTTACCTCATAACTCGCTATTTGGTGTACTGATTTTGAAGATTTTTCATGTAGTCGATTGATGATGTTTTCGATTTCCCACTAATCGATGTAAAATGAACAAAAAATCTGTATGATGGTTCAGAAAAGTGTGTCATAGTGTGTGCCCTTTTAATTTTGTTGATGATCTGATGGAGTTCTTGTTGAAAGTCTTACGAAGAGTTTAAAAACAGGATTTCGGCCAAGCGAGTTTACTAGAAACTAGTTTCAATTTTATGTTTTATTCTGACCTTTTGGTGCCTAATTATTGTAGAGGTAGATTTTCTATTTTGAGACAGGTAGTACACTCATTTTTCCTTTGTATAATTTGAACGGCGTTGTGCCGTTCCTTTTCCTACTAACATCTAACAATATTCACACAAATAAAATTAGTTATCAAATAACAGATCCACTAAAAATCGAGAAATAAACAATATAGCATATGATAGGATAGTAACTGAATTATAAAAGCAATATCACAAATAAATTGCCTTGGTGACGCAGTGGTAGTGTATGCGACTGCTGTGCTTGAGGTCTCGGGTTTAATTCCCGGTTCGGACTAAATGTTTGTATGTTCAAGAAATATTTGTATCGGAGTTCATCAGGCAATCTAGCTGTCATAATACAAGCTGCATACAATAAATACAAGCATAAATCAATTTATTACTTTTCAGTGCATTTTTTATTTTTGAATAAGTTGAAAGTAATTTTTTGTGTTAAAATTTTGTTTTTAAGGAATTTGTATGTATGTTGTCCGAGCGTTTTTCTCAAACTAGGTTGGCTCGGTTTCCGTCTTCTACGATTTGGTGAACATCAATTTTTTACGTGGAGCGATTGCCAACAGACTTCCTCAACTAAAGTACAACAACAAGTTCTGTAGATAGACTATTGTGAGACCTTTTTTAGTCTCCAACTACGCGTAAAGATTGCCACACATATGTTTACATGACAGCTGGGACCGACAGCTTAATGTACCTACTTTCTAAGACAGGAGGGGTCTCGATATGGTAAGAATATCACACATCCTTATGGATCAGTCATCTAACCTGACTTGTATTGCTTAACTTTTGTCTGTGCGGAAATCTCTCAGGATATCACCCGCTGGCAGTTATGTCGGACTCGAAACGAGCAAAAACCTCAGGCCGTCTCAGGTATTAGAAACTGGGGAGCCAAGTGTACCCTAGAAAGGAAATCCCTGCGACCTTGTGCCACCTACAGATTGTAGATGACCCCCTCCTGTGTGGACCACTATATTTTATTTCTGTCCTTAGAAGAGCGCGCGCTCCGTAACGTTAGCGCCGCTATCCCGATCTGCTTCTGCTAGGGTGACAGTTGACCTTGCCTGTCACCTCTAGGCTTACGTTAATGAACAATGGAGATCATTCTGCGACCTCCAGCACCCGAGTCATCTACGGTACCGGGCCTGTTTCCGCGCCTTTCGGACCGGGAGAGTTTCAAAACTCTCCCGGTCAAGCATAATTTGTAGATGGAGACGACGGACATCCACATGTTCCTGCTTCGTAAAAAACGCCTGATAATATACTCATATCAGATTCTACCTACTAAACAATGTACTAAATATTTTTTAAAAATACGTATAAATTGACACGAAGTTAGACATATTTATTAAATAACGAATACAAGACAACAAAAGTTAATATATTTAAGTAGTAAAAATAATTACCAACTATTGCTATTCTTGAAGTGCAAAAGCTGTTCAACTGGTTTTGGACAATGGACTAGGAAGACAGTAGTGTCCTTGCATCTTTAATTGCGAAAAGGGTTCGTCCACAAACCAGTTTGACCACTTCCCAGTGTGGGAAAGGACAGCGGAGAATGACCCTTTATTTACATGTAGAGGCGAGTCTTCGGTGTTGTGACACACGGAAGTGTAGCTCGCCGAGCAAATTTTAGTTTTAAAATTTTAATTTTAATTATGATCCGAAACCATTACTGTACTTTTTTTTATAATTGGAACTAGAATCTTCTTAAAACCGTATACTAAACAAATACTGAACATATTTTAAAAATGGCAATAAAATCTTATGGGTAGGCAATTATAAGTTACGATTTAAAAACTAAAAATGTATTTTTAAGTAAATACTTTTTTTATTGATAGTTTAAAATATTTAAACAAGTTTTTTATTGCATGCAAATAATAAATATATTTTAAAAATTTAGCTATTTCTAAGAAATGATGCACAAATTTTGAATTTTGAATTTTGAAGAACCAATTTCAAATTACTTTTTTAATTCTTATACTTATTTGTAACGTTCAAAACGAAAATAATCACATACTACACCGTTTGACAAACGTAACATCCATTTTAAACCAATTTATCTAACAATCCATCAGTATTTTTTACCGTCACTATTGTACAAAGAAAAGACATTTCGTTATACGCACCCTTCAAGTAACAAGTGTAAGGGACAACCCAGACAATAACACCTTTTTATAATCGTTTCGTCCTTTGGGCTCACTCGCCGTAATATTTGCATAGAAGTGGACAATGATTCCCACGTTACAACTGGTCAAACAGGTTTATCTTGCCCCTAAGGGTGGACACCCTTTGACCGTCTTGAGAAAAGATAGCTGTGTTTTGTTGTAAGTTCGTGACAACGGTTACTTTGCAAGGATTACTTTGTGGGAACGTTTGGTAGACGTTGCTTTCATGTAAAATAAGAACAATATCGATTTTAGCGGTAAAGATGAAATATTACTTATATTTCATCAGGATAACACTTATTCGATCGTATTATCCTTCTATGAAGTTTTACCAACTGCTTAACAGGATATATTATATTAATATAATATAATATACAATGGGAAAACATATATTTTGTACATTACGTAGATGTTTACATTATAAAAGTATTTTATGCGCATGTTAATTTTATAAAAACACCCATTTGACTTTTAATTGGTAAGATTTTTTTACTAGAATTATTTAAAATATAAAAAAAACAATATTAAGAATAACTTGATAGATACCTAATGTTTGTTTTAATTTCTTACTAGTCTGGAAACTTGTCGGTACTTAATTTGATTGACCATAATGTACAAGAGGTCTTATAGTTCTTAAGAGTTTTTTTTACTTGCTAAACTAGTATAATAAATATAAAACGGTGATCAACTGAATAGTCTATGGTCGCCTCTGAAAACCAGGGCTCTTGTCTTTTTGCTATACATACATAGTAATATTTGTAATTTTTTTCTTAAGTTTTAAATTAAGAACAGGTAACATACATTTTCGTTTGTTTTAGAATCATAAATAAAAGAACATACAATGAAATACTGGTATTGCCTCGGAAGTAATTAAGAACAATATTATATTCGAAAATATTAAACAATCTGATTTTTTTAATACAAGATTCACATACTTATTAATCATCCAAGTATCAATTTCACAATTAACCTTTTACCTATTCAGCATCCATCGTTTACAAAAACTCTTATAGAGGTGATGAAATATGAAATTTTATCCCAACATCACACGCAGATACAAAAGATTGCAATAGGGTCCACAGATAGCAGCAACCCTTTGGTTTCTTTAAGATTTTTTATCTCCACACGCGTGCCCGTTTTACATTTGAACAGTGCATGAACTAGGGGATGTTACTCGGTCCATATTAAAAAAAAACAACCTGTTTGATTTACTTATAGTGTAATCCGTGGTTTTAAACTGAATATTTGAATATATTATAAGAAAATAAAAGTAATCGACAATAGTTTTGGATTTTTTTTATTTTTTTAAAATGAAGAGTTTCGGTAAAGTAAAAACTTAA
This sequence comes from Hypercompe scribonia, assembly GCA_949316085.1. Classification (NCBI taxonomy): domain Eukaryota; kingdom Metazoa; phylum Arthropoda; class Insecta; order Lepidoptera; family Erebidae; genus Hypercompe; species Hypercompe scribonia. The sequence goes on along the minus strand of OX438967.1, from coordinate 5,812,569 downwards.
TGAATAAAAAAAAGGCGCTAAAGTTTTTGCATATTTTTACTATTTACTAAAATGTTTACTTATCGAACTAAAATAAATCAAAGAATTTATTGTTTGACAACTATAATTACCTACCTCAAGCATTCAATAAAACTTTAAAATGTAAGTAATTTTAACTTTATGTGAAAAATACCATGAAATGAGAAAGAACAATATAAAAGAGGTTGCTTTTATTTAGTATAGTAAGTCCGTACATCTTTAGGGCATGTTTTTATTAACCCTTATTGCAATTGAGCAACATGTCGACGTAAGCATATTAAACATGTTTTCAGGTGTACATATACATGTAGATATTTAAAAAAAGCAGACGTATTAAATCCAACATCCTAGCTCTTAAAATACCCATTGTAAAATCACACACACCCGCATTTACAAATGTAAAACAACCGTTATAAACTGAAACAATATGGAGTGTTATCTACTATCAAACTTGCTACAAATGACATGGGAATCTTTACTTTTCAATGACAAACCCTGGGTTTGACCCTTAGCAAGGGGTAGGGGTCCATTGTACAAAGACAATGAATATTTGAATATATTATAAAATCTGACCCCGCAATTTTGTCTCTCAACAGGAATTTTGTTTCGTTTTGCAATATTTTCCTATAACACTCGGCTTCTAGTGGTGGTAGAGTAAGACTTATGGATTTAATCGATAAGTTGGCTACGCAGTATTAAAAGATTTCTTCATTTCGGACCAGTAGGTAGTTTTTCTTGAGATTGACCAACAAACAAACTAGTTTTTCAGTTTCATAATACTGATTTTATCATACAACCTCTTTGTACTGTAATTGGAACTATTTTCTAATACTTAAGTTATCTCACCAACGAAACATCCCGATTTGACGAAGTACGTGGGACCAAAACACGTTTAATATAGCATGCAATGGCTTGGGCAGAGGTATGATTTTATGTATACATATATGTATGTATTATCAGATCAGTAAGTTATCATCCGACTGAAGAAGGACATCTTATATTGTATTTAATGTAATCGTAATAGATTTTCTTAAATTTTAAATCATAAAAAAATTTGGTTTGGCCTGTATTTTTGTTTTTCTTCTTATTATACGTAGTAGATAGTGTTATCCAGATCTTGGGTTAGTAAGTTTAAAGTTAATTGCGAGACTTTTACCTAATAGACTCAATGAAAAAATATCGGAACTGGCCATCACTACAGTAAGTAATAAAAAACTACGATTAAGTGACAGATTTATAAAAAGATAAGAGTAAAGTAAAACTGTTACAAAATTGCTAATCTTAGAACGTCGCAATTAGTTTTATATAATTTTTGTTGGATCCTGAGTCTTAATCGATTTTGAATACAAAAGAAAAAATGTAAAATAGTTTTTAACGCTATCTAAAAAAGTTGGAACTAAAAACAAGTTCAGCCATCACGTAATTGTACAAAGGCAGCTAAAAACTTTCCATTTGAGAATATTCTGCTATTTGTCAATGGTGAAATCATTGTTTTATTGGCCGCAGAACAATTTGAATCAACGTTTAATTCAAGTCAAAATGTTGATTTCTCGGATAATTTCCTATAGTCGACTCGGCAAATTTAGAAATAATTTAGCTAAGCTTTACTTCTTTTTAAATACTAACCTAGTTCTACAAATAATTTAATGTATATATATTAATAAATGTTTTTCTGTCTATCTGTCTATCTGTATGTCCTTTTTAGAATCGTAAACTATACATTTGATCGTGTGATTATCTTTAACAAAGTTATTATGCATGAGCCCATGAAAGTTTCTGAGTTGATATGAGTTTATTTTCTTTTTTTTTTGTCTTTCCTTCAAATTTTTTTTTAATGGTGACGTAGTAACGCGCGGTAGATTATAATATACATGAAACCATAGTTCTCAAATTGAGAGAAACAAATCACATGGAAGCTCAGATTTTTTTTTCTGTAAATAATTGAATATACTCACACTATGTCTTTAAAGATTTAGAGATCTATTCAGAGAGCGATAATTATCACCATCATTTCAACCGCAACATGGCCACTGCTGGACATAAGGCTCCCGCAAAATTCTCTATACAATCGGTCCTGAACTACCTGTGTATATTCACCTCACCATCACAGAATTTATAATTCTTGTTTAAATTAACTGTTATAAAATTGATTTACTAGGTAGTAGAGCCACGCTGATTTCACCACGGGCGGGCCGGCTCGTCCGGGGCAGTACTACCCTCCCACAGAAGGCCAACCTAAAGTGCCAGCATCCGTGTTGTCATGTTTCGTTGGTGAGTGTGAGACCGGAGGCCCATTGATGCAGGGGTCATAGTTATCACGGTAACTGTGTAAGTCTTACACAGTCACGATGACTGTCATGCCTTTTATGTCCCCAAGCGGGGTGTGAAGAAGCATCTCACAAGGCCGCCATAGTGTGGGTCACCATACTGCATTGTCTGCATTTGCAGTGAGTGTGGTGACCACAACTCCTGGATTCTATTCATGCTTTCCATCAGGCAGAGTAGAATCACTTTGGCAGGCTCTTAATATAGAAATATACATATATATATATATATATAAAACTTTGAGTATATGCTATAAACTACAATTTTCCAGAGTGTTAGTGGGTGGGAAACGAATGTGGTTGCCTTATCTGTCTACTTGTTGAACTAGTTAGAAATTTACTTTGCAGTAGTGAAGGTAATAGTGAAGGCAAGACATCCTGTATAGATTAGTTAAATACTTAGCTGACAGTTACTAGGCGGTACTTAGCGTATTAGGTGTCGTAGGAGCGGGCTCGAAGTACAGTTATGCGACCCTGACTGACCTGTTAGACCTATTAGAACTATTACTTACTCTGGGGAGAGTACGTCCGTACCATACGTATAAGCAATATCAGTTTCAGCCAGTGCTTTCCCATCTTATCAACTTTCACTTTTACGTTGCACTCCTAATTTGCCATCTAATTCCTAAAGTGAGCTTCGTAAATGGAATTAAAGACATACCTACCAAATGTTGCTTCATTACAAACCTCTGCTTATCCTATTGAAGATAAAGGCGTGACTCTACGTGAAATACAAAACATAGCTAAATATATTTGCAATCAACCTAAGTGACAAAATTTCCATGTGATGAATTAAGAATATAATATCACCACCACTTTTCTTCTCAAAGATGTCATAAGAGGCAATAAAGGGGGAAAAAATTGCAAGACAACATCACTAGAAAGAGAAGGAAAACTTGAAACAAACCTTATACCTACCCATATGGCCAGCGTGGTATAGTAGGCCAAAACCTTATTGCTAAGGATAGATTTATGTCCAGCAGTGGACTGTTAAAGGCTATTGATAACGATGATGAAGCGATAAAACGTTGAAACCTCTTCTTTTGTTTTTGTAATTTGTGTAAAAAGTGACTAATATGCTGCAGGGTCTGAAATTAATTAAATTTTGGACTTACGAGGAAATGGTGATGGAAAGTAATGGCAAGAACAATAATCAAAAATGCTAAGGTCGTGACTAAATGGTGTTATGTGTATGATGTACGAATATATTGTTATTGTGTTGGGTGTCCATGTTTCTCTTTTATTGAGAGTGAAGAGTAATGTTATTAAAAGTAATGATCTCAAATTTCGTTATAAATTATTTATATTATAAATAGTGTATGTATACGTACACTATGTATACGTATGAATGGTTATCGAAACTAACTAACGAACTAACTAAACTAAATCCTTTCTTTATTACACTATAGTGCGCGAAAAAAAATTGTTATCATTTTTTTTAAAATATACTTACGTTGACAATTTATCACCTATACTAAAAAATACATACTCTAACAGTAACCAATATAAGAAAATCAGTACTGGCTGAGAAGAAATTGTGATTCCAGAATTTTACTTCAGAATTGGTCTGACTATTGTTTAATCATGGAATGGTAAGATGTTTATTACTTTACACTATTTGTATTAGACTTTTTTATTTTTGTTCTTTTTGTTTTCAAAGACAACACACAGAACAGAAGAACAGAACACAGAGACTCAGAACAACAATTTGCTCGCTCAAAGTGTTGTTCTATGTGGGGTTTGAACCCGCGACACTCAGCGCTATAGAGAACGGTGTGGCGACCGCTTAAACCACGAGGCCAACCGTGCAGTCTATTTCCACAATATTTACCTGAAATGACTTCATTTAGTGAATTAAGTGACATTGAAACTATTATTTTCAATAATCATCTTGCTAGTATTTTTTATGCTCAAGACAATTTGGGGTCGGCTACCGGTTCAAACGGTTTTACTTGAAAATCAGCTTTTCCACGGAGTGACTGACATCGAACCTCCGCAACCCTGAACGCACTGAATTGGTTGGTTGAACTAGTTTTGAGTATATTTGAGGGTACTGAGTTCTCAATATCGATTGCTACATACGTAGGCTCTTCTCTCTATCGTGCTCACGTACTTGCCGAGACACGGGCGTGTCCCACACACCAAACTGCCATACTCCGGGCTGTTACTAAGAATTTATCGAAGTGTCTGTATCTTCATATCTCCAATAAATATAGTATTACCTTGTAAAATAACACTGCAGTACGTTAAGCGTAGATTATACCAAAAAACAAACATTTTATTTCGGTTCAACGAAACTACCTTCTCTTTATGGCTCTCAACCCTATTGAGCCCCATATGTTTGTTTTTTATTTGGAGCTTACCAAAATGACTGTACTCTGCTTGATAGAAAGCATGCTGAAAGTCATGATTTCATTGCGCACTGTGCCTGTAACACTACAGTATGGTATTCAGGTATACAGTCCACCACAATATGGCGACCTAATTTGGCATAAAGGCCAAAAATACCCAGCCTTCAGTCCACCAGAACATATTTTTACTTCAGGTTTTAGTTGATCCCGAGTGGTACTGAATAAGAATATTTGGTCCTGTCCTATCTTCGTATAATTGCATTTTTTTTGTAATGTCTCACAAAATAAATAATCTATAAGGATACAAATTAATAATACAAAATATTCAACAAGTTTTTAATTATAAAAATAAATAACTTTACTAAACTATTTTACTACTCTAATTATTACTCAACTGTCTAATTATATTTTTTAGGTGCTAAAATGGGTTGTAAAACGTAAGCTTGTCCAGTTGCTCTGTCAACCACATGCCCCGTTGAAGGTTCCAAGAATAACCTTGGAACTGTCGCGGCTGCACTGATTTCTGGCTGTTGATACTGCCTTACTCCAGCTCCACTTTCATAAGGTACATATTGTTGATGATCGGGTTGGTCCTGAGGAGCGTATTGAGATGAATCCGATTGCTTCTTTGGCACATATTGAGATGGTTCAGTTCGTTTACTGGAGTATTGTGGTTGCTCCAAATGCTGTTTCTGTTTTTCATTATCATCCTTCTGACTTACAACTAAAACGAATTGCTTTTTCTCTTTTGGTGGTTTGTTTGTTTGATGTTGATTTTCGTCTTGCTTTCTGTGGTGATGACGCTTAGGCTTTTCATAGGTGTCATCTGTTTCTTCTTCATCATCTTCCTCGTTATCCTCTGAATCTTCTTCTTCGGACTCTGATGTAGCAGCTTGCAATTCTTCTTTATTCTTACGTTTCTGTTTCAAAGGTTTCGGTATTTCTTCGTAAGTTTCAGATTGCTTGTGATGTTTTCTATCTACCTTTATTTTTGGATGTGCTCTTTTAGCTCGGCCGCTTTCTTCATAGCTTGATTTTTCTGAATCATAGTCATCAGTTCCATATTGTGGTGAGTTCTCACTTGGTTCATCGTAAGGGTCACTATTACTTGAGTCATGGTAGGGACTATCGTGGCTGTCATATCCATCATTTCCATTATCACCAGAATGACCAGCATGGTTTAAGTCCCAGTAATGTTCACCGTACCCACCTTTTTTATCTCCCCATCGTACCTACATTAAAAGGATTTTTTTTTCTTTAATCAATAATTATTTATTCTTTATTTATCTATTAATATAAACAAATAAATAAAGTGATTACTTAAGGTTCGATAGTTTTAGAAACAATAGTGAAAGCTTAGATTTTAAATGCAAAACAAGTTGTTAAAAAAATATGAAAAAGAAAGTTAGCTTACAAGAAAGACTGTTAAAAGATAATATAAATATGTATAAAAAGATATCATATTATAAACTGAGAGGTTATATAAATATATGTAGTGTAATAAATTAGTTATGCAGATAAATTCTTAAATTTTCTATCAAAGAAAATATTAGCCATAGATTTTTAGACCATTGTTTTAAATGTGCTTTTAGAAAATATCTGCATAAAAGTTAGTAAAAAGCATACTTTAGCAGAGAACAATCCTTCTGAAGGCCTCGCCCTCTCATGCCTCTCAGTGAAGTGACGTAAGCTGCCCAATCGATGTCCCTGATTAAACTCCTCCGTGGTCGGAAAGTGTCTATACCTTCAGCCAAGCGAAGCAAAGCGGAAAAGAAAGAGAAAATACAGAAATAGTTAGAGACAGAGCGAGATAAATGGTATGTTTTACTTTTCCCATATCCCTGTGGTTTTTAAAGTCTTTCTTCTCATAGCGTTGCTCCCAAGTATCAGGGTCCTCACAGACGTGGCCGAATTCCATCTTGTACGGACTCAACTGTACCGAGAAAAAATCCCTATAAAGCAAAGTATGCCAAACCTTATTTAAGATAAGTAATTATTACTAGTGTGGTTTCGACGATTTGAATCAGTTTAACCTAAATATAACCTCAATTTATATCTGTTGATGATTCAGGAACTGGTGCTTAATAAAAAGAAGAGAATAGAAAGGTGATCTTCGTGTTAGAAGAAAGCATTTATCGAGAATTGTCTTAGTGTTCTGCCAATAAAAGAGATTAGCTTTATTTAAATTAGTGTTGCGGCTGCTTTTAACTTATAAACGTCTCTAATAAATTTAATGGAATATCATATTATTTTTAATAAAATGTGCGTAAGTAGAATCGTATTTAGTCCATCAAGTTTCATTCTAAATAACAAAATAGCAATTAAATTCCTAAGCCACAAATATTGTGCCGTTGCGTCAAATCTGTGTAAATTACATCCTGTCGTCAGCCTCCTTTCTCTAAACAATTAATAGTAAAACTATATCACTGTTTGTCATGTTGTAACTATTTTTACATGTGCTTACAATAGGTTTCAATTTAAACGAAGGTGAAACAAAATTAAAATGTAAATGAGGTCGCTTTCCAAAACTTATGTAAGGAGTTTACATTAGAATAGATGTCAGTTCAAGGGCAATGTGTTCGGATGAATAATCATTCTAATTCAAACTTGAAATGTATTGTGTTTACTAAGAAAAATCAGTAATTAAATTTTTTATTGGTAATTGTGGCAAACACGTTTTAACGGCAAAGTGCGTGTCAAGTCTCAAGTCAAGTCTCGTGGAAATTAGAGTTTTGTTGTTTTTTAACATTAATTCCTTATAAATAAATACTTAAAGTATGCCCCGAGATTCCAAGCTATGGGGTGTATGAAGAAACTTATCCTCACTTTACGTCTAGGGAGATACAATTTAACTGACTTCCACGCTAAGCCACGAAAGGACGAACGGACAGACAGACATGCAAATACTATAAAAAACTCTATTACAGAACTCTTAACACATGAATAAAATATGAAATATCATGTTTTAGACCTATCAGCGGTCGCAGCATGAACAGTAATTTTGCTGCCGACTATCGATTTAGGGGTTCCAGGTTCGAATTCCGGGTCGGGCGAGAAAAGTGTGTTATTGAGTATTTCTGGTTATTGAAATGTTTGGAAGTTGGGATCTCAACTTCTGTAACTCGGAGAGTACGTAAAGCCATCAGTCTTGGACGTGATCTCTCCCCGGTGGTATTTAAGAACGAGGGAACAGAGAATGCACCTGTATTTAAGCACACATTTGTGTAATATAATATCTCCTGCGTAATATGCTAGTCTCCGCCTAGACTAGCCGCCGTGGCTGAAATTGGCTAGGAGAACATCAATTTTACTGAAAACGGTTTCTATTTCTTGATTAATATCAAGAAATAAAAACCAAAAATAGTAAATACTTATGTAACTTTATTCTTATCTTTGTCTCTATCATCACCGTGTATTAAATAAATGATTTAACTGAGAGTAGAAAACTTGAAACAAAATTTACGAATACACAAAAATTTAGCAATGCGAAGTAAACCCACTACCCAAAGATGGCATCAATTTTATTTTCTTATAGAGAGATAATTATGACAGAGTAAATAGCTAGGTATATCAAGTACAAGATATTGTTAAAGTTTATTGTATTAATTTTAACTAACTGAATTATGTAAGATATATTATGTTATATGAATAACATTACACAAACTTGGTATAAATAACACCCCTCACAATGTACATTCGCAACATGTTCATTCTAGTCTTTTTGAACGAAATGATGGTCTAAAAGTTCATTTGAAGATTCTTCCAATCCTCCAAGAGATATTCCATTATAATCCAAGTTTGCTTAAAAACGATATAGTGTGTATACGTTTTATTCATACCATATTCATTCTGAATATTTTGAATAATATTTTCAGAAGATTTCGAGAATTACTCTTATCCTCTATAAGGCATTCTATTCTAATCCCAATAAGTACTGTTTGTAAATAAGAAACTAATAAGAAATAATCTTACAAGTGTATACTTACTGGAAAAACTTTGCCTGTGCTTCAACTGTTGATGGACTTCCCGGAGGGGTTCTTGTACCTGATTGTGCTTGTCCCCATATCCAACCTGCTTGTATAGCTAACAGGCACCAAAACCATTTCTGAAAGAGAAAAACATATTCTAGAATAATCTTGCCATGCATTTTGCCATTTATACCTAAACTTATAAGTTTTAAATTTAAAAAGGTAATTATAGTTGTTTAATTATACTTAGAAGAACTCATTTCACGTTATAAAGAAACTGTCAGAAAAAATATCCGGCCAATAATGTCAAAAGAGTGCTTCTCTTCAAAAAAAAATATAACATTTGAAATTCGAACACTATCACAAACACAGTTTCACTTTCACTTAAAGTAAAGCACTTGATAAAAAATGTTGACATTATTTGATATTTTTCATTACAAACTAAATTCATATTATTATATCTACTACTTGCAGTACCGTATTGTTAAGAACACGTTGTGTCATCTTGGCTGTTTGATTGAGGGTCTGTGTCTAACAACGCTGGTATAACATTTATAGACAACATTGATACATTTCATTCTTGCCAGAGGTTGACAACCATTGACCAATAATTTTGACATTTGAACCAAGTTACAGATATTTTTGGCAATCATATTTTAAAATATTACTGAAATTTTTTCGTTCATATTTTAATTTCTAATTAAATTTTGATTAATATTTCATAATGAACGCTTTAGTTGTAATTTACAGTACTTCTTTTTTTGTAAAATATATTGGTAAACGTGATACAATATTTCTTTAAATTGCACATAGACGGAAATAACCAGTTAACCTTAAGCAACATTATCTTTGGGGTTGCTTAATTTTCGCAATAATTATAATCAACATAGGAAGAGTAACAAATGTCTATTAACTGTAAACAAAATTTACCAAAAGTTCATTAAGAATCAAAAAGTCGAAAATGGTGTAGTAAGTGCAATCACAGTAACATTAAAGTTAAAGTATACATGCTATGTTAATATTATAAAACTGAAGAATTTTTTATTTGTTTGCTTGTTTATTTGTTTATTTGATTGAACGCGATAATCTTAGGAATTACTGTTCCGATTTGAAAAAAATCGATGTTAGATATTCTTTACAGAGGAAGGCTATAGGCGAAAACTAGCAGCGTAGTATTAATGAAAAACGTAGTAAAAACGAGGAAAAATTATTCCTTTTGAAAGCTTCTATGCCTGTGTAAATGGTTAAAGTTTCAGAAAAATAATATTCTACACAATTATTTCCCTTTAAAAGTTCTCAGAAAAAGTACACAACAGCACATATCTATCTTTTAAAGTTGACTTACTAAAATCTTTTTTATGATAAACAAATTAGTTCACGCTGTATTGCATCACTCTGATGAAGTTGCGTAGATCAGCTAGTTAAATAATAAAAATATCCAACAAGTGTAACCATGTTGTATTTCAGTGTCCATTAAAAACAGTAACACGCATTAACTAATTAATTTTATTTTGAGATTTCACATTGCAATTATTACTGCTTCTTAAGTTAATTATTAAAAAAGTTATAACTATAAAGAATAATAACTGTAGTATTACATTTGATACAGTTTTAAAACATAATTTACTTACGAAATCTTACATCAAACATATAACTCTTACATCTTTAAGTAGGGTTAGCTTCGCTCAAGTCGAATTCTACAAAAACTGTAATAAGAAAAGAATAAAACGTTTGAGTGTATTTAAAAAAAAGGTATTAAATACATAATTAAAACAAGGGGATTACGTCCAAAGTATGAATATTTCTATTGATATTAATATCTTTTAAAAAATCTTACAAAATGTTCAGCTTTCCTGCATTAAACTCGGATGAACTCATCGCGATTCGTGCCGCGTCATTGACGGCGAATTTTACTTTGATTGCCGCCAATTGTAAAAACTCTGTCCCCCAGAGTATCTTCTATCTTTACATTCAATGTAAAACTTGTAATTAAGTTCGTTATATCAACAGCACTTAACAATCCACTGCTGGACATAGACAGTTCCTTAGAAAGGAGGTTTTGATATAAAGTTTATTTCAAGTTTTCCTTCTCTTTACAGTGATGTTGTCTATGGTTTGCTTCCTTACGAGCCTCTTACGACATCTATGGGATAAAAAAAAACAAATAGGATGAATAAGGGTGGTGACACTTTGCATTCTCAATTCAGTCACCGCACGAAGATTAATTAGGATCTTTGATATTGTTTTAAAAAATATAACACTACACTCTCCATATGGCGATTATTAAAAATACAAATTGTCATTACCCCTATTCTTCTCATGGGTGTTGTAAGAGGCGATAAGGAGGACAAAATATACAAAACAACGTCCCTGCAAAGAGGAGGAAAACTTGAAAAAAATCCTATACCAACTTTGTCTGGCCAGCGTGGTGTAGTAGGTAGAAACCTCCTTGCTGAGAAGAAACCTATGTCCAGCTGTAGACTGTTAAAGATTGACTAACGTCACAGGTCCTAGGGTTTTCTAGAACTTACTAGCACATTACTGACAAAGCTTGATATAAAAGAAGCAGATCTGGTACTACAACCATTGACTGGTATACGTACATATAATAACTAGGAATACTCTGTTAAGTATCCTCGTTTATTACATATAGTACTTGTGCGAAAGTCTATCCATATGCTAGGATTATTTCTAAGCCCTAAAACATTGTGGAGGAACAGGTGTCATATCCCTCCAACACAAAGGGAGGATCCTCTAGTGAGGTGAAGTGATCAGCCCTGGCCGGCCACGGCCCAATGGTTGATATTAGGATGTTGTGTATATGCTAATCGCCGCGATAATTTCTATATCACGATTCAGGATTAGTCGTTACCTCGTAGTTCATTACTCCGTAATTCAACATGTCTTCGCTAGATGGCGCTGTAATATGTTTTTTTGTTGTGTACGCTGTATGTTGAAGTCGCCACAACATATACAATTATACGGGTTGGTACAACAATGGTGAAAAATTGACGTAATATAACTTTTATCAGACTGTGATTGATAGAACAAAATTGATATATGTATTGTGGTTAAAGACATTTATTTTACTAAAAGTTTACTACGAGTACTTACAGAGAAAAATATAGCCATATACAAAAATATGTTATCTAATTAACGTTGTCAGTAAGGTAGTAGTATAAAAAAAAAACGATGAATCGGGTAGTACAAATATCTTCTATAGACTTGTAAGTTAAAGATACTCGTGGAGAAACAATTTATGTTTATAAAGGCAACTGTAGACTCGTGATAAACATTTTGTTTATTGTTGTGCTTATAATATTACAGTACCTGGAAACCGAGCTCTTCTCGGCATTTTTTTAAAACACTGATAAAACTACGTTTTCTAAAAATTATAACTAGCTAGATTGATTTATCGCAACCGAAACCCCTTAAATTTCATGGAAATCGTTGGAACCGTTTTCCGAGATTATATTATATAATATAGAAGAATTGTTCGTTTAAGGTATTATATAGATTAAAACATATATTTATATATATATATAAACAGAATAATGGCCGGTGCAGTTCTTAATATTAAATAAGCACCTTATGACGAATTTGAACTTTAGTTAGTTCGATCAACAGTACTTCTTCCTTTTTTGAAGTTAAAAAACAAAAAATACCGATCTTTCAGCCCGACGTGACACAAGCACAATAATAAAAGCATTATGCACTTCATACAGTTATGTAATTTAGAGGAAACGAATTATTTAATGTAATTCGTAATAAAAATGCAAACCACGAAAAATTCTTCAAGTTTTGAAATCTTATCAAGTATTCATGTATGTTACCAACTTTGTTCAACAAGACATCTTTATTTACTAGGTCTTATTAAAAGAACTTTTTTTGAATTTAAGTATATAATATAATGTACTTATTACCTGCTAACACATTAATAAGGCAATTGATCATAGATAAATGTTACATGTATTTAATTGCAGATCGGTTAAAGCCTGGGATTCATTACCAGCGCACGTATTTCCCTCCCACTACGATCCCGAGTCCTTTAAGCGGAGCGTGGAAAAGCATCTCATTAGGCCGCCGGAGTCACCATATTACACTGTCGTCATTCGCAGTGAGTATGGCGACCACCGCTCTTGGATTCTATTCATGCTTTCCATCAGGCAGAATAGAGTCACTTTGGTAGATTAAACATAAAAAGAAAAAAAAAAAGAGTATTGAGCGTTGGGTACTTTTGTCCAGTAAAAATTATAAGAATAGGATATATGACTGTATTGTAAATGCCTATGTTTGCTTCATTACAACAAATATCACAAAACATCACGGGTAATTATAATAAACATAGCCTTTTATTACTATTATGAATTTAAATCAAACATAAAGTGAAACATATTGTTAAATTGATTAGTCTAAAACAGTGACGTCACAGTTCCTGTTCACTCCATTTTTTGGTAAAAAATTGTCGTTTTGACACATGATAAAAAGTAACTAATTTGACTTTGGTGTCATACAGCCTATTATAACTGGACACATCTCACACATGACCACCTTGACCCCAAATTAGGTAGAACCTGTGCAATGGTAATCAGACTACCGTAAACTCAATAATATATATTTAGGTACATCCATATTATAGATAAATTACAATCAGAATAAATATGGTATACTTCTCACAACTATTTGTCCTGGATGGGAATCGAACTCAGCAATCGGGATCACTAATCGTTATAACTAATAGAAAAACTTTGAAGGCGAACAAAGGCAAAATTATATAAAGGGGAACGTTTGCCACGAATGAAGTTAATGAAGAAAATATTTTGTAATTGACGTCTAAGAGAATTGCCTTCACATATAATAAATGTAGACACTGTTATCATTCACATAATCACACACCGATGGAGCCATAAAACGCAATGGGGAACGTAGCGTTAGTCGGTCCGACAACTTGATGAAGGTCGCGGGAAACTGCTGGATGGGGGCGATATGGAACCGGCTGTTGTGGATAACCTTGGGGGAGTGCAGCAGTGGACGTCTTTTGGCTGAGAAGAAGAAGTAGAAGAATCACACATCATCATCATCAGTCTATTGCAGTTTATTGCTGGACATAGTGAGAGGCTCAGGTTCAACAGTGCACTACAATATGCTATTGGACGCCACTCTGGTCAACTTATCAGACTGTTTTTTTTTTAATTCATATACCCGAATGAACTAATAACAATTGATTGAGTAACTATCTTGAATAAATAATTTATGATTATTAGTGAAAAAAATAACCCATTATATATAGAAACTATTAATGGAGTTAACACTGTAAATCTTCTCTTTATAAAAACAACGTTCTATTTCTGTCTCTTTACTACTACAGCAGATATAGTAGATTTATTTGTACTGAACCAATGAATTTAAATCGTAAATTTAGAACCTAAATTCATTAAATAACTTACACAACAAATGAAATACGATTAATTACAGTAAATAAAATATAACAATTACAAAGAAATCATCCATGAACTCAATACTTTCAACATCTTATAACACGCTTAGCTTCACCAACAGTCTTACGGCCGTAACAATATTCATAAAAACCGAACTATTACGATGATAGGTCAGCTGTTACGATTCAATCAATACAAATAAACAATTAAGACAAAGTAGAGGCGAGGGCCGTATAATGAACCAGATTATTACGTAACGATAAGCCGGTAAAGCGGTAATTACTAGTACGGAATCAGTCTAAGGTTGGTGGCACAAGCAGGGCTACAGTTTCAATCAACCATGTAGGCTATTGGATAATGTTATTTTAGTTTAACAGCCCCCTTAGAGAAGATGTTAATGTTTTCCGTCGATTCTCTTTCTACAATTTCTAATGGCTCTATTCTCTTGTATTATTGGCTAATATTTTGTTTTAACCATGTGACTTAGCGATGAGATGACGTCATTGTTACATTTGTTAATTGTCTAATGACGTTTACAATGTCAATTTGGCTAGGGGGCTGTTCTGTTCACGTCTCTCTCTGCTGGCGATATTAGTGGTGCCGATTTAGAGATTTACTAATCTTTCTCTATGAAGATTAATAACAGTGGTATTACCTGGTACTATTATCCATTCTATAATACTATATTAGAGTACTTTGGTCTTTTTTGGTGTGGAGTTATTTATGAACTCCAGCGTGATGTAGTTTCCAAATTTTAATTTTTTAAATAAGTAAAACAAAGAGTGCTGTTTTCCAAATTCAATTCTTTTATTTTTTCATCTAGACTGGCTTTCCATAATTTTCGTCATTATTTTTATGTTCTTGCTTATACGTGCGGCAATCTTCAATTCTAATCCTGAATCAGATGAATCATTTTTAACTGGAGCCATCTTCTGCACTAACTTGCAGGTTAGACTGGAGTGTTATCACAAACTCACTGAAAACCGATGTTCAACAATTATTTTGATTCTTTCCACGGAGTGAGTGAGGCTAGAGGAGTCTAAACCTTTCCTTGAAGGAAGGTGATGACTTGTGATTCTAGAGTTGCATGTGACCATGAAAGGTTTTAATCACTTACTATCAGATGAATTATCTTTACTTGTTTTTAACATGGAGTCTACCAATCTACCCTGCCTAATGGGCAGCATGAGTAGAACCCGAGAGTGGTGGTCACCAAACTCATTGTGAATGTAGATAATGCAACATGGAGACCTCTACTATTACATCTCGGTGCTTTTTCATACACCACTTAATGGTCCCGGGATCATAGTAGGAGGGACATGCTTTGCCTTCCTATATCATAAAAATGTCAAGTAAGCGATAATAGGCTCGTTAACTATAAAACTGGAGAAAACTCAAGGCTAACTAATTGACAGACTTCCAAAAATATCCCAAAAGTCGAACACCAATTTATCCTTATATAAGTATTTTATAATCACGGCTTAATATTGGTAAAGCCAATTTTATTGTGATTTGTGTGAACTGAGGGAATATTTTTTCAAAATAATAGAAACACTAATGTCAAAAAAAATCGTGTTGAAATGCTTACAAACCAGCTCATTACATCGTGTAAATTTCAAGACTAGGCGCACACTAAAACACGGGTTTCGTTATTAGAAAAACTTCCACTCAAAAACTCGCACAAACCAGCCGTGTATTTTGAGTTTTTAGCAAGTAGCCTACATGCGTTGTAAGTTGCAGCTTATCTCCAAAATGGGTAGACTATCTCTACTAAATAGATGATATAATAATAATTATAATTTATTGATATGAACAATATAAATGTTCCAGTGTAGGCGCATATTTTTATAAAGTAGATTTTAGACAGTAGGTTCATTAATCCTTAAGTACACTAGCGTAAAACTAAAAAGTAATAACCGACGTGTGTTGATCGAGGTTGAACCTTCTAAGACAGCAGTTCGGAAATTCATGACGTCAAGAACTGTGGGTGATAGTTAGTTTTAAATCCGGATAGCCACCAGATTGATAACTAAAGGTGAGGTCAGCGGACAATGTAAAGAATTAATCTGGGGTAAAATATGTTTAGAAACATCAAGTAAATTGTAAGATCACTTTTTCTTTTGAGAAAGATTTATAATTTTGCAATAAAACAAACAATAAAACAATTAAAGAAACTCTTGAATTCTAGTCATGCTTTTTTCAGACAGTAGAATCACATAAGTAGGCTCTTAAAATAGAATAAAAAAAAACGTAAAAGAGAGTACACGCGCCCAAAGACCCAGTTTCTTGTGGTAAAAGTTTAATATTGTGGTTGGTTAGATCGCAGGCATACTTTCTTTTAATGTACCTGTCACAGTGCTACCTTCCTGATTTTATAAAGACTATTGTCTATTTTACAGAGTCTATGAAAAAGAGTATGTATAGTGTATTAACTTGTATTAGTAAACCTTCATAGTAATTGTATTTTGTATGCGTGTAACCCTAAAAGTTTCTCATTAATTTTATTTTTCGAAATGACACACTATTTTATGTTTGCCGAAACTACGATGATAATAGAATTGCACATTTTAGGGAATTAACTTCATTATTACCAAAGAGCTATTTTTGTGACATGCTACTTCTATTTTATATTTATTTCTATTTCTAATAATGTTTTGTTAAATGTATATTAATTATGTTTTATGTTCAAATTGTATAAGTTTCTTTTATGCTCTGTAAAAAAATATTGTGTAATCTATAACGGACATAAGTTTGAGTTTTTATTTTCAGCTTCTAATGCAACTGTGTACGTGTATGTTGTGGAGAGAAGGGGTCTCATTGTCCCTCCGACACAAAGGGAGGATCCTCCGGCCAGGCGAGGTGATCATGCCTGGCGGGCCATGGCCCAACGGTTGATGTTGGGATGTATGCTAATTACCACGCGAATCTCTATTTCGCGATACAGGATTAGTAGTTGCTGCGTAGTTCATTACATTCATACGTTTCGTTCATACCTCGTAGTTCGATGTATCTTCGCTAGATGGCGCTGTTATATATTTTTTTTGTTCTGTAATGTGGAAGTCGCCAAAATAGTATTGATGTACAGTTAACATAATAATAATAAATAAAAAGAAATTTAAATGAATCCGAGATATCATAAACCTATTTTTTAGTACCATAAAAAGTGATCATTCAATGTTTTTCTGTGCAGTCTATATTTTTCTATATCAACACGATTTGTAAACCTGCCTAACGAAAAGGGATTCTCCAACCAGGTGAGGTGATCATGCCTGGTGGGCCACGACTAAACGATTGCTGTTAGAAAGTTGTATATGGTAATCAGCGCGAGAATTTCTATGTCACGATACAGGATTAACAGTTACCCTGTAGTTCGGTATGTCTTCCGTAGATGGCGCTGTAGTATGTTTCTGTAGTTCTGTATGTCGTAGTCGTCACAGCTAACATCTTGTGACTCTTGAGTCGCAGGTGTGTATGTGTCTGTGTGTGTTCTAAATTGGTCTGTTAGAATATGGTTATATTAAAATACCAACATATGGTTTACGGTGTGTCACTACCTTATAAGAATATTGTCACAGTTTTAAGTAGGTGAACTGGCGGAAATGCGGCTGCCTGCGCCCGCGCACTCTGAATAAAAACTAATTGTGGTCATTACGCAGATTCATTGTTGCGTAATTCGTTCAACTTTCACACCGATACCTAATTAGGTAATGTGGAACACAGAGATTGTATCTTGTATGAGTTTTCTATCTAGATTTAATTGAGATCTATTATGTTGTGTATGTAATGAATACCTTGCCTCATACTTCATCATGCGTGCCTGAAGAGTTCGTCACTTTCCCACAGTGTATTTCAAGATAACTATGAAACTTGAGTTAGTGGCATTATGACAAAAGTGATATAATGTCATGAACCAAAGTGAACTCTAATATTTTGTACACGAAGCTTTGTTTTTACTTACTTAAGTGTATGTGATGTATTTTTATACTAATGGCTCCTATGTTTTACGTTGTTGTTTAAAATGTAGAATAAAACTCAATAATCATTAATTACTAGTACTGTATTACAGTGACTCTTTGGTTTTCCTTAATACTCTACTTATGTTTTTAAAGTAACTTATGAGCACCACAAACTGATTGCAACACAAAAAGTAGCTTTAACTGGAAACATTTTTAAAAAAAGAAAAAAAAAGTTGACTATGACCTGTTCTTTTTTTTTCATTTGGTATAATTATACAAAGAGAGAAGTGAATAACTATTATTTTACTAATTAATACATGCTTATCGCTAGTGTCAGCTGTTTCTCTATTTGCATTTATAATCAGATTCACAATGGAATACATACGAGGACAGTCAAACGAACTTGGTTGCCGATTTATTGCCATATTAATATTTTAGTAAACAATAATAAACCCGAACCAAAGCTTATTAATTATTTTTTTTTTATGTGACAAAACTTAAGCATAAATATTTTTTTTTTAAAAAAGAACCCTAATGTCAAAACTCTGACACAAGAACCTGAACAACAAGTTGGTGCTCGCATTAGCGGGCAGACATTATAAGGGGTCTGGATGTCGTTATAACAACTGTGCCGGACTCCCTCCTATCTGAGGCATAGAGTGCTACACTGTGTGGTTTTAGTCGAGCCGATTCCGATACATCACCTCACCGCACACTTAGGTGCGGTTACGACCTAAGGGGGTTTCAACACGCTAAAAAAAGGAACCTTAAGGACAGAAAGCAACTGAGACTTAAAAGTTCCTTTCTAAAGGGTAATTTAATTAAAGAACATTATCTCATTTGATATTCTAACTGTTCAATAACAAGACAAAACTACAACTTTTACATGAAAATTGATCAGAACCTCAAATGGGTAAGAACTTAAACATTGTGAAACGTGGTCGTCAGATGAAAGTATGTCAGCCTACGATTTCCGATCGTACTCACATAGGCTGCTATCACGATCGCTACACAAACAATAAACAATACGATTGGAACAAGATGTAAGCGACTGTCGTCGTCGGCAGAATTGAGTTATTGAGACCAAGGAAATAAAGACGTAATGTCAATATCTACTTAAAGAGACGGACTCTGGAATCTGAAATTTGACAAATACAACCTAACACATTCAAACTTTTAATAAATATAAAATCGGTTTTAAACTGTTTTTTCTCATGTTGTAATACTTTTGATTGAAAATAGATTGGAGAATAAAATTGCACGATAAAAAACATTAGGGTCGTTAACGAGTTAACGAGAAAGAAAGAAGTTTTTACAACAATCTTAGTTCCTTTAATAGTTTTTGCTTAAAATCGACATAACGAGAAAATTTTAGACAATACTAGTCAATATCATTTAAAATTTTTACATCAGGTTTTCTAGTCAATTTGCCAGTCAACGGTGTTAGCAACCATAATTCTAACAACATCTTCGCATGTATTCTTATTAAACTGAGGACATTGGTTAAAATACGCAAGCACCTATAGTTTACACCATCCAATACCGGCTTATTTAAGCACTGTAACAAATTTATACTGATCTCCCATCTAGGTCAATTGGTACAGCCATTGAATGCAATGTTTCAAACGAAGATGTCTTACAATAATGGTTAACATGACTTTGAGTTCTTGCACGATCTTTGAGACCATGGTAAAGCCGTGAACTTTAAAATATTTACAAGAATGTAGGTTTTTATAGAAAAAAGGTTATAACACACTTTCAAGGTGAGAGTTAGAAGGCTTTCTTATTTTTTTATGATAAAGTAATTTGGCCGGTTTGTGTCCCATTTTAATTTTTCCGTTTATTTTATCTGTAATATCAGGTTGTGCTATGGTAACCTGTAACCGGAGTGCCCGTGGTAGTGGAGAGGCTCTAGGAGGGATCTGGATGTCGTAATATCAGGCGCAGAGTGGCACACCGTGTGATTTCAGTCGATCTGATTGCGACACACCACCCCGCCGTAAACCCCGTTGGGGTGACGGCCACACGTAAAAAAAAATGATTATACAGGTTACCGTAGCACAGGCTCTGTCTATTTCTTTATTTATTTATTTATTGTTACTTACTCTGAATATGTTCTCTGGTGAAAAGGTACATAATCCCAGCCTGTTTTAGTTAGTGTAGTCTCAACTTCAAGGTCAAGAAAATGATGATCATGGCAAAAGTTTCGTTTCACTATTCTTAAACTATATTTACTTACAGGTCACACAGTTTTCTTATCTCATAATTCTTCAATCTATCAGTTAATATAAAAATTAAAATATCAATGAAAAGTAAAGAGAATCGTAATATACAATTATATTTCAAAATGGTCTCTAAATTAAGACATTAACCTTAAATAACCTCTCATTTGGCATTGGGGCACTTAAGAAGATTTTTTAATCTTTCACAAGCTATTATAACCGTTGAAACTCAAAATCACACATTATTTTCATAGTTAATTATTATGCTTGTTTCACATTAGTACAGATTAAATAATTATTTGCATATTGCAACATTAAATTATATAATGTCGATATTTAATTCCGTTTTATTCTTTCTAGACGATTGTTCGTCTGGAAAGTCATTGCAAAACATTTTATTTAACGTATAATCCTGGTCAAATTACTTCCATACTTCTGGTTTCTTTTAGATCCAAAAATTATTTAAGTGTAAGGTTTTTAAAAAAATCTTTGTGCCACATTTGCGTCATTGCATTTTGCGTCTGTGCACCACATTTGTTTGAAAAAACAAGCAAATATGGTACACAGATGCATCATTTTTGGACGTAGAAGAAACACAAAACGCTAAAATATATTTACTTTTTGCCTGTATGACAAATAAGTCTGATAACAGTTCAAGTAATACTGGTTAATAAAATACAACAAGAAATCAAAACGAGCGAAATTGACCTCTTTCTGTAGTCTCAAACTGTGTGTATTGTTTCTTATTTTGCTTGTGTTTACCGACGTTATCTTATGTATGTTTAATTAATTCAGTTTACTTATTAACATGTTTACTATCATATATATTATTTAGAATGTTTTGTGTGGTAACTAGAATTTAGAGCCAAAGTTCGTCAATTATAGATATTGATGATCTTTTACAAATTGGTGCAATTTACATCTATCGGTGATTTTTCCATCTAGTACTCATACTTAATGTTTGATCTAGGATAGTGTATAGTTATTTACCTAGCATTCTTTTAAGTCAGGAGTACAGGAGAACACATAATACATACTAAAATATCTTTATACGAAACATTTTTGACGTAACAGATGGTATCTACTATTAGCACAAAATAGCCTGAATGTTACTGAAACCAAAACTAAAGATATCGGCACAGAAAATACAGAAAATAAAAGAAAAATGTGTACGTCACAAATAGATTAAAAAGAAATTATGAACTTTTATTAGATAACTTTCTGGTAAATTAGAAGCGTAACGACTGTTATTTTTGCAACATCTGTACAATTCTTAATAACTATGAAATTAATTGTTACATAAGTTTTTCCAATTGCGCAATTTTTGTCACCAAAACCTTAATCACTTGCGAAATGTCTTATTTAATTTAGTTAGATGTATATGTTACAAGGTAGTAGAGCCACACTGATATCAGAACGAACGGGCTGGCTCGACTGAGGCAGTATTATTTATTTAATCTTAATGTACCTCTTGAATAAAAGTGGATTTAATGCCATGAGGCATTCTCTCCCAATCAATCTCTAAGTGATATAGAAATATGATGTGGTAGGTACAAAGGTTAAATATAGAATTAGACATGGTAGATAAAAAACAAAAGTTCTAGACAAATATTAAATATAACTAATAGACAGAAACTCACTGCTAAATATTATTGTTACATAGAAGTCAAAATATTTAACACATACATACATACGTAATACATAAATATAAACACTCAGTCAGGTGCTATTGTTGTGACGATTCTACCAATTCATTCCGAAGTAGATCGCGTACTTTCATCTTAAATGTGGGGTGATTTGTGGACATCCTGATTTGGGTAAGGAATGCATCTCAAAGAAGAACCGACTGCAAAAACAAAATAAAAAAAAATGGCATATTATTAGACAAATTTTTATCCGTCTTGAAGGTTTATTCTTCATTCGATTTGACCGCATCGCCTGCGGTGCAACCAACCATAAAATCGTCAATAGAAAGTGTTTTAAATTCGTTTTCTTTCTTACTTATAAGCAGGTGATTGACAAAACCAACGCCATTACTATCCAGGACAGTAACTTTGCTAGTACCTTTTGAAATGGATTCAAGAATATTGGTAAGTTTGAAATTGGATCGTCAATTTTTCTATAGTTAATAGTTTTTTAAGTTGCAACAAACGGGCGAGAGAGGAAATAGATGAAATAGATATAAAATACATAAGGTATCTTTTTATACAAGACAATATGGCAGCAGTTGTATTTAAAAAAAGAACGTTTGAAAGTTTTGAACTGAAAAGAGGATGATGTTGATATGGTAGTGAGCAAAATAGGTAGTCTGTAATTAGTAGTTTAAATTATTCATTTACAGCGATTTGGGTAGTTCTAAAAAGTATGTTTAAGCTTGTTCTAAAAACCTAAACAAGATAACCATCGACTGTACGAATCCATAGTGGTTTAAACAGTCTTCTTAACAGTTTCTACTGCGCTGAGCGTTGTAGTATTGTGTGTTCTGAGTCTAGTGTCCTTTGTGTTTGTTTCACATCAGCTGTGGACGTTACAGAACTGTGATACAGAATATGTTTCTAATGTGGGAGCTGTCTTAAGAAGATAAGCTTAGTTTAGGGTTATGTATAAATTATGCGGCGGAATGTGTAACATATATAATGTATTATAGATAAACGTAATAGTGCTGTCGTACATAATAGTACATAATAATAATAATAATTGTTATAGCATCCGACACAAAACGCTATCTAGTTTTATTTTACATCAGGCAGAGCTTGTACTATAAAAATTAGATTGATTAATAGAAGACTTACTCTATAGCTATTTGTAAGTATGTACATACTGTAAATAGATATAAATAGAAAATATTATACTCAATCTTCAAATCAAATATTACAGATCATAGGAACATCTGTGCACTACCGTTGCACAACCGGGGCACTCAAAATAAAACAGTATCCATTTATGAACACACATGAAAACAAAATATAAAATTTTTTGTTTAGCATTTAAGTTTAATTGCAACTCGTTTGATGAGTGACGCAAACAGAAGAATTATTAAATAATTAGAATGTTGCAATGTTGCAAATAAAAAAACTTTCAGCTCTTATAGTTATGTTATTATCTAAAATAACTATTAAAGTAAGGAAACGTGAAGGATCAAAAGTGATTTACATTTTATCAGTGATCTGCTAGTTAAAGTTCCACGCAAATTTGTCGATCAATTCTAGAGATACACTGAACCAAATAACTAGATAAAAAAATCTTTAGTGTACTCACGTATTTGGTAGAAGTAATGTGTAATATTCAAATGCTTGCACTTCCTTCATTTTATCACTATACTGAAGAGAAATAAACTGAAATTATAAAAACCGGTAGTAATTCAGTTTCAGAAAGTTTTACAAGTATTCGCAAGAGGAAGACATTTATATAATACTTAAGATAAAAGTTAACCAGTTTAATTATATGACATACCCCCCATACCTGCTTCCTTTACGTATTGGCATTGTCTATCTATTGTCATCGATTGTTATCTCAACTACATATTACTCTTATTCACATATAACAAATGTTCACATGTCTGCAATATACGTACATGCTTACAAGTATATTCACATTATATTAGGAGATACGTTAATACACTCAGATTTACGTTAGTTCCAGACGCAAACTAAACAAAGGATGTTATTGGTTCTAGGAATAGGGTAAAAGGTCTCCCACATGAGAGCGTTAATATCGGTCGATAATAACAAAAACGTCATTGTGCTGATTCGGGGTGCAATATCGCAATAACGTTTTTAGTTTTTGGTTTAACCCAACTACATTTTTATCATCCAATAATTATATTTCGCTATACGAATACGAATAGAATTAATGTACGGCAGATTTTCTATTTTTATGATGGTCACAGTATAGATTCCCTTGTAGCCTCCAACATTATCTTCAAGTTAACTACCATACTTCTAATGATAAAATTTCTCCATCTGATGATAAATCAATATCCATATTATAGATTTTAGAACACTTGGATCTTGACCAAATGTTTGTATGATCTGCAAATATTTGTTTCGAAGTTTGGTTGTTTTCTATGCATAAGATGCATGTATTTACAAAAAAAGTATTTCTGAATTTATGTTAGTTGTCTAGTACCCACAGTACAAGCTCTCCTTAGTTTGGGACTAAATAGCGTTGTGTGTCAAATGTCCGAAATATGTCCGAAATATGTCCGAAATGTTCGAAATAAATATTACTTGTAACTGTTAACTTGTACCTAACTGTGGTAAAATCAAGTTTCGTTCTTGACGTACTACTTTTACTAACAATTGTCAGTGATTGGTGTGACGTTTACCGCAGCTGTGTATGGGTTCGCATGCGTCAAGAATGTTCTAAGAACTTATATCGGAATATCGCAGGACGGAGGAACGCTGGCTTCCTATTCTACGTCATTATTATCACAACAGTGTGTAACTTAGTGGCTGTATACGTAATGTACCAAAAGTAGATCACAATAATGTATCCGATATTAACAACTGATAACAACACCCCTGTATAGTATTAGTAGTATACAGTTAATTTAAGTAATGATTTGAAATATCTCGGCTATGACTATCTGAGCCTAAACTTAACACAACCTATACTGTTGTAGTCAGACTGCTAGCAAACATGATTATATAAACATATATATCTCAACACACAAACAAAACTAATAATCACGACCATGATTTTGTAATTACGCGATCTCGTCGGAATGAAACTTACAACCTCTAACTCATTAGTCAGAAACACTAACCATTAGTCAAACAGCTCCATCATAGAGAGAAACTTCAACCAAATAAACATTTAGATGAAATGGGAGTCGAACCCACAAGCTCCTCCTTTGAAACTAGAAGCTCAACTGTGACGTTACATTATCGTAAAAAAATCTTGCTAAGTTACTTTCATAATTAAAAATGCAGCATGTGGAGATAGACTCATTATGCTACATATTTGATGGATTAAGATCTACTAACATGTATTTAATTTTAAATTCATTATAAATTGATTAAAATCTAGGTGAACACGAAATTAACCAAACTGGTATGTTCGGTACAACACGTGAAATACCTACGTAAATCTATTAATTCTTATGTCATGAAACTGTTACGTTACAACATGAAGTAAATTTAAAATGAGTAAATGTTACATGAGCTCATATAGTTAGTCTTAATTTTTTTTTCGGTTGTGTAGGTATCTTTTTTTCCTAAACTTTCCATTTGGAATTACTTGTCAAAACTTTTGTAATGCCTCTATTATATCGTATATACATAATAATATCGTATATGGTTAAATAATAAAAGAAACTGCTAAGCAACATTCGGGACCTGAAGTAATTTCACTAGTTATTACTAGAAACTACAAGAAATACTTTGTAAATAAAGTACTTATCGTACTGTGTTTGTTTATGTTGTGGATTCCAAGACAGTTTCAGGGACTTCACCAGTATCTTTACGGGGTATATTCGTAGACTGTGAATTTTGATATCCAATAGTCAGTATAAGCGTATGGAAGAGATTTATCCTATCATTATAATAATAATTTTGCAAGTGAGCTTCACACAACATCGGATATACTTAGAAAGTATATTACTTTCCTCCATCGATAAAACCGTTTCCTAGAAAGCAATTAGGTCTAGATTATACATAAGAACTTGTTTTGAGTTTAGATTAACTAGATTCCTTTCAAACACAATTATATGTATAGCAATTAGTGTATTTTAAATTTTGCAATAAATAAATGTTGTTGACGGTTACAAGCATTGAGATCCTTTCGTTATAGTATAAGGAGTAAACGAACGGACAGATAATATGATGGTAAGCGACTACTGTTGCCCATAGACATACTATATTCGACTTAAGAGATACTCGATCTTTACTATTCTTTGAGTGAAAGAGTTAAGAAGAAAGAATTATTAGTCACCTCACTCAGTGAAAAAAATAGTGTTTTTCTGTGATGCTCTGGACAAGTTGTCATATGTGTCACATCATAGCACTATTTTGGTTAAAACTATTTTACGAAGAAAATGTTTGTTATTTGAATTTTTGATTTTATTTCCAGTTTGTTTTGGCCTGCATGATTGCAGTGGTATCGTCATGGTCATTGCCTTACCCCTCAGCTCCTAGAGCACCGATGAGGTTCACGAGGTTCGCCCCTCCACTTCATGTGAGGCCACATTTACACGCAAATCCACATGCACATAATAAAGTTCCTGGTAAGCATTCCCAATATTTAACTGTATTCTAAACTAGCTTAATTAGATACGCTTAACCTTCTGTGTGTATGTGTACAGTGTATGTAACTTTATTTTTCTGAGCTACGCTAGTTTTACTATAAGTATCAAACACAATCGCTAAACAGTTACTTGCAACCACCAAATGCCTTTAGGCATGTAAGCAATATAATTTTTAATTTTGTAATCCTGCTATTGCATAGAATAATAAATGAAAAATTCCAGTTCCAGTTGAAACATCAGAAGTAGAAGAAGAGCCACAGCATCGTCCAAAACGAGGTCATGACGACTACGACCACGACCACGACTACCAGTCAGGCAACAATCATAGAGGCACCAGCGGAGTCACAGGTCCGGTCCACACCTTCGTCAAGACCGACAAGAATGCTAACTACAAGTGGGGGGTCAGACACCACGTTGGTGATAAATACGCATCCTAGATGGAAAGCTCTTAAGGAGTTTTGTTATGTTATTTATTTAATTGTACTTCTAGATGTAATTATAGTACTACTAAATTAGATTTTTAAGATAAAATGGTATTTTTTTTTTGTTATCAATACCACCCCAGGGTAAAATAGGTATGGCAGTCTCATTTTACGTTATTTGAAGCCTCAAGATAATATATTAATAATAAAGAACCACAGGCATGACCAAGTAGCCAGGATCGTACACAAACAACTTGCCCTAAAATGCCAACTTGTCAATTTAGAGATGCCATACTTTAGGTATGTATTCGACCCAGTTTTCGAGAATGATGGTGGTGCAACGTTGTATTGAAATCGTACTATTATCACAGACAGGACTATTGTTACCGATAAGCCAAGAGCCTCGACCAATACCTTAAGAGGCTCAAGTCAGAAGGCTAGATTAAGGGCCTGATGCAGAAGGCAGTCCGCCTTGACATGGCACGTATAGTGAGGAGGTACCTGTCTTTGGAGCCCTAACTAAAAATGTAATGAATATGTTTATAAATGAAAAATAAGAGAAATAATAATAACAACATCAATCACACATTTTAGACATGACCATCTCATTTCAAACTAGGGTAAGCCCGTGGTATGATAAGCAAATTCCTGATAAACATTCTTAAATATTTCTAAATACGTACATATTATAGATAAATTAAGCCGAACTGTCAATGTATTTGACTCACAGCCAAGGTTATTAGAGGATACATTCCGAATCTTGAGGAATTCTGAATCTTGACTTCCACAAATAAATTTTAAGTCATTTGCTATAGAGTTATCTGTCATTTCTAAAATGGAAAATATATCCTCCTTTATACCTAACTGACAGGACAGTTGATTATGGGATGTAAGAACCTTATGATTACACTCTATCTTTGGAGAGATTAAGAGCTTTGTCAGACTCTTGTACTCTGTCTCTTCATTGTTCTGCTGCTTGCCTAAAGTCTAAACGTCAATACTGTACATTTACATAGATTTAGTTTGGTTAAGTTACGCAAGTAGAAGTTGACATATAATCCAATTAAGAATAGCATAAAATAATTAAAATATATGAAAAGGAAAGAAATCGAAAATAGAGCACAGTCGTTATAGAATTCTTTTGCCGGTTTTTGAAAGAAGACCAGTTTTGTATCTTGTATCTAAATGCGGTCCTGTGATTCTGGTTTCTCACGTTTTATTTAAAGATTGTGTTTGAAAAAAAGAGAGTGGCTAAAAGTAATAAAAATATTAACATGTTTCTCTCTGTCACATTAAAAGGACATTACAGTCCAAAGTCATGTAAAATCATCAGCATCAATAACTGTAAAGATATAGATCTACATAAACTGATAAAAGGTCAGATTCAAATCAAAATGCAAATCAACCGTCCGTACTTACTCCAGTTAAAATTTAATCAGAAAGTTGAAACTTTCGGAAATGTTATTTTGACTTAAATTACTTTAAAACGCAATTTAATTAAATTAATTACACAATATTGAGTTTTAACGATACCACTTGTAGTTCAAAATTGTAGTTTGGATTTCCGAACGACGATTGCCAATTAGGGCATTTAATATTTATGATTCTGGTGATGCGGTTATGTAAAGATGAGGTACTTCGATAAGGAAATAGAGAGTTACAAGTATTTCACAATAGTACGTTTTTCTACGTAGGATTTACGCAAGCGGATGTTCTTAATTATGGTGAGACAAATCCTCGTATACGTAAATATTACATTTACAACATAGATTAAAGTACTAAAAACTATAATTAATTTAAATTTCTTGTCTAATTAAAAAAATAAACTGTAATCTGAAGTTTACAATGTAAAATTTAAGTGTTCAATAAAGTAATCAACACCTATGTTCTGGCGCGTATGTTAGCTTGTTTCGTCGAGTATTTGTATCATCAACAGCCTTTTACAACTGGACATAGGCCTGTCCTTAGCAAGGAGGTTTTGGCCTACTATACCACGCTGGCCAGACGGTTTGGAATAGGGTTTGTTTCAAGTTTTCCTTCTCTTTGTAATGATGTTGTCTTGCATATTTGGTTCCCTTAGACGCCTTTTACGACACCCACGGGATGAATAGGGGTGGTAACACTATGTATTCTCAATCCGTCACCACACGGACTATTTTGTGTCACATGATACAACCAAACATCTTCAAAAACCTTTTTTAAAATAATACATTTGTATTTCCCATTTTTACTAATAAATGTTGCCGACATTTGACACACAATCCCATCTAGTTTCAAACTAAGCAGAGCTTGTGTTATGATAACTAGACTGACTGATAGAATACTTATATACTTCTTTTTGTTAAATACATACATATTATGCATAGGAAACACTCAAACTTCGAAACAAATATTTACAGGAATTTAGCCCGAGACCTGAAGCATAGCAGTTGCGTTCGATACCGCTGCACCACCGAGGCAATTTCAGATTTGCTAAAGTAACCCTTATAATAACACGACAGTCATCATAGTAAGAATTTTTGGAAAAACACTATAGATTGTTGCTACAAAACCGTCGCATGTTTCCTTAACACAACAATTGATCACTTGTAATTTAGCTTATTAAGTGTCAGTCACGCTACGGAGGGTAGTAGCGTTAATATTATATAATTAAATCATACAACCATAATGCAATCTGACATTCGATCTAAATTGCATTCGTGTGACTTTTGCTACAGTAAAGCAATCGTGATAGAATGTCTGATAAAAATATCAATAGGTCGTGATCGGGTTGAGGACAATTTCAATTCAATACCAATCACTTGTATGAAAGTTTTAAAGGACTTTGTTTTTAACAGCCCGTTTCGTGAGAGATTAAGAATACGTATATAGAAGGACGAAGAAATATATATTAAGAATACCTATATAAGACGTAATGTCATCTCCTATTCATCCTATGAGTGGCGTAAGAGGTGACTGAGGGACAGGCTTGTCGCTAGCTGTTTGATCACCCGCGTGTGACATTTCTTAAGCTGTACATGGGGCCGTTATTTATTATGACAATGATTGAATATTACGGGGTGTGTTGTTCGATTTGTCGCCCTCTTGGACGTCCCACCCGCGTGCAGTGCACGCCTAGCACGCCCACTTACGGTAACACTGCAGAGAGAAGGAAAACTTGATTACCAACAATAGCAACATGTATATACTATGTCCAGCAGTGGAACACAAAAGCCTGGTGATTGAGATACTTGTTGTTTAATTTTACCTTTGTTACCTGTCAACACATGGTGATAATGTAATGAATTAAATAGACACATTTATCGGTAACGTATCTCTACTTCATGCTTTCACTGCAAACATCGCGTGTATTTAGTAATCTATTCCGTAGTCTCTGTAATACATTTATGTTAATACATTGTGTGATATTAGATCTAATATTATGTACACATTGCTTATACACTTCGAAATAAATAGATTGTAGAACAAATAAAAATCGACTGTATGTGAAAATTCACGGATTGGTAGGGGTAGACCTCGACATGTGATAAAAGTAAAATGTGGATTCGTGTCACCTCTAGAAACTTACTCATTGAAGTATTAATATGTATTACTACGAAGTCACCACACAGGTTTTTAGCTGATATGTCATTTTGTCGAAATATCATTTTGATTATGTAGTTAGATGTACCGTCGTTTAACGTTACGTTAGAATTAATTAATGAGAAATTTTAATTTATTATTACCTAATTACGACAATATGAAAGATTAATGGATAAATTTAAGTTATTAATGAAGACAGCGCTGCTGATAACTCGCAATGTCTTGAATTATGTGTAATCTGATGATTAACAATCACATATTCTATGTGTATTCGATTTTAGCTGTCACTTGGAAAATGAAGGAAAGCCTTAATAACCCCAAACTAAACGTATACTCCTTGTAACAATAAATGAAACCATAGAAGTTCCTCGTTATTAAAATTAGTTGAAAAATCAGTTAAGATTTACCTTTGGCCTCGTAATAAAAGGTACTTCTATCTCCTGTTAGGTGAGTCATGCTGTGAGTAGTGTACAGTGATTAGGAGTAAGAGAAAGAGTCAGTAGGTGAATAATATATCTAGCTGGCTAAAGTAGAACCTTTGGCCAATCAGCTATTCCATAGCCTTTAGAAATAATATGCATAATTTTGGAAAAGAAAAAAGTTGACGAAATTAGCAGACACTAGTAGGAAAGCAGTATTGCTTATATGAATGGATTGGGCAGTGTAAGTAGCTGTAGCAGGTGGTAATAGGATTTTCCAAGTATTATTTCCATAGGTTCACTCAGTATCTTGCTCGAATTCAGCTTGCAGAATTGCTTGAATTCAGCTTTGAATTATAACTATTTTGACTAAAAAAGTAATCCTTATACACATATACTTAAAAGAAAAATAAGTTTACTTGTGTTGAATTCAAAAACTCATAAAGTTTTAAACCCAACGAGTTTAAATTATGATACGATTTTGATGTAAGCCACCTCATTCAAAAATGATTTTATCTATTTATTTGCGTCACTTTTGAGCCTCATTTCTTATCAAAGGAATCACAAAGTGCCACAGCCGAAACGTGGCAGGCCCGTAATCATAAAAATGAAACTGCAGCTACTGAATAAATGTTTATCATATCTCACACAGGCATAAAACACATATTTAAGCGCCGGCTACGCCCAACATTTTCAACATTAAGTACGAATATGAATTAAGTCCGAGTGGAATTAGGGCATAATGATACAGCCACGGAGACTAGTCGCTGTGCAAGTGAATGTCGACCGGTTATCAGACTCGACTTTTTATCATTACATGTGATAAAAAGTCGATCGGTCATGAGATTCGTAAAATTTGCAATAGGTAATCGCACGTGTGTCGCTAGAGATTTTGGTAGCTGAGAGATAATGAAAGGAGCTGATGATCATACAGAGTCGAAAATTTATTTACTTTAAAGTTTATAAAAGTATATTAAACCTTAAAAAAATCACCACGCTAAAACAGAGAATGTAGGCTCGAGGTTATCACCCAGAGTGCTAAGATAAATAATTGATATAATATTACAAGGGGTCTGACAGCTTTGTATAAGATATATCACGTTATTATTAATTTCTCAGTGCTTTTATAGCGAAGATGCGAAGCGTGGGAAATTCCTCCATGAGATGAAGTTGTCTTATCAACGGAACACAAATTTTGCTACATCTGAGAACTTTCAAAATAAAGGTGTTGCATCTAATTTTTCTTCAAATTGAGACCGACCCTCAAATAAAAAATATCCATGTCACATCATAAATGAAGGAATTCTGATACCACAATTACTATTAAAGAAAATGCAAAGGAATTGAAAACCTCCCACTGAGTGACATTTATCGTGGTAAGTGCGGGGAGCCTTACCCTGCCACGTCTTGCCTGTCATGCCTTTTACGTGCCCAAGCGGGGTGTGAAAGAGCATCTCACTAAGCCACCATAGTGTGGGCCATCATATTATATTGTCTGCATTCGCAATAAGTATGGTGACCAAAACTCTTGAACTCTATTCATGTTTTCCATGGTGTAGAGAAGGGTAGCTTTGGAAGGCTCTTGAAAAAATTGGCGTGAATAGTCTAGACTCAATCTAGAGAAAATTATGAATGATTGTGACAATAATCGTTTATTCTACATGTTAGGTAATGAATATAATAGGTGTTATGTGAATAAGATAATTGCAAAGAGCTGTGCGTGTGACCTCTGTGTTGCATTCACGCAAATAACGTTTAACATTAGGTCATACACTTTCAATAGAATCAAGATATAAAATGCAACCACTTTTTTTTATTTTATTCAATTTTATATTTTTTATTTCCATTTTTGTTAATAGTAGAATATGCTTTACTAGTGTTATATGTTGGCAATGCCAATGGTGCAAAAATTTATCGTAATTATGATCATGATTTGCCTTAACAAGGAAGTTCGATTGTGCTAAATATGTAAGCCTTATACTGTCACGATGACTGTCATGTCTTTTACGTCCCCAAGCGGGGTGTGAAGAAGCATCTCACAACGCCGCCATAGCGTGAGTCACCGTACTACATTGTCTGCATTTGCAATGAGTATGTTGACCACAACTCTTGGATTTTATTCATGCTTTCCATCAGGCAGAGTAGAGTCACTTTGGCAGGCTCTTAATATAAAAAAAAAACATTTGATTTTAGTTTCAACCACAAAACAAAACAAAGAAAAAATAAAATCGAAAAGTACTTCTGAAAAACAAAAGTGAATATTTTTTAAATAATTTTCTAGTTAAAAGTTTTATGTCCATTTTATATTTATTATAAAAAAATGTGAAACGTCATTTTGGAGTTGAAAAGCGTGTATACACGTGTGGATTTTTCTAATTATAATTATATTGAACTGCCTCGTTGATCTAGCGGTTAGCATAAGCGACTGCCTGCCTGCGACGAACAAAAGGTGCGATACTGGGTCGGTTCAAAAAAACTGTTATTGAATTTTTCTGGTTACATACTGACAGCTTGGAGTTGAAGTATTAGACCCCGTGCCTCGGAGAGCACGTAAAGTCATTGATTCTGCGCCTGATCTCTCTCCGATCGTGTCGGATAACCGTCCCATCGGATTGTGAGAGTGAGGAAAGAGAGAGTGGACCTGTGTTTGCACACACATTTGTGTACTGTAACATGTTCTGCGCAATTGGCTAATCTCCGTGTTAAAACTTGCCACCGGGGTTGAAATCGGCTAGGAGTTCATTATTATCATAATTATACTTCTGCAAACACGTAACACTTTAGTTGTACTATATTAAACATCTACTTCGACAGTTCGATACCCTTATTGCCTCATCAAAATAGACGTAAAAAGAACTTATGAATAATGATTTGCGTCCTCCGCCTAAATTTTATGCCTTTAGAATAAAAAAACAAGCACTAACCTAAAAGCGAAGTTTCGACACGACACAGTCAATCTGTTAACCAAGATCACTGAGAATTTAGTTAAAACAATATAACCAGTTTGACCTTTGCGAAACTAAAATCGAGCGTAAAACATGATATCAACACTGACATGACATAACAAGTAATTCTAATAACAAACCTAAATTAAACTTTAGAGGGTATATTTTTCTTTGAACGTCTTAATCTGTGGAACTAACATTCAGATTAAAAAATTATATCTGCGTTTGATACCTCAATTTTTGGAGAAGGTTATAGGATGCCATTTTACTTAGCCGATACGAGGACGATTTTTCTTTGTATTATTTAACTAACCAGTATAAGTAGAACTGTCATTGTTATAGAATTTCCGTACATGAGCGGTTAACATATTAACAAGACGGTTTTGAGTTTTTGGATTTGTTCTAAATCCAATAAAAAATAACACCAACTAAATATAGTCAATAGTAGTAAACCACGCCCACTTCCCCGTAGGGGTAGGCAGAGGCATTTAAAACGTGCACTTTTCGGCAGTGTTTTGGTCCCATGTAATAGATAGGGAGCCTATTGAGGCTAATCTTGATGTTTTGTTTGCCAGGGTCTCGTCTGTCGATCAGCAGGTCAGCAGCACCATTTGCAAATGACGTTTATTTAGGGCCCTAAGTTCTTGGTGGGAACCCTATGCACCCATTGATGTGTGCACCAAATTGCACAACGTGCCATCTGCAGCATAAAAATACTTAGTTCGAAGAAACCATTAAGGTTAATAAATTAATGTAAAAAGAAGATCAGTTGACATACAACGGCAATAATATCCTATCCATACATCTCACACTTGGCCCATCTGATTCCAAACTAGGCCAAACCCGTACTTGCAAGACAGCCAATAAAGTCGTCGATTATACGCTTGATATCTCCCTGGTCGTGTCGGATAGTCGTCCCATCTGATTATGAGAGAGGGAACAGAGAGTGCACCTGTGTTTGTCTCCTATATCGTCAACTGGCCACTGTAGCAAAAATCGGTTAGAAGTAAATCATCATCATGACAACCAAACTCCTGATAAACGTATTTGTATGTTTTTAATACATGCAGATTATAGATAAATTACACCAAGGCAAAGAACAATTAATCGTGTTCATCATATAAAGACTTGTACCGGATGGGAATCGAATCCAAGTCCATTGGCTTAGCAGTAAGGATCACTACCTATTAGACCAAGAGGCCAATCCAGACAATAGAAATTAACAGAAATAAAAATTCTTAATTGCTTTGCCTTGACTTTTTATAAGCAAACAAATATACGAGTATATATGTTTATGAAATTAATCTAGCAATTAACAAGGAAGTCAATAGGATAATTCAAAATTTTCTGCACTTAAGAGGAAATAATTATAGCTTGAAGATTCTCGTGGCGTTGGTAACCGCTGATAATCTGGTTATAGAAATGTCAAGGTGGATTACTGTGGAGTTCTTTGATCTTCATTCTGTTTTATTTCTTTAGCGGTTAGAGCATCGTGAAGTGACGGTTATGAAGATATTTCTATCTGATATAAATTAAAACTCATCAAATTTATGTCAGATCACGCAGTTTAGAGTGCCATAAGATATTATGAAAGCATATAATCTATTTAATTATCGAGGTTTTGTATTTTTTTACTTTCTGAAAATGTTTTTAAGTATGTTTCGTAAACTGAGGGAACCTCTGAACTATTAGTCTAATACTAACAGAGATAACTAGACCGGAATAGTTTTCCTTTCAAATGCATTATATATAGACTACCATGTTACGAACATAAATAAATATATAAGATATTTTTATTAATAAGCAAGTTTTGGGGCTCTTACACTGTCTGCAAAATCTTAAAGCGTTACTGCCTTTAGATGAAAAATCATAGCAAATTATAAGGTCTATGTCAGCTTTCACTTTGAATGAGACTAATTATCTTTTTTGACATAAAATATGTGTATTTTGAAAACTTACAATATAACATACCACATAGATTGAATGTCACAATGGAGGATAAATATAAACACAAAGTTACTTTAACTACAGTTAAAATAAAACCATTATGTAGAGTTGTTACGGATTCTTTCAAAAGAACTGTGTGTAGCCAAATTTTTTTTGTTTTAACATCAAATTAATTGCTTTTAATGCCGATTTTGGTTTTTTGTGTGGCCATGTTCAGTAAAATCCAGATATTTCATCAATCTTGTGATGAAATACCCATTCATATCAGCTCATTAACACTAGCAGTACAAAAGCGCATTTTACAAGTTCTTAATCATATTTCTGTAATTTTTCAAATTTCTTCCTTACTTTTATAGTCTATTGCTGTGTGATTTAAAAGAAACTTATTACCTCAAACAACTTATCTAGGATAGATATTGTGGACCAAGGTTTTGCCGAAATGATGCAATCTTCAAAAAAAGCATAATCTCACCTCAAAGGACGGCAGAACGCTCGTGAATCTTACGCGACTCTACCTCTGTTCGATTATCCCTTTTATAAAAAAAGCGTTTTATAACGTTTATAAACTCAAATATAAGACATGGATTTTTAGAAACTTGTGAAGAAGAAACATGATGTGAATAATATTATAATTTTATAATAATGGTAAGGTATAAAATCCACAATACACGATTAGTTTCATACAGGTAAAGACAATTCATCTGTCTTTAAATGAAGTTAATGACTTTCGTTCAATTGAACGACACTGATAACACTTTACGACTTAATATTTAACAAGTTTTGAACAACCATCAAAGACGTTTAAGAAAAGTAATTTACGTTCGTAATGAGACTTAATTTTTTTAGTATTTTAGTAGTGTACAACAATACGCTGTCTGCGTGGTGCAGTGGAAGCGTATCCGACCGCTAATCTTCTGGTCTCGAGTTCGATGAGCGAGTCAAACGAAATATTTGTGTGGTCTGTAAGTATGAATTTCAGAATTAGGATATTCTCTACTTACAATATGTATGTACTTTAAAAAAAATCAGTTGTCTTTGCACTATGAGTTAACACTTGTCGGCTTAGTTTGGTATTGGATACCGTTGTGTTAGATGTCCGAAAATATTATTGTTATTATTTACCGTGGGAGAGGCATGTTTTAGCAAGAATGGGCAGCTCGACCAGAGAAATACCACGGTGCCACAAAAAACAAGAACTTTGCTTTTCACCAACTGAATGAGGTAACTGGAGCCAAAAACTCCCTTTCCCAAACTCTAGGGGAGGGTCTCCTAGACCGTCAACGCACTTGTGATTCTTAAGTTGTGTCGATGGCGGGTTCGGTTGCCACATAAAAGAAACTGCTCGTCTACGCAGGTTTTACAGTGCATTTATCTCCTACTTTCCATACGCTAACGACTAGCGTTCGTATCGTAATACGAGATGTTCTATAAAGATAAGTAAACTACACTCGTTTAACTCTTTTAGTGTAGAAGGATATAGTTGAAACCTGAAGCGATGTAACCATCAGTTTTAAACACTGATTTTATTTTGTTTATTGTAAACTTTATTTGGGTATGAATAGCCAATTAATTTTACTTAGTCAGTGTACGGACGAGTTACTATTCTTGATACATTTAGACCCCATAGAACCTCGAAAGCACGCTAAGCGGTCCTGGTTGTCATATTTAGTGAATATTACATTTTAAATTTTGATATGAGCTGCCATTTTTTTAAGTCTAACTGTCAATGAAGGTCATGAAATAAAGTAAGGCATAACACTATTTCAAACCGTGTTTTTTATTTTTTATTCCTAATTTAGGGCTTTAGTCTTCTCAATCTACTCAGTCAGCGAAAAACAATGAAAAAATTGATTTACGCCTGTATAATGTAAGCATGCGGAATCATTACTGCAGACACGTGTGCTATGTGCCATTTTAACTTTTATAAATGACAAACTACTTTGTCTTAACAGTCAACTATCGTATTAAACTAGAAATATGTATAAATTTTATACATACGTTTATATAAAACTATATAACATAGTTGATTAGTAATCTAAATTTCAGATTAAAGTCTAGGATAAGATTTGGATCAAAGGTCAAATAAAACACTGTCGCAAAAAGTCTATTTCAATTTAGTAATACTGATTTCGCCATATTTTATGTTACACCTACGTCCCATAGCACTTACAAATAAAAACTGGAATCACATATATTACACAAGGCAACTTAGAACTGATTTACTTTACAAATTTTTAAATCGTTACGGACTTGCGAAACACGATCTGTTAACCGAAGCCTCGAGTCATACAATCAGTTGATTTGTAGTTTACACTGCTTTATTTGGATACGTCATGTTTTCTGTAACAATTATTGACAATCATATGAAACTTGTTTTTTTTGGACCTTATAATGAGTGACCTTATGCTTTGACCTTCTGCCAACCCGTCTGGCCGAGATTTCTATGTTCAGTAGTGCCCTATAAAGGCGGCGGCTACCAAGTAATTCATTAAAACAACATTTTATCCTATAAGAAAAATCTACGGCAAGTAGAAATTACGTTTTCCTTTTATCGGGTTTTCTCTTTCTTACCCTGATTTTATTCTCAAAATGCCCGGTTCGGGGCAATGGGCTTGTTTTATGTTACGCAAATTATAATTGACAATTAATATGTAACATACAATAAATAAGGCCATCGAATTCCGGTTAGACAAACTAGCCACTGCCAATTGGAATATTGGAAAATATTGGTACAGACAATAACTTAGTAAATGAGTTATATAATTAAAATGACTTTTTAACCACGTTTAAAGGTTTGGAATAGTAATGATTAGGTTTACATAAGATTAGAGGAAAAATATCTCTCAATTCTTTTAAAAAGCCAATCTTTTTCTGGGTTCATCACGTAAGTACATAAGACTAAGACATGACGTGAAGTACTAGACGCAAGTATGTCATACTTGCGTCTAGTACTTCACCCTACTACTAATTAAAATTACCCCATTTTGTGATGACTCACAAAATGGGGTAATTTGTGTTTTTTCTATAGACACTTTGCTGTCTTCCCGTAGGCCCTGCATATCTCATCAATAGCTCTTAACAGTCCACTGCTGGACATAGCCTCTCCTTTGAAAGGTAGTTTTGGCCTACCATCACGCGGGCCAGACGGATATCTATACATAGAAAACCCATCGGATTATGAGAATGAAGGAAAATCTTGGTTTAAGCACACGCTTGTGCCCCATAATATCTCCTGCGTGATTGGATGGTCTCTGTTACGACTTGCAACCGTGGTAGTGCTAGAAGAATATCATACAGTCCTATTCAAATACGGAGTTTAGAACATATTATATCATTTAGTCTAGACGTAAATTAATTTCAAATAATTTATAAATATAGTGCACTGGGTATATAAGTACGGAAACATTTACGTCGAAATGATTTTATCGGTGTCTTATTATACAGTAATGCACCCGTTTTAATTTGGTTACTCTATTACATGAATAAAATATTATAATAACTGTTATGTAAATGGCGAATAAATCTAAATTAAATTATTTTTATTTCATTTTAATGAAATTGATTATGAAGTGTGATGTGTGAATATTGTGTCTTGAAATAACAAGAGTAAATATGTGTCGCCATGATTTAAATTGATATCAAATTTTGACTTGAATTCTTGAGACCGGAAGCTCATTGATGCAGGAGTGACAGTTATCGTGGTAACTGTGTAAGCCTTACACTGTCACAATAACTGTCATGCCTTTTACGTCCCCAAGCGGGGTGTGAAACAGCATCTCACAAGGCCGCCATAGTGTGGGTCACCATACTGCGTTATCAGCATTTACAATGAGTAAGGTAACCATGACTCTTGGATTCTAGTCATGCTTTCCATCAGGTAGAGTAGAGTCACTTTGGCAGGCTCTTAAGATTCGAGATTCATTCAGTTATCAGTATCAGTATACAGTTATCTTACAAAAGACAACACCCGCACTAGCAACAAATCCTGTGTCACAGGGGACTTTACAAACATACAAGAAACGAACACAAAGAACACTCAGACTCAGAACAACAATTTGTGGATCATACATAGTGTTGTCCCATGTGGGGTTTGAACCTACAACACTCAGCGCAATAGAGAGCGGTGTGGCGACCGCTTAAACCACACGACCTGTGTATACATTACATATTTGCCATCTTTCATTTAGTTTTTTCAAACGACAAGAAGAATTTGTACTTCTCAAAAGAATATAGGATACAAAAAAGCTCCACACCGGGGCACAGGCAGGACAAATTCGTCACCATTTTTATCTGAGCGGTTAAAAATGAAAATTTTCTTAATATTAACCCTTAGTATGCATGTTTAGATTTTAATAAAAAAAGATTGTCAAATAGACTTTACATAAAATAATGTAATATTTCCTTATGTTTATATTAACTACTTAAAGTGGACTTTAAAATCGTGTAAGGAGCCTTAAAGTACAAAACCCGAAAATTATTTTTGTCTTAAGATTCACTCTCTATGAACAGAGGTATTAATCGTAAAAGGTCGGGATAGAACACTCCGTAATAAATTTAGAATATGGAATGTCACCATCCCTATTCATCCTATGAGTGTAGTAAGAGGCGATCAAGGGAGAAAACTAAACAGAACAACATCACTCACATCACACAGGAAAATTTCAAACAAACCCTATACCAACGTGTCTGGCCAGCGTGGTATACTAGGCCAAAACCTTCTGGCTTAAGAGAGGCCTATGTCCAGCTGTGGACTATTCAAATCTGTTGATGTTGGTCATTGATGAACAGGATCTTCTTCATTGTACCTATACAATGTTACGATCCTATATAAATTCAAAATGAAACTTTTTTCATTCTTAAACTTGTAGACTTGGTATTTTTTTTTTAATATTTCGGACATTTGACACACGTCATCTAGTTTCAAACTAAGTAGAGCTTGTGCTATGATAACTAGACTGACTGATAGAATATATACTTTTTTTTATAATTACATACATATTATACATAGAAAACATCCAAACTTCGAAACAAATATTTGCAGATCATACAATCATTTGGTCCGACCCGAGAATCGAACCCGAGACCTCAAGTAGAACAGTTACATTCACTACCGCTACGCTACCGAGGCAGTCAAATTAACCCAGCTGCAGCTGGTGCGAACCCCGCCTTTAAAACCGGTTCGACATGAACTATAAAATATCATACTAAACTATATTTAGGTTATATTATAGGCCTGGCCTTGTTCGTTCGTTTAATGCCAATGCACTCTTCGTTGGAATCAATTGCTCAATATGGCATTCACTTTTGTCTAATCATCCTGCATGCATTACTTACAATGAGACCTAGAGCTTATTATCCCATTCTTTTATTTCAAACAAAAGGTTGAGTTTTTTTCCTATTGTCTTAGTGTTATGAGACATATTTACACCTTTCTGACTTTACTGTCATAAACTGGTCTATGTGTTAATAGTGTGTAAACACAGGCAAGCATATTTCGTTACTTAGATTTCAAACAAGGGTAGAGAAAGACTAAAACTAAATACCTTATAGTAAAAAAGGCATTTATTACACTTTCTTTTGATTGATTGACTAGTCATTGATAAAATACATTTCATTCATTCTCTACTCGTCTGGACTGGACGGCGTTCGGAAAGTTTCATCACATCTTCGAGTCGCCGATCCCACAATCATTAAAGACCAAAGTATTTGACCAGTACGTTCTACCTGTAATCACATACGGAGCCGAGACGTGGACAATCGCCATTGGACTAGTCCATAAATTTAAAGTAGCTCAGCGTGCGATGGAGCGTGCGATGCTGGGCGTTTCTCTGGCTGATAAAATTCGTAACGAGGTTATTCGATAGAGAACTGGAGTAACTTACATCACACGGAGAATCAGTATACTGAAGTGGAAGTGGGCCGGCCATGTCTCCAGATGAACCGATGGTCGCTGGAGCTGAAGTGAACTAGAGTTGATACCAATTGGGCAAACGTAGTGTAGGACGCCCTACGGCGCGATGGACCGACGACTTTAAGAAAGTGGCTGGCAGCATATGGATGCGAATTGCCCAAAACCGGAATGGTTGGCGTTCCTTGGGAAAGACCTTCGATCAGCAGTGGACGGTGATAGGTTGAATAGTAATTCTCTGCTAATAGACCACATTTCTTTAAAAAAAACACCCAGTACTAATATTCTGTTGTATTCAGGACTGTGTTATGAATGTATGTGTATTATGTAAATGTCCTTAAAATATAGCTTGATCTCTGTGACAGCTGTCCTTAGTGTCATTTTAGAAAATAAAAGACAAAGATTTTATATTTATAATGCATTGCACTTCTCTTGTGATAAAACTGGCACGTAAAGAATGAAAACCCAGATAATGTAAAATAAAATCACTTATTCAAAGTTGCTTCGTCGGTTTCATAGCTACCTGCCACAGCTTTATTTTAGAGACCGTTGGCGCAAATTTCCATAGACAAGATTTGAAAAAAGAAATGTTTATCTCGATGGTTAGTTTTCCTTTTTTATGATATAGGAAGCCAACGAACTATTGAAGCACCAG
Organism: Hypercompe scribonia; assembly: GCA_949316085.1. NCBI lineage: Eukaryota > Metazoa > Arthropoda > Insecta > Lepidoptera > Erebidae > Hypercompe > Hypercompe scribonia. The sequence continues at coordinate 5,770,167 of OX438967.1, read as the reverse complement.
CCGTCCTACTCAAATTGATGGTCTACAAACATAAACGTTATTAGAAAACTAACAAATTTATGGAAATGATATCTCTCAACGCTAAGTCACGTGGTCATAACAAAATATTAGACGTTAGCGAATATAGAAAGAAAATCGACGCTACTTGCATCTTGATTAAGGAGGCTGACAGTCAGTTACAACTCCAATTATGCTCTTTCTTCTAATATGCGATATGTTCCTCAGGTTGGTTGAGCTTTTATTGAAAAAACTTACAATGGCGGCGTGAGTTATGACAGAAGGAAGAATCCTACTAATATTTTAAATAATATGGATGTTTGTTACTCTTTTACGCAAAAACTACTTAACAAATTTAGACGGATAGTAATATAACCTATACATCAGAATAACACATAGGCGACTATTTACCATGATAACCGACATATACACGGGCAAATAACGTTCTGAAAAGTCGTGTTAGAATCCAATATAACATTCTTTAGACTACTGGCGCGAAATTAAATAAAACTGTAGAATTTTTGTCTTTTACAATAAAGCTTTATGCTTCATTGTAAAAGACAAAAAAGTCAATCAAAATATAATATCTGTAGCATAGAATATTCAAGAGTAACCTATACTAATTGATTCATATAATCTCTTGATGGTGTAGTGATTTAAGCGGTTACTTCGACGCTTCCTGCTGCGCTGAGTGTTGTGAGTTCAATTCCCACTTGGGACAACACTTTGTATGTTTCACAAATTATTATTTTTGTCCGTTTTATGAACGATTGTTAAGTCTCCTTCGACAGTGGTTATAAGAGGAAGTTGTCTGTTAAAAAAAAGCTACTCCAACACGAACAAAGTCATAACAAAAATAAAATAGTATGTAATCAATTTATTGCGTAATTAATGATTACCAAAAAAAAAAGATATTATTAACATTATTTTACGATAGTTGTAAACGCAACTTAAGTAGCATTGCTAACCTATCGTGCGAAATAGAAAGAAATACACAATAGAAATACATGGAGCATTTAATTTTTCATAGTTTATTTAGGCATGTATGTCATTTTTGCCACAATTTTCCATTAGTCGAGACTGCACGATTGGTCTAGTGGTTTAAGCGGTCGCCACGCCACTTTCCACTTCGCTGAGTGTTGTGGGTTCAAATCCTACATGGGACAACACTTTGTGTGATCCATAAATTGTTGTTCTGAGTCTGTGTGTTCTTTGTGTCCGTTTCTTGTATGTTTGTAAAGTCCCCCGCGACACAGGATTTATTCCTAATGCGGGCGTTGTCTTTTTAAAAAAAAATAAACAAAAATAAACAATAAAATTACTTAGCAACGCTATAGATTTTTTGTTGTGTACACACAACCACAATAGTTGGCAGTTTTCGTCATCAGTGTATTGATGGATTCTTTATTTAAAAGTTGAGAATAACCTTGACTTCAAAAGGAATGGAGGACTTAAAGCTATTGACATAGCTTTTAACTGTTATAGATAAAAAATCTGTTATAGGATGATAACTTAGTACGAAATTAAAATGTTAAAAAAAGTCTAGAACCTTAACTTTATGGTACGTAAACGGGAGTGACAATGAGGCGCTAAAATTATTATCAAAATTTCATATAAATACTTTTTTTGTAAACGATACAACAAGAAGGTTAAAAATGACTTCTAAGTTGCGATTATGTTGCTAGTGTAGTTAATTAAAGTGCGTTTGTTTAAAAGCTATGTTGACACATAAGCTTGTTGCTGTCTCTTACAGCTACTTATGTCACCAGACTTGGAAAGTTTGTCTCGTATTCTATGCGATAGTTTTATCTGAACATAAATAGGTCACAAATCAATTATTTCTCCACAAGCGTCGTAATTCAGGCAGGTAGCTAAAAGGAGAGTTTACAAATACAGAAGGATTCGCTGCGTTCCACAGGAGATTTACATACCTAATCGCTAAAGAACTTTATTAAAAAAAATATAGGCACTAAAATATGGCAAACTTAAGTAGTGTTTGCGTATGAGTAGTTGCTTATAGTTTTGCCATATAAAAAATTAATAACACTATTAACACATATATATATAGCATCAAAGTAGGTAGTATACCTATATATAAGTACCAGCCATTTCCAAATTCAAATCCAAGCAACTATCTTTGTTTATTTTTTTTTCTGCATTCCTCTTAGGCAAACACACCGAGAACGAAAGGCGCATGCCAAAAACAGTTGCTCTAATTTAATTTTGGAACACACACATCGGTACGTGGTTTTACTCCCGCCTTCACCACCCACGAGCTAGAAGGGGTGCCTCTATATATAGTGAGAGTGTGCACGCACCTCAACCATACGTTAGTACGTCGCGAGTGTACTGTGGCCTTTTAAATACTTTTTTGTTATATATTTTTGTGTGTGCAACATGTTACGTCATTGTGTCACGTTGGCAGTATTGGGGTGTGCTTTAGCGGTTCCCGCGCCTCAACATCAGTACCAACAACAGCAAGTGAGTGTCTACTTTTTTTTTTAATTTCTTAAAGTATTATTTCAATATTTAGTGAGCGCACATCTTTTTAAGTTGCGTTATTAACATGAATTATATCTTATTAAACTGGTATTAAAAAAGACCAATTAATAATAGAAAAGAAACGGTGTTTATAAATTGACACTATAAAGTGCTAATTTAAAAATACCCTCTGTAACTTATGAAGTCAAACTCATAGGATTCATTCATAATTCATGAGCATTAACCTTTAGCAGTCGACAACCTGAGAAGTTCAGGCCTATTGTTCTTAAGATTGCATTATGGTACAGCTCGAGATTCTGACGAAAACCGTAAAGAGTGAACAATTGAAGTTATTTTAGTGACATTTGTATTTCGTAGGTTACCTTAGTCGCCTAAATATTTATAAATGTAGGTCGTGTTTCTATATGAACGCAGCAATTGGAGCGTGTTGTGCAGAAATTATTAACAATGATCAGTATTTTTTTTTTTTAAATACGAGCTATTTTAACTTGCAACAGTTTTCATAATTTTGTCTTGACGTCTTACTGAAAAATAAAGTTTCAAAGAAAGTAATAAAACTTAAAAGTGACAGTAATGAAAGAATATCTAAGTTTTGCGGCTTTAAACTCTTGAAATGGTTTTTAAACATAAAGTGTGTTGTGATAAGTGGATGTGCTAACATATATTATGCATTTTTCTCATGTATTGTATGCGAATTGTTCGTGGGTTACCAACCCGCTAGAGTGCTCTAGTAGGTTCAAACCTCCTTTTTAACGCGAGTTCATGCAAATCAGTAGACTATTAAAGCTATTGATGATGATGATGACACTTAGGTTAAGTAGGTCTTCGGCCATACTTCTGCATACAAAAGAAAAATATCCGTAACAGAAAAATGTTTTTATGGATCAGATTTCATAAGTTGTACATGCTGTATTACACATTTCTTCCGATTAATATTCGTATCATTGTTTTCTTGAAACTTGATTAGACATTTTTATACTAATCGAGAGAAAGTTCAATGCTATCACTAAACTGTATCAGATTTTCACGAGATGGTTTTTTGAATAATTCAAATAAAATTTTAGTTCAAAAAGTAGACTAAGAAAATAAGGTTATTGACGCTTGATTTTATACAGACTTAATTTTCTTATTTTTATCAGTTTTTGGATGATAATTAATAAATTCACTTTCTTAGTTATTGTTTTAAGTGTGCGGGACTTAAAATTATTTAACTTACGAGAATGGATTGCACATCCATTACTTGTACACACATAAAATGTATTTATGTGAATGCGTTATTTTTGTAACAGTACGTATTTTATCTTGACAGCAAAGAATATTTTTCCCAAAACTTTCTTATGTCCCTAAACTTATCAAAATTAATTAATGGGTGAAGGAAATCCAATGATATAGGAAGAGAAAGTCAGCGGTGATAGATAATTTATTCGTCCAGTCGACCGTGTAACTGCTGTTACATAAAATAATTTTATCAGTACGGTTTATAAGCTATCCACAATGATTTCCTAGCTATCCACATTTCAGGGTTAGAGGTCGTATAGTCTTCTTCTCCACACGTTAAAAAAAAAATGGTATAGTCTTCTTCACTTATTTTTTTCTAATTATATATTTTTGACCAATTAGCTCATAAGAGATAGTAAGAAGTATTTATAGTAGGTTTATAATATAAACCTAAAGGTTCGATAAATCCTGCCTCAGACCATTTTATTTTACATTACATTAACACAGGGCATTCACGTGCAAAAATAGGTCTAAATTGAAATGAAAAAATAAGATTACCTAATTGTAGAGTTGAGTTATATTAAAAGAATAATGTAGTTAACACCTTGCCAGTGTTGTTTATACGGAGATAAAAAATAAAGGAGATAATTTAGTTTTGTGAAAATCATTAATATCTCAAAATGATTATCAAATTAATGTAGTATAATACAATACATAATACAAACTCGTTAAATCATCATAAATGTCAACAACTATAGTCAACAAAAAAAAAATTAAATGTTTGAAAATAGAACATGCGACTAATCTTCATGACGTATACAAGGATTTGCTTAACTAAACAATGTAATCGAGTACAAATAGAGCGCAAAACAAAAGAAACTTCATTTTTACACAATACACATGTACACATGAGACTTTTTGAAATCCTTGTCAAATCGGGCGTGTACTGTGACGTAAGAATGTTACACTTTAACAGCATGGAGTGTCGTAATGACAGTGGCGCGATTCCGAACCAAATGTAACAAAATATAATTGGATCAGTGTTATGTAATTTATCGCACTGATTAATGGCGGCTTCTTGTAGCTAATGACCGTATGCAGTGCCGTGAAATTAGGTTCACATTCTTTATAGTTAATTGACCGGATAACTAGTTACTAGTGTTTTTGAAGTGAAATATCTAAAGCCGGTCACATATGCTACGGTTTACTGGCGAAATCTGCCTGTGCAGATATGCCTGAGTGAGTAGAAAGAATCGTGCATGGCAAAACCCTGTGCAATTTTTTTGTTGCAATTGTATGGTGATTTAATCTTATCTCTTTTTTTATTACGTGATTAAATCTAAACAAGTATTAATTTACTAATAAAGCAAAACGTTACATATTAGACTGCTAAGTTTACTCATTGTAATGTATGTGCATAACACATTTTGCTAGTCACTTTTCCTTTACTTTTGCGTCTTAAAAAATTAAAAAGAATTCATAAAATTAAATTAAAATAGTTAAGGCTACTTTCAATCGTTTCCTGATAAAGTTTCAGATAGTTATCCGCTTAACTTTTTTTTTCTTCCTTTTTTAAAGTCAACGCCTGCACTAGGAACAAGTCCTGTGTCGCGGGGGATTTTACAAACATACAAAAAAACGAATACAAAGAACACACAGACTCAGAACAACTATTTGTGGATCACACAAAGTGTTGTTCCATGTGGGCTTTGAACCCACAACACTCAGCGTAGTAGAGAGCGTGGCGACCGCTTAAACCACTAGGCCAACTGTGCAGTCAACTAACGAATAACATTAAATACATAAAAATTGCTGATATATACATGTTTATTTGGTATTTCTGTCTCTATCCAAGTCTGGTAAAATAGAAATCAGTAGTTATTTTTAAGTTGACTTGTTTTTTTAGTCTATCTGGGACTTTATCAGCAAGTAGTGAAACTGGCCGTTAATGTTGTTTGCTTTTTGTTATTCAGGAAAATTTCGATATAGCAATAATTGATCATACTATCAACACACATAATCATTCTTACTCTTAGCATAGCATCACCTACGGGTACTAATATCTATGCCTAACATACATAAAATAAATAATATCTTTCACTTCAACCAGGAAGTAGCTGGCATTCCTCCACACCTACTAAGACAGTACGTCGCTAACCCGCAGAACGCGGCACCTGCACAGACACAAGTCATACCAAGAGTACAACACGTTGCAGCTCCCAGACCCGTAAGGATACAATATACATAGATTTCTCTTACACTTAACTACATTTACTAATATTATGCAACTAATCCAAGTTAGTAGTAATAAATTAAAACCGTTGAGGAATTTGCCTTAAAGGTACCTTGGATAATTCAAACTCACTATTATATCTCGTCTTTTTTCAATTATATTATCCTAATTTCATTATAATTTACCAATATCTACAGATAGACATTTATAAACGACAATTTATTTATTTATTTTTACGTATATACGAGTATTACACTTATTTTGTTTGACTTTTACAAACACTAAGTTCAAGGTAACAAAACGTGAGGCAGCCATCATGTTTTTATGTAACATATTGACAAATTTTACTTATTATCTCAAACTCGGACAATATCACTATCACTATACACAATTCCTTTCAAAATACCAGTATTTTTTAAAATACAACTTTTATGCAATTTAAAACTTGGCAGCCGACCCCGCTGTTGAATAATGAACAATTCGTTTTATGATCTTGTACACATTTCATTTTCTTAAAGTTGTCAAGGTCATTTTACTTTACACAGACTATACGTAGCCAGTACCTCCTTTCTGAGGCCTATGTCCAGTAGACTATAGAAGGCTGTTAATAATGATGATGGTCATTTAATGCTATGCTAACAATTGACCAAGAATGTATTACTTTCACAATAACTTCAGGATTATTAAAGACAGACTTCAAATGTGTAAATAATAATACCAAAAAAATACTTCTAACTGATCCCTATTCCTACAGGCTCCTCAACAACTGTATAACGTACAAAATGAGGCTCAATATCAACCTCAACAGTACCAGGCCCAGCCAAAATACGTGCAGCAGTACCAACCACAGAGGCCTCAGGAACAACGCGAGCCTGAAGACTATGACGTAAGCGAAACGAGTTGCTACACATTAGTAACACTTCTTTATCTAAAATATCTTAATACTTGCATGGTTATGACACTATATGAACTCATAATATCACAGAATGATGAAAATTTAGCTTTTTTGCACATGTTATACGGTCTATTTTGCTTCTGCAGTTTTAATGTTCGAAACCAGGGATTTGTACCCAAAGATTTAAAAATAAAATCGTTATTTTTTAATGGCCTTTGACGGTTCCATTTTTAAAAAAATTAAAAAATAATAAAGGAACATTGGTATGAAAGGCAAACGATATACAGTAAAATCGTTGTGTCTTTATACAAAATTAAAAATTAAGGGTAATTTAACCGTAGCAGCAGTACAGACAGCAGTACCAACCCCAGAGGCCACAGGTGCAGGCTGCTCAACCAGAAAAGGAAGAATATGATGTAAGTGTTAATATTACAATTGTCAAAGAACAAAGTTGATAAAGCAGTTTAATATTCAGAAAAAAATAGACCATAGACCATTGGGCATGAATTCGCATGTTAGAAGTTAATATCTTATTCGCATGGAACTGGGAGGGAAATGAGAGACGAGTATATTTTTATAACACAAGTTTGTTTAAACTTGGCACTATACATGATCTATTGCTTTTACTAGGATTCAAAACTTTTCTTTTAAGGATTTAAACTCAAAACTACTTAGGAAATAACGGTAAGTATTCAAAATATATCCAGTAACATCGAAATGCCTACGCAGTCCATGTAGAGTCGCATATGAAGTGTTATATTTAACATCACACCTATTATTTGACGGTCAACTTTGACGCACAACCTGTTGCAGACTTCAAAAAATATATGAATTGTAGAAGAAATAAGGTTATACGCCCTAAAACATGGAGTTGAAAACGTTTTTAATGTTTTAGGTCTTATTAATTGATTAAACGCTCTGTTAATATTTTCGTCATTGCATTAGATATCTCTTATTTCCATGCCTCAATCTTTTTCTCCTTTTATTTTGAATTGCCATCTCCATTGATTTTTCAAAAAATTCCCACTTCCAAAAAACGTTAATACGACAATATCATAAAACACAAGTTTGTACAAACCCGTCTCGCAATTAGGTATACCGTTGCTTTATAATACGGAATTATTCCAAACTAGTTGGTTACACTTCCTTGTGTCCAACATTGTCCAAGCACCAACGTGCCACGAACACGGACGGTTCAAACGAAACAGCTAGAGTGGCGCGAGCGCAACTTTCACTTGCAACTCGCTCGCACCGGTAATAAAGATAAACCGATAGATCACTTTACAATAGTCATAGGGATGTACTTTCCTAGATGTTATTTGCAATTACTGTATTTATGAATCATTAATGTCCCATGATTTCAGACTACCGACTTAATTACTTGATTTAAGTTTATGTCTAACATAATCGTAATGAATATTAGACATTTTAAATCTCTCTTATGTAGAAAATTTACATATACATTAAAATTACATCGTGTGCCTACTACGATGTTAACAACATAACAATGAGACATAATTAAAAATGTATATAAATAAACTAACTATTAATGCAGAACAAAGCGCATTGGAATCAATTTTATCGCTTCAAAGGCTCAATTGTAACATATACCTCTAGTTTTGGGATCCTAATAGTTAAGTCGAAACACTAAACACACAGTTTCATGAAAAATTATAATAATTCTGATATGATACATTAACTATATTTCCCTAAATGTATTCTTCCAGCCTCATCCTTCCTACCAGTTCGGCTTTGACGTAAACGATGACCAGTACACCAACTACCAGAATCGTAAGGAACAGAGAGACGGTGACGTCATTAAGGGATCTTACTCCGTGGTTGACAGTGATGGATTCATTAGAACTGTCACCTATACTGCCGACCCCAAAGAGGGTTTCAAGGCCGAGGTGAGCTTTTTACTAAATAGATGATGTTTTACTTACAGCATTATATGTTTGGCCTCTTCAAACATTCCTTGGTCAGAAGGTCATTATGAGCAAATAAATGACGGTCACAGTGTATCTTGAAAACTCTCGGTCTATGGTGATGACGTACCTACCTTTGAAAATGTTGGAATTTTCGTTGAAACAACTCCCTTACTAGAAATATATTCTGTGTCACGGGGGACTTTACAGGCATACATAAAACGGACAAAAAGAACATCCAGACTCAGAAAAACAATTTGTGGATCACGCAAAGTGTTGCCCATGTAGGGATCGAATCTACAACACTCAGCGCAGTCGGCAGTGCTGATGTGCCCGCCTTCACCACTACGCCATCCGTGCATATAAGCGGTATTTTTTCGACTTCGTCTCAAATAGTATCAACGTTCCTCTATCTATTATTTTGTAAATACAGAGACTAATTATATCTAAATCTAACGGGGCCACAATTATCTGAACAATACTAAGAGATTTTTCATAAAACTGTGAAGGTCGTTAGATTATTCAAAATAAAAATGGATAAGAAACGTCTAAATCATGAAAGGTAAAATCATATTGTCTTAATAAGGTTTTATGTAAATCCGAAACTCCCTACAAGGTTAGACATTTTAAAGTGGGTCGAGGATTTGGCACAATCCGTTACTAACGTAATTTGTTTTAAAACCGTAAATCACATTATTGTCTTAAATATAATTTTTTTTCTTAGTTGAGATTCTTAATTTTATCATCAGTTTGTTTGTTAAAATAAATAAATGTATTACTGTCATCGCCGAAACTTCAAAATTGAGCTTTATTTCAATGCTGTTTATAATGAATTTTATTGCACGTATCCTAAGTGATCAAATCTCAGAATTTAGGCTTTTTCGAAGTATAATTATAACTGACATAACAAAGGGAAAATATGAACTTTGTTCTGTTTTGCTACAATGGAGACGAAAAAAATTCTATCTTGCCTTCTACGTGCCTTGATTTAAGAGCTCTTAAGTAAATTACGTAGATTCCGTCGATAAATAGGGATTTATTGTATAGGTAACATTTCTGGTGTTAATAGATCAAAACTTAGATTACTTCATATGTGTTTTTTTTTCATAGGTGTTGTGAATAAGTAAACCACTTTCTTACTATTAGCTTACAATGATTCTAATCCAAATATCAGTTCAACTTCATCTATTCCAATCAAACTAATTACAAATAGTTTTGAACTGTTACGAGAAGAAGTGATTTAGATTACGCCAATCTTAAAGCTAGTTGTCTGTCAATGCATAGACAAATATAACAAATTCCATGGATATTATTTTTCAAAGTAAGAATGTTATGGCTAAAATCTTTATATTACTTTTACAGGTCTCCAGACAGCCCACTGACATCGTAGTCAAGATCCCAACCCCGAAGCCCCAAACCCAAACGCTTCAGTACCAGCCTCAGCCAGCTCACGCTGGCCATGTTGCACACGCACAACCCCGGCCACAGCCACAACAACACCAACAGCAACAGCAACACCAACAGCAACAGCAACAGCAACAGCAACAACCACAGCAATACTACCGCTATGAACAATAATCTAATTTATATAAAAGTCTACCACAAGTTACTAAAAATTGGGAAGTAATCACAATAATTTAGAATTGAAAAACAATAATCGATATCTTTTGGCGCCAAAGCTAAGGCAGAGTCACCTTTATTTATGCCTACTGCCTATAAAAGAAAAAAATGGGATACAGATAATTAAAAGAAAAATCACAAATAAAACAGACAAAAAACAGCCAAATTGTTGTTGCCCATGGTTTTGATGCTATTAAGTCATAATTTAGTCAATCAAACCATTATTTCGTAAAAATAAGTAGACATTCATTTTATAGTTAGAATATATTTTAATTGTATTAAGATACTCTGTGCCTCGTTATTTAAGCTATGAATGTCAATGAGATTTATGTTTTGTCTTTATTATTAATAAGGACGGATATGTAAAATGTAGTTGATAGATAATGTTAAAATTATTTTAGAATTATTTATATCTTGATTTTGATCTTAATGTATCAGCTATGCACGACACAAGAAAGTGTTATCCAATTATGTACGTATGATACTTTTGACAGGCGCTTGTGACACTTGATTTGTAGGCGTTTATGAGCGACAGCCATCAGATGGCTCGTCCGCTCGCCGTCAAAAAAAATGAATTATCTATGGTTTCCAAGTAGTTTTAAAAGTTAATTTTCTGAAACTGAAATGAAATGTAAAAAAATACGTGATTATTAAAGAGAGCTTATGAGTTGGAAACTAGCTTTGTGTCAATAAAGTTACCAGTAAAGTTTTACTTTTATTTCTTTCTATTACAAAATAACCCACCTGCTATTTTTTCAGAACTTTCAAAAATCCAGCATTTTAAACTCGCTGTTTGTAACTTAAATTGTGATTAAGGTCAATTCATAAGGATGACACATTCGAAATTTAGATAAGTTAAATGAAAGTGTATTTGTAGAGAAATTCACCAATGACTTGGCCGTTAAGTTGCTGGACTTCAAAAATACCAATAATTTGGGGGCTGACTGAGGGACGTTTTCATCCAACCTCAAGGAAACCGCTTCACTTACTCTAGATTTGAGAAAACGACGTAATGAAGACTGGTTCAATGAAAATGTTGCGTTCTTCAGAACTGCGCTAGATAAGCACCGTGATATTCTACAACAAACGGTCAAAGAAAACGACTTACGATTTGTTAAGCTGTCTTACTCAACTTAAAGATAGATAGATGCACGATAAAGCTTGTCACATACCAGCCCGGGTAAGTGTACAACGAAGTGCGTAAGCTGAGTGGCACGTCCTACCTTTAAGATCACTGAGTCTCAAAGGAATGACGTGAGCACCTCATAACTAGCAGACATAGCAAAATGCTGTACAGAGCATTTCAACGTAGATCGATCAGTTGATTTGCAACTGAGCTGGACGACCTCCAAACACGGGATGAGATTGTTACTGGCATCAGGCAGCAGCGTGGTAAGAGGGCAGTTCGTATTTACCTTTAGCCGGAAGAGTCATTGAGATAAGGCAGTAGGAAGCTGCAAACACAAGTGTGGGAACTATTTATCCATATGTGGAAGGAAGACGCGTAACCAATGAATTTAAAGTGTTCCGTATTAGTATTCTCTATAAAAACAAGGGTGTCTCTGATTACAGTTTTTAGTGGAAAAATATTCGCAGGAATTTTTCTGAGCCGTCTTGACAGATTGCCTAAAGCCCCGTTTAGCTGCCGCCTTAACCGGAACCTTCCAGTGACATATTCTGCTTGCGTCTACTGTAAGTGAAAAGTAGAGAACAGGATCGTCGAATATATCTCTGCACTGTTGTCGTGGAAAAGGCAGTATTTCTCGCGTAGCTCTATAGATGGTGCTAAAGAACTGGGATGCACCGAGAAATTTGTAAGGCTTCTACTATTCTTGCGTGATAGCATGCAACGTTGTGTCCTTGTAGACGATGAACTATAGGTAATAGAGCCACTCTGATTTCAGCATGAACGGGCCGGTTCGACCGGGGCAGTACTACCTACTCACAGAATACCAACGTAAAGCGACAAGATCCATGCTATCGTGTTTCGTTGGTGAGTGCAAGACCGGAGGCCCATTGATGCAGGGGTGACAGTTGTCGTAGCAAGTGTGTGCAATACAATGCTACGATGACTGTCATACCTTTTATGTCCCCAAGTGAGGCATAAAAAAGCATTTTAATATGCCGCCGTAGTGTGGGTCACCATACTACATTATCAGCATTCGCAATGACTATGGTGACTATAACTTATGGATTCTATTCATGCTTTCCATCAAGCAGAGTAGAGTCACTTTGGCAGGCTCTAAAATGAAAAAAAAAGAAGAACTGCTAGATTTTTTCCCCGTTGCCTGTGGGGCGACGCTAGGGTTTGTAATAGTACTTACACTGTTTGTCTTATACTTTGCTGTGGTACTTAGGGAGGTCTTAAAAACGCTCTCCAAAGCAGTGTACATCCGTTCTCGCATATCGACACAGATAGTGGTCTCTTCAAATTAAAAAGACACAGGTCGCGCACAAAATTGTCATATACATAAATCACAGATATTATGTACGTTGAAGACTTGTGCTTCCTAGCAGAATCTCTAGATAATCTGCAACAACTTATGTCTGTTTTTCAACCAGCGTGTTGCAAGTTCGGCCTAAAGGTAAATGTCAAAAAAACGAAAATGCTGTTCCTAGATACCTACGGTCACGAGACACCGACCATAAAGTTTGGTAAAGATCTATTGAATCAGGTCTATAAATTTTGATATCTGTAACATCCAATTGAAACCTTGATGCCAAAATCAACAGCAGAGCCGCTGTTGCTCCTCCAGCATTTGACAAGCTGTGTCGCAAGGTATTCTGCTGCTATAAAGTTGCCCACCAAAATATCCGTGTACATGGCGATTGTGCTACTAAATCTTTCACCTAAAATATCTATAAACAATTATGAACATAGATTGATCTAATGGCGCGCGAAATACTGAAGTTCTGCGACAAGCTAAAGTTGGTGGCATGTATATTGAAAAAGGCGAACCGCGTCTTTTATTTTAACTTGAGATATTCAAGTGAAAATGTGGCGGTAAAGTTCTCTGTTATAAAGAAGTTCAGAAACGTCATTTGAAAAGATGCAACATTGACTACTCATGATGGATGGTCAGAATGGTGCGGCACGTAGAGATGCAAGAACATGAGTTCACGGAGAAGCATCAAGCTGATCTCAAAACTAAATGTGACCAGGTTAAAGTCCGTACACTCACAGCCATTAGCTACAATGTAATCAATAACAGACTAACGTGTCCACATTATGCGCGTGAGTTTGCCACGAAAATTAGCTACGTGACCTTCGCTCGCACCAGCGAGTTAAGAAGTTGAAGAAGTCGCCATGGTCGGAAGAAAATAAATCTAACACATCATGGTTCCATACCCGTCTTGAGCACATGAATGTTCTGAAATGATGGGAAAACAGACACTTTTTCGACCTTATATGATGATGAAGATTTCATGTATTCTGCTTTTTTGGAATTAAATAGCTTACACTAACAGATTAACCATGATACATGTACAGTTTTTTTTTCAAGCTTAATTATAACAAAATTAGGAGAGATTCCCTTAAAGAGATTAACCCGTTTAACAAACAAGCATGACTACTTAACACGAAAAAGCATAAGAAACACATGACTTCTTCGCTGTCTATATATTGGTATGTACTTGTATTTCGATTTGAGAAATCTTCTATATTAGTGACCTGCTTGAAAATAAAATACGAAAAGAAAAATAATTTCTTATAAAATTTTATTAAAATTTCTGCTACATTCGTTGTTCATAATTTAACATAATATGTCTTCATCATAAATTAATAAATAGAATAAACTATTCACAATTATTGTTTTCTCGAACAAATCTAATATATATTTTATAAATATTTGTCGCAAAGTAACTTTAAATAGAACATCTAGAATAAATTAACGAAAAAAAAATAGTATTCAGTCTAATAATACCTTTAATAAATTAACCGTTAATGTAAAATGGCCGACAAATTGTCTTCAATTTTTCGGCTATTTTACAGTGAGTAAATGCACCCTTTAATACCAATAGTTGTGATAAGTCTTTACAATACGTTAACATTAAATATATATATGTTACTTAATTACAATAGTGTTTATTAATCTAAAATAAATGCATCAGTAATACAGGTAAGTATTTCTTTCTCTCCATTTTTTAAATAACTAACAGTTGACATTTCAAATTAAATGGCGGCAAAGTCGCCATTTTGTTTTTTACCAAGACGGATTTGGTTTTTTATACAAGAGTTCTATAGACTAAAGTGCTTCTTTTCTTTCTGTTACGCCGGGTCTGGCCTACAGACACACCCAGACTCCACTAGAACGTAGTCTTGACCAGTAAGAGTGACTGGACCGAGAGGAAGCACCAAGAATAAATAAGGCACGTAGGTTTGTGAACATGTGCCTCTTACGACTGAACATTCACTTGATCTGAAACAAGAAATTTTCTTATAAGTTACAGGATAAAGAACCATGCAATTCAATTGGTAATAAATGATTACCGCATTTTATGGGCAAAAGTAATATGTATTGCTTTTGTATATATATAAGGTGCTGCAATCTGGAAATTTCTATATAGATTGAGTTTCGATAACTTTAATTTTGTTGTATTATCTTAACAAGCTAATGTTAAACGTGGTTGAGAAAGGAACAAAGGTGAAAGGTTATATTTCTTTTCGAAATTGCATAGAAACAACGACATTTTAGAGATATATTTCGACCAAACACTAACGGGTACGTAATTAAAGTAAATCTAAGTAATAATTGCAGACCCTCAACATTATAACAATTAAAATACAAATGGCCGTGACATTATGCGGATCTCATACTCGATTTGAGTCACTCCTCTGTCACTATGAAAAGTAAAACACCTTCATTTAATAACCTTTTAATACCTTTTGTTATAAAGTAATTTAATATTGCACTGTATTATTATTGTATTCATTGATAGATTTTCTTACCAATTACTCAAACATTACTCATATAAAATATGGCATTCCTCTCATTGGAGAGTAAGTGATGATAGCAAATATAAAGGTATCTTAAGATAAGGATGTCTTCGTCATCCTCGCAGGATTTTTATGTGTTACATCTATAATAAAGCTTTGATAGGACAGATTTCGTCGGCAACATATTGTCTTCAATCAGAGGATTTGCAAGAAGTCTGCAGTGACCATGATTTATAGTGAAAGCCTTGATTTGTGCTCATACTTATAAAATTTGTTACTCACTCGCAAACCTCAAAAACCACTTGCTGCAGTAGATCGGGAAACTTCTGCACAATAGTGACGGGCTGTCCCGACGTAAGAGACACCCCGTACATCGGTGCCGTAGTGTTGTACCTCGTTCTGCATAATCGACCACCACCACAGGTGTTAGTTGGACTTGTTGTAAGGCCCGGCATATTTGTGGCTCGACCTGAAATATATTTTTCATAGGTTGGTTAAAAAATTTCGAATACAGATGTGGACTTTTTAACACTCAACATTTTATTATTGGCTTTATTTTTTTACACAATTAATCTTATATGTGATCTTCCCGTTAACTAATTGTCGCTCTACATAACTACATTATGGTAATGGAAGAGAATTATGTCCACCCGTGGACTGCATTTGGTTCGTTATGATTTTTATTTTTGGGTATCTTTTGTGGTCTTATCATCATAGTGGCCAGGATCGCATACCCGTCCGTTAACTGGAAATGTATCGAAACTGAGAAAAAACGATCAGTAAATTTACCATCTCAAGCACGTCTTCTGCTAAAATGAAAAAGAAATATTCATAAACATAATATTGCAATATTGAGCCATTTGCTCACCTGTTCTATTCGTTCCTATTTGCACTTGCGCGCCCTCTGAATACCCAGCGTGAGCGTCTAACAAAGCTCGCCTCATGATGTTAGGGTCTACCGCAGTGCGAGCTCCTCTACCTTGTCTTGATGAACCCCATGGGCCTGATTTAATAGCCCTATTCACTAAATGCCTGGAATTGAAAAGAAAAAAAATAAGTTCTCATTCTTCTGTTAGAGAGTGTGGGATATGACAAGGACTAAAAAGAGATGACGTGGCTATTCTTTTTCACATTATTACTTGTAATGGCCTCTTTTGTCAGAGCAGGTGACACTTGTCACTTCATGGTAAGTGGATCATTGGATGGTGGGAGTCACTTACCAGGAGTCACCATGGTGACGTTGTAGAAGGGTGACCTATGAACATCTGCTACTTAAGAGTCAAGTGTGTGTTGTCACCCTTTTAGTTCTCAGAATCAAGTAGAGGGAGTATTTAAAGTCCGGTGATTTTACTCACACGCTGATAAGCAACAAAAGAAATGGTTTACATAGGTTTTCTTTACGGTCGTGTTATGACTCCGGTCTAGGTGGTCTATTCGCGCCTAATCATAGCTCTTCCACGGCTATTTAAATAAGAATATATTTCAATCACATATGTATACGTACAAAGATAAATGAATTATAAGTCCTAAATAGTAGATTTTATTGTTCACTATAACAACAAATGCGACATCTATATTTAATTATACAAACTAAAAGTGGAACGTTTCCGCAAAACGAAGTTAGATGTCGCGAAAGTATATTATAAACCCGGTCGCGTTCCGTTAGGCACAATAACAAAGAGTCGTAATAATCATTGTTCTTCAATTACAGTAAATGCGGCAAGTAATGACTTATTCTATAATAACTCACGGTAGAACAAAGGTGAAGTTCAATGGGAAAATTCTCACGAAGCAAATGCAATTGCATTTTAATTAAAGAGATTTGCGCTGAAGTTACTACGTGTAATTCCTTTTTTCCAATGATTGTGTTGTTATTTTTCAATATTCTTCACAGATTAGATTGTTAGTAAACTAGAGATAATACTATCTTTTTTTTGTTTTTAATGTTCGTCCAAGCATAGGTATTTAGATAACCGTTATGACCTAATTAAAGTTTCTAAAAACTCGTTTAGTATCTAAGTTTGGTATAACAGAACAAAGTATTGGTCATACATATGTTTTTAGGTTAAATATAATAGTTTTAATGTTAAAGAGATGAGTAGCATAACATATGAAATCTTGTGTGTGTATATATACTCTTGCTTCAATGTTCATGTACAATACTAAATTATAAAGCAATTTACAACCAAGATCACAGTTATTATTTTTTTAATTAAAGATGTATAAAACATACATGCATATATTAAAGATTTATTTCATCACTATCCATTGCTTCTTCGCTCTCGTCTATCATTTCCGATTCTAATTTTATAAAATTACACGGAAGCATCAGTGACTCCTCTAACTGCAACTGTTTCGGTGCTATTGGGTCAGACTTTTCTCTGTTCTCAAAAACTGTTATTAGATCTTGTTCCATTATCAAATCATCGCACACATTTTTGGTCATAAAAGATGTTATACCCTTTGAAGGCTTCTGCCCAAACACCATTTCACACGGCGTTTTGCATAAAACCTCATTAAATGTAGTGTTCAATTCATATTGCACAAATTTCACGCCTTCCTGCCATTTCGTATTTTGAGATTTCACCAACCATTCATTTAACTTTTTCAATATATCCTCGTTCGACTTTCCTTTAAAATCCTTGTTCGTAAACAACTTTTCTGACACTAACACCTTCATTTCTGGAAACAAATTTGATATTCTTCTACATATAGGTTTTATTAGTTCTAAACCATTTTTGGATTGCAAAATATTTGGAGCTCCAAATGTCAAAAATATATCTAGTAAATCGTCCACTGCTTCCTCTACGCTCAAGGCTCTCATAGCTTTCAAGATGATATATTTTGAAACAAAATATCTATACACCATTAAATATTTATATTCATCTCCCGGTTCGTTAGTAACGCCGAGAATGTCTACTTGTCCTCGAGAATACAGTTCAGGATACTTGAAAGTTGAGGTGGCAACATTCGTTGACTTTTCCTCTTCAATTTCCAATTTTAATTCTGAACATTCTGAAAAATGGCTGGCGGTTTCATTGAAAGTTTCGTCTATAATTTCTGTGTTATTATTTGAAGTCCATTCGGATCTTCCGCGTCTAATTAATTTCTTTTTACATGGTTCACACATTGATAAATATACTAATACGCTTTCCGTTGTAATGTTTTTATAATGACGCTTCAATTCAATCATCATACGACTCCGCCCGCCGTGGTTTAATTTAATATGATAATCGGCTATAATTTCGTACATCTCGTCCAGATGAACCAACTTTTGCCGTCTATCATCTCCCGGTACTTGGGCCGCATATAATCTCTCCCCTTCCGGTGTGTCCACTACTTCATATTTTTTTAAACGCCGATAATCAGCAGTGGATTTTTTCGTGGCTGTCTTTGCCGTTTTTATTTTGTCTATAAGCCAAAAATATTTCTCGCGCGATAACAGTAATGAATTCGGCCCCTTCTTATTGTTCAGTACCTGATTCAAAGTCTGATAAAATTTTTCTTTGTCGACCTCCATTTTAACCACTTGTACACACTGATACTAACACTAATTTTATTGTCCGCAACTGAATCGTACATTAAGATGGTATTGTTCTGGGTATTCTCAGAAAAATCCAATGAAGAGGTAGGAATTCAACGAGCACGCCTTAACCGTAATGAATGTTTTACTGTGTAAACTGACTGGCGAGGGCACGAAATGACAACATGGCTGTGCGGTAATGTACGAAGTTGCCCGATTACACGGCGAACAGAGCCGAAAGTGCCTGCCATCCTTTTCCTGTACAGCGACCAAAGGAACACTTATTACCGAATCAATTTAACCGGTTTGTTAGCTAGCTAATGTTTGTTAGATTTCACGATATTTATAGTCTATTGTTTAGAAAATTATAACACCGCGTATATTGCAGCAAGCTCCGTTTAACCTAATCCAATTAAATAAAAATTTTAGGAATCCGTTTGTGATTGAGTTATGCAAGATGACTTTCTGATGCGATTTAATAATTGTTTGTATTTTATAACTTATTCACCTACTGTAATTAGAAAACTGTAAAGTTCATAAGTTTCATAAATAGACATGAATGTTTAAAAATCGTAAGTTACAATATTTCAATACCTACCTGTTATCTTAAGTTTAATACTTTTAGTAGAAATTTAAATTTCGGAATTGTTAGGCATCCTACAAAGCATTTTGTACTTTTATGTCCGATAAGTATTTCTTGGTCATATAATATTAACTGTAGAGTTTCCTTAAAATAAATGATATATGTTATCATTATATCGGACCACATGGTAACTTGTGTGTGTAAGCAGTTCGTTGCTCAGAGTCAATGGTAATACGCGTAGGTTAACACAAACAACCTTTGCCAGGTCAGTCTATGGTGAGTGACCATTCTCAATATGTTGAGTCCGCTACATATGTACCTTAGACAATACGCTGTCGTCGTTTCTATTTACCATTTGAACATCTTAGGCAATCGTTACGGGTAGTTGAAGTCCTAAAAAGTCTGAAAACAGTCTTTCTACAGATTTTCGGTACTGTCTAGTACTTCGGCTGTTGTGGAAAGTCTCACTGAGCTATACGTAAGAAATCAAAAGATTAACAATTTCATAGTAGACTTAAAAGCCGACCTCAACTTTTATCAATTAGGTAGTAGAGCCATGCTGATTTCAGCATCAACGGGCCGGCTCGTCCGGGACAGTACTATCCTCCCACAGAAGACCAACCTAAAACGACAGCATCCGTGCTGTCGTGTTACGTTGCTGAGTGCGAGACCGGAGGCACATTGATGCAGAGGTGACAGTTGTCGTGGTAAATGTGCGCAATACAATATTACGATGACTGTCATGACTTTTACGTCCCCAACTGAGGCGTAAAAAATCGTAATAGGCCGCCATAGTGTGGGTCACCATATTACATTGTCAGCATTAGCAATGAGTATAGTGACTACAACTTTTGGATTCTATTCATGCTTTCCATCAAGCAGAGTAGAGTCACTTTGGCAGGCTATTAAAATAAAAAAATTTGGTAGAAAGGGTCGGAGGAAGTTTGTGTGTGTGTCCGTATTTTATGTAATTACATGCATATCTCAGATATCTATGTGCCCAAAGCCCAATACCCTTCAATAACTACATCTTTTCAACTATTATTAACCGTCACGTAATGGTAAGAAGTTCGTTACCATTCACCGAGCACTTTGGGAATTAACAATGGGGAAATTGGTAGTTTAAGGAGGATAAGGAAAGACAGATAACAAAAAATATCAATAGAAGGATATGTCTAACACTTTTAAATGGGAGAATGTAAGTATTAGCTCCACAAGATCAAGTTGGTGGTTGGTGGGCAGTTGGAGCCTACAGTATTAACAACCTGGTATGGTCTTCTGACAATATTCTATCATTTATATAGCACTGCCTATTTTATTGTAAAGTTATATGTGTGTACTCTTAGCGTAACTGATGACTGGTAATGTAATCCTAGCTGATTTCGGCCATGACTAATCACAACGAAGACCAGCCTATTATGTAAGAGATATCATAGTGCATAAGGTGTGCGCAAACACAGGTGTACTCTCTGCTGTTCCTTCACTCTTAGAATCCGATAGGATGGTTACCCGAGGCAATTGCGGAGAGATTAGATGTAGGACTGACGGATTAACGTGCTCTCCGAAGCGTGGGCGTTAAGCCCCCATCTTCCAAACGCTGGGCTATTATTAAACACTAGCTTCCGCCCACGATTTCGTCCGCGTGGAATAGTTACTTTGGGCTGACGCTTACTTTAACCCACGACTTCGTTTATATAGGTGAGTAAGGGAATAATTCTGTCATACATGATTTATGCGAAACTTTAACCGTTTACGCAGCGCAAACAGCGGAAGCTCTCAATAGGAACAAAGTCTCCCGATTTTGAAACATTCTTCATTGGTGCTCCGTTCTTATTGATCTTAGCGTGATAATAAATAGCCTTCCTCGATAAATAGGCTATCCAATGCAAAAAATATTTTCAAAACCGACCTGTAATTCCTGAGATTAGCGCGTTCAAACAAACAAAACAAACAAACTCTTCAGCTTTATAATATTAGTATAGATTGCAATTGTCAGAAAAACTCAATAACATTTTTGGTATATGTAGTAGGGATTGTATATCTTAACAGATTTTCAAAGTGTTAAAACAATGACAGTGTTCAACTATTACAATAGTTAGTAGTAGTAGGTGGTTAGTAGTTTAGAAATACAACTAACTAAATAGAATATAGTATATATAGTTATTAACAAGTGATTTTGTAAATGTAAGTGAATTAATTATTACTAATAAGTACAGAAAAGGAAACGAATATGTAAAAACGGTTAATAGTAAGTCATAAGTAATCAGGTATATAAAATAATATTTACGCATTACTTTACATTACCTTTCATCTAATATCTTTAAATATATAATCTGAACTTCGGCAATGGCGCCAATGATTTACATGAAATTTAGTATGCTGAGGGTTTCGGGGGCGATAAATCAAGCTAGCTATTCTAGCTAGGTTTTATTTTTAGAAAATGTTGTGTCTGAGGTGTTTTCAAAAAAAAAAATAGAGCAAAGCTCGGTTTCCAGGTACTGACAATAAAATGCGTAATGTAATGTTTTTGCATGGATACGGTTTGAAGACCTTAGAGGGTTTTGATTTCTACAACTATACTAAATCTTATAGGTACATAAAAATGTTCAAATTCTCGAAGAAGTATCTTATTGTCATTACATCAACAGTTTTTAACAGACCACTGCTGAACTTAAGCCTCTCCTTAGAAAGCGGGTTTTGGCCTACTATGTCACGCTGGCAAGACAGGTTGTGGTAGATTTTGTATGATGTTTTCCGAAGAAGTAAGTATTGGACTACTGGGCGCAGGCAAAAGTTTCATCCATACGTTGTTGACATATCCAAAAGTCGAACTAAACGGCAGCTCGTTTTTGGGTGAGAGTCGTCAAGATTTGAAACGACCTGGGTCTATTTTTCCTGATAAGTTGAACTCTGGAGGCTTTAAGAGTAGAGTGAACAGGTTTTTTCTGGATGGGCGTGTACCACCTTCGTCTTCATCTACATTTTCCATCAGGTGAGATGGAAGACAAACGCCTATTCCATAACAAACATAAACAATAAAAAATATAGATGTTTTACTAATAAATAAAATATTTAATGTATATATAAATAGGTACATGTTTTATACTTATATTAATGAAAACGCAAAGTTTAATTTTTCTCGCAGCGTGTCCTAAGTGCGATATATTTAAACCTAAAAGAATACATTCAGTAACGGTACTAGAACCGTAAACTTGAAAGGGAAATATACCTATTGTAGCTGTCTAGTTAGGTAATTACTTATAACGTGTAGTATAGTAGGTAGGCTAACGTCCTCTTTTACCTTATTCGGTGACCTCTGAGTGACCCTGATTACGGTAAAACATTGAAGTGTTAAAAGTAAACCCAAAAACATATGTTCACTCAATTATTTGAGTTTCCTACAGTTTCTTTTGTAGTTTTTTTCTTCTTAATAATGATGATTTCTAATAATGTAACGGAGAATGCAGGTGATCTCTATTCAAAATCAAATGCCTTGTGCCAGAAATAACTTTTTTGGTCATTTTGACATTTTTGGTTCGAATTTTAAATTCATTATAAAGACAGCAATGAAATCACTAGGTGTATAATTTTACTTCGAAAGCGACATTCATTGACTAATAAATAAACTTTAATGTATATATATAGATATGACCCCATGTTGAAAATAAATTCTTAGTATCAGGTTTTACATATTTTTTTTATAATACGAAAAATTGCTGCCAAAGTGCTGGTTTGTGTAGTGGGTGAAGCTGCCTTTTACCCCAACAGAAGTAGGTTTGCAAGCAGGGTGGTAAGGCTCTCCACATGCATTATTTTAGCTGCCTCATTGGTCTAGCGGTTAGCGTATGCGACTGCAGATGAAGAGGTCTCGGGTTCGGTCCCCGGTCAAAAAGCGTTATTGAGTTTTTCTCGTTACAGAAATACCTAATAATATAACAAGCCGGAATTTGAAAGCTGGAGTCTTAACCCCCATGTCTCGGAGCACGTAAAGCTGTTGGTCTTGCGCCTCATCACTTTACGATCGTGTCGGATAGCCGTCCTATCGGATTGTGAGAGTAAGGGAACAGAGAGTGCACCTGTGTTGCACACACACTTGCGCACTATAATATCTCCTATGTAGTTGGCGGCTAGGAGTACGTCATTTTATTTAAATCACGACCAAGGTTTACTGAAACTCTGGAGACTTC
This sequence comes from Hypercompe scribonia, assembly GCA_949316085.1. Classification (NCBI taxonomy): domain Eukaryota; kingdom Metazoa; phylum Arthropoda; class Insecta; order Lepidoptera; family Erebidae; genus Hypercompe; species Hypercompe scribonia. The sequence continues at coordinate 5,746,548 of OX438967.1, read as the reverse complement.
TGCGGTTATACCTGAATCTTTTCTAATTTATGCCTATATAGTTTCGTCGGTTCGATTCTGAGACACTATTTCGTGCACTATGTCACCATCACTATTGACGCTATGGGTGCCGTAAGAGGTGACTATGGGACAAACTACACTCTCCGTATGGCGACGTATTAAAAATACAGTGTGTCACTACTCCTATTCTTCCCATGGTTGTCGTAAGAGGCGATTAAGAGATCAAAATATACAAGACAACATCACTGCAAGAAGAAGTAAAACTTGAAACAAACCCTGTACTAACCCATCTTGCAACACCCTGCGATAGCGGGTGCCGGTAATTAAAAAAAAAAAAAAAAAAAAACCCATCTTGCTAATATGGTATACTAGGCCAAAACCTCCTTGGTAAGAAGAGACCTATGTCCAGCAGCGCTATTGAAGGTTACCGATGATTTCATCCGTGAGATGCGCCGGTATGGTGATTAGTAAAGATCAGTAAATGTTTAAAAATTAATAACTGGTATTATCTAACCGTTCTCTACCGATTTTTAATTTAAATCGAGCGGTAACTTATGTTGTCTGAGCCTTAAATAGTAAAAACAATAACATCAGTCACAAGTATACCGTAATGTCCCATATATTGATGTTTAGGTCCTAAAATCTTACAATCATTCCTATTCAATATGTACCGTTAACTTGCAAGCTATGTTTACACACTGGTGAAACTACATAACGCTTCTTTTCCTCATTCATGTTAAACAGTTAGTTTATGGCTTTATGACGTTTCAGATTAAATACAGTTTTGATCACTATCTCCAATTCTGGTATCTATGCCCACATAATAAAGTTACTTGCCCAGACTGATAATTTGCCAACACAGAGCCTAAGCCGCTGGTGCTTCAAAAGACAGAAATCTTGGCAATTTGACTCCTAAAAGGGTAAAATAAAGGATGAATGAAATGGAAGAATGGTATGAAAGTTCGTAATTTGCAAAGTTACGGAAAAGTGCAAAGCTGCTTGTAATAACTAATTATATTGTGAAAAGAAACTGACAAGAAGATTTAATATAATATATAAATCGTAAATAAATATTGCCAACTTTTAAGATTATTGACACCGTAATTTTTTATTATTAGAGGCTAATTTGATTTATGAAGAGAAAATCGTTCAATTTCCCCGTATTTGAAAGAAAAAGCTCCAATATTAAAACACTATGGGTACCACCTTATATTCCAATTTAATCATAAATACATAAACTCTAACATCATCGAAACTTGTTTTTGTACCGACTTTATAAGTAATTTAAAAAGATATTACACCTTTGATAGGAAAACATCCCTAATTACTATTAATATACACAATATACATACAAAAATAGTTACTTCTGACTGTATGGTAATGACACCAATCCCCAATTGCTTCATCTGGGAGGTGACCCCACACGATAGTAACGCTTGTGAGGGTTAGATACCAGTGAAATCCGTACGCTCAAATAATATTCCTATACCTAAAGCTAAATGAACTTATTGGTACTTCCGTATTGAGCTATATTTTGCTGATTACTTTACTCGAGTACTTGGACTAATATCTGAAGAATGTTTTTAGTATTATTTGTGTATGACGCTTTCTTCTGCTTTAGATATACCTTCACATTCTTTTAAGTTTCTTGAGAATGTTTGGTAATTTTGCCAAGATATAGAAATTAAACTTAATATTCATTGTTTATTTTAATTTGATGAAATTGCCAAAAAACTCTACGATAATTGTAACTGTGACAGTTCGCCAGGATATATATATATATATATATATATATATATATATATATATATAGATTACCTTGTTATCGTGTTAGTAGATTAATAATTTTAGATGAAGATTTTTTCATTTTTTTTTAATAGCCTGCCAAAGTTACACTACTGTGCTTGATAGAAAGCATGAATAGAATCCAAAAGTTGTAGTCATCATACTTATTGCGAATGCTGACAATGCAGTATGATAACCCACACTATGGCGGCCTATTACGATTTTTTACGCCTCACTTGGGGACGTTAAAGATATGACAGTTATCGTAGCATTGTATTGCACACATTTGCCACGACAACGTCATCAATGCGTCAATGGGCCTCCGGTCTCACACTCATCAACGAAACACGACAGCACGGATACTGTCGCTTTAGGTTGATCTTCTGTGGGAGGGTAGTACTGCCCCGGTCGAGCCCGGTCCGTTCATGCTGAAATCAGTGTGGCTCTACTACTCTACAAAAATATACTATTATCTTGTTACCGCGCTAGTAGATTAATAATTTTGGATGAAGTTTGGTACAGAGATCATAGAGATTATAGTCTGGTATATCGCATAGGATGTTTTAATATATGATTGAGTAACATTATCGATATAACACGAGCGAAAAGAAGTAGTTTATATCTATCTTTTTATTTTTTTTTGGTGGAAATCTCCACGGATACCACCGAAAGGTGAATATGTCGGACTCGAACCGACTAAAAACCGCACGCCGTCTGAGTTACCAGTAGCCGGGGAACCAGGTGTACTCTAGTAAGAAAATCCCTGGAACCCCGACGTACCTCGGGCCACCTACTCTCGTGTGAGAACCCCGATGTTCCCTTAGTTTATATCCATCTAAAATAGTCATGTATTTAAAACAAACCAGCTGAGGTCTGTTTCTTTCTCTGTGAGTCATCTAACACGATTTTAGATGAGTGAGCTTTTCTAGTATTAGTAGGCCAAGTAAAGCTCTGACGACTTAATCACAAGTCTGAAGCCTTAGTCATCAAGCTAGTGTCGCACAAAGCTATATCTTAAACACAAAATAGGAGAAAAGAGTAATTAATTATCAAGCCTAACTAGCTAATTGTCAAGTCAAATCAGTTCCAACGTACAGTTATTCCATTAGAAAGTTTTACAAATAGATAAGGTATGACGTCATAGCTTATCTCTGTCATACTTGGTTTGTTTACTTAATAGGAAGGTCGATAGACCTACAAATTTCGGTCATGTTATGCTTTATATAGTTCAGTATTTTTATAATACTTTTTTCTTTCGAGAGTTGCCTCATGCAAAATAGCAAAGTCTCACAGGAAACCGGTAAAACAGTTTCTTTCTTGCTTTCCCCGTGCAAATGAACTACCTAATAACCTACCCACTTACGTCTTAATTCTGGAGAATGAAACAAAAGCTAGTAATGCACTTGTACTTTTGAGTTATAGATATCCCATTGGCAATGTGTGAACAGGTGATCCGTTACCTCTTATACATAAAAAAGTATGAAACTTTTTCCAATTTCGTTGAATGTCGGAGTATTTGCAAAAAACTTTTACTTGAGTCACTGTTCTACATAACAAAAGTTTGGTCTCGTGAACTTAAAATATTTGAACCGTAAACATTGAGTGTTAGTTACATTACAATATTACATAAATTGTATTAACCTACTTAGTAAAGGAATCGTATTTGTTTTTAAAGAATAATCAATACTTTATAGCTAATAACTAATAGCTTTTGTTAATCAGGCAGGCCATTGTTTTGCTGCCATTAATAAAACTGTAACCATCATAAAACTGAGTGTTGAGTGTTATATTAACATTTTAGATTTCGGAAATTCCGAGTTAGTTTTAGTCACGACAGAAGACGTTCGTAATCACGTTAAACGACCTGTCGTTTCTGTATCAAACTAAAAACATTTAATAATCACAAGTGATTTAAAATACATATGATTCAGCACTTATGGTCCAGTTCGACAGCATTAAGACTATGGTCTCAAAGAAAACCGTTAAACAATGACATTGTTTTTCACAAGAGTTGTGAGATTAACGGAGCCCAAATTTTTAATTAGGAGTTATATGTCAATGAAGTTAGTTATGAACTAAGAACTGTTTTGGGTAAATTTTATGTTTTAAAAAGAATATACTATAATGATAGACACAAACAAATAGCAGAAAATATATATAATACAAGGAGTGTAATAGAAAATAAACTGAACAAACCCAGATAAAAAAAGAATATGGCGAAAGAATGTCTTCATGTATAGTTCCACATATTTTTAAAGAAATTGACTTATTGCGATAATTAACTAAGTCAAGTTCTTGACAACTGAAGGCTCAACTAAAGCCTTTTTTATTGGAGAGTATTTATGTTTTGTGAAGCAGTAGACCGACTTCTATAAAATAATGAGAGATATTATATAAATATAAACAAGAGCGCATCTCACCGATACGCACAATAGCTTGGTGAGTATTTAAAATGTTGTCATTATGTTAAAAAAAGTTATTGAATAAAAAAAAGTCTCACTCAAGGAGAGAACTCGAGAGGAGAAACCAAAGGGTGCCAACACAGTTGTCTCTTGAGTTTCAATTACCCATGGGCGGTGGTAGTCATTTATTATTAGGTAATCGTTTGCATTCCATAGCATAAAAAATATAACAATGTAAATATTTAACTTTAGTATTGTTACGTATTAAAAATACAGAGTGTCATCACCCTTATTTATCCCATGAGTGTCGTAAGAGGCTACTAAGGGACCAAACTACGCACCAACATCATTGCATAGAGAAAGACATTTTGAAACAAACCTTATACCAATCCATCAGGTCAGAGTGTTATAGTAGGCCAAAACCTCCTTTCTAAGAACAGGTTCATGTCCAGTGGTGGACTAAAGAGCACAAAAATGACGTAAAAATTAAAGTATAGAATACACCGAAATTGAATAAATTGACCAATAAAATATTACCTGGGATAGGGCGCTCCGTCTGGTCCCTTGCAGTCTGTTCCTTGTAATGCATCCCCCCACGCGTATTTTAACCGTGGTCCACAGTCTGCAACGACGTAGCACGCTACCAAGGCCTAGAATGGAAATATGAAAACATAAATAAGTGTTACAAGAAGTGATTGATACCTAGCACTGTTGGGCTTCTTTTTCTACAGCTTACTGATCCTGACCGCTGAATCAGATACCCTCCCTGGAATCCTAGATAACTTGAAACAAAACACCACCAAACATCCGTCCGGCCAATGTGACTAAATCTGCTAAACTCATTTTAAGGGGAGGCGTATGATCAGCACTGGAATATTATAGGCTGTGCATATAATGCATTATATTGCCGTGTTTGCATTTTATAATTGACATCATTGTCATGCATTCTTCAGATTTCAATTATTATTTAAAAAAGTAGAGTACTGACTCTACATTTTCTTAAAAATATATTTATTGAAATTTTATTAACCTAAATGGCAAACGAGTTAGACTCGTGACAGGTTAAAGCACTGGTTATGTACAAAACCATAGAGCAATCACTTTTTTACGGTTCGTTAATGATTCGTGCCGTCCACTTTGGTATTCACACGAGCCCTGTTAGCCGATGGAATAGTGAAAAACATCTACAGCATAGAGTTAAATCTATCGTAAAAGCTCTTACAAGGGATGCTACATCTCAACATTGCCTACGTAATTAAGATCTGTCCTGTTAACGGTGAATGCAAGTTAATTGTAAATTCGCAAATTATACTGAACAAAAAATCTATTATAAGCAACAGAAATGTAGAGTTTTAAGTGTTAGTCGAAGGCATTAGCCTAACCTACCTTACTTACTTACCAAGGGAAATTAGTAAGAGAGTCTTTTTTCGTTATTGTTTTCGATATTTACTCTTATCAAAATACGTATATTAAGATCAGGTTACATCGATAGCCAAAATACTAAAAAGGGCTCAAATTTTTATTTTTTAACTTTAATTTCAAATATTTTTCTAAACAAAGTGTAATGAGAAGTGTATCTATCATTCACTATAGCTTAAAAATAAACCTTTTTATGGAATAAAAAGTATATAAATAAAATATGATCGCCGATCGCACGAATTCGTCTGTGGCGCGTGAGTTTCCGTCGTGGTAGTATGTGTGTCGTGGCCGAATGACACAGATCCCGCTGCCTCAGACCATTGACAAACAAAACCAGTCCTTTTTACTTGTCTATATCTATTAGATAGCGGGCACAGGAATTATATGCTAGGTGTTTCAATTTTTAAATATTCTGTTATATCTTGTGTGCCTTTTAACTTTACTTCTTCGAATTCAGTTTTCATTAGTAGTAGTAATGGCAGACTTTTAGGTCTTCTACAGAAATATTAGAGAGACGACGAGGACATGAAAGGTAATATCATCTCTAGACTCTCTGAAGAGACCCTTGCTTATAGATACAGTGAAGTGCTGTCTTCGAAATATACTTTTACTTCGACAGTTTGGTCAAACATTGTAGAACAACCTTATAACCTCGTAAGCAACAGCAAGGTTATGTTATATAGTAGAAGCAGATAGATAGTTTAAATCACAAGTTACTAAAATATTACATAGTTCAAAACAAAACTAAATACTTTAAGCACTGCAGACTGAATCCAACAATTGGATGGAGTAATATCGAAGTATACAACTTTGTATTCCGAATGTGCTTTCAAACAGGTATTTAAGAACAAGCTTCAAATGTTAAACTTTTTTTTTTTAAGGTAGTTTAAAAATAGCACTACAAAGAAAACATATGTATAAAAATCTTTTAATGTGTTCCATTTAGAGTTTGTTTCTATCCTGGATTTTTTTTTATCATAGCCGTGTGTTCACATATTAAAGTTACCCGGTTTCGCCACCCCTATTCATCCAATAACTCTCGCAGAACAACGTCACTTCAAAGAGAAGGACTTGTAACAAATCCTAAATCAACTTGTCTGGCCATCGTGTCAGGCTAATAGACCTAAACTCTTTTTTAAGGAGGGCCCTATGTCCAGCAGTGAACTAACAAAGATATTAATGTGATGTGTGGTTTATATTATATTCAGTAATTATTTTGGATATATTTTCAATTTGGATACTTATCCATACATTTCATACACACATAAGTATTTTTACATAAGTGTCAAACCTTACTCGCATTAGGTATATTGCTTAACAAGTTAGTTGATTTTAAAATGTAAATTTCATTTCATTGGAAATGAAAGGATAACGTGGTGATGTGCGGTGAATCGAAAAGACCCTCAAGAAGAAAGTGTCAGCGACAGATTTCTAGGTCGTGTGTGAACATGTCATTGAACTCGCTTCATTTAACAAGCTAATGCCAAGTGGGTATTGTTTTGTACCTCACACAGTCCGAATCGGACTCGAAATATGTCAATCTTTTTGGTTATTTCTATAATTCAATTAAAAGTTTTAATTTACTTTTAAAATGGGCGCCATTGTCGCTGTACTATGGACTTGATAAATGAAACAGTAATTTGTACGAAAAAATTAAAATAATATTTTAGTTTTACATAAATATGTTATCTATAGAGAAATTATAATACGTAACACAATATTATTTTTAGAACAAATATTTTTTGGGTTGCCAGTTATTTCACATATATTTTAAATCTAAAGAAAAAAAAACAGATTACTCCAATTCTAAATTGCATATGTGCAGAAATGAATATTTTGCAGTATTTAAATTGCATCGTTCGTAATATTTTGTAATTTAAATAATGCAAATTCGTTTGATGCAATTCTGTGTGTGATGGAATTACAAATACGATTACAATTATTCCGTATCACTGAAAGTCCCGGTGGACAAATACGTAAAAGAAAAAGTAGAGAAAGTGTTTAGGAGCCTCTTGGGTCTATTGTAATGGACAACACGTTTTTGAACGGCATGATTTTCAAGGCTTGATTTCGAGTTGTTTATGTTGTAGTTCTGGCAACATTTACCTGAATAAGTGTTACAACTTCTAGTAACAAGACAGTAAAATGATTAGTGGTTCTGTACAAGTTTTAACAGTTTCTCTATTTACTTTGACAAGTATTAGGCATAGTTTAATATTCACTAAAATTTACTTTCGGTGACAGTGGAGTCTAAAGCTTTTAACAAAATTATATGCCGCAGCTGTTCATACATTACGATTATCCCGAATACGTGGTACATATTGTATAAATCAATTGTATTTATTTATACTTTACATTACCTTATTTCACGGTATTTTTATTAAGGTCAAAATGAATTATAGTTTAAGGGTCATGTTATTAGAAATGTTAGCCTTTTTGATTAACTTTTCTTTTCAATACCCACACACTTTTCCTGTCTTTAATTCCCTAAGTAACCTAATACAATAATAAGTTTGCTTCCTATTCCGTGACTGGAATTAAAGTGTTGCCATGATGCGGTCATTCAAATACGAGTCTGCACAGTCATTCGGGAATACGAGCGAAAATGTTTGTATTCAATTGTATTTAAATGAAGGAACTAATAAAATGAAGATTCCTCATTGAAATACCGTTAAATGGTAACATAAAATTTAAGTAACTTCTTAGTATATAGAACTACCTGGGTTACATTAACAATCCGTAAGCACAAATTGCATATTTATCTAACGACTTAATATTGTTTTGTACAATACGGTATACGAGTATTTTAGTTAAAATAAAAATTAAATGTCAAAAAATGTAGTTATATTTTTCATATATAATATTTTACTCCTCATATTTCTAAAATATGAGTGCTTGCTGGTGGCTTTAGTTTTTTACAATTAATATTAATTGTATATATGTAAAATGTAAATTATTATCTTGGAATGCTTTATATACTAAGGGTTATATTACTGTATTTTCAACAAAGTATACCTAAACTAAGGAAGGTAGAGGTAAGGAGAATCATCTGTGTATATAAAAAAGTGTCCGTTGAAATGCATTATATTAGGGTGGCGCCACATTAGCATCAGAGTAAACTTTAAAGGAAGCGCCAAATATTATTCGAGTAGGATAGAGAAATAAACAAGGAAATAAAAACTTCCGCTAACTTATAGCGCGCTTTTTAAAATTCTCACAAAGTAGAAAAAAACATATGATGATTTTTTAAGGTCTTCTCTCGGTCTTTTTAAGGTCTTTTCGTAGTGAATATTAAAAAAAATGTATGAATAAAAAGAAAAAATCATATGCTAAACGTACTATTCACAGCTCAGAAAATAAAATCACTCTAGCTACACGTTTTCTCATAATAACTTTTTAAGGTTATATTTACTACATTATTTTGTACTACGCAAGTAGTTGACATTTTCAATAAGTAACTACTTTAGTCGACAATAATATTAAATTTTTTAACTCGGCGTACTTCAATTCGTTTACAATTGCTACCAATTCAATTCGTTTACCATACCCTGTGTCCACACCAGCGCCATTTTGGAAGGTTTTTGAACTATTATTTACAACTTACAGCTGGACACTTTTTTCAATTTTCAAGCATATGAGATGACTCTCCTTACCTCTGCCCTCCATAACCTAAACATAAGATTAAATTTCTGCAGTCACTACATTTTCTTACCGACATTCTAAATACAATTAACCTATATCGTACGTTAATAGTAATACATTCAACGTATTAGTCTATGATTATGTAAAAGCGGTTCCTAATAATTAACTCATAGAGTTGATGAATGTGTGTTCGTCCGAACGCACTCATACCTAAATGCTTTGTTTCTGACTATCTTTAAATATTTTCTAAATGCACGACATGTTTTTACCGTGAAAAAATTTATTGGTCTCATTTTCTTCGTACAATCTTCCGACGAAAGCGTGTGCCGTTGGTTGTGTTAGTAAATATTATAAAACTAAAGTTTGCTTGTAGCATGATTAGCAATACGTTCAATAGGTATTGGACGTAGTATTTTAAGTTCCTAAGTAGGTAATAAACGTAATAAAGTAGGTAATAATAATTTCAGAAAAAGAAATCAACAAAAGCTCGTAAGTGTAAGTTTGCTTCGATATTTATCTTTTTTGATTATTTCATTTCCAACCCGCATTTAAGGCAAATCCTCGGTAGTCTTTTCATAATCATAGAAAACCTACTATTGTAACATCAATCCCATAGGACTATGCTCAGAAGTTAACACAAACCTCATCTCATATTTACATCTAAATGCATATAAAGGTAGAAGATAGAACTCAAGGGTCTTCAATGATATGTTCATAAGAAGATTCAATATCTAGTTACTCGTATTCTATAGATTGTGACCTAAAATTCCAACTCTATGATAAGAAAAAGAGCGCCAATATTTAGAGTGAGTGGGATGAAATAAAAACGTGCACACTCTATCCCATATTTTATCTGATACAATTATTTATTATAGTATTTAAAATAGGTAGTTTAAATTTCCATTTTCGAAGATAGGTACATTTTATAGTTTATGATTGAAATTTCTCTATTTCAAGAATTTCTTCATTCTAATTCTGTATATTTATAAGTCCATACTTTGCGGCAGCAATTTACATACAAAAAAGACATGTTTAGGACTTTCTTTTATGTGTAAGTCACTGTCTTTTGGATCATAGAACAGTGACGTCGGTCAGCAACCTTCAACAGCTCTGCTAATGATACGTTAATGCGCTTGTCGGCGAATGGGTGCCGTGGGTAACAGTAAAATAAAGATATACTTCACTCACTGTTCTATACTTTTTTACCTATCTCCTGAACAGCTCGTCCGCTCCAAATGCATAGCCAATGAGTCAGTCAACCACGTAGAATATAACGTAAATTGGTTTTAAGTGTACCTATATGGAATATTGTTATAATGGTTCGTTACTTTAAATTTTTACGTATGCCTATGTAAAAAAATATTTAGACTAATATATAGTTAGATTGTTATGGACTCAGTTATAAATTATTTTTCTTATTCTTTTTTATGTTATAACTATAAATGTGTATACCAATTTTAAGCTCGATTTTTTAAAACTAAGAAATTAAGCAGCTTTGACATCGTGTCAATGAGGTTTAAGGTAGCTTAGAAATTATTAAAAAAAAGAAAATAAACGAAACGATGAATTATTCCAAAGAAGTTGTCTATCAGGTACCGTATACCATCACGTAATAAAGTAATAATTCTTTCACAAGATATTTATATTATTTATTTATTTTAATCGCAACATAACTTAGTGTTGAAATATAAATTACAACTTAATTAAAAAAAACAGTTGTTCTTTTAATGTTTTAACTAAATTAAAACATTAAAAAATAATAAGTTATAAACTAAATAAAAAGTTAAATTTTGGCACTTACCAAGTGAAGGTAAATATATAAACTTCTTGAACACATTTTTAACAAAACTGTATATTTTTTAACTATAAATAAATAATATAAAATTAGTACGACACACTTTTATACGCAAATTATCGTCCGAATGTGAAGTTGATGCATTCGCGTGAATGGAAGGGCGTGCGGTCGACGCACTGCCCGCGCAGACAAGTGGTGTTCAATGTTCATTATAACGGGAGTTCCGCTGGGAGTCTTCAAGCGGGCATGAGCGCCTACTTTACCTTTCGTAGCGGAAGCTCTCTCTATGAATATTTGATATCAGCGCCATCTCTCCTGAATTTTGCAAATTATTTTGTCCCGTTTCAAGCACTGTCTAATTTTAATACAAATTGAGTTTCTATTGTCGATATTTTAACGGAAATTTCGTAAATGGATATAAAATTATAAAATGCTTAGGGTTCTTTTATGAAAAGGGTTCTTAAAAACTCTATAAAATGTTAGAATTGCATTTAATTAAAAATTTGAATATATGTTTTGAGTGTAATGGAATGTATACTGTCATGCGGTAAATTGCGATGTTATTATTTTATCTCAAATATTATTTGATACAGCGACACTAAAGTACTAAGTTCTTGTCTGATATGTTATTTATCGGTAGGAAAACTTTAAAGAAATAAAATCAACCAATGGATTATTTTAAAACAACTTTAGGACTTTATATCCTTAGATTTGTGGTTGTAAGTTTTAAATATCTATGACATAATGTTTATACTTCGAGAATAACCCCTGACGGCTTCTGCCAATATGACATTTCACTTAGTCGTAAAAGAAGAAAAGAAACAACACTAAAACATGGCCGCATGGCACAGTGACAGCGACTTGTCGTCGACTTTACAAACAATAAACTCTTTAAATCCGATAACGAAATACTATTCTAATAAGGATGAAAACAAAACAATATTTACAGATGTTAGTAAAGATTTTGTTGATTTTGAAGTGAGTGTATTAAATGTTAACTCTGCTGAAAGTGGCGCAATACCGAAAAACGATTTATCTGTCAAGGACACAAAGGAAAACATTGAAATTTCGGTGTAAGTTAAACACTTCATTTTGATGTTTGTTTATTGTCATTTTGAGTTTCAATAATTCCATTGTTGCGTATTAGCAGCGCTTTACAGTACTGTGCTTTACTCCAATCAGCTGTTTGTCAATAGTGTTCTATCTCTCTCCCACATATGAAAATATAAATAAGTGGTATTTTACTGGATGTATCGCTTTTGGGCATTCTATTTTGGTACATTACCATCGCGATGTGATGCGAATATCCTAATTTTGTACTACTAATGAGTACACTAACGAAAGGCGAGTGAGAGGTATGTCAATCCAGAGCAATTGTTTCTATACTTCCAGTCTTATAAAAATTTACCACTCATAACTCAACCCAGATTTGCTTTAACCTGACCATTATAAAACGAAAAATAATAAAAATTATTTAGCCCATTCTTTATAAAATAATTTTTAAAAAGATCTAAGGAGTTCTTATTAGACATGTAATTTTATCATAATTGGTTGCAAATCTTTAAGTATTTGTTCTCAGAACCAACAAAAATAGTTTAACACCCACACAACACCTATGTTAACAACATGTTTTTATTCAACACAGTTTACAAGAGTTGTTTGAATTTAGAATGCAAATGAAGTTTTTCTTTCTTTATTAGTCACGATGACACAGCATCAGATATGCCAAAGTCGAATGTTGAAACAAAGGCTAACATGGATAAGAACAAGAGGAAACAAGAGGACAACAGTGCGAGGTACAGATGTGAATATGAAGGGTGTGAACGCACATACAGCACAGTTGGAAACCTGCGCACACACATGAAAACACATAAGGGTGAGACTGCATTAGCACACAATATAGGACTCTAGGCTTAACCATATGCTTCTCACACACACACTTTAGCACTCAACCTTACAAAACTTACTAAATTAGGACTTCGTCTTATCTTAAATTTAACCCTGCATGTGATCCTAGACACCACTTTATGTCTCTTTCTAATAAGGAAACGAAATATAAAACAACAAGGCTGAGATGATGATGATGATGATGATGATTAAGGAAACAAGTTAAAATAAATCATACAAGTCTAAAGTACAGTGACATATTCTTAGAAGTGATAGTGATATTATTTAAAATAAAGTTTTGCTTACCATTGGACTAGCTGTGCTCTATGGTGTTACATATGTTTTGAATTTGAAAGAATATTCAATATATTTCAAATATTTGACAATTCCATGGGAACACTACATTTTTGCAGAATAAAAAGGAAAACTTATGTATAAGTCTAGAATGGTAGCTACCTCCACACCAAATTTTATGGAAATTAGTCTAGCCGTTTGAGCAAATATAAGTAACACACACACAAACTTATAATATTACTGTGATTACATTAAGTAACATTAAAAAAAAACTCTGATAAGTGTACACATAAAGTCTTACCCCATGCATGTAGTTTTACCTTCGCTCCTGGTACATATATTATATATATAAAATATGACACAAAATAAATATGACTATGTTAAGGAATTCATGCTTAGGAATCCAAGAGTTTATGTTGGAAAATTCTATTTACTACTATTACTAGTAGGACCTTAAATAAATTCTTGCTGCTTCTTAAAAGATGGCATCGCTGCACTCTGATCATGGAATTTCGTATGGTAACGCATCAGTTAAGAAGTACTATATGTAACCTCAAATTCCTCAAATTCTAGTTAATATTGTTTACCAGAGTGCCAACTACGTGTTTATTTGCCTATTGTGAAAATGTTTACTTTTATACCTAACAATGTGTTTTCGCGGGCAATTCTATGCACTGCTTTATTTAAAAGAAATTTGCAGCTGAAGCACATTAAACGATCGAAAAGCAAGGACATTAGATACCGTATGAGTAAAGAGACGTTGAACGACGTTTTCTCATGCGTAAATTGCTGCTTCAATGGCAGAAAAAAAGGTTTTCTGCACCGTATTATCACTTGAGATGAAAAGTGTGTTTACTATAACAATCCAAAGCGTAAAATTCGTGGGGTATGCAGGGTCACGCATCAACATCGTCCTCAAAACCACATATCTCCGGTTCGAACCTTTTATTCTGCATTTGGTGGGACCAGTAGGGCGTAATTTGTTAGAAGCTGCTTAAATCTAACGACACTATCACGGGGGCTCGCTATCGATTTCTGTTGATGTGTTTAGGTCGAACTTTAAAAGAAAAGCGACCAATACACGAACAGAGACACGTCAAAGTGATTCTGTTACATGAGAATGCCACATGTGGCGAAACCAGTCGAAACTTACCTAGAAACGCTTTAATGGGAAGTTCCACCCCACCTGCCGTAGCCCCCTCCAATTAACACTTACTCATATTCGGCCGATTGCGCATGATTTGATTCGGTAGGGCTTCCATTCTTTTTGAAGAAACCGAAAAATGGGTCTACTCGTGGATTGCGTCAAAAGATAATCGCTTTTTCGACGAATCATTCGATTACTGCCAAAAAGATGGTAGAAAGTGGTCCCTAATGATGGACTATACTTTGAGTAGCGTGATTGTAAACCTTATGTTTTAAATAAACTTTATTTAGGCAAAAAACAGCGAGAACTTATTCAAGATCATAATATTATATTCTATATCATTATAACTATTGACATACGAGTAGTATCAATAAGTATTTATGGTGCTTTATCAATATTTATAATATTTTTCATCATATCTGCTTTTATGCACTTAGAGGAAAGGACATGTCCTTCCAACACAAATGGGAAGACCCAACGATTGATTTTTTTTTTTTTCTCTTTTTCAGTGTGTTAATAATGATGTTGTTGTTGTTGTTGTCTACGTCGTAGCGGTTGTGGTGGTGATGACGGCGGAGGCGGTCGTGTTCTTCTTTCATTCTTAGGCGCGTTCGCCTCGGATTCTGCGCGCCAATTGTATGTCCTTTGGCATAATGGTGACGCGTTTAGCGTGTATTGCACAAAGGTTGGTGTCCTCGAAGAGGCCGACCAAATAAGCCTCGCTAGCCTCCTGTAGAGCCATAACGGCGGAACTCTGGAAGCGCAGATCGGTCTTGAAGTCTTGAGCGATCTCACGAACTAAACGCTGGAACGGAAGTTTACGGATCAGGAGTTCGGTGCTCTTCTGGTAGCGACGGATCTCACGAAGTGCTACTGTGCCGGGCCTGTAGCGATGTGGTTTCTTCACACCACCGGTGGCCGGCGCACTCTTGCGGGCAGCTTTGGTGGCGAGCTGTTTCCTGGGTGCCTTGCCACCGGTAGATTTGCGAGCGGTCTGCTTGGTGCGAGCCATTGTACGAACGTAACGATCCGGATACTAGTGAGCTAGGGAGCTGAGGAGACGTCGTCACGTTACAAATATACGAGAGAGAATGCAACGGTCGTAATTTTTTTTGAGATGACCTAGCTGTTGGCCTGGGATGGCCTCTACAACTTTACGCGGGTATTACGGTGAGCGCTGAGGGCTCTCAACCGGTCATTTGTTAAGCAACATAGCCCAAGGGCACCCCCTGTGGGGTACGAACCTCGGCTTGGGGTGTTGCTGCTACGTTGGGGCGACCTACTCCCATGTTTTGTATACGATTTACGCGGCGCGTATTCCGCCCCCGACGACGGGGACGAAAACGCGGACGGTTCCTATTCCTAGATTGCCTAGCTGTGTTCGCTCTACGTTGAGCGAGCGTGATCTCGTCATCTGGTTCTTCTAACGCGTGTCTGGGTCGTCGTATCTTCGAAATCCTACTTGGTGTGTATTCTACGGCCGCAACCACTAGAGGGTTGGGGTGAGTCGGAGCAGAACCCAACGATTGATGTTGGGATGTTGTATATATCCTAATCGGTGCGAGAATTTCTATATCGCGGTACAGGATTTCTTACTCTGTAGTTTGGTATGTCTTCGGTAGATGACACTGTAGTATATCTTTATTTCTCTTGTATGTGGAAGTGGCCACATTACTCGCTTTCAAGACCGGAGGTCAATGTATAATGAGTTGATTATCGATGCTGTATTGTGAAGTATTTCAGTAGTGAGTAGTTCCCGTGAGTCAGAATTGATTGACGCGAGCCCCAGTTAGTCGGAGCTGAAGTTCACTGAGGCTAGTGATTCAGGATTGCATGCGGTTCACGGTGCTGCGGTGAAGTCTCACTGAGTCGGGGCGGTTGTTGCGTAGTAGCTGGTTGCTGTGTTAACTAAAGAGATATGTTATGCTCTTTTTACATACGTAAATTGCAGTGTGTTGTGTCTAGACGCTGATGAGACCACAGGAGTAACCAGGCTAGAGCAGTCGCTTCCTTACCTTCGTGTAGTATTCCTACTGAAGCCAAGGTTGCTTGATTACTGTTCATCGGTAGCAGAGTTATCACTATGATATTGCTGCTGATGATCTGATTGTTTAAAGGCTGCTTTCGAGAAAGGATCCTCCAACCAGGCGAGGTGATCATGCGCGGTTCAACAGTCGATGTTGTGTATATGTCAACCAGTGCAAGAACATCTATATTGCGGTGCAGGATTAGTTACTCCGTAGTTCGGTGTGTCTACGGTAGATGGCGCTGTAGTATTTATGTCTTTGTTTCCACTGTATGTGGTAGTCACCACATGTACGTTGTATATATTTGAGAAATATTTGGGCCTGTTTATTTATAACAACTTAGGATGGCAAACCCAGGCTACTATAATAGTATTAGCCAGAAAGTTACAGGAACAACCCTACATTATACCGACTCAAAAACTTCTTATCTTCGCAAAAACGATGTTAATACAGACTTTAATCACACACATTATTAATTATGGTGATGTGCCCTACTACGATCTAAATGTAGATCTCAATTCATTTGTAATCATTTGTAATCTTTGTAAGTAGGACCACGTCTCCTCGTATCGTCTTAAATTAAATTAGCTTCCAATTCTTCAGCGCCGTCACCTGCGAGCCTTAACGACTACATTATTTTAAACTCTTAACTTGCCTACATACTTGACACCTTCCTTCAAGCCCCTGTGTTGCACTCCTTTTTTTTTTCTTTTGTAACGTGTGGAAACCTCTCGAGCCATCACCCCACCGGGGTTTACAGCGGGGTGGTGTGTCGGAATCGGACCGACTAAAACCACACGGTGTGCCACTCTGCGCCTGAGATAGGAGGGATCCGGGAACCGCTGCTATTACGACATCCAGATCCCTCCCAGCGCCTGCCCGTTAATGCGGACACCATCTATGGGTAAACTCTCTATTTTAGACGACGAACGGCACACGCGGACGTCGCCTCCTCGCGGCTGGCCATTGTAGCGGATGGAGGGGCAAACCCGTCCCGTCCACCTGCGGCCACACTCAAGGCGGCATGAGGCGCTGGTATGCACGCCTCTGCCGCCCGGCTCGCCGGCGGCGAATTGGGTCCGAGTGGATATCATCCTCCCGGGTCTTCTTTGCCACCTCCTTCCGCGAAATTACGTCTTCGCAGAAGGTTGCGACTGCAGTAAAACAACTGTCGCTACCGACCATGGAGCGTATGACGGCCGGTAGCAAGAGATCTCCTCCAATAACTGCAGTGAGGACCCCACGCTGCGCCGCCCAGGCGGAACAAACCGCCAGCGTGTGCTGAGCCGAGTCCTCACCGCAGTCGCAGTGGTGACAGGCGAGACTCAATTCCCTCCTGGCGACCGGCCTCTCGCCACTCGCGCATCTCTTCGGGCGGGGGCCGTATGCCGCTACCCGCCCACTGTGTTGCACTCCTAACGGAACCTTTCGATTTAAAAATAATATCCTCCTGTTATGTACATTTCTGCGTGTGTTCATTCTTTTTTCCTCATTCCATCTTACCTCCTTTGGAATGCTCTTCGCCGAGCAATCGGAATGGCTCCCAGTCATGATTCATTCATGGTGTAGATACGAGCTCTCTTCACCCAAGGTATAACAGAATTTTCACCAACTTGATACTTTTTATATTTTAGTATGTATGTATAAATGTACCGGTATGTATGTATGTAACCCTGTATGTATTTGTAGATATATTAATAATATCTAACCAATGTAGTGCACCTTTTCATTCATTCATTCCCTCGGCACCATACGGTAAACGGGTAGAGAATGCCTAAGACATTAAGTCCGCCATTATACTTTTGTGCATAGTTATTAAAGAAATAATAAAAAAAAATAAAAAAGTATTGTAATCCCCGAATAGTGTGATATTCTTATTTTGATTGATATTATGCTAAAAACATTACAAAATCGAATATGTAATCAACAAAAAGGCTTAATTCTAAGGATTTTCTCAAAACTTGAAACTCAAAAAATCGGAAGTGGTTTACATCTGATAACAATAAAAATAGTTACGTATCGCTCAGGCCCCATGTTCTGACCAATCACTTTCCGAGAAGTTGTTATCTCGCACTGCTACGTGTTGACGAATGACGAATGGACGATCGCTTTTATAACTTACATATTATTTTGTATTTGAAACCATCGTAATCGTGATTGAAATTGACACTTTTGGTTCATATAAGCAAGTCGTTAGACAGAAAGGAACTCAAAGACAACGCAAAGGCTACTCTTAGGTGCTGGCGTTCATTGACGGCGATAGTCACCTGCCATTAGGTGAGATGTTTGTTGCTGTATGCTCTTATGGAAAAAAATTGTTACAAAATAAATAATAGAATACGTATCACTTATATTACAGACGAATTTGGTTAACCTAAAACTCGTTTTCTCTTTTACATACATATAGTTGATTATCTAAACTTCTCGAGTGAGTATAATAACACTAACGTCTAATACACACAAGAACTTCGAAATTAGCAGTGAGACACTCACACTCGTCACCGAATTCCATCGGCTGATCTGAGACGTTTAAGTTTAGACCACGCTGCTACTGTTATCTCTGCTTATCTATATATATTTATAAATAATATTTGTTTTTACGCTAACTAGAGATCGTCTGTTGCTCGATATGAGACAATAAGTCTAATAAGTCTTTTTTTTATTTCTGTACTCTTTATCTTGAAACATCTTTGGATAGACTGTTCGTACATGTGATAGTTATTTTATTTAGTTATGAAAAACTTAACGAATATAATTTACTATTTATTAATATTGTACTAGTAATTATGCTACCAAAATTAACTATAACAACCAAAATGTAAGCCATTAAGCTAAAAAATATATTTTGAATATTAACGTCGTTTTCTGTCAATTTAAACGCTGCCATTTTGGGACGCTTATTCTGTGACGTCAGAATACTCTCAGTTAGTCGGGAAGTGTTTCATTTACAAAAATCACAAAAATTTTGTGACAAAATCAACTTGTTACCATGGAAATAATTATCATAAATATAGTGTCGTTCCTATTTGGTCTTCATAAGATATTTTTCTTTATGTCTAAAGAGGTTTTAGTATGAGTAATAAGTGGTGCAGAGCGATGAGAAGATATTACGTAAGGTATTTGTGATACTGTGGTAAAGATCATTTCAGCATAAGTAAAGACATCAAAAAAAGTGATAAAAAATAATGAATTATTCTTTATATTTTGTAACTCACTCATAAGTACTTGTTTTGTTTACAAACCTTGACGAAAACATAAACAAGATTATGAAAAGTTCGTAAAAGTATTCTATTCTATTCTATTTATCCATCCACATATTACCTATGAATGCAAACATTTAACTTATTAGAAAACGAACAATTATTGTTAAAACCTTGTTTTGTTGAGAGAAGATGTCGATTGTAAATTGACGTCACGTTTTGTTCCACCAATAGCATGGCGTTTTTAAAATTTGCGTGGGAATTAAAAAACACTTTTTGATGATTAAATTTTACTATTAACTTATGATAGGTTTTAAAAATACACGCTGCATGCTTTCTTAGCAATTTGGCTTACAAATAAAAATATTCTTTCCATTTTGGTGTCACGTGCTTATTCCCTATTGTTTGTCTGGCCTGCTTATATAGTCTATCTAAACAGCTTAAGTTTTAAATAGATTTTGTGCGTAAAGAAATTGATTACATTTTCCAAAATACGATAGAAAAAATCTACCATAATAGAGCTCGAAAGATACGGAAATTTTCCGTGCAAATCTTTACAGAGTCTTAACATTCTTACGTTCTAACGTTACAGACTAGATACTTAATCTTGTAAAAACGTATCTATTGAAATTTTTGCTTACTATATTTACAATGTTATCGTTACTAAGATATCACAGATAAGAACTTATGTAAGATAGAAAGTTAGCTATCTCTATATGATTACATAGGAAGTACTTGTGTGTGTATATGTGTATATTTATATGTGTATTTGCATATGCATTGTATGTGTTCATGTATGTATATGTGCTCATGTATGGTATACTTTCATTGTCAATATAACCTCTGTGCACCTGTCTTACAATATTTCTATACCACCCTAAGGTTGACTGGAAGAGAATGCCTTGGGCATTAAGTCCGCCGATGTACAATGTGCATAAAGTATAAATAAATAAATAAATACTTCTATCTATGACGAACTTAGCAGTTTACTTCTATAAAGCATACACTAATTTGAATACTCATTTGGTGTCCCAGTGCTATTGGTTGCCACAATTATTAGATCGATGACTGTGCTATTTCAGTTATGAGCGCTCATATAACTGGCAAACCCGAATTTAGTCTTAAAGATTTGGTCACATGACACACAGGATAAGATAAGATTTACGAACACGCAATACCGTTCAGTTCGAGCTCATTCTACGTTTTTCTCATCCCACCTTACCTGTTTTTTTATTCATTCTGAAAACGATTATATTCCTAATGAGGTGTGTCATCAAACAGGTGGTCGGATTTAAAGAAATATGCCAAAACCGATGTAAATTTTACACACTTCGACTATCCAAAATAAAATTCGGCATTTAAACAATATAATGTTTCGCACACGTAAGAATGTCATCTATGTTTACACTGCACATGTACTTTTGCAGTAGTAAGACGTTCGGTTGTGCATAAACTTTCATTTGTGGTGTCATATTATATGACATAACGTGGTTTTAATATGTAATTTAATCAGATTCACTGACTTTGTTTCTGTAATCCTATCACTACGGTAATATCAGCTTTAACAAATGTCTAAGCAGTGTTTGTGGTGCATCTGATAAATAGTTACTACTCCCCGTTATGCCAATTCTTCAAAGTCATCCAGATACTAAATAAGAATCTGCCAGTTTGGTCTGAATTTGGACAACGACACGACGAAGGAAAGTGGCAAAGTCATTTTTTAATTTTGGTCTACCCAGTCAGTTTTTTTAATTTTTAACCTTCAGTAACTTTTTGAATAATGAAGAACAAATGAAAAAAGATATGTTTACAATTTTGTGCACTTTTGTACACCCATGTAGTTAATGTACTGGATATTCTCTACCAACTATCCAAATAATATTCCAAAATCTCACAAATGAAAAGCTTAAACTAACTTTAGTTAACAAAAAGTAGGTGTTTTTTCTTATTATCTGTTTTGTTAAACAAATTAATGAAAAACAAATAATAAATTATCGTAATAATTGATATACAAACGAAATTTTACTTATCTTGTGCCAACACGGCCACCTGTACAAAGTAATCGTTCCATTAACTCATGTCTCATGTATTTATGGTTAAACTTCAGATTTATCCGAAAGAATGAATTTGAAACAAACATTGGATCATATAACATTAAACTGGTAGTTAAACTTATATGCATTATATAATATTTACTCCATTTATTTCATGGTATTTATAGACACATTATACTGGCGCATTAACACCTTCAGACTACGTTTACACGGAAACCATGATTACCTTCAGTAGCTGTTATCATACATCACGATGACATGGTGTATCTTTATTATTTGCGAGCGATAGTAAGATAAAAATGTCTGCTATGTACAACGTATTGTTTATATTTAGTAAACTAGTAGCTAGTACTAATTTAAAAATAAGTAATTCGTTAAGTAAATACAATATAAATCAATCAGAAATTGTTCGTTATTTGTATTTTACTTATTATTTGGAGTCTGAACCAACTTCACACAAATATATTTGTGGAAGAATTATCAATTGTTTTGATAAAATTTGTCTGTCATTGCCATGTAGTGTACTTAGGTCAGGCTTAAAGTTTTTTTATTCCGATAAAGTATTAGATTCTTGTTACATTTATAACTTTTCAATTAAATTGTAAATTTTTACGTACGCTGAAACTGTTATAAAATTTAAATGAGAGAGATCGGTCTAAATGAGGCCAATTTTTCTCAAGGACCTCTTTAATAACTTTATGGAATCCATTCACCACCAATTCTAGGGTTTTTATATTTGTCTTTTGTATACCTCGTAGTGAATCTTGGGTCAGTTCCACATTGGAACCTTTACATATGCATTAATTAACCTATTATGGATGAACGTGAATGACGAAAGATGACATTGGTCTTCGTGAACTTTGTCTAAGATTTTGGGCAAGCCAATGTTGACGTATGGATCTGCGGTCACTGATCTTTAGTTGCCAAGCTATACAGTTGTGTAATGTTCGGAGTTACCAAAAAAAACAAGCATTAAATCTTACCTTACCAAAGCTTGAACTTATCCTAACTTTCGTTGCCAATCTTCAAAAGTAATGGCACATTCTGCTGACTTGCTTATTTGCTTCGGGTTCAAAGCAGGTACACCTAGATTCGATCTCATATCTATACAGTCACGATCGTACGAACAGCCACCGACAGCGTCATGGCACCGCGTCCACATCTCACATCCACATCATAAGTTTTCGAGTAAAATTTATTATATTTTAATCATTGATGCAGGGGTGACAGTTATCGTGGTATCTGTGTAAGCCTTACACTGTCACGGTGACTGTCATGCCTTTTACGTTCCTAAGCGGAGTGTGAAAAAGCATCTCACAGGGCCGCCGTGGTGTGGCCGCCATACTGCGTTGTCTGCATTGGCAATGAGCATGGTGACCACAACTCTTGGATTCTATTCATGCTTTCCATCAGGCAGAGTAGAATCAGTTTGGCAGGCTCTTAATATAGAAAAAAAAACACTTACAATTCTAAAAAAGCACCATAATGCAAAAAATAAACAACAGTCGCAAATTAAAAGTAAGGTAGTCCTGGAGTGTTTAAGTTACAAACTTAGTCATTTTTATGTTTCGTCATTATTTCCAGAAACTTTCAGTATGTCGCACGTAAATTTCTTATTCCAAGATTCACGACATTTAATCTATTTAAATATTTATTTATGTAAATTAATAAGATAATTTCGAACTTACACCGGTGTTTTAAACTCATGTTAACACATTCACAAATGTCGGACTTTAATATGACGAGCAGTTTAACTAAGTTGTGTGTTTACATGCGTTACTAAATTATCTGCTGAATACCCATCATCTATATTACATTATCATTTCAAACACTCATGTAGTTTACTATGAAATACTTCACTTAACTAAATATTCTATCTTTGAACTTATCATAGCTTTTAGCCTTGTCGTTTTGCTCTTAGAGGAGGCCAACACTTAATTTCGCTTTACTTATTGATAGAAATCCTGGAAATAATCAAGCTTAACCGGAAAGTATTTGTAAAAATGGACATACATAGAAATAACCGTTATCAAAGATGTTATTTAAAAATTATATCTCAGTTTTATATGAATTTAATCTTTAATTAATATTTCTTTATTCCAGGTGAATATAGGTTTAAATGCCCTATGCAAACATGTGAGAAAGCATTTCTAACCTCATACAGTTTGAAGATTCACATTCGCGCGCACACAAAAGCCAAGCCGTTCGCGTGCAACATCAGTGGGTGCAGAAAAGCGTTTAACACATTGTATAGGTAAGTTTCTTAAACACATTTTTTCGTTAAATATAGATACTGAGTTCTGTACTTCATTAAAAAGTCGGATTACTTTTTCACCGATTTAAAAAAAAAGCGAAATTTCTCGACTGGAACTGAAAAGTGATGAGTTGTGATAACAGAGGGTCAGCCCACTCCTGATTCTTTGGGGGAAGGGCCACTCAAAGGCTAGCAACGCACAATGGACACTTGACTTTTCTAGCTCCGACCGAGGACCCCGTCAGCTTCTTCCTTGGTCAAATCCAGCGGATGATTCGCCGAACACCTCTTCGTAAAGCGCCCGTTCCCGACCGGGTGACCAGTAAAGCCTTGCGTCACCTACCTCTACGAGCATTCGCGACGCTGACGCGTCTCTTCAACGGCATCCTTCGCACCACACACTTTCCCACCATGTGTGGCAACCCAGCAGAGTCATCATGCTGTCCAAACCGGCGAAAAACATCCTCCTACCGGGAAGCTACAGCCCTATTACGCTCCTCTCGACGACGTCGAAGTTGTTCGAGTAACTGTTACTGCTGCACATGACGCCACACCTTCAGCCACACGACGTACAGTTCAGGTTTCGTACCGAACACTCCACAATGCACCAGCTCGCGAAGGTGTTACACGACATCACAAATGCGCGAGCGAATCGTGCCAACTTTCCTCGATATGGAGAAGGCGTCACTGGCAGTGGTTGGCTAGCGCCCTGTCCACAGAACGAGCCATCCATGCTGGTCTGCCACAGGGTAGTTGCTCAGTGTTGCTCCAGTGTGCTACTCTTGGTACACAGACGACATTCCCGTTACCGACGACGTGAAGCTTGCGCTGTATGCCGACGACGTGGCCTACATCACGACGTCGAAAAACGGTGCCGACGTTGCTACAAAGATGCAGCGGGCAGAATATCAAGTGGTCCACGACGGTGAAATACCTCGGTGTGATCATCGACCGCACCCTCTCCATGAAGCCCCACGCTAATAATGTTTTTGCCCAGGTTCACACCGCTCCGCGCGAAGCTCGGTGTGGACAAAGCGTAAATTCGCACTCGACTCTATACCCCGCACTATACCCCGGCCTGGTTCGTACTCGTTTCTGAGACGAACCACCGTCGACTGCGTGCGCAGCAGTGGCTCGCACTACGCACGACTTCGTGAGACACCTGAGCACAAACCTGTTCGTACGTGCTAACGGCTCGCAAGCCCACCACCTGCGGGAACTCGTTTCCAGCATCGACGACCGCTGGACAGGTATAGCCTACTAAGAGATCTCGTCTCCGTGGCAACCTCTACCAGACCATCCTTAACACCTGATTTGATACTGGCTGACGGGCACTCCTCGGGGTCCCCATCCCTCTGAGCTCGACCCGGGGATACGGGCATAATAAAAAGCAACGCAGAGCACCACTTAGACAGGCCGTAGACCTGGAAAAGTTACCCCGAGATCCAAGCTGGGATCTACAAATAGAATCACGAGAGGACACTTGAGTTTCAGCATCCTTGAACGGCGGTAATCATTAATCATGAGGTAACGTGACTCTCGCTCGTTTGCCCTCTATACTAAAAAAGTAGTTTTTAATCCAATAAAATCTATTTGTTATAATAAGTTGAATTGTGCCAAGAATTAAATTAATTCATAGATCAAAGCAATATGCACGTAATAAATACAAGAAAATTGTTGCAAATTGTATAAAGTAGTATTGAAGCGTAAAGTGCGAATAGGCGATTACAGTAATATTTGCAGAGTGTTTCCTTTAGTCATTCATTTTGTTTTCTTTGCGTTTTTGTATTTAGATAGAGTCTATAAATATTGAAAAATACATAAATTGAAAGGTTTATAATAATTTAAGTCAATAATTTAAGTATTTTACCAGCTAAAGTTAAACAGTATATTTTGCTGTTAAAATTATAGAAACGGCTCAATAGTTTTTTGAAAAATACGAAAACCACTTTACCTTATACACATCAAAAACAGATTCGTTTCGACCTGTAAAACAGTAAAATGGAGGTCTTTTGCCGTCTGGAAACAGGCTGAAGTATTTATTAGGCCTTAAAGCGGCGTTTATGACTACGTGCAAGTGGTAGCGACATAAAACTAAAATTTTCTCATAGATACTATAAAAATTACGTATTTAGGCAATATATCTAACGGTTAGCAAATTCGGAATTCAAAGCAACTATTGGTTCGAGTTATAATATAAACACTACCTCTTTGAGAGTGATATTAAAATTATAGCCGACGCAATGTGGGTGTATAATACAAACCAGCCCCCACTCTCTCCCCACTTAGAGGATCTAAGATATAAACATAGAAGGGTTGTTATTACAATTATGGAGCTTTCTAGTAAGTATTTATTCGTATATAGTAATAACTTCAAATTCTTCAATTTCAATAGTAGCTACAGAAGCTACTGAGTCGAAAGTTGAAAATATGATCCTTCAACTTTGACTCAATTGTGTATTGTCGTGGGATCGTATCTCCTTCCAGTTTCTTAGGGGCTCTGGGCAGGTATCAGTCCCTTCTGTGACACATATCTATAATTTAGCGCTACCTACTGGAGTCCTCCCTGTGGCTTTTAAAAAGGCTTTCTATCCTGTGTATAAGAACAGGAACAGAGACTACAGACCTATTGCCATACTTTCAGTGTTATCTGAAGTACTTGAAAGGATACTGAACAACATCCTGAAAAACTACCTAAGTATCTTAAATATTTTAGCTACAAATTATTATGACTTTCGATCAGGCATCTCACCCGAAGACGCGGTACTCGATTTGACAAGTAAAGTAAGCAAACATCTTGACACAAACACAAGTTGCTTATGCATATTTTTAGATGTCTCTAAAGCTTTTGACATAGTCTCTGTCCCTATTCTTTTGACTAAGTTAGAAAATATCAGCATACGCGGTGCACCGCTTAATTTTTTGAAAGTTACCTGAGTGACCGAAGATAAGTAGTAAAGATAGGGGATTATGTAAATGAAGGAGTAACAATCTCCTATGGTGTTCCACAAGGAAGTGTCCTGAACCCTACGCTCTTCCAAATAGATGATACTGCAATCTTAATCTCAGTTCATAGTTAGGAAATAGTTAAGAAAATACATAATTTTCGTTAATCAAAGTGTTGCATTGGCTAAATTTGAACCTTCTTACTCTTAACCTCTCTCTCTCTCTCTAAAACTCTGTACATTCCCTTCTTTATAACAAAAACTAATAACCTTTCTCAAAACTTCTCCGTTAAAGCTCACGTTTGTTCATCTCTATATACTTGTAGTTGCTTCGAACTCACCAGAACCCAATCTATTAAATATATTGCAGTGGTAACAGATACTGAGCTTAGGTGGGGCTGATGAAATGACAATTATACCTTTATGTTTTCCAAATAATTAAAAGCATTGCGGTTTTAATTTGACATATTTAAATTTCGACTTAATTTGTTTAGTCAGTTATTTCTTTGTATTGAATGTGATTCATACATTAGTCGTTGGCTTTCCAGTTTCCTGAAAAAAATATAAATAGAAAGTTATAACTATCAATTATTGTTTTATAAAAACTTTTATTAGTATAGTATTGAAAAAACATGAAAAAGTAAAAACAAATAATTTGTCCGCCACGTAGCGGCATTCTACGTTATGAACAAACCTTTCTTAGAGTTTTTTTTGCAGTTATATTTCAAATAATAATTAAAACCTAATATAAACTCAAATTATTCTCTATTGTGATTTCTGCCATTGTTCTAGAATGTACGTATGTTCTTTTTTCTGTTGTAAAGCCGAGCATTTGTGGATAAAAGTGACTCGATGTAACTGAAGCTCGAAAACAACTAGTCAATCCATATTTCTGACTCGTAACGCTATAAATTATTACTTTTCAAACAAGCTTGATGAATCAGAATGTTAACGTAATTCATGTGTTTGGAACACTGCCAATATTTCTGACATTAATTTCGCAATACTATTTTCTTTTGGTAGATTATGTTCGTATGCGAATCATAGAATAACTGATGATCAACAATTAATTACTGCACTGACTTGCCTACCTAATAAACGATTTATAGGTTGCTTCAAACTTTTGTAGGTCAAATTACAGTAGATATATATACATGTTACAGCGTTTAACGTGATAATTTATATAGACAGAAATGTTTTCCAGTAGAATTTGTTATTATTTTATAAGTAAATAAATAAATAAGATATACTGTATCAGCTATTAGATTTGTTGTTGTATTTTTCGTTTATCGTATTTAAAGTTTAATACACTGTTGAGACAGATCAAAACTAATGTGATCTGTGTGATGTATGTCCAGCTCACCGTCCAAAAGAAATACTTCGAACGATGTGCAGCGGCCAAGTTTTGAATTTAATCAAATTCATCAGCTTAGTACTACCAATATATTTAAGTGCAAATGTATGTGTAATGTATTTTACCCGTTACATTACGATTTACTTGATTTTTGAAAATTTTCTTGTCTTTACATAGAACTTGAAACTTATAAAATTATCGTATTTTGTGGGTGGGCCAAGAATTCGTTAACAAACATTAACATGTTACGGGAATTCTTGGGACTGGTGCTACTGGAATTTGCTGGCTACAATCGTAACACATGGTTTCAGCAAGATGGAGCCACTTGTCACATATGAGTCCCTGACGGTGGTCATGTTTCCGGAAAATCTGATCATCAGAAGTCAAGACTTATCTCCAGCAGACTTCTTTTTATTTGAAGAATCGAGTCTTCATAAGTAAACAAAATACACTACGTCAACTAAAAGAAAAATCAGCAAAGAGATTTCGGCGATCTCACGGTCTCTTTGCCGACGAGTTATCGAAAATTTCGGTGCTCGCTTAGGAGAGTCATTTAGACGATGTAATTTTTAAAATAACTAAATTAATTAGCTTTCTTGTAAATAACCATTTTTTCAAAAATATTACATGGTGTTTATGCAATTTTTTCAAGTGTTAACTAATTCGTGGCCCACCCTATACATACATTTGGCAATAAAATGATTTAAAAAAGTATCAAGAAGCCGTATGACAGGGTAAATTTACAATTTTTTATCGTACATCTCGTAGACATGGAAATAAAATGAAACAAATATTGTGGAAAAAGTCCGATGCTTACAAATAGTTTTGTTGCTTTACCTAAAGACGACCTTTTCATAATGACATCCTACAAAAATATTTTTACAACTTTTTGTAGGTGAATAGTTGCGACTGACTCACTGGTGATCACTAAAACCTCTAGGATACTTTTTGAGTCCTAGAAGACCGAAATTTGAGATGTAGGCTACCCTTCCAACTAGTCGTATAGGGGATGCATATCTGTGAGAGAAGAAGTCCTAGAGATACTACTACTTCAGGATGAAGTTCGTAAATGAAACTATTGAGCACCGCGTGTTTTTAGTCATCAATAAATCACACACCACTTAGTCGTTTCGCATATTGACAATTTTTTTGCTAAATTTTTTCTATTCCTACATATTATCTTTACTTAGAAGATCTTAGTCCATCAAGTAGGTACGAAACCGGCGCACCCACCTTATATTTTCTTCGGTACATTTTTGAGAGGCAACATAAGAGGTGGGTGAGTGGCGATCGGTATCCCCCGAGTCGCTCGCGTAAAACGTAAAACTTACGCACGAAGTACGACTTCTGAGTTTAATTTCTTATAATGAAAAAATAAACAAAATCTTAAATTCAGATCACATAGTACTTATATTGTTGTTTAATTAATTTTAGTAAAGTATTTATTGACTCTGTGCTTTATTTGTAAAATTCAGGAGGAAGTTTGTGATTTTTTTATAGTTTTTTTTAGTAATCACACCACAGGACTCGGTGTATATTCTCAACTATACTTAGTATATACTTTTATCAATATGATTGATTCAACACTTTCAATAATATTGAGACTAAAAAGTGAACTGTGAAACACTTTAATAATACGTCATCAATTTATAGCATTAGTAGATACGGTTTTTCGAGAAATAATTGTTTGCTTATGCTTAGGATTTGAAATTTCTAATGAATAAAGAAATTATTTTTCGAATTTTGTTTAAAGTTTTTCGAAATGTATTTTCAGGTTGCGAGCACATCAACGGTTACACAGTGGCGACACATTCAACTGTACAACTAGCGGCTGCACAAAATTCTTCACAACGCTCAGTGATTTGAAGAAACACATACGCACTCATACACAAGAAAGGCCTTATAAGTAGGTTGACCTTGACGCCACAAGGTTCATTTATCATCTTGTTATGTTTACACAATTTATAGTTATAATATACATATATGTGTTACTTTTGAATAGGTGTGTACCAATTTTTATTACTGTTTCAATAATTATCAATACGCAAAAGAAATCTAAATCCTCAATATAAGACTGACACGTACACTATCAATTCCTTCTTGAGTAAAACGTAATGTATCTGAGGCACGTAAAAAGAAGTGTTACACGGGAAACGTTCGACCATATTTATTCACTGTTATGTGATACAGCTAAAAAAGATTTTACTAAAGGATGCAAACAACAAGTAAAATATATCGACTGAAATCACCCATTTCGCTGTCTAGTCACGTCAAGTCTGTCAAGTCAAGTTTTAAACACATTTTTAATCTAATATAATTTCCGTGTGGTGATGGATTAAGAATCTGAAATGGCACCAGCCCTATTCATCCCGTGAGTGTCGTAAGAGGCAACTAAGGGAGCAAATTATGTAAGACAACAGCACTATGAAGAGAAGAAAAACTTGATACAAACTCTATTTCAACCCGCCTGGCCAGCGTGGTATGGCAGACTAAGCCTTTCTAAGGACAGACCTATGTCCAGCAATGGGCTATGAAAGGCTGTTGGTATGATGATGAATATACTGATTTTAATAACATTTTTATTGTATATCTAGTAGATACGAGAATAGGTTGTAATGAATTTTATTTTTCATGCGATTTGAATATAAATAAAAATTATATGGCAGCACAACGTCACCAACTAATTTAAATACAAGATTTCAATACAAATTTTTCCTATGTTTGCTGATATTTAATGATGATAAAATCTTCGTAAGGCCACGAGTTCAAAAACCTCTGAAATAATGGCATGATGACTTGCTATCTTTAGATGTGTTCGGTACGGGCGGCACGGTTTTTTAGTCTGAACAATGAATGGTTACTAAAAGCTTTTAGCTGGACATTAACGAGTGTCACGGGATTTTGTCTATGATCAAAACAAAAAGATAATTATCTCTTTTGTAGTTTCACTGCCAAATAGAAAGTACTTTGGCATAATGCCAGACACTTCTCTGTACTAAGGGTAAATACGTACCTATTTTCTGAACATATTGTTCTGAACTAGTTTTTGGAAATGAACGGGTTAATATATGCTCTCAAGTTGCCAAAAAAATATTGTTCTTGGAACTGTATACGGATAGACAGAGACAGCAGACTCTTAGTCTAAGATACTTTTATTAGGAAAGCGTTAACCGTTAGGGGACAGACCCACGAGACACAGAGCTCCTCGATGGGAGATAAATTATATTAAAAACTGGTGTATTTTTTTATTTAAAATATTAGCCTGCCCTAATGACTTCACTAAATATATAAATAAATAAATATTTCAGACATTTGACACACAACGTCATCTAGTTTCAAACTAAGCAGAGCTAGTACTATGTATAACTAGACTGACTGATAGATTACTTATATACTGTTTTTTTTTGTAAATAAATATATACTATACATAAAAAAAAACCCAAACTACGAAACAAATATTTTCAGATCATACAAACATTTGGTCCGACCCGGGAATCGAACCCAGGACCTCGAGCACAGCAGTCGCTTTCGCTACCGCTACGCCATTGAGGCGGTCAAAGTCAAAGTCAAGTCAAATAAACAAATAGTATCTAATATATCCAGTTATAAAGAAGCTGACCCTCTAGCAGACTCATGGCTCTTGAGGGACAATTGGGATATATTGTTGTATTAATTGTAATACAAATTATAGACCAGAACATACTAAAGGAAAAATAGTGCCAGATGCCAAAAGTGGAACACCAGAACTTTGATTTGGATCTAAATATTTTTTTTTTACAGATGTCGAACAGAAGGCTGCGGTAAATCCTTTACAGCATCACATCATTTGAAAGCTCACGGTCGCACGCACTCCGGCGCTCGGCCTCACGCTTGTACCGTACCGGGTTGTAACCGACTGTTCTCCACGGCTACCAGTCTCAAGGCGCATGCTATGAAACATCAGGTATCATATTTAGTTTATTTTCTCATCTAGTATCAACCAATAGTTAAGGCAATGATGTAAATTGCCGTTATTCCGTCCTCTAAGTAGTATTCTATGATGGTATTTACTTATTATTACAAATTGATTGTATTTAGAAAGATGCTGTAAACCATAAGACTATGGAAATAGTTTAATAAAAAAATATATAATGTAGTCGTACAAATATAATGTATATTAGTTACATCTGTAAGATGTGACCGTGTGACTGCGGTTTCATCGTGGTAATAGCGTATTTAGTCATTTAGAAATATTTATCTCATTTTTTATAGATTGAAACTGAACCTGTGACAGAAAAGATTGTGGAAACTGCGGAAACAGTCCAAGCCGAACCACCAACGTCCCAATCAATGAACAAAGTCAGCGACTTTATGAATTGGGACAGCTTCCTCGAATCCTTCGGTAGAATCACTACAGAATCAAATTCAACCGATGGCAGTTTAGAAGACATCACTCAAGTCAATACTGTGGATATAGCCGAATTATTATTTCCAGATAATACTAACAATATTAAAAACATTGAATCTAACGATCTAACCGTAAACTACGATCTCGCTTCCCTAACTCTGTCACCCTTTGACGTTGACAAAATGGACAAGAAAAGTCCATCAGCTGATTCTTGGGTGGACATCAATGAATTACAACCCACAGTGCCCTTGCAAGTATCTCCAATGGATATCGCTCCTAAGTTAGAAGTGAAAACAAAAGCGATGCAACTCGCTTTAGCCAACGAAATCGAAGACCAAGCGCCTTGGGTCGATGTTAGTGCTCTGGCATCGTCCATATCAGAAACCCCTGTGTGCATTGAAGAGAAATCCCCAGAAAGCATATTTACACTGGCAACCTTCGTGCCTACTCACATGCAGAGTTATATAGACTTGAACACAGAAGTTGCACCGACAGCCAATCTCATTACTCATGATTCCTTCAATTTAGACACACCCAATATCTTGGATGTTGGCGATAAAGTTTTCAATGACAGTGAAATAGTCACAAACCTAGAGGCCAACAAACTCTATAATAACGATTACAGCATATTTTTAGGCTCTGATGAAGACAGATCATTAAATACTCCATCACCTTCGAAAGTTCAGCAAAACATCGAAATAAATCCAGCTAATTCTGTACTCTTCAATACAGATTTAGATTTGCAGGACACAATACTTTTCGACAATGAACCTGCATCCGACATGTATGTAGTGAGAACCGAGAATATATTCGGCAAGAAAAGTGCTTTAGAGCAGTTAGCTGCCGATGCTGGTATATGCTCTTGTACGAACTGCAAATGCGATCCGTTAGCTGGAGAATGCAGAAGTTGCGGTCAACAAGAGGTTCCTGCACCAGAAGCCTGCTGTAAAGAAGATTCGTGTTCATGTGTCGATTGTAAATGCGACCATGCCGCCATGAAATGCGTAGCAGGATGTGGTCAAGCGACGGATACAAACCACAACACATTCTTGCATTATCATAAGAGACATCACAAGTCTAGTTTGGAAGAGTTGGGCATATACACGACACAATGTGATGAGGATGTGCTATCATCTGGTGAGATGCACCATTTGAGTTGTTCATGCAGTTCAAAACCGTCACATGGTTGCGATCAATCTAGTGCCAACAAAACATCATGTAAGGAGCTGAAAAAGTGTTGTTCGGATAAAAAGTTGCCAGAACAAAAAACATCCTCTTGTAGCGACAAAAAATCTGATAACGAAAAGTGTTGCAATGATAAGGCTTGCTGCATCACGATATGCTTCAAGAAAATTAATGCTCTTAAGCAATTTTTGTCTAACAATGAAATAATGCAAGCATTGAAATTGCATAACCTTGACGTAACAAGCTAATATTGGTAATTTTATAAATAATTGCATTTACCTACATACAAAAGCATTAAGTTTCTTGCATTACCATCCTTAGCTCATAGGTTGTCTTTGGTGATATTTTGTCAATGTCTTTATTAATAGTTATACTTAGGGTAACAACAGGATGGATATTTGTTGATCTAGGTATTTGTTAACAATTATTGCTCAGAATTAGGTCTTTTGACCCAGTTTCTGTGTGTTCACTACTAACATCACTGGTGATGTATTGAATTTAGAAATGAAGTAGCATTCATTGAAAATGTTGTATACCTACGTAACTCGTGCAATAATAATATCTCAAATATTTACTTATATTTATCGTTATTGATGTAGTAAAATGCTTACAAGAGTTATTTAATTTTATTGATGAATTATATACTGTGTAGTTACGAATTTAGGATGTTTTCATAACGAAGGTTTATGATGCATTGTCTCCACTTGATAACTGGCCAATCGATTAGTGTTATAAATAACTTCAATTTTATTACATATTCTGGTTAATTAAAATGAAAGAAGTACATCATTTACATATATGTCACAGTATGTATTAGAATTTTGAACTCTTTTAGGTTATCTCAAAATGTTGCCATAGTGAAAAACACAATTCACGTATGTCACGCGCCTGTTAGTTGCCAGACTGAGAATATTTATGAGTACTTTAAAGGTGGATAAACTGTATAACAGTTGAATTCTCTCACATTCAGTATACTGCTAATTTTGGATAGTTGTTAAAAACAAAAGAGAAAATTCACCGTTGCCATCGCACTTGACATTGCCAGAATTGTGGACATCGACACAGTTTGACAATTTAAAAAAAAACAGCTTAATGTAGTTTAACCCTTAAATGGCAGTAAAAACATAAGAATGGAAATAACGAATCTTTTAGTTGTTTTATGTAAGAAACGTAAACGTTGGTGCTATTTATATTTTAAGTAAACCAGTGCCTTTAATGTTGTTGTACTTATATAATGCTTAAACTGTACAAATGTTGAATAATTTTATATGAGATTTTTATTCAGTAGTTTTAATGAAATCAATAATATTAATGCCATAAGTTTTCTAGTCCACATAACAAATAAAATGCTTTATAATATTTTGATTGTTTTATTCCATTTAAACATTGAGATCCACTTTTTATTAATACAAAAAATTACTATTATTATTATTTTGAATAAAAGTTACAAAAAGTGATTACATAATTCATTAAAAAAATAAACAGTACAAAAAATTGTTCTTCATTTTAGTTCAATAAAAGATGATTTCCACCGAATGGCGTTGGCGCTAAATTCTATTACGATTGCGTGCCGCGGAAGGGTTGATTTGGTAATATAGACTTTAAATACTGTGTACACGATTAATTATCGTTTAAAGATTGTGAAATTCTTTTCGTAATGGAACGTGCGGTGGAAATCCTCTTTAAGCGTATTTGAAGTTGATTGGGTTGAAGTTAGCACTTTTATGTTCCAAAAATTGTTGCTTCAGTGGCACACACGAATCAATGAGTATACAATTGTAAACTAAAAATATGTATCATATATATAGTTATAAACAGCTATAAGTTGCTGCTTATTTACGAATACGTAATATGAGAATTGTGTAAAGCATTTAAAATATCCTTAGAACTATTTTTGTTCTAACGTAATACTCTAGAAAGATGTTTGCAAATGATTTCAATACTTAATATCGACGATTAGCAATTGATTAGGGGAATAAAATTTGGATTTTAAAACCTACCATAGGCAGTGTAAAAAATATTATATATAATATGTAATTTGTAAACTTTAAAAACTTAAGTTAACTTAACCAGTTCCAAAATGACAAACAGGTCATTTGCAGACTGTTATAGTTAAATATATGTCAAAAAAAGGTCCTACAGTCTGTTTTTCTACTTAAAAGTCCGCGATATAGTGTAGTCTTTAATAATATAATAATTAACATTAAATATGTTTTGGGAAACATAAAACATTTTGTTTTATGTTTTTGCTTTTCATACATTTTTTTTTTGCTATATAAAGTGGTATTTAACTACCACACTTTACTCTTGGCATTAAAATTACACTAAAAAAATCAGTAAACGATAATAGGGCCTTGATCAAATTGGGTAGGCACTTGACATAGAAGTAAGTTGTTACCAATGTATCGTGACAATTAAAAACAACACAATTAACTGTGTCACTATTCCACATGGTATACATACTAAAATTTAAAAAAAGAATTAAGAACTAGTGTTCTAAATTCAAAGCAAATAGAGTAGTAGCAAGTCATAAAGTAAATTATACTTTTTGTCATATTAAAACGTGTCTACATATTTCCCAAAGTGTATAAAGAGCCATTCATTAATTACATAAATATCTTGAGAGTCAAGGCGATTCAAAAATATATTTTAGTCAGTATAAGTCAAAAATGAACATTTCCTGACAAAGCAAGAATTAATATATTTTTCTATTTCTCTCTAATCTTTATTAA
Organism: Hypercompe scribonia; assembly: GCA_949316085.1. NCBI lineage: Eukaryota > Metazoa > Arthropoda > Insecta > Lepidoptera > Erebidae > Hypercompe > Hypercompe scribonia. The sequence goes on along the minus strand of OX438967.1, from coordinate 5,710,039 downwards.
TGCCTAGATTATTTGTGCTCAGCTACTAGTTCAACTGGTTTAATCAGAATATCAGTTTTTTCAATGGAGAAACTGCTGTGAAACCTCTGAAACCCTGAAGGCAGAAACGATTTGGAGGTTGAACTAGTTGTAAGTATATTTATGAGCACTGACTTCCAACTAACGATTGCTATAGATATTTATGACAACCAAGACCGACGTGCTTTCCGAGGTACGTGCTTTTCGAGGTACGTGCTTTTCGAGGTACGTGCTTTCCGAGGTACGTGCGTTACTAAGTACGTGCTTTACTAGATACATGCTTGCTGCCTTCTAAGACCAAACCACGGCGTCCAATGCAACGATCACCAGTTGCACGCGGAAGGTGGTACACGCGACCTCATGCTACTGGCGCGGCTAATGTGGTCCCTGGCACCGGGAGTGTAGCTCGACGGCTATGAGAGGGGCGACGGGATTGCCATCAGATGCTTCGCGTAAGGGAAGCTACTGGTGGCAATCAATGCCGAACACCGGCAACCGCGCGGCCCGACCCGCAGACACCGAGTTATCGGGAGCGGGGGCCTGTACCTAGCTAGGAGAGTGGCCAAGAGGAGAAAACCTCTATAAAAATCATAAGGGTAGGATGGCCTGGGCCACATGCCAAAAGTTATTCTTTTAAAAAAGTTATTCTTTTAAATATTTTTTTAAATTTGATAAACTTTTTGTAAGAAAAAAGAAACACTTATAAAGTTCTGAATGAAAATAATAGAGTTGATTGTTGTTTGTAAAGTCCCTGACACAGGATGTATTCCTAATGCAAGTTGTCTTTTCTAATAAAAGAACTAAAATCATACTTATGTGATTAATGAATACTTCGAAGAAAATACAACATTGTACCTGTAATACATACTTATGTATGATGTACATAGAATGTCATAAGAAACAAGATAATTTTTAATCTAACGCCTCTTCTTTTTGTCATGTCGCCGAGCACGAGACATAGTGGCCCTGTGACCCGGGGATGACTGTTCAGAGCTGCATTCATCACTGTCAGTATATGCCTGGAAATATGAATGTTGAATCAGTTGGATTGCCAATGTCAAACTCATAACATAATCCAGTGATCACAAATATTTGTGAACTCAATTTCAACATTTTTACAATATTTATACCTTACTCCCACCCACCCTACTCAGACCAACAACACTGCAAAAGAAAGGAAAACTCGACACAAACCTTTTTCTAACCTGTTTAGCCAGCTTGGTATAGTAACTGTCTAATTTTAAGCCAAAACCTCCTTTCTAAGAAGAGATCTAAGTCCAGCAACGGATAATAAAGGCTATTGATTTAATGATAATGTGAATAATAATAAGCTCCTAGATGCCCATATTATTGTAGTATTGTGCAAATTGTGTTTTGGTCTAAAAATTAAAGCTAGTTTAAAATAAACTTATGAGATTTATTTATTTAGTTATGTACAAGAGCAGCTAATAAAAGAGATGGATAAATTAACTTCAAAATTTCACCAAGTAGATATGTTTGACATACACTAGAAGGAGGATATAACAATGTTGTAGTAGTGTATTTAACCAGCTCTAAGAAAGTTGACCTTAACTTTATGATTGCTCATAACTTCTTACTAATTTTACACATTTATTTTTAAATTATAAGTTAAATTATATTTTTCGTCTTTTTTTAAACTCTATGATACAAATTAGAGCGGGTCAATTTTATTTAATATTTGAAATGCAGTACTCAAAATAAGATTACACCTGTAGGTTCAAAATAAGAACGGATTTAAAAACTAATAATCATTACTAAGGTTCACCTTTTCGTACGGGTGAGATTCACTTTGCTCGTCGGTTAAAGTAACACAGGCTAGCAAGCATACCAGCTGGAAAGCTGCTCCAATATACAGTCCATACCGAATTACAGTACTCATCAAATCTTCAGCAAAAATCTCACTAGGTATCATTTTGATCGAGCGGAACCACTGCCTTTTAGCCTGAATTTTAGATATAATTACACAAATGTGAAAAAAATGAAATTTATAAAGGGATCTTTCATTAATGTTTAAGAACTAATTGTAAAAGTTATCATATGTTTGAAAAACAAACGAATCAATACGAGCGTTGTTGATTATTGAATTTCTTTTTTGACGTCTCAGATGACAGTGCTGCCAACTCTTGAACTTGTTTTCCCTTAATTATTTATATTTATCACAAAATTGTTTCGCATTTACCTCTAAATTGAGTTATATACTGGGTTTCCTTGTAGTTACGGTTTCCAGATTTGCTTCTGACAAGTACACTCGACCCTGGATGCAATCGAATGCATCCCCTGTCAACGTCTTCCTGTCGCAGTCAAATGAAATTATTTGTTGAGAGGAGTAATGTTACCCGTCTGTCTGTCTAACTTTAACTACAATATTTTTCTTTAATATTAGCTGTTTAACTCCATCCTTTGGTAGATGATTATGGTGGCATTGGAATATCACCAGTTGCCCCTCTACTTAAGGGACATTATCAAAGCTTATCTCCGTGACGAGTCTAAAGCGAGGTGGCGAAGTGTTAAAGGGTGATCCTTGTAGGGTGTCGTCATGCATCCCTGGGTCTCTATCAGCCGTAATAAGACATAAGCTATACTTAAAAGACTGGTAAGAAAAGATGGATTGAAGGTACCTATATATTTTTCTAGATTTGTTATAACTTCGTGAACTTTATGTGTAAATGTAGTAAGGACTGTGTGTCTGAAAATAAAATTTATTATTATTATTTTCACCAAATGAATGAGGTGACTGGCACCTAAACCCTCTCCTCCTCCCTACTCTAGCGAAAGGAACTTAAAGAGTAGTGAAGTACTTTCCTTGAGTTACAGGTGTCCTTGGGGGGCGGTAGTTATTTATCGTCAGATGAGTCATTTACCACGTCTGCCTCATCATCCCATAAAAAACCCACTAAAAAAGGCCCCTAGGTACTATTCGCCCAATTTCCCAAGAATTCATGATCCCTTCCTGATAAATTACTGCCACAGCCCACGCACACGTAAGACATCTCTTGAATTAGATAAGTGCACTGCCACCGGGCTTCAGACTTTCGGTATCTCACTCACTTTTGGGAAAGCAACGAAAATATTGATTAACATCAATTGACATGGCTTTCCCACGCTTAAAAATCTTTTAGCCTTTTTTTGGTGACGATGTAAAAAAATTCTTTCGCCGACTGCCGCTGTCCGGCCTTGTCAACTGTTGATTCCCAAGAGGATATACAGCGACATTGCATAAACCAGGAGTATGTGGGGTTTCTATTAAAATGCTTGAGATGATAGATGATATATGACAACAGATAACCGAAATGCTGTGCTGTGTAGAAGCTAAGTTTTTTTAGGGTAAATACACTCAGTGTGGTGAGGGAAAAATCACTGAAAAGAAAAGGAAAACTTGAAACAAATCCTATATCAACCTGTCTGGCCAGCGTGGAATAGTGGGCGAAAACCTCCTTGCAAAGAAGAGACCTATGTCCAGCAGTGGATTATTAAAGGCGATTGATAATGATGATGAAACGATTTGATATTTACCACAAAAATGATGCTTTATTTTGTAGATCCTGCGATATTACTATCAAAAAAAGCTTAAAAAATGCGAACAGTTACAACTCAAAATCGCATGTCCAGCTTAACCGACGCAAGATAAGAAACGAATAAAATTACGATATAGTAATTGAAAATGAGTTTTACTCAGCACAAACGTTTTAATAACCAACAAGAACGAATTATTGCACTTCATTGTTGTTTCAACAAAAAAATATGATAGCTGTTCGTAATAATAAATAGTAGTAAAACTATTTGTAAATGGTTACCTAATTTATTTCAATACCATGAGGATTTATATTATTTGTAAGTATTTTTTATTCTACTTTGAGAGCCTGCCAAAGTGACGCTACTCTGCCTAATCGAAAGCATGAATAGAATCCAAGAGTTGTGGTCACCATACTCATTGCAAATGCAGACAATACAGTATGGTGACCCATACTACGGCGGCCTAGTGAGATGCTTTTTCACATCAAGTTTGGGGATGTAAAAGGCATATCATATCATTTGGCCACTTAGAGAGGATGGATAAAGGAAAGGAAAGGAATTTATAGAGCGAATGTGAGTGAAAGTGTCGGCAGAGATCGTCCACGGTAAACATTTACTGACAAAATTTTTTATATTCTACAAAAGTCGAAGTCGATGTGAAAAGCATCAAGAACCGACGACCATGCATGATTGGTAATTAATAGATGTGGACGAAGCTAAATAGGTGTGTCAGGAACGCAGTAAGTGCTGATCAATTATCTCTGTCTACCCTCCTGGGAAAAAGGCGAGATATTTTTATTTTTAGTTTTAAATTCTAAAGGATATCACACATTAGTGAAATGCTTTCTGAATTAGTTTTTATTCACGATGAATAAATAATACAGTTAAGAAATACTTTCTTTAACCTCCATTTAGATTACAATAAAATATGACCTAGAGAAAGTCCTTTAATAGTAGGCACCTAGTACCATAGGGTACCACTAATCGATTTGTGGAGTAAGAGTCAGAAATCCACATCCGTAAAGGAAGACTATACAATGTCGCTGGTTACTTTGATGTTATTTGAATAATTTATTTATAGGTTGTATTGTAAGCTTAGTAATATGCAAAAATGATGATAATTCCAATGAGATGAATTTCACGAGCCTTGAAATATCAGAAGATGAATTCGATGTTGAAACAAAATTAAATTTAAAAGGAAACGTGAGGAAATCATTCATTGTGGTATGTGTACTCATACAGTAACACATTTTAATATTTTATATGAAGGATTTTTAAATAAATAGACTTTAATATCTACATGTATATATTATATATATTGTAACTTGTGCTCTCATTGCATGCACCATGAAGTAATGGTAGTGTGTTTCGTTAACAACACCGAAGTTAACGGCAAGATGACAAGTCTAATCAGATAGATGAAATTGCAGATTTAATTGCAGGAGTCACTGTTTTATTCTAGAAAGGAAATGCTTGTAAACTTCAATAGACTTGCCTGTTTATTAGACTTAGAATGTGGTAGTCCTCGTTTTGACAGACAAAAGTGCGCTTGAGTATATTACACCTACGGATAAAAATGGTCATCACTATCAGACAAGTGACTATGAGTCTAGTTACCGTCATGCAGTGTCCGATATCAGGTTCTACAATACAAAACGTAAAAGATGTAGTTATTTCCTGGTCCTATAGTTACTTTATCAAACATTACTTTCTTGAAGAACAAGAAAGTACCTAAGTGCTCTTTTGCGTTGCATCTACAGTCTTCTGAAATGAATAAAATTTACTGTGATGTTAATTTAATAAGATATCATCTTGTTGTAAATAACAACAATCTACTATTTGGTATGGTAATTTTATTTAGTATTTATATGAAGCGTTATTTTTAGGAGTTAGGATTGAATTCTGAATGGCAGAACGTTGTATGTTCTCCAATATCAGCCATGCTGCCATTGGCCAAATTATTACTTGGAGCTAAGAGATCGTCTGAATCAAAATATGAATTGTTAGCTGCTTTGGGATTGAGGAATGAGAAGAAGGTAAAGTTTTCTAACAAAATTTAGCTACAAAAAGATGCCTTAGACCTGATAACTTGAATAGATAGTTCAGGACTCGCTTTAGTCGCATTAGTAGACCAAAAATCTTATTTTTTAGGAAAGGCTCATATTCAGCAGTGGACTCTGGTTATTGATGATTATAATTTGTTCTACTTCGGAATGCAAGAATGCCTGCTTTCAGAGTGCACATACTCATGACAAACATTTATATGCTATTTATCTTATAGTTCCTACATTTTATTTACTACACATTATAATTTCTGGAAAAAATTATTGAGTACAACAAGTAGCCAAAAATACCAATGTAGCATACTCGAAAATATTACAACTTAACGTGTTTGATTTCCAAACATCCTTTGCCTAAATAAAAGTCTAGTATCGTGTCTTTATCGAGTTTCTTGACAAACTGTACCACAATACAAGGTTATAATCGCAGGACGCATTTGCGATAGAAATACCTTCTTTTTTTTCTACTTTAAAATAGACAACACCCGCACTGAGAAAAAGTCTTGTGTCGCGGGGGACTTTATAAACATACATGAAACGGTCATAAAGAGCACCAAGACTCAGAACAACAACGTATGAATCACACAAAGTGTTCACCCACGTGGGGTTTGAACCCACAATACTCAGTACTGTAGAGATCGGCTTGGCAACCTTTTAAACTACTGAGCCAACCGTGCAGTCAAGTAATCATAACTAAGTTCTTTATCTTATTCAAAGTTTTACTGCTGATTTAAATAAATATATTTCCGTTCTGACTGTGAATTTTCCCGAAGAAGCTGGAACAACGAGTAAAATTCGTAGTTGATTTTTTACTCAAATTATGAAAAACTTTAAATTAATACTCTTCTAGTGCTCACAACGTATATAGGAATTCTTAAGAATATTTAACATTATCATCTAGACGAGATGGAAAAGGCCATTCTATACACATCTTAAAAAAAAACTTGTCTAGATTTACGAGTTTATATAACATATTGAATGATACTTACCTATTACTGTTAAATTTACTATTTCACAGCTTAACGAAATATACAAGCAGATACTTACTGACCTGCAATACCTTAACGGCGTGAAGATACACCTCGCAAGTAAAATGTATCTGTCTGATGAATTTCAACTTGAAGAGAAATTTGAAAACAAAACAATAAGTATTTTTGGATCTTCAATTGAATCGATAAATACAAGTCGTCCAGAAGAAGTTGCTAACAACATTAATCAATGGGTAAATTATACAATTCTATTATTATAGGACTTATTAGTATCCAAATTCATCAAATCGAGCTTTATTCGTTCGCCAAATTAACCTTAAATAATTATCAGATTAAAGGTACACCCTATTGCCTTGCCTGTCAAACAACACTAAACATTTAAGTAAGAGTAGCATGTTGTAGTTATTAGTTTAAAACTATTAAATATATGAAAAAAAAAATCCGTCACTTCTGGTGCAACATCTAGAGTTGATGCAAATTTATATATTCAAATAATGAAGACAAGAATGGAACGCTTTCTGAATGCGTAAAAACTTCTGCTCTCTTCTAAATATTGGTTAGAAAAGAGCATGTATTGTACCTTAGTGGAACAGGTTCAGTTGTCTTGAGAAAACTTTATCAATATATTCAAATTTCGACCGCCTTCAAATCATTTCTAGATTCCAAAAGATAAATAAATAGTTATTTGTGTGTGTTTATATATTACAGGTAGCTGAACATACAAGCGATATGATTAAAAATATTATTTCTAAAGACGAAATCGCTCAGAGTTCTTCCCTTCTTTTGGTGAATGCCATTTATTTCAAAGTAAGTTTAAACAGGTATTAATGTTATTAATGCAGTTAACATAATAATATAAAAGCTGATTCAGAATTTTAAAAGTTTTATCGTTTTCCAAATGAAAAGTTCTGTAGTGCTATGTAACTATTCTAATGTGAAAATAATATATTAATGATAAAATATAACATATGAACATAATAATAGTATGGGATTACACCCAACTTTGTTTTATCACTATATAATATAAAACAAAACCGTTTCCCGCTGTCTGTCTCTATGTGATCTTTAAAACTGCGCAACAAATTTTGATGTCAGTTTCTCATTATATAGAGTGATTCAGGAGAAAAGTTTATATGTAAAAGACGTGCATGAAATAGTAGAGAAACACTAATAATTTTAGAGGTTTCTAATGTGATGCCGTAAATAACCACATGTTTTGCGCTTTCGTTGCAAATGCTGGTTAAACTCTACGAGATGGATCAAAATTATGTATTACAGTATTGAACATCTTAAAAAGGTCTACAAAAAATCCGTGCTGGTGTATGTTTATCTCGTAGAAATAACCCACAATAACATTTTATTATCCTTTAATTTTACGAGTAATAATGGTTTATTTACGAAGTGATTTCATGCAATACAAAATTAATCCTTATCCAATTAAGTACCTTAAATATATGGTATATTAAGTATAGAAAAATATGATCCTTCACAGCATGGAATTTAAATGAATATTTTTCAAGATATTACAGATTTAAAATGCAGAATCATAGCGGTCGGAGCGGTACCGACCGGAGGGCCGGCCGGCTTAATAAACACGTGCTTTTCAGAGCGACAATGTAATCCGTACTTATAAGTACTTTACAATAAATTAAAAAAAAAACTTGAAATTGTATAATGATATTTACCTAAATACTAAAGTGAATTATTTTTTAAGACAAAACGTGCTATATAGAGTGACTTTTTTCTCGAAATTGTATTGTTTAATGACAAAAAAGCTGTAAACGTTGTATATAAAGACATTCTGTAGTATATTTAGTACTAGCTTCCGCCCGCGGCTTCGCCCGCGTGAAATTATTTTTTGTCAATCCTGGTCCTTTATGTCTAAGAGACTCTTACAGGGGCCAGCCTCACGTTGTGTACAAAAATATTTTTAAATGACCTAATTTAAAACATTTTTGTACACAACGTTTGCTGTTTTGTTATCATTTGTTAAAATGTGGAGATTGTTTGGACTCGACACTCGCGAGCAGGCCACGTACAGTTGGCCATGCGAAAAACAGTTTTTCTCTAAATGGACACCTGCTACTTTAAGTGTTTGCCCTTGCGCTTTGTTAATGGTCATTGCGAAGGCTGGTTTGAGGGGAAACTGGATTCTTTTAAACTGAAACGGTAAATCTGTAGGGATCATGGGTATGCGTGGAATCAAAACTTCTTCATCTTTAGCTATACCTGTCATTATAATTGCTCCAATAATATTGCGTCCTAGCTGCGTAATTTGCAATCGAGTCCCGTTGCATAGTCTCGGCGCTTCGAGATTTCTCATTAATAAAACTGGAACCCCAACTTTCAGTCTCAGCTTATGAGACGGCACTCCTGACAGCTCTAAAGAGTTTAGAAACTCGGTAGGATAAGACGTCACCTGTTCACTGTCCATGACAATATCTACTGACAAATATTCGACAACATCGCCTTGCACATGTGACATCATTCTTTCATTGATCTTTCCCACGATTTCATTGGTCGGTGCTAATATTGCCCTTTCACACAGCCATTCTCTATTCCTCATGTTATATTCTAAACCGGGATAGACGTTGTTTTTAAGATCTTCCAAGTTTTGGACAGCATTACAAAATTCTTGATTTAATGTAATCATGCCGTTAGTGTCCGTAGTCATTCGACCTTCACCGATTTTCAATAGAGCAGCTGCATATTGCCCCGATTGCGTATCATTATGTAGTTGTACTCGCATGTTTTTAGTGAGACAAAATTTTTTTACATGCACCCATAATGTAGATGCTTTCAAACATGCATTTATCTCATCTGCTGGAGTGCCTCTAGTAATGACAGGTAGTGTCTGTCGAAAATCACCAGCAAGCAGCACTACCATCCCACCCATTAAACTCGGGTTACTTCTGATATCTTTCAGAGTCCGATTGAGCGCCTCGATCGCTTTTTTATGCGACATTGTGCACTCATCCCACACCAACAGCTTGCATTGCTGTAGCATTCGGCCACGATCGCTGTTTTTTGTGATGTTACACACTGGAATTTCCTCATGATGTAAATTTAATGGGAGTTTAAGTACTGAATGTGCCGTGCGGCCACCATCGAGCAGCGTCGCTGCAATTCCAGAGGAAGCTACAGCAACAGCTATTCCTTTGTCTTTGCGAATTTGGGCTAAAAGTAAATTTAATAAAAAAGTTTTTCCAGTGCCTCCTGGCGCATCTAAGAACAACAATCCACCCTCACCATTATAGATTCTTTGCACAACAATATCAAAGACTAATTTTTGTTCCGTGTTTAATCGAGGAACTGACTCTGATATTTGTTGCTGTAAAGAAGAGACATTGTAGTCCAGTTCTCTTATTAAATCACCACTGACTTCTCCGATTCTTTGTGGCCGGTTCATTCCAAAATCTGATAATGTCTTCCCAGATATAGCCATCACTTGGTCTTCAATCTTAGTTAGCGCCTCGTTATATACTAAATCATTATATGTGATATTGGGATTATTTTGTTGTAGTCTGTGCAAAATATCGTCAGACATATCATTTTGGTACTTTTCCCATAATATCTGAGGATTTGAAAGACCACACGTCGCTATGAGAATGGCAAAAAGATCTCTCACCTTAGCTGCTGATCTACATTGTGCAGCCTCTTCTAATGTCGAGTCCCAATGATTGTCATTCTCTAACAATCCTCTAGTTTCACAGGCTTCTCGGAAGGTAACAAACGTTTGACCGTTGTAGTTCTTGAGATCATTGAACGAAGTTGGCCCACGCACGTGGTGTAGCAGTAGTCTCAAACAAAAGCATTCAATGTTGCTAACGTGGACAGTATAGACCCGTCCTAATGCATCCCCAGATTTAACGCCAGGCCAATCCAGAACAGCAGATCCTTGAATTCGGCGTTTCCAACATTTTCTACCTGCATCCCACGTGTAATACCGAGGTACTTGAACGTACAAAAGTGTTTTTGCAAATTCATCTGATCTGCAAAGGTCAAAAAAGGCGGTCAAAGTGGTTTTTGGTGGTGTTGTCACTCGCTGGTGAAAATTATTTTCATTAAAATAAATTCGTTCACCATTCTCTAGATGCACACTGAGGTGCGTAACAGTAGGATGCCTTTCATGCAAAGGAAACCCTAACAGGCGCCATACAGCTTCGTTGCTGCTGACATAGCGACCAGACTGAAACGTTTGTACTTCGTCTACTGGGTTTGAGGACTCTGAGCTTCTGAAATTAAAAATAGCTTGATCGCTGCCTTTATTAATATATTTGCAGATGTATTTGATTGCACGTACGGAACCGCAAGCTTCTACATTTATATGGGCGTTAAAAGTTTTTAATAGGACAGGCGAATATGGTACTACCCAACTATTGTCGACAGAAACTTGACTACCATTTCGGAGTTTAACAGATGCCGTCCGGCCTCCGTCTTCTGGTGCTCTTCTACGATACATCGGGTAGCCGTTCTCATTATGGAGAGTCTCTTTCAGTAGGTTGCGAGGAAATTTTTTTGTACATTTACGGTCTTTCATGCACGGGCACTGAGGGTTTTCAGCCCCGCATGGACCATGGATCATGTTTTTCATAACAATATCATAAAGTGCCTTGTCATTGTTAGGATCTGGTATTTCAGCGCTTATAATTTTATCGATTTGGTCAGGTCACAATTTATCTTTTAACCAAAGCAAAATGTGGGCATGTGGGAGTCCTCGCTTCTGCCACTCAATGGAATACATAAAGCATTGCACTTCTCCAAAAACCCTTCCTTTAGTAATTACAGTCATAAGCTTTTTAACTTTTAACCTAAACACTCTGGCAATGATATCGTGCCTATCGTTGGCGCTTTGACCTGGCATTAATTCGTCAACTATTTCAGACCAAGATGGATTGCAGGTGAAGGTTACAAATAAATCAGGTCGACCATACGTACGCACATAGGCAAATGCGTCTTGAGTATACTCGTGTAAGTATCGGGGACTGTTCACAAACGAAGAGGGCAGAATCACCATTTTACCTATATTATTAGGGTTCACGTTGGCATCATTCGATACAGCATCTTGGAGATGAATATAATTTTCGGCTCTTAGTTTTGTTTGATTTAAAGATATGTATCGCAATCTTTCGCTTTCAACCTTCACGTACATATCAACATAAAACTGGTTAGCGAGCTGTTTGCATCGTTGTATTACGTTAAAATCGTCTTCGCGTATCATCATATGATAGGCATAAAAGTCCATGCTCGATACTTTTTTGTTGGGCAAGGGGAGCTTGGTTACTGGATTGACTTGTGGAATTTGAAAATGGTACCCCTCTTGCCCCTTGCTAAACATAAGCGGGTATTGTAATGCGTCATAAAACTTGTGTGTGTCCGGCACCCTGGTCAATGTATTGTCACGGGTTTGTAAAACAATATCACGCGATGCGAACTGTTCACCACACACCATGGCGGCGACTTCGTTTATTAAGGGTGCATTATAACGTCTTTCATGTTCCCCGCTTGGCGTACGATCTGGGTGTATTACTAATTTGTAATTTTCCCCTGGCATTCTTTCTAAGGCTGTTTTGAAGGTGTTAATGAGGTTATTATGTTCGTGCAACATTCTTTGAATTTTTAAAACAATGTCCCTCTCAACTCCTTCAATATTTTGACATCTGCGGTCAACCTCGCTGTTTTCGTCTCCCATAAAATAAATCTGTAGAAATTTTGGTTGATCATTGTTTGTGGGAAGCAAAGAACCAATCCTATGATAAATTTGCCCTTGTACCGTAAATGTGGGTGAGAATCCAGGCATGATGACCTCATTACCCACACCAAATGATGTCATCTGAAAGCAAGAGTTGTACTTTCTTATTCTGTTTAAAAATCGCCGAGATTCATTGCTGTCATATAGAAGTAAGGATTTGAGTGGCTCCTCGGGGTCACCAAGCGTTGGTACTGATACTTTGCCTCCAGAACAGCACATACCTGGGGTCTCTTCCTTCCACTTGAGTGCATCACAGTGTCTGCATTTATTGGCCATTCTACCTATGAGGACTAATCGATGATTAAAGTAATCAATTAACGGATCATAATGAAAAGCAGCATCGGCAAATGCCTCCCACGTATTCATCGTAAACGTACGTCTCCTTTCTGCTTGCCGCTCGGAATTAATGAAACGTCGTCTACGTGTTTCTTCGGAGGTCTCTGCGGCTATGTACGAAGCTTGACGCTCAGCATCTAAGATTTGGCGAGCTTGGGTCTGCTGAGAGGTCTCAGCAGCTCTTTGAGCCGCGTGACGCTCGGCATCAATGACCTGGCGAGCTTGGGTCTGCTGAGAGGTCTCAGCAGCTCTTTGAGCCGCGTGACGCTCAGCATCAATGACCTGGCGAGCTTGGGTCTGCTGAGAGGTCTCAGCAGCTCTTTGAGCCGCGTGACGATCAGCGTCTAAATTATGACGGGTCTGCATGTGCTCAAAAGTTTCAGCAGCCCTTTGAGCTGCGTGACGCTCGGCATCTAAAGTCCGACGGATCTGTGAATCCCCTTCTGATTCCAGTGATCTAGCAAGTTTAGCAGCCCGAGCTCTGCTAGAGCTATTAGCTAAATTGGACTTTCGTTTGCGAGGCATCGTAGAAAAACAAAAATGAAATGAATCGAACAAAACAGATGTACAGATTAAGATTTATTATATTAAAAAAAACCTTTAATAAGCACCTACTCGGTAAAAATGATGCGCTCATCCCACGGCGATGTCAATTAAACACATCGTCCGTCACGTTTAAATGGAAAAAAAGTAACTAAAAAATTAAATTATCAATATTTATTTACAACCAATGCATAAAAAAGTAGGAGGTTAGTAGCTTAGGTTAGTTTTACACCTACTACGACCTCTTAGATTAATTAAAAAAAGGAAATAAAAGCAAATCGGATTTTTTTAAAGTAACGGAAACTATCTTACCTACTTTTAACTATGAACTAAAAGAAATATCAAGTATGTACAAAATTAATTTACAGGACCTAATTAATAAAAAACACTTAAAAAGTTATACGAAACAAAAAAAATAATTTTACTGGATCGAAAAATGTAATTCTCTATAGCGCAAATTTCTCTAATCGCATGCGTCCGACAACGACGTCTGCCCTCACGTGTCTGCCCGTTCGGGTAGGCATAGTTAGATTCGTGCGCTCCCCCACCACACGACAGCGCCGCGCCGTTGCCTGCCGCAGATGCCGCCACACTTCGGCGAATGTGCGCGACGACGACCGACGGCAGCGGCGGCGATGCAGAGTATTCGTTAAAAGGAATTTAAACTTCAAAAACGAACTTTTTTGTAACTTGATACACCCAAAACTTCTAAATTACATGTTCCTAGGTTCAGTGATTAAGATTTCGTATACAAAAAGTTTGGCTTTGTAGTTCCAGTTCCGAATCCGTTCCGTTCGGGAATTCCGTTTGTAGAAAAATTCTGCACATCCTTTGAGACCTACGTACCAAGATTCATGGTCTTATCTTCAATTCAACCCCTATTTCACCCCCAAACTGGTAAAAATTTCAAAATGCTAGAACAAACGATTTTTTGTTTCTTATGACGTGATATTTGACGAACTTGCATACTAACTTTCAACCCTTATTTCACCCCTTAGCTGGTCGAAATTTCAAAAATGCTAGAACAAATGTTTAATGATTTCTTATCAAGTGCTTAAATATAAAGTTTCATGGTTTTATCTTTTAAAATTAAGAAATCCCATACAAACTTTCAACCTCTATTTCAACCCCTTCATCCCTTTTTTTCGAAATAAAAAGTAGCCTATGTTCTGTCTCAGGGTCTAAAGATTGTCTGTACCAAATTTCATCAAAATCGGTTGCGAGGTTTAAGCGGGAAAGCGTAACAGACAGACAGACAGAGTTACTTTCGCATTTATAATATTAGTTGGGATCAGTATTGCACCCGTCCGAAGCCGAGGCGGGTAGTCACTAGTCGCTATTATAAAATAATATCTGTATCGCTAATCGAGTCTTTTTGTTTTGAATGAAAGGTGCATGTGTTGTATATCAGTCTTAATTCATACCAAAATATAATACTTTAACTTTACTATTTCAATTCTTGTCCTTTCAAGGCTACTTGGCGAGAACCGTTTATGCCAGCGCGAGAAAACACTTTTTATTCACCCACCGGTACTATAACGGTGCCCATGATGAGCAAAAGTGGCAAATTTAATTATATCAAAAGCTATGAATTAAATGCAGAGGTATTTCTCTTACCTTTTTTTTAAGATTTCAGGTTTAAACATCGAATACTCGTCGCCAAAGAGACCGCGAGATCGTCGACATCTCTTCGCCGATTTTGCTTTTTAGTTGTCGTAGTATTACATCGTATAGCTTTAATATTAAACTGTAGGAGAGTTATACTTCGCCATAAATACCACAAAACTAAGACTAGGAATTCGGGGCTTTTAAATAACAAAATGTTAATGAGTATTTGAAGGTATTTAAGTGCACCGTTTAAATATTACATTTTAAATATGGATTTGACACTTTGTACTAGGACAAGATTATAAATTGTATCATAAAACAAATTAGCCTTGACTTTATTCGGCGCGGAGTCATTTATTACTATTACATGTGTACAGTGATATATTTTAAAGCATTTTTTCCCATTCTACCTTTGATGGATCTATTTCCAGGTCTCCATTCAGAGTTGATTAACATTTCAATTATTATAATTTACTAACAGAAATTTGACATACATTTTTAGATTTTAGAACTTCCATACAGAGGTGAGGAAGCTGCTATGATTATAGTTCTACCAAATGACAATAAAGGTTTGCCAATATTGTTACGAACCTTAAAAATAGCTGATTACCTTCTTACTAAGGCACTAAAAGAAATGACTCGCGTAACTGTGGATGTTACAATACCTAAATTCAAGATAGAAACAACGCTAGATCTCAAGAGTTATTATGAAAAGGCAAGTGTTCGAACTATGAATAATAAAAAAAAATGTTGTTGAGTCTAGAACTAGTGATGCCAGGTGTAAAGGTGATATTAAGTCAATAAATTAACAAGACGGCAGTATAAATTATAAGGCATTCCAATCACTCTTACACCACCAGAAAAACCAAACCCTCTATGCTACCAATCTATAAAGAAAGACAAGCCATAAAGTAAAAAAAAAAACATACTAAAATAAAATTTTATTATTAATGCTTTTAATAACGAACTGTTATGGCCTTTTTTCTAAATATTATTAATAAAAACGATTGTAAAATCAAAAATATAAATTTGAGCATAATTATCGTCAGATTAAACTTGTAAAAACTGATAGAATTACAATAAGATATTATCCAAATTATTACAGATGGACATCGATAGCACTTTGGACGTTCAACGGTCCGGTCTAACGAAAATAGTCAAACATGAAACATTATATATTTCAAGTGCAATACAAAAAGCTGTTATTGAAGTCACTGGGAAAGGGACAATAGCAGCCGCAGCTAGTGGTAAGAATAAATTATTGGCTTAGTTTTAAAGATGGACGTTCATTTAATTTAAGCCTGTAGTAATAAAATTGGCGGGATATTTAACTGATAGAAATATAAATACATATGTAAAGACAACTGACGGAACAAAGATTTATTCCTATTATGGAATAGGAATGAATTCTGTGTTATGGAAGACTTTACAAACACACATGCACCAAAAATACCAAGACACAGAAAACACCCAGCCTACTTGCAAAATTACGTTTTACCTTTCAACAATTGTGATGATAAAATATATTTGAAAAGAGAAACCGCGTTGTATGCACAGTGTTCCCAGAGAGCATAGGGTTGCCACCAAGAATTTAGGGCCCCAAGCCAATCTCACCTGAAAGGAGTACACCTGCTGACCGGCGGACGAGGCTTTGGCAAACAAAACATCCTAATTAGCTGCAATAGACTCGATACCTATTACGTAGGACCATGATACTGGCGAATAGTGGGCGTTTAATATGCCTCTGCCTACCCATCACAGACAGGCGTGATTTTCACATATGTAAAGAAACCACTATGGCCTTATTTATGTTAAAATATTAGTCATTCTAATGATGTTTTACCACCTTCGAAGAAGATATAGACAACATCGCTTGTGACGATGGCAAGTTTTGCCACGAGGTCACTACTCAAGACAAGCGCTCTCGACCACAAAAAAAGTTAAATTTTTAAAGTGAACAAAAGGGATTTGTAATTATTTGTTGGCGTAGGCTCTCGTAAGCAATCACACAGGGCATACCCTGAAACAATTCAGTATCTTCAGTGATATTCATAGATCTGAATGGCAAACTTGCAAAGATTCTATGAATTCGTGACTGTAACTTTAAAACCATGTTAAAAATGAATGTAATATTTGACTAGTAATATTCGTAAAAACCTTTCGAAGAAGAGGCTTATGTCCAGCAGTGGACTATTGTAAGCTTTTGAGAATACTTCAAAGAAACTCGTGTTGAGAATTTATAAGTAGTAGGTACACAATGATAACTTTATAAAAGGATCTCAATGCAATCTCCAAATATAATACAGTTCAATGTAGACCGTCTATTTTTATTCTATATCAGAGGTTATTATGAACAACTATTTGCTGGCGTCGTTACATTACCATAGACTGAGTGTCACTCACACTTGAACTCATTACGCTTAGAAGAGTATCAATAAAGATGAATCACATTGGCATTAAGTTTTATTCATAATGTAAAATTCTATATTTTACTGGGAAACAAGTAAAACGTGTCCATAATATTGTGGAGGGACGAGGTATCATGTCCCTCCGACACAAAGGGAGGATCCTCCGACGGGCCACGGCACAACGGTTAATGTTGGGACGTTGTATATATGCTTATTGCCATGCGAATCTCTATTTCGCGATAAAGGATTAGTAGTTGCTTCGTAGTTCACTGCATTCATATGTTTCGTTCATACTTCATAGTTCGATGTATCTTCACTAGATGGCGCTTTTGTATGCTTTTGCTTGTGCTGTAATGTGAAAGTCGCTACAATATCATATAGATACACTAAGATCACAGCTGAAACAGAGAATTAATAAAGACTAAGATGAATCCTTATCAACAGCCCTTAATAGTCCATTGCTGGACAAAGGCCTCTCCTTAGAAAGGAAGTTTTGGCCTACTATACCACGCTGGTCAGACGGGTTGGTATGGGGTTTCTATCAAGTTCGCCTTCTCTTTGCAGTGATTTTGTCTTGCGTAGTTTGTTTCCTTAGTTGTCTCTTATGACACCCGTAGCATAAATAGGTTTGGTGACACTCTCTATTCTTAATCTGTCACCGAACGGACAATAAGTCCTGAGAACATATATCATTAGATTTTAAATTTAAAAAAAATTGAGTTTGATTATCCTTACTTTACCAATTACCATAAAAAGGGGAACAGAACTTTACTGATAATTTTTAACCGGTTCGGAATAAAATTATGAAGAGGAATGCTCGGACTTAACGCACGACTTTTTGGAAGAATTTTGTAATCTGGAGTATTCAAAAATGTCAAGAATGTCCTGAGTATTATTCTTAGCCTAATTTAGTAGTACTGGGAGGTTTAAATCAAATTAGATAGACACTGTAAATAACGTTAACAAACAAAAAATTTGACCTCTTTCAAAAACTTTTTAACGAAATGGATTTTTAATATTTACAGTAGTTCAAATACAACAGAAAGATGCGATTTGTGAAAGATTTGAAGCTAATCAACCGTTTTTGTTCTACATTAGAACAAATCAAGAGCAGCTCTTTGCTGGTGTCGTAAACCCACCATAATTATTTTTTTGTTTGATTTAAATAAAGAATATTTTTATTAAGGCTATGGTAATATCTTACTAAAAATGTAATAAATAGAGGTGTAAGGAAACTTAGTGATAGATTCTATTATTTTTCCCTTTCATAATATATGTCCAATAATAAGGTCACGAGAAAATTGCCTGTTAGAAAGTAGGCAATTTACATTCATATAATTCAAAGTTAAAGAAAATTCTCAAAATGTACCAAGACTGAAAAGTAATGTTCCACAAATTTAATGCCAACTTTTTCGTTTGTTACAGCAGTTGTAATGGTGCCATTGTTACTCGAATTGGATCGTATAACAATCGTAGCTAACCGCCCTTTCCTGTTCTACATCAGCACTAAGCATGAGCAGTTATTTGCGGGTGTAGTTAATTCACCAAAGTTTTAAAAAAAAGTAAAGATAATATTTACAATTTGACATGTTGTTTTTAATTTACTACCGTTTAAACCTGGTGGTTTACTGTTGTATTGTAATCTCTTCTTGGGTTAATTTTCTCATTTTAGAAAGGTTAATGTGTATCGAAATTCAACAATTCATATTTTACCTTTTTTTTATAATTTAAGTCTGCCAAAGTGACTGTACTCGGCTTGATGGAAAGCATGAATAGAATCCAAGAGTTGTGGTCACCATAAGCTAGACAATACAGTATAGTGACCCACACTAGGGCTGCCTAGTAAAATGTTTTTTAAAATCCTGCTTAGGGACGTAAAAGGCAAGACAGTTATCGTAGCAGTATTAAACTCACACACTTACTACGATTACTGTCACCCCAGCATCAATGGTTTCACACTGACCAATGAAACACGACGGCACAAATGATGTCGCTTTGGGTTGGTCTTCTATGTAAGTACTGCCCCGGTCGAGGCTTTCCGTTCCTGCTCAAATCAGCGTCGCTCCACTATCTTGGTAGATAGGTGGTATCATAGATGACCAAAAAGAGTATTTCACATACTGCTACTTATAACTCCAGGTACGATATACCGATATTGGCAGTAGAGTATTATTATTGTAGACTAAAGATTATATTTCACGTAATGTAATAATCCTTACAAACAAATAAGTGTTAGATTTTTCGAAAAATCTCGCATTCCCCTCCACGAATGTTGTGGTTTCGTAATTTTACACATGAGGATTTTACATATAAGTTATTTGTGCATAGTTTTTGCTTGAAGTATTTACTGATGACTAGGCAAAATAAAGCACTTTGAAAAAGTTCAAAGGACATCTTGAGCATTGTAATTTTTATCAGTATCGATAAATAATTATCATTAGGCTGAACCAGTATGTGTTTATCAGGTCATAGATTAAAACTACTAGTTACTAACACTACGATATTTATTTTGATCCACATTAAAATTAAGGTTCAAAGACGGCATCCTTGAAGAGTTGGTCATGACCGGCTCCTGCTGCTGTTGGACCTATCTTTGTGACTATTTGAAATATTGACTATTTGAAACGTCCATTAAATATTTTGCAAAAACATTGGCCCGATAGCCTGAATTGGCAATGCTAAAAGTAAACGATGTGTGCATTCTGTTGAACAAATCGCTTTATTTTCTCTAAACATAAAGAATTGCAGAACAGTCAAATTATGAATGTGGTACGCGATTTAATAGGTAAGTCGTAGTGTTAGGTTTCATCGAACTAATAAAGGATGTCACATAGATTGTAACGACGTATACGTTCTGCTCCGTGATGCCGCGATTAATGTAAACTCAAGGGTTAGTAATTGTTATGATGCAAATCTTGTGAATACTTTTATCTTTTTTCTTTACCAAAAATTACATACCTTTTTTTACATTTTCAAATACAAATAGCGGAATAATGAAATATGTGAATACCGATAAGAAATGCCAGCAAATGGATTTCAATTAAGACGCAACAACAAACCATGGAAATGAAAGGAGAAGAAAGAGCAAGTCAATATAAGCAGTTACAACCAACAGCAACATGCACACACGGGTGCTTGATTCCTAATTAGACAGAGCCTGTGCTATGGTAACCAGCCTTGCTGACAAACATATTAAAATATTTCTAAATAGTACATATTATAGGTAAATTACACCCAGACACAAAATAGATAATAGTATATAGATAATACCAAACTATCAAGCCCTTAACCACTTACTGCTGTTGCTACCATTCCTGTCTTCGTCACCTCTATAATTGCTTTTTGCACTGTGATTGAGATATGTACTGTATGATGTTTCCGGACCAAATAATAAGTTTTAGTAGCATTTCATTATTTCTTGTATTTGTTTTTCAACGATTTACAGAGATATTATAAAACTGATGACGTAAATCTAAATGTGTCAAAAATGTCGCCGGCGATAACTGAAAATCAAAGCAATAGTGCAGTTAATTGTTGTGTGTGTCAATAAGTTTGTTACAATAGGTACTTACTCAGTTTGCTTTACGGCATCATGCTGAACGGTCACTTTAGTGCACTGAAACATTTTTTAGTTTTTTGAGTACACGAGACACACTTTCTTTTTTCTTTGTGCTGAAATAAAATACCATTTCTTTCTTTATTTCCTTTAGGTGCAAATTCGTTAGCTTCAGGGTGAAGAGAGTTTTGATTGTTGTCTTTATTGCTTGTTGTTACTTTGCCCCTACCTTTATTTGTTTAGATAGTATTAAATTTACCTTTTCATAATAATGTCTGAGGTCAATAGTCGTTTTTATATAGAATTTAGGTATTATTATGTCAACTAGTGCTGTTTTCATTTGCATTTTTGTAAGATATTTTCAAGATCCGTAATAATATTGGTAAAGTATTATTTTCATTAGGCAGCATGGTCATCGTTAATTGCTCACCTTGGTATGGTAATTCTATAATACAGAAATGTGATGATACATCGACCTGGGACACAAGTTGACGTATTATTTAACTTTCGGTTAAATAGATAGAACATGTTAATTTGTACAAATTAAAGATAAAATTATGAAATTACAATTAACACAAAAATAGCAAAATAATGTTAATATTTATTAGTGTTTCACGTAAGTACTTAGCTAATAACTGACAATAAGATATGTAAATGGATAATAATTCGATCTCATATGTTATATTTAAATCAAGATTGTCATTATTTTCTTTTTAACGGAAGGCAATAAATACCATTCGGTAAATATAAAATACTTAACTTGTACAGTGTGTTGTAATCGTTGTATAAGTATAGTATTTTCTATTAAATCATTACTTAAATCATTTTCATTTTCTGTATGGCTCTTTACATAAAATGGTCTTAATATTATTTATACAAATTTAGGAGTGAAAAAAAACATATAGTGGTCAATATGGTTTCGGTTTTTTCCCCTACAGTTCATGAACTCCCTTAGAAGTCAATTTATTATTAAGATTCTATGAAAAGTTAACAATTCTACTAGTAACCTTTTAGCCCTTTGCAAAACCCTAACAAAATGTTTCTTTTCTTCCCATATTGTAAAGAAACACTTGTTACCAAACCACTTTATTACTAGAGGCAGCTAATATTTTAATTCCAACCTTAACTTACGGTAATTTTCTTTTTCTTTATGATATTTAGTATAGTTTCCTTTCAATTCGTCTCTATATCTTGTTATGTATTGTACTCGTACTTATAAAAAAAATGGCATGGATATATTTTTTGGTAACGTAAAGCTCATTTTTGAGTTTGTGTTTCCACTCAATAAAGATTTTAATGTTAGTGGTAGGCATTTACAAGAAAGTTAATTAGTTGGAATTCATTTTTCAAAATTTACATCGTCTAAATGACCACCGCTCCGATGGTTGCACTCTTATAAGTGAGCACTGAAATTTTGGAATACTCGTCGGCAAAGAGACCGCGAGATCGCCGACATCTCTTCGTTGATTTTTTCTTTTAGTTGACGTAGCGTATTTTGTTTATTGGTGTAAATACGAATCTCCAAATAATCCCATAAAAAGAAGATAGATGCGAATAGATCTGTACTTTTGGATTGTCATGGAATGTCACCTCGTCTGGAAATCAGCTTTTCCGGAAACATGTTGGCCACCGGCAGAGACTCATTGGATGTGTAACAAGTGGCTCCATCTTGTTGAAACTATATGTTACGATTGTAGCCAGCAAATTCCAGTAGCATCGGTCCCAACAACTCCAGTCATATGTTTGCAGGGGATATTAGATTCAAATATTAACGAATTCTTGGCCCACGATATACATGCTATTTTATAATACTTTACAAACATTTTCTTCTTGCTTTCAAGTTTCAATCATTTAAGACAGATCAGTCCGTTTCTAGAACCATGTTTTGATATTGAATAATTACTAACATTGAACGTAACAGGCGAGGAACTTCAAATACAGACAGCACTATTTCTGATAATAAACCGGAGTTATTTTGTGAGACCAATATCTTTTTAGGAAGCGAGTAGACTTTGCTTCGTCGGCTTCAATGGACTCATATACCATATTACATACACAGTAAACTAATTAATACATAGTTTTACATAAATATTTCTTAAGTAAAAGCCGCTACGTAGTGTAATTTACAAACGAACCGATATACACTGTACATAAACTACGCTAACTGTTTCCGTAGCGTTACACGTACCTTAACCGGCCATTTCCTCACACATACACTGCTAACAATCAGCGCCAACAAATCCGTCTTCATATATTTCAATGCATTAAAATTCACAAAAATATTAATAGGAAAACATATAAATGCGTCAAATAACAATTTATACGACACATAACTGTGTTTCCCCGTATTAAGAACTCTTTAAAAGTTTGAACGGTCGGAGCATGCGCAGAAAGCGTGTTTGGAGGCAGAAGCGGTCTCATTCATCCCCTAAATCCCAGTTAAATGTTGTTTGTCGTGCAGCAAGCACTTATCCTAACGTCACCGCGAAATTGTAAACTTTTACGATTTCAAGCAATTTAATAATTCAATTTTGAATATTAAAATTTTAATTTTGGAATTTCAGTGACATGGATTAACATTTTTAGGATTATTTGGAAGCATTATAAGCAATAGCTTTAGTGAAAAATGTGATTTAAAGTTATTTAAACAGTAATGGAACAGGATGTTCGTCAAAATTCAGTTGTTTCTTTAAATAGTTGTCATAAATTTAAGTTTATAAATGGATGTGAAGATTTGGACTTACGTGTTTATACTGCAATTCCAATTGACTTTGTATGTAAAAGGCCACAACGCTGTAAAATGTAAGTATTACTATAAGCAAAATAATATATACATTTTTATATTTTCGATGACATGGAATATTGTATATGCCAATGTTTAAATATGCGTTTGTTTCGGTTTAATCGTCACTAATATTTATTTATTTTAATATTCTTGCATATAATTTGAGAATTTAATCCTAATCGTAACGAGTACTTCCCGAGAAATTTAAAATACAATTTAATATAGTAGAAAACTTCATGTGATGTTTAAAACAGCACAAATATGTTATTTTTTTCACATTAATATAATGAATGTGATAAAGATACACGTTAAAAAGCCAATAAAAAAAGTTTACTAAGATAAACTCGTTAATGGAAGTTTAGTAATTTATATTAACTAGAAACAGCCATAAACAGCAAGTACAATAATATAAACGCTTAATCGTTACTAACGGAAAAAAATTAAATTACTGTGTATTAATTATATATAGTTACAGAATATTTAAATCACGTAGTAATCCTTTTTTAAAAATTGCACAGTCAATATTTTCTTTATCTATAATACTATTCCACCAGCAGTTCTATCAACATGGCAGGCAGTAAACTGTAATAAAAACATAAATATCAACATGGCGGACAGTTAATAAACATAAAAAAACTTGTAATCTGTAATAATTGAGACTTTTCTTTTTAAATGTCAATTTAGCATTGTCACTGTAATTAGTGTTTTATAAACTGGCTATAATAACTGCCGCACGTTGCATGATAAAGCACCAAATATGATGAAGTAAATATAACATATGTATTTAAATGCCGAAGACATTTAAACAACGTTTTAAGTTTTAAGTCTCGTTCGTATATAGTTTAAAATTTATATTAAATATAAATAATATTAAAATTATAGCAGAATAACATTAATTTTAGACTCTCATCGTCGATCAGATGATACCATAAATACAGACATCAAAGACGACAAACCTCTAGAACTACTAGGAAACCAACAAACAAGTCAAGAAAAAGATTACTTTCTACCTCCAGTATTTACAAATCATGATGAAAATGATGACGACGAAGAAGATGATGAAACTGCTTACCTAGACTATGACTACGACGGCAAAGAATCGCATTATAAAGACTCCCCAGATTTGGTAACAGTTCGTACCGACACCCATGATGTTTCTTTGGTAGATGATAAAATACCACTACACACAGCCAAAGACAACTTGCCAATATTCTTGTTGGAGCCTGAAAATACTTACGTTGTTAAAAACAAACCAGCCATACTGAAATGCCGAGCAGCTAATGCTTTAAAAGTAAGTGATTTTGTGTATATTTATTGTTTATAAATAAGAATAATAGTCATTTTATTCTTTTATTGTTAAATAATACTTGTTGTTAGTATACTGTGTAATTAATTTCTAAGGTCGCTGGCAATTTAAGATTGATTTTGACAAAGCAAAAACTTAATAATTACTTGTAATATATTTACTCACTACATACATTTTCACGAAAGAAGAAAAATCTTTCCTAACCAGCGAAATATAGATGTATGCAATATTTGTACTAAACGGCATTAAACGTGGTGACTTTCTAGTTCCTTTTGATGTTATACATATATAAGTTATCCCTCTGTTCTTGGTAAATAGAATTTTGACTCGAGGCAAAACCTCGTCCATAGAGTACTGAGGTTTTTTTAATATTTCTATGTCAATCTTAAGATATCGACTATATAGCCCTTATTCAACTAGTCCAAACTTTATTTCATTTACATGCCAATACCGAGTCTGACGGCCTACTAATTTAAAACTTATTCGAAGAAGAACGGGTAATCGCATAGCGTTTGTTTTATTTCACAGTCAAAAAAATATTAAGAAATGAGTGCGATTAAAACATAGTTGACCCAAATCGATTAACAATAATATAACTAAAGCTAATTTACTTTAGGTTCACTGCAACAATGACCACACAATAAATCTATGTCTTTACTTAAGAATATTCCTGACAATATTAAACATTTTACCTATTGTATGGTTACTCCTTAAGTCGTTATAGCTTTACGTAAGATTTATTCCATCTATGTCAAAATATATAAACATATTTATATATTTTTCTTAAGTCTGATTCGATGCGTTACATTTTTAACGAACTTCGGCAGGTTTACGCTACGTTTACATACAGAAATTGGCATAGCGCTTTACATATCAATATATATATATATAGTTTATTAGTGATTCATTTATTTATCTATACACGAATGTACTAATTGATTAATAGTATAATCTTAGGGTTTCTGTGTCGAACTTCATTGAAGCATATGTTAAATCGTCGACTTTTCAATATAACCTTGAACCATTCAAATTATAATGTTTTTAGTAATCATATTGTTTATATCAAGAGGACACCAAAATATGGGTGTCTAGTACATTTTTTATTGTCACTCTGCCAATACAATGGACTGATCTATAACAAAGGAGTGATAATTTAAAAGAAATATATTTGGAATGCAGCAGTGGGCTGTAAAAGGCTGTTGATGATGACGATGATGATAGAATAAAATAAATCACATACCTTAATTAAAACAGTAAGAAAAATATGAAGGTAGCAGTAGAAATATTGACCGGGTCGTAAAAGGATTCATTGCTTTGGATGCCATCTCTTGAGGGCAAACTAGTTCACATGGTGATATGTAGGATTACTTAGTGAAAAGAAACTACAGTAAAATGTTAATGTTATTATCATATTTATAATTTTTGAAATAGTTGGCAAAGAACTAAATTTCTTTAGGAACATAAATTCGCAGTTTTTGAGACGTGAGAACGTCGAACTATTTTCTAGCCATCATCAACAGCGTTTAACAGTCCACTGCTGGACATAGGTTATTACTTTTTAGTTCATTTATTACTAGCATGTTGTATTATGTATGAGAAAACTAATCCTATAATATTTACATAAAGGTATTTTTCAAATGCAACGGTGTTCAGACTCAAGCATTGAACTTTGAGTTTGTGGATCCCCAAACAGGGGTCCGCATTATCGAAGGAGAGTGCAAAGTGACGAGGGAGAATGTTGAAGAGTACTTTGGAAGTGACAAATATCAATGCTCGTGTTTTGCATGGACCAGCCGAGGACATATAAGAAGTCAGCCTGCAACTGTTGAATTAGCTTGTGAGTGAATAATTCCAATGTTATTGGTTTGAGTATGCAGGAAGAAATTAGGTATAAAAATCCACAATGCTGCTAAAAACTTATATATTAGCCATTTTATATGTTAACAAGGTACAGTTTCCTTCGTATATTTGTATTTTTAATCTGCTCGTGTACTGAATACATGACTTATTTAGATCATAAGAAGAGTTTAATATTTCTGAAAACAGCGTATGATCTCATCCTTATCTGAATATTTCATTTTAATTCACATAGAAGCGGGTGCGTAATACATAAAGAATGATTCATTTTCAATATTTACGTCACAACATGCTTTATGCTGGAGCTGTCGTGAATTATAATTATCCTCGTTTTAATTTTAATATTAGTGTGTTTTGTACTGAAATAACATTTTTTAAAGTAAATTGCATCACGATATAATTTATTTTAGTTCTATAACTTTGAATTTTTTCACGGTGTGATCATCTGCCGATTATGGAACTTGAGTTAAGTTTACGGTTTACAGGGGTCTTTAGTTCCATCCTGAGATCTCTACAATACATACTCGTGACAGAACATAATGTGTTTCTAGTTAATTCAAGTCCAATATTACCGTACATATGAAAAAATCTGAAATAGAAAATTTTAACAGTTTAATAGTTAGTTAAAACTTCACCTTTCTTTTGTTATTTAGATATAAAGAAACATTTCTCAGTAGCTCCACAGTCACAACTTGCTAAGCAGTACACATCAGTCACGTTTCGTTGTGAACCGCCTCCAGCTGCACCGTTCGTAGAAATATACTGGTTGAAGAATGGGGCTCCAGTCGTCACAGATGATAACGTGCAGGTTTCAAAAGAAGGCGATTTGTTTATTAAGCAAGCTACGTTATTGGTCAGTTCCTTACTTTTCGTGCTTTATCTTTACTTTATTGTCTTATATTACAAATCAGTTGTATAAATTTTTTTGAAAAAATAAATCTCGTGTTTTCGAGAAGTCATTAAAAAGTTAAATTAAAAAAGAAATTATTCATAATTCAGTAGCTGCATATAATTTGTAAACTAACATCTACTTATTTTGATTATTTATCTCATGATTTTCCTCAGGATTGTATGTGTAATTACAAAATTTAGAATAGATAGGCTTATAGTTAAATGATACAATTTATAAGATTACTTCTCAATATTTTATGATTGATTCTTTACAATCCAGGTCCTAAGCTGGAAAGTAAAACTCCATGTGACCGACATGGGTAAGAAGTCTCGGATAGAATTACAGTGAACTTCTAACTAAAATACGAAAATGTATTTTTTGAATCGTACATTCGAAAGTAGTGTAGAAAATTATCGAGACATATATGAATAGCGAAACAATTTTCAGGACATGGCGAACTACACTTGCGTCGCTGAGAATTTAGCTGGGAAGAGAATGTCCGAGCCGGCGCTACTCACAGTATTTGGTTGGTTATTATTGTATTTATAAACTACTAGATTTTGTTGCTGGGTTCCCTTGCGTTGTTTTTCCTTCCCTAAGCAGTTTGGAAAATATTATTTTGTTACTAGATGTACGTCGTAAGTATAGTGTAGGTATGTATAATTCTATGTTGATAATGATATGTGTGTTAGACATATCATTCTCGAATCGGACTAAATGTTTAAGTGATCTGTGAATATTCCTTTCGACGTTTGATCATAGTTCAAGCTCTGCTTAGTTTGGGACTAGATGATGTTGTGTGTCAGATGTCCAAATGTAAAAAAAAACAAAAAAAAAATGTTCACTAACAAAACCTTACTTGTTTTAAATTGATATTGTTTTATGATTCAAAAAATTTCAATGTGAACTCACTCGCTCCGCAACAGGTTTTGTTAAACTGGATGATGGTGTGTAGCTTACAAAAAGTAAGCTACATCTCATACTTCTCTCTCATACATGTCATTAGAAAAAAATATTTTTAGTCTATAAAAGTTTCTCTACGTTATTTTATGTACTTCTGATAATATGTTAGCAGTATTTTATAAGAATAGCTCGGTAATAATTATTTAAAGAGGAAACCAATCTAAAATAATTTAATATACATAAATTACTAAATTTTCCACGAAGCATAGGGTTTCTACTAAGAATTTAGGGCCCTAAGCAAACTTCACCTGCTAGTAGCGCACGTGATCGGACGAAGATCTGAGAAACAAAATATTCCGATTAGCTCCTATAGCCTCACTACCTATTACGTGGCACCAACACACTGGTGAAAAGTGGGCATTTATATTATTATTCCTCTGCCTACCCCCCCAGGGAAACAGGGACGATATTATGTATGTTATGAAATATAACTATAGAAATATAATCATTTTTCTTAGTAAACGGTGGTTGGAGCACCTGGTCGGCTTGGATTGATTGCTATTGTAATGATCAAGGAAGGGAAGGTCCAATAGGACGGAAGAGGGAGAGAACATGTACGTCGCCTAGACCTCTTAATGGAGGGCAGCCTTGTGTAGGGCCTAATGTACAGAAGACTCATGACTGTTTGGACTGTGATTTAGGTAAGTGGGGGTTAATTTCTTGATGTCTTAATAAATATTATATCTTCACCTTTAATACTTGGACTGCAGGGTTCGTCTAATGGTTTAAGCGGTCGACAAGCTGCTCACTACTGCGCTGAGTGTTGTGGACTCAAACCACACATGGGACAACACTTTGTGTAATTCACAAATTGTTGTTCTGAATCTGGGTGTACTTTGTGTCCGTTTCTTGTATGTTTGCAAAGTCCTCCGCGACACAAAATTAATTACTATTGTGGGCGTTGTCTTATAAAAAAAATATGTGAATTTAAGGTGAGGGTATAAAGTTTATGCATGCAATGGTCTTAATAAATTGTAATGTTTTTCAAAGTAAAGGCAGTTTATGATTGAGTGACTTATTTTTTTTCATAGAAGATTTTCATCATGGAACATTCAAATGTATTTGCTTTCACAAGCGATACTCTAGTAATTCTATATATTATATTGTATATTTGCATATATTGTATGCTTCTTATTTATTTACTTAGATGATCTGGAGGAACTTGCTGATGAATCACCGGATATGTTACTAGGTGAGTCATTTGTATTTACATTAGTCGACATGATGTAGAAGTAGAGATATCGTGACGATCGATTTCCAAGCAGTTAAAATATTTTGTCTTGACCTTTTCAATGATCAGTATTAAGTGAAACTGACCTTACACCACGACGGACTAAAGTATACCCTGGACATTTATTACTGAATTTTTATTTCAGTGTTTTTTTTAAATTTGTATTTAGTTAAATAAAACTTATAAAGTCTTGGTTTTCAATAGTTTTCATGTTGACGAAGCTGAATTTGACGCTATATTTTTTATGCTTTTGGCTTTATTGTATTAACGTAAAGGCTTTGTTGCATTATGAAAAACGCAGTCTAATTTCTAGCAAATTGTAGGTCGTTGGTCTCAATGGTCGGAATGGTCACGATGTGACTCCGATTGCCTCCGCAACAGAAGAAGAAGATGCCTTACTATCACCGCGTGTCGAGGACCTGATCAACAAGTTACGCAGTGTCCTCTCTGTGTGAGAACTTCTAAGTCTGATATCACTGATGGTATGGTTGGCAGAGCATCATTTTTTTCAACTGTAGTATCGTTAGCACGCTTTTGACCAGTTTTATGTCTTCTACAGGTTCCTCGTACTGGCCCGTTTTCATAGCGCTGACGGTAGCTTTTCTTATATTTATTGTTGTAATTATACTGGGGATAAAATATATCAAAGTCAAAATGAATGACACTTCACCATATGTGAAGCCACCGAATGGTAAGACAATTCTAGAACAATATTTTTTATTTAAGTACGACTATTTTTCCTAGACGCCGAAGCCGTGGTCGATTTACATAGAGTGTTATTATATGTTAGGCAGTATTCTAATTACCAGTACTAGTGCCAAATAATTTTCTGGAAAAAACTCTGCAAGTAACCCAAATATCGTTTTCAGAATCTATAAACACAAAATGGCAATATTGAGCATTGAAGTTTTGATTGAACATCTATATTAATTAATTTATTTCTTAAATAAATAAATAGTGTCAAAACTATTGGAGTATTGTAATAGTGAAGCCCTAAGTTTTATTCATAGGTCAAGTATAAAGAATGTTTATGTACAAATATTCATGTGTACATGTATTTACATTTATTGATATTGTATGCATGTATTTTTTCATGGTTTTCAATTTTGTTTCCTAACAGGTTCTAACTACTTTGGTAATGTTATAAAAAGGACATTAACTAACCAACCAGATCTCACAATACACGAAGAATTTCAAACTATAGATTCTAGAAGAACGCATAGGCACATGAGCACATCGACAAGACACGAGCATTTGTATGAAGTACCACAACTAGCTAACAGGTAAGTAACTTAACAAGAATTACTTGATACACTTTACGTACGGCCGTCTTGTCACAGACTCAACTGAACCATTTGAGTCTAAAATCAACGTTATAGACACACTGACATGCGTTCATGTGACTATTTAATCTCTATTTCTATAAATCTCCTATTGTATATCTTCTATTATTTAAAAAAAATAATAATATAATGCACGTGTACACTAGCTATACTAAATAAAACGATTTATCAATCATTGTTGATACTTGTAAACACGATGATATTCTAGGTCTATCTCTAATATCACTATTTAAATAGACAAAATTCTGCCGAGTACTCAAATATTATCTTTTCAATGCTGAATTTGAACTAACCTATGAAAAAACACACGCGTATTTCAATTCGATTGTAATATAATCGTTCACCATTCTATTACTTTGGGGCTGCCACACAAATAAACCAAAATGGAGAATACTATGCACAAATTCTGAACAATAATTTTTATTACAGCTATATCTCACCAATAGACCAAGAGGTAAGAACCGAAAGACATGGAAGTGACAGGAATTACGCTTGCAAGGGCAGCGTAGAGTCAGATCGATCTGACTCCAGTTGCTTTTTAAGCTGTGAGTTCACAAATATGCACATTAAAGAGACATATGATTACAACTTAAATTACTCGTATAGAATATCATAACTTCATGAAATCTCAGTTATAAGCATTGTTGACTATTTCAATACTCAACAAAATTGATAAAATATTAAATTTACTAAACAACAACGTTTAAAAAAAAATTTGTAATCAGATGGCTCTGAGCTTTACACTGCTTTATGAAGCTTATATTTCGAATGTTTTAACTCGCTCTAAGTCATTTTTTCTTTCTAGCCGGTTCGTCGTATGGCAATGAAAGTGTAGAAATGTCACCATCTCTAAAAAATAATGCATCAATAGATTCAAAAATTTTCACAAAACATTTGGATGTAGCTTCTTCGAAAATAGTGTCATCAGACGGCGACTGGTTGAATTTGAATAAATGTGGAGTAAGCTTATTCATCCCCGATGGAGTTGTCGATAAGGGTGAAGAGTTATTTACAATTGAGGTCGCAGACGATGACTGGAATAGGCCTCTGCTCCAAGAAGGTAACTGATAGATAGATTTTAAATAAACCTCTTGACTTAGATATACCTCCCATAATTTTTAAAAAGTTTTGTCTTAGATTTAAGATAAATACATCTTTATGAAAACTATTTAGGTCGTCAAGCCATCAAGGCTGTGGGTTTGAAATTTATGGCTATGTAGTTCTTTATAATCGTATTTTGATAAAACAAATTAAAAAGCTACTCTAAAAGGTACAAATGTGGTCAATTTAAACTATACGAATATTAGAATTATTTGTCGATGTTTAAAAAACTAGCTTTGGAGTGTAAGTGAGTCGAGCTGCCTATCGCAAGCAACTAAAAGAAACTATATATATTGATATATTGCAAAACAACAAAACCAAGTTTCTTACAAAGTACGTGACAAAATATGTGACAATTTACAAACTAGAAACTTCTTTAGTCCTCAAACATTTTGCAAATTAGCAACTTCTACATCACCAAGTATAAACTCAAAACAAGAAAGTTATTCTTAATATTAAATTTGTCTCTCTGTCGGATCTGTTATAAGTGTTGGATTTGAAATAGGGTTACAGTGAGCCGCAGTCCGACCTAAATCTTAAATGTCAGATAGTTCTGACCTATAACTTAGACAGCTCGCGAACGTCACGTCGTTGTTTTGGAGGCGGCCATGATTGATTGCCCCAAAAATACATCACCTACCGAGTTAGGTAATTAAGTATTGATTCGAATTAAAGAGTTTTAGAAGTTTGTTGTGAATACGAGAATAGCTTAATTTACGATTATAATAGTTCTGTGGTACATTAATCATGAATTAAAAGTATGTTTTATTGAATAGGTGAAACTCAACTAAGTCCAGTCATACGGTGCGGTCCCAAAAACTTTCACTTCTGCAAGGGTGTGATTTTATCCTTTCCGCATTGCGCCTCTTTGAAGAACACCAGCTGGCTTCTATCCATACTCCAAAAGCCCGAAGAAATCAACACAAGAGAATGGCGGAAAGTTTTGACTTTAGGACAGGAAACACCCGGATCCCCACTGTTCGCCCAAGTCGACCCTTCTAAAGTTTACTTAGTGAGCGAATTTCTAAGCGACTTTGTTCTAGTAGGCAGAAGTTTTAGCGGTCTAGATGCAAAATTATTTAAACTTGCTTTGTTTATATCTAAAAAAATAGATGATAGCTACTATAGTTTGAAGGTTCACGTGTTCAACGATACACCTTATGCGTTCTACGATTGTTTTGAAAGTGAAAAGCGGTCAGGAGGCTCATTGCTTTGTGACCCAAAAACTATTTATTATCAGGAAAACTGTTCAGATTTGTGTATCAATATAAGAGAAGTAGGTATAGGATGGAAAATTCAATCTGGGGGAAATTATCAAGAGCTATGTTATTCACAAGTATGGAATATGACCAGATCATTACAGTGTATTTTTGTACTGCAACAAACGGATTCTATAAATTGCTTGGAATTGAACATATGCGTTTATCAGAAACAAAAGCAATCGAATTCTGTCAATTTCAATTTAAAGACTAACGATTTGAATTCTAATATTGGTAAAAGGCTCAGTTGTTCGAGTGTAGAGACTGTTAATATATTAGAGAACCCGTTCAATTATTCTTCATTATCTAAAAAGGAAGGGAGATACGATTTTGTGTATAAGAATAGCAGTTTTAAGAGTTACTTAAGCGTTGACAATAATTACCGGACTAATGTGTTGACCAAGTCGGATAGAGTGATACTATGTAAACTTTTGGACTCTCAGACAGTGAAAGGTAACGACTGGCGGCTATTGGCTGAGAAATTGAAAGTTGCCTCATATTATTATTATTTTTCAAACACATGTTCTCCATCTGAAAATATTTTGAATTTATGGTTGTGTAGGAACAATGACGCAAACATGTTGGTCAATTTGTCGAGGTTGTTCAGAGAAATGGGTAGGATTGATTGTGCGACAGTTGTTGAAAGGCGCTGTTTTCCCAACTAAAGGATATTTTGGACGTAGGCCGTTGTGTTTGAATAGAACAAAATATTTTTACATACTTACTTCTTTTATTGAATCACTGTTTGGCGGCAATATTGTATTGTACGAGTAAGATCGACTTTTGTTTAGTCATTTTTTTCAATTCGTTTTTGTATTGTTTCCGTTTTATTTCTTTTGTGTTTGCGGACTAAGAGTTTTAACTTACTTTTTGTTGGTTCTGAAATTGAATATTTGTTGTTTTTGTAGTTTCGCGATTCAATTTGTCTCATTTTTCTGATAGAAATGTCTTTAGAATGTAACTATTAACTCAACGAGAACATTGTTATTTTTTAAATTTATTGAAGTAATTTCTTTATTTTATACACTCTAAAATGAAACAAATTAATTATTTGTATATAACTCAACCGAATGTTTATAATTACAAAATATCGTTTTATTCTTTTACGTTTCTGATTTTAAGATGTTTCATGTATAACCTGCCGCCATTTTTAATAAATATTTGAACATTAGCTGACACTGTAGTGTGTTTAATTATTAATGAATTTAAATTAGAAATGCTTAATATTTTACTAAAAGAGTATGTTTGTAAAACATTATTAGTTGTATGTAAATAATATACTGAACCAAATAGATATTGTTTAGATAAGAAAAAAGTAGTGATTTCAATTTTTGAATTAAATTAAATAATGAAAATGTACTTTGTTTTTATAACCTCCTTATTTCTACGAATAAAGAGTTTGATTTTAAAGGAACATGAACTACTCTGAAATTAATCGATAACATTAAAATTACTACTATAATTTTAAACTCATAAAAATATAGAATCAAACACATTACTGTAATAAAGACATCCGTGTAATGAGGGATTAAGAATACGAAGCATCACCTCTTCTATACATCCTATGGGTGTGATAAGAGGTGGAGTCTAATCTAATCTAAGTCTAAGGGAATAAATTACGCAGGATATCACTGCAAAAAGATGGAAAACTTGAACAAAATCTATACTAATTCATCTGGCCAGCGTGGTATAGTAGGCCAGAACATCTTTTTAAAAGTGAAGCTTATACCTAACAGTTAACAGTGACAAGCTGTTAATGTGATACGATAATGTGACTGTGGTAAACGATAAGACATCGTGTGTTAAGTACAAAAAGCAATGTACGCTCACATTGTATACTTTATAATATAAATAAAAAATATACATATTAATCGAATTATACTAAACAAACTGAAACCGATTTTAAAAAGAATTCTTTTAAAGTAGAATTACGTATTAGATATATATGCGGCAAGTATTTAAACCAACGTAAGTATGGAATTATTGAGTAATTAATAAATTATAAATTAATTTTTAACTTAAGTAATTATTATTCAAATTGGGAGAGGCCTATGTCCAGCAGTGGACGTATTTTGGCTGAGATGGCGATGATGATGATGATGAAGTATGAAATTTAAAATATGCTTTAAAACTTAAATGATTGATGTTTTATGTATCAGAAAAATAATCATTTTGACGAGGTAGTATTTATCACTGAATATTGGTTGAACATGTTTTCCTTACACTATGTTTCTGGATCCTTTAAGTGGAGTGTGAAAAATCATCTTACTAAGTCACCATACTGTGTATCACTATACGAGGGCGGTTCGGAAACTTCTTAGCCTATCAATGAAAGAGAATAGTTAGTTTTTCAAAAACATTTTTATTTTTCCATATAATCTCCTGAAACTTCAATACACTTAGTCCAACGCTTATCTAGCAATTCTATCCCTTGATTAAAATAGTTTTCCTCAAGGTCTTCAAAAGAGTGGTTTACAACTGCAATTGCATCTTCATTTGAGGTAAAACGCTTGCCAGCAAGGAATTTTTTTAGGTTTGGGAACAGGTAAAAGTCACTGGGAGCTAAATCAGGAGAATAAGGTGGGTAGTCCAGCAACTCGTACTTTAATTCGTTGATTTTAGCCATTGTTAAAACACTCTTGTGCGCTGGTGCGTTATCTTGATGAAAAATTATTTTTTTGTGTCGTAAACCAGAACGTTTTTCTTGAATTTTTGCATTTAATTGATCCAAAAGGTTGCAATAGTACTCTGAATTTATTGTTTTACCCTTTTGCAAATAATCAATCAATAAAATACCTTTGAAGTCCCAAAAATCTGTTGCCATAACCTTACCAGCCGATTGAATTGTTTTTACCTTCTTTGGGGCACTTCCTCCAGCTTCAGTCCATTGTTTGGATTGTTCTTTTGTCTCTAGAGTATAGTGGTGGATCCATGTCTCATCAACAGTTACGAAACGACACTTAAAATCCATTTTATTTAGCTTAAAACGATCCAAACAAGCTTGAGAAATGTTTATTCTTATGCGTTTTTGGTCGACTGTTAACAAATGCGGCACCCATCTTGCAGAAAGGTTTTTCATCTGTAGTTCTTCATGCAAAATTAAATGGACTCGATCATTCGAGATGCCCATGATATTAGCTATTTCACGCACTTTTATTCGTTGATCGTTTAATACCATATCATGCACTTTGCCTACAATTTCTGTTGTTGTTGCTGTTTTTGGACGTCCACTACGTGGTTCATCTTCAATGCTTGTACGACCATGTTTTAATTCAGCAACCCAATTTTTTACTATTGCATATGAAGGAGCACTTTGACCTAACACATTCACCATATCATTATGAATTTCTTGTCCCGATAAACCTTTTTATGTAAATATTAAATGACAGCACGAATTTCTAATTTGTCCATTGTAAAAAAATCGCGGATGCGTCTTTTTTGAACACCTGCTTCTATATGAAGGTGTTGCCAGATGAAAATCAACTTTTACATGTGTTCATACCATAGATGGAAGTACTCAAAACACTTAACTTTTTTCTGTTTATACCACGCTTTTTGAGCTAGGCTAAGAAGTTTCCGAACCGCCCTCGTACTGCATTGTCTACATTATCATACTCATTGCGAATGCGCTATGAGTATGATAATCACCACTCTTGGATTCTATTCATGTTTTCTATCAGTTAGAGTAGAGTCACTTTGTTAGATCTTGCATAACAAAAATATGTGAAAATAGTTAAACTATTCACATTTATTTTTCATTTATGTTTTAAGACTATTTATGTAATGTTTGTTATACTGTGGTGGAGATTATTTTAGCGCAAGTAAGGACATCAAGAAGGTGATAAAAAAACAATGAAGGACCATTTGTACTTAGAAACACACATACACTTATTTTGTTTACAAATTATTACGTACTACGTATGTAATTAAGAAACAAAGTAAATATATTTTCTCTTTTACTAAAGTTAAACTTTTATCAAACAATATTCCGTTTAGTCTTCTACTTAATAGGCAACAAAATAGTCTTGTTGCGAAGGATCCTCTTCATGAAACGGCAAATACGTTAAAGATATAATAACCGTAACACCTCGTCTTTATGAGGGGATTTTTTCAATAGAATCGAGTTGGAGCTCTAGGAATTGTAGCGTTTGGCATAAGTTAAGAAGATAAGCGGTAACATTTATTTTATTTGTTGTAAAAGCTATTGATTATAAATATCCATGGTTGAGTACGTAAATTGATCTAACGCCCTCAAAATATCAAAGATTTGGCAAGTTAATTAAAAATAACAATAGATAAATAAATTTGACATTTGACACACAACGTCATCTAGTTTCAAACTAAGCAGAGTTTGTGCTATGATAACTAGACTGACTGATAAAATACTTATCTACTTTTTTTCTGTAAATATATACATATCATACATAGAAAACATGTAAACTTCGAAACAAATATTTGCAGATTATACAAACATTAGGTCCGAAATGGGAATCGAACCCGAAACCTCAAGCACAGCAGTCACATTCACTACAGCTGCGCCACCGAGGCAGTTGAAAATGGATTCAGTTACACAATAACTATATCTTAATACGATCCGATAATATTATATATACCTAATACATAAACTTGTTATTAAAATGGTCGTAACTTAATTTTGTCGTGTAAATTCAATTTATCAATTCTTTATAGCAAGTAGTATTTATGCAAAAGTACCAAACCATTTCTTACTTTAATATAAATTATATACTGAACTTTTTACTGCTTTCATTTGTCATTTAGACCAGACGCAGCTGTCGAGCATCAGAGGAACGTGTTTTCAATTATTAAACAATGCAATCGTCTCGCCCGGCAGAACCCTAGCTTTAATACTTGATACTTGAATACCCAGTATTTGGGTCATGGAACGTGGAATATACGCCGAAACGTATCGTTGTAATGCCGTCGAAATTATTTAGTGATATCTCAACATAAATTTCAGATCGCTAAGTGTGTTGGTGAAGAATTATTTTATTTCGTTTCGATTTTTTTTTTAATATTTCCGACATTTGACACACAACATCATCTAGTTTCAAACCAAGCAGGGCTTGTGCTATGATAACTAGACTGACTGATAGAACACTTATATACTTTTCTTTTGTAAATACATACATATTATACATAGGAAACACCCAAACTTCGAAACAAATATTTGAAGATCATACAAATGTTTGATCCGACCCGGCAATCGAACCCGAGACCTCAAGCACAGCAGTCGCATGCACTACCGCTGCGTCACCGAGGTAGTTTCAATTGTTTCATATTTTGAATGATAATGGACGAATAGTTTTGACACCGGAATTATGATGCAACTATACGAAAACCAGGGGGACGGGGTTGGTTCTTCAAATTGTGCGGCAAACAAGGGGTTTGTATTGGGCTATTCAAGCATCCATGTTCATGAAAGACGGTAATCATATACTTTCAGAAGACTCGTGTACTCATTTGTTTCTTTATTTCGAAAAAAAGTTATAGAAAGAAAGATTTCTATTTTCAGTAATCGCTTACTGAAGTTGAGTTATATCATCAATTCATCATCATCATCATCAACAGCTTTTAATAGATCATTGTTGGACATAGGTCTCTCCTAAGAAAGGAGGTTTGAGGCACATATTCTTAACTAATACAATAAAACGAAATATTTATAAAAAAATAATAAAATGACAAGTAGTATAGGTATAACACCCCTACGATAAGTAACTATTTTGGAAATGTTAAAAGAAATAATTTAAAGCAATTGCTAGCGTTTTAAAATACCTGTCCTTTTATTAAAATTAAAATTTAGGTTGCCCGTCCTTTGTCCATTATACTCGTAACAGCTTGATGTAGGGTTTGTTTCTAGTTTTCCCTTCGACCATGGATATACTGTAATGTTGTTTGTAAAAGTAATGCGTAAAAGAATGACACGCGTACATTGGTATTGTCCTTGACGTGTACTGTTAACATATGTTTTTTTATTGAAACAAAGAATCAACAATCCATTAGCTACCAATACGAGTTCGATATTACGTATTTATTTATATTAGCAATGTCCGAATGCGGAGAAAATTGGCCTATTATTTTTTGTTACTGGGCTTATTTTTGTTAGTTGATTGCTAGAAAATAGTTTTATTGTAAATATTGTTGACTTTAATGGGTACTATTGTTATAGCTATTACCTTGGACTCCGGAGTCATGCCACTGCCTCACCGAAGGCTAGTAATAAACGATAATTGATATTTATTTTTGTAAATAAATATTTCGGACATTTGACACACAACGTCATCTAGTTTCAAAGTAAGCAGTGCTTGTGCTATGATAACTAGACTGACTTATAGAACACTTAGATACTTTTTTTTGTAAATACATACATATTATACGTAAAAAACACCCAAACTTCGAAACAAATATTTGCAGATCATACAAACATGTGGTCCGATCCGGGAATCAAACCCGAGATCTCAAGCTCAGCAGTCGCTTTCGCTACCACTACGCCATCGAGGCAGTCGAAATATATCTTGTAAGTAGAAGGCACGGCGTCTCCCAAAACTTACTCGGGGAAGAAATACCGAATCAAATCACACAGAGATGTCACTTTTTCAAGTCCTTGAACATTGATTAAATAAAAACTATGTAAGTACAGTATAGGGTTAAGTAATTCTTTCCTCGGTTTATATCGAGAGACTGAGATTGATTGAGCCGAAATCTCCGATTCTGGTTGAGCACATAAGGCGCCAACGATTGACTCTCGATACTAAAACTTATGTTTTAATGAGGAAGGATATATCTAAATGTGGTAACTAAAAGGTGAAAGTTAAAAGGATATATGGTTAGAATTGTAAAGTCAGAATTGTAAAATATGACGGCACTAATAACTGCAATATACTCGTGACTTTTAGCTACAACAGCATATAATCATAAGAAATATAATAATGATGGCATTTCCAATTTTATAACATAATCTTTACATAGTATGTTGTATCTTTACATACATTAACAAAGTTACTTTTTATCTTGTGCGCTTAGATCTTCCAAAGTACCCAACCGATTTAAATGCAGTTTTCACCTTCATTTAGGTTATTTTTCTAGGAAGGTTTATATACATAGTACTTTGGTGTTAAAACATATTAAAAGACAATGTTTACGTAAAAACAGAATTTTTAAACACTTTATTTTGATTGCTAATGCTGACGAAACAGATATTTGGACCGCGCAGTTGTTTATACGATCGCCAAGCCGCTCTCTACTGGACTTAGTATTGTAGGTTCAAACCCCATAATGGGACAATATTTTACGTGATCTACAAATTGTTCTGAGTCTGGTGTTCTTTGTATTTGATTCATGTATGCTTGTAAAGTGTCCCACGATATAGGGCATACTCTTAGCGTGAGAAGAATAATTTTACATTTTTTGTTTAAATGTATAAAATCTATTGAGACAGAAAGTTGTTTTGATACTGATAGAGTCCGTGCTCTTTCGTTCACGAATATGTTTTTCCATTTTGAGTTCAACAAAAATTATATTTGTTTTTTTTTAATAAATGCCCGAGGCTCAGAACACAAACAGTTGTTGTAAGGGGCGAATGTTCAACTACATATATCAGATTTACTTCTCCCGTTTTTAGGAGTGGATAAATCCTTGTTGAAAATCCGTAATGCGTCAAGAACTATATTTTTTTTAAAAGACTGTAAGCAACTCAGCAATTCTAGGTCTATTTGAACTTTTCTGGCTCAGCAGACGGTATACATAACATAGGTGGGAGAGTGGGGAGGTGGGGGAGCTTGACGGCCTATGTTTTGTGGACTATAGACGTCATGCGGTATTCCTGTCATTTGTAGGATTATTTCCAACATTCATAGAGGATGAACGCTAGTTAAGCCATAGATCCATCACTTCCTTTTCGAAATTTTGTATTGACTTCTTAAGAAATTTAGAGTCACCGCTGAAGAATTGGTATCAATACATAAGCATGAGTTTTTGATGTCTACATTTTGAAGCTAAATTGTAGATATTTACGATGATAATTTCTTAAACAGAACATCCTGCTCGTCTTTTCATAAGGCAAGCATTTTCATTACCTTTTCTTGAAAGATTTCAATTCACATCCTGGAAAGAAATCAATCCGTAGGTGCTTTGCTCGTCTAATAATTTTAGTCAATATAATATTAATCCTTGTCCAACTAAATATGTTAAATATGTTGTGCACTTAATGTATACCAAAATTGCTTTTAACAGCTTATTATTGAAATTATGGCATGAGCACAGCAGCCAGCGCCGATTGCATCCGTACGAACCCCGGGATAGGTCGCTAGTGTAGTGTAAAAATCTATTATATTTAATATGTAATTCTCCATTACAATTGAATTAATAATAAAAAATATTTAGACAACAGAACACGTACGTACACTCTAGTGTGCGGTATAATTTAATGTGTCCCCACCCAGTGGTCCACATAAATTCTAATTAATAATGATCAGACAGCAAAAACCTTGGTAGAATTTAAGGGTCTGTATGCTACAGCTGCTTGGTATTAATTATTTGTAATGTTCAATTATATTTGGGGTCTGTGAGAATACCAGGTCGCACAGCGCTCTGCGACAGTACCGGACGTTGTGTTAAACATACAAATAAAATATCTTTCTTTCTTTCTCTTATTTATAAAATTTAGAAGAATGAGAAGTTTTAACCACAGGCACTAGTATTCATGTTACATATAACACTGATCAAACGAAACTAAGTAAAATAAAATGGAAGACCAAACTCTTAAGTAAAACTCCGCCGTGTCGTGGTACACCTGAGTACGGGTTTTAATTGGAGGGCTTTCAGTTCGCGAGCTCTCATCAAGAGCTCTGGCGGCTGTTGAGCTTCTTAAAGCTTTTATACTAATAGTCCGCTTGTATACACAATCTTTTCTACCTTTAAAAAAGAGGAAGTCTTCTCTATTCAAACTTAGGTTTTTTTTTAAATTTTAGAAATATATTTCGGGGAATTTCGATAGACTCCATAAGGGTTTCAGCAATTTTTCATTTGTTTAACGCACAATATATTTTAATAAACCGATTTTAAAAAAATGTTGAACCGAATTAAATTAATATAATTCTCAATAACAGAGAGATCGTAAAGTTAAAAAATAATTACAAATCTAATGAAATATTAAAATAAGTTCGGCTATCACTATAACAGATAACTTTATTATACTCGTAGTAATATAGGTACACCTTCTAGTCTGTTTAAAGTCGGTGCCAAATACAATAAGTACGAGTAAGCTAGGTACAAACTGCCGCGGGGCTGTAATGGTCTTCATGTAGCGCAAAACTTGCTAAACGAGCCGAATTGTGTTACGTACGAGTACATTTCAAATGATATTGTGGGTATCGTGTCTATGTATATGCTTGTATGCAGGAGGTTTTTGCATGAGGAGTAAAATAATGTGCACTCGTTTAGGTTCAGTGAAAGAATGTAATAAATTTGTTACGATACAACATAGTTGTTAAGATTGCATCATTATTACTAATGCAAATCACATGATGTATTTACAATAATCTGCAATGTTTTCTTGTAATTATATTGAATTCTTAATTTTTTATTGAGCTGATTGAGAAATTTGACGTTGACCCCGAGTATTATTTATCATGTGTTACTTGTTGGGTTTGGCACTGACTTCAAACAGACTAGAAAGTATCTATTGCTGTAATAACCTATTATATTGAGGGTCGGACTTATTTTATTATTTTTATAATAATTTAGTTCCCTTTGCTTCATTTATTGAAGTCGGTTGAATTGATTGAAGTCGGTTCAATTTTAAAAGTCTGCTTTTTGAGAGGGATTTATTTTTCACTTTTTAGCGTAAATAACGTTTGCAATAAGTAGATATGATACGAGACAAAATACTACGTGCTATAAGATTATATTAAATTTCAATATTTCAATAAGTCCGTTACTTTATTTAGATAAGTTAGTAAAATATTAAATTTGCACCTGAAAATACATTGCTTTATGTTAAAAAGAATTTATCAAATTGCTTTAGAAATTTGAAAGAGTTACGAGGTAATAACGTTGAAAATAATGGTGTTATGAAATTTTTGTGTCAAAATATTTTAATATCTCTTTTATCACTTCGTCGCGCATATATCTCTGCAATCCAGCACAAATAATAAATATCTTAAAAGAATAAAGCAGGCCAACTACATGATTATATTGTAGAAAGAGTTATCCTCTAGCTTCTCAAGGTCAAGACTACTTCCGTCATGAATTCAGAAACCTATGACACCGAATATTTGTATACCTAGAGACAACGCAAGTATGTACTTGTATAACTAAAAAAAAAGCTAAAACACGTTGTCGGGCCTGTTAAATTTCAGAGTTTTACCTCGAATTCTCTGGGATCCCATTATTTGATTCTGACATGTTGATAATGGCACCAATTTGGAATTAAAGATTGCAAAAAAAATCGAAAATCTGTCCGCACATGACCTAGCTATCGAGTACATACAAAAAAATACATTCAAATTGAGAACTTCTTTTTTGTTGTGTCGATTAAAAGAAACTGAAAACAAATGTTTCATCATTTATTAATTTCTACTTTATGTCTTC
The DNA here is from genome assembly GCA_949316085.1 of Hypercompe scribonia. Lineage (NCBI taxonomy): Eukaryota > Metazoa > Arthropoda > Insecta > Lepidoptera > Erebidae > Hypercompe > Hypercompe scribonia. The sequence continues at coordinate 5,665,890 of OX438967.1, read as the reverse complement.
ATTGTTAGTCAGACTTTGGCATGCTAAATGTCTTGTAGCCTAAAAGAACAGTCAAAATAAATCAAATAAACTAGATTCAGAAATTCAGTAGTAGCTACTGAATAGTTTTAAAATATGTGTATTAGTTCCGACACCAGATATATCTAACTACAAGAAACGAAATAATATTGTTATTCAAATTACATGTCCATATAAAGTTGTACCTAGTCTTGCCATAAATATTGTAATAAAGAAAAAAGAAAATTGTTAACTGCAAATAACATTTATTACTTTTACAGTGTGTCAGTTTAATACATAAATATAAAACAATTAAAAATATAAAAAGCTTATTCGAAGTGGTCTCCATTGGCTGCAATACAGTCCTTTAAACGATGAGGCCAGTTATCAATAGAAGCACGCACTCTTTCCATGGGAAAATTCTTCACTGCCAATCGTATAGATTGTTTTAGGGACTCCAAATTATCATGGCGTTTAGAGCAAGCTGTACTCTCTAAAACTGACCACAAATCATAATCCAGCGGATTAAGATCGGGACTAGACGACGGCCAGTCTTCAGCTCTGATGAAGTCCGAAACGTTCGATTCCAACCAAGACTGCGTGGACCGAGCTTTATGACCCGGCGCCGAGTCTTGCTGGAAGGACCATACTTGGTTATTGAACATGGTGATGTTAAGGGGCTTAACTACCTTCTCAAGAATGGTATCTTGATACACTTGTGCCGATGTTTTGATACCTTTTTCACAAAAATATGGCTCAGTCACTCCTTCATAGCTAACACCCCACCAAACCATCACTGAAGTCGGATAATGTCCACGTTGCACTCTGTCGACTAATTGGGAAGCTTCCTTAGAGCTTTGAGCATAAATACGGTCATTTTGTTTGTTAAAATGTTGCTCAATTGTAAAAATTTTCTCATCCGTAAACAAAATTTTTCTGTGACCTCCCTTTGCGTACCGCTTCAGTAGTTGTTTCGATTTTACCACCCTATTCTTCTTTAAATTATCAGTTAAGAAATGGCCAGTGCGTCTCTTATAGGCTGCAAGTCCTAAGTCATCTTTTAAAATACGCGACATGGTTCTAGGTGCTATCTTCATTTCCCGAGATAAAATCTTTTGCTTTCGGACAGGATTTCTTCGAATTCTTTCCCTTACTGCTTTGACCACCTTTTTCGTACGAACACTACGTGGACGGCCAGATCTTTTTCTGTCACAAACAGAGGAGGTCTCATTGTACCTATTAATAGCCCGGTACACAAACATTTTACTAATACCAAGTGTATGGAGAGTTTTAAAAATTGCATTTGGCTCCATACCTACTTTGTGTAATGCTATCACAGCGATTCGGTTCTCTTTATCACCCCACACCATTTTAATATCGCAAAATATTTTACAATGTATTGGCGCCAAAATGAGAAAACACAATGAACAATCGTATAAAAATGACAGATTCGAAATTCAAATGTAATATTTTTTTATAATTAAGTGTAACAGTATTTATGGCCAGACTAAGTAATTTTATAGTGATATGGGTTAAAGTTGGATTCCATGATTAATTTATTTAATTAAAAAAATATTTAAAAGTTTATAGAAAAAAAACCGTGTTTAAAAAGAAAAACACTGGCTCTTTTTAACACGTCTCGAAGGGTTCAAAAGTAGAACAGCTTCAGCGACACCGAGGTAATTTAAGATCACCTATGTTCTTTCGAAAACACTGATCATAATCAAATATTAAAGTAGTAGGGACATTTGTAAAGGTACTTTAGATGGCGAGGAATTCTTTTTTACCAAAAAGTTTTTATTAAACCATTACAAAGGTTAATTGTTTAATTCTACGTTAATCAAAACATCAAAGACAATAGCATTTTACTATAGGTAGGTGATGTAAGTATGTGATTGTTTTTTCCGTCAATCTTCTTAGTTCATTTCATATCTCATGTTTAAATAAATGTAACGCAATGTAGCTCACAAAAGATAACAAATAGTCCTTTTAACGCACTCGTTTGCTCAATAGTGTTGTACTTTTGTTTCGTTGAGTTATTTACCGCAGCTCATCACGGCACTGAGCCGTGAATGATGCAAAGTGATCTGTTGGGGAACCGCATTTTGCGGGTTGCCTGTTAAATAAATCTTACATAAATATTCGATACGGGTATCCCCGTCACAAAACAAAAGGCGATCTATTGTAAATTTTGAAAGTGTTAAATTGTATTTAAATTTTAAAATGTATTTACGCAATAGAAGTGAATACGCACGAAATTCGAGTTGTTAACGTCGGAGCCCCTGTACTTAATATCCTGGTGAATCAGTTTTTTAGGGACTGGGGTTCATATATGTAAGAAAAGTTTATAATTTATTATTTTTAAATAGCTAAGTCCAGATACTTTTGATAGCTTTGAAATGAAACTTAACTCGAAGTAATAAAGTGACCTAGAATCTACATTAAACGTAAATTCTCGACGACATTAAATAAAATTTCAAACAGAATAATAATGAATTGAAGAGTCATTTATAGTAAATGGGGCCGTTTTTAATGGTTACTTTTGATAAACTTCCAAAACACTTATCTCGCGAATTCTTAGAATGAAAGTTGCCTTTGTAGAAATTTATTAAAAAAAAAATAAGTATTTGCTTTATTTTCGTAAATTTCAAAATAAAGACTACTTTCACATTTCTTAGAAAACGAGAATGTTTTTTTTTTGCCTAATCCAAAATAGCACACAGAATATTACTCCCCGTATATTTTTTCTTAAGTGTTAAATGATTAGCGATTCAAGACTAACTTCGTCAGAGTTAGATGTTGCCAGACAACGCATACGATCGTTATGTAAATTTCAACCCTTAACTTTCTTCACCCCGTACGGTTTAATCGCTCGAAATTTCTCACAAAATTCGCCAAGAAACTGCCGAAAATCGAAGGGTGAATAAATTTAAAAACCTCTTAATATCCAGTGGGTGGCGTAAAGTAAGAAAAACTTTGTATTTACTCTATACTCGCTAATATATTTTTTTTAATCGAAGTAAGTGCTTCCCGGAATTTGGGGTATTTTTTAACAAGTTCATAAAGTTTCTTGAAGGGTTGAACGCTGATTTATTATTTAGCGTCAAATAAAAGCGTCTGCGAAGCGCTTCTGATTCGATCAAGTTTTATTTTATGAATTTTAGAAATTATTTTCTTATTTTCGTTATGAAGAAAACTTGTGTTTTGCTTATCTATCTGATCTTTAAATTAATGTTTTGGTACTTAAAGCTAGTTATATTCTGGGTACTTGTTATCAATACTCTTTTAATTATACCTGTTGTTAGGATCTGTTTGAAGACTGAACATTTTTAAGGAACGTCCTATAATTTTTCTCTGGACATCCGTTATTCAATGAATTTTATTTTATCTGACGATGTACGTCGCGGTCAAATACAAAGTAAAGCGATCTAATTTTATTTCTATTAAAATATTTCTAAGAGTCTTAAGTTATTTCTAGTGGTGCATAGACTCCTTAATTCACAAATATTTACATTTTAGTGCATGCTGACACAACTGAAATTTTTTTTTTTTCAATCCGAGATCACAATTAGCAATTAAATATGCTGAATAGTGAGCCGTTTGCCGAGTCGAAAACTACTCATAAACATACAAAAATTTAACTGTTTTTTTAGCATACTCATAAACTTACAGTGTGAATATTTATTTTATGTCAGAATCAGAGTGTCGCATTACACAGGGTATTTGTTTAAGCGTGCATCGTCCCCTATGGTCCCGACACGACAATACACTTTCGCACCCCTCGGATGTAAAGGAGATTGACAGAACCACTGGTTCGAATCACCCATCACACAGTGTCACTAGTACTTTAGCTAAAAGTGCAGCACTTGCTCAATAGGCACGTATTAAATCAGTGCCATAAGAGAATGCACGGAGATTGATATGATGTGTTTTAATTTTCGAAATGAATTTGTTGTGTTAGCGATCGATTGATTAAGTAAAGTATGCTGATTAATTTAGTTAATAAGTAAATTTTGATCATGTAACTTTCTCTCAATTAACAAATAGTATAATAATTATGTTTACAGAAATTTCAAGATGCTAGAGTCTTATTTTTTTGAAGTAATATAATTTCAATAGTATGATCGTTAGTGTTTGATGCCTGATCTTTGACAACTAAATACAGTACATGAAGATAGAGTTTATAAAAGCAAACACCTGTCGTTTTGTTAAGCAACTGAAAATATTCTTTTTATTATATATTTTCTTAACAATCTTAGAACTATGTATTTTTTCTATATTAAGAGCCTACCAAAGTGACTCTACTCTGCCTGATGGAAAGCATGAATAGAATCGTAATCAGTTGTGGTCACCATACTCATTGCAAATGCAGACAATGCAGTATGGTGACCCACACTATGGTGGCCTAGACAGATGCTTTTTCACACCCCGCTTGGGTACATAAAAGGCATGACAGTCATCGTGACAGTGTAAGGATTACACAGTTATCACGATAACCGTAACCCCTGCACCAATGGGCCTCCGGTCTCACACTCACCAACGAAACATAACAACACGGATGATGGCGCTTTAGGTTGGTCTTCTGTGGGAGGGTAGTACTGCCCCGGTCGAGCCTGCTCGCTTGTGCTGAAATCAGCACCTATCGAAAGCCTTGGCCATATCGAGGCTGATAGCCAAAGACTGCCCATGCCTATCTACAGCTTCACCCCAAAGGTGAGTGAAGAACGCAAGAAGATCACCCGTGGATCGGTTCGGTCTGAAATCGTATTGCTGATCATTTAACAACGAGTGATCCTCCAGGTGACAGACTAGTTGCTTATTAATGACACGTTCGAGCACCTTGCAGATAATGGAATTGATGGCTATAGTTCGGTAATTGGCCGGGTTGGAACGGTCACCTTTTTTGGGGATGAGTTGGACATTCCCCTCTCTCCAGATCGCCGGAACGATCCCGGAGGAATACGACAGGTGGTATAGGCGCGTCAATGCTGGAGACAACTCTGGGGCGCAGTTCTTAAGCACCACCATCGCAATACCGTCTGGTCCACTGGCTTTCCGGACGTCGAGTGACCGTAGCTCCGCGCGGACGTCACTTTGCCGAATACGAATATTCCGCATTGTAACGTCGCAGGTCGGAATGGTAGATGGGTGTAGTCCACGCTCTTCGATTCGGTAGTTGGCCGCAAAAAGGTCAACAAGCAGATTTGCTTTCTCTTGCGGCTGATGGGTGAGCGATCCGTCGGGATACTTCAGTGGTGGTAGCGAGGATTAACAGTGATTGGATTGCACATCTTTGGCCAATTGCCAGAACTGACGGCTACCCATAGGGTGTGCGATGAGTTCTTAGCCACTCCGTGCAATGCGCTGGGTATCCGCTCTAATGTAAGCCCTCTTGCATTTCCTGGTGGCTTCGTTGTACGCTGCTTTTAGGCGATCTACGTCTGGATGGTCTATCTCTTTTTCCGTACCTATTCCCTTTATTTGGTGTCGGATCTCCTTGTATTCTGGTGCCAAGTCCGATCTTGGGTTGTCTCCATATCTAAGTTTGGCCGCACCAGATCGTCGACAACGGTGGTCCACAACATGGCCTTGGTCTTCCTCTACACTTTTTTAGACTGAATACACGTCCAGTTCAAGAAAAATAGAACTTAATCGGTCTAGAGCGTACAGAGCTTATTGATTGAGATTGAAAATTAGACAGATAGTGATCTACAAAAATCTACAGAACCTTAAAAAAATAATTTCGCTTTTTGCGTTGAATTAATTCTTGCGATAGTATTTTTGTTTATTTTTAAACAAAACACAAAAGATTATTTGCATATTGTGGGAAATAAAAGAACACAACTTCTATATAGACTGTAACGGAACTCATACGAATTCTTACAAAGCATCATATAAAGTTTACGATCCGCCGCGTCGCCGGAAGAGGTCCCCCTATCAAGAGACAAAGGACGTCGTGATGAGTGACGGGTTCTGTCCTCGTCACGTGCACTTCCGTGGAACGGAACGGTACAGCTACTTTGCTGTGTTCAGACAAATGATGGGCCTATTGAGCATTCACCTCAGTTTCTAAAAAAAGAACAATTTACGGTATACAGTAGAGGCGTATAACAATATCAATGAAAGTCGTTCTGCCAAATAATACATTTTATTTCTTGAATAGAACTATTTTTCTTATTTTAAATAAGGTTTAATGAACACGATAAAAAGTTATTTATTGTGTCCTTCTATTTAAGAACAAAGCCACGATAGAGTAGAAAATAAAGCTACTGTGACTCACTTGTTTTCCAATACTTTGATTTCCTGTCTACCAGATATTCGTGTTACAGATTTAATGGTATAGTTTAAGAGGCGACATTTCTTTTGTAATAAAATATCGAGGTATCGCATCAATACATACATACTTATTAATTATTTATATAACTTTATGCATTTTTGTACATCGGCAGATTTTGGACATACTTAGAACCAGGGCATTTTCTACATGTCGATCTTGTGAGGTAGGCACACGTAGGTTACATAATTAAGCAATTCAAACATCAAACACTACTTAAATCTAGACAAAATTATATATAACTTTATAAATAAATATATGTGTGGGATATATAGAATTAAAAAAGAAACACAAATGTGAAGTAAACACAGAATTTAGCTTTAACATAAGCACACTATATACGAATACGACAACCACTACGAATACAAGGAAATTGGTTGGTATACAGTCAGTTCGATAACTCCATTACATCATTGAAAGGAGGAGGTTTTTAAATACGAAATGGTTAGCTGACATTCTGACTTCAAGCAGGAGAACATTCCAGAGTAGACTTGCTTGAACTAAGAACGAAGAGTTCACAAAGCCGGAATTATGGAAGGGACATAAGAGAACTAGCTTGTATATGAGCGAAGATTACCGTCGTGATTAGAGAACACTAGATGGACGTAAAGAGCGAGGTAAATATGTGAGGATTGAGAAATAAGAATAAAGAGGTCACAGTTCGTTGATTGCAGCGCAGGTGAATAAGTAACCAATTCTGTTGGGAACATAAAGCAGACATATGTTCGTACTAGCGAAGATTGAAAATGAACCGAATACAGTTATTAAGAAAGTGGTCTACCTTTTGAAGGAGGACTGTATTCAAGTCGAAATAACATACATCATCTTAGTCAATTAACAGAATGATTAAAGATAAGCGCAGTTTTAATTTTCGGAGGTAGGAAATTCTTGAGACAATATAGTATTTGCAGTTTCCAATTGACATCTGACTCACTTGAGTAACTTGAACTCGACAATCAAAAGTTGAGTTATTGTGTAGATCCAGGTCTTTGACTACGAGGCAAAAAAGCTCATTATGCGTGTGCTGCTTACATTGGTCTTCTGGCATTTGGTACAGTTTGCAGATGGTCTAAATTTCAACGATTAGGATTTATAGATTATAAGTCCTCATAAATTTGTCAACGGTTTGCGATATGTGCTCCACCCGTGCTGTGTCCTCCACTGTTATTATTCATGTGGTGAAGGATTAAGAAAACAAAGTGTCATTACCCCAATTTAATGATCCAATAAGTGATATTAGAGACGACTAAGGATAAAGTTATGCAGGACCACAGTGATGTAAAGAGAAGGAAAATTTGAAATAAATTCTATTTCAACCAGTCTGACCAGTGGTGTATAGTGGGCCATTTCTAAATAGAAGCTTGTATTCAGTGGTGGACTATTAACGGCTGTTGTATAGATTGACATGTAATACAACTTTATGTATGGAGTACACAACTTGTAGGTGCACATACTATTGATCACTAGTGGTTCCTTTCTGTAATGTAAAATGAAGTTATGTATGGTTCCATCAAAGTTTACATTATATATATACAATATTTAAAAACCTTGTAGTACTAGCGTAAGGCTCCATAGTGTTAGAGTGCCACATTCGAAAAAAAACTGTAAATTTGTAAAAATTAAAAAAAAAGGAGGTGAAAAATTACCTACTACTCCCCAACTATACAATCTGTTTTAGTAGAATGTTTGGCATGAAATGTGGATCTCTTAATCCGCACTTGATGAGGTATTGTGAGGAACCAGATGCACTTATGGCCAGGAATCGTCTGTAAATGCTCGTTAATGAGCCATTTCGTGTCAGACCATTTAAGTGGTCGCAATCATACAGATTCTGACGATGTTAAGTACCGTCTTGTGTGTTAGGATAGACAGTATTTATAGAAAAACAAATTTGTTAGAATTTTTACTGAATTTAAAGGACAAATTTCGTAAGGAAATAGTCTAATTCGATTGCTCTAAATTTGTATTGAATGCTTTTTGTTGTTCAATATATGTAGTTGTATTTGAAAGCAAATCTGGTGATTGATTATTTTGTTGCGCCTACTTGTAATGAGTCACATAATTACATCATACCTTTGCACTCGGCACCACTCCCAAATCTAGGTCATAAGAATGCATCATACTTTTCTTTATAAGTTGTATTAATAAATTATTCAGTCGCGCCCCAACCTTTGTAATAGTTGACCGTCAAATATGTATTCATCACGTCAATCCTTCATTTAATTTCACTGTTAAACCAGAACATACAACGGACGTTAAATTGTTATATCAAATACAACGTTCAATTTCAAAGTCTGCATCAATAAATAATAATAAATAGTTAATGGTTAACTATCAGATTTTCTCACTGTATTAATATTTAATGTTTAACTTTAATAATTACATAGATTTTTGTTTTGTATGCTGGGGTTGTTAAAAATAAAAAAATAGAATGATATACAAATGGGTATCCTGGCGTTGTAAACATCTATAATTATGAATATTGACTTCATCAATAGTTTGCTACTGCAAAGTTAAAGAAAAAATGATCTCATCCTCTCCGTTCCTCTACAGGACAACTCGTACTGGCCTTGAACGTCACCGTTTTAGAACGATAGACATACACTCCCGAACTAAACGGTTCGGCTCTTCCTTCCTGTGCAGATAGTTAAAGCCTTGAATTCATTACCAGCGCACGTATTTCCCTCGCACTACGATCCCGGGTCCTTTAAGCGGGGTGTGTAAAAGCATCTCACTAGACCGCCATAGCGTGGGTCGCCATATTACACTGTCTTCATTCGCAGTAAGTACGGCGACCACCGCTCTTGGATTCTATTCATGATTTCCATCAGGCAGAATAGAGTCACTATGGTAGGTTGCAATAAAAAAAAAATAGCTAATTCTTAAAAAGTAAAATGAAAATTATATAATGATAAAAGAACAATTCTTAGAAATAGAAAAAATGCATATTTCCTTTCATAATTCAAAACAATAGAGAATTAAAACAATACTATGAAAGATGATCCTGTAGTTTTCTTACTTTGGTGATGTTTCCGTAACTTCGCGGGGTTGTACTGGGATTGGTGGATACCCCACGATTCTTCCACCACATAAAACCTGTAGCGATAAATGATAATTATTATATTGTTCAAGTATTTTGATGTAGCTGAATAATATATAGGCATAGTTATAATAGGGTGCAAGTCACAAGCGGGGCGTTTTTGTCAATGAAAATTTTCTGGAAATAGTATAATGACGAACAGATGTACTTACTATCTTTTGAAAAATAAGTAAGAATAATTTGTTACTAGCACCAAGCGTCGAGAAATGATAAAAACTTTGGATTTTATCCAAGGCACAAGCATATAATAATAGGTAGTTACTGATTTAGAATTATTTTCTAGTTCTTAAATTTTGTGGACTCAGAAATTTATTTTTATATCTACAATTACCCTAATATGATAACCGGTGTTCTCATAGAAGTAATGCCTTTTTTACATTTTTGTTCTTCTTACTCAGAATTTTGCAGGAAAAATCTAAAAAGAAAAACATAAAATAGCTTGCTGTTAAAACTTGTACGCCACAGTCGCAGACTGTCCCTGCTTCAATGAGCACGGCAGGCAGGAGTGAGGGAGTTCGCTTCAAGGGAGGCGTACCGAATTTGGACACTTTAATGCGAGTTTTGATGTTTTATGTTAATATCGAGTCAGCAACTTTAGCCAATTGTCATAGAATCGGGCGATACCGACCGCGCAATCCGAATGACTGAAAGAGGATAACAAATTGTTCTCCAATATTACCGTAACGAAATATTTGAAGTTACGATTTTTTGGTTCAGAATTACTGGAGTTTAAAACACGAACGAAAAGGTGTTTCTTCAAGCACCTACTACGATCTCTTACTGACAGAGTACGAAAACATTTTAATCCTGGCTATCTTACGCTATGGTAGAAGTACTTTTATTCTAATTTTAGGTGGTCAAAATACAGTTTGAAGTACTTACGGCTATTTATCGTCTATCAGTAGTATTATATTTGACTCAAGCGAAGATTTAGTCTTAACATTACAAGCACGTGAATTAAATACGTTTAGAAACATTGAATTTCTAAGAACTTTTATCAGTTTAGTAACCCCAAAGGATTTATGAAGTTATAAAAAAAAAGTATAAATAATAAAAAGAAAAACAATTCTATATTCAAACTAAAATGCGGCAAAAAGCTTACTAAACAACCTTCAAAGAAATACATAAATATTTAGTAGATATCTCGGTTGATGTTCTATAAAAACTTTTCATATCAATAAACTGTTATCGAATGAAAGATGGGGACACAGTTGTGAGGCGGAGCTGAGGATAGTCTTCAAAAGTTGGGATCTGTCAAAGATATTTTTTAAGGACGGCACAGGTTGACACGTTGTGTATTTCAATATAAATCTGATCGTTTCATTGTCAATAAGATTATGAGTTCGATTTCCGAGACAAATCATTGTGTGAAGAGCACGCAGTTTCAGTATTATGTGCCTGGCTGTAATTTATCATTAGTTTGCATATATTTAGAAATATAGAAGTATGTTCAACATCATTATGGTTATCGTAATATGGGTTCTGCACTGAGGGCCGTGTGTAAGACGTGTGGAGTTATTATTAGCAGTTAACTTGATCCACATTCAGCACATAAGGCAAAGGCGTACAGTAGTTGCATATGATGTGTTTATCACATCTCACGGTCAACTCTAGCATCGCGTTCACCTGTGTCTGTGTTCCACACTTCTGCCTCTTTCACGACACCCGTTTCACTGATTGTGGGAGTACATATGTAATTTGTTTTTAAATTAAACATTGTTCAAACAGAAAATCTTCTGAAGTTAAAAACCACCTTATAGAGTTTAGTATCTACTTATCAATTCTACGCTCGATTATGCTCCCGCTATCATGATGGTCACTACACTGACCGTTATCGCGTTTTGTCTATAACCGTTTAACCAATATCAGAGTTTTTGAGGGTTAAACATCAAACACATAAAAAAATATTTGTGCACATTTGAATTTCATCTCCTTTGACAGCCAAGGCTCATACATAATAAATACTTTAGTCTCTACCCTCTACGTTGATGCGTGAAACCCAAGTTTGTATGTTTTTTTTATCATTAATATAACCTGTTTGGTGAAAGGCATTATACATTGTACAGTTGCGTGTTCTGACTTCAAAACTTTGAGTAAAGAATTCTTGTAGTTTTTAAATATTTACATTCTCCGTTTAAAATTTTTTTTCTTCTATTCGTTAACTAGTTTCATTGTTTTTATCGTGAAATTATGTAGTTTAGGAAATATTAAAAAAAATAAGACTTTAAATCTAAACAGACTAAAATACACTTTGTTCCGGCATTTAAAAGTAACATTAACATAGTTTAACCTGTGAAAAACAGTTTCTGCACGTCTATTTATGATTTTTTCTGCAAAAATGAGAATTTTGGAACACAGATGGAAGCGTGAGCTTTTGGAATGCTTGAAGTTTCCATTTAGCAGAACTTCAGTAAGTGCTAAACAACGTCAAAAATGTGTATAAACACTTATTTATGCAATGGGGGCCAGACTTTTCATTGTAGAAAAGTTAATAAAATAACACTTCAAACAAATTTTTAGTTTTCTAAAACCAAAAAAAGAAAAATCATTATATTGGAAATTAAATCTTAAATCGATCTGTGGTATCTATGTGTTATTATTAAATCAGATTTACCTTGAAATATATAGTCAGAAGTTCTCTAACAGGACGATTAATATAACGCAAACACTTAAATTAAAATGTTTCTTATTAGATTTAATCAATAATGACATTCTTAATATCTGACAATGAATGTGATGAAATAAATGAAACATACTCGTATATCATTCTATACAACAAAGTAACACGTCGTAGCCAGTTGCGATAGAACCGTGAATTGCATTTCTGTTTTATTTCAATCTTAGAACGAATTTTGCATATAAATCCATTCTGGCGCCACGTCGCCGCATCCCACTGCAGTCCCGGACACATTCCCACCGATCCCGGGAATTTATGAGTATGGGATCGCGTTCTAAAAGCATGGGCGGGAACAATTCAACGAACACGAAATTAATGCACGCTCTCCTCTAATAAGACTTTGTACGTTCGTAGAACTGCGTTGTAGTCACAATAGCCAACAAATAAATTACTTTTTTAGTTGAATATTGACGGTGATAATGAAAATTAACGAATGAAACTTAAGAAATATGTGAAAATATTATTTTTTTAATAAGTGATTTCTTTAAAATACAAATAATCTGACGTTTCGGTAATACTAATAGTTTATCAATCAAATAACGTTATGAAACGCAGAGAATATAATAATGTTCGTATGCCATTTACAACACAAAATACGATAATCCTAAGGTAGGATATAAAAATAAATATGAAGTACTTTATTATGTAATTATACTTTACAAACCAATAACAAATTACTAGAATATTAAAAACATATGATTTAAGAAATTGGTTCTCATATGTGCCACACAAAAGTTCTTAGCTCAGCAGGATACAAAATATAATATTACGCACTTTTGCCTACTTAGTTTAGAAGTTTGTACTTTTTTCTGTCAAAGATACTAAAAACTCGAAATGATCAAATTACATCCTTGATAAATTTTTTTCTTAAATACTATTTTAAGGTTTTGGTAACTCGGAATACACACCCTTAGGGCTGCCGAGCTTATACTCGTAGACATCTACTTTATTGTAACCTATTCATAGTTTTTCTATCGTTAAATTATGGTTTAATCAATCTTAAAACATACTTTAAAATCAAAGTAAAAAATAATTTATTACAGGTGAATAGTAGGTTTTTTTTCGCTTTAGACTTTGTCAAACTTTTAAACTAACTGCTTTGCTTTTATATTAAACTTTTACTCTTTCTTATATTTATAAAATTACTTACGACATAGGAGTACCATGAGTATCGTCTTAAAAAAATAAACACAGTTGCTTTGGATCTAGAGATGTCTACAGTATCATGTACGACAATAATCTTATATTTTTTGTCTACATTCGTCCCCCAGGAGACGTTTTATATAATCCATTAAGTTGTCAAGCAAGATTGATATAACAAGATCAGGATCAACTTACTTGGGTGCATCAGTAATGATGAGTATCTTTGACAAACAATAAGTCGGATAAGGAAAACGTTATGAGTTACGACAAAAGTCTTACGGAGCGTAAAGTATCTTTTTTGGTCGACTTTGAACTGTTTCAAGATTAGACTTTGAAATTAGTAAGTTACAAAATGTCATCGAATGTCACGGCCAATGAGATCTAGTACATCCATTTTATAATATCACAGACTAAATATTGGAGAAAGCATAACAAATGATCCTATTGACTGCCTCGGTGGCACAGTGGTAGAGTATGCAGTTGCTGTGCTTGAGGCCTCAGGTTTGATTCCCGTGTCGGACTAAGTGTTTGTATGATCTTCAAATATTTGTTTCGGAGTTTTAACCTAGTCTAGTCTAGTACCCATAGTACAAGCTCTGCTTAGTTTGGGAGTAGATGGCGTTGTGTGTCAGATGTCCAAAATATTATTATTATATTATTATTGATTTGTCACCTGTAATTATAAGTTATTTTTTGAGATTATTAATGTTTTAAATTTAATCAATTTACATTCAAAGTTCCATAACAAGTAATTGTGAATTTCTTAGTCACTTTCTTCAAATTAATTATAGTTTAAGTATTTAAATAAGTTTTGAAAAAAGTATATATATCACAAGTATGTTCTTGTTACATTTATTTTCTCAACAGCTTACTTCTCTAAAACGTCTCGTTCAGAAGAAACGTGAATTTGCTACACAGTGTAGCATCTGTAGTTGTCATCTACAGCGTAGCAACTTCGTAGACGCAGCAAAATAAAAAACTCATACGAATTCATGCTCAAGTAGCTTTTGACATTTGACTAGTTCTGTTGCGCCCCGTGAAGGTACAGTACAAAAAATTGCGCTTTCACATGGACGCATACAATCAACTTGCAGGAAGTTGCGATCTTTCGAAAAATTCACGTCATTTTCGCCCTTTGTGTTGTATACTCGTAGACTACAAAAGAATGTTGTTTTTGAAATATTATTTATTTAACAGGAAACATGAAATATAACATGGAGTATATCATACTTATTAGCTTATGTAAAGCTATCTTAAGGCTGTTCATGATAATAATGATTAATGTTTCAAATTATTTTTAGTTCGAAGTAGTGTATTATGTGTGATGTACCACTGAAACATACCCTTTCTAACATTTTTTTACTGATTGGCCTATAGATGATAGAAATATTAGTAAGCATAATATAAAATACATACAGCAGAATGTACATCCTGATTAGCGGCAATAGGTGGTACCAAAACACTGACGAAAACTGGACGTTTAATATACCTCTGCCAACCCCGCTGGGGAAACAAGCGTGATTTTATGTATATGTTGAATGTGCAATCTCAATTACTAATTATATTTATTTATTTAAGCTTATTGCCCTTGTTGCACAAAGGCGGATTTAATGCCATGCGGCATTCTCTCCCAGTCGATCCTCAGGTGATGTAGAAATAAGAAGCGGTAAATGCAAAGTAATTGAGTTTATTAATATTACTACTAAATAACGAACTTATTACTAAATAAAAATAAATGAATAATACATTAATAATAAATAAATAAATACTAAATGCAAATACATATGTCAAAATTATCAGACAGTATACTGTCTGATAATTTTTATTCTTCATTGAAAATTACATAAAAGTTGATCTTTAAAGAAAGAACGAAAGAAAAACATTTATCCCGACATTCACAGGACAACACATCGTTTCAAAGAAACAGTGTAAGTGAGCCACAGATGCCCACACAATTATAGTGCCCTTTGTTGTGCCTGAAAAAGTGCCTATCTCAGCATATTACTACAGCCTAAGTAAAGACTCGTATTATCGATTAAAATCCTACATGCATGTATAAAAACATCTTAAGAATACGCTCAATAAGTCTGTGTCTATGATATAGAATTGAGTAGAATTGAGAGCACGTGTGTCTAAAGTTTTCACTTTTGCACTCATTTTTTTATTAAAAGTACTCAAATATCTCATCATCATCATCATCTGAGACAAAAAAAGTCCACTGTTGGACATAGGCCTTTTTTTTCTTTTTTTTTTTAACGTGTGGAAACCCCCTCGGGCCTTCACCCCACCGATGTTTATGGCGGGGTGTGTCGGAATTGGACCGACTAAAACCACACGGTGTGCCACTCTGCGCTTGAGATAGGAGGGATCCGGGAACTGCTGCTATTGCGACATCCAGATCCCTCCTAGCGCCTGCCCGCTACTGCGGGCTGCTGTTGGACACAGGCCTCCCCCAAGGTTCTCCACAACAGCTGATCCCGTGCCGCCCGCACCCAGCAGCTTCCCGCGACCTTCACCAGGTCGACCTTCACAAATATCTAGTGGAAAAAATTTACAGAACATGAATACAATCACGTCCCTAGTAAACAATGTCCGCAATAATTAAGACATATAGGTAGCTAATGGCAATACAGTTATTCTTTTATTGCAAATCACGAAGTCAGTGAGGTTATTAAAAGAACATTTTAGTTGGAGGGGGTTCTTTCAGTCAGTAGTAACAAAATCAAAAATATTTAAAATGTGATGTAAAAATATATCCCTTAAAAAGTATTTTTGAAACAGTTTTTATTATTTTAGTGTTAACCAAGTGAAGTAACCTTAATTTGACTTCTTAAATTTATAATAAGGTTTATTAACCTCGTGAAGATTGCGGGTAACTTCAGGAGGTCTATATTTAACAGTGCGTGTTTTTCGACTGAGTTGATGATGATTTGTAAAGATTAATAGCCTTGTATGTACGTAAATAAGCTTTTACTAACCAATATTCGATGATTTTCTAAATTATATATACAGTTCCTAACGGTAACCTATACTTTTAGCATATATAATATTGAGCATCAATTTGTGCACGTATTTTCCCTGGCGTCTCAATATTATAGATTTTTGTTACATAGAATAGAAGAATGGATATGTGTCAAAGAATCCAGACTAAAATAAGAATTCTTTATTAATAGAAGTTTTTCAATGAGAGATTTTTTATAGCGTGCTGTATAGAAATATCTTACTGGAGTTAACGCGCTAACGACTCACCGTCAGGTTGGTTTTCCAGAACAAACCAGTACAGCGGTCTCATATGTGCCGAAGCATCTCTTTCCCACTTTTGAGAGAAATACATTTAAAGTCATATAATGTATTTACAGCCACTTTTTAATCTGTTACCAAAGTAGAAGAACGTACAATTTTTATTCTGTTTAGCCGTTAATGCTTCCTACTCTACTGGCAGTAAATCTATGGCCTCCTCTCCTCCTCTTGCAAGGTCGCATATCGCTAAAACGGAGGGTACCCTCATTAGAATGCGTCGAAACTCTAATTGTTTCCGAGGAAGCCTCGGGAAGTATCAATTTGCAAGCAATTTGTAATACCAATGACTTTCGAAACAAGTGTTGGCATCTAGTGCTGTGTTTCTTTTATAACAAAGAGCTTTCATTAAAACAGAAAGAAATACAATTTGTAATGCCATTTTACTGCCTTTTTTTAAACCCATCTCTCACTTGATGAATAAATCGTGTGTAACGGGAGACTACAAATATGTATGAAATGAATACAAAGAACACCCAGACTCAGAGCAATAATTTGTGTATCACACAAAGTGTTGTCCCGTGTGGGATTTGAACCCACAATACTCAGCGCAATAGAAAATGGTGTAAGCTTAATCCACTACGCTATGTAGTCGTAGTAATTTGTAGTAATTATAGTTATATAATTGGTAAAGGTTTTGTTAGGAATAGTGGAATCTGGATGTCGTAATAACAGCTGTACCCGCATTCCTCCTATCTCAGACGTAGAATGACACACGGTGTGGTTTTAGTCGGTCCGATTCCGATACTGAGTGACGGACCGAAGGGGTTGCCATACGTCGAAAAAAAGGAATAGTGTACTTCACGAATCTTCATACTCTTCACTCACTATTGATTTTGTTGTTCTCATTGTGTCATGATGTTTGTATTTAAATACTTTCTTTATTTTAGGTTTATTTTCGCGGATAACTGTTTTTATTGACAGTTTGGTTGGGATCTAAAATTTCAATTTTTTATTTTTGCAATGCGATTTTTAAATCTCTCTGCAAGTAAAAAATCAAGAAAAATCAGCAGCCTTCTCAAGTGCTAGTTTTAGAGAATTTCTACATATTTCATGTGACTTAGAAGTGGGCAAGCAAAATGAAGGGTTTTAATACAAGAGAAGAAAAAAATAAAGAATAATAAATATAATAACATTTGACACACAACGTGCCGAACCTAGTACCAAATTGAACAGCTTAAACTGTGAATACTAGACAATTGATTTAAATGTACATATACTTTCTTTTGTAAATAAATACATAACAGCCAAATTCCGAAACAAAAATTCACAGATCATACAAATATTTGATCCTACCCGGTATACGAATCTGTGACCACGAGCATGGCAGCCGGGTACCACTGCGCCACTAAGACAGTCACGTGAACAATTATTATCGTACACTGTAAGCATCATTTCTTCTTTATCTTCTGATTGTACTCGTACATCCATGTACATGCTAATAGATCAGAAGAAATCAGAAATCGCAATAAGACTGACCATTTACTTGCTTCAAATCCCTATAAACTAAACAGCTCAAACTTTCATTTACTAAAATATTAATTCTAGTAACTCAATCCTGATGTTGTGAACAATTTAGATAGTAAATACCTACTACTTAATTTTTAAAATTGAATAAAGAGTTATTGGCAAACGTCCAATGTCACTAGAAAGCTTTAGGCATAAGGGACAACGCAGTTCTCATTTCAAGACTCCTCTGTGCCACTAAGGGTCCTTTGAGACGTCAGATTCAGCTATCATTCGAATGTGATTTACGATACGAGCCATCATGCCATCTTGCGAGAAATATCCTTTATTTTGATCTGGTAAAGGTATAAAACGCGTTAAATCAATATTAACAAGAGACTATATTGATATATGGTTATTTGCGAAGAGGATAGTGCAATTTACAGCCAAAAATAATATAGGTAACAAAGAATTGTAGAGATTTTGTATGTTTAGTTTGAATCTTCGGAGGGGATAGCAGAAGAGTTAATTGAATCGCTTAAGCTTTCTTAGTTAATAAACCTATTTCAGATATAAAGGTAAGACTTTTATGGCCAGTGTTAAAAAGTAATTAAAAAAACACGTTAGTAACATTTTCATAATTTATGAATATTAATTACTTGATTTTAAAAAAAAACTAGTTCTGTTATTAGTCATAAACAGTTTTAATAACTGTATTGTGTTGTTTTATTGCCATTTAATCAGTTTTAAACTAGTAACTAACATTATTAAAGCTAGACGATAAAATTTTGCTGCAGAAATTATCAACAGCTTATTATGAGTTTTTAATTAACATAAAGTTTTGAGTTAATTTTTATGGTTAGATATATGTTTTGAGCTTGCGCTGTGATGAGGGGAATGTACAGTATCTTTGTCGTCAACATGATCACAGTTTTGACTAAAAAGTGTTTAATGTCTTCGTCAACAGAGCTTTATAATCTGCAACTGGACATCGGCCTCTCCTACGAAAAGATATTTTTGGCCTGCTATACCACTGGAGGGAGGGAAGGGGGGGTAGGCAGGTTACCTTCTCTTTGCAGTGATATTGTCTTACTTTTTATTAGTGATGTTGAGTTACTCCTTCAGTCACCTCTAGCGACTCCCATGCGATGAGGAGATGGTGGTGACACTCTGTGGTGAATTTTTTATTGATATGAAAGTATAATACAAGAACTGTTAGCGAAAGTAAAAATTAGGTGTAATATCTTTGGTACCTTTTTCTTTTATAATATCTAAGTTTATGAGGGATCAAAAATTGTCCTTAAAGTTTCATTACTGCCAATTACGTTTAGTACTACAGTCACTGTCAAATAACTACATAATTATTGTATCATGTCTGAATTTTCTCAAATATTTTTTTATAAAACTTCTAATGCAATAAACAATATTCTTAAAATAAAATTCTTTTTTTATTTAATGTTTTAATTCTTAAAAAAGTTTACGTATTAAACTAATAGGTATATTCTTTTATTTAGGGTATAACTAAAAGTTAAAAATAAAAAACCTTTATTTTGAAGTGCAGTTCCGTCTTTGCCGCCATTTCACCCTCTCCGCTGTTTTTCTCCCCAAAATAATTAAATTCCTGAAGACGAATGACTTTACAATAGATAAGATGAAGAAAGTAATTGTACCGAGACAAGTCTGAGACTTGATTAGTTCAGATCAAAGTCTCGTTTAAAAACAGTTAAAGTATTTGTGCTTTTATTTAAGATTATTTTTCCAAATTTAAGGAGGCACGACTAATAAAACTTTCCTATTTGTTTGTACGATTGTTTGTCACTGAATTATAGGACGTCATAATTTTTATTGCACGCATGCCTATATTGCCGAATTCCTCATTAAACAGTGCACTGCTAAATGAAAGTCTTCCCCAAGGAGCACCAGCTATCCTGGTCTTGGACAATCTGTATATATCTGAGAAAGGCGATGTAATACATTAATGTAAAATATTAAGTCATTTAACGTTGTCGTGCAATTTACATTATTAATTTATAAAGAACATGTTTCGTCTTAAGGCCGAACATGTTTCGTCTTAAGCCCGAGAAGGTAGAGGACGGCCTTAAAATGAGATTTCATTGATTTTTATTAATTAAACGCGTTTGCGGTGTCACTGTATATTAGCTCACATGTTTATTAAAATCTGTAGTAAAAATCTGTGACATTCGTAATTTGTTTTATATATTTGAAATAAATTTACTAAAGTTACACAAGATATTTAAAAATAATACAATTTCAAATTTGGAACGGCATATTTTCTTCTTTGTCATCTTAATGTACTGTTAAATTTGTAACTACGTTGTTTTTGTTAACGTAGCGTGAACATTGACATTGTTTGAGCGGCCATATTTGTTTTTTCTTCATAATTTTGCGTGGAACAGCTACAGTCTAGAAATAAAGGCATAATTGAATTATCAGATTGTACACGAAACTAAAAATATGACTCCGTTTTTATTGTTGCGTTATAAAAACAGTCAACATTTGTTGCGGGTAATAAATTCGTATTTAATTAAATGGTAAATGCGGTAGATATAAATGATTTCACAGTATATTTTACTCTCTAAAACAGTTTATTTAATACTTAGAGCTAGCTATATCATTATTTGTTTTGTTAGATTTTACAAATAGCTTTTGTGCACCAGTGCTATTTTAGCTTTATTTAATCTGGAAATGAATATTCCATTTCCATTCTATTCAATCTTGATAACTGCCTCGTTGGTCTAACGGTTAGCGGATATAACTGTCCATCAAGACGTCTCGGGTTCGATTCTCGGGTCGGGCTAAAAAGTGATAAAATGCTTAATTAAGGCCAGGAGTCAGAGAGTTGTGGTTTTAACCCCGCCTCGGGGAGCACGTAAAGTCGTCAGTCCTGTGCCTGATATCTCCCCAATTGTATCAAACTGTGAGAGTGAGGAAACAGAGAGTGTACCTGTTTTTTTCTTACGTAGTTGTCTGGTTTCCGTTAAGACTAAGCTCCGTAGCCAACATCGGTTAGGAGTACATCATATCCGTCTGAAATGGTAATTTATTTTCTGAAGGAATAATCATACTACATGTATGCTAAATAATGCGATTATTTAAGGTTCTGATACACAGATGCGCTATTACCTGTAGATAATATCAGATGCGTTATTGCAGGACGGCAGAATGGAAGCGTCCTACTTCTACAGCGTGACTATTGTCACAGCAGTTTGTCCCTTCGTAACCATCCTAACACATAATGTACTAAAAACAGATATCACAATATCGTATCCGGTATTATGTGGTATAAAATCAACATAAAACAAAAAATTATCAAATTATACTGTGATACTTATGCGATTTCGGATATCGGACACACAACGCCACCTAGCTTCAAATTTACAAAGCCTGTAGTACACTACGATATAGTACATATATATCATAGTATACTATGATATATATAGTACACTATGACAGCTGGATTGACTGATAGAATGGTGACATACTTTATTTCTAAATACATACATATTAAGCATAGAAAACATCCAAATACTGAAATAAACATTTACAAATCTTACAAACATTTGGTCCGACCCGAGACTCGAACTAACAGACGTCAAGTACAGCAGTCGCATACGTGTTGTTGATGTGATGATAAAAATAATCAAAAAATTTAAATCACAAACAAAAATATTCATAATTATAATTGAAATGAAGGGGTTCTATTTAATTCTATAAAAAACCTATTACCAGACAATTAAGGTTCATATTTATTTATGAATAAGCAGTATTGAATACTTTAATACTATGCTCGTACTGTGACGTTCACCTGGTAGTTTTATCTATCTCATAACCTATAAAAAAATTTTCACTTGCAAGTATTATTGCTTAAATACTGTATCAATTTTCAAACATTACACGCCTTTTAAATCTTAAAAAAGAAACTCGGATAATCAAATATTATGCGTTCTACTGTATAAGGAAGTTATGAAAATAAAATAGTGCGAAGCAATAAAGAAAACACTATAAAAATTTAAAAAAGTCATTAAAGTGGTTACAGAACGGTACTTTTATAGGATTTTAAGCGCCAGTAAAAGCGATCAACAATAGTTTTATGTAGACTCCTGGCTCTTGTACGGAAAAGTTCGAATAATGTTTGACATTAGTTAGATATTCCAGTTTTATCACCAAATATATCTGTAGCCTATAAAAATGTATGAAAGTAGTCTGGTGTCTGCGTTTTATTTTCTCCACATTAAGCGTCCTGTATTATAAAAGCCTTACAGCTGAGATGATAATGATAGGGGGCAGAAACTTTAACATTATGAAGGTCTTTATAACATGAATTGATCGGTTAAATTTACGTGCCTGTTGGTCTAGCGTTTGGTCTTTTATTCTTGCCCAGGGTGAATAACAATATAAATAATATACCCACACATCTCATACACCATTTGGTCTCAAATTAGGCAAAGCCTGTACTATGGTAACCAAACTGTTGGTAAACGTACTTATATATTTCTAATTATATACATGTTAGAAATAAATTACACCCAGACACAGACCAAATGATTGTGTTCGTCACACAAAGGTTTTTCTCGGGTGGAAATCGAACCTAAGACCCCTGGCTTAGTAACCAGGATCACCAACAACTAGACCAGCATGTCCATCAATTGGTATGTCTGTTTTACTGGTATAATGGTGGGATTAACGTACGGCCCCTCTACGCTGATTTTTTTAAATTGATGCAGTATAAGGGGTTAGGGGTAGTCAGGATTTTCAAAAAATCGATTTCTTTTTTTTTGCATTTTCTTAAAGTATAATATTTTTAAAATATTGTGTGAAGATTTGAAGTGAATCCGACAAATCCTTTTCGAGTTATTTAACAATGACCTTTCGGGTGCTACGTGGCATTCGAGAGCAGGTAGCTAGAAACAGCTGCAAACAACCGACCTTTCGGGTTTCATTGTCATGAATATCTCCCCATTTTAATGTATGTATAATTATATATATATATATATAAATCATCATCATCATCATCCAGGAATAGATGACTCAGTGTAAGATATTACATAATTCTTATAATTCGACATAAATCCATAGCAAAACTTTAAATGCGTTTTTCTCAAAACTATGTTTTTTGAACTGGTGACAACTGTAACTTGAAAACCGCTCAGTAGATTTTAATGAAATTTATACAGCTTTTAGAATACATAATAAACTCGGGCCTGATCGAAAGATTTTTTTTTTTAAAAATTTCGATTTTTTAAGACCAATTAACTGTTGACTTTTTCCCAAAAATTTAGAAAAAAATTTTCTGAGTCTGTGTCTAGTAATTTTTAAAAAAAAAAAAAAGCTTCGATCAGGCCCAGGATTATCTATTTATAAAACTAATTTTTCTTATCCGATTGATTTTAGATGAATCTCCAAGGACTTATCATTGTCACCGCAAGGACCTTTTTTTTGGACTGGGTCAACAGAAACAGCTATAACTTTGGAAATTATAAATTTTTTTTTTTCAAATTTTCGTGACTTCAAGTCAAAACATTGTATAATAAGGCCATATTATTACTTTTGTAAAATAAAATGATTTAATAGCGAAAAAAAATTACTGAAAATTATCATTTTTTCGTGTCTCTGACTACCCCTAACCCCATAAGGCCTGTAACTCGACTGAGATTTGTTACTCCTCACCCTAACACTCTCATTTATTAATATTTAAAACTAGCCTTAGCTGCCGGCTTACAAATATAAATCTGCTAGTTTGCTACCTGTGCCGTAAGAAAAAAATGAACTTCCTAAAACTACAGCTACCGTTTAAAATTCAACACAATTCTACTTAACATGTAGGGGTGTAAATTAATATACATTTTCTCTATTTTAATTTTACTAAAGCATAAAGTATTTAGTGGCACTACGAATTTGTATTATATTCACGTAAACGCTATTATTTAGGTTTAGCTACCGACCGCTAGCCTTGGGCTACCTAACAACCTTCATGCTGGCTGAATTTAAATTTAGAACTATACAGACTACAGGTGTGTCTCTTAGAAAGAACAGTTGGTGTTTTAGACATGATGACAAGTCTCTTTACTATTTTATTCAACCATTAATTACGTAATTTCTTTTGAAAATTCTGTACGTCAAAAGTACTTTTGTAAAATTTTACCTCGGAATTGCTCAAACCTGTTTTTATTTGATTAGATTACATTAAGATTTTTTGTTTTCTTTTATTTATTTTCACTTTACAGATTTTTTAATAAAAACAACTTTCGATATTATTAATTAAATTACCATAAAAATCCAATCAACACATTTTTCTGATAGAGTACTTTATTAGACTGATTAAATTGATACATATGTTTATATATACTATTTAAACTGTTGACTTCTTTTTGTAAAAAGCAGTCACTAAAATATTAAAAGATTTTATAAAAAGAATAACATTTCTAAAACAAATTTATTAATATAAAACAAAACAAAAATTATACGGTAACTTCTTCGATTCCACAACAAGCTCAATCCAACTCCAAGCTCGCTCAACGCGCTAAAGTTGACGGTACAGTCGTTTTAAAAAGTTACATCGTTATTAAATTGTTCGGCAGAGAACTGAAGCGGCAAATATTTGATCAAACCCTTGCGAAGGTGTGGATGATTGGCCCAATTTGTCTACGGCACGGATTGCCCTGCCCGAGAGACATATTGTTGCTGCTATTATTATGTTATTAGGGGAACGTTTTTAGGAGTGTATCTAGTCGTGTATGAGAGATGGACTTCAGATCATTCTAAAGTTATAAACTGCGGAAACAAATTTTCCTATGATGAAATGCATGACGGTTTTGGGTGTGAGGGGGGTGTTGAACTCCGCTCATTTTACTTTTTTTTTTATTTACCAAACAATGGTAAAACCACTTGTTTAGTTATATATTGTAATTGCTATGTATTTTAGCTATCTTATACTGAATGTAAAATGTAAGGGACGTATTCCGAATTTTTCGTGGTTTTTTTTACAGATTTTTTTATGAATTCCACACAGTAATTAAAACAAACAATATATGACTTTCCCAATGTACACCTCTTGCATCCCAGCATTTTTTCCTAGAACTTCAATAAGAAACCTATGGTCCGAAATCGCCCCAAATAATTAATAGTTCATTAGCATTTTTATTTGTAGATGATCGTGTTTGGCCGCTAGTTTCATCAATTAAGTATAATATACTGGAATTCTTGTTTAATGTAAAATATTGTTGAAGAATTCGATCATGTTTGTAAGTAAAAGAAAAACTGGGTTACCTTTATATTGACTTAAGGCAGTTTCTCACGGGGTTTTTTAACAGTTAAACCTATGAAATGTGCTCTGCAAAAAGAAATATATTAAGGAGTTCGGAACAAATGACAAGTTTATAATCAATCGAAGGATAAGCCGGTAGCCTTGATCATTACATAATATAATCAAATTTTATACCGAACTGTACTACGTGCATATGATTTTGTGCTCTATTTAAATGGAATAAGGTTAAAATTTTAAACAGTTAACACATGTAGCTCAATCAGAGTTGAACTTTTACCAGGACATACCAAGTTACCTTTGTCACAAACATGGTAATAATGCTGTAATTTTGTGTTATCTAATTCAATTCTGTAGGGCACGGCAAAATTTGATAGAAAGGGACAACCCTTCATTATCTATGAAGCATAGTACCACATTGTTTTAGTCAGAACTACGCATTTATTTTACTTTTTCTGCATACAGTGTAACGTTGTTATAATTATAAAATATCTCAATATTATAAAAGAATGTTAATATTATAATATGTCAGTACTTTAGTGCCATTTTATAGTAAACATATTCACTTTCATTCCAATTATTAGACAATTATCATGTAATAAGAATAAATATTTTGGCCATTTGAAACACTACGTCATCTAGTTTCAAACTAAGCAGAGCTTGTGCTATGATAACTAGACTGACTGATAAAATACTCGTATACTTCTTTTTGTAAAATCATACATATTTTACACAGAAAACACCCACACTTTGCAACAAATATTTGTAGATCATACAAACATGTGGTCCGACCTGGGAATCGAACCCGAGACCTCAAGCACAGCATTCGCATTCGCTACCGCTGCGCCACCGAGGCATTTGCGTGTGTGGGTGGGTGAAATATGCTGAAACGTCATATTATATTAATTGTAAAGAATAAAATTTACAATATCCGTGATATAAATAATATATTATAACAAGCTACATAGACCCGACCTTAGCTAAACACTAAAAATTGATGTTTTTCATTATTCGTAAAACGGTATTAGGTCGATCGTGCCCTTGACTGGCACAAACAAGGAATATTTACGTTCATTACACAAAAACCCCTGCTTTTATGTAAATATTTTGTACACGAACATCTTATTTATAGCCTCTACATAGTATGTTAACATAACACAGTGTTTACTTAGCATGTTTCACACACACAAACATATTTCAAAAGTTTACTTACGACGGTGGCGATGACGACACGACTAGACCTCCGTTTTGAGCATCAACTGGCTAGGTAAGACTTTAGTAGAATAAGATCCTTGTATATTTAATTGGGCTTGTTAAGATATGAAGAAAAATTAAGACAAAAATAAAAGTGCTTGAAATATTAGGTGAACCATAAGCACTTGATATAACATTTTTAGCCTAATAATCTGATTTAAAGCCAATGGAGAACTAGAAACTGTACTTAAGCACAGATCAACTATATATCAACATCTTTATATGATATCACGTCACAATGACCAATTGACTAGCTGGCAAAGAAAAGTACTAACAATATCGCGTCGTAATCGTATATTGTAATAAAACTTTCAATATAAAATTGTGTACCTGGTCACGATTACAATTGTATCAAATTAGCGGTACATTTATTAACAAACTCAGAGTTAAATACCTCCTATTAATTAGGTTACTGTTAAGATATAAAAACATGTTTTGAATATTCTAAGCCCTAGAACACGCAAACAACATTTACAGTTCACATCACAATACCTACAGTTCCAACTGTCCCTTCATCCATCAGACGTTCTTAATTGAGTAATGGCGGCGTGACAGCTAGTACTGATTGATCGGTGCGACGGTACGCAGCTAAATATGATGTATTGCGTCTATTGAGACTGCTGTTTAGGGATTTGAGGTCCGTGACGTCACGTGAGGATTATAGGGTCTGACAGGAATTAGTGTGGTGCCCTCAGGGAAATGTCAGATTCAGAGATCTAAAAACTAAGATATATCGCTTTTTTTTAATTAAACAACTTATTTCGGGCACAGATCTGTCCTTGACCAGTCTTGTCAAGTCGTAAGAGACATAAGCTCTTACTAAATGAAGACGTTATTGTAAATTTTATGAAAATAATAAAATCTGTCTGTCTGTAAAAAATTATCTGTATGTAATGTATATTTGTACGAATAATTATGGAAACTATGCCGCAGCATATCTCACGCACGTAAACTAAAGTAAATTCCATATTAAATATTGTTTTCTAATAAATACGGGTAAGATTGTGCAGAGTTATTGTCGTAAGGATGTCCTTATTAGGTATATTGTCACGTTAATTTACATAATCATTGTCAGTGAACTTAAAGTACATATGAATAGGCGTACCAACATCAAACTCCAAACAGTTATTCCACGCAACAACGTGGCCCATAGTTTGGTACTTAATTAATAAACGAGGCAAAATTCCTTCGTACAAATACCGAGTGTCGGACCCTACCAAGGCACTTGGAGGAGGCTGTGCAACTCGCTAATTACTTCGCCAAATATTTACTTTGCTGAGATTCTCCTTTCTGCAACTTTTGGTAGTGACCTTATTGGCGGAGAGGGCGTTTTAAAGGTAAATTAAGATTTAGTGAAGAGACGTGAACTGAAAACGTTATTTTATGAAAATATTGCATAGAAGAAAATGCAGTGTCATGTTTTTATCAAATATATTAAACATAAAATACACGGTTGCCATTACTGGGCTAACTACACAATCATCGACAGATTGTATGACATCTTATACTGTGTGCTCGGTTGAATAAATCGCCGTAAAATAAGTTTAGCGAGGATATAATATACTTTATACTGCTATTATTGCTGAGAATTAGATCTTTGACCTGCGGAAAAGGTACCGAACACATTAAGTGTTTTCCTGAGGACGATAGCCTTAGCAGTCGAGAATCTCTATTGGTTAAAAACTTGTTTCAAATCTTATGATACTAGCTTTCCTCACATAATCACTCACGCAATGACACTTTTTTCAGCTTAGAAAATTTTCATCAAATAAAAATGACACTTTTATGATTTTCGTATGTGGAATTGGTGACGCTCCTTGCCGTAACGTGTGCATAACCTTAGTCATGGGTGGAGCGCCTTTGCTACTTAAAGTCACAAGTTAGGACATTCCTGACAGTCACTGAAGAGATTAAAACAAGATAAGATAAACGCTGAGAGTTCAGCTAGGAACGTCCATTTATTACTAAACTACAAGTCTAAGTTTAGCTTTTAGTATTTAGTAATAAAATACTTTTGACGTTCAATAAAAGTTTTTGATGGAAAATACAATATTTTGACTACCCTATCTTATTAATCCTATCCCATTAATTCCTGTTATTACTTATCTATTTATGATTTCTGGATGTTTGTTACTCTTTCACTCAAAAATTACTAAACGGATTTAAATGAAACTTTATCGTAAAATAATCTTGGAATAACACATAGGCAGCTATTTGCCACTAAAACCGCTATACACACGGACAGAACCGTGTGTAAAAGGTAGTAGAGAAAAAATGTTATGTACCATATTGAAATTTTTAAAAATATTTTTTGATTCTTAAGCCGCAGGTGTCTACAGACGGTCGCAGTCAGTAGCCCTTAGATGATCCCTGTGTTCGTGTGCCCTTAAACCATAAAAAAATGGTTATATAGTGGTGAATTTAAGTTAGTAACGTATATATCATTGCTCAGCTACTTTCACCCATTTTTGCTAAAAATAGCAAGATACAAAAGCTTTATATTAAAATATTTTGCAAGTGAAGCATAGAGTATCAACTAGGTCGCACACTCGTGGCACGCTAAAGTTAGCTGTCAAAGGAAAATTTAAGCTCTACAGAGCCTTTGTGTTGAATTTTTCAATTTGTCAAAGCTGAGTTACGAGCCCCTATCAGCGTGAGTGAAATATTTACAAATACCCCGTTACATAAAAAATACAACACCCACAATTTCTCGTCGTCCACATTTTTTTGATGAAATGCTTTTACAGATAAAATTAATGTAATGAATTTGTTATTATGTAGTGTGAAGTGCGGAAAAGCCATGTTTTGGTACTAAAGTGCCGATTGGACCGGAGATATGTGTTACACAAAAATTATGTTAGACAATTTATTTGTTTCTTCAGATCGAAGAAATTGAGGCTACTGGAAGACCAACTAACCAATTCTATTTGATGGAAGTACTCAAATTACATACATATTTTTTGGCCTTCACTCTAAATGGAGTATAAAAATTATGCTCCTTTTCATAATACACGAATCAAACACACGCGTACAGCTTCACTTTATTTACATAACACCGATTTTGTTAGAATATATACACACATAGTAAACCTACAAGAAAATATTTTCGCTAAAAAACTACCATTAAATAAGCTTGTACGAAGGAAACACGAAGTATAGAAAATAATAAAACTAGTCACCAGACCTCAAAGAAATTCTCTTCGCTCGGCCGGGTGCTAAGGACGATCTAAACTTACCATCAAAGGCTTATGTACGTCTTAGAGGAAACTTTTAGCTAAAACTAAATATTAAATTGCGCGCTCGCTTACATATTACATGCTTTATTTGAATCTTAAATTCAAAAACAAAATACCAGGTTTATTTTAAGAACAATATTAAATATTAAAATTTAAAGTATGAATGAGTGAAGACCTAATTCCTATTATCGTCACGTTCTGAAAATATAGTTTGAAAAAAAATTAGCATTGTAGTTTATAGATATTTTTCTAGTTATTCTATACACAAGGTAGGCCATGCATTTGTTAACATTCAAAAAAATCGTATTAAAAAAACATTTGATATATTTTAAAATTGTTTGTTTACAAGAAAGCTAATTAGTTGAAATTTATTTTTTAAAAATACGTTTTTAAATGACCTCTGTTTCGACGTTTGCACACTTCTAAGCAGGCATCGAAATATTTGAATACTCGTTGGAAAAGAGACCGCGAGGTCGCCGACATCTCTTCGCTGATTTTGCTTTTAGTTGACATAGTGTGTTTGGTTTATTGATGTAGACAGGATTCTTCAATAACCCTATAAAAGAAGTCTGCTGGGGATAGATCTGGAATTCTGGGTGGCTATGGCATGTCACCTTGTCTGGAAATCAGCTTTCCCTGGAAGCCTTTTCAGCTGGAGAGTGCTATTAAATATCTCTGATTATACTAATATTTAATAACAGCCCGAAGTTTGGAAGTTGGGTCTTAACTCCCGTACACTCCTGTGCCTGATCATTCCCCCGGTCGTATCAGATAGCCGTTCCATCGGATTGTGTGAGTGAGAGAACAGAGAGTATTTCTGTTTACGCATACACTTATCCCTTGATCTGGCTGGCTGGCTGGCATATCCCTTGGCTGATCTTTGTTGAGACTGGCCGTTGAGTTAGAAATTGGTTAGGAGTACATCATCAAAGGTATATTTATCAATAGACTAGTTCATATAGTACAGCTTCTACCTACTTTGATATAAGATGGCTGAGTGTGGAATGTTTTAGATATTTATTATTATTATCATCATAATCATCATCATCAACAACAGCCTTTTACAGTCCACTGCTGGACATAGGCCTCTCCTTAGCAACGAGGTTTCGCCTACTATTCCGCGCTGGCCAGACGGGTTGGAATAGGGTCTGTTTCAAGTTTTCCTTCTCTTTATAATGATGTTGTCTTGTATACTTGGTCCCTTAGTCGCCTTTTACGACACCCACGGGATGAATAGGAGTGGTAACACTATGTATTCTTAATTCGTCACCACACGGACTATTATTATTGTAAGTTATTTTATTTATGTTTGTGTGATACTTAAGTCATAAGTCATACTACTAATTAAATCAAAAGATTTATGTTACAAACATGACTTATATCACACACACGTACTACCCCAAAGGTCCTTTATCTCGCTTAAATATCGCAGACTCGCCACAGTTACCCCTCTCAGGGTCCAAGATGTTTCACAAGATAATGGTGAATCTAATTGAAATACCCGCTGAGAAAGTGATGCGTCTGGTTTATCTCCCTTTTTACCAGACCAATGAACCACCATTTTAAGTTAAATCTGATTATTATTAATCATTTTTATTTAACGAACTTTTATTTTCTTGATATGTATCTATTTAACGTAATCTTTCAAGGTGATTTTCAAAACGAAAGATTGATTTGAAACTTTGTACACTTATGAACGTAATATTTTGCTCACTATGCAATAATTTATGTGGTTTATTTTGTTATCATCACCAAGACAGTAAACATTAATGATCTTTTTTATATGTGACCCTAGTAGTGCTTTGTGTCAAATGAAAATTCAAACCAAACATGCTTTTGAAGATAATTAAAAAAAAAAAGTAATATTTTAAAAAACTAAATATAACATGAAACAATTACAAA
This sequence comes from Hypercompe scribonia, assembly GCA_949316085.1. NCBI lineage: Eukaryota > Metazoa > Arthropoda > Insecta > Lepidoptera > Erebidae > Hypercompe > Hypercompe scribonia. The sequence continues at coordinate 5,634,222 of OX438967.1, read as the reverse complement.
ATGATTACTTTTACCAATATTTGTCAATAAAATATTTACATACGTATATTTATTTTGTTTACCTTTTAGTTCAATTTTTTATAAAATACTGTGTTTAGTTTTTTAAACTATTACATATTTTTGTGTTTAGAATAGTTTAGAAACTGTTACTAAAGTTGTGTAATTTGAATGTGTTAGTTTTTAATAAATAATAATATTTATTAGAATGACGTTATTACCTCTGACTCTCCATACATTTTGGTCCATCTTTAGACTGCTTGGAAAAATAACACTTTTAGGATTATTATCATAGTTTGTAGTTTATCTGACATATACATGTGTACATGTATCTATTGTCAAATTATTGTCTCATTGTAAAACTGTGTATAATATGTACAAATGAATAGTTGTTTGTCTATGTAAAACATCATTTAAGTTTGAGTGTTACTCTAAATGATAAAAATGTAAATGTAAATTTTATTATTAAAAAAAAAAGTTTACATAATCAGTTTGAAACTCATTGAATCAATCAACACTTTCGTAGTCTAAAACGACAGGCAATAATGTAACCGCATTAATTCTCATTAATATTTTTAATTCAGAGCAAGAGAAGCGAAAGTTAACGCTATTATTATCTTGAAGTTAGTTTTTATTCAGTGGTAGATAACTTGAAAACGAAGCAAAGTTTGGTCCTAAATATATTTTCAGTGACGTGGAAATTTTAATAACGTTATGTAAAATATGAGCGGAGAGCGATCAATTTGTGCTTAATGAAGCGAAAGCCATTCGTTTTAAGATGGTTTCGTGAAAGGTGATTTTTAGAGTCAGTTGTAAAACTGACTTACCTTTTCGGTATTTAGAAAAGGTAATTGCTGAATGGCAAATAAAAAGCCAAGTAGAATTATTTTTAATAACAGTACATTACTACTTTCAATGTAGTTTAGTTAATAGCAATTATGAAAACGAATAGAATGCAGTACACATTTTTGTTTTCTATATTTTATTAGTTCAACAAAAGTTTTAATTTCGTAAACACAAAAACGGATAAATTAAATAAGAAAAATATGTAAAAACTGAAATGAACATTTAACCATTTATTGACATGAAATGAAAGTAGGAAATGAAATAAATGATAGAGTAGTGATGAAATAAGTAAACTAAATCCGCTTTCTTTTCTATTTTACACTAAATCTGGTAGGTCAGTAATTAGTGGTCGCTACAAAACTTCCGAGCCATTAGATCGGTTCGGTGTTAATTGCGCGAGATCACCCTTTTTGTACCCAATTAGACCCTTACTAGTAACAATACTAACTGTTAAGCGAACGTAGCATTACTACTTCTAGAGGAACTTTGGAGAAATGAGTAAAGTTAAATATATTATCATCATTTTGGTTCGTAACTCAGATCAACTGGAAACTAAAACAGAATTTAAATTTGAACAGTACCCTGTATAAAAGGCATCCTTATTCACAGTTAAAATATAAGTACTACCGAAATTACATTATCGTGGGTGAAGTAACAGTCTCATAAGCAATACGAAAGCCATCCTCATTAGCGAAGGTTCTTATGAAACTCAAATTACTGCAGCCAACGAACAACAATTTCTGTAAGAATTTAATCCTCCCCCCAAAACATTTACCCCCCTCATTAATACGTAAATAACAATAAACAACAAATAATTACAAAATACCGTTACGGAAATACAATCAGGCTGATCGTATTTTTGCAATAAAGCTGCCCTATTCACTGTGCGAGCCCATTACTTGTTTGTTTCGGAAGATTTGTGGGGTTTTGGAACTGAGAGCGAATGTGAATAGCAAAACTTAGAGGTCAAAGGAACGATGGCGCCTAGTCGACGTGCTCCTTTATAGCTGAATCAAAGCTGGTATAAATGCGGAGCAGTAAATTAATAATTTAGTACACAGTCGTTGGTTTAAGTACCCACCGTACAAATCGCCGTTGCTTTGGCAGTGTATTTTTTTTAATTTTATTAATCTTAGGGAGACTGATAGAAGTACACTTTACACAAATTTAAAAACATTGTAGTAGTAAGTACATACACAAAGTTTTAAAGATACCTTTAAAACAAAACTTAGAAAATATTTTTTAAAATATAAAACTGTGTTTCTTTTAAAATTATTGTTAAATAAAATTCTTAACTTTAGAATGATATCGAGTGTAGTGTTTTTCTCATGGATGAGATACTAAGGCATAATTATTTGAACGAATTAGTTCAGTTTTGTAAGTAGTTCGTGTCTTAAAAAGGTTGAAAATAGTTATTCTACAGAACTTATTTACTTAGATACTTATTGATCTTGCCAAGTACTTGGATTGTTGATTCTGAGAGCAGTCGTTCTGCGTAATAAATCTATCGTAATCATAATCACATCGTGATAGTGTTAATGCCAATTAGAACCTAGTTTGCGAAAAAAGGCACAAGAAACAGTTTTGTGGGTTTAATTAGATTTTGGTTCTAACTTTTTAAGACTATTTTCTTTTTATAATATTATCTATATGTTACACATAGCAGGACAAGAACAGCTCGTTTCGGTAGTTGCGCTCTGTAATATATTGTCTTGTATCGGAAACGCCTCTGGTGCACCAGCTTAATATATTGCTATCTACTAACAAATTTCCTATGTATAAGAGGAAGTGGGACGCAATAACTTTGAATGTTATGTCGCTTGCTAAACGGAGTCAGTGTTTTGGTGTGGATTGTGATTTGACTTATCGGCGTTTTACTTACGTATGTAAGCGATAATTATAATGATCTTACACATTTAACATACAACTATTTCATCACAAAGCAAAGCCTGTACCGTGGTAACCAGATGGCAGACAAACATACTACTATATTTGTAAATAAACACACTTAGTAGATAAATTACACCCAAAATATTGTGCTCATCACATAATTATATGTCCTTTGTGAGAATGAAACCCATTACCTCAGACTTAGCAGTCAGAACAACGAACCATTAACCAATTTGACTGTACAGTTGGCTTTGTGGTTTAAGCAGTCACCACGCCGCTCTCTACTCCGTTCATTGTTGTGGGTTTAAACCCCACATCGGTCAAAACTTTGTGTGATCTACAAATTGTTGTTCTGAGTTTGGGTGATTTTTGTGTCCGTTTCTTGAACATCTGTAGAAGTCTCTGCGACACAGTTAATTTACATACGTGTATGCTGAAAAACAAATTATTGTTGTTTTCATAAAATTCACGTTGATGCAATCCACGTCATATAATTTGGAAATAATAGCAACGGTAGCAATAAAAAAAAACTATGTTTAGTTCACTTTTGATAAAGAATTTCTAAGCTGAAGTTTGAAATATTATTTCAGTACGCTGACCAAACACTGGATTTATGCAAACACTTGGAAACTAACTTGCCCGACCTCTTTAAAACTACTAACTGTTTTCCATTCGACCCACTTTATGAAAAGGTCCAGATTTATGTAGTACAAAACGAGATAAGGTAGGTTACACACCGGCGACCATTAATATCAATCACCGCGTGTCGCTTGTGTCGTGTCTATGGAGTGATAACGTTCTATAGAAGGTTCTCCTAGTGAAAGAAAGTTGGGAGTTTGCAATTTTCGGACGGAATTTCGAGGGATATTTTTGGGTGAATTTAATGGTTTCTGTGTGTGTTTATCAGTAACCCTTGTAACCTTTAGTACCGTTTCACATTTTAGTAAGTAAATGTATCGTGAAGATGAGGAAATTGTCGCTTCAAACGTTTGGAATAATACGTTCAAATTAGCCTAAATATGGTGTGTAAAGGATGCATAAGGTTGCAGGTATATTTATTACACATGTATTATTTTGCCACTGCTTCTTGGTCTAAAGATTAGCGTGTGCGACAGCATGCCGACAGATCTCGGGTTTGATTCTCAGGACGGGCCAAGTGTTGTTGAAATTTTCTTGCTTGTTGCTTTGAAATATCTAATGTATGGAAGTTGGTGTTTCACGGCTTGTAGAGCACGTCAAACTGTCAGTCCCGAATGTCGTGAACATCTATGGGAATCGTCACAGGAGAATCAGTACCTTTAAATTACTGACAGCTTTTTTTTTTTTTTTTTAACCTGCGGAAACCCCCTCGGGCCGTCACCCCACCGGGGTTTACGGCGGGGTGGTGTGTCGGAATCGGACCGACTAAAACCACACGGTGTGCCACTCTGCGCCTGACATAGGAGGGATCCGGGAACAGCTGTTATTACGACATCCAGGTCCCTCCTAGCGCCTGCCCGCTACCGCGGACACCATCTGCGGATAAACTCCCCTTTTAGGCGACGTACGGCACACGCGGACGTCGCCTCTTCGCGGCTGGCCATTATAGCGGATGGAGGGAAAAACTCGTCCCGTCCACCCGCGGCCACACTCAAGGCGGCATGAGGCGCTGGTACGCGCGCCTCCGCCGCCCGGTTCGCCGGCGGCGAATTGGGTCCGAGTGGAGGTTGTCCTCCCGGGCCTTCTCCGCCACCTCCTTCCGCGAAATTACGTCTTCGCAGAAGGTTGCGACCGCGGTAAAACAACTGTCGCTACCGACCATGGAGCGTATGACGGCCGGTAGCGAGAGATCTTCTCCAATAACTGCAGTGAGGACCCCACGCTGCGCCGCCCAGGCGGAACAAACCGCCAGCGTGTGCTGAGCCGAGTCCTCACTGCAGTCGCAGTGGTGACAGGCGGGACTCAATTCCCTCCTGGCGACCGAGTGCAGATACTTCCCGAAGCAACCATGCCCGGAAAGAATCTGCGTCAGTCGGAAGGAAAGAGTCCCGTGCTGCCGCCCCGCCCATTCGGCGATGACCGGCTGGAGAGCCTCCACGGCGGCAAAGCCAGCACGTGGAGCCTCCAGCCGGGACGACCAAAGAGCCATCGTGGCTAGACGAGCGGCCTCTCGCTACTCGCGTATCTCTTCGGGTGGGGGCCGAATGCCGCTACCCACCCGGAAGTCTGCCGTTCGCCGATAAACTTCGGCGAGCACTTCCGCCTCCAAATCCCACGGGGGAGTACCGGCTAAGGCGCACGCCGCCTCCTTCGATACGGTGCGGTAACCGCGTATGGCTCTAACCGCCAATATCCTCTGAGGGCGCCAGAGGCGAGCCCTATTCTGGGCGGTCAGAGCCGCCGCCCACACCGGTGCACCATACAGCGCCATTGACCGGACAACCCCCGTGTATAGCCGTCTTGTCGCGACGCTAGCTCCACCCAAATTCGGCAAAAGTCGCCCAAGGGCAGAAGCAGTGCCTACCAGCTTTGGAGAAAGCTGTCGGAAGTGCTCGTCGAAGAGCCACCTGCCGTCGAGGATCAGGCCCAGATACTTCATCTGAGCCTGAACCGGTACGAGGACCGAATTGACTACGATAGAGGCGCCGGGTGGCGGACCACGACGGGGCCCATGGAATAAAAGGGCCTCCGTCTTATTTAGGGCCACCCGTAAACCCAGCGCCTCAATACGCCCGACCACCAAAGAGACTCCCGTGGTAGCCAGGTGCGCCGCCTCTTGAAAGTTCGCTCCCCAGGCCGTAACTAACGTATCATCAGCGTAAAAAATTACACCCAGCCCGGGAGGAAGATGACCTCGAAGGGCCCAGTCGTATCCCATGTTCCACAGAAGTGGTCCGAGGACAGACCCCTGCGGAACACCGCACGACATGGGCCGCTGCCTCAGAATACCATCTCGGTCCTCGAACATGACGGTACGCTCCTCAAGATAGTCTGCCACAAGCCGCCTCAGGTACTCTGGCACCCCGTGGTAGTGGAGTGCTTCCCTGATGCAGCTAAATGGCAGACTATTAAATGCGTTGGCAATGTCCAACAACACCACCAACAACACGCCGCCACAGCTCACCGCCTCTTCGGTAACGGCCCTCAGGCGCAACACAGCATCGACTGTCGAACGCCCCGCTCGAAAACCAAATTGGGCGTCCGACAGATCGGGGCCCACTTCGCAGAGGTGCCGGACGATGCGAGCAGAGAGTATCCTCTCAAAAAGTTTACCCGCCTCGTCCAGCAACACGATGGGCCTATAGGCCGCTACCGAATCGGCAGGCCGGCCCGGCTTCCTTAAAAGGACCAGCTTCCCGCTTTTCCAGCACTCAGGGAAGCGTCCGGACGCCAGACTAGAGTCCAGGACTTCCCTGAGGCGGTCCGACATGTGTTCGAGGGCTCGGGCCAGCACTCGGGCAGGTATCCCGTCCGGCCCGGGGGCGGTGTTCTTAGAGCGAATCCGTAGAACAACCGCCCCTACCTCCGATTCCCTGACTGGTGGAACATTGTCCTTGTTCCCCCCGTCGTCTCCGACCATGAAAGCCATCGACGGGGGAAATTACGGACAGCTAATTCAACCTTCGAATTAAGTTCGCCGTACAGGTCGCAGAATACCAATGTCAGTCTCTCCGTGGAAAAAAATGATATTCACGTGAAACCAGTTGAGCTAGTAATCAACTCCAAACAAACTTAGTAATAATTAAGGCTTTAAAACTACATTTATTTCAAATTAGATATCTTTTTTAAGGTGTTTAGTCTGAAAGATTATTTTTTTGTTTATTACTTTTTACTTTTTATTGCAACATGAAGAACAAACGACAACATGTTTGTTGCGCATCATCTTAGATCATCTACTATTGGACATAATATTAAAAAAATAATTGATTGTCTAATACTAAAAGTCTATCAATATATCTCTTTCACAGAATAATTTTCTAGGGTTCAAATTAATTCACAAATGTATTTGATTATCGGTTCTAGTTTTCATATTTTTTTAATTGTTCAATCAAATGCTAAAAGTCATTATCTATACAAGATCTAGTTTTAACATTTAAAAAGTCAGTTTGACTTGACAATAAAGTAACGCATTATGTTGTTTTCAGGTCAAACTTTATCACAGAGTAAAATACGAGAGTGGACATAAAAATATTAATTATATATGAATCAAGTAATATAAAGAGATCATTCCATGATTGTTTTCGTACATAAATAGTCATAAATAACATAAAATCGCCCATAAACAATAATCCTCAACAACAACAAAACAATAATTACAACAGCACAATTAAACTAAGTATTTGTAGAAAGTCATCAAAATTTACGATAAGTCATAAATTCAATAGCTAGATTTACTTCCATCTTATAATTCAGATGGGTAGTGGATCGTGAAATCCCCTACCATAGTAATTAGCGAACGAGTTTTTATTCTGAATAAACGTCAAATAAATGTCAAGTGACGTAATTTCCTAATCTTTATTGATTTGACAAACATAATTTCAGTTTAAGATTATGAGAAAGTTTAAGTGGCACACATATAATCTTTAGTACAAAATTCAACCTTTATTTATTTATTTATTTACACTTTATGCACCTTGTACATCGGCGGACTTAATGCCCAAGGCATTCTCTTCTAGTCAACCTTAGGGTGCTATAGAAATATTGTAACTTTAATTTTTAATAGTCTTTAATAGTCTTTTACATTTGTATTCCTTTTTTTGGCCACATATTTCCATTATTATTATAATTCACTACTAACTACTACTCACTACTAATCACAGACAGTTTAATATTTGAACATTCCTGTGGACGGTATTTGTAACTTATTCAAATTTGGAAAAATTTGCTATTAACTTAAACATAACCAGATGATGTGAACATGTCAGTTGTAATCGTTCTGAGTAGCATGGAATTGTAGAGTCCGATATCTTAAAATGGACTGTGATGACACTTTTTTGTCCTCATTATTTCGATTATTTTATGCTTAGTTTACATTGTTTTAAAATATTTAAAAAAAGTAATAAACAAACCATCTCTTTTTTATTTATTTGATTATACTCGTTTATTTTATTTGAAAAGTAAGATTAACTAAACAAAACCGATAGTACTATTCACATTGACCGATAGTAAATCGGCCAAGTCGGAATCGTATTTATGCGTCTGAGATCGCGCACCCAGACCCAGCACCGTGCATAAATAACGAACAACGGCACGATACTACGATTTATATCGTACCGCTACTGCCGCAATTTGCACTAGATACGATCCCGTAGTTGCATTGAAGTCTAAATTCACTTATGCAGTTCAAACAAAAATCAATAAAGTTATGCGTCAAAGAATAGAACTGTCAAGGAAAGAAATTTAGGAAATTCAAAAATGAAGCTTTGTTATTAGGCACAAAAAATAGTATTTTTTACTAAAGTAATTAACAAAGTAAATATTTGCGCGCTTTGAGGTTGATGTTAACACGTCCAGATCCCTTAAATTAAGTAACCTCAACTTATCCTCTCTACCACAGGAGGAGGGACGGTAACAACGCACTCATGACTTTTAGATTGTAGACGTCCATGGGCAACGGAAGTACTAATAGTAAATAAATAAAGTAAAATATCATCATCATCATCATCAACAGCCTTTTACAACCCACTGCTGGACAAGCAAGGAGGTTTTGGCCTACTATACCACGCTGGCCAGACGGGTTTTTTCAAGTTTTCCTACTCTTTGTAATGATGTTGTCTTGTATACTTTGTTCCCTTAGTCACCTTTTACGACACCCACGGGATGAATAGGGGTAGTAACACTTTGTATTCTCAATCCGTCACCACACGGACCAAAAGTGAAAAATAAAAAAATAAAAAATAAATGGACCAAATAAAATATTGTCGAAATGAAATTTTGTATAGGTATCTCAGGTACTCGGGCGTAGGACGTTGTAGATCGCTTCACTTCTATCATTGCCCAAATAAAGACGCAAGTAAAGTCGTATATCATTTCTGAACATAACAGTGAAGTTGCCACACAACTTTTATAAGTTATCAAGCAAAATAAGACGAGACATCCCTATACGAACATGACTCCGCTTTCTAGTTCACCCCTATCTTTCTGTCAATACTTAATGATACTTCCCGGCTGTTAGATACATCGATGTCTTCTTAATAATACCATTTCCGCAGAGATTTCCGCTTTTGTTCCCTTAGTAGATAGAACTTTGTGTAGAATTTTTGTCTTGTTAATGTGTTCTTTTTTCTGATGTCTTTTAATTCTAGGATTAATGGAGGTTTTTCTTTGACTTAAAAGAGATATGCTTTTAGATTTGTTAAGAAGTTATTGGTCACTTGTATAAGTGAGGATATTTACTCATATACCTGGAGTTCAACATGTTTGTTCAATGTTTTTTAGACAGAAAACCTTTCTTTTATCAGAAAAATATAAAGAGATTCGTTTAGAAATTTTACATTTCTTCAACGGGTCTGTTAGTCTAGTGGTGAGTGACCCTGACTGCTAAGTCGGAGATTGTGGGTTCGATTCCCATCCAGGACAAATATTTGTGTGATGAACACGATTATTTGCTCTGTCTAGGTGTAACTTACCGGTGAGTATTTAGAAATATTTTAGAGTGTAAATTTCTTATCAGCAGTCTGTTTACCATAATACACGCTCTGCCTAATTTGGAATCAGACAGCCGTGAATGAGATGTGAGAGGTTATTTATTCATAATTATTTACCAGAACTTTCTCAAATTTCAAAGATTCATACCGTCTTAAAGAGTTGCTTAAGTGTAAATCTAGCTTTGAGTTGCAACACTTACGTGACAGACTCGTTTATACGAATCATCAAAACACACCAGAAAATATATACCTACATCTCATACAGCATTGAAAGTCGACATTTTTTCTATCAAAAATATATATTCTGTACCACACAATCCATTCCAACACTTCCTCCTCTCCGAAAGCGTATAACGTAAGGTAATGTTCAAAGCCCTGTAACATGTAAATAGTCTGTCACTAGCTCTGCACGAATTGACAAGTCGTCACCGGGCCGGGCTAAAAGGCTGTCGTTTAAAGGAAATGGCTGATCGAAGAAAAAAGTATAAAAGCAATATTTCTTTTATATACTTACAGTTATATATTTATATACTAACATTTATATTGAGCACGTTTCTTTGTTTACAGTTTTTTGTTTTTTATTTTTTTTTTAAATCGCTAAGGATTAACAGACAGTGTTGTGAAAAAAGAATGTAGGCGCGGATAGTACATTCGATTTTCAAAATTAAAATGTATAACTGCCACATTAAATAATAACTCATCCTCATAGTTTTATACAATTGTCATTTAACTAAATCCAATTTCTTAAGTTAAAGAATGGTACTCAACAAAATATAATCCTAGAACTTACAGCGTTGTCTTTTTAGAAAATGAATTTACCCACTAAAAAATATCTTAACACTCACTGCTGAAGAGGGCTGCCTGTGATATTTCATTTTTCATCTGACAACAGTGTTTTTATAGCAGGAAAGTGCAAATGACGGTTACAAAGATTTCTGAGAAATCAGGTCGCGGTTTCGCTGCTCTGTTAACAATGAACACGGAAGTTGCAGACGGTCGGTTATCTCAAGTCTCATAAAAATATATTATATTAGAACCAGTTTAATATGATTTTTTTTCAAATATTAAGATGTCAAATAATAATGGTAGTAATAATTACTGATTTGATAAGTAGTTCGTGTATTAAAACAAAGTAAACTGTTAACCCTATATTATTGATAATTTGAAGAGAAAGATGTTTGGCATTAACTAAAAACCGTTTAAAATATATTAAATTAATGTTTTAGTAACAACTGTAATTGCAATAACACCAACAGTAACATCTTACACGTATTTGTTGTAGTTATCAGTATAACTAACAACAACTACAGTATAACTAGTAAAGAACTATTTATTATATGTTTTTAAATATCTATATTTACTATAATATCTACACTATAGATACACCACAAAATTAATTTAGCCACCAAGATCACTAACCGCTAGAACTACAATCCAACATTGTAATAATATGTCTGAAAAGGCATTATTACCGCTCGTCTGATCCGTCCTTTACCGACTAAGAAGGGGGAATGATAACATCGTTTGCTTCTAGATTAAGCCATTCACGGTCGGACGTTATTGTCTAATTGTCTTATTGTTCGGAAACCTGCAAGATCTCGTTGAAATCCGACGGGATCTCTCGTTTATCGTTGTCGCAGACCGTTTTGCCCGTGATTCAATTATGCGAGACAACGTCGCGGTTATTGTATTAAAATGTACCTCACTTTGTTTTGTTGATGATGTAATTAATGAACTGTTTAGATTTAATATTTATGTTCTTTAAATAGCGTAACTTATTTGTGAAAAGGTCAGGTTTTGAGTTCTATGTTATTTTATTTAAATCTTGATGACGAATTATACCAGGTGGAGAAATGCTATTCATCACATCACATTACATGCAGTATTATTTTGACGATATTCTTTTAAAGTTGACCTGTCTTTTAAAAGATTGTGTTTTTTTACCTCAACTTTAATTTTGGTAGCCGCTTAGTTACGAGTCAAAGGGCAATGACAGAAATGTATGGGACTTTGGCACCGCCTTGCATATGGTAGGGATTGTTCTTGTGTTTATTTGACAGATAATATCATCGATAATAACATGTTGGATGCCCAAATTTTTAGAACGTTATGTAAAAAAGTTCAGTTTTTAATTTAATACAATGTAATATACAGGCTATTAAAGTCGACAGTCACAATAGCTGCTGTTGTCATTGTTGTCAACAAAATGACCACAGCCAACAGACAATGAGGCGTGAAAAAGCATCTTACTAAGCCGCCATAGTGTGTGTTACTATACTGCAAGAGTAGAGAGTAGAGTAGAGCAGTACAGAGTATGGTGACCACAACTCTTGAATTATATTCATGCTTTCCATCAGGTAGCCTAGAGTCTCCTTGGCAGGCTCTTAACATAAAAAAAAATAACACAATTTAAATTTAAAAATGTGAATTTCATTAGACCGTCATTTAAGGCTCGTCTTATTGATTCATTAACTTTTGAAGTAGAAAACTTGTCGCATAAATTGTGATGTATCTCAGATGGTCCGCATAACAGCCGTTTCACCGGCAATCTCAGTGGTGATGATGCGGCACATTTACATTCAATGGAGCATGCAGCGGGTGGAGTGTCAGATATAGCGATAACTACTGCAATCTATAGTGTTAAAAGTAAAATTAGTACAAATTGTAATAGTCATCGACATTACGATGACCGCAGTTAGATCAAGAGAACTGAGAATGGAGTAATGGTCAATTTTTTTGTTAATAGACACATGCATCTAATGCTACCATTTGTGAAAATAAAACTATATATAACAAATAATATAATAAAACTAAATGGATATAAATATATATCACTAACTAAGTCAGGTTGTTAGAACAATAATCAAGGCAGTTTTAGTGACGGTAAACCTTTGTTTTAAATTCTACAATTTTGTTGGTTTAGACTATATCATACCATATTAACAGCCTTTTACAGTCCACTGCTGGACATAGACCTCTCCTTGGCAAGGAGGTTTTAGGCAACTATACCACGCTGGCCAAACGAGCTGGGATAGGTTTTGTTTCAAGTTTTCCTTCTCTTTGTAATTACATTTTACAGAATAGTTTGTTCCCTTAGTCGCCTCTTACGACACCCACGGAATGAATAAGGGTGGCACTTCTGAGAAGCTTTGTCTTATTGGCAAAGGTATATCATAGATGCTCGCCAACAGTCCCCTGATGCTATGCGTAAAGTCAAGCGAATATTTATTAATTGGTTTAGTCTAGATTAAACTAATTAATTGTCATCAATTATGATAATTACAATTAACTCTAATTAGTTTTTACTTTACAATTAATGGCACTTATTCGATCTATTCACCCTTGCTCTTAAATACGTTATTCTTAAATACTGTTGTCACCATATTAGTAGGAGGTACTGCTTAATATAGAACTGCCATAAACTTGGTAGATTCATTTCGCTACTCGCTATCACTGCCACCACAACTGATAGCTAACGAGCAAAAAGCTCGGCATACTCAGCGGCCCGAATTACCCTGATTCTGGGTAATTACAGACTACCAACCCTATCCTGAACACTATGTCATCGTGACGTCATTAGTGGTAAGCACAAATGTTCTAAAGGGTTCTGATTAAAAGCCTTTATAAAGGCTGAATCGATAATTATCCAACCTTTAAAAAGGACACATAATTAATTCGTTTTAATAATAAAGTTAAAGTTAATTTGATTTTGGCAAGAAATTGAATTGTTAAAAACAAATTATTTATCATAACATGAGCATGATTCTAGTTGTAATTCATCTAAATAAATCTAGTTGTAATGCATTTAGAAATGTTTAAATAAGTATATATGTTTATCGGAGATTGCCGACATGCTCTGCCAAGTTTAGGATTAGATTGCCATGTGTTTGTAAGTTTGTAATGCAGTTTTCTTGGACATCGAACCTGTGTATATTTAAGTAGAAACATATTTTTTTTAAGACTTACAGTTAACAGCGCTAATATGTCTAATATTAAGTATATATAGTCTTTATATGTGTATATATGTCTTCATATTGCGATAGGGTAAATCGTTTTTACTGATTTCATTAGATTAGATTGCAGGCTGTAGGGTTTCGCTATCTCAGACCGGGCACTTTCATTAGCTTGCAAGGTTACGGTGTAGTTACTCTTTTATCTACTATATCTTTCACCTGGTTTAAAGAAATTTAAGTAACTCAGTACACTCACACTCACTCACAGCAGTAACGCTCTATGTTCTTAATTCGTGCGGTGATAAATTAAGTATATAGAGTGTTGCTTACTTGCTAAAGAGAGGCCTATGGCCGGCAGTGGATTGCTGAAAACTGTTGTTGATGATGATGATAATATAACTGATGTTACTCGAATTCTTAAACAAAAAGTTATTATCATCATTTTATTAATACGGTAGAATTTTTTTTTTCCTTATTATACTAACAATTCAAGTTAATTCTTCTTAAGCTACGACTAATACTGTTAAATAAATCAATACTTGTATTATATATAACTTTTTATAAACAAAGTGACATTAAACCAAAAAAAACTTAGCTAAATGACATCAGCTCAAACCAAAAGTAATAAAATACAATAGAAAACTAACAAAAATCGTTCAAAGACTGTACAACACATTAGCGATAGCGCTAAACCTAACTAACCTAACTAACAAACCTGCATTTGATAAATAACAGTTTGTATCGTAAATATAATGTTAATAATAGTACAAATCAAACAGTACTAGCAGAAATATGCACATGCATTTAATCAGCAAACCAGGGGAGGCAGACGGTGTTATCGGTCCGGCATCAAGCCCAATTACTCCCCGCCCTCTCCCGCCCCATGCTAGGGATGAAGATACTTTCGGAGATAACACTGCAATGGATTTATTTAGACTTTCTGGCGGCTAATTGACAAAATTGGGGTTTCAGATGTATAGCTCTGGTTTTGCTACAACTGCTGTCATTAATTCGAAGCTATACGATATGTATCATTAGAATAAAAACTCTTCTGAGTCGTATTCATATTTATTAGAGACTTGTAGGCTTAATTCATTTATGAATTTCGGTGATATTCGCCTGAGGGTCGTGACGGTGACAGACCTAGCTCTATGATGCTGCACTCTTTAAAAATAGCCTGAATCTGGTCTCCTAAATACATACATGATAGAAGACATACAGTATATTTTTAATATCATATTCAAATATATATATATTTCATATTGGAGCCGAAGTGTACTAGAGTGGATACCACGATTGGGCAAACATAGTGTGGAGCGCCCTGTACCGCGAAGGACCGACGACTTGAAGAATGTGACTGTCAGCGGATGGATGCGAATAGCCCAAGACCGGAATGGTTGGCGTTTCTTGGGGGAGACCTTCGTTCAGCAGTGCGCGGCAATAGGTTGATTGATTCATATGTTTAAATTTCTATGACGGCATATTATAAATATTAAAACGAACTGCTTTTTTACTACTGAAACAAATGATATTTTAAGACTGCTATAAGATTAAAATTGTTATAAGATTACACATATATTTCAGTTAAAGTTATACATTTTCTTTCTGAATTCGATTAATTTATGTCTCTGTTCAATGATTATTGTAATATCAGCCATCGAGTATCCACACCGATGCGTCCGCGATAGACAAACAAGAAACAATAGTTAAATTTTTTTTTCTCAACTTTGATGTCGATTAATCATAAATTAAACAAAAATAATTTAAACTAAGCTAGTAATATTTTGTGAAGAAATAGGTTTTTATAACAATCTTATGTTTTAAATAAAATTTCTCAGTAAAATATCCAATGAAATTATAATATTACAAAGCATTGTAGCTACTAAACTACACCTCTTCTTTTTTAAAGAGTCTGCCAAATTGTCTCTAGTCTGCCTGCATGAATAGAATCCAAGATTGGTGGTCACCATACTCATTATGACTGTAGACAATGCAGTATGATGACCCATACTATAGTGGCCTAGTGCGGTATTTTTTTACGTTCCGTTTAAAAAGCCCGGAATCATAGTGATAGTGGTTCGTCATACTCGTACATATCAATTAACTAAAATCAATAACCTTTTGTGTCCTTTGTATTGTCCACTATTAGACTAAGTGGTTAAATAAAAAAGTGTTATTTGTGTCTACTATTTTATACAAAGTTTTAATGCATTTCATAACTTTGGTGACTGTAACACGATCCTAAATGAAATAGTTCATCCATGTGTATACGTAGCTATTAAATTTCAAACATTTTCTTCCTTTCGCTTCTATGGTCTCACAAAACGCTCGCCTATCTGTAACAAAACTACATAATAAGATTACAGTAGTTTCTATGCAAATCTCACAAAATAAGAACAAATCGTTTTCTAAATGGTGGAGCGATAAGCATCGCAGATGTATCTCCCTAAAAAGAGTCCCTGGAGATCGCACTCCCACTGTCGATGACGATATTACTCCCTTATACGCACCGAGTGGGGTTGTACTTGAACATTTATTTACACTTTTATATCGTTATAAAATCTCTATTAGTAAAATCGATGCGTACTTTTACTATAAGATGTTTACATGTGTATAGAGCAACAGTAATAGATCGAATAACCTTGTATCGTGTTCCATTTCTTGCGATTGATGCAAAGTTTATATTTGCAATAGTAATTATGACATAGGGCTTTTTTTTTCTATTTAGAAAGCCTGCCAAAGTGACTCAACTCTGCTTGATGAAAGCATGAATAGAATCCAAAGAGTTGTGGTCACCATACTCATTGTTAATGCAAACAATGCAGTGTGGTGACCCATGCTGTGAGATGCTTTTTCACACCCGCTTGGGAACGTAAAAGTATGACAGTCATCGTGGCAGTGTAAGCCTCACATAGTTATCACGATAACTGTCACCACTGAATCAATGGGCCTCCGGTCTCGCACTCACCAACGAAACACGACAGCACAGATGCTGGTGCTTTGGTTCATTTAAGATAGTAAATTTTGTCTAATTATTTTAGTTTAACAAGACTGTTATGCCTAAATAAAGGTTCAGAGAGATATTTATACAAATTTAACGAAAATACTAGCATTACCAAACACAACTTAATAAAATAAACTTGTTTTAAAATGGAATTAAAGGGTTTATTTCAATTAAAGTACAATTAGTTGGGAAGAAACTGCTATTTTAAATATGTAACAAACTTTAAATACATTGAGTAATCACTGACACGGTAAACGCTAACTTCGTAGCGACAACGTGTTTAATTGTGCGTGTTTAAATCCGATTATTTATGCTGTAGTTCCTGCCTCCAAACTCTCTCTATTGTGATTCCGATTCTCTATTATCAACTGCAATCATGACTTGTACAACAGTTTTACATTGGATTAAAGAAGTTGGAACTATTTTATATTTTGTACCACTATCGTCACTGAGCTCTGTTTTTTCTTTATTCACATTTCTAACATTCTGTTCTGTTTTACATCGCCTATAGGCGGTTTAGCATAGCAGTTTCTTCCTAACTAATTGTATAGGCGTTTCTATAGGCGATGATAACAGAACAGAACGATCTGGCTCTATTTTTATAACTCTTACTCTTATGATTTGGTGACTTATTTTTCTTTATTTTAACAGCCCGTAAAACTGACTACTCTGCTTGACGGAAAGCACGAATAGAATCCAAGAGTTGTGGTCACTATACTTATTGCGAAAGCAGACAATGCAGTATAGCGACTCAAACTATGGCAACCCAGTGAGATGCTGTTTCAAGTCCCGCTTGAGGATGTAAAAGGCATGACAGTCATCGTGGTAGTGTAAAATTCCCCGCACTTACTACGATAACTGTTACCTTGCCTCAATGGGCTTTTACTCTCGCACTCAATAACGAAACATGACAACACAGAAGCCGTCGCTTTCGGTAGATTTTCTGTGAGAGTTTAGTACGGCCCCGGTCGAGCCGCCCATTTGTGCTGAAATCACGTGGTTGTACTACCTTTGTTATATTAAAGTTCTCCTATTCAAATCCATAATTTATATGATTTATTACTCACTAAGTGTACATTTTGGTCTTACAGTAATTACATAAGTGCTTAGGACTTAGTGCTTTTTCCAAGCATTGTTTCATGTCATTCCAATAGCATAATAAAATTAAGAAATAGACTTTTGAATACGTACTACGGTTATAATTAGTGTTTTTAATTTTTACAATTAGCCGATCTCTCATATTCACATTAATATTTTTTTGTATGGCACTGACTAATAACCATGGCGGGTATTTTTTTTGCATTATCGCTCCGTTAGCGGTTTCTCTACAAAGCGTTGGATTACCTAATGCTTGACAATCAGAATTTAAATATCCTAACCCGTATTACTTATCATTAACAACCTTCAATAGTCCACTTCTGAACATGGACATCTTCTTAGAAATGATATTTTGACCTACAATATCACGCTGGCCAGACGGTTTATTATGGGGCTTATTTCAACTTGCCCTTCTCCTTTGCAATGGTGTTGTCCTGTGTAGTTTGGTGAAAAAGGGTGGTTATACTACGCATTCTTAATCCATTTACTTATTATTGTATGTAATTGTCGTCATCATCAGCCTATTGCTGTCCACTGCTGAACGAAAGTCTCCCCCAAGGAGTTAACTATTACGGTTTTAGATAGCTTGCATATATCTGCGCCGCAAGCCATTTTTCTTTCACTGGTCATCCGTACCGTTACATTTTAACACTGTGTATGCTCAAGCGCGTTCTCGTATGTACACGATCATCATTCCGCCTGAAGACACTAACTTATACTCGTATACTATTTAATAAAAAATGTCAGTAACTAATTTAAGTAGGTATTTAGGCCATGTCAAATTTGATTGGCTTAAACGTCCTTTACAACTTGTGTTGCAGTTGCTCAAATATTGTTAGCGATAATCCTGGCACCAAGCGGTTAATACCAGTATAAGTCTTAAATAAGCCAGACAAATGAGGTTAAGTGTGTAAGGAATTAGTGGAATCCCCTAGATAATTGCCCTCGTAGTCCCGTTTGACTCATTGGAGGGTGCCAAAGTGCAAGCTCGGGGCATGTTACTGTAGTTTTGCATTGTGTAAAGAATAATTGCCTACATTTAATATGTCTTAAGTACCTATTGTGCTAACAACTGTACTAGTTGGTGCTAGCAACTATACTAATGAATTAAAAAATATTTTCTTCATTAGTTGGAGATTCAAAAATAAAAATATATTTAATAATCATAAACTTATAAT
The DNA here is from genome assembly GCA_949316085.1 of Hypercompe scribonia. NCBI lineage: Eukaryota > Metazoa > Arthropoda > Insecta > Lepidoptera > Erebidae > Hypercompe > Hypercompe scribonia. The sequence goes on along the minus strand of OX438967.1, from coordinate 5,615,630 downwards.
GTTCGCGTAAAATAATGTTATCATGCAAACCTAAAAATACCATGAATCCATTTCTGGAGTGGCGACCGTGTACTAGGTAACGCAACGTTAGTAGGCCCCCCACAAGGTGGTCCAACGACCTGGTGAATGTGTGATGCGGACGGCACAAGACCGGCTGGTGTGGAGAACCTTGGTGGAGGCTATATCCAGCAGTAGACGTCTTTTGGCTGAGAAGTAGAAGAAGAGAAGAATTCGAGTAATTATCCATATCGATCAAACAGATTATAATGGTGGACGACATTCATACGTAAAGTGGAATTATATACTTATAAACATTGCAATGTTGTTCTATGAACCACGTAGTCATTATAAGAAAAATCATTGTAAAAATAGTCCGTTCACTAGCTTAATATGACCACTACTTTGATAATGGAGCTATATAACGCTATCTTACTCGGCCCCAATTCGCGAATACTGGCGCGTCCACCCCATTACATATTCTTACATACAGAAACGACACCTACTTACCTATACACCCAGCATTTAATTAAATAAACGATTCTGTACCCTAATACCTAACACATAAGAATAACAAAAAGAAAAATCTGTGTCAAAATAGTTTGGTATATTTCTCCATATCATATGACATTGACCGGAGTCAGGGGACAAGATGACTCACCGATAGAATAAGGGTAGTTGGTTTCTTCCAGACATAGCTACTACATGATAATAGGCAGTTGTTTCATTGTTCGTTGATGTGATGTCGTGGTAGATATATTGACATTTTGTTTATGAAGAAATTACGTCAGAATGTAGGCGACAGCCTTGGTTTATGTAGTGATGTAATTTAATCATAATATACTTTCCTTTTAAACAATGTCTGATAAAGTACAATAAATAAGCTCTTTGAGGGAGGCTTTCGTTCAGCAGTGAATGGCAGTAGATGTACTTTAAAGATGGTTACATATTTTTATTTCTTTTTCTCTTTTTTATTCAAGACACTTTTTAAATTTAATTTTTTCCAAAATTTAATTTATCATTGTTTTCAAGAATTAATTATATCATTAATTATATAATTTCCAACATGTACTATTATAATAGTATGGCTATAGCTATAGCGTCTAAGTAGACGCTGAAATAGAAACATGTTAAACAAGTAATTATTTTTTTATCTTTTTTATTTTTTTTACAGCTACCCACCAAAGTGACTCTATTCTGCCTGATGGAAAGCATGAATAGAATCCTAGAGCGGTGGTCGCCGTACTCACTGCGAATGAAGACAGTGCAGTATAGCGACCCACGCTATGGTGGCCTAGTGAGATGCTTTGTCACTAATTAATTATACTTGTAATATGCCCTATCTGTTTATTTAATACTTATATAACATTAAAATAAGTACAAACTTTGTTCTTTAAATCAAATAATGGATCTGGATGTAACATAATTAATTAAGACCTTAATTGGCTCAAACTCGTCTAGGACTGGAATTCATTTTATCATTTAATTCATTTATTTTTAAAAAGACAACACCCGCACTAGGAATAAATCCTGTGTCGTGAGGAACTTTACAAACATACATGAAACGGACACAAAGAACACCCAGACTCGGAACAATAATTTGTGGATCACACAAAGTGTTATCCCAAGTAGGGTTTGAACCCATAACACTCAGCGCAGTAGAAAGCGGCGTGGCGACCGCTTAAACCACTAGGCCTACTGTGCAGTCACTGTATTGACCTGAAACAGCTAAATTACTAAAGCTTGAAGCTTTACACTAAGTCGTTGGTACTTTGCAGATTATCGACAAAATTAACACAAGGATTTTAATATTTATGTTTATATATACAGTTAAACAATATACACACACTCATGGTTACATGCTTTATCATCTAAGGGATAGGCAGAGGAGTATTAAAGAATTATTTGAAGTGGACAAATCTCCGTTAATCGAACATTTTGAGACCCAAGATAGGGTTATTTTCTTTGAAATGAGGTTTGTACCCTGTTCAATCACTAGAAACTATAATATTATATTTATTTCCTAAAATAATCAGTTTGAATGTATCGAATATATTATTAAAACAATTAAAAAAAAGACTTTATTGTTATCTTAAAAAATATTATTTCCCAGCGATATCATAAATATAGATCACTTTCATCATAAACAATCATTTAACATCAATACGCAAAACTTTAACGTATCTAAGTTGTGGGTTGAATAATTACTTTATAACACGGTCCAAAGTTCAGACTGGATAAATAATAACCAAATATCAATATCATCTCTTGTCCTCTAACCCTTATAAATTGCTGTATTACACAACAAAATATCATAACAAATACACCCCCACACAAAATATCCCGTGAGTAAATGAGATATTGATTAAAGTAAAATTTGCGTTTCACCGCTCGCCATAATAGAGAGGAACTAGCGACAAAAACCCACAAATGATTTGCAATTATGCAGTCTCAATAGACTTATTACAGCAGTAGAGGGGCCGAGACGACGGACGACGGGTGGTGAGCTACAATTGAATTTTAACGACCTATAATATTCGTGATATACAGAGCTTTAATTTATGCAACAACAGAATTTACATTAATTTATAAAATATGCACTCAACAGGGTATGTTTTGGGTCAGGATAGTGTGGTAGTAGAGGAGTTCGTTGCTATTTGAACAACTGGTGAAAATTTTGCCAGAGTTCGTTGCGGATCATGTTGTCAAGAGAGCACTCACCATAAGGTTAGTCGTAAGTTTGCTTTACAATATATATAAACATAAACACATACATTCTTGTGACTGCGACTTAAAATTTGGATTTTAATATTTCGTTATAAGTATATTTGTTTGTATTTTTAAAAAGTCAAAGTAAATTAATAGATAATGTTAAATACGTTTATTAACAAGAATTGTTAACTGTCTGATAGTTCGAAAAAATAAAAGCGTGTCAATGTAACAGCACTTACTGTCTGCCTTTGCGTTCTAAATAGGCAATACAAGTTAAGTTACTGTATGTCACAAACTAAGATTCGGGCACAGATGGCTGTCCAGATTTGTGGTTCGCAAGAGGATCCCATTTGTGAAGAAGGAAGAACTGCGGTCAGCAACATGTGATATAGGCTTAACATGAATGTTAATAAATAATTTATATGAGACCCTCTAAGTTAAGGCCCTGTAACTCGCTTTGATGTGCATATTGGGTTAGTTTTTATCGATTTAAAATATTGATAGGTTGCAAATAGATTTTTATCTTCGAGTGAATATTAGGGCTGAATTGAATCGCGGATTGAGGGGTGTGTGTATTGACTGTAACACGTAGTAATAGTAATTGTTTTACGCTACAAGAATATATTATTTAAATGCTATTTCGTCTCATAGATGAATTGTTCAACGTTATTTATTTTGCCGTATAGATTCACAACGTAGTTAGAACATTAATACCGCTTGTCAACGTCTAGATCTATTAATACTGGCTTCTGAACAACAATCAACGAAAGTTGTAAGTGTAGAAATACTGACAGTTGAACTTAACTTAAAATCCCTACTAATATTATAAATGCGAATGTAAGTTTGCTTGTTACGGTTTCACGCGATAATTACTCAACCGATCATCATGAAATTTTATACATATATTCTTGGAGGTATTTGAAGTAACACAGGATACTTTTTATAAAAAAAAATAGTTATTTAAAATGATCCGTTACGAAACTTATTGTGGCATACTAAATAGTTAAAAATAAAGACAGAGTGGGAAGTTTTAGTTTTAGTACTTAATTTCAACTTATCCATTTCAAATTAATTTCAAATAAGATGGCAGTATTAACAAATGAAGTGTCGCTTGCTAATTTTTGTTTATTTTCTAATATATGACGGGAAACACTGATGGGATTGTTTGTTTATTAGTTAGTGCAACTACCTACTAAGCCTGAATTCAGGAGTTTGATCCCACCCAAAACAGAGAGAGAGTCTTTTAGGTAGTAGAGCCATGCTAATTTCAGCACGAACGGGCCGGCTCGACCGGGGCAGTACTACCCTTCCACAGAAGACCAACCTAAAGCGACAGCATCTGTGATGTCGTGTTTCGTTGGTGAATGCGAGACCGGAGGCCCATTGATGCAGGGGTGACAGTTATCGTGATAACTGTGTAAATCATATACTGCCACGATGACTTTCATGCCTTTTACGTCCCCAAACGGGATGTGAAAAAGCATCTCACTAGGCTGCCATAGTGTGGGTCACCATTCTGCATTGTCTGCATATGCAATGAGTATGATGGCCACAACTTTTAGATTCTATTCATGCTTTCTATGAGGCAGAGTAGAGTCACTTTAGCGGGCTCTTAATATAGAAGAAAAACAAAATTGTCAGATGAGCACCATCAATTGCTCTGTATCTGAATGCAATTTATCCATGACACCTATGTATGTATTTAGAAATATTTAAGTATATTACCACAGTACACATTCTGCCTAGTTTGGGATCAAGTCGTGTGTGAGATGCATGAAATTATTATTAATAATTTACTTTTAAAAATGACATTGCGCTTATTGTTTATGGTATAACAATGGCATCGTGAATTCCCACAATGCTTTACAATTCACAATATGTACGTACTCCAAATCAATTAGTAAAATCACACGTCCCATTCTTAATACAATTCACGTTTATACAACGGAATAGTTTTAAAAAAACTAGTCTTCAATTAGAGACCAATTGAACAAAAAAGGGGATGTAATTATTGTCAATTAGAAAAGTGAACGCGGTGCATGCTTTGCACGCATAATTATTCGTTGCACGCGATTCGCACGCGTTTAGCTCGCGTTGCACGCGTCAGTAACGAGCGCCTGTGATCTCTCGATGATCATGTGTCAAAGACGTCAAAAGTGAAATTGTTACAGTGGAGTGCGTCGAGGATTATAGGCTCAGAGACTTAGTACTCTTTGAGTCTGCTTAGTTGATTAGTATTTGTCATACTTGTCGAATGAGCGAAATAATGTTGCAAAGTGTTATTCTTAAAAGTTGTATTACTAAACAAGGAAATACAAAGTATACAGTTGTCAGGATTAGTAACAATGTAAGATGGCTGAATAATAACTACTTATATTTGTTGTTTGCAACAATTCACTGTATATGTTGGCGAGCTTTGTTAAACATGAATATATTACTGTTGTAACTGTATTATATAGGTTTGCTAAAGATGTACTCCTAGTCGATTTCAGTCACGTTGGCAAGTCTCACGATGATCAACTAATTACGCAAGAGATTTTATAGTGCACAAGGGTGTGCTCAAATACAGGTGCACTTTCTGTTCCCTCGCTCTCATAATCCGATAGAACGGTTATCCAACACGATCGGTGAGAGATCAGGTGATACAGGTACATTTAACAGTGGGAGATCCATGCCTTTACACATTTGGACCACCTCAACTGGAGTAATACTAAGGCCTCATAGAAACCGAGCTAAAATTTCTTTTCATTGATTTTGGCCGAGCGAGTGGAGTTTACTAGATTACCAATTATCAATTACCAATTACCAATATGAAAGAAAGGTAGATACATACAGTATAGGCACCCAGTTTTTTGTTTGCAGCCAATATCATAAAATGTGTTATATAATATTTAGATTCACCAGAATCAGAGTCGAAGTCATACAGTTGATATAACTGCAATCTATCGATGAGTTAGCTGGTTTAACAGAAATAGCATAGAAAAATACACCCTAATTATTCTTTTTTATTATGCTAGCACCCCGTTGAGAGAAAAGACCGCCCGCCGCGGCATTCGAACACGTGGCGGTCACATTTGCTCACTCACGTACTCAGCAATGAGTGACCGCTCAATTCATTCGTTAACAATAGCGATGTCAATTATTAGCAGTGATTTTTGAACTATAGTGATGTTTTCTTTTTCTGTAATTTTAAGATTATATTGATGTTTTTTGTCTACTTTTACTGTGTAATTTCTTATGGAGAAGTTGGACATGTACGTCAAGAATGACTGAAGGAAAAAGGATAAGTCTATGTCTGATTTTATTTAATATCATAAACCACATAACATTAATCTACAATCCTACTAGATTAGTTATTCCGCAACTCTATTCCAGTATAAGTCGGTCTTCGTGGTAATAAGTAACTTTTGGCTTTCTTCAAAAATGAAAGTATCTCCACATCAAATGTCATTAAAATTGGCAGGGTTTTTGTCGTGAAAACGTAACAGACAGATCGATAATACTTTATTTTCTTCAAAAGAAACAGCCTACCAACGTGACTCTACTCTGCTTAATGGAAAGCATGAATATAATCCAATAGAATCTAAATATTACACATACTCTCGCGTGTGTAAAATTTTACACCCTTAAGTGATAATTTTGGGGATAAAAACTACTCTATATCCTTCTCTATAACTCAAACTATTTTTTTACCAAATTTAAGCTAAATCCGTCTACACTTTCGCATTTATAATATAAGTTAAGTTGTTATGAATGATAGTGGTATCATTTAACCCAGAAAACGGTTCGAGAAAAGGAGCGAATGGAATAAATATTAAGTGGATATCATTTTGTCTGTCTTAAAACACGAAATGAAAGTGAATGTCAATTTATTTTATAATTAATCTTGTACTCGTGTTTGTTGCTGCCTACTAAACATCTACCTTCCTACACAGAGTTTTATTGCTCTTCCAACTTGTAATTACTCGTACATACGCTACAAGTATTTCGTCAAGTTAATTCCTAAGCGCTTTGAACTATTGCGGGTAGATTCATATTTTCCCGGCCAATGGGCTTGAAAATTACTGAAATTATACGTGCGAGGTGCAGTGGATGGAGGAAGGGAGCTTTTGTCAGCGAGTTGATTTGATTGACTGCCTGATTCTTTAGTCCAGTGATCTAGTTTCATAATATTTACAAATAAATATTGTTATAATACAATTTTACTCCATCACGTCGTTAAAATCTTTTTAATTTTGAGAGGTTACGCACACAATAGAAATCTTGTAGTTTACTAATCTTAATTAAAATTGCAGCTAGCTTTTATTTAAATATTTTGGACAATTTACACACAACGCCATCTAGTGTCAAACTAAGCAGAGCTTTTACTATAATAACTAAACTGATTGCTAGAATACCTATATATTTTTTTTTATAAATGTATACATATTATACATAGAAGTATAGAAATTTTAAAAATCAGAAACTTAACACAGTAATACTAAAAATTCACGATTCAGTAACCAAATATGTCAAATTTTAGTAACAGTTACCGCGTGTAAGTTAGAAGTACATGATGCATTCTTACAATATCATACAATGTACGAAATAATCTAACCTAACAACTATGATAATCGAAATTTTCTCTTTACAAGCAAGTGATTTAGGTATAGAAAAATTGCTGAAAAATCGAGCTTAATCTTATTTAATAGAATTATTTCTTTTTCTATATGTTCACAAACAAATATACTATTCACTTACACATTGAACATACACCAAAGAAATGATATAGTTATACCGCCCGCTAGAATACAGCTTCCTTATTTGTAAATATTTGAAGAACATTTCTCTGAGAACAACTTGCAGAGAAGTTAGATTTTTCTTCGTGAAGTAAAGTGAACGTCGTTTTTGGTAATATTTCTCTAGTACAGCAAAAAGACTCGGTTGCGTTCGAGCAAAAACAAAATGAGAATTCCTAGGTAATAAAAGAGCGCAATACAGTTCTTGTATGAGTTCCACGAGCGAATAAAACTTTACAACTTGCTGACTTGTACTCGTAGTTGTATAAATCATCCAATGAGTATAAATTTACAAGAAAAGCTTTTCGAGTTTAAAGCGGTTTGTAATTGCAACCTGACTGAAACTTTATTGAGAGAACTTAAAAATATTTACTTACAAAAGCGTATTTACTTCCATGTTATAAAAAAATATTAACATATTTAAACTCTTATTTTCAACTCTTATGTAGCAATCACGACAGAAAGCTTCGGTCCTCTAAGAATCTTCTCCTTCGTTGCCCCTCCCATACTTCTGAGGTTATTGGCTCATCTTTCTTTGTGCAGTCCGTTCTTCTCTGGAATGAGCTTCCCCTCGAAGTCAGGATGGCTACCAACGCTTTTTCTTTTAAGAAAAAAGTGAAGCAGTATTTACTGAAATAGCTGGCAGAATCAACCAATACATGATTATCATCTTATACTTGTTATGATATTTATTTGTGTATGTATGTATATAGACTTACATCAACTTAAGTTTGTATATGTATGTATTTATGTATTTGTATTAATTTTAGTATATGAAAGTTTGTATATGTCTACTTCTACTTTTCAACACCTAAAACGCACCTACTTCCTATTTTTTTGCATCACCCAAAAGTTGACTGGTAGAGAATGCCTTAGGCATTAAGTCCACCTATGTACATAAATTGCATGATGTATAAATAAATAAATAAAAAAAAAAATTTTATAAATAGCTAAAGTATAATTTTACACTTGTAATAAAATTTGTCTAAAATGAAACCTATTTATCGTCTATGACATTTAGGATCAGAGTAAAGTTTTGATTCTGAGTGTTTTTTCCGATAAGTAAGACTTCCCTTTTCAACATACTTTTGACACACAAATCAAAGAGTATTTTATTCTACCATTAGGTTAAGTGACACTATTACTTATAATTCAAATTTAATATTTGAAAGTAGAACTTCTAAATTTATCTCAGCTCCTATAAACTATTATATTGTGAATAGAATTCACGTTTCCAGAGGTAAACATTTGTTAACATTGGCTTTGTTTTTTATGGATAATATATAATTAAGTTGCTTACTTGCTATGTCATCGCTCCAGTAAGTGATTTTGCTCAATTATTTTCTCTTAATACTAAATATCTTATTTCATTTTCTGCACCTGCGGCAAAGTGTACCAAAACAAAATTTCTTAACCATCGGTGAAGTGCTTGCTTAAGAATTCAAACCAAAACTAAACAAAAACGTCTATTGTTGGTGAGAATGTTATAATAAAAAATATCACCAGTATTTTGGTTCCACGATTTGATGCCAGATAAGGTTGACTTGGGGCCCTGAGTTTATGGTGGGAACCTTATACAACCTACATATATTACAATATTCTCAAAGGGTAATAAATGGTTACTATTCTAATTGACTAAAAAACATCAGCAAGTGTCTATCATATTTATCTTTCATGATGCATTTTAGTGTTATAACAATTTTAAATAGGATAATAACAAAGCCAGGAAATAAATACACAACAAATATTCCTTAAATACGTAAAATACAATCTGTCAGTAAATCACAGCAATAAAGAAATACCTAGCAATACTAAATGATGTTCAGTAGTGCTGGTATCTTGATCGTAATTAGCAATACAGATTTGCATTTAGATTGCTGAACACATTAGCATGGGGAAACCATAATTCAGTGCTTGCGCTAGCGTCGCGCTCGAGCCGGGCTAGATGCCTGATTAGCAAAAAGCATCCGTCCTTGGTACATATAGTTCATTGTGTTCAGAGAGTGATTCTCAATCTTTTATCACTCCCTGGAGAACGATCTGCTGATCTCTTTTATTTTTGCTAAGAGACCACACGGAAAACAAATCGCACAGGTTCCAATGTTATGTATGTGATCTCTTAGTTTTGGGTCAGATTTATGATGGTGAGACTGTAACTATAAGTAAAGAAATAAAACTTTAGGGCTGGTAAGAAAGAACATATCGAAAAAAAAGGTGACACACCTTGAACAGTCCGGTAATAGTCAGTTCGAGGTACTGGTAACACTAACCTGCCCGAGCGATTACTTACACATCTCACTCCACAATATATCTTTATAACAAAGTATCCGCTTAGTATAGTTATATGAGACCAAAATTTTCTCGGCAAAATGCAAGCGTTTTAATTGATTTCTTCAGAGTTAAGACGTATTTTTTTATCTTGGCCTACCATAGTGACTATTCTGCTTGATGTAAAGTATGAATAGTGTCCAAGAGTACTGGTCGCCTATTTATTGCAAATGCAGACAATTCAGAATGGTGACCAACATTATGGCCTAGTGAGATACTTTTTCACGCCCCGCCTAATAGGCCCGGGGTCATAATGGGAGGGAAGCACGTGCGCTGGTAGTGAGTTTTAGGTTTTAACTGATTTCCATAGGAAGGAAGAGCTGAATCGTTTAGCTCATTTTTATTTCTGGCAAAAACAGTTTGTGTAATGGTATCGGACAGAAAAGGTATGCAGTACGAAAAGTTTGACATCCATTGTGTAGGTAGTTAGTTGCCAGTATTGTTTGTCTGTTCGTTGCGTGTTTATATCATTATTCTATAGGGATTGCGAACATAATGCAGGATCAAAGCGTGTATCAATATACACTTGACTATTATCACTACAAATCATTCGTGTACACCCGGCTTTGCTTCTGGAGTCAAGTTCGTCATAGGCAAACAAGATATAGCCAATGACTACTACTACTTATATACATGAATCGTACAACCACTAACCGAATATTATTTTTAAGATACATTGACAAACAAACTAATTTGTTGTTTTAGTTCTTATTATTCTCAAGATTGTTTGGAGTCAGTTGCTAGTTCAGTTTTTATATAAGTATCAGATTTTTCATGGAGCGACTGGCATCGGAATTCCGTAACTATAAGGGCAAACTGAATTTGAAGGATGAGCTAGCTGTCAGTATATTTGAGGGTACTGACTTCTCAGTAACGATTGCTATAGACGTTCATGACAGCCGGGAACGGCAGATTAACGTATCCTCTGAGGTATGAGTGTGAAACATCACCTAAATTCCACTTCATTTCTTGTTAGAAAAACCGAGTTTTACGTGCTCTCCAAAGCACGTGGTGAAGACCGCAATTTCCAAAATCTGGAGTTTTGTTAAGAATTTTCGTAACCAGAAAAACTCAATGAAACTTTTTGCCACGACCCGGGAATTTAACCCGAGACTTCTTGATAGACAGTTACCAAACAAAGAAACAGCAGTTGCAGCAGACAAAGGAACTACTGACTTACTCAATATTTACTGATTGCAGCCGCTTGAAGACACTTAAAATTTATCAATGTTTGCGGTAAGAGCGCACTTTTTTGTAAAGGTTTGGAGGTCTTATATACTACATATATTGCACACATACTGCTTACGTCAACATATATAATGCATAATATTTTATGTATGACATATGCATACAGGTATTTTAGATATTTTAGGTAACACAAGTCACGTCAGCAAGTAATATTTTATTTACTAAGAATTTTTCTCAATTTATATTCAACAAGAAACACCCGCAGTGACGGATATTCAAATCCTTGGAAACAGGAAAACAAAAAAATATTCTTTAATAACACGAAGAGTTGTAAGGCATGTAGTCATATATAGTGTAAATATGTTTATTTGTCACAAATGTTTCCTAAATCGGATGAAACAAATGTCGACCATATTTTGTTTTACCTATTTTAATTTGTTGTTGTTGTCCGGAAATCCCCACGGATACCACCGAAAGGTTATGTCGGACACAAACCGACCAAAAACCACACGCTATCTCAGATACCAGTAGCCGGAGTACCAGGTGCACTCTGGTAAGGAAATCCCTGGAACCCCGATGTACCTTGGGCCACCTACGGCCCCAGGGGATCCCCATGTTCCCTTTTCTTCCTGATCCCAAAAGGGCGAGCGTGGTCCATAGTAGTCGCATCGTCACTCCCGCCTGCTTCTGCTAGGGTAACAGATTGCCTCACCTGCCACCAGCAGGCCTGCGCTTATGGAGGATGGAGATCGTATAACAATCTCCAGTGACTGAGTTTCTTGCGGTACCTGGCCCGTTCCCGGGCCTGACTGACCGGGAGAATTCTAAACCTCTCCCGGTCTCGCTCCGTCATCTCTTTCGCAAGCATAGCCTGCTCTCTCGCTCCGTGCCATGGCCGTAACCATGTTACTGAGTGAGGGAATCTCTACTCTGATTGCCACCACGAGATCACGACTCTGCTCCACCCATACCGGACATTCTGCCAGCGTGTGGAGCGCTGTACCGACGGTCCGGCCATCGCAATGATGGTATTCAGACATTGGTTCCTTGCGGATCAGACACAGGTGATCTCCGAAACATGCTTTTCCAGTAATCACCTGCGTCAACTGGTATGAGGGAAGCAACGGCGTGCCCGTTGCGTGCATTCTGTTTTACCGAAATTCTTAATTACAAGTTTGTTTATGTGGGCAATATTAAAAAAAACAAGTGACATCTGGAATTGATTACGTACTATGCTGGACTTGTCACTTTCTCAAATACATAATTTTAATAAATCACTTCTAAAAACAATTCAAAATGTAGTGGAATAATACATAACGTTAAACATCGTAAGATTTTAATAAAAATGCAATTGATGAATATCAGATTTAATAACATTTTTAAACTCTTCTTTGTTTCATCAATGTAAAAAAAAAGAATGAAAATGTAAAAGAAAATTTTATTTAGCAAATTCTCCGCCATTTTCAAGATAAAACAGCTTGCATCGAGATCAGACAGCATTTACCTCCCGATACACTCCACTTACTTAACTTACACAATTTCTTTTCTCCTAATAAGACTCCCTTTAAAGAATTACTTGCTTTTTATTATCTTTAACGCGCTGTGAACGAGTCGGGAACTCAGGGCAGACATCAAAGCTTCAGATAATCCAATAAGGTACATTACTTGGCCTTACAGTCCGGATAATTTGAACAGGGATCTGCCTTAATCAACTTTGATAGAAGAAAGGTCTTTTTTATATTCGTCAGGTAATAATCAGGATGCGACGACTAGATGAATTACGATCCAAGTTTTATGAGCAAATGGACGTGCGTCTTTTATACGTTGTTGATTAAATGAATTCGTTTATTTTGAACATTTTTCAGTATCAATAGATGGGGGGTTATCTACGCGATACGAGTATTTCCTTTACATCTAGAAACATATTTCCTTTTAATCAAAGAAAGTAACTATGCCACTTGACAAATACTTATATTGGAAAAGATAGTCTACCCTAGATAAAGTACAGGCGTAACCCTAAATTCTTTGAAATTCTGCTGGAATAGCATCAGCTAACTCATAATTGGTACTTTTTGGTATTTCTACCTGGTACTTTCGTATACTTTGATATGATCCTGTATGACACAATTAAAATTCCCTCATCTAATAGTATATGTCAGTTAAATAATTTGTTATGAGTATTTTATTTTCTAAAATATTCGAAAAAATTGAAAGCTCTGTCTACGATACAGTAGTGTAGGCCTCGTAATAGTTCAGTGACCTATGTATGAATCGTTTCCTTCGATGTATCTTAATCTAAGACGCCCGTTGAATTACTTTGTCACGCTAAGATTAATGGGATTATGTCAATGCCTTAGCTAAAGATTTTTTATTTGTAGTAGATTTACGATGTTTGGTAATATTGAGATTCCTATTCTATTTGAGATAAATAAAAGTATTTTCTATTGTATAACGCTTTAGAATTATTCTTTAGATGACTGTGATATTAATAATAGGAGATAAAAGCTTACATAGTATCAGAAATAAATGGCAGAAGAGAGAGAAAGAGATATTATAATCGCATTGGTGGGCAAACTATTAAAACAGATAGATAACCTGCTGACAGTATTAGTAACTCAAATGTCAAAAACACTATGCCAATGATTGAGTTCACCGCCCTCCCACACAGGGGTAAAAAGAAATTGATATCCAGTGACTGTGTGAAAAACCATAAAAGAACTGTACTGAACTGTACTTGGTGAAAAGCCATATCAGAATTACTTAGCAGCAGTTTTCTACGAGGCTGTGTTATCACTTAAGTTGTAATATACTGATAGCTGCTCATCATCAGATATGCCTCCAATTTGTATAGCAACAGTTTGTAAAAAATAAACAAAAACGTCAATATCCCAAAACAAACAATGACGAGCCAAGTTAAAGCCCCTGTGGTCTTTACTTTTACAAATACAAAGTTTGTTTGTATAACCCTTTAAAATATCCACACTGAATAAAACTGCCCGAAGTTATTTCTGTGTAAACTCTTTACAAATATAATAAAACTTTTTCATTCGAAATATTAGACTTTTATTAAAAATAAAAGTTTCAACAAATATTTCACGACCTTTTGGTCGTGATATGATAATGGTCGTGATATAATATGAATATTTCACGACCAAAATGATAATACAATGAAAAACATACATTAATATTATTTTAATACAAATATGGTGTGACAATATTTTTTAATGAATACGTAAAAGCACTCGTTCTAACTCTGGCGAGTTCCAAGTGACAAATTTGGAATCTCTTTATTTAATCTAAGGTCTGTGTTAGTAAAAACCTGGGTCATAGAACTTAAAGTTGTATAATAAGGAAGGTTACTTATTGATTCAATAGTTGAGATTTGAATCTAACTATTGCAAATTTAAAAAGTAATCATTTACTATTAAAAAATATAATTAGTTTGTTTGGTTATTGGTCCTACTGTTTCGCAAGTAAAACAGTCACAGTTATGAGTACAGTATCACTGGTATATTTTTCAATTTCAACTATTCTTATAATGTAATTTGAGTTTCTAACAAACGGTCTAAAAATAAGTATATAAGGTATAAGGTGGGCCACAAATTAATTAATATTTGAAATAATCGTATAAAAAGAATCCTTTCATATATTATAAACATAGTTTATTTACCAAAAAGCTAATTAGTTGAAATTTATTTTTATAATTATTCTAATTATTTTTGAGTACTCGTGATAGATCGTGAGATCGTCGGCATATCTTCACTAATTTTTCTTTTAGTTGACGTAATGTATTTGGTTTATTGATGTAGACACGATTCTTCAAATAACCCCTTAAAAAGAAGTCTGATGGTGATAGATCTGGACTTTTGGGTGGCCATAGCATATCGTCTTGTCTGGCAATCAGCTTTTCCGGAAACATATGTTTGACCACCGGCAGGGACTCATTGGATGTGTAACAAGCGGTTCCATCTTATTGCAATCATGTGTTACGATTGTAATCAGCAAATTGCAGTAGCATCGGTACCAAGAACTCCCTTAACATATTTACGCGGGATGTTAACGAATTCTTGGCCCACCCTATATAAGACGGAAAAAATACACATCTCTTTGTTTCACAACTTTGTACCACAGTTGTATCTGTACTCTGTGTGTTTTTGTTTGAAAACTGTTAGCGAAATATTTTACGGCGAAAGTTATGCTTAACCGGTAGTCTAGTGTGCTTTTCGTATATTCAGAACGGTGACAAACTATCCGAGGATTATTTTTTTTAGCTTTTGTTTTGTTTTCAACTTTATTGTTGAGCGGGCATTGCTCGTGAATTTAGCCAGAATAATGAGAATGCTAAGTTATGAGCTTTAGGAATAACAATGTTAAGAAATTTCACAACACTATAGTAGCATGTAACAGGTCATTATTTAACTAGAAAGGTTATATTCAATCTGAATGATGATAATTTCTAGTGATGGATTAAAATTACAATAATTCTTTTTATACGTAGAACAGGGTCACGTTTTATCTTTTGTTTAAAGGCTCAATTTTGAATTAACAGTAAATCTGAAATATTTTATTAGCATTGAAGGGTTTTTTTGCGTCGTTTTTTCGGAATATACTAATTGATGCAATATATATGTATATTGCAGTACGAATTTTGAACAATTGCAATTTAAAACTTATCATCTTGTACACATATTCAACATCAACATCTGTGTTCAATCTTATAAGATGCATGGAAATATATAATGATGACGTTACTCGTAGTCGATTTCGGCCACGGCTGCAAGTCTCAACGGAGAGCAGGCTACTACACAGGAGATATTATAGTGCACGAGTGTGTGCGCAAACACAGGTGCACACTCTGTTCCCTCATTCTCACAATCCGATGGGACGGCTATCTGTCACGACCAGGGAAGAATCTGGGGCAAGGTCGATGACTTAACATACTCTTTGAGGCAAGGGGATTTAAACTCCAACTTTCAAACTTCGGACTGTTTTTAGACATTTCTATATCAGAAAAACTTAATAACATTTTTGGGCTCGCCTGGTAGTCAAACTCAATACCTCTTGATCGGCAGTCGCAGATACAAACCGCTAGACCATCGAGGCTTTATAGGAATATATAGTATAGGAAGGAAATACTTTAATACCTTAATTTGTATAAATTTGAAATCAGTGTCTTTTAGGCAAACTCAGAGCCAGTTCTTAAATTAAATTCGTTTAACATAATAAAAATTGCAAAGTATTTTGTGATAAAAAAGAATAAAATAATTATGAAATTAAACAACAATTGGCTATACTTTTTTATTACTACTTAATGTAACCACACATAATATAACAGACCGGTATTGGATAGCACAGCAAAATATAATATTACGTTATAAGAAATCTAATCTTTTTCTTCATTTCTCACTTTTATGTGAACTTGAAGCATATTAAATATATTACATAATTCTCTTTTCGCAATTTTCTTGAAAACTGTATACAAAACAACTAACTCAATCTACTTGAAAAGAATTAACACTTCGTTCTTTAATCACACAATTTTGAAACAAAAGTACGGAAAGCACAAAGGTCACAGTCAAAGGCAACAAAAAATAAACTAAATACGAACAAATGGTGGACGTTTGGTTGTAAAAAACGTGGGCCGGTCTTTAATTGATTTAATTTGTTCAGAGTCAAAACTCCGCGACGGGGAGGTGTTGCCTTGTCACATTGTTGTAAAGGTGACTTTACATTTATTTAAAATGATTCACAACGAATTTCTTTTGTTATACATAGTAAGAGATATAGTATAGATATGCCTTACGCTATTTTGTCAATTTTTATATAATATAATTTTTTTAGAACCTGATAAAAATACTCTACCCTACCTTTTTTTTTTTTTGTACTGTGCGGAAATCCCCACAGATACCACCGCAGGGTGGTTATGTCGGACTCGAACCGACCAAAAACTGCACGCCGTCTCAGGTACCAGTAGCCAGGGGACCAGGTGCACCCTAGTAAGGAAATCCCTGGAACCCCGACGTACCTCGGACCAACTACGGCTGCAGTGGCCTCCTCCTGTGTGGTTTCTTTACAGCGTTCCTTCCCCCCGAAAGGGTGCGCGCAGTCCGTAGTACTCGGATATCCCCCCCCCAACCTACTTCTGCTAGGATGACAGATGGCCTCATTTGTCACCCCCAGGCCTGCACTTATGGAGGATGGAAATCTTCTAGTGATCTCCGGCGCCTGAGCCTTCTATGGTACCTAGCCCGTTCCCGGGCCTGGCGGACCGAGAGAGTTCTAAACCTCTCTCGGTCCCGCTCCGCCATCTCCTTCGCAAGCATAACCTGCTCGCAGAAAGAGACGACGGAGTTCCACGCACCCTCGCTCCGTATCATGGCCGCAACCATGTTACCGAGCGAGAGAGTCCCCACTTCGATGGCCGCCATGAGGTCACGCCTCTGCTCCACCCATGCCGGGCATTCTGCCAGCGTGTGGAGCGCTGTGTCCACGGTCCGGCCATCGCAGTGATGGCACTCAGGCGTTGGCTCCTTACGGATCAGACACAGGTAATCTCCGAAACATCCTTTTCCAGTGATCACCTGCGTCAGTCGGTATGAGAGGGTCCCATGATGCCTCTCAAGCCAACCCTCCATAAGGGGTCTTATCGCCGAAACAACGGCATGTCCAGCGCTTGGCTGCCCAAGTCGTTCCTTCCACTCCTCTACGAGGGCCTGGCGGAGTTGGGATTTCTGATTTTCGATGTCTCGGGTTTCAGGACTCCGACCCAACTCCTGCGCGTGCTTGCGCCACTGATAAAGAGCTGCAAGGGCTCTCGCCTCCAGGTCCCATGGTGGAATTCCGGCCAGGAGACTCGCCGCCTCAAAGGAGATCGTGTGGTACCCCCTTATAATCCTAATGGCCAGCATACGCTGTGGTCGTCGCAGTAACGCAATATTGCTGGCCTTCAGGACTTTCGCCCATACTGGGGCCCCATAAAGGGCCATGGACCGCACAACTCCAGCGTAGAGTCTCCTGCATGAGTCATCGGGTCCCCTCATGTTCGGCAGCAAACGTGCCAATGCACGCGCTGCACCAACTAACTTGGGGACCAGACTTCGGAAGTGATGTCCGAAGTCCCATCGGCCATCGAGTACTAACCCCAGATACTTCATAGAGGGCTCGATGCTGATGCGAGTACCTCCTACTGTGAGGCTGAGTCTATCAGGTGGCTTCCTCCGAAGCCCATGAAAAAACAAGGCCTCGTATTTGTGCAAAGCCACCTCGAGACCCAGTCGCTGGATTCGCTGCACGACTTGGGCAACACCGGCCGTGGCCCTCAGGGTTGCCTCACGGTGTGTCTTGCCGCACGCCGTCACAAGCGTGTCGTCCGCGTAACATGTGACGGCTACACCATCTAGGTATGCACCGCGAAGCACCCAATCGTAGCCAATGTTTCACAGGAGAGGCCCTAAGACCGACCCCTGCGGAACACCACACGACATTTCACGTCGACCGACTTAGGTCTTCTACTTGGGTAGATAACGGCTCTTTCCGACAAATACGCCCCGACAACGCGGCGGAGGTAGAGAGGCACTTTATGATATACTAGCGCCTCTCTGATACAACTCCAGGGCAAAGTGTTGAACGCGTTGGCGATATCTAACGACACCGCCAACACCACTTCACCCCGAGAAACGGCTTCCTCTGCTAGAGTCCTCACGCGCATGATCGCATCCACGGTGGAGCGCCCCTGAGGGAAACCGTACTGGTTATCCGCCAAATCCGGCCCTACTCTGAAGAAGTGCTTGACGAGGCGCCATGCAATCACTCTTTCATAGAATTTGCATACCTCGTCAAGCAACACTATGGGCCGGTAAGCATATGGTGAGTCCGCTGGGCGCCCCTCCTTTCGGATGAGGACCAGTTTTCCCGTCTTCCATATTTTCGGAAACTGGCCCTGCGCGAGGCATGCGCTGAGAAACTCTCTCAGTCGGGGTTCGAGAGCCGGCGCCTCATCATCCAGAGCCAGGACCCATGCTCGTCCTGGGATGCCATCGGGTCCTGGGGCGGTGTTTTTGGCTTTATGCCGTCGCACCGCCAGCGCTAGTTCTGCCCAAGTGACCTCAGGCACGTCGTTGTCGTCCACGTTAGGCGCCTCAGGCGCTGCAGGCAGAGCCATCGGTGGTGGTATGTGCTCCACCACATGCGATGGAAACAGGGAGCCGACAACCCTTTCAAGCAGCTCTGGCTGAAGACATCGGGTTAACGGCGGGGCCCATGGCCGCATTTTGCCTCTAACCATACGGTAAGGGCGTCCCCATGGATCCCGCTCCAGTGTCTCCAGCAACTCGCGGCGGGCCTCGCTCTTGGCCCGTTTTATCGCTGCCTGAAGAGTCCTCTTGGCGACCCTGTATTCCACCAAAAGCTCCGCCTCTCGAGCTGCCGCATCCTCAGAGCGGCGACGCCTTCTGCAGAACCTAGACCATTGACGGCGCGCGGTCACGCAGGCTTGTCTCAGTCTTGCGATCTCCGGCGACCACCAATAGACTTGGCGTCTCGCAGTGTTGGGCTGAACCCTAGGCATCGCCGCATCGCAGACGCGGGTCATGGCCTCCCGGAACCATAATGCCTCGGCATTCACATCTATAGGCCTGTCCGGTGCAGGAGTCCAGGCCTGTACGATGGCGGCTTCCAGGAGGACCTCTCGATCTAAGCGTTTGAGCGCCCAACGCGGCTCAGGTGGATTTCGTCCAACCGGCACGCCATCTGTGGGAGCGGAGACTTCAAACCGAATGTATCGGTGATCTGAACCCGTCTCCTCCCCCACAATGACCCGCCAGTTCTCAACACGGCGTGCCAGCAAGGGGCACGCGAACGAAATGTCCACGATCGAACTACCCCTCGCTGTCACGAACGTGGGAACGGACCCCTGGTTTTGGGTAACTAGGCCGAATCTTTCGGCCCAGTTCTCCAGTGCCCTGCCCCTCGGGTTCGTGCGTCGGGAACCCCAGGCCTCTGACCAGGCATTGAAGTCACCGAGCACAAGAACCGGGTGGGGGCGACAGGCGTCGACGACGACAGCCAGCTGAGCGAGCCATTGCTCATACTCAGTTATGTCTCGATTCGGCGTGAAATAAGCAGCCACGACCGCTATATCCCCAAACAACGCCGCTACGCAACCCCGTTCCCTTACAACCACGGTAAGGGGAGGAGTGCCAGCGGCAGTGCCGTGTACCAGAGCCGCTGAGCCATCCAAGTCGGTCTCCCAGGTAGCCCCGAGAAACCGGTGGACGTATGGCTCAGCCACGGCGGCAATGTGGATAGACCACTGTGTCTCTGGAGCAGAATATCCTGAGCAACGGCACCGTGGCCCACGTTTGCCTGGAGCATGCGGAGATGCGAATCCATTATTGGATTTCCATCTCCGCCCCCCACCGCAAATCTTGCTGCCCTCCGGCAGTACTCTCCGGGCTCTTCGGATGGGGGCCAGGAGGTCGACCTCCCAGCTTCGGATCCGACAAGACGCAGGCCTTACTGCCAACCCGGTGGTCGGCAGGTTTGCTCCCCGCTGCACACCTAAAGCAGCGCAATGGAGCGTTACAGCCACTCGCCTTGTGACCAGGCTGGCCACAACGGAAACGTACATTTTACCACCACATGTCCCACCGACAGGCATCGAAAGCATCTTGCCGGTCGGGTCTGCAGGAGCCGTGCCTGTGCCCGCAGAAAATCACGAACTAGGAGAGTACGCCTGTCAGCGATCTTTTGGGCTACCGCAATAGGACAACTGATAACCGCTGCCCCCTGTCCACTGGGGCCGAAGCGTATTACTCCAGCCTTTATATTATCCAGAGGACAGCCTCCGGCCTTCATCACAGCGAACCTGAGCTCGTCCGTCGTAACAGAATCGTCCAGGCCTGTGATGCGTACTTCAGCGCATTTCATAGGCCTGGACACTTGGATGTCTGCTGCGTCCAGTGAGTCCCTTAATTTAGCCGCTAGGGCGTCAGCTTTGGGGCCACTGGTGGAACCGGGGATCTCGAGAAGCCGGGCTCCTGTTCGCGTATTTTTGCACCGGACGCCCGGTATCTCGAGAGCCTTGAGGTCGACGTTGGGCTTGACTTTCCCCAAGACCTCAGCATACCCCAAACCCCTCTCTACTGCCTCTGCCGTCAAAGTGACGACGATTGCCGCAGAACGAGGGGTTCGGAGTCTTTTTATCGCTCCTGTTGCAGCGGCGGCGGCCTTTCTAGCATTTTTATCTGCGTTTTTGGCGACCTTCCGTCTTTTCTTCCTATCACCGGCTGCCATCCAGATCCCTTCCTTCGGTTGCTGTGCTACATCAGCCAGGGCTGAGACTGGGGTTTGGATTTGGGTTGAGTTGGCCTTCCTCTTCTCCTTCCCTTTTTCCTAGGTGGCCTTTTGCGACGTTGTTGTTGTCTTTGGCTTGACCACTCTTGCTACTGTTTGGGCTGTTGAACCTGCTTTAGCAGCGGCTGCATATGTTACCCTTGGCGGAGTTAGAGGTGGGCGATAAATTACGTTCTCTATTGCAGAGATACGCTGGCAAAGCCGCTCCTCCATCTCCGCCATGAGTCGGACTATGTCCGGTTCCACTCGGCAGGATGATATCGATGGCGCTTTCGTGGCACCAGCATTACCATGAGAGGAGTCTAACGTCCTCTCTCTCACTTCAGCAAGGTCTGCTTCAAGGCTGGCTTTCTCCCTCTCGTGGGCCTTGTTTTCGGCCACTAGGAGTCTTCCCGCTCCGACGATAATTCACACGACCGCCAAAAGAGCCTCTTGTTCTGGACTTCCTGGTCCTTGGAACGTCTGAAGGAAGCAGTCAGCCACACTGATTGCCTCCTCAATCTGGTCCACAGGATTTCTCGCTCTGCGCTCATTTAGGCTCAGATCACCGCACCTGATATCCGTAGTCTTTTCGGACTCGATCTTTTCACAGAGGCCTTTAAGCTATTGCTTAAAGGCCTCTGTGAAAAGATCGAGCTCGCCCTCGGCCTTCTTTGTTGCCATAGTTCCGGCAGTCTGCCTTGTTGTGGTGACCCGCCCAGCTTTGGGAGGTCGCCCTCCGCCGCGAGCTCCTCGACGGCTTGTTCGCACTTTGGGTGCCGTGGCTTCGTCACTAGAGGCGGATTCCAGCTGGTTTTTTTCCGCCAATTGGGGCTGGCGCCTTTTTCGCTTTTGTGATCCCCTTTGGTATTGTTCTACAGCTGAGGCTATTGGCGTACTCGCACCGCTCCTGTCAGAGGCAGTGTCAGAATCCAACACTGCCCCGTGTCTTTCCGCGTCTTTCGCGATTTGTTGGTCGTCGGATTTACCGCTCGACGACGGGCGGGTTTGGCAGTGGTTGCTCCCCCCAGAATACGACTGGGAGCTGCTGGAGCCGTTTGGCTCCGGGAGGGACTCCCCAGGCGCGTTGCGTCTGGGACCCTCCTGGGTAGGTGATACCTTTAATTTACCCATGCCATATATTTGAGGTTAATGTCCTCCGACAATAGGACGCCTTCGGCACTGGACTCCCTCCAGCGACTCAGCCCATTGTCAGGCGTCAGAGCGTGGGCTTGGGGTTTTTTTATAGAGGTTTACGTCCTCTCGGATCCGAAGAACCACCGGTCCTGTCCGTTCAGGATTACGGCTGAGCCGAACGGGGTCTGCACCAGACCGAGTCCGTCCGCCCCAAGGTTTTTTTATAGAGGTTTCCTTCCTCGTAGCCCACAAAGAGCCATCGTTCCTGACTGCGGCCAGTCAGGTTTACGACTTGGCCGAACGGTGGTCTGCATCAGACCAATGTCCATAACTTCTGACAATGCCAGCAGTTGAGAACCCGTCCGCCCGCTAGTATACTCTCCACTATGCCCTCCGCTAAACGGAGGGACACATGGAAAGCCTTCAACTATCCTCACAAGAGTTGTTTCCACCTCGGCCGGAATTTGCCGTAGAAGGCAGTGTCTCTCGCACTTAGCGCCAGAGACACTGCTGCCTCCGTTGCCCAGGGTGCACCGCGTGGAGGTTCCGGACCCCGCACCCCACTCTACTCTACCTGAAGTAAAGTCTGAATTGAATCCAAGAGATGTGGTCACCATACTCATTGTGAATGCAGACAATGCAGTATGGTGACTAGAGGCCTAGTGAAATGCTTCTTCACGCCCCGCTTGGGGACATAAAAGGCATAACAGTCATCGTGGCAGTGTAAAGCTCTTACACTTACCACAATAACTGTCATCCCTGCATCAATGGACCTCCGTTCTCGCACTCACCAACAAAATACGATAGCATGGATGCTATCGCTTTAGGTTGGTCTTCTATAGGAAGGTAGTACTACCCCGGGTCAAGCTGGCCCGTTTGTGCTGAAATC
Organism: Hypercompe scribonia; assembly: GCA_949316085.1. Classification (NCBI taxonomy): domain Eukaryota; kingdom Metazoa; phylum Arthropoda; class Insecta; order Lepidoptera; family Erebidae; genus Hypercompe; species Hypercompe scribonia. The sequence goes on along the minus strand of OX438967.1, from coordinate 5,592,269 downwards.
AGCGTGGTTCTACTACCTACCTTAGTATCGTGAGGACATTATATTCCAAAATATAACGAGTTACGATGTGATCACTAATGATTGACCATATTGTGAAATAGTTATGTATTAAGCTGAAAGTATAGAGTATAAACAGAAAAGAAGTGTCACACGCAAATTATTCAATGATATATTAACGTATGTCATGATGACATTCATATTACACAAAATAATCGACCATATCATGACGTGAAAGTCATTTTTTAATCTAGCTAAGACTTTTTAAAAAGATTCAAAAATTTTGAGAATAACAACCACCGTACGGATCTGCGTATTTTTTATTTAGTTTGTGTCCGACATTCTATGAGTGACAAATTGTGAGCCTCGGTGAAGAATATGTGTTTATCTCGACCAAGTTTCAACGATTTAATTCACTTAGCATCAACATTTGCATCATCAATGTGTACGGCTCCTTACAAGTTCATCCCCGAGCTGCGCTTTTCCATTTGTTTTCATTAAAGCTTTCACGCTCTCTCTGTAAGCTGTCGTTTATTGACACGACACGTAATGGCCTCAGTGAAAAACGTATTGCAAACATTAAAACAATATTATTGTAATAAAATATATTTGATGTTTATAAGTGTTGTTTTAGTATCACATTATATCCAGTTTTAAAACATACTTTATAAGGATATCGGGTTTATTTCAGTGTTATTGTTTATGATGAAAATAGCATTTTTCTATAATTACCTATATTGCTATTTTATAAATACTATATTAAGAAAATATCTGATATAGTACTTTATAAACAAAAGAATGAATTAAATATTATTTTAACGAAAAGGTTCAGAGAAAATTTGTTACTAACTGTAATTCAATCCTTAGATATTTCAGGACGAATCAAATGAAAGCAAGTTTTACTGAGTCTAGCTTTGTGAGTTAACTAAAATACTCTTGGGCTACAAATATTCAGGTTTAGTTTCTTTCCTTCTTTTTAATGGTAATAATTACATTATTGATATTGTTAGATAATTTGGCAAGGATTGTGTTGTTGAAAATTTGAATTGAATGTTTAAGTATATGTCGAAAATACTTTTATTTTAAAAACAGCAACTAAATTCCTTTTATATTATATGAAATATATTTTCATGCAGCATCTAGAGGGAGCAATGCATTATTCTATTGCCCTCTTTCCCCGTCCCCCATGAATCCCGTCGCGCACTGAAGCCTTGCATTGTGATGCAAGATATTATATTGATACCTCCTGCATAAGGGCTTTGTGTAGTTTCAAAAGCATTTTTAGATGTCGTACAGTGTTTGTTTTTAATTTAACCTTATATTTATGTTTTAAACCTTGCTCGACTTTAGACTGCCTTTTAATTTTGATAAATAACGTGAGACTGTAGGAAATTGTTTTATCATCAATAATTTGGTCGTCCTATTTTGTTGGATTAAGAATATGATATGTTTTTAAATCAATTTCACTTGATTGTACTAAAACTTTTTATTTCGACTGATTAACATTACTTAAAACTAATATAGGCACTTTTTTAACGTGCTTTTTTATTTTTGTAATTTTTCTGTAAACTTGAGGTGCAATGATTTTGCTTACAATCTGCTCAACCTGCTTGAAGATGGTAATTCTGGAGACATTTTTCTCTGTTTTCTTTCATGTCTGTCTGAATATTATCCTTCTTTTTTTGTCAATACTGATATCCCCCTGTATACCATCCGCTGGTGGTTACGTCAGACTCGAACTGGCCAAAAACTGCACACCGTCTCGGGTAGAAGTAGTCGGAGAACCAGGTGCACGTTACAAAAGACATCCTGGGAACCCTAGCGTAACGGAAGTATATAGTGTATTACAATTGGTCTCGATGTAGGTGTATTGTAGCCAGTGATACTGTTTTTAAGGTTACTTATGTTATAGCTACTTTGGTTGTTTGAATGTCATACTACAACAAATTTTATTTAAAATTTTATAATCTGTAGTTACTAACATTTTAAAGCTGAAGAGTTTATTTGTTTGTTTGGTTGAACGCCCTAATCTCAGGAAATTAACATCCAATTCAGAAAACCTTTTCAGTGTTAGATAGTCCAATTATCCGAAAAGAATTTTGTGCAGATATTATCAAGCTACAACTAAAAGGAGCACAGTATCAAAGAAAAATGTTCAACAACAAAGGAAAATGATTTTTTTAATGTTTTCACTGCGTGCGCTGCATAAATCTTGAAAATTTTGCAAAAATAGTGTAGGAAATGATTGTTCCCATTTAAAAGTTAAAAGTTAAACTAAAATACGCCGCGACAGGATATGTTTATCTTTTAAGATTAGCTCACTATAACATTTTTAACAAACAATTTATTTCACAATGTATAACACCACGCTACGAACAATGGAAAATGCAGACGAGTGTGCGCGGTTCAGCTAGCATAATATCAAGTAAATAACCATCAGGTTAATTTTCCAGTACTATTATATAATTTTCATACCACATAACCGGCGGTAGCAGCGTGGCTCACACGAAATACTGCTAAAAAACGTTAAACGGACTGCAAGCACAAAGCATAAAATTTATCATCCACCTCACGTGCCCGTAACACACATACATGGATCTAGGCATGCCACATAGGTTGACATTTAAAATATTTCGAGTCTACATTTCAATTTCTAACATAATGCAAATGTTATATATAAGTATAGTTATAGTTAGTTAGTATAATTTGTGTCTCAAGATTACATAAATTAGTAGGTGGTTGGTTAGTAGAAGAACCACGCTGATTTCAGCATGAACGAGTCGGCTCGACCGGGGCAGTATTACCATCCCACAGAAATTAACCTTAAGCGACAGAATACGTACTGTCATGTTTCGTTGGTGAGTGCGAGACTGGGGGCCCATTGATGCAGGGGTGACAGTTGTCGTGGTAAGTGTGTGCAATATAATGCCATGATGACTGTCATGCCTTTAACATCACCAAGGGAGGCGTTAAAAAGCATTCTATGGGTCAGCATGAGTGCATTTTCTGCATTTGCAGTGAGTATGGTGACCATAACTCTTGGATTCTATTCATACTTTCCATTAGACAAAGTAGGGTTACATTAGAAGGTTCTTAAAAAAAATTAACAAGGTAAAGTGCGTTTGCAGTTAGAAAGTACTAGAGTGATATTTTAAATGTTGCTACTTCTTAAAATTTAGATTTCTATTCTAATGCTGGTTTGTAGTAGGGTTATTTAAATATAATAAACAGTTACAAGCAACAATTTATTTACTTATTAGGTACTAGAACTTACAACAGTTGTAACAAAATTGAAGAAGAATGAAAATGATCATATTTAACAGCGATCACGCATTTTGGTAGATTGGATTTACGATGATCAAGTATAATTATGAGAATAATACCGAAGAATATAAACTACGTAATTGTACGATAATTATACGAATAAAAACGTAATGTAATCCGAATCACACTACAAGTGTGCAGGAGACCTAATAAAAAAAAACAAGATTCATTAAGTATTTATCACATCAGAAAAATATTATATCCACAGCTTCTAATACCCCACAGCGGCAAATAAGCTTCTCCTTCAAAGGAAGGTTCTGTCCGGCGATACTATACCACGCTAATCCAATTTTTCTTCTTTTTTCAGCGATTTGTCTCCGTAGTTTGTTCCTTTAGTCGCTCCCTACGACTCCCGTTGAATGAATAGGGGTGCTGTCACTCTGCATTCTTAATCTGTCACCAGCAAAACTACGCTGCAAAATATTTACAATTGTCATCTTGATAGATTGGCTAAAAGAGGATGCTAACTGTTACTTTAACTTTTTAATTATATTTTATATAAGCAACGTGTACTATAATGTATTATGCGTGCAATATTTTATCTGCAAGCTATGTTCTACTGTTTAAATATTGAAGCCACTTCCAGTCTATGTTATGCTACATCGTGACTCACATTTCGTCGTCCACGTAAACAATGCTAGCCACCGTACAACTTTTCCTCTGCGGTGTATATGGGATGGTTTTTCCGGTGTATATACACGTGGTAAACACCAGCGTGCGGTCGGAAGGCTTAACTACAGACGCGATTAAATATCTCACAGATTTAAGTACCATAATACAGAGTATTGTAATATATTCTTTTCGGATTAAACATGGGTCACTTAGCCTTTGTTGTGTGTGGGTCTGTGTGTATGTGTATTGGTCTAGTGGTCAGTGACCATGACTGCGATACTAGACTGGTGGTAGTGGGTTCAATTTCAATCCAAGAGTAGTAATCATCGAAGGAGCACGATTAGGTGGTCTGTATCTTAAAGTAATTTATTTGTTGACATGTAATCGTGACTAAATTAGTGTTTACCATGTATATGTATACTAGAAAAGCAGAACATACAATAAATTTAGTTTAACTATAAATACAGCCAATTCTTTGAGTATCTTCAATAAGTCGAGTCCAACACCACAATTAATCACTAACTTTGGTGTTACCTACATACATCTAAATCCGTGATTACGTCGGATCAAAATATCTAATTTTAGCAATTCAGCAAAACTAATTCGTTTGTTCCCTAAAAATATTTATAACTATCATATCTGCTTGTATCCTTCATACCCTAGGTCTACTATAACGGTAGTGTGCTAAGTCACATTTAAATAAACAAATCAATACTACATACTAAGTTACTGTAAATAGACAACTTTAACCAATTGAATTATTAATAGCAAAGAAACTTCTGTAAACTACCCGAAATTTCTTCGATAATGGTATAATGAGAGGTATTTGAAAGACCTCCTAACTAAGCCATTATAAGTATTTGAAATAGAATTAATTTAAGTCATGATTGTACTCGTATTCGAACCAGATAATGATTGCAATTATCATTATATCTTTATTCTTTATTTGCTTATTGATTTCAAAGAAATGTAATGATAAAATTGTTTGATATGTTTACCCCTAGTTTTATACACTCACACACTAATTGTACGAATTAAAATTATGTAAAGGAGAAATATTAAGATGCTAACTCATATGTTTTAGAAAATATTTTCTTATAGTCTTTTGTTATGTATGATACCTGGTGCTGAAGGAAGAATATTATATGAAAAATATTACAACAGTCTACGAGTTGAAATTTCCATAGATTTATGGCTGACACATATGTACCTGTACTAATATTTACGTAGCCTAGAGTACCATGAAAGAAGGTAAATTTGAGGTAAGTCAAACAAGTAGGGAAAAGAACCTAGAGCACGGGATAGTGAAAGTCTCGGATGGGGAAAAGAGACGGCAGAAGACCAAACGAGTTGTAGCGCATTGATATACTCGTTAGTCCCTGCCTCTTGTCTGTGACTTTAGGTCTGAGGCATCAATTGACTGAGTGTTATATTAATGTAGTATATTATTTGGAAATAATGTTTATTTATATAACATAGAAGGTTAAGAAATAGACGAGTACTCTTGGGAAGTTACTATCACGCGGCAGACATAAGCGCGTTGTCGGCTTTTGAAGTACGCTATGTTCTAATTTCGTATTTTGTATCGGGTCGGCAATACCGCAGGCGATAATTTGTTCCATATATTGGTTGTTTGAGGTATTTTTTTTCTGAAAAGCGCATAGTGAGAGAGGGTAAATTATCTAAATGATGGAGATTTACTTTTTGCTGCATGGAATGATACCGGAAAGCTGAAGCCCACATTTCTTAAAAAAAATATCTTGGAATACTCTCCATGATCTAATAGGCAAAATTTCAAACCAGAATGCAAAGTTTAAAGGTTTTTACTTAAAACAACCCTCAAGATAGCTCTTAACTTTCGAGAAGAAACATAAATACTAAAAGGTAAGTTAACCCTGGCAATGCAGTAGACGCATCGCAGGTCGAAGATCGAAGGACCGACGCAGCTCTCGTAATCCCTTAAAATGTTCAAAGTGAGAAAATAAGGGTTAAGTTTTAAAAGCACTTTGTCTGGCCTAGATGGCGGTATAAGCGATAGGCGGAAAGCAAGGTTACATCGTCAATATTAAATTGACCTTTAGGGCGTATTTTAAAATTAGTATGTTTCGTAACAGATGCGTATATATTTATTATGTGTAAACACTTTCCGTGTGGTGATAAATTAAGAATATAGAGTATCACCACCTTTATTCCTCCTGTAGATATCGTACGAGGCGACTAAGGCAGCAAATTATGCAGGACAAGGGCACTGCAAGGAAAAAAAACTCAATATAAACCTTACACCCAGTCGTCTGGCCAGCGTGATATAGTAAGCCAAAACCTCCTCTTTAAGGAGCAGCCTACGTCCAGCTGTGGGCTATTAAAGGTTGTTGTGATGTGATGTGTATAAACACCTATATGTTTATTATCAGGTAGTCTTTATAAATACTTTAATTGATGAGAGTGAAAAAAAATTTAAACCAAAACAAAAAAACCAGTGAATTTTCATACATATTTATTATTTATTATAAATTTTAAGAAATAAAAACTATCGAATGTGTTATGACTGGTATTCAGATTTGTTGTAGTATAAATCATCGCAAAAGATCAACACTTGATAAAGGTCCCCTTTTGGATTCAAAACTAGTCGGACATCCCATAAACATCACATCCCGAAGACATCCTTTACAAATGAAATGGATGGTACATTATCAAAAATCTATGAGAGTCCACCACGCTACCGTCGCACAAGTTGTGACACACTGGGAGCGTACATACGACAATCGGATCTGGCTCTAAATAAATAATGAGGGAACGCTAGCACCCGGCGCACGTCACGACACTTTGACATTCTCTTTTTAATAATACCTGCTAATAAACGTTCTTTCAACTGTTTATTTAGTACTTTTTCTTTGTTCGTCGTGGGAATTAGAGTTACCATTTGGTTGTTAAAAGATTCTGAACGAAACTAATCCCTTTCACACGTCCACTACTGTAACACTTGTATAAGAAAGTCAAATGCAAGAACCCAAGAACACACTATATGAACTTGAAGTTCTAGCAAATATTAAGGTCTTGAAGCCCACGAAGAATTGCTTAGATTGTAACCTTTTAACATTCTAAAAGTGTAAAAAGGCTACAATCTGAGCACATTTACTTAACTACCTCTAAGGCAGCAATTTACTTGTGAGTTTTCAAATGCTGCGTTGTTTACCATAAATAGACTACCTATTAGCTCTCTAAATCATAAAAAAATCTTATGCTGAAGTAATTACTATAATGCAATTGATGCGATTCTTTGACAATCGATGATTCGATATTTTGAATGTACCCCGAAAACACCTGTCCAAGATGTCTCCCCGATCGTGTCGGAAATCCGTAGCATTGAATTGTGACAGTAACGGAACAAAGAGTGCACCCGTGTTTACGAACATATGTACTAGTGCACTATAATATCTACTATGTAGTGGTCTAGGTTGGTCCAAGCCGAAATTGGCTTAGCGAACATACAAACATACATTGGGAACGTATATTATTTGTAAATTGCTATTGAAACACAGTTGCTAATGCTCGCCAAATTTACTTTATTCTGCCTGATAGAAAACGTGAATAGAATCCAAGAGTAGCGGTCACCATACTCATTGCGAATGCAGATAATGAAATATGACTACTCACATTATGGTGATCTAATGAGATACATTTTCCGCCCCGCTTAAAGGACTCAGGATCATAGTGGGAGGGCAACGCGTGTGGTGGAAGTGAGTTTCAGGTTCCAAGGAAGAGCCGAACCGTTGAGTTCGGAAACGTATGCCTACCATTCTAAAACGATGACTTCCAAGGCCAGTATACATTGTCCTATAGAGGAAAGTAGAAAGTGGAACCAGTTGGAAAAGTTCGTCAGAGCACTCTCCATGATAAAGACCATAGAGGTGATATCTCTTCATAACTGCAGAGATTCAAGGCGTTCAGTGGCTTCCAGATCATTGACAACGTGGACTGCTCGCCACTGCAACCGATCTAAAGCGTCCAGCTAATTCTGCACGGATCCATCCCAAAGATGAGGACCGTACTCCACGGAGTACAGGAGTGAACCTGGGGCTTATAAAAAAGACATAGATGTTCAGGCGAGAGAAACCATTATACTTTATTCAGTGTCAGCTTCCGTGAGGTGCTCTCGCGAGTTGAGATCTGGTTAATATCCATACCATGGATACTGAGTTTATACTGCAGTAACAATTGAGTGTACTGAGAACTGGAGAAAGGAAGAAATGAGGACTTCTTGATAGAGAGCGCGCACTCGAACTCAACCAGATTCTTGAGTCCTCATTAAAAAATGCGGTCTAGAACCAGGTTGATTTCAGTGACAAGTTTCTGTCGTATTACTGAACGGCTGCTAACTTGACTGAATTATCCCATCCTTATAAAAATAAATAACATTACTAAACGTTTACGCCATTTATTTTATCAATTATTAATGTAACCCATATCAATAACTTTAATTATGTTACTATATTTTCCAAAATCACAATTCATAGTCATTAAATACTGAATCATATTTTTAAATATGTATTTTATCAATGAGAATGAAAACATATGAAAAGCAAATCAGGTAGAATCAGAAGATTTAAAATACATGTACATCAAATTACTATGCGTGTAGAATAATAAGTGTGAGAGCTAAACATAGAATACACGGGAATGTCCCACTATACGATTCCTTCCACAAATTATTCCGCCCAGACGTTTCACACGATACACAATTACAGCGCTGTATAATAAGCCATCAAACGGACTATCAGTCAGTCACAGAGCCCGGTTATTACGATATTCCTGTTTGTAAATACCGATCAGTAAAATCGTATAAGTCTGTGATATTTTTATTCTTTATGTGACGACACCGACTTCACCGTCGTCATCACATTACATAATTAATATTTGTATTATTATTCGACTCATTAAAAATCGTTAAGATTTGATGACTTTGTTTTCTTTCTCTTAAAAGAAACAAAGTCTCTTTTCAACAAATGAGGTATCCTGTACCGACTGTAGTTTATGCCAAAAGTGTGATGCCTGACATTGTCGCTACAATACGATTTGTAGTGGTTTTTGTTACCGACTTTTCTTTAAGAGAGATCAGGTAAACTTTTAATATATCTATATGTAATGAATAGACAAATAAGATCGTGTAATGTAAATGTCTTACCATATTACAGAAAGAGGCCTGATATTAAATACAGCTTTGTAGCGTCCTGCCTTCTTTGATACAGCTATTTCAATAAACGATTGTCGGCTAGGACAATTATGAACATAGAAAATAAATGTATATTGATGTTTGTCGTTTAAACCTATTTCTGATTTCTGTAAAAAACACTTGGTAATAATTAAATGGTTTCTGGTATCGTTGTGTTTTCTATTCTGGGAAAAACCTTTGTAACATTTTAATTGTTACTAGCGCTGGAAACTTGTTTGAAGTACTTGTTATTGTTAATTGGATTTTCTTTTATAAAAATATCACAACTGAACAAAATTGTTTTTAAACTAAAAAGAAACAACTAAATTACGACTAGTCTTCAACATAATAAAAGGTTCCACATTCATTCATAAAACTGATGTAGAATCTTAAAAGTATAACGATGAAATAGATTCATTATGCTACAAAATATAACAATGTATTATTTTTAAAAATAATTTCACGTTTCAAAACAAACATTATTAATCATGATGTTATTTGTTATGTTGTATTTTTTCATTACATATGATATAATACTATACAGTATATACGACATATACGTATTTCAAAATACCCGTACAATAGTAGCACATCATATGTCACATCTCACCTGCCAACTGACGATCAAGCCTAACACATCTAAAATGTATTTCTATTTGTATAGATACGTATGTTTACGAAATTACCATCACTGATTTAATAAACAATGTTATCATAAAATAAACCGATCATTTAAATAACAAAAACAAAACAGTTTCTGTGTCACAATTGTAATCCTGATAAGACAGATATAAACCACTTACAATACACCGTCATATCACAGTATAACCTTTCTACCGCGCATCATATACTACCAATTTGTACTTCTGTATTCGCTACGAGAATAATACAAGCGCCGTAGCATGTCCGTAGCACCTGCTACGAGTTTCAAGTAAACGTGAACATTCTCTTCCGTCCATTGTTGAAATAAATTTATATTTCAATTATTTAATGAAGACTCAAACACTGGCTTAAATATATGTATGTATAAGATGAAAAAAGTCCGTCATTTCCCATGGCACTTTTGCAACAAGAGAATTTAATGACAGACAAGAAGACATGTACAGAACTTAGTATTTATTTTTCAATCGGCAAAATTAACCCGCGTTATCCATACTTTTTTCGCATTTACGTAATTGTGATTTTATCAGTATCTGATAGTAAATTAAACTAAGATTATTTCAAGTTTAAAATAGATTTCTACGTTTAGAATCACAGCAACTCGTCCATTCATTCCTTAACGCGATGATACCAACTATCAGGGTAACCGTAAGTCAAGTCTAAGCGCCGACAGTCGGGCGTCGAGCGCTCGAGTGGAAGTGTAGTGAAATATTACCGGCACAGTACATTTAGCGGAGAGGCGACGCGTGAGAATGTTCTGACGTGCTGTGGTCTGCTATGACCTTTACTATGATAATAGATATTATCAAAACTTAGCAGATAAATAGTAATATAAAAAACTTGAAGCTATTTTTGGCTTACTTAATTTCAAGAACTATCAGTAAAATTGAAATAAGTTTTTTTGCATTGGTCATAAGATTTTTAGAAAAAAAATAAATCGAAATCGTTGTTCTGACGGCGTCTTGTCAAATTGTTTAAGTAAACATCGTGTATATCATGTATATTAAAATAGACATTCGAAAATAGTATCAAAATACAATACAAAATTCCAAATATATTTTCAAAAGTAATAAAATGACAGACAAGCGAGAATCACGTCACTTTGCACACAAAACTTAAATGATTTAGGACATTTGCACCTTTGACGGGTTCCCGATAAATCAACTGGCGAACAAAAGAGATCCTGGTGTTGAAGTGTGAGTAACAGGTCACATAGGGCCACATCCCGGGATATAAATAGCGCGGTGCCGGAAAATTTGCGGGAAATTGATAGCGGTCCAACCCTATTTGCATGTTTTTTTTTCTATTTACAAGTGTACCTTTTGTTAAGGTAAATGGTTTGTTTGTGAGATATACGTTGCTACGTATAAAATATACGACCATTTATATTGAGTGATGTTTTTGTTTGGTTTGAAGGCTTTTTATTTTTTCACAAAGGAAATTTAAGCTGTGTCATTATTGAGAAACTATAACGGTCATAGACAAAGAATATGCATACTAAGAATATTTACGATTAATAAAATATGGGGATTTCTGCTCGAAAATATACTATTTTAAATTTCTATCGCTACAATCCATCAAATAAATTAAGAGACAAAAACTCCAAATACGTTTTATAATTAAAGACATCTGCATCATTAAGTGCGAACAAAGATCTAACTTGAAGTATAGGGATCAGGTGCTATCGTTGACATAATATTAAGCTATCAGTCATCTAAGCTACCTTAGTTCAAAGCAATAAGCACTTACAGGATTTACTTCTATAAATTTATTAAATTTTTAAACGGTTTAGTCCATTTAAATTTCACTGTCTTCGACAATTAAAACTTATCTCTGCTCTGCATAGAAAACAATGAAAAATTTACGTCTGAAAACACAAACCAAACGAAGAAAAACTCTGTAGATGAATTTTTTATTCTTTATTTAATTAAATTACCGAATTCATTTTTTTTCTCAAATAAAAGAAGTATAAAACATTAATAGGTATTTTAAACAATTATGTGATAACAATAAACAGAAATTTACCTGTTTGACAAATAGTTCTAAGTATACATATACGTCATAATCGCCATACACATATAGGTACTAAATTCTTCCAAAAAACAAAATTAATGCTGACCCGCTTAAATTTTTCTTTTATTGGAATTTCTTATTTGAGGAGCCTTCTTTATATCCAAACGAAGGTTCATCAATCAGATATCATGCGGGTGTCCCATATTCTTTGATATCATTTGTTCATCCTAGTAAAACTTTATGAAGTTGATATTTGTGGACCAGTAACATAAGAAAAATGTTTGCCTCAACAAGAAAAATAAATTTTATCGTCTAAGACCGAAAACGTCATTTCGTCTGAATGGAAATTTAGACAAAAATTTTGATCGTCTCATCAACTTTATTTTACTTAGTTTATTACAAATACGATAGGTACGAACAAGCAGTTCCATACGTAGAAACTCTAAAGTACTTTTTTTTATCATGCAAAGTATGAATAGAATCTAAGAGTTGTGGTCACCATACTTATTACAAATGCAGACAGTGCAGTATGGTGACCCACACTATGGCGGCTTAGTAAGATACTTTTTCACACCCCGCTTGGGGACCTAAAAGGCATGACAGTCATCGTGATAGTGTAAGGCTTATACAGTTACCACGATATCTAGCACCCCTGCATCAATGGGCCTCCGGTCTCACACTCACCAACGAAACACGACAACACGGATGCTGGCGCTTTAGGTTGGTCTTCTGTAGGAGGGTAGTACTGCCCCGATCGAGTCGGCTCGCTCGTGCTGAAATCAGCTCTATTGCCTCGCAATAGTCTCTGACTTTTACTGAAAAGTAGACTTTAATTTTATTCTTACTTCAATATTAGAAACTAAGCCTATTACCTTTCACCAGGTACATTCTAAATAAACATACTTAAATACTTCTAAATATGATAATTTAATATTACATAAACCTCTCCAATTGCACGCCATTTAGCTCGAATAAGCTCTTTATATATCGTAAAATAAATATTACAGAACTAAATTGTACTACTCTATAGCAAAGAAACAAGATTTTCCATCTCACAGCTGACAAACAGAAACGTCTTTCTAACTATTACACGTACTCTCGTTGCACTCAACTTAAAGCGACCCTTTTGGCAGTCGATGCAGACTGCAATCAATATGTATGCGGAGAAATGGAAAACGATTTCGTCTGTGAGACTTTCAAGAGATACGAGGCATTGTTATAAAAATTCATGACATTAATATTCTATTTTTCTTTTGCCGAAACAACTATCGTTAAATTGTATGCAAAGTATTATTGCATGACACATTTTGCCATGTATTATGGTGACAGATGGCAACCTTTATTCACAACATTGGTTTAAAAGACTTACCAAGACAATAACTTAAAGTACTTAGTATTTCTTGGCACTCAAGTATATAAATTAATATTCTATGCCTATTAATAGTCAATGAGTATTCAAAGTTGAGTATTTAGTTATTTATGACGTTCTTACTTCCTAATCTAAGGTGAGACCTTAGATAAAACAGATTATATTTTTATATATGTATAGTGAACGGATACCTCAAATGTAATTAAGTAATATCATTTCTTCAGGTTCCTGCCCGTTCACAAGATAGACAAATGACTTATGGAAAATAGTATGCAGCGGATGAATGCAAATTGTCCAAGACCAGGATGATAGGTGCTTTTTAGGGAAAGCCTTCGTTCAATAATGGAAGTAAAATCATGTCTATTAATAATCCTGTTAAACAAAATAAACTAAAGCGAACAACACTATAGTTTTTGAGAAGAAATCCAATGTGCCTTTGACTTTGTTAATAAAATTAAAAAGTAAATAGACATTAAAAGAAACATTATATTGACCAAGCCATTAAAAACCTCCTTGAAAGTAACACGAAGGAAAAGAATATGAATTACTCAAAATTTAAATTCATTCCACTTCGCTTTTGTCGTTCTTCTAAGGACTAAAAAATCTTTTAACATCTTACCACAAATTTCCATGTATATTAATGAGTATGCAAACAAAAGGCGTTTCCCCTGGGCCTTGGAACAGGCGACATCGGCGAAATCTCCTAGTATTTGCCAACCAAGGGATTAAGGTCTGCCCTCCGCCCTACGAGCTGCCGACAAATATTGACATTTCGCTGTTTTAATGCCGACGTCAAACAATCGACGATTTAGGCGACATTCTTATTATTGTTGCAGTATTTAACATTATTTTTAAATAAAAATATACTAAGCCAAGAAAATGTATCTATTATAAATATAAATTTTACTATCTTTAATCAACAGCCTTTAAAGTCTACTGCTGTACATAAGTCTCTCCGTAAAATCAGTTATTCTAATTAGCTTTAGAAATTCAAAATAAATAAATCGTAAAAGGAATGAAGTCCTACAAACCAATTGTAAGCCAATTTAAATGTTTTATTGGCAGATATTGTTAAGAATCATTATAAAAACTTGATATAATAAGTGATTTCTATAATTTATAATTAAAGAAAATAGTAAAAGGTATATTTTTAAGTACAAATTGAGATGAACGCTCAAAGTAGCGTAAAAATCCTTTGTACATCTCTAAAACAACACTTACATTGATATCAAATATATCAACATTAACGAGACTTTACACTTCAATAGGACGATAGCGCACACCGCAAATAAGAGGGCGCTCTTTGTTCAACCCCCACCGCTACGATACTGTCTTTTTTATTTTTACTTTCATTTATATCGCATCTTAATACCCTATAGTACGTGTTAATACCCATCCCAGCGTTCGGCGATTTGCACGTGTGGAGAATTTGTAATATGGGACGAATGAAAGTAAATCTGTGATGAATTTTATTTATTTGCAGTTACTCTCTATATACTCGTACGTATACAATTTGACCGCACCGTTGGCCTAGTGGTTTAAGCGGTCTATTGGCACGATCCCTCGACCACATGTCGGACCGCCTCAGGGAGGTCTTGGACGCTAGCTTGTCGTCCGGGCGCTTCCCTGAGTGCTGGAAAAGCGGGAAGCTGGTCCTATTAAGGAAGCCGGGACGGCCTACCGATTCGGTGGCGGCCTATAGGCCCATTGTGTTGCTGGACGAGGCGGGTAAACTGTTTGAGAGGATACTCTCTGCCCGCATCGTCCGGCACCTCTGCGAGGTGGGCCCCGATCTGTCGGACGCCCAATTTGGTTTTCGGGCGGGGTGTTCGACGGTCGATGCTGTGCTGCGCCTGAGGGCCGTTACCGAAAAGGCGGTGAGCTGTGGCGGCGTGCTGTTGGCGGTGTCGTTGGACATCGCCAACGCATTTAATAGTCTGCCATTTAGCTGCATCAGGGAAGCACTCCACTACCACGGGGTGCCCGAGTACCTGAGGCGGCTTGTGGCAGACTATCTTGAGGAGCGTACCGTCGTGTACGAGGACCGAGATGGTATTCTGAGGCGGCGGCCCATGTCGTGCGGTGTTCCACAGGGGTCCGTCCTCGGACCACTCCTGTGGAATATGGGATACGACTGGGCCCTTCGAGGTCGTCTTCCCCCCGGGCTGGGCGTAATTTGTTACGCCGATGACACATTGATCACGGCCCGGGGGGCGAACTTTCAAGAGGCGACGCGTCTGGCCACCGTGGGAGTCTCTTTGGTGGTCGGGCGCATTGAGGCGCTGGGTTTACGGGTGGCCCTAGATAAGACGGAAGTTCTTTTGTTTCATGGGCCCCGTCGTGGTCCACCCCCCGGTGCCTCTATCGTTGTCAATTCGGTCCTCGTACCGATTAAGGCCCAGATGAAGTATCTGGGCCTAATCCTCGACGGCAGGTGGCTCTTCGACGAGCACTTCCGACAGCTTACTCCAAAGCTGGTCGGCGCTGCTTCTGCTCTTGGGCGACTTTTGCCCAATTTGGGTGGAGCCAGCGTCGCGACGAGACGGTTATACAAGGGGGTTGTTCGGTCAATGGCGCTGTATTGTGCACCGGTGTGGGCGGCGGCTCTGACCGCCCAGAATAGGGCTCGCCTCTGGCGCCCTCAGAGGATATTGGCGGTTAGAGCCATACGCGGTTACCGCACCGTATCGACGGAGGCGGCATGCGCCCTGGCCGGAACTCCCCCGTGGGATTTGGAGGCGGAAGTGCTCGCCGAAGTTTATCGGCGGACGGCTGACATCCGGGCGGGTAGCGGCATACGGCCCCCGCCCGAGGAGATACGCGAGTGGCGTGAGGCCGCTCGTCGAGCCACGATGGCTCATTGGTCGTTCCGGTTGGAGACTCCACGTGCTGGCTTTGCCCTCGTGGAGGCTCTCCAGCCGGTCATCACCGAGTGGGCAGGGCGGCAGCACGGGACCCTTTCCTTCCGACTGACGCAGGTCCTTTCCGGGCATGGTTGCTTCGGGAAGTATCTGCACTCGGTCACCAGGAGGGAATTGAGTCCCGCCTGTTACCACTGCGACTGCAGTGAGGACTCGGCTCAGCACACGCTAACGGTTAGTTCCGCCTGGGCGGCGCAGCGTGGGGTCCTCACTGCAGTTATTGGAGGAGATCTCTCGCTACCGGACGTCATACGCTCCATGGCCGGTAGCGACCGTTGTTTTACCGCGGTCGCAACCTTCTGCGAAGACGTAATTTCGCGGAAGGAGCCGGCGGAGAAGGCCCGGGAGGACGATATCCACTCGGACCCAATTCGCCGCCGGCGAGCCGAGCGGCGGAGGCGCGCATACCAGCGCCTCATGCCGCCTTGAGTGTGGCCGCAGGTGGACGGGACGGGTTTTCCTCTCCACCCGCTATAATGGCCAGCCGCGAGGAGGCGACGTCCGCGTGTGCCGTACGTCGCCTATGTAGATAGTTTATCCGCAGATGGTGCCCGCTTTGGCGGGCAGGCGCTAGGAGGGATCTGGATGTCGTAATAGCAGCAGTTCCCGGATCCCTCCTGTCTCAGGCGCAGAGTGGCACACCGTGTGGTTTTAGTCGGTCCGATTCCGACACACCACCCCGCCGTAAACCCCGGTGGGGTGACGGCCTGAGGGGGTTTCCACACGTTAAAAAAAAAAAAAAAAAAAAAAAAAGTGGTTTAAGCGGTCACCACGCCGCTCACTACTGCGCTGAGTATTGCGGGTTCAAATCGTACATAGGACAACACTTTGTGTGATCCATAAATTGTTGTTCTGAGTCTGGGTGTTCTTTGTGTCAGTTTCTTGTATGTTTGTAAAGTCCCCCTTCGACACAGGATTTATTCCTAGTGCGGGCGTTGTCTCCTTAAAAGCAAAAAAAAAATTGTACCTACTCTATAATCTTGGTTTATGGTATTATACTTTGTAGTATTACTAAATTTACATTCACATTTTATTAGCTATCTTATATTTACAAATAATTAAACTTTGATTTGAACTGACGCTCGATATAACGTAGTCATTTAATGAGTGCTACTATGTCGTGTTGATGTGACTCCATTTATCTTATATTTCAGATTCTTCTTTGGATACATTGTGTGATTAGGTACTTTTGTACAAGTAAATGTTGAATGTTTTTAAAAAGTTTCCAAGTGAATTTGTATACAAATTTCTTGTTCAAATGAAGATTGTTATTATTACCTATTGTATATAAGTACACAAATAATCTCTAAGGAGTCTATATTGGTTATATAATGGGTACCTGTACATTCGGTGTAACTAGTTTCTTATGTTATCTTTTTTGGTAGATTCAGGCTTGAATGCCAATATAACTTCTCACACATGCATAAAATTAAGAAAATGTCAATCATTTACTTAATTATGAATAAAAATAATTAGAAATTAAATCAACAATGTGTAATAATAACGATGATGATATATATAAAAAAGACATTCAGCCGTGTTGATAATTATATTAGCAAGGCTGATTGGACGCTATAATTGGGTAGATGACTGTGTCGTAAATAAATACTAATGTCCACTTCATTAAAACTAATATCGCGAAACATCTCGGCAAATACAATTAACATAGATTTTTATTATTATTACGAATTTCAATCAAATATACAGTGAAATACATTGTTCGATCGAGTGTTCTAAAATAGTGACGTCACAATTTAGTATTTAGTACATTTTTCATACAAAATTGTCGTTTTGACAGATGATAAAAAGTAACTAATTTGACTAAGGTGTCAACTAGCCTATTATATAAACTTGTAAAATTACAGTTTTCTGCTTTACCTGTTTTTATTCTTGATTTTGTATTAGGACTGAATAACCTTAAAAATACACCTCTTATAGCCTTTCATACACTTAAAGGTTCTACGTGAAAACAGCCAAAGTTATTACTTCCTGACGAACACGTTGCCTGACTCCACATTCCTACTTAAGTACAGAGAAATTCAACAGAAAATTTTATCTCTAGAAAATTGAATTCAAGTCCTCGTAAGCGAGTTACAGGCTAATGTGTGTCACGATACCAACGAGGCTGGAATACATTCCACAAAATTGTCTTAACTTTAGCAAGCATATTATATTATCCATCTTACATTCTAAATATATACTTAGTGGTTCGTGATCATGATTGCTGATCTAGAAGTAATGGGTTTAATTTGACGAACACGAATTAAACGAACAGAAAGTTCTATTTGGTTAATTCTCTTTTAATTACTTTTTTAAATATTCTGTAGCAAGTTACAGGTTGCATTCCCGTCCGGGCCCAAATAATTGTGTGATGATCCCAACGATCCACGAGGCACAGAATCATCCGATGGCGTCATATCGCGTGATGTAGACGGTGTCAATGGACCACGCCTGAACTACCGGCGCGTCTATTGTGCCGGCGCCCGAGCAACAGGGTTGAAAGTCGCGCGGCTATGTTCACTCAATGCTGCCTGTGTGGCTGCGTCCCACTCCGCAAAAGTAGTGTCGGGTGCAATATTTATGTATAAATACCTGTGGTCGTGAATAAAAACACACACTTTCATACTTGCATAGCAACAGCAGTTTACTTTTACCTCGCCCGGTCGGAGAGTCCTCCCTTTACGTCGAGGGTCATGATACTCGTTCACCAAAATTCTAACGTATTTTTTGGAATATTATATTAATTTACAACCCTTGCTTGGAAAAATAGTTACAATAGTATATCAATAAAAGCGGGTAGTCGTGTCATAACAAGTTCACAGATCACTTCATAAAGTACTAATCGACGATCGAATATGGTGCCGCCACACAATGTGGTGCACCCTGCGCTACGGACGAGAGCGAAACTCATCGCACCATTCAGTCATTATCAGTGTGAAAGTAGATCAAGCGTTATGCCGCCGATTTCATACAAAACTATTTAAATCAAATTTAAAAAAAAAGAAACCCTCAACGCCTAATAACCGTAAGAAAGTAATAAAGAAAACTGTAATATTGAAATATTTAATTAGTAAAATTTACAAAATAAGTATTGTAGCATCGGATTATCATTAAATAAATAAAAAACAAAATTAATGACGTTTAATTTTTTAATAAAGTAAAAGTCTAACTTTTATACTTAAGCTATAATAATTTTATTTGTGTCAAATACACGTTTTACCAAAATGTTAATACGGTCATATCTTCGAATATGTTAATTTGATTTTTACCATATATGCCTAAAAATAGTCACTACAAAAATAGCATTCTAGCAATAGCAGCCACATCAGCACCGCCACTAGTAACTTAGAAAAAGTAAACAAATGAGCAAAATGTATCAAAATGTTTATTTACGGCATTAAAAAATCCAAGCTTTTTTGACTTTGTCTATAGATGCAGGTGGGTAACCTGTGTTATATTTTTTTTTAATGATCTACAGTATTTGAATGCTTGTTTCTTTATTGCAGTATAGTTTGTGAGACGTATTACACAAACATGGAAAGTCTTTGTAGAACTATAAAACTTTCACCATTATTGATTTAACGTAATATTGAAATTTTCGCGCTCGGAGGTTATTTCGTTTAGGTCTTATGCGCTTGGAAGTACATTTACGACTGAAACACCGAATAGTTCGGTGACACCTACATACGAACGAACTTGGTAAGGAGCGCACCACGTTCAAAGTGTAAACGATCGCACGCAAAGATGACTACAATAATAAAGTGCAGTTGGTTGCTCTCCACTCTATCGAATATGGTTCGGAGCGCACGAAAGTCAAAGTACGAATCATATCATATTCGATAGTCGCACGCAGTGCTATAAAACCAAAAAAAAAATTGATTGTGCTGGACCAGGGAATATGGCCGTGACCAGTGGAGCACTGGAACTTGGTTACAGAAATAAAGATTAAGACTACACTGGTACCGTAGTTTAATAATATATCTATATTATTCTATATATAACACACTTAGATAAAGAACATTCACATCTCTGTGTTCCAGATACAAGAGGGATCAGATTCACTGGTAAATGGTAAAATTTTTCCTTTGTACAAATTCACGCTATCGCCAACAGTTTAGGGTGGCAGATGAATCCCAAGGTAGGTTCAAAATAATTTTAGATATAAAAGTATAGCCCCCAGCCTCACTTTCATATCCAACAAACAATGTATTTACGAGTAGATGTCTAGATTGTTGTTGATATTAACAGTACTTAATTACTTTTTTGTTTATTCTTTTTTATTTGTTTTCTTTTATTCATTTTAATTCTTACTCAGTTAAGAATTTGTTGTTAAATGCAAATTTTGACAATTACTACCACCATTATGATCAATCACAAGGCAAATCAGAATGAAAATCAGCACAACGCACCACCGTCACCTCTAAATCAGCGGTTGTTGCTGAAGTCGCAAAGTTTTATGAGGATCTATACACCTCACGAACCCGCGTGAGCTTCCCGACATCGATTTGGGCGAGATTAAAATGGCACTCGAACAACTTAACAACATCAAAGCTCCCGATAAAAACGGAATTACAACAGAGCTCCTAAAAGTCAGTGGAATACCCATATTAGTTGAACTCACAAAACCATTTAATTCTGTCATTCATACTGGCACTACACCGGAGGCATGGAGCAGGAGCGCGGTAGTGCTATTCTTCAAGAATCGAGATAAAAGCCTACTGAAGAACTACTGCCCAATTTCACTCCTGGTCCATGTAAATAAGTTGTTTTCGAGGTTTATTACGAATCGTTTTGCAAAAAAATTTGATGACTTCCAGCCCGTGGAGCAGGCTGGGTTTCGAAAAGGATCCGTACCGTGGACCACATACACACTCTAAGGATAATAAACAAAAATATAGAACAATATAACCAGTCTCCCTGTCTAGCGTATGTCTACTATGAGAAAGCCTTCGATACCGTTGACACCTGGACTGTCCTGGAATCCATGCAGAGATGCCTGGTCATCCACCGACATGTTCAGGTGATGAGATGCCTCTATGAAACTGCATCAATAACCGTCCAAGTACAAGAAAAGAGCACAAGACCAATCCAATTGCATGGTGGGGTAAAACAGGGAGATGTTATATCTTCAACACTATTTACCAATGCATTGGAAGACGTCTTCAAAACGCTCGATTTGAACGGACGGGGAATCAATATCAATGGCCGATACCGCTCACATTTGTGGTTTGTAGACAACATGGTCATCCGGCGAAATCTTTGCATAACCTGGAAGAAATGCTGAACAGTCTAAATGATTCTTCAAAACGAGTGTGACTGGGGAAGAACATCGAAAAAACGAAAATCATGCATAATAGGCATGTATCTCCGAGTCCCATAAATGACGCTAATATCGGGGTTGTGCAAGAATATATCTAACATGGGCGAACTATTAAACTTGGCCGGCACAACTTCGATCGGGAGGCCGATAGGAAGATTCGTCTGGGCTGGGCAGCGTACGGAAAATTGTGTCACATCTTCGAGTCGCGGATCCCACAATCATTAAAGACCAAAGTCTTTGACCAGTGCGTCCTACCCGTAATGACATACGGAACCGAAACGTGAACACTCACCATTGGACTTAAAGTAACTCAGCGTGTGATGGAGCGTATGATGCTGGGTGTTTCTCTGGCTGATGGAATTCGTATCGAGGTTATTCGACATAGAACGGGAGTAACTGACATCGCACGGACAATCAGTATACTAAAGTGGCAGTGCGTCGGCCATGTCTCCAGATGAACCGATGATCGCTGGAGCCGAAGTGTACTAGGGTGGAGACCACGATTGTACAAACGTAGTGCAGGGCTCCCTGCGGCGCGATGAACCGATTTGGTGGCAGCTGATGGATGCAAATTGCCCAAGACCGGGATGGTTGGTGCTCCTTGGGGGAGACCTTCGTTCATCAGTGGACGGTGGTAGGTTGATTGACTGATTGACTTCATCAATCATCAACAGGCTTTAATCGTCCTGTACAGGACATAGACCTCTCCTTAGTAAGGATGTTCGGCCTTCTATACTACGGGTTTGTATAGGGTTTGTTTCAGGTTTTGCTTCTCTTTTCAGTGATCTTATTTTGCGTAGTGTACTCTCTTAGTCACCTCTTACGATTGCCACGGAATGAATAGGGTGCTGACTCTCCGTATTTTTAATCCGTCACCACTCGTAATACTATTTCGACCAGCATATCACGTTATAAACAATAAATATTTTTAAATTTAACTACTTAGTAGCTTTGATTGCTTATAGACATGGGACCCAAAAGTAATATGTGGAGAACATAGTGGGTAGTATATTTATTGGGTTTAGTTTTCAATTACAACCCCATAAACACTTTATATATTATTACTTGTCCTCCCAAATTTAAAAATAAATTCTCGTGGTTTATGCCTATACAATAATCTACAAAGCAGCTACAGATATGACTAATTTTATTCACATTTGTCGTTTCATCAAGCAGGTTGAACACTTTATTGATGTCTTACTATTGAACAAAAATTATAACTCCATAAAAAGGCTGGTGAGGACTTCACGGTACTATTAAAGCAGCTTTAGAAGTCACGCCACAGCATAGTTCATGGGGATTTATTATTTTATAGTTTTATTCGGGGGTGTTCGTTTTAGGGCACTGTGCCGCGCAGCGGGATATCGCCCTATACGGAACTCGTTCGTGTACTATACAAGTAATGTTCGTGTATCTAGGTCACAAATGGAGGGTCACATTCTTTTAATGTAAAAAAAATAATGAAATGTTATAATGTACTGTAAGCATTAACGTTATTAGGTATTGACACGAGCACATCCCACTATTTCGTTTTGTCCTTATAAACCTCCTTTTTAGAGTATTTTACCTATTTAGTTACTATTTGTTTTTGTCATTACTTCCTATTTATTTTTGGTATGTATTTTTAATTAATTTCCTGAATGCTTCATTTGTACGTCCAGACAAGAATTTAAAAAAACTTTAGTACGCACGGCCATGGATAGTTTGATCTTTTGTTAGAGCAAGTTATTCATCAAGCATAATGTTCAAAGTACATCAGTAATTCTGTTTTAAATTCGAATACCTCTAATATATGTATACATCTATATAAAAGCCAAAGAAATTCTTGTCAACCTTTTTTAAACTAAATATCGCGTTTGCTGTCTTTAATGTTGAATGAAATAATCTCTGGACGTACAAGCGTAGCATTAAGCTTCGTTTGTACGTCCAGAAAAGAATTTAAAAAAACTTTGGCACGCGCGTCAAGGAATAGTTTGATCTTTTGCTACGGCAAGTTATTCATAAAGCAAAATGTTGAAAGTATAAACAACATCAGTAATTCTGTTTTAAATTCGACGACCTCTAATATATGTATACATCTATATAAAAACCAAAGAAACCCTTATCAACCTTTTTTAAACTAAATATTACGTTTGCTTTCTTTGATATTACTTCATAATTCATATATTAAGTAAACCTGTAGACATTCATACCTTTTGAATTCAACACAAGGCGGCATTCAGTCCCAGCTGTTAAAGAATTCATCAAACATTTTTCTTTTCATTCGTTCGTAATACACAAATTTGTTTGAGGGGACCCTCCTGGGATATAATTATAGCGTTTTGGCGTGACGTCATAATTTGACGAGTCATTTTGCGCTATCTCAATAATCGCAGAAGTGTAGATGATAATATTTTGTATCATGATCTATTTATTGAAAACAATATACAGAGAAGAGAGATTCATATTTAAAACAATATTATAGTCATACTGGTGTTACAATTGCTATTAATTGTTGAAATTTTTTTCAATTTCCTTGACTTTAACTGATATTTTGTCAATAATTCTGATTTTAATTTATTTTAATTTCCAATTAAATGTTTTGTATTAATTAATTGCTATTTAATTTTTTTTCGCAGTACATAAAACACAATGTAACAATGGTTTTCAGTAAACATATGCAAAAAAATTAAACAAATATTTTAGCAATTGTTACACAATGCCGTCCACTATTTTTTTCTTATCTTTTTATACTATAATATAAAATGAAGTCCCTTGTTGTTCTTGTACTCTTAAATTTTCTAAAATACCCAAAGGATTAGAATGTGATTTGCCCCAACAGAAAGAATTATTCAAAAGGAAGATTTATACATAACATATGATACATACGTGTTATAATAGGGAAAAATTAATAATTAAAAATATTTCGAGGGCGAGTCACTATTATATAACTAAAAATTTGGCATGGCAGTCGAATGATGCGTCACAAAGATATCAAATTAAGAATTGCTTACTATAATTTATACAAACGTGAGTTATTGAATAAATAAACATAAAACTATATACACTCATTTTGTCAGTAGTACACAAATGATAGAGGAATACTGTAATTTTCATACTATTCAGATAAAATACCGTTTTAAGGGTAAAAAGTAGTAAAAATTTATAAAACATCGACAGAATCTAAAGGCAAGTGATTTCTTATGAACGTTTAATCTACATAAAAAATTTGCAGTCAAATTGCAAAAGAATCAATTTTAAAACCAGATATAAAATTCTAAAACAAACGGTTGAATGCATCGTTAACAATACTTTTGAGAGTACGATTAAAATTTCATAGCACAGAATTGAATTACACTCAATAATGCTTCTAATTGTACGCCGCTTAAAGGCTAGATTTGCATAATTTTCGCTCCGCCCGATCCCGGCGAAACGTTTTATGAATTTTACATAAATAAATATAAATTTGGACGCCTTTGATATGAAACACTATTGAGTTTAGAAGTTGTCTCACGCTTCACGAACATTTTGTGGTAAAATATCTGTTGAATAAGTTTGTTAGGAACATGAGAAATAGTTGCGTTTAAGTTACTAATATGTCTGAAAAGGCAGGCGTATAAGTTACTGAAAGTATATACATATTTACTGGAAGTCTTGTATTTCCTATCAACAGCCAGTTTGATTATGTAACCTTAAGTGATGGTACCAGAGGCTTTGGGGTGCTTGGCTAGAAAACCTCCACGTGGTGCACCCTGGTAACGTTGGCGATGGTGTTCATCACTGCCAACGGCTAATATTCTAGCACGAAGAGGAAACCATTTCTTCGGCAATTCGGCCGAGACTTGGTCCAACAGAGCGGGCGAGTTCGTCGGATCCTCTGTTGGTTCTTCGCTCTTCGGAGCATTGAGGAGAAAAACCTCGGTAAAAAATCACGATGGTGGGACCCTTTCAAGGGTCGGAGTTCCTCCGTTCAGCGGTGGAAAAGTAAGACGGGCTCGGTGTGCACTTACACTGCCACCGAGCAGGCATCAGGAGACGTAGTCTCCGTGCCGCCGTCGACATATCGTAGTCCCGAGTTGGAGTCTCGCGACTCCAATCGGGGGCGAGGGTCTTGGCTTAGCCGCCCGGACTGCGAGGAAGAAAACCTCTATAAAAAATTACCCCGTATCCCGTGTTCTGGTGCGTGACCAGGGGATGCATGGCTGATGGGTTGTTCAGTCGTAAGCGCACTCCCAGCCGAGGCACCTGCGGACCCCTCGGTTGGGCATAAATCTACGCTTGCCCGGGTATTGGGGGATCTCTGCCCGGGTCGACCTTTAGTTCTCCCCCTCTCGTGGGTCTAATATGGAATCTTTACAAATAAATAATAATAAAAAGGAAGGACAGAAGAAGAAGGAGAGTACGAAGGAGGGAATTGTAAGGGCGGGCGAACATTCGTCTAATAAGGAAGACGTAATGGTTGAAACGCCTATCTCGGTGGGGCTCCCAGAAGCCATTATAGCTGCTGGGAGCCGAAGAACATCGGAGCGATTACGCTCCAGATCTACCACGAGCGGAAGCTTCAGTGCGAGGACCGACGTGCTGGACTTCATGGAGACGGAGCTGTGTGACAGCCGAAAACGCGGACGCTCCAGGGATGACGAAAGCGATACATCCCAGGAGATGCTACCTCCTAAGGTAGCAAGCAGCCGCAGAGGGAGGTCACGAACCCCGATCTCGGCCCCGTCAGGCTCCGTCTTCTGCAAGGCGGAAGCCTATAGACGGGTCAGGGCAGACGGTGAAATCTTGGCGGAGGAGGAGATTGCGGATCTCCTGCTAAAAATAAAGGAGCCGATGGTGGGGGATTCAGTTCCTCAAACACCATCGTCTATGCAGGAGAGAGCAAATGCGGCGGTGGCCATCATTCACAAAGTGGCCACCAAGTCGAGTAACCTTAAGGGCTCTTTTGTGAAAGCCCTTAAGGACTCCTCTTCCGCTATTGCGGGGGTCGTGGATACCCTCATCGGGGACGTGGCTCGGCTCCAGGCGGCCAACGATCGCCTGACGGGGCAAGTGGCTGAGCTCAGCGCTCAGTTCGCCCAATTCCGGGCGCATCGCCCGACAGAGGATCCGGTCACGTCCCCGTCTCAGCCTGCCCCCTCTTACAGCCTCGGTGGCATTCCTGATGCCCATCTGCGCCAAATAACCGATGCAGTATGGCGCATGATGGACGGACGTCTGGCTGGCCTGGAGGCAAGGCTGCCGCCGGATCCTGCTGTCCGGCCGCCGCTTGCGGGCCATAAAGGGAAGGTTGCATCGGTGTCAGCATCGCTTCCCGTTGCGACCGGTCGCGTGTCCTACGCGGCGGCGGCAGCAGTTTCTGCTGCTCCTGCAACTGCTCCGAGGGCACGGCAGGCGGCCAAGGCAACAGCCCGGACGCCCGCACCGAGGCTAGGGCCCAAAGCAGCGGCAAAGGCTGGGGCGGAGTTCCCTCCGCTCCCCACTCCAACCGCTGTATCTGGTACCTCAACAAGTGCTCCCTCCACATCTGCCCCTTACACGGATGGTTGGCGGGTAGTCGGGGGGGCTAAGAAGTCCCGAAAGCGGGGTAAGAAGGCTGCACAAATAGCAGCCTCTACCCCGCAGTCGCCATCGGTGGCAGTGGCCACCACAAAGAAGCCGCGCAAACTGCAAGCACCCAAAACCGCGGCAGTGGTGGTCACCATGTCGCCGGGGGCGGCTGATGGTGGGCTGTCCTATGCGGCTATCTTTAAAAAGGCCCGGGACAGTCTCGCACACGACTTCGGGACGGTGGGAGTTAGAATGCGCCTCGCCCAGACGGGAGCTCGAGTCCTCGAGTTCCCCGGGGCTGAAGGTGCCAAGACGGCGGACTCTTTCGCCGAGAAGCTGCGGGGAATTTTTACAGCCACTGATGGTGTCAAGATCGCCAGGCCCACCAAGTGCGCAGAATTGCGCATTTCGGGCCTGGACGACTCTATAACGACCGAGGATGTCCGCGTTGCAGTAAGAGAGAAGACGGGTTGCAACGCGGACAACATTAGGGTCGGCACCATCCGCCCCGGTCCAGGAGGGCTTGGCGCAGTGTGGGTCAGCTGTCCCGTAGCGTCGGCCAAAATGTTGGGCGACGCCGGCAGGCTGCTCATCGGTTTCGTGAGCGCTAGGATCACAGTCCTGGCGGCGAGACCGATGAGGTGTTACAAGTGCCTGGCATCGGGGCACACACGCGCCAAGTGCGTCAGTTGTTTCGACTGCAGCGGGTTATGTTTCCGCTGCGGTCGACCGGGGCACAAGGCAGCTGAATGCTCTGCCGCCCCTCACTGCCCGGCGTGTGCGGCGGGTAACAAGCCCGCCAATCACCAAATTGGGCAGAGAGGCTGTAAACCTCCCTACAATTCTCGGCAAGCGTCGGGGGCTAGCCAATCGACCCAGGCTGCCTCTGATGTCGTTCGCATGTCGGCATCGTTGCCCATGGAGGAGGTTGTAGAGACGGTCGAGTAATGGCCCAAGTCTCCAACCTCCTGGTCCAGACGAACCTGAACCACTGTGCCGCGGCGCAGGACCTTTTCCTGCAAACTATGGCACAGTGGTCGATCGGTGTTGCCGTAGCCGCGGAACCCTATTATGTTCCTCCCCGTCCAAACTGGTTGGGTGACCGGGACGGTTCCGTGGCAGTCGTCGGCTCCACGGCGGCTCATTCCCCGCCCTTGTCGCTAAGAGACAAGGGCACTGGATATGTTGCTGCCGAGTGGGGGGGGATCACTGTATATGGTGTATACTTCTCCCCCAACCGGAGTTTGAACGACTTCGAGGTTTTCCTTAACAACTTGGAAACCTCGATGCGGCGTCTAACGTCTGGGCACGTCTTAGTGCTGGGGGACTTCAACGTAAAGTCCATTGCGTGGGGTTCCCCCAGGACGGACGCTAGGGGCGAGGCCGTAGAGGAGTGGGCGGCCTCGGTGGGCCTCTGTTTACTAAACAGGGGCTCCACCAACACGTGTGTGCGACAGCAGGGAGGGTCGATAGTGGACCTTTCGTTCGCTACCCCTGCCCTCGCCGCACGAGTAAGGAACTGGCGTGTCCTGGAAGAGGTTGAGACGCTCTCGGACCATCTCTATATCCGATTTGAGCTCTCCCGGTCCCAGGACGCCAGTAGGGGTCACGCGGCGCGGCGTTCTTCTCGCTTTCCGCGGTGGGCTGTAGCCAAATTAAATAGGGACCTACTAGAGGAGGCGGCCATTATTCACTCTTGGCTGTCTCCGCAGGCCCCGACCGAGGAGGTCGACATGGGGGCTGGTCGCTTCTGCGATGCCATTGCGCAGATCTGTGATGCGGCCATGCCCCGCATCCGAGGTTGCCGGCCTCCACGGAAGGAGGTTTACTGGTGGTCCCAGGAGTTGGCGGACCTCCGTGCGGCCTGTACTCGTGCCCGGAGGTCCTACACCCGTAGTCGGCGGCGACACCGCGAAGAAGGCGGGGAGGACCGGCTTCATGAGGAGTACCGAGAGGCGCGGAAAACTCTGAAGCTGGCCATCAGCCGCGCCAAAGAAATTAAGAGAAAGGAAATGCTGGAGGGTCTCGATCGTGACCCCTGGGGTCGCCCTTATCGTGCGGCGCGACAAAAGCTCCGCACGTCGGGCCCCCCCCTTACAGAGACACTCCAGCCCAGCTTCCTGCGGGAAGTGGTCGAGGGCCTTTTCCCGCAGCGGGTGGAGCATACACCCCCGTCGATGGCCTTCATGGTCGGAGACGACGGGGAGAACGAGGACAATGTTCCGCCCGTCAGGGAATCGGAGGTAGGGGCGGTTGTTCTACGGATCCGCTTTAAGAACACCGCCCCTGGGCCAGACGGGATACCTGCCCGTGTGCTGGCCCGTGCCCTCGAACACATGTCGGACCGCCTCAGGGAGGTCCTGGACGGTAGCTTGGCGTCCGGACGCTTCCCTGAGTGCTGGAAAAGCGGGAAGCTGGTCCTATTGAAGAAGCCGGGACGGCCAGCCGAATCGGTAGCGGCCTATAGGCCCATCGTGTTGCTGGACGAGGCGGGTAAACTCTTTGAGAGGATACTCTCTGCCCGCATCGTCCGGCACCTCCGCGAGGTGGGCCCCGATCTGTCGGACGCCCAATTTGGTTTTCGGGCAGGGCGTTCGACGGTCGATGCCGTGCTGCGCCTGAGGGCCGTTACCGAAGAGGCGGTGAGCTGTGGCGGCGTGCTGTTGGCAGTGTCGTTGGACATCGCCAACGCATTTAATAGTCTGCCATTTAGCTGCATCAGGGAAGCACTCCACTACCACGGGGTGCCAAAGTACCTGAGGCGGCTTGTGGCAGACTATCTTGAGGAGCGTACCGTCATGTACGAGGACCGAGACGGTGTTCTACGGCGGCGGCTCATGTCGTGCGGTGTTCCGCAGGGGTCTGTCCTCGGACCACTCCTGTGGAACATGGGATACGACTGGGCCCTTCGAGGTCGTCTTCCCCCCGGGCTGGGCGTACTTTGTTACGCAGATGACACATTGATCACGGCCCGGGGGATGAACTTTCAAGAGGCGGCGCGCCTGGCCACCACGGGTGTCTCCCTGGTGGTCGGGCGAATTGAGACGCTGGGTTTGCGGGTGGCCCTGGACAAGACGGAGGCCCTTTTGTTCCATGGGCCTCGTCGTGGTCCACCCTCCGGCGCCTCCATCGTGGTCAATTCGGTCCTCGTACCGGTTCAGGCCCAGATGAAGTATCTGGGCCTGATCCTCGACGGCAGGTGGCTCTTCGACGAGCACTTCCGACAGCTTTCTCCGAAGCTGGTCGGCGCTGCTTCTGCCCTTGGGCGACTTTTGCCCAATCTGGGTGGAGCTAGCGTCGCGACGAGACGGCTATACACGGGGGTTGTCCGGTCAATGGCGCTGTATGGTGCACCGGTGTGGGCGGCGGCTCTGACCGCCCAGAATAGGGTTCGCCTCTGGCGCCCTCAGAGGATATTGGCGGTTAGAGCCATACGCGGTTACCGCACCGTATCGACGGAGGCGGCGTGCGCCTTGGCCGGAACTCCCCCGTGGGATTTGGAGGCGGAAGTGCTCGCCGAAGTTTATCGGCGGACGGCTGACTTCCGGGCGCGTAGCGGCATACGGCCCCTGCCCGAAGAGATACGCGAGTGGCGAGAGGCCGCTCGTCGAGCCACAATGGCTCATTGGTCGTCCCGGCTGGAGGCTCCACGTGCTGGTTTTGCCGCCGTGGAGGCTCTCCAGCCGGTCATCGCCGAGTGGGCAGGGCGGCAGCACGGGACCCTTTCCTTCCGACTGACGCAGGTCCTTTCCGGGCACGGTTGCTTCGGGAAGTATCTGCACTCGGTCGCCAGGAGGGAATTGAGTCCTGCCTGTCACCACTGCGACTGCAGTGAGGACTCGGCTCAGCACACGCTAGCAGTTTGTTCCGCTTGGGCGGCGCAGCGTGGGGTCCTCACTGCAGTTATTGGAGGAGATCTCTCGCTACCGGCCGTCATACGCTCCATGGTCGGTAGCGACAGTTGTTTTACCGCGGTCGCAACCTTCTGCGAAGACGTAATTTCGCGGAAGGAGGCGGCGGAGAAGGCCCGGGAGGACGATATCCACTCGGACCCAATTCGCCGTCGGCGAGCCGGGCGGCGGAGGCGCGCATACCAGCGCCTCATGCCGCCTTGAGTGTGGCCGCGGGTGGACGGGATGGGTTTTCCCCTCCATCCGCTATAGTGGCCAGCCGCGAGGAGGTGATGTGCACGTGTGCTGTACGTCGCCTAAATAGAGAGTTCATCCGCAGATGGTGCCCGTGGTAGCGGGCAGGCGCTAGGAGGGATTAGGATGTCGTAATAACAGCTGTTCCCGGATCCCTCCTCTCTCAGGCGCAGAGTGGCACACCGTGTGGTTTTAGTCGGTCCGATTCCGACACACCGCCCTGCCGTAAACCCCGGTGGGGTGACGGCCCGTGGGGGTTTCCACACGTTAAAAAAAAAAAAAAAAAAGAAATGGTACCAGAGGCTTTAGACACCGTATGGATTGAGTTGAATCGATTTCAATATTCAGCAGCTTTTCGAAGATTCAATGGTAATGCTGTACTTTTAATAGCAATATACGGCAAAATCAACTACGATAACCTAATAAAAAGAAATAAGTAACTTATCTCGTTACAAAGAAATTTAAATTGTTGGCGAATACAAAAAAATGTCGCAAGTGAATTATAAGTTTAAATTTCATAAATTAACACTTCGTTTTCACGATTGTGACGAAAGAACAATTTCAAGACATTTGAAAAAAATAATAACCTGATATTTCTATTTGCAATTTTTGTGTCATTAGTAAATCTATTTAGGCCCGGTTATGGATCCTCTGCTATATTACCTAATGAATAAAAAGTCAACGCTTGTGAGCAAAATTTCATTATTTTTCATTATTAATTTCAAATTTTAAAGTAAGTTAAAATTTATGTATGTTATGGTCTGAATATACTCGTAATTAATTTTTTACAAGTTAATAACTAAATCTAGGTCTTTATATGGTGAAATTCCAATTTGACTGTCCTTATTTTGAAATTATAGGATACATAGGGTTCCCACTAAAAACTTAAGGCCCCAAGCCAACTTCACTTGCAAGTGGTGCACTTGTTTATCGACGGACGAGGTTGTAGTAAGCAAAACATCTCGATTAGCTGCAATAGGCTCGCCACCTATTACGTGGGATCAACAACTGATGAAAAGTGGGCGTTTAATTTATCTCTGCCTATTCTCCTGGGGCAACAGACGTGATTTTATGTTTTATATTATAAGTTTTGAAATTAGCTTTTTCTTTTAGATTGTCTGTTTCATAAGTGGCGTACAGTTAGTCACATCTGCCTGACATTTATATTCATATTCCTTTAGAAAAGACTTCTCTCGCTTTTTACTGAATTATTATTTACTACACTTATAAAAGACAAAAATAGGAATGTTAAAAAAGTACCACTCAGGATCGAACTGTAAATCATATATAAAATAACGGTAAATTTACTTAACAACTAATTAATCAAAATCTACGAAAATGAAGGCCGTATGGTATAGTGCTTTGCGTAGCGGATTAGTATACCAAAGGTCGGGGTCGGGGTAGTATTCTGATGGATGAGTGGGCTCAAATCAAACGTTTTTGTGCATGAACACTTTACATTTGATTTAGTCTGAGCTTTCTGACTTTTCTGGCTTTGTATGGATTATATGTAGTTAACAAGGAACCATTTCAAAGAAGGTTCAATAACTGACGAAGCCTTCTAGTTAAGTTTTTGTATTATTTTACGCACACGGTGGCCACCCGCTTCAAGGAGTTGTAATTAAATTACACGACTTATACTAGCTAGGGACACAGAAAGGAATGGGTGTGCACTCCGCTCTAATATAGTAAATACAAAAGAGTAAAATGAAAGAACTTGAGGTATTAATATTTTTAATGAAATGTTTTGATATTAATTTAATATAGAAAATTTACCGTAACGGATTGAGAATACGAAATGTCATCACTTTTTTACAGAAAACATAACTGTGAAGAATAGAAGATCTTGAAACAAACCCTATACGAACCCGTTCTGCCAGCGTGGTATATATAAGGCAGAACTTCATTTCTAAGGGCAGATCTATGTTCAGCAGTAGATTGTTAAAGATTACTAATATCATTACCATTCTATGTGTTTAGACTTGTTTCTATTTTTATTACAAACAAATCACAGACTTATTTTAGGATTTAAAAATTATTAGACCAATAATATCATAATAGACCCATAACAAAAAATTACCATCTTAAACAATCCGAATGGAAGCCCTTCTTGAAAATGTGAGTGTTTCCAATAAAAGAAGAAGGTAATGTCTTTTTTACTAATTAAAAGAAAAGATAAATAGGAATCTTCATAAATATACAACAAGTCTCCAATAAAAAAACGAGACTGAGAGATAGGGGCCGCATACGTTAACTTGCATTCATACCAAAAATATGAAATTCATTTTCATTTTTTGATAAATGTATTGCAATTATGACCTCTCTACATATTACTGTTTCTATACAAGTTACATCGCAAGGCAGTCTTCGAACTACTATTCCTACGGATTCCTTCAGGAGAGCTTATATAACTTCAACATGGACTCACATTACCAATATTATAAAGTTAAACCTTTAGAAATGGAAGTTATTCATATGAAAAACAATTATTTCAAAACTCAAATACTAACTTTTAAAATATTCATACTTATTTTAATGCAACATTTCCTTTTTCTTTGATCTGATTTCTATCTTGCTTTGAAAACCTAACCCTAGAAATAACTGTTTCTGTTTTGTTAGTTTCAATGTTGCCAAGGTACAAAGAAATCCTTTTTACATTTTAATTATCAAACATTTTAAATAAAAAGTATATTTAATTAAAACTCTATATTATTTTACAAATTGCATTGCATGCACTTTTTTCTTTATTTTCATTACGCAACGATGTTACCGTGTTTCCTTTGCACAACTTCAATAACACAGATACTCTACATCATTTCTTATCTGCTAATGGGATAACAAGTAGCATGTACTGTCCAGACTTTAGCATTCATTTAGCAATTTTGATTATTAAGTTGCAAGGGTCCATACATTCGATTTCTCGTACTTGTGCATTAAACAATGCAAGACCCACCTACAAAATTGAGAGCAATAAGATCAGAAGGGTTTGTTGATAATACATGTTATATAACAACAACAGTTGTTATCTGCTACGTCCAAATTATTATTTCAGGATTTTATCAAAAATTCATATAATGCATGTATAATAACAAGCTTTTCGACTTATTTACGATTCGTTGTGCCTCACAAAAGGTTTACTCATACATGTGTTACGCGATTACATTCAAAATGTACACGGCTTCGGATTAAAATGTGTTTATGAAATGTTTTCCGTTGTTTAACATTGTGTTAGATAATGTTACGTAAGTCTTGTTAAAATCCGTTTGAATGTTATGAAGACTTTTACATGTATATACTTAAAAACAAATTACAATTTAAATTTAACGACGGTTTCCGCACTAAGCTCGTGGCTTGTGTCGCGGTAACCAATATGAGATTTCACAATATTTAAATATTTTATAAAGTTTAGTTGAAATAAAATATAAAATAAAATTAAAGCAAGTTCAAAACAAACAAAAAGAAAACAGAAAAATTAGTATAAAAGTTAGTCTGTAGCTGAGAGTGAGTCTTTTGTGTGTATGTGTATGTATGTGTATGGGTATGTGTGTGTATGTGTATGTGTGTGTACGTGTGTATTACATAATCTTAAGCTAATAGAACGAATGTGAAAACAAAAATGTTCTATTGAAAAAGTCTGAACTGTAAATCAGGATTTGATCGGTTATTTATTTATTTTATTATAAAAGGTACATCGATGACTTATCTACTGACATATGATTTCACCAACAATTTGTTACATACAGAAGCACACACACACACATACAATTACATAAAAGGTGCCAATCATAAATATAAGTCAAAAGAGGTAATATTACTTCTGTAACTTTATATAACTTAATGCAATGTAATCGATGCAACACTTATGTACTATTAGCGTGTAAAAAATATACAGGCATATATACGAGTAAGTTAATTACGATGTCATTTTACTCATTAAACTATGTTTCTTTTTAAAATTATACCAAGCAAACGAGAGCTTGCAAAAATGTTTTAAAAAGTTTTTATATTACACAATAGTTTTTTTTTCAGGATCTACTGTTTTGAATCTCTCAATATTTAACTCATATAGTCACTTAATATTCTACATAAAGTCTATTCCACATACATCTTTACCATTTTGGTTCTATAAAAGAATATTTAAAACACACGCCTAGTTTCTGCACTTTAAGCGAATATGTGAAAAGCGCACTAAGCTCCCCCACTTTCTAAGGTTTCCTTCTTTCGTTACCCCTGATTATGAATACCATCATCAGTCTGGACGATTATCATATTTCACGATTATTACATACCTCTTGACATTGTAAATTTATCTCTATTTGCTACACCATAAGGTTCAATTTAGAGTGTGTTGGATATAAATGTTGTTGATTCTTAGTGCAAGTAACAAAGGGTGGCCGCAACAAGTCTCAAGTCACCCCGACAGCCCCCTTAAGTTAGTATGAGGTTTGTCTCATACACGTCAGAGTATTTGCTGAAAGTATTAGAGCGTTGACAGATTTGTTTCCATTGTATTCCTTATTTGAATAAAAAAATCAAGTTCAAAATGCACTTTTACACAGAATTTTAATTTTTGTGTTTAATGTTGGTACGATTTTTTTGTCAAACTTGACTGCCCTGTTGGCCTAGTGGTTAGTAACCCTGGAACTGCCAAATCGGAGGTCATGTATTCGATGCCCATCTAGAATAAATATTGTATCACACAATCACTTATTCTGTCTCTGACTATATGTGATTTATTTATAGTATATATGTATTTTGAAATAAATAAACATATTTATTAGTAGTTTAAGAATCATACAGCCGTATGTGAGATATGTTTAGATATTAAAAAAACAGAAGTTTTTAATCAGAATTACTGAAAAAATAATCTGTAAAATATACGTGGAATTCAAATATTATTAAAGTAAATATTACTTGTATTCAACTATTATGTTTTGTCATATATTTTAGACCTATAACGTTATGAAAAAAATACTTCACCGCTGTCAATCTCCAATTGCACGTCACTTTGGTCAATCCTCGTGTAATTGCAGAAACCGATGTCCAGCAGTGGACTGCGATAAGCTGTTAATGATGATGGTGTTGACATATTTTACTAATAGAGTACTAATAACTGGTGTGCTGTCAATAACACAATATTCAGTAGTACATTGTTTACATAGGCAATCTCTAAACAAATTTCGTAATAATAACTGCATAATACCATTAGTACTAACTTTTAGGATATAGATTCCAATTACATGTCAAAAGTCACGGAGGACTTTACAAACATACATGAAATGGATACAAAGAGATATAGAAAAAAATGTTATTCCATGTCGGATTTAAACCCACAACATTCAGCCTAGTAGAAAGCGGTAAGATGATCGCTGAAACCAGAACATCATCCGTTCATAGATTATTCAGAAAGGACCAAGAAATTATGAAAATTGTTGCGCATGCTTTTTTCGCAATATACTCGTAAGTAATAGAAGATTAATTATAATTGTAAGAACAATGAGCACGCACACACAGCAAGTAACTTCCACTGTTTTCAGAGGGACGCTGTTCGTTGGCACCGACTAAGTGCCGCCAGATTTAACGTTCGACGCGCACTGATTTATGCGACTATCGAACATGGTGCCATGATGTATAGCTCGTATATATTGCATGAAAATG
This sequence comes from Hypercompe scribonia, assembly GCA_949316085.1. Taxonomy (NCBI): domain Eukaryota; kingdom Metazoa; phylum Arthropoda; class Insecta; order Lepidoptera; family Erebidae; genus Hypercompe; species Hypercompe scribonia. The sequence continues at coordinate 5,555,512 of OX438967.1, read as the reverse complement.
GGACCTATTTCTGGAGGCTAAGTAAATTTTCTCTAATCAGTAATTGGTATTCACTTCTCTAAAATGTAAACCAAGTTAAAGATATATTCAATTCAAGAGATTTTTCCTTACAAACCATTTCTTTTCATTTCATTCAAATTATGGATGTCCACACACACGCACACACACAGAGACATACACAATGGTTATGAATTTTCTGTGAATTTGTTGTCAAACACATCACATTACATTGCATTTCATAATTCCTGATGTAAGTCTGCTATTATCTGCCACTTAAGTGTTTCTTTGACTTTTCTTCTTTTATGTATACCAAAGGAACAGATAAGGTGTAGGTGTTTGTTGTTTGTTGGGTGTTGTTAGATAAGTGTTTGTTACATATTAAAGTGATTTTTGCGAATGCACTGGATTAGTTTTAATGTAAATAAATGTAGGTAAACTTAATGAATAAATAAAAATAAATTAAAATATCACTAGCTACATCAAATAATGAATATTACTAAAGAAATATATTATACACTTTGTAAGTATGTAAAGTGAAGGATCTCGCAGTCCTGACATAAAACTATAAATAAGTATTGAAGTATTTGCTATGTGTTGATTCTTGCTTAGCTTCAAAAAGAATGTATTTCAGAAAGGATTGTTCATTATTAATGAAATAAATCTTGATAACTGGAAGTAATCTCATATCTATACAAAGACTTGAATGTTTCTCTATACTACTCGTAGTTCTCCCACCATCCCAGTTAAAGTTTAAATAACCATTTTTATTTTATACCTTATCCATTGTTTTAATATAATATCATGTAAAGCGAATCAATTATCATATCACATAGCACAACGTCATTCATATCTAAAAGGTTGACGTACTATTTACGGTTCCTACTTACCAAGTGCCAATATTAAAAAAAAACAAGAAAAATTTTACAAACAATATCTTGACTGCGTAAAAACTATTAATAGATATGTCATCCAGGCTATTTTTACAAGTCTATGGATACTCTGATTCTTATAATCGGTTTAGTAATTTACGCGATACAATAAAATATACATACATACATATATAGACTGACAAAACTTTTACACTTCCTCTTGGCTTCGCTGTCGTCTGGTAAAAATATCTACGATATTAATATTGTAGTACATAGAATTTTTTCAAAAAAGAAGTATACAATGCCTATTAGAAATTTCTTTATAACGTTTTTAAAGTACATATTAGGTAATAGAGCCACGCTGTGAGAGGGTAGTACTGCATTGGACAGCCCTTTTGTGCTGTCCATTGCAGTACTACCCTCTCACAGAAGACCAAACTTAAGCGACAGTATTCATGCTGTCGTCTTTCATTCGTGAGTGTGAGACACAAGATCTACTGATGCAGGGCTGATAGTTGACGTGGTAAGTGTGCGAGCCTTACACTGCCAAGATGATTGATTAGCTTTTTACGTACATAAGTGGACTGTAAAAAAGCATCTCACTATGCCACCATAGTGTGGGTCACCATTCTACAATATCTGGATTCGTAATAAGAATGGTGACCATAAGTCTTGGATTATATTCATACTTTCCATTAGGTAGAGTAGAGTCAAGCTCGGTATCCTGGATAAAGATATTTGCTGGGATCTCAACTCACCTGAGTACATTGAGAACGTCATTAAGGCGGCCTTGTGGAAGCTAAGTGTACTGAAAACAGTGAAACATTCTTCTCGTCAAAGCTGACTTGCCACAACTTGGAACTTCAAAACACGTGTTTTTTGCATAAGACACAGGTTAGCTCCTGCGTGGAGTACTGTTTTATCATGAAGAGTGTTCTAACAAGTTCTTTCCACTGGTCTCATCTTTCTGGTCCTTGCTCTGCGTGACGACACGTGCTGGCCTTGGAAGTCACCGCTTTAGAGTGTTAAGCATAGGCTCTTAAACGGTTATTACTTCCTGTGCCACTCAATTAAAACCTGGAATTTAATACCAGTTTCCCTCTCACTACGATCCTGGGTCCTTCAAAAAATACTTTACTAAGCAATCATAACGTGGGTTACTATTCTGCATCATCTCCATTCTCCATGAGTATGGTAATCATAACTCTTAGATTCAGTGTCAGGTATAGTATAGTATAGGTATATATGTTTATATATAGATATATATGTACATATATATATTTAAATTATAAATTAAAATATGACGTCTTATTGACGATTTTCAACAAAATTAATAATTGTTAAATCTATCACTATTTTTGGATCATCATCATCTCAGTCAAAAGACGTCCACTATTGAACGTAGGCTTTCCCCAAGGTTCTCCACAACAGCCGGTCCCGTGCCGCCCGCATCCAGCAGCTTCCCGCGAACTTCACTATGTCGTCGGACCACCATTTTAATTATGTTATATTATATTTTAATTTTCGTTTTTTGGTTATTAAAAGTTATTCTTATATAATTGTGAACACAGTCCTTATTTTCATTATTACAGAACTGATTTCAAGAAAAGTTGTTACATTTCATCGTAATGCTAAAATATTAAAATTCTTATTTCCTGCTTTATTTTTACGGATTAATCTGTTAAACTTATTATTGAGTTTACCGTCCTTGTTTTAACGATATAGAAAAAGGGACGTTCAAATTATATTAGTATTTATACGTAAAGTGACTGGTGATATTAGGAAGGGCATGGAGGACACCAAAGTCACAGTACTTGTACTAGTTGACTTTTCCAATGCCTTTAATACCGTCAGTCATGAAATCCTTTTATCTATCCTCAAATATCTCATGGTTACCTCTGGGGCACTGGAATGGTTCTCCACTTATCTTCAGGGGCGACAACAGAGTGTTCACGTTGCTGACTCGACATCGAGCTGGTGCGATCTCCTCGCTGGCGTTCCTCAAGGCGGCATTCTATCTCCTCTCTTATTCTCAATTTTTATTAATCTCATTACTCAACAACTTCAGAGTGCGTATCACCTATACGCCGACGATCTGCAAGTGTATACACAGTCAAGGGTGGAAGATATAACACAAGCTGTTAACATGGTCAACAGAGACTTGGAGATCATAAACTCGTGGTCGACGAATTTCGGATTGACGGTTAACCCAACCAAGTGTCAGGCGATCATAGTGGGCAGCAAACGCATTATGAGCAGACTCGATACTGCCTCAATCTCACCAATCATCTTTAACGGATCAGTCGTACCGTTCAGCCCCGTGGTCAAAGATCTGGGCTTACTCATCGACTCTACCCTTGATTGGCGAGCTCAAGTTACTCATGTCAGCCAGAAAGTAACGAGAAATCTGCGAACATTATATCGTCTGAAGAACTTTCTGCCTTATAATACCAAAATTACTCTCATGCAGTCCTTAATAATCCCAATAATCGACTATGGTGATGTGTGTTATTACGACCTGAATGCAGACCTTCTTAACAAACTAGACCGACTTCTCAATAGCTGCATTCGATACATTTTTAATCTTCGAAAGTATGATCATGTGTCTGGTTTACGTTCCCAATTAAAATGGTTACCTATTCGCCAGCGCCGCAATCTGCGAGCACTAACTGCCCTATTCTCATTTCTCAACTCACCGTTTTCACCTACATATTTGACTCCGTACCTCCGTTATCTATCCTCTAACCACGACAGAAACCTTCGCTCAGAAAATAATCTGCTTCTCTTATGTCCCTCTCACAACTCTGATTTCGTGAACTCTTCGTTCTTTGTTCAGGCAGTACTACTCTGGAATGCGCTCCCGCTCGAAGTCAGGATGTCCACAAACCGTTTTACATTCAAAAAGAATGTACATAATCTCCTTCTTAACGAGATTGAAGAATCGTCTTATCGATAGTTGGCTCAGCTTACAGTCAAGTTGTCATAGTGTACGAATATAATCTAAATGTGTGTATGTGTATATTTATGTATGTATGTGTATATTTATATGTGTATTTATAACGTATGTATTGTATGTGTTCATGTATGTATGTCAACTCATGTATTATATATCTTAATTGTCAATATAACCGCTGTGCACCTCCCTTACAATATTTCTATACCACCTTAAGGTTGACTGGAAGAGAATGCCTTGGGCATTAAGTCCGCCGCTGTACAAAGTGCATAAAGTGTAAATAAATAAATAAATAAATATTACTGTTAGAATAATAAATTTTGTAAGTGATTGGCATTTTAATTAAACTTACTTACTTATAACTTACTTATAACGAAGAACCATACCATATTAATAATTTTCAATATTTATGAAAGAAGCAAGATGTAATCCAAAGGAGCTTTTCTTGCCCACCGAAGGGGAAAATTATCTTGATCGGATAACTGGTTGATCGGATATGTGGCCCCAATTTAATTAACTGCACAATTTTTCAAGGATAATACTACAATTGTAAGAGGATTCATTTAATAAGTACGTCTTTTGTAATAATAACAAATTGTGTGTTTTCATACAGTGTTTATTTAGAATCAGTTTTTCTATGAAATGGTCCGTCACATGAAGTCCTTACTTTAAAACTGATGATGTACTCCTGGCTGATTGCAGCCACGGCACCTAGTCTCAACGGAGAGCAGGCTACTACACAGGAGATATTATAGTGCACGAGTGTGTGCGCAAACACAGGTGCACTCTCTGTTCCCTCATTCTCACAATCCCATGGAACGGTTATCCGATACGAATGAGAAGAGATTAGGCACAGGGCCGATGGCTTTACGAGTTCTCCTAAGCACGGAGGTTAGGATCCCACTTCCAAAGTTTGGGCTGTTGTTAAACATTTCAATAATCAGAAAAACTCGATTATACTTTTTGGACTGACCTGGTATCGAACCTGAAACCTTTTGTTATACACTAACCGCTAAGCTAACGAGGCACTTTTGAACTATTATACCACTATATGGAGTCCAACTTTTTTGCAAGTGCATAATCTATCAAAAACAAGAATTCAATCAAATCTAATTAATAGTTTTAGAGACAAACAAAACTTTTTAACATTTTAATTTCGAATAACTAAAAAGCACTGTATTATTACGTACTTCTTAAGTTAAAATAAATAATAATAATAATATTTCGAACCTCTGACACAACGCCATCTGGTCCCAAACTAAATTGAGCTTGTAATATAGCTACTAGATTAACCTATATAAATACATATATACTTTTACTTGTAAATACATGCATATTATACATAGAAAACACACGAGCACCGAAACCAATATTTGGAGATCGTTCAAACATTTGGCCTCACCCGGGAATTGAACCCGAGACATGAAGCACAACAATCGCATACACACCTACAAACTAACTTTTTTTAGCCCTTTCAACATAATCTAAAGGGTAAGCATAAAACCGAAAAGGTAAACTTACGTCAAAATCAATTTTTTATTTTATCAGGTAAAAACTGATGACTATTATCGACAAAATTCCCTAAATCATCATAATTTGTCAGGTCATAAATCGTTACTATAAACGTCAGATTGTTCATAATATGTTTCCATGGTAACGCCCTTAGAGCAATTACTTAAGTATCGAACTTAGTAGGTAGTATACACCGGTACTTCCTAGTTAGCCAATACCAGTATTGCCATTATTACTTATCTTAAAGACAATTTCACAACAAAATTCACATTATACTTCATCATAAAAACGCTTTTCAATCAATTGTGTAGTTCTCAATATTACATTTTCGAAGTTGTATTCAAGTCTCTCATCTTTCATTTATACCTTGCAATAAAGTTGCCGCGAAATATGAACCTTAACTATGAAAACCTACAAGTTCTGTCGGACGATGTTCAGCCAAGTTACCTTGTTACAGAAGCATACCTAAAGTTATATACATGTTTACCTAACTAGCCACCATTTCTACCAGCCTTTATTAAAATAAAAATGTTAAACATCTGTGTTCCACGGTGTTTTGTTCCGGACAATTACCATAAAAGCGCGAGAGTAGAGTAGTGTGTTGCCATTTTTTATATTATCTGCCCATAGAGTAAGCATACAGATGCGACAATAAAGTACAGACGTATTTTTATGCTCTCTGCAAGACAGTGTCTATTTTCTTTAGTGTCATAAATCTGGAGATTTCTTTATTATAAGTCCGATTTGAAAGGGTATTTTATTACTAATTTATTAAAGCAAGCGTATTTCGATGACAGTCAATAGAAAAAATGTTCTAGAAAGTTAGACTAAATGTAAAATTTACTGTGTGTAGTTACGTATACAAAGAAACCTGTCAAGTTGTTGGTGTTTTGCCTTCTTTATAATGCACCTTAACTTTTTTAATTTTTCTGCAAGTTATACAAGAAACTTTACGAGTTACATTTTTTCTAAGTAGTGTTTGGTGTCAGGTGTTTCATTGGATTCTAATAAAACATGCCACTCTAGCTGAGATAAATCTGAAAGACACGGTTCGAGCGTTGCACAAAGTCACTGCTAATAATTACATTATTTTTAAAAAAAAACAAGCTAATATTATTTTAATAATAAAGAAAATAATCAAAAAAAATCTAAAAGGTTAATACAATAAAACTCCGAATGATCTTTAGCATGGTATGTACAAGCATTTTAATTATGTGATTTAAAAGTCATTACCCGTGAAAACACACGTAAGAACTAAAGTGTTTCTTGTGAAATTTCAGACACCAAAAGAGAAAAAAGACTAATACAAAAATATTTTTTTTACATTTATTTTTTCACACATTAAATAAACAGGCTGTCATATCTACGTTGTTTATATTTTATTCATAAAAATATTCATGTAAACATGTCACGGAGTGGTATATTACATAAAAATTATTTATATTTACATTTCCAAAGTAAACGATGCAACGGATTACGTGAGTTATATATAAAATGTACCATAAATCCCTAAATAAAAAGATTATTTAGAAGTTAAACAAAATGGAATTTGAATATTTTTTCGAAAAAAGTTGTAGAATGAATTTCGTTGAAAATAAAATGAAAAATCATAAACAAAAATACAAATAAATTAATTTTCTTTAAATATGTCTTTAAGGTATACATTACTTGTAATACATAAACTTTTGATGAAGTATCTTAGAAACCGATCATGAATAAATTGACAGTAAAATATAACACCTAAACTTCGAAATAGATATATCCGTAAATATATCTCAAATTTAAATATTTACACATACACAATCATGACACATACATATATAAAACTGTTTTTTTCTTCCGCAAATATAATAATATATTTTAAAAAAATGTATACCAGAAATCGTTCAAAGTTAAAACAGTTAGTACGGTTCGAAGTTATCCCATATAAGAAGGTTGTTCTTAAACCCTACCAACTCAACGAAACCCTTTCTTAAACTGAAACTCCAATAAAATAAAATATCAGGTCGATTATGTCAAAGAGTCTTGCAGCTAAAAGCTCAAAACTCAGAACTGCATCAAGTATTCAAGTGCCACCGACGACAATACCACACACCTGGCGAGTGTGGCACGATGTAAGTTATAAGCTGATATACCTAAAAGAGATCGCATTAGAGGATCAAAATTATTCTGCAAATATTTCTGATACAAAAAATGACTATTATCTGATCTGTAATCTAATATTATATTTAATTAATCATACTTACAGTAATCGCTGATTAAGAACATAGAGTGATTGTGTCAGAAGGCGAATATGAATGATATGTCATGAAGTACACATACATTAAAAAGTATATTTTAATTGAACACCGGTTTTTAAAAATACCTCAATTATTTCAGAGACTAGATTTTTTTATTTTGAAAGCCTGCTAAAGTGACTCTATTCAGCCTGATGGAAAGTATGAATAGAATTTAAAGGTGATGGTCACTACACTCATTGCGAATGCAGACAATGCAGTATGGTGACCCACACTATGGCAGCCTAAGAAGATGCTTTGAGACATAAAAGGCATGACAGTCGTCGTTGTAGTGTAAGGTTCACACACTTACCACGATAACTGTCACCCCTGAATCAATGGGTATACGAGTATATACTATACTATACATGTAATATATCCTCAGAAATTGTCGATACTCACCGTACCTGACACTTCACTTTTATCTGGTGATCTGTGTCTCTTCTATTCGAAATCTACTGTATAATTAATATTGCATACTTTCCTAACTGACTGTCGAATGCATTAATGTTTTCACAACACTGTTGAGTGAGAACCAGCAGTGAAAACTCATTTTTAGCAATTATTATGTCTTAACGCTTTTCTTTTCTACTTTGCGTCACACATACCCTTTGTTTAGGGTCCGCACTTAGGTAGCAGGTGTGCTCTCGGCCCAATCAATTCTCGACAAATTTTCCCTGCCAGCCCTTTGATGATGTTTGTCTTCGTAAATCGGAAAACCATGTGCGGAACAAAAGAAAGTCCTATATTTTTACCATTGTTCTGTATGTGACCATTTTGTGTTCCTGTAAATACATATTTGTATGTACATGTTTTATACAAAGAGCTTATGCGTGTCGTCACATTACGAAAGGTTCTTGATGTGAATACATCTTTACGGTTCTTTTTTCTTAAAATTTTGAAATGCCTTGTTATATCACTGATTCTCATATTACTTTTTGTTATACATATAAGTAGATCGGGCTTGTGTTCATATTTCTATTGAGGCAATTTCTTTTTTTTTCTCTAGTTTTGATTCGATAAATACTTATTTCTCACACACGGCACTGAACTCAAACCAGGTAAAGTCTATACTAAAGTAATCGGCATGCTGATAAACACATTTAAATATTTCTAAATACTAATAAATAATAATGAATATTATAGATAAGGTACACCCAGGACAGATGTTAGTACTCGTCACACAATATTTTTACCCAGATAGAATCGAAGCTCGACCTCCGTCTTAGCAATCAAGGTCACTAGCTACTAGACCAATATTTATATTTATGAATTTATTTATAAAATCTCATTCTCGCTTTATATGTGATGACTATTAATGCCTTGCTTTTGTTTTCTTTCCAGCTAAACAGACAATACTCCAAGCCCTCAAGTATATGTTTCTGTAACACTCTGTATATATGAATGTTACTATGAGGCTCTGTGAACGTATTACTGACGGAGACCTTCAATTAGTACAAGATATTAATACAAGTAAGTCGATAGATAGATTGGTGGCCGTTTGCGGTATATATTACATAAATAATGAACGTCCACACTGTTAACAAACATCTAAGCCATATAAATACTTACTCCCTATAAGCATCAAATTCGCACCCCTTCGCAAAAGAGCCAGGGGAGACGCCATTTGTAATTGACGTCGTCTAAAGTTTCCTGGTAAACTTTTTCCTTCAGGTAACTTATGAAATAGAAGTTTTAATAAATAATTTAGTACTCGGTACATAGGTTTTGATATCGACCTAGCTTTGTTGTGAATTGCTTTATGCCTCTAGACTGCTGTATTGCAGCCTATGCTTAGACAAAAATAAGACCGAAAAAACACACACACTGAAACGTGGTAACAAACATCATACACTTGTGTTTCATAATAGTTTATACAGAAAGCGTATCGTTTTGATGTTTAATAGAGAGCAACCGAATTAACTTAAAATTCTAATAAAACAATCAAACAACGTCCAGGTTCACGACAGTTTCTTTCCTGCAACATTACACATTTTACTAACCATTGAGAATAATTGCACGTTGTCTTAAGGCTATCACCACATTGAGTCTACGTTATAAAGAGTTCGGTTTATCACCGTAGCGTGCAGAACTGTAGTGCAGTGTTGCCCTTAATTCATGTGCAGTGCAACCTACAGCTTACATTGTTGCGAGATATTACATTCAAGCTGCATGCTCAAGCATGTGAGACAATGTAGAAAGTTTTTAGTATCATGTTTAAATTGAAGTTTCCTTAAGCATTTTATATCTCGTTTTTTAAAGTTTATGACTTGTGAACTTAATTACAAGTCGGTTTGCGCGACTAGAAATATTTTTTCCATATTTTAAAGTATTCAAGATATTAGGTACTTTAACATATCCTCTCAAATTTGCAATGCCTGGGAAAGGAACCGAACCGTTTAGTTCAGGAGCGTATGTCTACCATTCTGAAACGGTGACTTCCAAGGCCAGCACAAGTTGTCTTATAGAGGAATGGAGGGGATGGGATCAGTTGGAAGAGTTTTTCAGAACGCTCTCCATGATAAAGACGATAGAGGACTGCCATAGAGGTGATGTCTTCGCATCTACAGAGATTCAAACGACACGGTGGCTTCGATACTGCTAATAATGTGACCTGCTCGCCGCTGTAAGCGATCGAGAGTGTCAAGCAAATTATGCAGATCCATAGAGGCGACATCTCTTCGCAACTGCAGAGACTCAAGGGATTCAGTGACTTTCGGGTTATTGATAATCCGGACTGCTCGCCTCTGTAACGATCCAAAGCGTCCAGCAAATACTGTACGGAACCATCGTAAAGATGAGAACAGTACTCCACGCAGGAGCGTATCTGGGTCTTATAAAGAAGGCACAGATGCTCAGGCGCAGAGAACCGCTTCACTCTGTTCAGTATACCCAGCCTCCGCGAGGCCACCTTAGTAACGCTATCAATATTATATTCTCGCGGATTGAGGTCCCGGCTAATGTTCATACCCAGGATATTGATTGTCTTGTTTGTCTTGCAGTGGCAGTTGAGTGTTCTGAAATGTGGGGAGGGGAAGGAATAGAGACTTTTTGGCAGAGTGCGCGCACCCCTGTGTTTTCTTGGCGTTGAACTCGACCAGATTCTCATGACCCTCTAGGACCCGGTCGAGCTCAGTGACAAGCTTTTGTCGCTTTTCCTCAACGTCCGCTAATTTGGCTGTAGGGTGACCATAGTATCACCCATGAACTGTGCTATCGTCTACATAGCAATGTATATCGCCAAGGGTCAACATGTCATTGATATGCAGAAGAAACAGTGTGTAACATTTTATCTGTGTACTCCACTTTATGCGAAAGAACGCTTTATTTTCCTCAGTGACACACATACAGGACCCTTGAGGTGATCGGAATCTTTGGAACTGGCAGCACTAACTCATTGTACCAGGTGCGCTATGGTAAGTCGTTCACTGTATTAGTTGTCAGGAATGCTTCTCCAATAGCTATAAGGCGTATCAAATGTTTGTTTATATTAAAAGGAAATGGTCAAAGAACATTACCTGTCATCTTAATTTACTATACCATATTAAATCAGTTATATTTCTTTGTAATGAAAATGGAAATATTGTGTATTTATGTATGTATGTATGTATTTATTTCTTTGTATTGATGTGTATTCTATTCAATAGAATATCGAGTATAAAAAGTCTAATTCTTTGGCAAATTGATAAAATTTTAAATTGAGTGAAAAGTGAGAAAATAATCTATTTTAGTATTACTTATCGTTAATGAATTTATTTCTAAAGAATATATTGCCAGACTTAGCTGTTTGTCTAAATGAGCATATGTCAATAAATTAAAATTATATGAAAATCACCCTTTGAGTAATTGTAATACATTCCATGAAACGTGATTTCTTTAGTGATCACTTACGCTATACTATATTATATAATATACTATCACTTATATAATATACATTATAGTATATACTACTCGTGAACTTGTAGTCATTTTTTTGTAACTTTTGTAAATTTTAATGCACACTTATTTATGTGTAAATACATTATATATACTCACTCACACACTCGTTGATATGATAATTTTATAAAAACTTTGTTATTTTATTTTACAGAACATTTTCACGTTAGGCACTTAAATGAATCCAGATTCAAGACATCCAAAGAAACAATACAAAGTTCCTATCTCGAAATATAAAATGTATTTTACATCCCTTATTTTCAATTAAACAAATAATTGAATAAAATATTATTTTACAAATCATGTTCCGTATTTATTTACCTGTATAATTTGACACAGTAATTATAAATATACGTGTATATTGAAATCAAGTTCAAAGGAGTACAGTGTAATTAATTAACACATTACATGTTCAAGAATAATGAGCAACGTATTGTCTTATAATGTTCTCAATATGTTTGTTATTAATCACGGAATTATTAAGTAAATTCATTACTATATTTATATTTATGCTATGTATATTTACGATGAGTGATTATGTTAATTAGAATGCTTATTATTAAACATGGTTATTACCAAATAGTGCTGCAAAGAGAATGAAAATTTGACACCGATTCTAAAGATCTTCCTGTCTGGCCGACATGATATAGTAGGCCAAAATCTTATTTATAAATAGAAACCTGTATCCAGTAGTGGACCATTAAAAGCTATTTTCGTGATGTAATCTTATGTATATCAATTAAGAATCTATATTCTCTACTGTCTTTTCTATAGTTTTCTCAATCTATCGGTATCGTATAGTAGTATAACAGTATAGTATAATACGATAACATACATTACATCATCACTTTTAACAGTCTACTACTTAATAATGACGTATGTTTTTATTAACATCATTAGCTTTTGAACTCAAACGTATGCAACAAGAAAAAGTAAATTAAACTCTTCAGATACAACATAATAAGTTACAAAAATCCAGGTCCAAATAAAACAGTAGACAGATTAATCACGAACTTACTCTTCGTTCTTCGTGCAGGCTATCCTTTCTTGGAACGCGCTTCCCCTCGAAGTCAGGATGGCTAAAAGTCGCGACTCGTTTAGGGTTCGGGTGAAGAAGCTTTTGCTGGCTGAAACGGCGAAGTCTTAGTTCACCACCTGGTATTAGTATATCTTATAGTGGTAATATGTATGCACGTATGTATATGAGTTGTGTGTATGTGTATTATATATGTATGTATGTATGTGTTATATATTTATGTGTTTATGTAAGTATATTTACTTATTTATGGTCTATCTGGTATATATATACTTCTCTGGCAAGTGCACCTATCTCATATCTTCTCTGCATCACCCAATCGGTTGACTGGCAGAAAATGCCTTAGGCATTAAGTCCGCCGATGCATGTATTTGTGCATAAAGTTTTAAATAAAATAAACTTAAAAAATTTAAAACCAATTTATCCTGCATAGGTTCAGCTTACCTCTCCGATTGAATAATCTAGAAACCTTACATAACAGAGTCCCGGCCTCTAATATTCCATTACCTTCGCCAACTCAGGCTTTTCAAATTTATGTATGCTGCTACAGCCCTAGTCGACTTATCGGTGCCGATACCTGTGACATGACTAGGGCGGGCCGGGAATAGGCTAAAAGCGATATATTACCGTTTAAAACTTCCCTTTTGAATTCACTATTCAATAGTCTTTGTGCTTACGTAACACGCACGGTACAGGATCGCAGGTATTGCCAGGATACATGTCAGGGCTGTATTTTAATTTAATTTTCAAGTATAGCTATGTTTCCATTTTATACTTTAAAGATGAAAAAGTAACGTTGCGAAAAACTTGAGATGAATCTCGGAAACAATTTTCTATTCACTTACCAATTAATGAGATGTTTTAATTTCTATAAAAGGTGGAAGTTTCATGAGAACTATTTTCAATTTACGAGTATTTTATAAAGATACTTGATTGAAGAGATTTCGAGGTTATAGTTTATTAAGAACAATCTGTTAACATAAACATATGTGAATAATTTATATTTCGTTAAAAAATATAAAGTGTAGGAATTGAAATGAGTTTATGGAAAACAAGTTTGTAATCTTCTTCAGTAAAGAGTCATCTATTTATAAGTACTAAAATAAAGAAAAATAATCTACAAATGAAACCGTAAAAATAACAGATATTATACAAGGATGATAAGAGAGAGTTAAACAAGATCTAAATACACAGTCAGTGTAATTATGATAATTCTAGTTGTAATTGTACAGTATAGTAAACAATATTTTCGCCCACTTCTACCTGACGTGATATTTGTTAAATTCCAAGGCATCCTCCACCCCAATTTTGGTACTCAAATTACTTAAAATGCGTATTCCATCACACTTATACATATTTACAAACTTTATTCTAAAGAATTCCCAAGACTCTGTTGCTGACATTACGTCCGTCTCCCAAATGGCAGACTGACAAACAGGGAGTGCCGTCGGAGGGAAATATCAATCGCTTCAAATTGTGCCCTCCGAGGGAGGACCTTGAATGCCAAACTCACTACTGCCTAATGATGCATTACTCTGATTCACGACGCACTTACCTATAAACAGCATTATCTGTATTTTAAGTTCGTTCATGCAAAATTTTACTTAATATCTTTTGAAATAAGAATACTTTTTGACTGGTTGAGGATGATTCTTAAACTATTTCATCAATAATATATTGTCATAGGCAGGTTATCGAATGTTCCGCAACTATTCATTTTTATCGGAACGTCAAATGCAACTCAATATTTCATTGTATACATAACGGAAATGATAATTTTTCTCTAAGCAACTTCAATGCTTAGGAATCAATATAGCCACTCAGAGATAATGACATAAGAAATAGTTTTACCGAAAAGAATTTTCCAGAATTTCGTGAAGGCAGACTCTTTCATTAATCAAGTGTCTAGAATACACATTCATTTTGACCCTCTTTACTCACAATCATATTCTTATATGAACAACGTCCACGGTTTTAGATTTACGAAAAGTTTTCTTTAAAAAGCGTTGGGCATTTAAAATTTTCTCCGTCAGTTAATCAGACGGTTCTTCTTTTCACCTTTTGTGACTGCTGTGCTTGAGGTCTTGGGTTTGATCCCCGGGTTGAACTAAATGTTTTTATGATCTGCAAATAATTATTTCGAAGTTTGGGTGGTTTCTATCTATAATATGTATGTTTTTACAAAAAAAAATATATAAATATTCTATCCATCAGTCTAGTTATCATACCACAAGCTCTGCTTAGTTTGAAACTAGATCACGCTGTGTGTCAAATGTCCGAAATATTTATTTATTTATTTTATTTATTTTATTGAATTCCGTGTGGTTTATAGAAAACCCACCATATATTTATTCCATTGCAAGAGCTCAGTACCATTTGTACTGAGTTACTTACCTTATTTTAACTTAGCGAAGGACTTTATATGAATTTTATATCTAATTCATGAGCTATCATTCAACATCAACATTCTTTTTAACACGCTTCTATTAGCTTAGGTTGTATTTATGTATGTAACGGAATCTTTGAGCTTAATTTTCACCGGTTTCTAAAAATCTAATCAACTTGAAACTTTGCACACGTCTCAAGGACCGATGACAATACGATAATTTGATAATAGATTTATGAATTTGTCACAGATTAAAAAATGAAAAATAAATAATAGTTTAAAAAACTAAAAAAACACGCTTTTATTGCTAATCGAACTAAAAACTAGACAATAATCTTTAATGACAAAGAGTCTAATATTACACTAGTAGAAGATCAAACAATCAATCATAGTGAATCGCCTCAAAATAAAATTATAATAAAATTTAAGTTATTAACAGATTAATTCAATTCAGAGCAAAAAGCGTGGGGTGCATTTTACTGCGATTCATAACTATCCTCTCATAGATAGTTGCCAATAGAGTGATTGTAATATTTAAAATATCGAGCACCCCAAATATTTATTACTGTATAAGATGCCTAAAGCCGTGGTACAAAATTTAAAACAGTACTGTATAGACAAACAGTAAGCATACAGAACACATAACCATAAATATCCATAAAACCTTTTAAAACGCCTGCAGTTTACTTAAGACTGCTTCGCACACCTAAGTACCTAGGAGCAGACTGCGTTCCTTGCCTCGAAGCTATACAACTCTAATGACCGCAGCTCTTTACACAAGACAAGACTTTTTTCCTATCATTGCAAGGATAGTCGCCAGACGAGGAGACATCGTAAAGAACACTTGTAAGACGTTTTAAAGAGCCTGTGTAAAGTATGATAGCGGGTACTTTGTCTACAATGTATGTATAAGCATGACATTATTCAGGGTTAAGAATGAATAACAACAGGAAGAAAATGTTTTTAACATTTTGACCTTAGATGTACGTAACGAGTTTTGACAGTAACTTTACTGACAGTTTTTCGTATTTTTTATTTTATACGCGACTGTCCTTTTGAATTATTTGACATTTAACCATTCCTTTATTAGATTACTAGATACAAACAGAGACTTTACTCTCTAATGGTAAACAGCCATGTTGTTATTTAATACTACACCTTACTACTTCATTGTCAAATTTCAGTCTGCTTTATGATTTACTAGGTTGATTTCCTTACTACTTAAAATTCATCCATATGAGCTTGTTTACGAGAAAATAACCACAAAATCTTTAACTATTTATATACTATAAATATTCCGAAAGTAATCATAAACTTCAAACGTAAACATTTACGCTTAATGAATGTATATGCATTTTACATTCGAATAAAGATTTTAATACAATATCGTACATATTCATATAATGTCGTTTAAATTCTTGATTTATGATATAGCAACTAAATAAAGCGACGACAGTCCTGTTACTTTGTTTTAAAACATATACCATAAATTATGTTTCCAACAAAACTTGTGGACATCTTTCGTCTGATATGGTGATGATGATGAAAAAAACACCAAAGATAATTTGTGTTTAAGATACATGCTTATATCAGAATAGATATTAATATTAAATCTGTAGTTTAGTACTGATCTACATGTTTGAAAATGCTAAAATGATTTGTATACACTTCAAAAACTCAAAAAATACCGCATCCATTAAGATCAAATTTAAAAATAAATAAGTATGAAACTCACTTCAAAGAGTATTTTTATTTATTTTTCACTTTGGAGTCATTCATTATCGAAGTGTGACATTGTGTAATTAGAACACATTAAAAATTACTAATTACTATAAAATATTAAAAAAAAAATCTGGGTCCTAAAGTCTTGTAATGCCAAGATATACGAGTATACTAGTATGAACATAATTAGACTATTAATCATTATCAAACGCCTTTAATAGTTCACTGTTCATCAAATAGTTCACTGTTGGACATAGGGCTCTCCTTAGAAGGGAGGTTTTGGCCTGCTACACTACGTTCGCCTGACAAGTTGGTATAGGGTTTGCTTTAAGTTTTCTTACTCTTTATAGTGATGTTGTGTTGTGTTGTTTGCTCTCTTAGTCGCTTTTTACGATACTCACGGGATGAATAGGGGTAGTGACACTCTATTTATAATCTGTCACCATACGAAGAGCTATATAATTAGATAATACCTTTAATTACTAAAGTGAAGTTTTAGTTGCAATAGAATTGGAACATGAAACAATGTTCGTGTTATATGTATATTCTTACAAATTTACCAAAAGAATAGGAATATATTAAAGCCGTTATACGGTGATTAACGTAACCTACGGTATGCCAACATAGTAGTGACAAAGGGACCGCGTCGTCTTTGTCGGAGTGTTGATTAAGTAATTAGCAAGTTACAAACAGTCCTGAGTACATGCCCAAAGAGTTTTAATATGTGGGCTTATATAAATGGAGTTGGTACTTTATTAAAGAGTTGAGAATTGCTTATTTATTAATCTCACAAACGAAAATTTTCTAATCTTAATTCAATATTAGTAAATTTTCTTTATTCTTGGACACAAAAAAATATTATGTTTTAGCAATAGCCAAATATTTTTTTATAATGTAACAGTATATTTTATTAAGAGCCTGTTGGTCTAGTGGTAAGTAGCCCTGAATGAAAACCTGAGATTGTGGGTTCGATTTCCTCCTAGTGAAAATGGTTAGCACGATCATTTGTTCTGGATCTAGGTGTCATTTATCTATGATATGTATGTATTTAAAATAATTTTATTCATCATTTTGGGATCAAACTAGGCACGTGTCCCCGAGTCCCACAACCACAAATAGTGTTAAGTTCGAAGTTGTGCTAGAATACATCTATCTCGGCCAACTACACAATCCGGCAGGTACAACTTCGGTCGGTAGGTCAAGAACAGTATTCTTCTGGGTTGGGCAATATAGAGGAAGCTTTGTCATATCTTCGAGTCATCGATCCCGCAATCGCTAAAAGCTAAGCTTTTTTAACAACCATTCTAACCGTATGAACATACAGAGATGAGACGTGAACACTGACCATTGCACTGGTCCACAACTAGACGCTGGAGGTGACATTTGTAAGAGTAGAGACCGTGAATAGGTAAACGTAGTGTAGGGCGGCAGGATGGACCGATGACTTGAGAAAAATGGCTGTCAGTAGCTTGGTACGGACTGCCCGAGACCAGTATGGTTGGTGTTCTTTGGCGAAAGCCTTCGTTCAGCAGTAGACGGCAATGGCCTGAACGCACGAATAAACGATTAGACTGAAATATATTGTTATCAGTCATCATCAACAGTCTTTAATAGTCATCATCATCAAATAGGAAAGGAGGTTACTGAGAGATTTGTGAAGGTGTTGTTATTAGTAATACTAGGAAATATCGATAAATTTGTAAATAAGAAATATTTTTGTATTAATTTTTATGGTGTATAAAAAATAAGTATACCCTCTGAGTTTGAAAGTGCGAAAGCAAGTTACCGCAGTAAATCTAAACTGTTCACAACTTCCATACGTTCATATTGAACGAGTGACGAAACTCACGGAACTCGGTTAATGGGAACCCCCGATTGAAACGTCTATTCCAATGATATATGGTAGGCCTTATCACGAGTTTAATTGTGGCTTGTTCTATAGGGGAATTCCATTTGTGTGATCATACATCCCTTACTGTTGTCCAACGTAGAATAGTGCTACGTCGTAGATCATGCTACGACATAGCCACAACTATACGCCACAAATAGCACCTGTGTGTTGAAAAATATAACAACTTCACGTTCAAATTCATTTTTTCTCAAAACTTTGTATAAAAGTATTTCTTTATTAAATTTAAAATATAAAATAAATGTGAAACAGATATAGTAAGCATGTGAGTCGATCTACAGCAATCCGTTCCTAAATAGTTGAGCACTGTGAGAAAATTCAAGGAAACAAATTTTAAATTTATACGTAAGACATAGGCTATTAATTTTATTTAAACAATTACTGCTATAACTATGAAAGTTTCGATTAAGCAACTTAGTTGAAGTTGTTCTCGCTGTCGTTATGTGCATCTCTGTCACTAAAAACACATTGGATTTACACAATCACATATAGAGATTTGATAAAAAAGGTATATTTTAATTATTTTGTAGTTTAATAGTCCATTCATAAATAGTTAATCTTAGAGATGAGTGCATTAAACTCTGTATCAACAGAATAAACGTTTTCTAATTTGTCGTTTCTTTATCACGTAACATCAAAGAATAAGCAATCAACTCGGTCTCCAGCTATTCAATGTATACAAGTGCTGTTTTATTTATTGTGGTATATATATATCTATATATATATATACACATACATATATATATATATATATATATCTATATATATATATATACACATACATATATATATATATATATATATATATATGTGTGTGTGTGTGTGTGTGTAAATAAATATATGTGTATATCTATAAGTATTCTTGTATAAATGAGTAGATATATCATATTTCATTGCTAATGACAATGTAGAGCACCTTCTCACTCATTTCTATACCACCGACGTTAGACTGGTAGAGAAAGATCTCAATAAGTCCGCCGTTGTACATTTTGTGCATAAAATTTTTAAAGAAAATAAAAATATATTAAAGCCTGACTGCTTTGATTTGATTTCCAACTGGATGTATAGACAATTCTTGAGTTCAAAAATAAATTTGAATTGCACAATTGTTTACATAATACGTGAATTAACGTGCTGAGAGCTGATTAGTCAGCCCTGGACTAGTCTAGAACAAGCCAATGTAAGCTGGTCGATATATTATACAATTAAAACGTCATCATCACCATCATCTATACCATCATCTAGCCTATTGTAGTCCAATTGCAACATATGTAATAGTTATTGACTAAATTAATTAGTATACAAGTATGGTGTTAGTAACAAACTATACAATTATTTTTAAATACGTAAAAACATATGTGGTAGTTATCGACTGTACGATTGGCCTAGGGGTTTAAGCGGTTACCACGCTGCTCCCTACTGCGCTGAGTGTTGTGGGTTCTAACCTCACACCATAAATTGTTATCCTGAGTCTAGGTGTTCTTTGTGCCCGTTTCTTGTATGTTTGTAAAGTCCTCTGCGACACAGGATTTATTCCAGGTGTGGGCGTTGTCTTTTTTAAAGATAAAAGATTTTTAAATGAACATAACACAGTTGGTAGACCATCGAACAAGATTCTGAGTGGGCAGCTTAATAATTTGATGGTAGCTTAATGGTGGGCACTTAGTAGCTAGCTCATTTTCATTCATAATATATAATTAATTATAATAATTGTGGTTCTTAAAATACATTATAACATTAAATAGTTATTGGATCATGGCTTTAAAATATCGATCAGGCGATCTAGTATTTCTTAATGTTAATTTCTAGTCATTGACATACATATATAAAACCGTACAAACGTTTTAAAGTGAATTATCAACCAACAAAACAACATTCATTTAAGGGAAAATGTTCTACGAACAGTGGTTATAATTAAAAAATACTGACGCACAAACTCGGGTGTCGAACCGATGGACACGTGACGTCATATCAGCAGTAAAAGGGTGTGTTTACACCGGGCACAGATGTGCGACACACCGGGAACACTTATACTAATCTACGTTGAGACAAATAGGGCCCTACACTAGGACGACAGCTCATAGAACAAACAATAGTATAGACACGATAAATTTTCAAGAAAAACGAAATTACATTTCATATTTCTAGAATTTCAATTTTGTGTTATTGAATCAAAAACTACTTGAAGATCAAAATATATATTTCATTATTATTCATGATTGTATTCCTTTTGTCTCTTTTTGCCTCGCACAATTAGTCTGTGAAACAAACAATTTTGTACAGTATATTTCTAGGTCGATAAGCCCTTCAAAAAAAAAGCGTACTCTTACCACAAAGGTCGGTAACACAGTTGTGACTACTGAGTTGTAGGTATTTATGGGCGACGGTAGTCACTTTTCATCAAGTGACTCGTTTGCTCATTTACCCCCACAATCATAAAAACAACTAATAATTATGATCTATTTTCAGAGCTATTAGATCTGTTTCTACAAATTTACCTGTGTCATATAATTGTATAGAGAACATTGTTTATCGAGATATACTGATCTTTAAAATAGATATAATTTTATCTATTTATAACTTTAAATATACATCACTTATTATGCGAGTTTGGCTAAGCATTGCTTGTACCAATATTTTGAAAAAAATACACAAATGTTAAAACTGATCTCTTCTATGAGACTATACAGTCTATCTGCCAACCGTGGGCGAACCCTTGAGTTAACGAGTTGCTCGCACCGTACAACCAACACGTGTCGGCCCGACACCTGTGCCTACCTTGTAACCATATATTTACCACATATAGCCTATCTTTAAAACATTTTAGTATCTTTACACAACACTGCGGGTAGGGAATCTCTAAGCACGACATAACAATGCCGAATAGTTCAGAGGTAATGCAAACAACAAACGTGAAAGGGTCCTAACTATCAAAGCTGTGCAATGTAAACACAATACCACAATATCATTATTTTTCGGGACATTTTATAGAACCAAATAAACTTAACTCGTAAGTTGGGTCCTAAAACCTGATGGTGATGACTTAACGTTATCGATATGATTAAAAGTAAGAATCAATTTTGTTAATTACAAAAACAAGCAACTAATAAATGTATTCAATTACGAGTATATTGCCTACATTTATAAATGATTTTCATTATGAAGTTTAATTCTAAGTTGTTGAGGTTTTAAGTGACAAAACTGGTGGTGGTATGATTTTAGTAATATTGTCTTTTTTTTTTATTTGTTCATTAAGTTGCGTCTAAACTTGAATTTTAACATTTAAATATTATTTATTGTGAGTACTTATGCATCAGAGAGCACGTAAAGCCGTCGGCCCTGCGCTTTATCACTCCCCAGTCTGAAACTCAGTCAATAATTGTATTTATGATAATGATGATGATGATGATGTACTTCTAGCCTATTTCTACTACACAGAAGATATTGTAGTGCACAAGTTTGTGTGCAAACACGGGTGCATTCTCTGTTCCCTCACTCCTACAATCTGATGGGACAGTTATCCGACACGGCCGGGTGAGATCTGGCGCAGGACCGACGCCTTTCTCTCAGAGGCACGTGATTAAGACCCAACTTCTAAGCTCCAGGCTGTTATATAGCATTACTGTAAGCAGAAGAACTTAATAACGTATTTAACCCGGCAATCGAACCGGAGAACTCTTGATTAGCTGTGGCATACGTTAACCGCTTGACTAACGTATATAATGATTATGCAATAACACCCCAATGTGCGCTTGTCACGATCACAGTTACATTATTTACCAAATACATCATTTTAACATCGAAACGTTCGAGGAGGGAACAGAAATCCCATTACAAGCTACAATAACCACATTAAAGAAATTCCCGCACTGGCCAAGAATGCTCGAACGCATCCAACAAAGGATTATACCATTACGCAATAACTGAAGTACCTGGCGGCGACACTAGCGCCCTCTACCGCCATAAATCGGAGCCACTCGCAACTGTCGTCGAACGTCCAATATACGAGAGTTATAGGCCAGGAAATTAATTCTGTCTACAAGTAGGGTTACGCGAATAGTGTGTTCACGGAACATAAATAGTTGGGATAGTTGGTGAGTGTTGGTATGTTCAACAACTATCGGGGTTGAATGTGTATGTACATATAATTTAATGTATTTACTTTGTATAAAAAAATAATTTAATTAGTGATAGTGATAAATCTAGATCATTAAAATTTATCAATCATTTGTGTGTGTGTATGTGTGTGTGTGTGTGTGTGTATGTGTGTGTATGATGTGAGTATATTAGTATTACTGTGTGTTTCTTCTTTCAGTAAAAAATCTGTTACCCGGATAATATAAACTTTAAAAAAGTTATAAAAATTTCACTTTAAGAGATACGATAACATATTTTCTTGCTTAGTCCATGAAATTCTATCTTCGAATAAATAAAATAGATACTAGTATTTATCGGTTAAAAGTATTTAAATAGATACTTAAAGACCATAAACTTTTCATAAACTAGTTTAATTTGTTCTAGAGTAAGATTGGAAAATTTTATACACAGGCAAACCTATGTAGATCTGAGCCAGAAAAATCGTAATACATTAGTTTACAATTATAATTATGGTCACCCTAGTGGTTACATAGAACGAAATTGATTTTTCGCCATAAGCCGCTTAGATAGCACAGTTTGGCAAAATAATAACTATGTTTTGATGGGTCTTGTGTGACGTCATGTCTCTATTCAAAGTTGCGTTTATTGTGGTCATTTGATAAGAATGTTATGAAAGGCAGCCTTCTTATATACAATTCTTTTTTTACTATAATCATTCAACATTGCTATTACTACTATATTGTACAACAATATAGTAGTAATAACAATTTTCTTCGAAATAGCTACCAAATATTGATAATTAACCATTGCTAGTTGAATCACTAACAAAATTTTTTAAACCTTTTTTGTAAATAGCAAACATTTTTAACTATTTTCCGTTAAAAAAATATTTTGATAAAAAATACAGTGACATTATATTAGATAAATAATTTCAAAGTTATATTTCGTAGCCGTTAAGAGTACATTGAAGTTTGTTTTATATAGTTAATTACAGTATATAAAAGTAATTATATATTTCAAATTACCTAAAATTTTTAGGAAACCTTTACTAAACGTGAAATAGCCAATAAAGTCGTAATAATATATTTTTTTCTTAACATATGTTCCCAATGTCATTTATATAGGACAGGCTTATTCAGACCCCAGAATAAATAAGTTTTTGTTTTTTTTGCTTTACATTATTTTTCTTATTGGATTAACAAATATATTTAGTGATTTGAACAGAAAATTCAAAATTTTTCGATGGTTCGGAAGTAATAGGTGTATGTCCGCATTCGCAATGAGAATGATGATCACCACTCTTGGGTTCTATTCATGTTTTCCATCAGGCGAAGAAGAATGATTATGGTAAGTAAATAAAAAAAAGTAAACAAGTACACTTGGCACTGAAAAATTTAAGATTTTTGCAGTACACCTCCATAGAAAGTTTAAATGTTAAAAGATTTCCATTTTTAGAAAGTGCACAAAATTTACTTAAAATGTTTATTTAAATATATAGACATAATATTACAATGGAATACTTATCTCAGAGTTCTGACTCAAAATCAATTTAAAAAGAACAAAATAGATGAGCGTACAGATTATGCTCTTAATTACAGCAGTTTTGTCTTTCACAAAGACGTTAACACGTAGTATTAGAGCTGGGTATTGGTTTTATAAAATTTGAGGTGAAAAAAAAGTAGACGTCGTTCGACGTCTTTTACATTTCAGCAAAACTCTAATTTTTTTCTCGTTTTTAATGGAGAAAGTGCGCGGAAGAAGGAAAAAGGTATAATATCTACGTGAAAATGAATTCCACTCTGCTATTAATGATTTTAACAAATGTCTAATCTAAAAGATAGCTTTAAACAAAATTGCTCTAAGAACGGAACATTTCAAATACCGTTTGAAACATTAAGAAGCTTCAAAAGTATGAACTTTCCAAGTCAATATTTAACAAAGTTAAAACGGATCATCATTTTATACTTCTTGTAGAATGTAATTCTCAAACCATTTGATCTGTTCAAATTTATTCAAAGCTCTCAATTTAAACGGATAACTTTAGAATATTATGAAATATTAAGGCCTACAGCTTATTATTACAAAGAATGTCGTTTTGTCTGACAAGTGTTTTAAGTCTTTATTCTATTCAGATTGCACGGAACTTTTTAATGAATACCGTCCAATAAGAAAAACTGAAGCAATAACACTGCTAACGAAAAAACCCTTTTAAAAAGAAGTGGAACTAACCTTAGTCCAAACTCACAAAAAGAACTAAAATTAGAAAATTATTATAAATCTAACTGTAAGTCTAAAATAAGTACAACCTTTAATTTACTAGATAATATTATTACAGCAAATAGATACTACTCCGTTTGAACTAGATTCAACTTTTTTTAAAGGCATTTATTTTACCCTTACCTTAGTTGAAGATGCGCTTGTGACGAGTTTATACGATATTTAACACATCGTGTACTGTAATGTCTATTACCAAACTGTAATATAATATAGTGTATAATATCCTCATACATCGCACATACGGCCATCTGATCTTAATGATAATGTTAAATGATATTAAACTTTAGTAGTTTAATAAGCCTATATTATTTAGTTAAACTAATAAGATATTAAATTTGAAACCGAAAATAATTTGTTGTCCACGATACTTAATTTCTCGCATTTAGGAATAGGATCTTTTTTTCATATTTGAAAGGAACCCAAAATAGAAATTTTACTCCTCCGAGTATTTTTCCCAAACTAAGTTGGCGTCGGCTTTAAATCAACTGCGATAAGGCTGATTTAGATTTTTTTATATGAATCTATTGTCATTAGACCTCTATTGTCTAAGCACAAATTATAATATGGAAATTCTGTTGAAAGATTTTAAGGGTTCATACTATCTATAATGATTGTTCGACCAACAGTTGGTCACCCGTCCATAGACCTAGCTAGAATTGGTTAGTTATAGTCGGTTACCAGTTGACCACTGACCCTTCCCAATATACAGTTCTAAATAAATAAGATTTTTTCTAATCAAATGATAACGTAACATTATTTTTTTTTGTCAAAATGTTTTGTAGTTTCATTTACTACTTTCTCGTGCACATATTTCATTTAATTTTCTTTTATTATATTATGGAAAGAGTCCCCAGCTCCTGAAAATCATAGATCCTTTCATCATCAACTCAGTACCATGTGACGCAAACTACTAAACGCAAATACCAGTGTAGCTAGAGAAACAAGCTAAAACATGTCGTTGGAGCTATAAATTTGAGAATTTCTCAAGATGTAAGATTTGTGGATTTCAGATCCTACGAGTATCTTTGGATCCTGACATGGTGATAATAGGATTAGAGAGAATACCCTTACCAATACCAAAATTTCTTTCTCCTTTTTTAAGTCGGTTAAAAATAATAGAGAGCCGTAGACAAACATATGGTATAGTTAATATACAAGAACAAATGGGTTTATTTCTATTTAAACAAATCGCAAACCATACTTTGTTGTCTCTAAAGTTATTTAATTTCTTGTCAAGTCGTTCATTCTCCCACACAATAGATATTAGACCTACATGAAAGAAATATGAATTGTTTGAATATTTTGATGCTATAAGGTTTCAATTTTGGTTTAGATAAATATTAAACTAACACAAACTTCATTAAAAAAACCAATAAGAACATCACCTTATAGAAACAATTATTTATTCTGAAACAAAATAATTAAAATAAATAGTGTCCCCGACACTAAATGATGTCAAACGAGACAGGGGATCTTGTTTCTGGCTATATAACACTGTTTAATTAAACCTACATCTTATCAATGACCGTCCTTTTTGTGTGATATATACGATATTCTTTCTTGGAGATAAAAAATATAATCGTGATTTAGGTGTCAAGCTTGATTCTCTTGAAACAGTGTTTTTTCTATGTAATAGCTAACAAAATGATTCCACTCTGCCTGATGGAAAGCATGAGTAGCGTGCATGGTGATTCACACTATGGTGGTCTAGTGGTGGTCTAGAGGTAAATACATGCGCTGGTACTGAGTTACAGGTTTTGATTTCTCGGTACAAGCAGGAAGAGCGGAACCATTTAGTTGGAGAACGTACGTTTACCACTATAAAACGGTGACTTCCAAAACTCACGTGTTGTCGTATAGAAGTAAGATTAGGAATGAAAAAGGTGGGATCGGTTCAAAGAGCTCGTCATGATAAAGGTAATAGACGACTGCCGTAGAGGCGATATTTCTTCGCAACTGCAAAGGTTCAACTGACTTGTTGGCTTTGGAAATGTCGATAATACGTACTCTTCACCGCTGCAATCGATCGAGAGTATTAAGCGCAAATCTATCACAAACTCAACGCTTTAGCAAACTTAGGTGTTATAAAGAAAAAAGAAAACCATTTCACCCTGTTCAGCACACCTAGTTTTCACGAGGTCATCTTAGTGATGCTCTCAATATGCAGGTTAAAATCTATACTCAAGATACGAGATTGTCCAATAGTGGCAGTTGAGTGTTCTGAAAAGTGGAGTGGAGAAAGAATGGAGACTTTCTAGTAGAGCACGCACGTTTTCTTGGCGTTGAACTCGACTAGATTAACATAACCACATTGAGAGCTTAGTAATTAATCATTAATGCAACTTCGAACCACGTCGAGTTCTGCAACAAGTTTCTGTCTTTTTTCCTCAAGAAGCAGACCTTGCTAAAAGGTGTTCAAAATATCGCCTATGAACTGTGCAACCGCTAACATGTCGTTGGTACGCGGAATAAACAGTTTAACGGAGCCCAGAAGTATACCAACGTTTACCTGCCGAAAATCAGAGACCGAACCGTCGCAATAAAATCCTAATGCAGCGCTAATGTAGGAAGGTGGTAATCCAGCTACAGAGTTCAGAGGTCATACTGAATGCCAGAAGTTTAGAGAGAAGCCAAACGGTGACCGGTTCTATGCCTATCAATGGCCTCTACCCATAGGTATGTAATCTATACTAGAACTGGGGAGTATTAAGTATTTCTGTAACCAGAAATCTTAATAACTCTTTTTCGACTGCGTCATTGGTCTAGTGGTTAGTGTATGTGACTGACAGTCTACGGGTCGATACCCAGGTTGGATCAAAAATTTACATGCGTCTTTACCATTCTATTTCAGATTTTATTACCTTTAAATTATAAAAATATTTTCACATCGTAATAATTAAACAACCATCCACTTTTTTACTAGACAACTTGTAATACCATAACATGTTACCTTTACCTTCTCACAATAATTTTGTGTACTTGATATGTTTTTCTAGAATTCCTAAATTCAAAGATATAAATAATACATTAAATTACGAGGAAGTCAAAGATTAAAAGAAAATTCGTCCTCGACTTTTCGTAACAGCAATTATTTATCATAGCGTTCAAAGCCATAATCACGGGACGACAAAACGGAGACCACAAAAAATTTACATGAAAAATTCTCAGCGAGCAAAAGGCGGAATGTCGGAATCTAAATAATAAATTGTCTATTGTTAGGTATGGTCCCTTATACAAATGTATACTTATTTATGCAGACAACATAATGAATTCCTCTGGGATACGCGATTATGCAGATTTTTACTCCCACTCCATTTACCGTGGCAGGATTATGAATGGTTAACGTTAATCGGTAGTAGAAACATTAGCTACAAACCAAACTACAAGCTCAAAAATGACTTTGTTTGATGGTTTATTTGGTAGCCTTTCCACCTCAACAATTCAACTGATCATCAGGAAGTTTTGCACACGCTTTTCACGCTCGCGTACTACTACAGAAATGTACCTACTAACGCTTGGTATTGTTTTTTTATTGTGTACCAGATAAGGTTCTGTCTCAATACTATCGATAATCTCTTTCTATAATATATATGAGCAGCAATAATAGCAAAACTAAATGAAAAAATTCAGAATCCATAAAATGTTTCCTGTTTTATAATAATCACTGCTTGTTTGAACATAAAAATAACGTCAATTAAGCATATCCTGAAATCACCGCGTAATTAATGTTTGTGCAATTATAATTATCATATTTAGAAACCTAGTTTTGTTTTTATTAAACCCAAAATTTAGGGAGTTTCTTTGTAATGAAATTGAACATTACCACTTCAAAAATGTTCCCACAAAGTTAACTACCGATTACGGTAGTTACACCTAGCCCTACTAATTATACTTGTACCTATAGGCACAATTCATGTTTGTATGATCTGCAAATTTTAATTTTGATGTTTGAGTGTTTTCTATACGTAATATGTATGAATTTACAAAAAAAAAGTATATTTAAATATTTATATATATATATATTTATATATATATATATATATATACATATATATATATATATATCAGTAGTCTAGTATCCATAGTATAAGTTCTACTATTTTCGGGACTAGATGATGTTATGTGTCAGATGTCTAAAATAGTATTATTATTCACTTCATTTCATTAAAATAGAATTGATAGAACTATATCATGTTGCAGTAGAAAGCGTTCCCATCTATTAATATATCATCGTCAACAACCAAATTTTTATAGTATACCGTCTTTTTCTTTTTAAAAAGACGACTCACGCATTAGGAATCAAAACTGTGGTGCGGGGGGATTTTACAAACATACATGAAATGGATATAAAAACATCCAGACCCAAACAATTTTTGGATTATACTAAGAGTTATCTCATGCTGGGATTAGACCCACAACACTTCGGTGCAGTAGGAAACGGAGAGGTTACCGCTTAAATTACGCCATTCATGCAGTCGGGTATTACGTGTGTGCATGTCTAATAATACAGTATAACATAATTGCTATCCTCTAACAAAGTGTGATTTGAGCCATTACAGATTTTGGTCGTAATAAAAAAGGAATCTAAAAACAAAAAGAAATGGACACCTCCTTTACTTCATACCAAAAATTTAAAAATATATTTCCCTTTATTCAAAAATTTTGTATTACTACTGGAACCTGGTTTAGAAGTAAGTAGCCCGTAGCTCAACCGATATGTACAAATATAATAAAATTAAACTTAGCCCTGTCGGCAGGGCAAAGTATAAATATAATTACACCAAGACCTACCGGTAGGGACAAATATAAATAAAATTACACAACGGTACTGGTGGTAATAATTGATAGGGTTAAATGTAACTACCGAAATGAATTATAATGAATAACAAATTGGCAATAGCGCCATCTTACAAAAACTGTGTGATTCAACAAAGTTTGTTCTGTTTAATTCCGTAAGCAGTAATAACAAACTTCAGTGTTTGTTTATACTTCAGAAGCTTTTTAGGGCAAAACACAGATGGCAGTTTTACTCCATTTAATAAGAAAAAAATTACCAGTAGGTTTTTTTTTAATAAGTGTAAGTATAAGTGTAAGTAATAAACAATAAGTGTGTTATTTTTGGATTTGTATTTGAATTTACAAGTTTGTATGGGTTTAAAGTTCTTAGCTACTCAAATTAAGATTGATTTCTACATCTTTTTATAAAGGTGCTATAACAGCTTTGATATGCCGACATATACTTTAGTATCTGACACTAGATATCGGGCATGTAACATAATATAGAAATAATAATTGTCTAAATTGTAATGAAATCGCAAACTTTTTCGTCCAGTAGTGTATTGCTTACTAGATCCTTATTTTCTTCTTGTATATTAGTGTTTTATTAGTGTATAATGTAACCTCAACCATCCGCGACTTTTCGGAACCCCTAGGCTGGAGCTCTGGTAACCTCATTCACTCGCTGTAAAGTAGCAAAAGAATTGCTCGAGTCTGGCTTCAGACTTACGAATTCAGAGAGAAGACTTTACCATGGTTCAGTAAGCAAAATCAAACGCAAGAAGATTAAAATTACTGTAAAAATCTTGTATTTATACAAGATAAAAAATTGTATGGACTCGTTAAAATTACATTGTTATTTCGTAATATTCTTGGCACTTTTCTAATTGACTTTAATCACAGAAAGCTTTGACTTCACTTTATCACCTATTCTTACGTCAATACGCAAGTTACGCATCAGAAATAAAATAATTGTAATTGTGAACGTTTAGTGTTTTAGTATCATACAAACGAACTAAATACTCACTACGATTAACAGAAAAAGTTATTGCTCGTATATTTTAATCTACACATCGTCATGTCAGCTAACACTATTATCATAACTGAATTTATTAATTTAGTGTCATTTCATTTCAAAAAGTATATTTTTCTTTTACATTTTATGTTGCAAAAACATAAATGTTAAGACTCATACACACTGAGAGTCTGTTTTCTTGTCATCGCTGTGTAAATGTGTGTGCAATGGCACACAGCGAGTTACCGGAATGCGGTTACATGCGAAAATACGTTTAAATGTTGTTTTACAACAAGTACAATGTAGATATATGTACTTAGGATTTCCTTTGATTTACCTATACTTAAAAACTTCTAATAATTAATCCACCATTGAATATAGGTATCTTCTTAGAAAGGAGATGGATGACTGACAGAAGGTTTTATATAAGATTTGTTTCAAGTTTTCCTAATCTTTGCAGTGCTTTTGTCCTGCGCAGTTTGCTCTCTTTATAATTTATCTATTAAAAGAAGAAAATATTGACAATGATCAATAGAAAAAGTAACTACATCCGTTTTATGAATAAACTATTATGTTAAGTTCGTTTACACGTTATATAACATTCGATGACATAGTGTTGCCATTACTCAGCGATGATGTACGTTGTTTTCATTCATCCCAATTTAAAATGCGTGTTTGCACCATTTCGAAAATAAAAGATGAGCGTCAGAGATCAATGGGCGAGCGGTTAAAACTGTTTTCGTAGTTATACGATTCGATAAATATTTTGTTAGAAACCAGCTGTTCCCTGAAGTTTGACATTAACAGTACCCTTTTGTGGTGCGTATGCAGATATAATATTGAAACAGGATTGCTTTTCGAGAGCCAGTTATACAGCTTTAAGCTTATCACTTATACCTTTGATATTTATCAAATTTGAAATTTTCAGATAGTATAACGCCAATGCTATTTTTGGCGGTAGTATTTTCCAAATAAAGTTAAAAACCAGCTTGGATCCATTACCCATAAATTTTGACTTTGCACTCTTCCACTTGGCCTTTGATAGAAATCATGCATCTAGTTGATTTTTTTTAAGAATATCGCTTAATTCAGCACTTTGGTTTCTCATAGATCTTAAATTCCAAATGGCTAATCGCAAAGATACACTCGAGTTGCTTCTACTGTCGTAGTATGCCCTAGAGTTCTTGTTGCTCCGATCATCACTTGACCTAGTATTTGTGCTCATTCTTCATTCATTCGTTCATTAGTGGTATTTTGCAGAGACAAGGAATAATAATGACTATTTAATTTTACAGCAGATTACAACCTGATACCGAGACGTTAATAAATCTTAGGACTGCGAGCAGATTACCCTGTCGAATAATGCAACTTCAAATTGACCCTTTCACCCCAATATATGAGGTTGACTCTCTGTTGGATATACTTCATTCACTTGCTCGACCGTTCCCATGGACACCATATCCGCCTTCCCAGACGTTGAATTTTTTACCTGTATTGCTGCGTACAAGCACCGCGTTATAGCCCGCAGCACTGGGTCCCTACTTGGGCCAGTGGACTGAACTTTCTTCAGCCTGCTGAAGTGAGCGGTGTCCACTTCCGTGGCAAGAACGTGTCAAACTGGTGTTACTCCAAAGGGAATTAGAGAGGGTGACATCAACTCCCCTAAATCGGATTAATCATCTCGTATAACAAACAAGCCCTTAATATAAACTGTATTAATACATATAAGTAGATTTAAATATATAAAGCGTAACAAATTCTTGAAAACAACATGGACACTAAAAAATTTCAAATAGAACAATATTAATCAATGAAGAAATATTTAAGACTAATATATTTTTGAATATATGTAATATATATAATTATTTAATTAAGAATATTGCTTCTCAATTACGTACGACTTACTTTCGGTACATCATCTCGTATGACAATGGACACGTTCTTTCTACGTACACAAATAAGCCCACGAGAACACCTGTTTTCGCAGAGAAACGTTCGCCTACAAAAATAGGTTTCTGTTTAGTTAGTCTGTTGGCCGCGGCGCTACATGTTCCTGCCAATTTGTGCGCCATCTAACCTTCACGTAGCGTGTTAGTGGGAATTTACACTGAGGAGGTGAAATAACTAGACGGTCAATATTATGATTTTTAAAACATTCGTGAAATTAATGAACCTAATAAATTTGTAAGACTTAAACAGTTTTATGTAGTCAAAATTATTTTATATTTTTTCAAATTTGATTTTTAATTATGGTAAAGGAAATTCTTCTGAAAAAGTAAATTTAAAAAAAACATATTTATATTTCTACGTACCCCGATTTAATGTCTTCTAGTATTGCAAATTATAATAAGTAAAAATTAAAAACGTTGTCATTTTTTACTACAGCATAAAGAGAATTTATACACTAATCAGAGGTTTTTCCCTTTGTTGGTTTGTTTGTTTGTCCCTCCCTTGGATTAATTTGCAAAATAATTAGGAAATATTGCGTTAATAACAGGCGGACTTAGAGAAACACTTTTAAAAAACGCAAAAGCGGAGTAGGACAGCCGTTAATACTCTCGAGTTACGATTTCTACTTGAAAGAGAAATTAAATGAAAACTCGGACTCAAAATAAGATTAAAAATACAAAACTTAAAACCAACCCAAGAATATCTTTATAAAACACCTTAAAGACGGGCCACAGCCTGTACAATCTAAAGCAGTATTTTAACATATCTTATTTCCATAATCAAGGTTTGAAACACCAGGCAACCACTTACTCCAATAAGTCGGCTCAAAATATAATATCGGAACTAATAAATCCAACGTGTCCTTAACATTGTGCCAATGGCCTCCAATAAATAAACACACCGTTATTTTGTATGAAAACATAATCATTGTATTTGTTGAAAGTCAGCCAAATCGCAAAATTTACGGCGCGCTAGTGAGCAACATCCCTAACACCGTCGGTCTCGTCATGTGACGATGTGGGAGGTCCAATTTATGTAAAATGACGTATCTTAGTTGACGTTATATCCCGTCATATATTGGAAACGTCAGTCAACTAAAAAATATATTATGTTACACACCCACATATATGTTTAGCTATCAAACTTTTACAGATACCATTTAACTCGTTGGTGTAAATAATAAATGTTACAAAAACGCTTTAACAAATAAGTATAGTATTATTAATATTACAATTGGTTAAAAAACTGTTAAATGATATTTTCAAACTTCCTCATGGACGTTACCATCGTATGCTATTGTAGTCCAATAAATGTCAATGTGCTTAATTTGAGGTTATTTTATGGGCTTGTGTTTTTTTTTAATTATTTATGTCTATCGTGTCTAGTGTTTCTTTATAAAATATAAAAGAGCAATACCGATCCGTAATTCATTTTTATTTTTAAACGGAAAAACATGCTACAAAATAAAAGTGCAGATCGATGCTGTTTTTGAGGATTATTCCCCATCACGACAGCCGGTAGATATTGGTTCAACCAGTGATGAATTCGACACATTTCATACAGCTAGAGAAACAAAGGTGTAAGAAGAATACACTTACTTTACAAGAGTTCAAAAGACTGTTCAGCCAGGTATATGTTAAATTTTCGATTCTATGATCTTTTGTTACAAACCAGAAACCTTAGCCTAGTGAAATGTTTTTTCTTTTCCCCATCTTCCATTTTCCCATCCCTTTAAAGAACCTGAGATCATAGTGGGAAGGAAACCAGAGTCCCAAATTTTGGCTGATTTGTACAGAAAGGAAGAGCCGAACCATTTAGTTCAAGAGTGTATTTCTATCATTCTAAAACGGTGACTTCTAAGGTGAAAACGTGTTGTCCTGTAGAGAAAGGGAGAAGGTCAGCCTAATTGGAAGAGCTCATTAGAACGCTGTCCATGATAAAGGCGATAGAAGACTGCCATAGAGGCGACATCTCTTCGCATGTACAGAAATTCAAGCGACACAGGGGCTTCGATCCTGCTAATAATGTGACCTGCTCGCCGCTGTAAGCGATCGAGAGTATCAAGCAAATATTGCGCAGACCCATCACAAAGATGAGAACAGTGTTCGACACAGGAGCAAACAAGAGGTCTTGTAAAGAAGTCGCAGATGCTCGGGCGAAAAGAACCAACTCACCCTGTTCAGCACACCTATCTTCTGCAAGGCCGCCTTAGTAACGCTCTTGATGTACTCACACGGGTTGAGATCCCGACAAATATCCGTGCCCGAAATAACGAACTTATCTTGAAGTGACAATTGAATGATCTGAAAAGTAGGGAGGGTAAGGAACGAAGCCCACCCATAGGTAGAGTGCACGCAAACCTGTGTTTTCTTGGCGTTATGGCCAGATTTATGTTCAAACAAACAGAATCTCAAATTATCTCTATTATCAATTATTAAAGCTTTAAATTCCTGCAGGTTGTTCTCTTATTTTTTACTACTAACGCTCAAATGTAAATATTTATACATTCTTCAATTATCGTTTTCTGAATAATGCTTAAACCGTAATCACACATGGTCTTCTAAAAGTCTTCTTAAAGTTCTATACTATAATAAAATACACAGCGTAAAGACATCTTACGGCCTCTTTGTTGAATGATTTTTAAATCATCAAAGTGTACGACTTAGTTACAGCATTATTTGTCAAAATAAAAAGTAAAATATACACTACCCGTTAGTTGGAATGCAAATTTTTTTAATAGTATTGGTTAATCCATTAGTGTAAGGAATGTTAGTAACATATACTGAAATATTGAAACCTCTAAGTAACATATATTACGGTGGCGTAATAAAACAAGTTTTAGATAATTGCGCTTTATCATTACATAATATTAGACATAACAGGTTCTGCTATAATACAAAACTAATAAGGGTGAATTTTAAAGTAATCCATCTAATGAATTTTCTACTTCAGCAAGAACTTCTGATTTTCGGGATTCGGGTTTGGTCAGGTGACAAAAGGAGGCCTTTCGCTATGTAAAGATATAGATGCAGGGTACCCCTGACGAGTAGGTGATCGCTTCCGCTCTTAAACTTATTAATCATAGAGACATCCCTGAACATTAGGTGTTTGTTTGTGATGATGAAATCGATCTCGTGTGTTTTTCACGCTATCAGGGTTTAACCAATTCACTTTCTTTGAGGTTTCTTCTAAAAAAAGCATTCGTCAGATTGAGCACCTGGATGTCATCTCGCGGAAGGAGGCGGCGGAGAGTGCCGATTGAGTACGAATTTTTTTACTAACCATCACTCACTATTCTTGCTCCTTGCAAGAATAGTGGATGATGGTTAGTAAAAAAAATATTAAAATTATTAATCTAATTTTTAATATTAAACAACTATTGAAGTATTTTAAAAATTATTTAAAAAAGTATATTTACTAAGCATTTAATATTTTTTCAAACGTTGATAT
Source organism: Hypercompe scribonia (assembly GCA_949316085.1). Lineage (NCBI taxonomy): Eukaryota > Metazoa > Arthropoda > Insecta > Lepidoptera > Erebidae > Hypercompe > Hypercompe scribonia. The sequence continues at coordinate 5,519,347 of OX438967.1, read as the reverse complement.
TAAAGTCTTCAGTAAACTGTATAGTAATAAATTATTGCATAATTTTAGTAAATTTTCGAAATTTCTTTTCAATGTGAATACAGCATTTTTTTCTGAATAAAATGCATAATCACAGACGTGGTAGAACTTGTTTCACCAAACAGAACAATTTATTAAATAATGCAATAGAAGCCGCAAAATAAAAACTATCATCATCGCGATTTTTTATCACAATTTTAATGCAGTCGCAAGCGATAGGTCTAAGTGACCTTTGACCTTGCTTACGCTAAATCAGTTGTCGGCGAATTCAAAGGAAACAATAAGTCCTCCACGGGCGCGACGAGACGTGGTTTGTTGCAAGTGCTTACTTCATGTCTATATCTACATTAACTAGATTTTAAAGCGTAATTTTAGAAAAAATCTGGACCACACTTACAATATACCTTTCGAAGGTGGATCGGTAGTTCTATACACTATTTAAATATGTCCTTTATTTACCGATCACCTGTATGATCTATAATCTGTATTGAAAACACTTTATTTGTACTAGAGTTTATCGTTCAAAGCAATTACTTACAGGCAAACCTTTGGATTGCTTTGTAAACTGGTGGTAGACATTTAAGAGTTTATGCAATAAATATAATCTTAAACTATGAAATATATACTTATCATGCGTAAACATTACTAATCTACATGTACAATAAATATTTTACATACATAAAGTAATGTATACATTAATATTTATGATATATACATGCATCTCAGAATAAGACGACACTGATAGGAAATCCTCATACTGTGGAGTTTTGAAGGTAATTTCGGATTGCATACTTCTAAACATATTTCAGAAACGTACAGCAACAGAGGGCTTTCAGAAGACCCCTGGTATTTCATATATATGTCAGGAACTTTGAGGTAAATTAAATATGTTATTTTTAAATTTGAGGTAAATAGGAATTGATGAATTAAACAAAAATTTTACAGAATACTAAGTATATGAGTAAACCGGTGAAAGTGAATTGGGAACCACTTAAGCTTGTTGTGGAATGTTATTATTATATTTTTGTGAGACAAAAAAGATGGGCTGAATTTGCCGCCCCCTAAAACTTGCCGTGCTAGGTTTCAGTCTACTCAACCTAGTGGTAAATCTGTCAGGTGTGTTCAGAGAGTTTAAGGATGGTCGTACAACTGTTTTCAACGAAGAGTGACTTGGACGCCCGTCTGACATGGTTACCGAGGAATTCGTCAAAAAGGTTTATGGTATCATTCTCACTGATCACCGAATGAAAGTGCGCGAAGTAGCTGAGGCTGTAGGCTTCTCATCTCAATTTCAAATCTCATTGCTAACGCTGGATAACAAGCAGTTATGAGTAACAATGTCGAAGCAGTGTCTAAACCATTTAAACAAAATTTACTGGAGTTTTCACATCGAGTTGTTACTTTTGAATGAAACTTGGATACATTATTGTACCACAACAAACAATCAATTTGCCGAGTGAATCTGCTCTAAATCAGGCAAAGTCTTAAAATATCTGGTACCTCAGCCGGAAAAGCTATGGTCACAATATTTTGGGATTCTCAAGGAATATATGTTTGTGTAGCGACGGGTTAAAAATACATAGTGCTACCACTACTATTCATCCCGATGGAGTCGTAAAAGGCGACTAAAAATATTCAGAAAAATATTACTACAAAGAGAAGGAAAACTTGAAACAACCCGTGTGGCCAGCGTGGTATAGTGGGTCAAAACCTCCTTTCCAATGAGAGGCCTATGTTCAGCAGTGGACTGTAAAAGCCTGTTGATGACGGAATATCCTGATCGACTATTTACAAAAAGGCAGAACAATTACAAAACAATAGACGTGACCCCATTTGTCCAAGAAAAAGATGTAGTTCAATACGACCATCCACCAGCGCATTTACCTCTGATTGTTGAGGTAAAATTGTAGGACTTAAGTTTTAAACTGCTGGCACATGTTCTTTGACTACGGTGAACATCGTTTTGCATCTCGCTCTCTCTCTCTGTCAATTCTTATGGACTAAATTGACAATTGGGTGATGCGTAGGTAACTTTTTCACCATTATATTATTTTTTTCTTTAATATATATTACACACTTAGTGCATTGGTGGGCTTAATGCTTACGTCACTCTCTACCAGTCAATCATTGGGTGATGCATTTTGGTTATACATTATGCATGCAATTTGGTGGTTGAGAATAAGCAAACTAAATAATATACTAAACAAACATAATACGTAAACGGATCGTACACTTAAATCTATATATTTAAGTGTACGATATATATACCTATATTTACTCCTATCCTAATAGTAGGAGATGATAACACTGGTAAACAGTATTTTTGTTAAACAAACTCAAGTCCGTTTCTTGAACACTACTACCTACCCGCATATAAACCTCATACTTAGTTTTCTTCAATCACCCTCAGTTTTCGTTAAACATAAACTAAATTGATTACGCGAATTTTGCTTACCGACGTATGTTTCACGGCATATGTTGATTAAACGGTTTTCTTTGTGATTGTCGTTTCCGTACATTGTAATAAGATGCCCAGAGTGTGTGTAAACCATCTCGATAACTTTTGTTACATTCGTGGTCAACTTACTATTAAAAGTCAACGTCGTAATTTGACACTATTAGTTAAAAACTGGTGCGAAATTTGGACAAAACCTGGATTCCTAGTGTTTGTTGTCCATAGTGTGTTAGTTTATTACCATCATGGGCTAAAGGATCTCGTCATATGCCGTTTGCAGTTCCAATGATATGATCTGAACAGAAAAACCATGTATCAGATTGTTATTTCTGCTAAACTTCTATCAAAGGTATTAATCAGAAATCAAGACACACCGTGAACTATCCGAATTTAATGTCATTTTATTGAATTTACTGGTAAGCCGAACCACACATTAATTGTTTTCAAATCTCTACTGCTCCTATTCATTGCTAGCAAAATATCTTCGACTTTACTTTTCGAATAGAATTGTAGGTTATGTATGTATAATGTGTCGGTTTGTCTAGCTATACATATCATCTGATTGTACTGATTCCTCGCATTTTTGTATGAGTCGTGCCTTTTCCCCCTCCTGAGCTTACAAAGACCTTATGTCTTCGCCACATACCCTGAAATACTAATTGGTTTAAATTTTTTCGAAAAGTGCATGCATATCAAATACTGCAAGCATTGCGTCATTAAAGTATTTAATTTTCTTGTCCACACTTGCAGCCGTACATTACTGTGGTCAAACTCAGATCACATGCCTCGTTACTTGTTACAGTCAGAACACAAAGGGCTATAAAACTATTTATATTAATTATATATTAAATTCAACAGATGTTAGCAAGAAAGCATTGAATACGATGCCAACACATTAATGGTCTAAAGGATTAGAATAACAATAAAAATGAACGAAAAATTACATTTGCTAATTTCTTTTCTTGCGGCCACAATATATTTATTTTATAATAAAGAGGTAGTACCACTAAAGAAAAGAATGTGTTATCTACACAATGTTCGACAAAACATACCAATGGCCAGATTTACGTGAGCCACCAGATAGCGTTGTGTTATTGAAATGCCTGTAGCTGTATTCGTTTCTATTCGTCTAAAATTAGTTTGCCGAATCAAAATAAAATTTCAAGGCATTTCCATTGAGATAAAAATACGAATGTTATTGTGAAAATCTGCGATTGCAGGGCTGGAAAGAGAAAATGAAGAAGATTAGGATGTAAAGGGCGTTTCAGAATACTAGACACTTTTAAACAATTTTTGTTCTAGCTGCTGATCACAACGTTTAGGAGGTATTAACGTGCCTTATTTAGTTTACACATTGTATTTGATGTACAATTCAAATTATTTGCGTTTAATTAAGGCTAAAAAGTCTACCGTCGTGATCTTATGGGAAAATCCTTAAAATTTAACTTTTATTTTTTTGTTTATATCTCCGCCTGTATTATTATTTACAAAAGCAACCCGAAATAACAATGAGCCTCGTTTAGGAAGATATAATTATAATAGTATTTTATCATAGGATCGTCTCGCCAACTTTGATATTTTCATCACATATACAAACTTTAATAGTCCGCTACTGGTCATAGATCTGTCCTTAGAAAGTAAGTCTTTACATGTCCAGCTCTAACTTAATAAATATGTTTATACGATGAAAAGTAATAAATTTAAATCACTTATTTTCAACTATTTATACTGTGGCGACTTCCACATTACAGCGCAAAGAAAAATATACAACAGCGCTATCTAGCGAAGATACATCGAACTACGAAATATGAACGAAACGTATGAATGTAATGAACTACAATGCAACTACTAATCCTGTATCGCGATCTAGAGATTCGCGTGGCAATTAGCATATATACAACATCCCAACATCAACCGTTGGGCCGTGGCCCGCCAGGCATGATCACCTCGCCTGGTCACAGGATCCTCCCTTTGTGTCGGAGGGATATGACACACGTCCCTCCACAATACACTTAACAAGTAAGCGAAATACGAAGTGATCTGTCGAGCTCTTAGCTGCTGAAAACTACCCTAGTGTTTGCCAATAGTCGTAAATTGCAATGGCATTCATTCGTCATCCCCGACAGACACATTTATAAATTTAACTATTCGTCTAGATACAAATGGATCAAGGTCTCAAATAAAAAATGCGGTCTTTTACGATCAATCATAGCAATAAATATACACGTTACATCTCTCTGCTATTAATACACTGCACTTTAACATTACATTATTATCTGCTTAAATAAACTCTTAAATCATACAAGAGACTCCTCTATATCAAACAAATATAATTCCTTTCTAATCTTCTGTGACGGAAGACTTGACACATGAAAAACAAGCAACACTTTTTTCACCTTTACAATTACAAGAACATAGCATTTGTGACACGTTATTACATAATTCATATCTGTCCTTGCTATACTGCCAAGTTCCAGAGATATGCGTTGTCTGTCTAAAATAGATTCCTTTTTTTATTATTAAGTACCTACGCATTTTGTCTGTGTATATTTAAAAACGAGTTGCCTGTAAAATTATCAAGAGCGAAACGAAGAATGTCGCGAATTTGTACCGAAAGTTGAAAGTTAATAAATTATTTTAATTCGTTTGTTTTCTTGAATCCAACCCAATTTAATTTCAAAATATAATGTATGTAAATAGTTACAGAGTGCTTAAATGTTTCGTATATAGTCCATAGAAAAATATAACGTTAAAACTAGGAACGAAAATTAGACTTGAATTATGTAACTAAAACTCTTTTCTTTCAGAATGAATAAGACTTTAATTTAATATATTATAAATTAAGACAAAAAAATAATTTAAAAAATAATAGTCGCATATGTAGTAGAAAATAAAGCTATGTAAAACTGTGTCCAGAGTGAGTTGTTTTATCTAGCGCCATACTTTCTGAGTTCTTCTTATTTTTTAGAAACTCACTATATTGTCCAAGTATATATTCAACCTCTGTATATTTTTTAAAATAAGTGCCATACTGGAAAATGGAAATATCATGTCATTTCGTAGTTTTATTAAAATTAAGTATTTTCAACAAAAAAAAAAGTATACATAACTTCTTAAAAAACAGTTGTTTTAATTAAAATTACGTTTTACGCTACAGGCAACACGTCAACAATGTTAAACGTCGACGCTGCGTCGAGCGCGCGTCTGGCCAAAACGCGCATTAGCAAGTAAATGACGTATACATAATGTGATGTCTTGTTCTTTTTCTTTGTCACGTGATCAATAACCGTCATTTTAAGATGTTCCATAATTTACTCTCTACAGATTAAATACATAAATATGTCACAAGTCCATAGCCAAAACACTGTAGTGGTATTAATGTCTTTATAATGTGTCTATTTTCAACATTGGGAAAGTCATTTGTGTAATAAAATATTTGAAGGGCACGACACTTTGATATATAAACGCTGACAAGCATAATTATTTTGGTCGTCTAAGTAATATAATATATTTAAAGATATTCAACATGTTTCAAAACATTTATTGTCAGTGTGAATACATTTTATAGAACTTACCTTTTAATCTGAATCGGACAAATATATATTGGATTATTACATTGTTAACAAATGTAATAGTTAAGAATAGAAACATAAATCTGAATTAGCCCATACACACCTTTAGAATGAATCATTTACCATGAGTGAGGATTTGAAACTGTAGCAGCGTTAGCGTAATAGCTGACAGTCGACGTGTACCTAATTTAAAAAAAGTCTCTGGAGTTCACCATTGACCAAAGGTAGTAGGGCCCACGGATTTCAGTACGAACGGGCTAGCTCGACCGAAGCAGTACTACCCTCCTACTGAAGATCAACCTAAAGCGACAATATATAATACTTGCTTACTTTGGTGAGTGCGAGACCAGGGGTATACTGATGCAGCGGTGATGGTTATCGTGGCGTGTGCAATACGATGCCACGTTGACTGTCATGCCTTTTACATCTCCAAGCGAGGTGTGAAAAAGTATTTTACAAGGCCGCCTTAGTGTGCCTCACCATACTGCATTGTTTGCATTCACAATGAATGTGGTGACCACAACTCTTAGATTCTATTCATGCTTTTTATCAGGTAGAGTAGAGTCACTTTGGCAGGCTTTAAAATAAAAAAAAGTAACACATCTGCTCCTTTGTCCCCCCTCCTCTATATCAAAAAAAAATGTAATCGAAACTGGACCGTTTTCTCATCGAATCCGTTTATAAACAATAAATATTTTCGAGATGAGTTTTCCATTATTTCGATCAGCGTTGTATTTTATTTTAAATTTTCACGTATCACATGATATTTTGTCACGCATATAATTTAGAAACGCACAACATATGGGATCATTGTAAATTTATCTGTCACCAAATTAGTCAGTGCGTGGTTTTAATGCCACATAAAATTCTTGTAATACATATCATTGTATACCTAACAATTTATTTACCTATTAAATTTATTGCATGTATTTTAATACACGTGTCAACGTTTGACAGTCCACTGCTGGACATAGGCGTTTAATGTGGAAACACGTTTTGGTCTAGTGCACCACGTTGGCTAGACGGGTTTATGTAAGATTTGTATCAAATTTTCCTTTTCTTTGTAGGGATATTTTCCAGCGCAAGTTGCCCCCATATCCTTTACGACGTCCAAAAGATGAGTGGAGTTGGTGTCACTCTGTATCCTTAACCCGTCACCACACTTTATTAGTTCACGTTGTATTTAAGCATGAGCAAATAAAGAGAATACCGCAGCATTTGAATGGTGGTTGCATGGATGTCGTAGTGGTTGAAACGATCGTCACGCAGCTTCCTATGTCTTCTTCTTCAATATATCTGCTACATATTGGTGTATTCTTTACAATTTTATAAGATAATGAGTACTTCATAATAAGTATTATCAATGAACTCCAATTATCTAACAAATAATAAAAATTAAGACCACAAATACGCGTGGTCCTATAAAACGGAACCTCACACAACGTATTTAACCTTAATCCTCCTTGAACCATTGTATTTTCGATGAAGTCGATCGGATCTACATTTCAAAGTAGGATATGAATCATGAATCATCTTGTTATACTATGCATACTTGAATTAATAAAGTTAGACCACGATTGTGTGTTCGTAACGTGAGTTCTATTTGAGACACATTTACGACGTAATTTTCCAAGCGTGACGTGTCGTGTTACGGTACGTCATGCACAGATGCACGTTTATATAAAACAAAAGATTCTCAGGTTACACTATCAACTTGTACAGTGCATATTGAAGCTAATTATTTAAGAAAGTATATGTAATCTGTTATATGAAAGGAACATATTTCGAAATATTATTGATTTTAAATATTTGAAAATATATTCTATTAAAAACCATTTGTCGTAGTCACTTTTATAAACTAGTGACATTATAATAGACTGAAGATTAATATTGTAGAATACGATTGTGGAGGGAATGGGTGTCATGTATCTCCGACAAGGTGAGGTGATCATGCCTGACGGGCCGTGTCTTAACGGTTGACGTTGAGATGTTGCATATATGCTAATCATCGTGATAATTTCTCTATCGCGATACAGAATTAGTAGTTGCACTGGGTTGCATTACTCCGTAGTGCTCTACAGAGCACAGATGTCTTTTCGGTAGATGGCGCTATAACATGTCTTTATGTTTGCGCTGTATGTGGAAGTCGCCACACAATTATTAATCTAATAATATAGTATATTAAGCAATAGTAAGAAAATAATACCATAACATAAAATAATATGAAAATGTAAATACCACAGCCTATTACAATGTCACTAATACATAAAAGTAACTGCAATATTTATTTTTTAATATAATAGTCTTTTAAATATTTAAATAAACAAAATTTTCTGAACTACTCTTCTTTCATAAAACCAATTAAATATCGTTTTTCAAACAATTGGCACCAGTATACGGCGACCAGATTTTACTATGACATTTTATTTTACGAGACTAATTGAATAGTGACCTATTTTATTAGTCATCATCATCCTATAGCCGTATGATATCTACTAATAAACACAAACTTACTTCAAAGGCTTCTGAAAAAATGTACGAAACAGCTTACGTTAACTCTCGAAGTTCCACATTTTCATAAACGATTTAAAATAAAAATGTGGACTTTATGGTCTATGTGTCGTGACTAATACATTTTCTCAGACCAAAAAAAGAAAATCTCCACATTTTTGTTTTCCAAAGTATAAAAAAAGAAAAGTAGAAGAGAAAACCAATAAAACGAGTTATAGTCTTCGTCAATGTATTTGTGCTTCAGAATATACAATTAGATTTGAAGTACATATCTTTAAAAGTATTCAGATCACTTTCATTATTAAAGCATTATCAGCTGAATGAAAGACCAAAGGGTTATTCACGTGTTTCGTATATCGCTCTTTACTTGATGTACATTACACATAGTAAACATTTTACAAAATACCATAAGATTCTGGTACATATACACAGCCATTTATTTACACTGCCGTTTGATTAGAAATTAGGCAGAGTTTATGTAAAATGGAAAACAAAATGCTGATTAATACACTTATATCTCTTTAAATACACTTATTTTTTTTTTATTTATACTTTATGCACATGAAAAATGACAAAATCGGTCTTAATACCGTAGGCATTTTCTACCAGTTGGCCTTAGGACGATGCAAAGAAAAAAAAAATTAAGATGCACAGAAACTAGAATGCAATTTTATGAAAACCATAAAATAATAATGATCGTAAGATTTCTACATACACACACACACATATACATTTATAGATACATATATACATACATGAAATATGTACATACATTATACAATATATCAATTTATCTTATAAACATATGAATTACAATAATACACCGAACAAATGGTTATGTTCATCCCAGAATTATTATAGATATAGATAGATAGTTAAAGTCACGATATCGGACTTAACAATCGTTGTTATCGTGAGATAGTAGCAGACAATGTACAAGGTTCTTTACATTGATAATATTCAAGAAATTTCTTTCACAACTTTAAATTTGACTGGTGAGACATATAAACTAGTCAAAGTCAAATTTAAGGTAATGCTTAAGAAACTTCTTACATATTTTAGAATCTTTAAATCGTATAATATAAAATAGTAAAATATTTCTACGATTTTGTTCATTAAGTTATATCGCTTTTACCTTTAAACAACACATGGAAAAAGGTGTAGTTACAGTAAAAGTTTTACTAAATTAGTGCCAAACTTTTTTTGGGAGGACAGTGACATTGACATTGCCAAACGAACATCTTTGGCAATCGATACGAATAACAATAATATTTCGGATATCTGATACACAGCGACATCCAGTCCCAAACTAAGCATAGCTTGTACTATGGGTAGTAGACAAATGCTACACACATCAATACATACTTTTTTATTGTAAATACATTCAGATTAAACATAGAAAACTCAAACTCCGAATCAAATATTTGCAGAGCACGCTAACATTTGGTCCGACCCGGTAATCCACCACTGTGCCATCGAGGTAGCTCGAAGTTCTAAAAAGTTCGACAACCATCTTTGTACAGAGCTTCGGTATTCGTTAGTATTTACATTGTGGAGATATGATGTATTGATGATGAATGATTTCCTTGTAATAAATCGAAGTTAACTATCATTGTAGAGTTAAAGCCGACCCTAACCTATTTTGTAAAAGAAAAGATTATGAGAAAGGACATGCAGAAATTAAAACAAAAAAAATATAGCCACAGTACTGCAACGTCTACCAAGTAAATAATGTCTGCCCACAAAAAATATTGATATTCTATCGGTATGTAGTAACAGAAGCTTCATTTAGTTTCATAACACTGTATTTCAACAAGGTCACGAACTACATTCCATCCAAATGACCTACTGTCTTTAATTAACCAGAATTAGTTCCATCGTCTATTGGTACAAACAATAGAAGATACCTGATACGTTTCAAACGTGTTTCATTTTCAATAATTCTAAAATACTTTTCTCAAGCGCATTCGGAATATTTTATATCAAGACAAACAAGTTCATCTTGTGAACAAAAATAACATCAACAAAAATGCATTTACAAAAAACATAAACTCATCTTTGTTCTTTGACATGACTGACAAAAAAACTAGCTATTTTAAGGCACACGAATACATACTTGCCGACAATAACTCGAACAGGCACTTACATGAGGTTTATATATAAATTATTGGCAGGGCTAGTCACGCCACAAAAGTCTTAATTTCTCTTCTTTGACTTTCAAACACTTTCAAGAACTTCTGAAAAAAATCTCAATGACACTATCGGATTTGTTTTTTGTAATAAATGCTTTAAGCATGAACATATTGTCTATGGTTGTCAAATTAGTTATTTTAAGTCTTAATATTTTATTGCACGCCATATCCAGACGTTACAGATAGGTTACATTGTGTTAGGCCGTTACGTATGAACCCTGTCGAGCACGACAGAGTACTAGTGAGGAAGTGGTGATTGTGTCAAACTAATTTATATATTATATAACATAATATATATATAAATAATTCCTTTTTGGATTATTTTACTTAAATAGATTTTTTTACTATTTTACATTTCATTATACGAGTATTACTAGCAATTGCTAGGTTTTTGTCATTAAGGTATTCTTGTTTTTTTCTTATAGTGAAGTTGTTGGAATGCTATGTTTGAGTAAAATAAACCTTCAAACAAATGTCATCTGCCATTTTATAAATAATAAAATCTTGCAAGTATTGGTCACCCCTGGCGTAATGCACAGGTCTATATCGAGAGACGCATCAGCGCTCGACATCGGTGCAGCGTGAGTCACATTACGCGAATAGATGCTCTGAAGTTCAAATGGATTTATTTGTTTTTGTTTGAACAGAATGTTTTGAAAAGATTTATGGTCGGTATGTGTTTATGTTTAAAGAAGTGTTATGAAAGGAATTACGATGGTACAGTTATTGAAGGATAAATGACCAATATATCATCTAAAATTGCAAAATCCCTTCGATGTTTGTATGCAAAATCAATTTTGGTAAATATTTATTAAAAGTGTGAAATAATAAGAAATATCGTGACTTGCGTCTAAAATCGAATATTCTGTATTTAAGTCATAATATATGTACAACGTAAAGTTGATAACATTGTTTTGAAATTTTTTAATATCAATTATTTTAGACACGCTAAAAAAAATTTTAGCTATGTCTTTCTTCTATCTACTTGCATAGATATCCTTTGAAACATCAAAGTCATCGTAATTTTCTCACTGACGGTTAGACTGTCTAACTCTAAAGTTGGCGGACTGCCCGTCGGTGCAGCGGCACTTAAACAGTCACATTGGTACTCAACTACACAAACCACAGTCATTAAATAAGTTTGATAAATAAAAGATTACACGTGCCTTCCACAGCTTTTGAAATCATAAAACTAACAGCTAGTGATTTCACTTGTGTATAGCCTACCTAACGGTCATTAAGGCAGTTAACCACTTTGTATGGGCTCCTGGCCCAGATATGGACAATTTATTATTGAACTAACAATATTGTTTTTCAGTGGCATATAGCCAATAGAAAACATAATTTTATGAAGTTTTATATCAAGTGAATTATGAAATAAAGTTGGTCAAAACAGAAAAGTTAACAAGTCACATCCACAGTACGAACAAGCGCGCATAAAGCGATTGATGGATAACGCAGGCGGGAAATATAGGTTGACATTAGTCAAGTGTTGCTAGAGTAGAAAAAAAATAACTAACACACGTAGTCTTTTATTTTATTTTACAATCGGTACATTTTTTTACATTTCTTTTATAAATAAATTAAAAAGTTTAAAATAAAAGCATGTTAGCGTACTTTTGTAGTTTTTGTAAAGATTTTCACAGGTTGTTTAGCTTTTTGTCCTGGAATAGTTTTCTCTATTGCATTTGATTATTTATTTCTGTGATAACGCGAATGATTTTTACTACATTCAATTTTGTTTTCTTTTTTCAATATATATTGTTTTTATATTTGTGTACAATTATTTCTAACTTATATTTTTAACAAATTGTCTATCCACGTTTCCATGGTAACCTTTCTTATCGGCATAAATACTTCATAATATATTTTTCTTTCGTGAGAAACTTTAATATAAACAAAAATGTGTTATGAAAAACGCAGTGCACGTACTTAATCGTTTAACGCTAGAACGATTGCAAATAAAAATGCACGTATGAATATATGACAAAACATTAAAAATCTCTCATTTGGTGCTGAATTGTGTGCGAGTTCCTCGTACCGTTAGAGGTGACACATATCAAAGAAATATCTCGTGCCAGCGCAATATTGCGCATTAAACGCACTTTTGTTGAGGGCGTTTATTTTTACCTGCCTTGTGTATCAGCATTTTTTTATCTTTGGCGGTTGTGATTTTTTTAGTTGATTAACCAATTGTAGTTCTCTAGATCTTCCTCCTCAATTATTAGAACTTAACCTTCTGCTTTTTTACTGATTTATTTATTCTGTGCCCTCTTGAGACACAAACATTGTACCCAATAAAAATGTTTTTTGAATATTTCACGGCGACAGCGTTTATTCTGAATCATGTGACAAACAATTAAAAAATCAGTGAGGTTCTTAAATATAATTTATTGCTTTTAAATCTGTTTTATCTTTAGTCACAAATAAAGAGAACATCGCGAAATGTTGCAGAATGAACAGGGAAAACACAAATGCTCATATTATAAATTATGTTTTAAGACTACTCTATATCTCTGCCATCTCTTGATAATAAATTTCTATATAATTTATTTACACTATTGGCACTGTTAGAAATATTCTCGAAATGAAAGACAATACAGCTGTTGTTGTGAAACTCAATGGGAACTCTAGTGGCCTTGTTGTCTAATTAGTCTTATACGCAAAAACTATTCATATATGATGAACGGGACCTGTTAGTCCAGTAATGAGTGATCTCGACTGCTAAGTCAAAATATGTATGCGGGATTCCCACCCAAGATAAATAATTGTGCGATGAGCATTAGTTTTTTCTTCTATACACATATAACATGTATTTAGAAATAAATAAGTATGTTTATCAGCAGACGAGGTTTCCATAGCGTAAACTCTGCCTAGTTTGGGATCGTACTACCGTGTGTAAGGTGTTTATACTCTCTGAATTCGCTTTATAAATTAGATTTTAACACACACACTCATCAAACATTAAAATCTCAGTCAACAATAAAAGTGATATTGCATCATTAAGTCATACATACCATTGCTTATCTACACTAACAGTTACTTTTGTATATTTAAGTTAGTTTATATAGCATTCCATATTGAATGTCATTGCAATCAAATACAGGTATATACGAGTATAATTGACGGGCTTTTTGTTCAAGTGACTAGCTATTTTAACTTATTTACTTACTCGGACCTCTGGAAGGTCCTGGAAGGGCCTCAATCTCCAGTGACACAGTTAAACTTCGACTTCTTTTCATGGCCGTGGAAGGACCCGGAAACAGTTGTTATTACATCATCCAGACCACTCCTATAGCCTGCCCGCTGGCGCGGGATATACTCTCTAATTAAGCGACATACACGACGTCGATGGTTGGTCACTGTAGCCGGTGAAGTGATAAACCCATCCCGTCCAACCGCGGCCACACTCAGGGTGGCATAAGGCGCTGGTAAGCACGTAACTCTTTGACTGTCGACTGTCTTCTTCGTTTTGTCTAGACTTGTTGTCGAACTTACTAGGACTTTAACTATCTTAATAATTGCCACCGATATTCATATGGTAGCTGCACCAGGGTGGTCCAACGAAGTATGGTATCCCAGTTACTGGGTCTTAAGTAAATCGGAAAAATTACTACCAAATTTAGCTAAAGAAATAAAGAAATAAAGTACTGTATGCAGTACAGTGTATACAGTACACACTGTATACAGTACTGTATACAGTATGTATACTGTATACAGTATTAGTACTGTATACTGTATACAGTATGTATATAAAGTACTGTTAACGAGTTTAAGTTGAATGGAATAAAAGGAACAACATTCAATGGTTTGAGTTCTTTTAGAAATTAACAAAACTATTCTTAAACGTCAAGATTAACAACAGGAAAATTAGAACGATTTAAAACGAACTATTAACAAAAACACATTGACACAAAAACATAAAAACCAAGCAAAACAATATTAGTGTATGAACGTAGATTACTATTTTCAAGCGAGAAATAATGAATTAAGAGCAATACAGTTTCTGCGAATGAATAATACTTGGAGTATTCCCACGAAGAAATACCACAAATCGGCAAGATTAAACACGACAGATGACAAATCGCTCAGATTTAATGCTGAACCTTTTCTATACGTTAATTTTGTTATGTTAGTACAAACACATTTAGTATTCGGTCGCTAATAAATGGGTGAGAATGAAAAACCTTTTGACAATTTAGTAATTTCAAATATTTTATTTTAAATTTTTTGTTTCGACTATTGGTAACCTCTATCTACTAAGGATAGTTACAGCCATAAACTGTCTTAGACTGTAAACTTTTGAGGAGAAATGACCTTTCTTCATAACTGACACAAAATTTCAAATAAATGGTAATCATCGTAAATAGTTTTTCTAAAGAAAAGCTTGTATCCAGCAATATAGAGCTAGCCTATCTGATGAGCAGCATCAGATCAGAGAAGGCAACACGTTTACTGTAAAAAGTAAAGTAAGTTTTATTCTTTTCTCCTTTTCCAACCTCGGTTGCAAAAGGAGGAAGGTTGA
Organism: Hypercompe scribonia; assembly: GCA_949316085.1. NCBI lineage: Eukaryota > Metazoa > Arthropoda > Insecta > Lepidoptera > Erebidae > Hypercompe > Hypercompe scribonia. The sequence continues at coordinate 5,504,074 of OX438967.1, read as the reverse complement.
CGTTGTGAAGGTTCTAGAAAGAAGAAACGCTACTAATAACTAAACTAACAAAGCCTCACTCCTAACCAACCATCGCATTCTGTAATTTCGAATTCTGTAAAGTGGCAAATTGAAGATTGTTGTGAGCTTATCAACATCACGATTCCGGAGATTAGTGAGGCTCACATGAATGGGAATAATTAATTCGAAATGGTGCCAGATTTTACCTCTCTAGCTCTGAACACTCGAGTGTGAGTGGCGTTGAGTTAACGATGCCAGCTCAATTCATATTTTTTATTATTATATAATAGATTAACTATAGGTTTATTATTATATAATAGGTAAGCCCCGTTGCATATAGAATCACCACAATCATTCTGAACACCAAGCTGTGCGTCTCGAATATCGTTCGAATGTGTACACCAACCTCATCATCCTCTGAGGATAACATTGACAGCTTCTACAGAGCTATTCAAACAACTCTCGAGACCATATCTTCTCGTGAAATAGTAATGATACTTGTTGCCAGGTTCGGATGCACGATTTGTAACAACCACATTAGGAACACCGTCGGGAAGTATGGAATTGGTACAAGAAAGAAGCGCGGGCAGCGACTACTAAATTCAGCATTGACAGGAAACTTACCTTAACAAACACCTGCTTCCAATATTATCAGCTGGTTTTTAAAGAAATTTTTGGACTTTTATGTAATTTTTAACCTTAAAGTTTTCGCGGCGCAGATTTCTCAGTGTTCGTCGTGGAATTGATATTCATAACAAATGAAACGAACTTATTTTCCCAAATCTGATGGGGTTGCATATGAATACTATCTAGGACTAAAGTATTCATCAAAAAATCAAACGGGCGACTCTTTGCTACTGACTTTTTATAGCCACGTTTGGCTCCGTTACCAGACCGTGGATATTATTTAGAGATATCGAGATGAGAGATACACATCAAAATGAATCATACGAAACCAAACTTGATGGGGTTATATCTTTTTATAATATAGCTCCTATGGCCACCTACCAGCTCCGTTATGGGAACCCTGGATACCATCTAAAGATATATATTATTCGTTAATACAAATCAGAGGGGTCCAAACACGATAGGATTACGTCGTTTTATTACAGAGTTGCTACCATCTTCCGGTTTCATCATCAGATTAGGTTCGTGTTATCATAATATTGTATTATCACGTGATACACACGTTTTTACAAAATTTCAGTTCAATTGATTGATTAAAGATAGTGGCCTCTAAATTGAGTTACAAGATTCTACACAAACAAACATAGCTACATACAGACATTGTAAGTTAAATTAAAGCTCGTCAAATCCAAATTCCTTTCCAAAATTCCTCGGTAATAATCATGATTGTCGAGAAAACTTAAATACACTACTTATGTACTACTGCAGTGGTTAGTAATTTACACCTAAACGAATTAGTGCCAACGGCCATCCGGCCAACTACGTATACAATTACATACTCTTTTTCAACTGTCGTGCAATCAGCATTCTTTGTCTCTCATAATTTGGGACATTTATCTCAAAGACCTTCTTTATTGTTTATTTTTCTCGTATCAATTTTTTCCCTAAAAAAAACTCTACCACCGTGTCAGAATTTAGCTTCAGCACATATGAGCAGGCTCGAGTGGAATGATCAGAGTCTACGGCCTCACGGACATGACAGCCTGAACCGTTCTTTAAATATATAGCCCACCATTTCCCTTATTTATAAGTTATATTAATAACGTTTTTTTAATAAGTTGCATGTATTCCCTTATGCGAGATGTTTAAGGAGGTGTTTATGAGCAGTAGACATCGCTCACCATTAAGAGACACGGTTGCCACTTAACCATAACAAATCTTATGCCTATCTTCGTAAAAATTTAGAGTGTACGAATATTCTAAATTTCAAACTCATGAGTCGAGCGGTATTACTTTCGGGATTACAATCTTATGATAATGTCTCTTGTTGTAGTAAGTTTTATTTACTGGCCTTTATTTCACTACAAGTTTTTATTGACTTTCTTCATGCGTATTCAAACGTTATAAACTCAAAATATAATCTTTTAGAAATGCGGTGATAAAATTATTCATTCGTTATTTTTATATGTTCTTGTTAAATTTATAAGCAGAAGCGTCCTAGATACAGAAATTCCTGCATTCACATCAAAATTTAAATTTTATAACCACGAATATCTAAAATTTTCTTTAAGATTAATAATAAACAGACTAAGCTTCTCGAAGAATGCTTTTATAAAAGTTCAGTCGACAGTTAAATATTGAGTGAAAATGGGACAAGCAGACAGAAAAATGTGTTAAAATGGTCCCTAAACACCTACTAAAATTTTCACATATATTTTCAAAGTACACAATTAGGTTTTTTGTACTCATAAAATTTGCTTTTTAGCACTTTTTATATTGCTGTCTACTTTTTACAGCTTTGCTGTTACATCTGTCAAATATAATGAATCTATTTTGAGTATTCTTATTTCATTGATACGCGTTTTAATGAATATCTCTTCATCAAGTCTACACCTGTGTTAATTCTATAGCAGTATTTAGTTAACATCAAAGCGGCTTTGGACTTAAGTATCGCTACTATCTCGAAGATTTAAAGATGAAAGAACCCCGAATTATTTTTCCCAGAGAGAATAAACCTTTCTTCCCTGAGAATTTCCAAGCTGATAAACCTGAAAAACTCAGAGCAGTGTATCTATCGTTTAGAATTTTGTCTTCATCAACAAATTTAAAAATACTATAAGAATTTATATAAAACGATAAGCGTTTGTTGCTATTTTAAAATTGAGAGTTCTATTGCTAACAAAGTTGAAAATAAATAAGCAGTTTGGATCATTTCTAACAAAAGTATATTACCATCATTTACGTCAAGAACAATCGATAATAACAACTTTTACTATGTTAAACTAATTTGTTAATCATATTTTTGTCTAACTACATTTGCAACAAGAGTGCACTTATTTGGTAGATAAAGTAGTAAAGCCAAATGCCAAATAGCACTTAAACACCTGATCACGTCTAACTAGTTGGCAATAGGCCAAAAAAGAAATAATGATTTCATGACTAATGCAGGGATCTGATTTGGGACAGTACGAGTATTTATATATTTGCATATAACATATGTGACGTTTTTAATATAAATATAAAATTGTTAGAGAAGCCTGACATGAACGAAGCTGTCCGCCATAAATGGCAAGGAATCTGAAGAGCCCATACAAATCTTTGGAATAGATTCTTAAAGAGTTTGTCCCTTCTTTTCGAGTGAGAAAATAAACATTTACCATCATCATATCACCGTCTACTGTGGAATGAAGGCGGGAAGGCCTAGAAGCGTCAACACTCTTGGTCTTGGTCGAACCTGCATACATCTGCTGCCAACCGCTTTCTGTAATCTCAAAATTCTCTTTCGTACGTATTCAAAGTATAAGCTAATTTTCGCAATAAAACAATTTTTGAAAAAGACTATGTAAGTTTTCATATATTTGTTATATTAACGATCAATAGCCTATTGGACATACGCAGGTCTCTCAAAAAGATAAAAGTTATCTATAACAATTGGTTAAAATATTACAAATATAGGAATAAGTCAAAGCTTTCATAGTGTTGATACCATCAACCTAAAATTCTTCAATTTAAAACTAAGATGGAGGGGAATTTAAAAAGAAAAAACTGCAGTGTATTTGATATTTTTGGACGCCAGATATGTTTGAAGGGATTTCTTTTAATCTAGGGATTATGTAGTGTATTTTCTAAAATAATTACCGGAGATGCTATGAGACACACCACAGAAACTCTACCTAGAATTCTGTTTCAACTTCATAGACATTCAATTAACAGACAGAAAGAATATATGGATTTGTAACAACTTATTATGAATCATAAAAAGTCAAAGAACTTTGTACTTAGAAAAAGTAATATGATTAAATCAATAAAGTTGGTAAATTTCTTATTTAAAACGCGTATCTGGTTAGTTTTAAAATGAACAGGCAATAATAAATTCAAGCCAAGTACAACTGTTTCCTACTAACATATTATCTGAACTTATATTCGCAGATATAACTTACCCTGCTGAAACACATGTGTAACCTACTTATGCAATTTAGTGACTTCGTGGAATTTCGTAATCAAACAAACAAATTGCACATTGCTTGAGCAACTCATGAACATCCAGAAAGTGCATTCTAGGACAACACTTATTTATTTTGTAATCTTCAGATTTATAGATTACTTTTGGTTAATTTTCACTAGTATTAGGCTATTTAATGACTAACTTACAGTAATGAAACTTGCAACGAGCAGAATCACTTATAACGTACTTACTTATACTTTAATATGAATGCAAACAAATGACTCTAGAATTATCTACACACATAATTGCGATCTTATATTAATAAGATCGTAATGTGTGGCATAGATTGAAGAAGTCAGCACCCGAAGAGTGAAATAAGTCTGAAGAGAGAGATAGAGGGAGAAATTTTACTTCTGATTACATGTAATGTATCTGTATTGTATATATTACAGTATGACATTGATCCCTGTTTTAATTACTGTGTTCTCGGCGAGAAGCCTTGATTTTTTCAAATGGACGTAATGACATTGAATCTATCCTTATGCAGTCATTGTGAAATTGGGTACTTACTAATCGTATGTTTTTTGCTTATATATTAATTTTTATTGTTTTGTTTCTAATGTATCTGCTTACAATATCTTAGATTAGTCTAAAAACTACAAGTAAAATCTTGTAATTGGCAGTCAGATGACTAATCTGTTCTAATTGTTTCGATATTTATAGTTGTAAGTTTTCCATGTAAATAAATAAATAAATATCACTACGCACTACAGATTTTACTAAAGTTTTATATAGCTCTTAACGTATAATTTTGTGTGTTCAAAAACAAAGTATTTTAAATTTTTTCTTTCTGTAACTCTTTTACAAGTAACTTCACTTAATGTTTGAATGATTTTATTTCTCATACACATTTGTTGCACAGATAGAGGCATACGTTTACTATACATTAGTATGAGCGTACTAAATAAATTATGCTTGTGGACGCCTTATTTGCTTATTAATATATGGAATAGCACGAACAAGAGATCTAAAAAAAAACAAAAATTATTTGATGCCAAGTCGAAAAGGTATCGTTTATGTATGTATGCACGTAAGAACAATTATATTCAATATTATGTATATATAAACAATTCAACGACATTTTGTTTGCGTTTAATATTACCCACTGTCTGTTTCTTTCTCATCATGCTCCTGCAAATACACATATTGAAATTATTTATTGGTTACACTAATTATAGTAAGTCAAAAACTCCTTTCTAAGGAGAGACCTAAGCCCAGCAGTGGACTATGTAGGGTTGTTGATGTGATGTGATGACGTGAATGAGGCTTGGGTCATATGAATGTGAATCTATTATATACATAGGTATATATGTGAATAAGTATGTATTATATAACAATACCTACTTCATTTAAATCATATTTTTTACGATATAGGAAGATAAATGAATAGACTAATCATCTGATGGTAAGCGATTACCCGCGCCCATGCACACCTCTAATACAAGAGTTGTAGATGCGTTGCCTTTCTTCGAGTTTCCAGAATCACTAGAGTTCTTGGTTCCGGCTACCGCATTGACTTTTAATAATAATACCTTTATGGTACACCAGATAATTACAAAAAGGATTTAAAACCAGATATGTAGGTACAAGAAGTGACTTTATTGGTGAAATTCTATAGGCAACTAGGAGAAGGAAAGAAAATATGATTGGGCAAAATTTAAAGCAGTGTCTGATGTATTAAAAAGTAGACGAGTAGGAGAAATTAAAATTGTACAATATTTTATAAAGTGATACTTAGAATTAGAGTGGATTAGTAAATGCGAGTATATACACACAAAGTATAAGCTACATATACTAAATCTAATATTATTATTAGGTTTAAAGTTTTTAAGAGTTTTACTGTAAGCCTATTTACTTTTACAAATTAGCATTTACCAAATCCTATTGAGGAAACCATTTCTTTTACGAAAGTATAATTTGCTGCAGATAATATTGTTCTAATTATATCTACTCGTATTTGTAAAGTACATGTAGGTATAATTAGTAAATGTTTCTTGGATTCTATTCATACTTTCCATCAGGCAGAGTAGAGTCACTTTGGCAGGCTCTTAAAATAAAAAAGAAAACAAAAAGAAGGTGGTAAAATATATCTGATCCACTTCTAAATCAGTTAGTCATTTAATCAAGATTGAATCTGGTTTTATTACGACAGAACATATAAGTTCTACTTAAAAATATTCCATTTATAAATTGTTTTGTCCCCATTTTGTAGTTGGTTGTACCAAACATTCGTGTCAAGGGAACTGCGACGTTGTTATTCGCAAAATTTATGGTGCTACGTCGTTTTGTGGCTTTTTCAGTAGTTTGACTCGATTTTATTCTCATTAATCTGCTATATAAATTCACGCTAATAGATTTAGGCATACTTCTATCGCCTAAGGAATAAGGAAGAGTGTAATAAATGCAAATGTAATATAATCTTATTAATCCTAGTATACACTCAACGAAAGTTTGAAAATTTTGGCAGATATCGGTAAAATGAATTTAAGTTCTACAGGGAAAGTTAGGGTATGAAAACACAAAAAAAATACATACTAACATGAATGGTGTAAATGTACAGGGTGGGCCACGATTTAGTTAACATTTGAAAAAATCCTATAAAAAATTCATTTAATATATTTTACAAATTGTTTATTTATAAGAAAGTTAATTAGTTAAAATTTATTTTTTAAAAATTACATCGTCCAAATGACCACCGTTTCGACGTGTGCACTCTTCTAAGCGAGCATCGAAATTTTTAAATACTCATCGGCAACGAGACCGCGATATCATCATTTTTTTCTTTTTGTTAACATAGTGTGTTTGGTTGATTAATGTAGACACGATTCTTCAAATAACCTCATAAAAAAAAGTCTGCTGGGGATAGATCTAGACTTCCATGGGCGGCCATGGAATGCCACCTCGTCTAAAAATCAGCTTTTCCGGAAACATGTCCTTGACCACCGGCAGGGGCTCATTGGATGTGTGTCAAATGGCTCCATCTTGTTCAAACCCTTTGTTATGATTATAGTCAGCAAATTTCAGTAGAATCGATCCCAAGAACTCTCGTAAAGTTTTCACATATACAATAAAATTAAAAGTAATCTGAACGACCGCGAGAATCTTCGAAAAAGTAGAATCCAATGATTCCTTTTGCTGAAATTGCAACCCATACAGTTACCTTGGGAGAATAAAGTGGCCTCTCGTGTTTAGCTTTGGGGATTTCACTGCTCCAATATCTGCAACTCTGTTTGTTTACATGTCCGTTGAGGTGAAAATAGGCCTTGTCAGTAAGTAAGATGTCAAAATTACTGAATCGTTCGAACATTGTTTCGGTATACGACTTTCGCAAATTTAAATGATTAAGTTTTAGTTCCTACACCATCTGGATCTTATAAGGGTATAATTAAAATTAATTAATTAAATTAATCATATGTAATTTCAAAATATGGCGTAATGACGTGCGGGATAACCCTAATTCAGTCGAAAGTTTGCGTGTGGGTAAATCTGGATTACGTCGAACAGAAGTGGTAACTTGCTGCACGTAGTCTTCGCTCCGAGAAGACCGTGGGCCTCCGGTTTGCTTCACATTTAGCGTAGATCCCATCTTTTCGAACTTCTTCACCTATTTCTTTATTAAAGTAGCAGTCGAACACTGATTTAAGTCATGTAAATCATAATAAACTTGAAACAAGCGTCTCACAGTAATAAACGAGCTATTGTTTAAATATAATTGTTTCACATAATAAGCGCGCTGCGGTTCCGCGAAACGATCCATTGTGACAAAGTTGCCGAGAAATGAGCTAGTAGTCAGACCCCTTCCTGCGCCCCGCGCGGCATTTATTTGCGCGGAATGTAAAATTCAAATGTTAACGAATTCTTGGCCCACCCTGTAAGCAAGTCACTTATAAACTTATCTTTTTTTGTTGTATTCATAAACCTGTCGTTTTATCTGTCGTTTGTGTTGTTATAATTACTCATAAATAGTTTTATTTTTAATTGAACATATCGTTACAATGTATTTGTAGAGACTTATTTTTCAAACATCAACAAATACATCACAGACAATAAAATTATATAAAACTTGTAAAACATTTTTTGTTGAAACTACGTCATACTGTGCGGTAATTACAGAAACAAGAATTTATTGCAACTCAAACCAAACAAACTTAGTTCAAAGTTTACAAATCAAAAGATTTATTTTACAAACGGATTTGTTTACGGGTGCGGCGCCAGCGTGACCGTCCGGCATCGATCCGGCAAAAACTATATCGAGACAGACGCATTCCAACTTGACGTTCTTGTTTACAAACGAATACTTGGCATAATACTAATTTAAATGTTTTTTCTTCTGACGATAAACAAAAAATAAAAACGCGTTTATGAATCTCACGAGTAAACAAAATTTTACAAACTACTATTTAGTAGTGTATATACTACAAGAAACTTTCCTCATGGACGAGGCTAATAACAAGACAGGCTGATATGGTGCCCTAAACTGTCGGTACATACACTGTCAAAAAAAACACTGTCCTGTTTCTTTTTTTGTCCTATGATATAATATAGTGTCTTTTTAAGAAGAAAGTGGCCTATGTCCGGCTCTAGACTATTAAAAGCTTTTGATGACATGGACCCTTGCGATTCACGACTTACAAGTACGTAGCTCGGTCTCAGTCCCCCAAAATCAAAAGGATGGAAATAACGGCTCCGGTTTTCTTATTTTGTAAAAAACAAAAAAAGAATTGCAGCAAAAAAGTCTTTTGTAAGATTCTATCATTCCACTCGTCCCGGTCCATATGTATCAAAGTATGCCCCTCCTGCAATAGACGACGAATGACGACTAAATGTATCACTCAAACTAAATATTCTGAATGACCTCAATTGACCAACTAAAATTGGTAGACACTAAAGTAATAAAATTATATGCATGCGTATATTTTTGTATGCAGTTTAATGATAGTCATTAATCGCAGAGACAGCATTACAGACCTAAATGAAGTCGTAAAATATTTTTATACTTGTTTTAAACATATTTTATACATATGTTTTAGAAAAACAAACGATCCCACCAGTTTAGTCGCAATTGTAAATCGATATGTTACTAACTAAACATGGTCTTCTCATCATCATTACAATCATTTCACACATTGAAGTATTTATATGAGTATACAGCAAACTAATCTGAAATTAAGCAGAGTTTATTCTATGATAAACATACTTGTATAATTCTAAACGCATACATATGTATTTAGACCCAGGCACAGACCAAATAATCGGACACATTACACAATTATTTATCCAGGGTGAAAATTAAACCCACCACCTCGGGGTTAGCAGTTCCAATCACTAACCACCTGACGAACAGTCCGGTAGGGCGTTTATTTATGATATGATAGGCCTTAGTAAATTACAACTGTGTTATGGCTATCATATGGTAAGGATCTGTAAAATATTTCGCAAATCAGAGATGTCCTTCTATTTCTATACCTAAATATAAATTTTGTCATTTTGTCCCAATTTGTTTGAGTGATACGCATGACTTTTGGACTTATAATACTATACGTACGTATCGGATACGTAGGTATCGTATGTTTGACTTAAATGTCTGAATTTATTTGGACATCTGTTCAAAACTTGGGCTTGGACCTAGACCAAAGGTTTTTATTTGTTTCAGGCCATCACATGTTGGATGCAATTTTTGAAAAACAATAGAACCAGTTCAATATCGATCACTGTTCGAAACTGACACCAATAGTATATTATTACTCGTATTTCATCATTACCCAATATTTGATACAATTCCACAGAATTAAAAAAGATAATCAGCAAAATATTATTTTTAGATTTCAGAATGACGAGTTGCAGGTTTGTTTGACATCGTACACCATATGATGTCAAACAAACCTGCAATTTATCAATCCTTAAAACTATTAATAAATTCATGTTTCCAGAGTCGTAAGTTATTGATTTTCTTGTGTGTTTAAATAAATTTTATTTAAATGATCATTACGATTAGCTTATGTCTTAGCCCTGTAAACTGGATCAGGTTTTTGAAATCTTGTTCTTCCTAATTTCCTATTTCCTTAAAACGAAAACTTTCTTTCAACAGAATGACTCTGATCGACTATAAAAAGGTACTCAAAAATTCCTTGCAATAGTACACGTTGGCAGACTCCAAATATTATGCAGCAAAGGTAGAAAGATATTGTTTACTACTAAAAATATAAAATATAATTTATTACTTGAAAATTTAAATTAAAGAAATTTGGAATATATTCTGCAAAGTGTTTTGAACAACATAGTTATCAAAAATGTTTTTGTTATACACATAAAACTTTCAGTATTTTTTGAATTAATGCTAGCTCAAATTCAAAAGGGATTCTGTTATTCTATTTTTCTCAAAAATTCTTCTTGTTATTCTGTGAAAACACCCTTCATTTCTATACTACTTCTTATTTAACCCGCTGATATATCGATGTATGCATTAAGCTCACTGCAATCTTAAACAATTGAGGCAGATAAAGTCAAGGTCGAGAGTAAAGAAGAATCAAAGAAAGATTTCTTAGAGATACACCACGTCACCCAGGTTCTTCGACGTTCAAACATGAAATACCCAGACAACAGATTGTTTATTTGTTTTTATTATAGAGTCTACCAAAATGACTCTACTCTGCCTGAAAAATAGAATCGTAGAGTGATGTTCGCCATACTCATTATGAATATACACAGTGCAGTATTGTGACCCACACAATGATGACCTAGTAAGATACTTTTTCACAAAGTATGCTTGTTTTTTACTTTTGTGATGTAACATTCGAAATATTTAAACTGTGAGTAAATTAAGATAAAATCCCCATCCAGATAGTAGGAATGCCTGGCATGCGGGCGACTGTAAGTGGGTCGACAGCATCCGGCTCAGAGGTATGCTCCCCGATAAACTGTATATATTTACACTGTGACACCACGTGGAGTTAGTTTGAAGAACTAGGTATGTTGTATGTGTGAAACCCCTTATCTACAGCGCCAATCTGTGGCCAATACTTTTTTAGAATCAAGTTTTTGTTTAACGTTCAAGACATTCAGTCTTTTCTATTTGTGGTATATTGACAATTTTGTTTAGAAAATTATACTATATAAATTGGAATTAAATAAGATACTATAAGTCATTCAACTTCATATACAGGTTACTTATTGTGAGATGCATCCTTATAAGGAAATGAAATGGATGTAAAGAAAGTTCATTTATTTAAATATTTTCATTTTGTTTTTTTTTATGATGAGGCCTGTGATATCTGATACATATATGTATAAGATATTCATGTAGTGACAGTTCAAGTATACTTAGTGTCACAGCCTCTGTATATCTCATAGGTGTCGAAAGAGCTGACTAACACAGCGACAATAGCGCAAAGAGTAGTAAAACTTGACACAAATCCTATACCAACCCGCCTGGCCAGCGTGGTTATAGCAAACCAAAACCACTTTTCTAAGGAGAGGACTATACCCAGCGGAATTAAGGACCTCTAGTGTAAACCAGTTTAAACGTATGTGCTTGTTTGGCATATGTCAGGAGAAAAATTTTGCTAGGTAGTAAAGCCACGCTGATTTCAGCATGAGCGGGCCGCCTCGACCGGTGCAGAACTACCCTCCCACAGAAGACCAATCTAAAGCACCAGCATCCGTGTTATCGTGTTTCGTTAGTGAGTGTGAGACCAGAGGCCCAGGAGGCCCAGGCCTTACACTGTCACGATGACTGTCATGCCTTTTACGTCCGCAAGCGGGGAGTGAAAAAGCATCTCACTAGGCCGTCATAGTGTGGGTCACCATACTGCATTGTCCGCATTTGCAATAAGTATGGGAACCATAACTCTTGGATTCTATTCATGCTTTCCATCAGGCAGAGTAGAATCACTTTGGCAGGCTCTTAATATAGAAGAGAAAAAAAAAACGAAAAAAGACCAAAGTTTATACGAAAGCATACTGATAAACAACTTAACACTGGTCTACTTTAGCGTATATTGATTGTAATTTAATATGTTGAGCTAATTTAAACTTAATAACATCGTAGAGAAAGTACTTGTTTAATATTGATACTTTCTGTAATTTATTGGTACGTTAAAAAATGTCATACATACGAGTATTTATTGTATTGCGAGTTTCACAGTGCGCTTGTTTCATGTCATGATTAGTGAGAAATTCCTGAGTTGGTGCATATCGGTGTTGGCCACACTAGCTCATTATAAATACAGATATCTGTCGGAGGAAGAGATAAACTTCCTGGCGTTTAGCATTCCTGCTTTTGATCTATGTTTTTACAATTTAGAATGCCAGGAAACGCAAACGTGTGCCACTAGTCTGTGTGGAGTTTTTTTTAGCGTTAATCAAAACTATTTAGCTGCATCTTGTGAAAGTTCTTTAGAGAAATCAGTGGAAGCAATAGCGATGATACAGAAATAATTAAAGGAATGAAACTCAAGTTTCATAGAAATGAATTTTGTAAATGATTGGATTTTTTTACGACGATAATACTCTATATTTGCATGCATCATTTTCACTCATCAACTTTTCATGTACACTCGTCAGTATACTTTGGATGGTCTTAATTCAACTGAAACATTTACTTCTTTCGTGAAATAAAGTTAACATTTATTGAGAATACATTTAAACTCATTAACGTCAAATTGGTAAATATCGTCAAATGTCACACAGTTGCACACCTTGTAGGGTTGCATTGAGTCACCTCTGGAAGCGTCTTATAGAGCATTTCACTAGACGTTTCGTCGCGTAACCCTTTACTTGGCGTTCTTTCCCTTGCTGCAGCATCACTTGCATACATTACGTATTACATCACTTTGCACTTTTTGCTTATCGTGGCGTCGATTGCGTCACTAGACATGGTGTAGCGTAACGTTGCGTTACATGGTGTACTATCTTATGACATCACATTTTGTGATATCAGAGATATATAAATAAACATACACCCATATGTGTGAGGGTAGAAAAAATCTTTTTTTTTTTTTTTTTAACGTGTGGAAACCCCCTCGAGCCGTCACCCCACCGGGGTTTACGGCGGGGTGGTGTGTCGGAATCGGACCGACTAAAACCACACGGTGTGCCACTCTGCGCCTGAGATAGGAGGGATCCGGGAACCGCTGCTATTACGACATCCAGATCCCTCCTAGCGCCTGCCCGCTAATGCGGGCACCATCTATGGGTAAACTCTCTATTTTAGGCGACGTACGGCACACGCGGACGTCGCCTCCTCGCGGCTGGCCACTATAGCGGATGGAGGGGAAAACCCGTCCCGTCCACCCGCGGCCACACTCAAGGCGGCATGAGGCGCTGGTATGCGCGCCTCCGCCGCCCGGCTCGCCGGCGGCGAATTGGGTCCGAGTGGATATCGTCCTCCCGGGCCTTCTCCGCCGCCTCCTTCCGCGAAATTACGTCTTCGCAGAAGGTTGCGACCGCGGTAAAACAACTGTCGCTACCGGCCATGGAGCGTATGACGGCCGGTAGCGAGAGATCACCTCCAATAACTGCAGTGAGGACCCCACGCTGCGCCGCCCAAGCGGAACAAACTGCTAGCGTGTGCTGAGTCCTCACTGCAGTCGCAGTGGTGACAGGCGGGACTCAACTCCCTCCTGACGACCGAGTGCAGATACTTCCCGAAGCAACCGTGCCCGGAAAGGACCTGCGTCAGTCGGAAGGAAAGGGTCCCGTGCTGCCGCCCTGCCCACTCGGCGATGACCGGCTGGAGAGCCTCCACGGCGGCAAAGCCAGCACGTGGAGCCTCCAGCCGGGACGACCAACGAGCCATCGTGGCTCGACGAGTGGCCTCTCGCCACTCGCGTATCTCTTCGGGCGGGGGCCGTATGCCGGTACTCGCCCGGAAGTCAGCCGTCCGCCGATAAACTTCGGCGAGCACTTCCGCCTCCAAATCCCACGGGGTAGTTCCAGCCAAGGCGCACGCCGCCTCCGTCGATACGGTGCGGTAACCGCGTATGGCTCTAACCGCCACTATCCTCTGAGGGCGCCAGAGGCGAGCCCTATTCTGGGCGGTCAGAGCCGCCGCCCACACCGGTGCACCATACAGCGCCATTGACCGGACAACCCCTGTGTATAGCCGTCTCGTCGCGACGCTGGCTCCACCCAAATTGGGCAAAAGTCGCCCAAGGGCAGAAGCAGCGCCGACCAGCTTTGGAGTAAGCTGTCGGAAGTGCTCGTCGAAGAGCCACCTGCCGTCTAGAATCAGGCCCAGATACTTCATCTGGGCCTTAATCGGTACGAGGACCGAATTGACAACGATAGAGGCGCCGGGGGGTGGACCACGACGGGGCCCATGAAACAAAAGGGCCTCCGTCTTATCTAGGGCCACCCGTAAACCCAGGGCCTCAATGCGCCCGACCACCAAAGAGACCCCCACGGCGGCCAGGCGCGCCGCTTCTTGAAAGTTCGCCCCCCGGGCCGTGACCAATGTGTCATCGGCGTAACAAATTACGCCCAGCCCGGGGGGAAGACGACCTCGAAGGGCCCAGTCGTATCCTATATTCCACAGGAGTGGTCCGAGGACAGACCCCTATGGAACACCGCACGACATGGGCCGCCGCCTCAGAATACCATCTCGGTCCTCATACATGACGGTACGCTCCTCAAGATAGTCTGCCACAAGCCGCCTCAGGTACTCTGGCACCCCGTGGTAGTGGAGTGCTTCCCTGATGCAGCTAAATGGCAGACTATTAAATGCGTTGGCGATGTCCAACGACACCGCCAGCAGCACGCCGCCACAGCTCACCGCCTCTTCGGTCACGGCCCTCAGGCGCAACACAGCATCGACTGTCGAACGCCCGGCTCGAAACCCGTATTGGGCGTCCGACAGATCGGGGCCCACCTCGCACAGGTGCCGGACGATGCGTTCAGAGATTATCCTCTCAAACAATTTACCCGCCTCGTCCAGCAACACGATGGGCCTATAAGCCGCGACCGAATCGGCCGGCCGTCCCGGCTTCCGTAGTAGGACCAGCTTCCCGCTCTTCCAGCCCTCAGGGAAGCGCCCGGACGCCAAGCTGGCGTTTAGGACTTCCCCGAGGCGATCCGACATATGGTCGAGGGTTCGCGCCAGCACTCGGGCAGGTATCCCATCCCATCATCAGGTCCTGGGACCGGGAGAGCTCAAATCGAATGTAGAGGTGATCCGAGAGCGTCTCAACCTCTTCCAGGACACACCAGTTCCTTACTCGTGCGGCGAGGGCAGGGGTAGCGAACGAAAGGTCCACTATCGACCCTCCCTGCTGTCGCACGCACGTGTTGGTGGAGCCCCTGTTCAGTAAACAGAGGCCCACCGAGGCCGCCCACTCCTCTACGGCCTCGCCCCTGGCATCCGTCCTGGGGGAACCCCACGCAATGGACTTCGCGTTAAAGTCCCCCAGCACTAAGACGTGCCCAGACGATAGTCGCCGCATCGAGGTTTCCAAGCTATTAAGGAAAACCTCGAAGTCGCTCAAACTCCGGTTGGGGGAGAAGTATACACCGTATACGATGATCCCCCCCCACTCAGCAGCAACATATCCAGTGCCCTTGTCTCTTAGCGACAAGGGCGGGGAATGAGCCGCCGTGGAGCCGACGACTGCCACAGAGCCGTCCCGGTCACCCAACCAATTTGGACGGGGAGGAACATAATAAGGCTCCGCGGCTACGGCAACGCCGATCGACCACTGTGCCATGGTTTGCAGAAAGAGGTCCTGTGCCGCGGCACAGTGGTTCAGGTTCGTCTGGACAAGGAGGTTGGAGACTTGGTCCATTACTGAACCGTCTCTACAACCTCCTCCATGGGCGACGATGCTGACGTGCGGACAATATCGGAGGCAACCTGGGTCGATTGGCTAGCCCCCGACACTTATCGAGAATCGCGGGGAGGTTTGCACCCCACCTGCCCTATCTGGTGATTGGCGGGCTTGTTACCCGCCGCACACAATGGGCAGTGAGGGGCGACAGAACACACTGCCGCCTTGTGCCCCGGTCGACCGCAGCGGAAGCATAGTCCGCTGCAGTCAAAACAACTTACGCACTTGGCGCGTGTGTGTCCCGATGCCAGACATTAATAGCATCTCATCGGTCTCGCCGCCAGGACTGTGATCCTAGCGCTCACGAAACCGATGAGTAGCCTACCGGCGTCGGCCAAAATTTTGGCCGACGGTACGGGACAGCTGACCCACACTGCGCCAAGCCCTCCTGGACCGGGGCGGATGGTGCCGACCCTGATGTTCTCCATGTTGCAGCCTGTCCTCTCTATAACTGCAGCGCGGACATCCTCGGCCGTTACGGAATCGTCCAGGCCCGAGATACGCAGTTCAGCGCATTTGGTAGGCCTGGCGATCTTAACACCATCAGTGACTGTAAAAATTCCCCGCAGCTTCTCGGCGAAAGAGTCGTGTGCGAGACTGTCCTGGGCCTTTTTGAAGATAGCCGCATAGGACAGCCCACCCTCAGCCGCCCCCGGTGACATGGTGACCACCACTGCCGCGGTTTTGGGCGCTTGCAGTTTGCGCGGCTTCTTTGTGGTGGCCACTGCCACCGATGGCGACTGCGGGGTAGAAGCTACATTTTGGGCAGCCTTTTTACCCCGCTTTCGGGACTTCTTAGCCCCCCCGACTACCTGCCAAGCATCCGTGGAAGGGGCAGATGTGGAAGGAGTAGATGTAAAGGTGCCAGGTGCAGTGGCTGGAGTGGGGAGCGGTGGGAATTCCACTCCAGACTTGGCCGCCGTTTTGGGCCCTGACCTCTTAGCACCCGTCTTTGCTACTGCTTTAGCCGCCTGTCGTGTCCTCGAAGCGGCCGCAGAAACAGCAGACGCCGACGTCGCAGGTACAGCAGACACCGATGCCGCAGGAGCAGCAGACACCGACGCCGCCGCCGCATAGGACACACGACCGCCCATAACGGGAAGCGACGTCAGCGCCTTTGGTCTATGTGCCGCGAGTGGCGGCCGGACGACAGGGGCTGGAGGTAGTCTCGCCTCCAGGCCAGCGAGACATCCGTCCATCATGCGCCACACTGCGTCTGTGATTTGGCGCAGGTGGGCATCAGCGATGGTACCGGGATTGGCAGGGGCAAGCGACGGAGACGGGCCTTCTCGCTCAGGGCGATGAGCCTGGAATTGGGCAAACTGCGCGCTCAGCTCAGCTACCTGCCCTGTGAGATGGTCGTTGGCCGCTTGGAGACGAGCCACGTCCCCAATAAGGGTCTCAACGACTCCCGCAACCGCAGAGGAGAAATCCTTAAGGGCCTTTACAAAAGCACCCTTAAGGTTACTCGACTTGGTGGCTACCTTGTGGATGATAGCCACCGCTGCTTGCGCTCTCTCTTGCATGGACGATGGCGTTTGGGGAACAGAATCCCCTACCATCGGCTCCTTGATCTTAAGCAAGAGATCTGCGATCTCCTCCTCTGCAAGTGCTTCGCCGTCCGCCCTAACCCGCCTATAGGCTTCCGCCTTACAGAAGACGGAGCCTGACAGGATCGAGACCGAAGTTCGCGACCTTCCTCTACGGCTGCTGACGACTTTAGGAGGCAACATCTCCTGGGACGTGTCGCTCTCTTCGTCCCTGGAGCGCCCGCGTTTTCGGGAGTTGCACAGCTCCGTTTCCATCAGGTCACCTCCTTTGCCATCCGACGAACACGTAGATTTGGAACGCAGTCGTTCCGATGTTCTGCGGCTCCCAGCAGTCATAATGACTTCTGGGAGCCTCATCGACATAGGTGTCCCAACCGATGCGTCCTTTAAATTGGACGAGAAGTCGTCCACTCCACTTTTCTCCTTATTCTTCTCTTTCTCTTCTTCAACATTTAAGTTTTTAGGTTTGTTTTGATTAGATTCCATATTAGACCCACGAGAGGGGGAGAACTAAAGGTCGACCCGGGCAGAGATCCCCCAATACCCGGGCAAGCGTAAATTTATGCCCAACCGAGGGGTCCGCAGGTGCCTCGGCTGGGAGTGCGCTTACGACTGAACTACCCATCAGCCATGCATCCCCTGGTCACGCACCAGAACACGGGATTCGGGGTAATTTTTTAAAGAGGTTTTCTTCCTCGCAGTCCGGGCGGCTAAGCCAAGACCCTCGCCCCCGATTGGTGTCGCGAGACATAACCACGACACTCCTTTCGGGATTACGATGTGACAACGGTGGCAGGAAGATTAAATCTTCCAATGCCTGCTCGGCGGCAATGTGAGTACACACCGAGCCCGTTCTCCTTTCTCCACCATTGACAGTGGAGAAACGCCGACCCATGAAAGGGTCCCACCATAGTGATTTTTTACCGAGGTTTTCCTCCTCAATGCTCCGAAGAGCGAAGAACCAACAGAGGATCCGACAGACACGCCCGCTCTGTTGAACCAAGTCTCGGCCGAATTGCCGAAGAAAATGGCTTCCTCTTTGTGCTAGAATATTAGCCGTTGGCAGTGATGAACGATACCATCGCCAACGTTTCCAGGGTGCACCACGTGGAGGTTTTCTAGCCCAGCACCCCAGAGTAGAAAAAATCTGAGCTAACCTCATAGATCTCAATAAAAGACAAAGAAAATATTATCAAGCTACTGTCTTTTCAGTACAAACTAAACTTATGAAATATTTTGACATTGTACACATTGAACCTAATATTTACATATTCAAGGGCTCTGATTAAATACTCAAGTGAATTGTTTAGATTGAAATTCCCAAGAGATGATGTCAATGATTAACAAAAAAATTCTTGTAAAAAACTGTCCAATGTAAAAGCAGACTTCATTCTTTTAATGAAACTTATGTAGCTTTATGGCTACAGTTATTTCATTTTTACTTCAATACATTGCTATAAGTATTTTTAAGATTTAGTTAAAAATTATAAAATAGCTTCAAAACCCTACAAAACTTATTACACACCAGGGCTGCCGAATTTCGTAGCGGGTTATGTAACGTGCTACGAGTGCTACGAGCAAATACGTTGTAGGATTCAGTAGCAAATAAATTTGACTGTCTACAATCGTAATAATAAAATGTAATAACAATTTATGACTGTGTAGAGGAAGCAGCTATCATAACATCATATGAGCTGTTATAATTTGTTAATGATAATATATCTGATATAATGGAACATAAAAATTAATTGCGCGTTTATTGTTGTTGCAAATTGCTTTACTTTTCATTTCAAATTTCCGGTATGAGTTTCTCTTAAATTTATTATTTTTGAAGCTACAATTGCATGCATTTTTGAAGTAGACAAATGAGCAATACGTGTTATGTCTTTAGATCACCTATGTATCGTAAGTAGTGTTGGCAGTCTACTTTTGTGAACAGAATGTAATCTTGACTGAACATAATCGATACCTCAGGTAGTCAGGTTAGTTTAAAAATGCATTAATTATAATAAACGTAAATAATTTCACTGAGACATAAAACTGTCCTCTCTATAGTTGACTTATATGCTCTTTTCTAGAAAAAAATTGTGTTATGGAAACAATTTTAAAAAAAAAAATCCTCTACAATATTTATAGACCCATATAATTTTCAAACCATCATGAATAATATATTCTTCTATTTTAAAAGCCGATAAATTCAGTTGATACTTACACTTAGTTGCAGGTATCCATGTACGATGGTAATCACTTACCCGGTTGCCAGTCTGCACATTTGTTCCATTTATAGTAGAACTAACAGTCTTAAGAATTCAAGTCTTAAGGAAGTGGTCTATGTCAAATATTCTTATCCATATTTTCTCCAAATGGTAAAGGTTTTTTCCACAAGTGAATTATTAAGTATTTTCAAATACTAAAAAATAATATACTGATGTAAGACACTTTATTTAATTATTTCTATCTATTAAATAAGCCGACTGGTATTTTAATATAAGCGATGGTGTCATTGACCTTTTATTTATTTTCAGAAGAATTCAAATACTATCTCACTAAGCCGTTAAATTTTATATAAAACGAATTAAATTACTCTGTGTATAAGAGATTTAGATTATGTGGAAGATATTTTAATCTGTCAACGGAGGAGATATCATATATTTTTTTCTCGTCTTCTGCGAAATGACAAAATTAAACACATGCATCTGTTTATATAGCTCCATCTAAGAAAATTAAAATATTCGGCAACACTGACAATATTAAAAGTAAACGAAATATATACATGCTAAGTTCCAGTTACCCAAATCATAGTTATAATTAAAGGACATTCAGTCTAAAAGTACGATAGAATTATTGTACAGTGTGAATTCATCTTCAAATAGGGCCGTTTGCCTAGAGGCTGGTGTTCCTTATTAATGCTAAGGTCTAAATACCCAAATTATAAGTATAATTAAAAAAAAATCAGTCCAACAGTACTATGAAATTACTGTACAGTTTAATTTATCGTCAAATGAGCTTATTCGTCTAGTCACTGGTCATCCTTCTTATCGAATCAGAAATAGTAGGTTCGATTTTTACAGAAGGCAAATGAAATCATGTTATGTGCACGATTATTTAGATGTATTTTAGTTTGTATGTTTATCACAAGTTTACCCTGGTTAGCAAGAAATCAGCTTAGTTTGAACTCAGAATGCTGTGCATGAGTCTCAAAGTATTAGAATTTATCACCATTATCTTTTAGGATCAGGATATCGGTATACATAGAACTCGGACTAGACCTCTCTTAATTACTGCCAAGAGAATCAATTAGCAACGATCTGTATAGGTAATCGTTACACGAATATCTGTCATGGCTTGCTTCTTCTTGTTTGGTTTCTGATCAAAGCCTTTTATTCATAGGATGACTCTACTCACAATATTCACCTGCATACCTAGCTCGGCCCTCCAATTTCAACACAACCATTAATATTTCATTTGTAGATTTGTTGCGATGACGTGGCGCATACCACAATGCGTTGTCATGGTGGCTCTCTGCCAAATAATGAATACCGACACCTCGTAAATGCGTCGCTCACAGGTGTAGGGCCACCTTTATATCTCAAAAGGTTACATGAGTTTATGAATAATTTTAGGTTTGATGAATACTGATATAAACATTAAATCTAAGTATTAGAAATAAATATATATATTAAACACTTAACTTATATTGAATACTTAATATTAAATTGTAAAAAAAGTAATAATTGATGCCTGGAATACAACAAGACGGTTGATATACTATTGACTTGTCAATTGGCTATTCAACATATGAGTCCAGAATGCTCAAGCACAACTTTCAGAGATACATCGAATAAAGATTTTTGCTTTGCTTAATTCTAGGTTTTGCACAAATGAAGGGTACAATATCAGTTTTAATGTAAGCCGAATTAATTCCAAAATATTTTAATGTTTCGATATACGTCACGGCTAATTCTCAAAACAATGAGTATATTTTTTAATCACAAGAGCGTTTTTTTTTTTTTTTTTTTTTTTTTTTTAAAAATCTCACGACTTGACAAATTTCATGTGTAAAAAAAAAAAAATCAATGACAAGGTGTCATGGCTTTTAATTTGTATCCAAGTTTCAAAATATGCGGTATAAAGGACCAAACACGTTTATTGTGTTCTATTTTATAAATAGTTCGTAAATATTCCACGATTACGTAACATTTAAAAGTTTTTGTTTTGATGCCGAACAGCTAATGTCAGTTTACATAAGGCAGAATAAATAGATGTTCAAAACAAGCAGCGCCTACGTACACTGTAAATAGCACTGTCTGCCTATGGGTGAGTAAGGTGACTAAGAGGTTACGCGAGGTTGGCTGGAGATCTAAGACGGCGGACACATTTGCCGAGAAGTTGCGGCAAATGTTTACGGCTACGGATGGTGTCAAGATCACCAGGCCTACCAAGTGCGCAGAGTTGCGCATTTCGGGCCTGGATGACTCTGTATCGACAGAGGATGTCCGCGTTGCAATTAGCGAGAAGACAGGCTGCAACGCGGACAATATTAGGGTCGGCACCATCCGCCCCGGTCCGGGAGGGCTTGGCGCAGTGTGGGTCAGCTGTCCCGTAGCGTCGGCTAAAATGTTGGGCGACGCGGGCAGGCTGCTCATCGGTTTCGTGAGCGCTAGGATCACAGTCCTGGCGGCGAGACCGATGAGGTGTTACAAATGCCTGGCATCGGGGCACACACGCGCCAAGTGCGTCAGTTGTTTCGACTGCAGCGGATTATGTTTCCGCTGCGGTCGACCGGGGCACAAGGCGGCAGAGTGTTCTGCCGCCCCTCACTGCCCGGTGTGTGCAGCGGACAACAAGCCTGCCAGTCACCAGATTGGGCAGGGAGGCTGTAAACCTTCCCGCAACTCTCGGCAGGCGTCAGGGGTTAGCCAGTCGGCCCAGGCTGCTTCTGACGTCGTTCGTGCGTCGAAATCGTCGCCCATGGAGGAGGTTGTAGAGACGGTCGAGTAATGGCCCAAGTCTCCAACCTCCTGGTTCAGACGAACCTGAACCACTGTGCCGCGGCGCAGGACCTTTTCCTGCAAACCATGGCGCAGTGGTCGATCGGTGTTGCCGTAGCCGCGGAACCCTATTATGTTCCTCCCCGTCCAAACTGGTTGGGTGACCGGGACGGTTCCGTGGCAGTCGTCGGCTCCACGGCGGCTAATTCCCCGCCCTTGTCGCTAAGAGACAAGGGCACTGGATATATTGCTGCCGAGTGGGGGGGAATCACTATATATGGTGTATACTTCTCCCCCAACCGGAGTTTGAACGACTTCGAGGTTTTCCTTAACAACTTGGAAACCTCGATGCGGCGTCTAACGTCTGGGCACGTCTTAGTGCTGGGGGACTTCAACGCAAAGTCCATTGCGTGGGGTTCCCCCAGGACGGACGCTAGGGGCGAGGCCGTAGAGGAGTGGGCGGCCTCGGTGGGCCTCTGTTTACTAAACAGGGGCTCCACCAACACGTGCGTGCGACAGCAGGGAGGGTCGATAGTGGACCTTTCGTTCGCTACCCCTGCCCTCGCCGCACGAGTAAGGAACTGGCGTGTCCTGGAAGAGGTTGAGACGCTCTCGGATCACCTCTACATCCGATTTGAGCTCTCCCGGACCCAGGACCCCAGTAGGGGTCACGTGGCGCGGCGTTCTTCTCGCTTTCCGCGGTGGGCTTTAGCCAAATTAAATAGGGACCTACTAGAGGAGGCAGCCATCGTTCACTCTTGGCTGTCTCCGCAGGCCCCGACCGAGGAGGTCGACATGGGGGCTGGTCGCTTCCGCGATGCCATTGCGCAGATCTGTGATGCGGCCATGCCCGGCATCCGAGGTTGCCGGCCTCCACGGAAGGAGGTTTACTGGTGGTCCCAGGAGTTGGCGGACCTCCGCGCGGCTTGTACTCGTGCCCGGAGGTCCTACACCCGTAGTCGGCGGCGACACCGCGAAGAAGGCGGGGAGGACCAGCTTCATGAAGAGTACCGAGAGGCGCGGAAAACTCTGAAGCTGGCCATAAGCCGCGCCAAAGAAATTAAGAGAAAGGAGATGCTGGAGGGTCTCGATCGTGACCCCTGGGGTCGCCCTTATCGTGCGGCGCGGCATAAGCTCCGCACGTCGGGCCCCCCCCTTACAGAGACACTCCAGCCCAGCTTCCTGCGGGAAGTGGTCGAGGGCCTTTTCCCGCAGCGGGTGGAACACACACCCCCGTCGATGGCCTTCATGGTCGGAGACGACGGGGGGAACGAGGACGATGTTCCGCCCGTTAGGGAATCGGAGGTAGGGGCGGTTGTTCTACGGATCCGCTCTAAGAATACCGCCCCCGGGCCGGACGGGATACCTGCCCGAGTGCTGGCCCGAGCCCTTGAGCACATGTCGGACCGCCTCAGGGAGGTCCTAGACGCCAGCTTGGCGTCCGGACGCTTCCCTGAGTGCTGGAAAAGCGGGAAGCTGGTCCTATTGAGGAAGCCGGGACGGCCAGCCGAATCGGTAGCGGCCTATAGGCCCATCGTGTTGCTGGACGAGGCGGGTAAACTGTTTGAGAGGATACTCTCTGCCCGCATCGTCCGGCACCTCTGCGAGGTGGGCCCCGATCTGTCGGACGCCCAATTTGGTTTTCGGGCGGGGCGTTCGACGGTCGATGCCGTGTTGCGCCTGAGGGCCGTTACCGAAGAGGCGGTGAGCTGTGGCGGTGTGTTGTTGGCGGTGTCGTTGGACATCGCCAACGCATTTAATAGCCTGCCATTTAGCTGCATCAGGGAAGCACTCCACTATCATGGGGTGCCAAAGTACCTGAGGCGGCTTGTGGCAGACTATCTTGAGGAGCGTACCGTCATGTACGAGGACCGAGACGGTGTTCTGAGGCGGCGGCTCATGTCGAGCGGTGTTCCACAGGGGTCTGTCCTCGGACCACTCCTGTGGAATATGGGATACGACTGGGCCCTTCGAGGTCGTCTTCCCCCCGGGCTGGGCGTAATTTGCTACGCAGATGACACATTGGTCACGGCCCGGGGAGCAAACTTTCAAGAGGCGGCGCGCCTGGCCACCACGGGTGTCTCTCTGGTGGTCGGGCGAATTGAGGCGCTGGGTTTGCGGGTGGCCCTGGACAAGACGGAGGCCCTTTTGTTCCATGGGCCCCGTCGTGGTCCACCCTCCGGCGCCTCCATCGTGGTCAATTCGGTCCTCGTACCGGTTCAGGCCCAGATGAAGTATCTGGGCCTGATCCTCGACGGCAGGTGGCTCTTCGACGAGCACTTCCGACAGCTTTCTCCAAAGCTGGTCGGCGCTGCTTCTGCCCTTGGGCGACTTTTGCCCAATCTGGGTGGAGCTAGCGTCGCGACAAGACGGCTATACACGGGGGTTGTCCGGTCAATGGCACTGTATGGTGCACCGGTGTGGGCGGTGGCTCTGACCGCCCAGAATAGGGCTCGCCTCTGGCGCCCTCAGAGGATATTGGCGGTTAGAGCCATACGCGGTTACCGCACCGTATCGACGGAGGCGGCGTGCGCCTTGGCCGGGACTCCCCCGTGGGATTTGGAGGCGGAAGTGCTCGCCGAAGTTTATCGGCGGACGGTTAACTTCCGGGCGGGTAGCGGCATACGGCCCCCGTCCGAAGAGATACGCGAGTGGCGAGAGGCCGCTCGTCGAGCCACGATGGCTCGTTGGTCGTCCCGGCTGGAGGCTCCACGTGCTGGCTTTGCCGCCGTGGAGGCTCTCCAGCCGGTCATCACCGAGTGGGCAGGGCGGCAGCACGGGACCCTTTCCTTCCGACTGACGCAGGTCCTTTCCGGGCACGGTTGCTTCGGGAAGTATCTGCACTCGGTCGCCAGGAGGGAATTGAGTCCCGCCTGTCACCACTGCGACTGCAGTGAGGACTCGGCTCAGCACACGCTAGCGGTTTGTTCCGCCTGGGCGGCGCAGCGTGGGGTCCTTACTGCAGTTATTGGAGGAGATCTCTCGCTACCGGCCGTCATACGCTCCATGGCCGGTAGCGACAGTTGTTTTACCGCGGTCGTAACCTTCTGCGAAGACGTAATTTCGCGGAAGGAGGCGGCGGAGAAGGCCCGGGAGGACGATATCCACTCGGACCCAATTCGCCGCCGGCGAGCCGGGCGGCGGAGGCGCGCATACCAGCGCCTCATGCCGCCTTGAGTGTGGCCGCGGGTGGACGGGACGGGTTTTTCCCCTCCATCCGCTACAATGGCCAGCCGCGAGGAGGCGACGTCCGCGTGTGCCGTACGTCGCCTAAAATAGAGAGTTTATCCGCAGATGGTGCCCGAGGTAGCGGGCAGGCGCTAGGAGGGATCTGGATGTCGTAATAGCAGCGGTTCCCGGATTCCTCCTATCTCAGGCGCAGAGTGGCACACCGTGTGGTTTTAGTCGGTCCGATTCCGACACACCACCCCGCCGTAAACCCCGGTGGGGTGACGGCCCGTGGGGGTTTCCACACGTTAAAAAAAAAAAAAAAAAAAAAAAAAAAAGGTTGGCTGGAGATGTTTTATGTTTTGGCAATATCTTGTAACTAAGAGACTGCAATACAATACATATTATATAAAGAAAAAAAGAGGTTTTATTAGTCGATAATTTCGTGACATTTTACTTTCGAATTAGTAACCGTTTTGTATATTGATGTACATTATCTTTAGAATCTAAGCGCAAATCGGACATCACAGAAGAATATTCTTCATGTCAACTTTAAACAATTAGCCATACAGAGCAGAATTGTAGTTCTTAAATACTATGACTTTTTCGTTTTCCCGTCTAAGAAACTTAATTTGGCCATTTTCATATACAACAACAGATATAGGTTAACACCAACAAAGACATACAATAGGAAGTACCTAACAACAAATCCTGTGTCGCACATTTAAAGTTGATCTGTTTTGTACTAGGCATGACCATAACACCTAGCAATACTACAAAACTTTCAGGCGAGACCATATTATTTACATCAAGGTAGTGTAGACAAAATAGCTCTGACTCTTCAGTAACTAAATTGAGGGATTATATTATATCCATTCACCTTGACGGTGACCGATCAGATCAGATGTCCGACAGCATGATATCATTATTAAGTGGAACGGCTAACCCAGGGTCATCTATTAAACAGCGTAAAACATTGAATTATGTCTATTTTTAATAATTACAATTCAGTGGTACATTACATGGACACTTCATCTCGTTTCATTTGCACGTGTAAAAGATTGCGTAAAAATAAACGTATTATCTAAACAACTTTACTTGCGTACATTCAATAATGTATCTAAAATAAAGTAGCGCATTTAAACAGAAATAAATTTAGTTTAAATCTAGACTAGAGTGTGATTCACGCTTAATTACTATGGTCTTCACACGTTTTCTCAGTATTGCCACTATTATAAGTAAATGCAGAAGTTAGGACTTAATTATGCTAGAACAGTTAAATGAATCTAGAACTGTAGATCGATAAATCTGGTGAAACTTTGAGCAGAGATAGATTACAATCTGAAAAATATATATTTTTTTGCTACAACTGGTACTGAATTAATACAATTAATAAAAACATTTATCTACCTATCGACTTGCTACTTTAATTTACTAAGTTATTGTACTATTTGAATTTCATTGTCAACATTATTTCAGTCATAGGACGGCTACTTCAAAGCGCACGTTACTTTCAATGTCTCGTAACAACACTAGTCCGCGGCCTCCCTTACTTGTCAATCCTTCTTTCAGTATCATCAACAGCCTTTGACAGTCCACTGCTGGACATAGGCCTCTCCTTAGCAAGAAGGTTTTGGCCTACTATTCCACGCTGGCCCGACGAGTTGGAATAGGGTTTGTTTCAAGTTTTTCTTGTAATGATGTTGTCTTTTATACTTCGTCCCTTAGTCGCCTTTTACGACACCCGCGGGATGAATAGGGGTAGTGACACTATTTATTCTTAATCCGTCACCACACGGACAGAATTGATCTTAATTCTTTCAAAATAAATGATCACTATTATTATCGTCTATAAATATGATAAATGCCCGTCATCTACGTATGTCATAATCATCTCTAGTTGTTGGAATAAATTTAGTCCAGTTTAGATTTCACACATTTGCATCATCTTTACAAAGAATTCAAGTTCACGTATTTCACGTGTTCAAGCGTACTGAGGATATAAGCGTAAAGAACGGCCTTATCATTAATCATTTACAACATTGTTCGTCTATACTTCCTAAAGCTTTGATCATAGCACAAAGTTTCTGCCAAACATTTAGCTTCTACATTCTACACGTACATAACAACACGTGTTAAAATTATTTAATGTGTGTCTGTCATCTTAGGTTCTACGGCAAAGTACAATTGACTGAGTGACGGTGTACAAAATAATAATATTATATTTCTCCGTTTCAGAAATAACTTTCAAAGGTTACAATGTCTGATGGCGACAATTTTATATTTAACATAAATAAAATCATTTAAACGGTCATATTATATTTAAATTTTATTTATTTATACTTGGAAATAATTTACAAGTTTGAACTTAACAACGGTTTTCGCACCAAGCGTGTGGTTTTTTCACGACAACCAAGACGTGATTTTTCATTATTCGTTGTTATTTTTTAATTTGCTTACCAAAGTGACTCTAATATGGCTCATGGAAAAGATGAATAGATTTCAAGAGTGGTGGTCACTATATTCATTGTGAATAACACTATCCATGATAAAGCCGATAGAGAACTGCAAAGGGGTAATAGTTCGGCAGGAAAAACTGTGGAAGTAGCGATAATGTGGACTGCTCAAAAGTACTACTGATCGAGAACGTCTAGCATATACTGAACGGATTCATTACAAAGATGAGACCAATACTTCACGCAGGAGCGCACCTGGGTCTTATAAAAAAGAAACAGATGGTCGTGCGCGAAGAACCGTCTCAACTTGTTCAGTAAACCAACTTCCACGAAGCCACCTAGTAACGCTCTCAATGACCTCACGCTGGTGAATTTCTGGCAAATATCCATATCCAGGTTACTGAGCTTATCGAATACGGGCAGTTGAGTGTTCAGAAAAATTGAAAGTGAAAGAAACAGAAACTTTTTGGTAGAGAGTACACACACCTGTGTTTTGTTGGCGTTGAACAACAAAATTAACACCATTGCCACTTTCAAAAGAACAGCGCTTCAAACTAAGAGAATATTTATGTATTTTATATACTTTTAAGTTAATATATAGTTCCGTTGAAATAAAATATAAAATAAAATTAAGCCAACTTTAAAAACAAACATGTTAAAACTAGCTTAAAAGCCTCGCTTGAGTATATGTGGTAAATGTGTTCACGGGTCTGTGGCTGAGTGGAGTGTGTCTTTGTGTGTGAAAGGGTGTGTGTGTTATGCTTTACCTCTATTGTCCGTGATTTGGAAGAATCAGTTCAGTTTTATTGTTTGAAAAGTCCCAGCGTCTCAATACACCCAACCGCTAGAGAGACTCCTACGGCGCACCGCTTCTCGAAAGTTTAACCCCCGAGCTGCTAGCAATGTGTCATCAGCATAACAGATTACAACCATCCTGAGGGAAGGAAAGACGACCGCGAAAGACTCAGTCGTAGCCCATGTTACACAAGAGTGATTGGAGAACAAACTTCAGTGGAACACTACACGTCATGAGCCGACGCCTCAAAATATCATCTCAGTCCTTGTATATAATGGAATGCTCCTCTAAATAGTCTACCACTAACTGTCTCAGATACTCTAGCACTCTGTGATAGTAGAGTGCTTCCCTGGTGCAGCTAAATTTCAAACAATTGACTTTTGATGATGTCCAATGACAACATCAATAGCAAGTCACCACAGTACACTACCTTTTCGGTCACGGCCATTAGGCGCAATACTGTGTCGACTGTCGTACGCCCCACTCGAAACTGAAAAGGACGTCCAACAGTTCGAGACCCATCTCATAGAGGGGGAAGGATGCCAAACTACCCTACCGCAGTGATGACGTTTTGTCAAAAAACTGCGGTATCAGTCAAGTACAATATCTCGTATACCCATAGCTTCTAATTTACGAAGTAAGATAGGGATGGATACAGTATCGAACGCTTTCGACAAATCCAAGCAAATTCTTAATTACTATTCTATGCTGTTCAAAGATTTAGAAACCGCTTTAGAAAGCTAGATTTCGCTAGTAATACTACCAGTAACTTTTGTAGATTTTTGCATCTAATGCCAAATTGTTTTTCAAAGAGTAATTTATTGTTTTTGAAAAAGTCAGCTATCCTTTTATATATATTTTTTCCAGGAGTTCAGAGAATATACTTAAGAGAGAAGTCAGTATATGGTTTGTAAAAATTGATTTATCACCATCATTATGTATGAGATTGACAGTGGCAATTATCCAGCATTGAGGAAAAATATCTGTGCTTAGGACGAGATTGAAAACATGTGCTGGTAAGCCAATGTTATATTTTTAATTTATTTTATCAACCTGGAAGAGTAAGCGTCTAAGACCTCTAAACCGTCTAAGAGCTGTCTTTTTTTAAGGTCAGTAATAAGTTTAATTAATAATATCTCAAAGGTCAGTTGCTCGTACAAAAAAGAAATCACCTTTAATTGTGGCACTTGAAAAAGTATAAATAGAGGCAAGGAAATTCTGAAACACTCAGTCTATTTAACACGTCACTTGCTAATTTTCTTTCCATGTTTGGAATATATTTGTTGTAAATATTAAGCGACATAACGGGATTGCAAGATTTTTTATTAGCACTACATGGTTATTTGATACGTTACAGATCTGCTTAATTGATTTTTAGATTTCTAGACTTAGTGTTATTATTTAATAATGTTCAATCTTGTAATTGGCTTTGAGATATTTTTGTAGGTTAGTGAGGAAATTACGATATCTACAAGTATTACATGCACTTTGACAAATAAAATCATTGGATTTATTTCTGCTTGCAAAATGGAGTTTATAGCGCTGTAGTAGTGACTAATAGTAATGATTCTAGAGATTTTGTGTATGAATACTTTAAGGATTTATCAAATTTTCTTAGAGCTACATCGAAATCGTCAGTGTTATAGATATTTGCCTAATCTGCCGATTCCAGGTCGATAATCACTCCAATTAAGTTATTTCTTAATCTGATATGGAGAGGTGAATTATTTGATGATTCAGTGATCATGGTCATTAGACATATATCGTAATCTGTAATGGTAATAGGACAAACGATTCCAATCGATAAGAATTTATCTATAATGTAAATGTGGTCTAAGCGTACCTGGTCTAAGGGATTGTAGTTGGTGACTGGTCAATGAACAAAAATATTTCTAACATTGCTTGGTCGATATGTTAGAGCAGTTATCTAGGTAATGTCACCATATTTGCGCAGTTTAAAATTTATCAAAATTATGTTGAATGCTTTTATATTAAATCTTAAAACCATGAAACTGAATTTAGCAGGCAATTACTTAATCTAATGTTCAAATTTCTCCAGTGAATGACAAAGTGTAATTCTCTAGAGAGTCATGTGAGGCTTTTGTCAATATCTTCATAAAAGTCATGCACTTTTATGATGTTGCGACAATGTCCAAGGTGTTATATAAATAACAAAAGTGATAGAGCAATAGCAGTCATGAACTGAGTGGTAGTACAGACGTCAAAGAGATTTATGTGTGCGCTTGTGTTTTTGTGAATAATTATTAAAAGAAATTAATATTTTCTATTTTATCACAGTCACATAGCGCCATCTAGTCCTAAACTAAGCAAAGCTTCTACTATGGGTAATAGATAAATAATATAAATACATATATATATTTTTTGGAAATATATGCTTATTATACCCAGAAAACACATAAGCCCGGAAACAAATATTTGTATATCATACAAACATTTGGTCCGATCCGGCAATCGCAGCTGAAATCTCAAGCACTGCTACCTCTACGCCACCGAGGTAGTAAAATAATTATTTAGAGCGATTGTTGCTTAATATTGTTTTGTGTCAAATAGTTAATAAAGCCCTGGCCTCCCTATAAAGCAATAAGTTACCAGTCCCCACAATTATAGTTATCAAAATGTAAAATAAAATTACGTAAAAATATTATTGATCACATAGAAATGTAATCTTTACATTTTGACAGTTCATATTATAAATGTAATCCTGTAACCTATAAATTTATATTACTTTACCATTTGTCTCTTTGTGAATACAAGTATTTTTCTGTTTAATAGATTGCTTATTCTGTAATCTCCAAAAAGAGTCTATCGATCTATCTAGCTATTGCAAATTTTAGTACTTCTTGTTTCTTACGTTCTAATTGATATAATTCATGTTTTTAAATTCGTTTAAAATTAAATTCTGATCTACCCTCGATCTCACAAATGTCGTAAAGGGTATTCTGCGATAGGATCATATTACAGTCAATGTTGGCTGTTTAATACTTTGTTGAAGATTACATTTTATGGCATTTGTGAGATTGAGAGTAGATCGAAACTGAGTTTTCAACATTTTTTATTACAAGAGAGACCTTCTGATCGAGGGAGTCTTTCGTGGTGCTACTCATCGCCCAAGCTTGTTGTCGTGTTACTTATTTTGTTGTTATAGTAACAATTCTTTGTTTAATATAGTTTGTGTCACTGGCCACGTTTCCTACATTATGACCAAAGACAAACAGCGTAATTAGCCGTCAGCCGAACATTTTTAAGTACCTACATGAAGCACCATTCTATGACTTTTGGCAGACTACTTGAGGAATTTATTTGTTAACAAATATTTAGTGCTAGGGCTGCTACGTACGAAATCAATAATTGACATTCTAGTACAGAATAAACGCTCAATGGTTTGTTGATAAGAAACAAATACAAAGAAATATATGTATTCCAAAAAAAATAAATTCATTAAATTGATAGGTATTGATTATAAAGTAGTAACTTTAACTTTAACGTAACTTTTGAAAATAATTTAAGACCAGGGAGCAAGCGAAACATACCATCCTGAACAGGTATAAATTTGATATAAGAACGAGACATAACATACATCGACAATTAATTAATGAAAGAATTTCTTGAAGGTTATTTCAAATGCAAGATAAAACAACAACAATGCACCAGCGACGCAACGTGCTATTTAAAATAATTAAGGGAGCTGAGCCTGCCAAAAGACAGGTTTACAAACTCGAAATTGAGAATAATGATGATGATGTCACCAATATATTGTTATGTTCATAATGTTCTTGTGACTAGGTCAGTTTTCTAGATCAAACGATTACATAATTACTTTAATGTCTGTCCCCGAGCATGACATTAATGATACTTTACATACGGTACAGTTATTTGGCTTTTTATAAATGTTTTTATAATTATGTCTCTGGCTTTTTTACTTGTTATTTCTAAACAATTTGTCTCGCAAAGTAACACGCTAACGCAAAATGTGCATTTCTCTATACACTTTATGCTTCACGCGATTGTATGATTAAATAATATGTGTAACTAATTATCCATACCTTTCCTACAGACTTATGAATATCTTAAGATAACATTCATAAAATTATATTTTATTAAATGTCTATAGAAATTAAGACCTATAGACAACCGTAAACTAATTCAAACTGATATGCAGAACGATGACAATCAGATGAGTTCAAAAACCGCTGATTCAGTCAAAAACTTTTGACGTTAAATTTTCTAAGAACTATTGGAAAAGTTAATTATTTCTTTAAAACATGTCCCTCTAAAACATTTGAACCCAATAAAAAAAGTGTTTTACCACACTTCACATAAAACAAGTTATAAGTATAAAACTGTCTTTGCCTATTCATTCAACACCGAAGCGACGATAATAATAAAAATATAGCCCATTATTACTCTTCTTTAATAGTTAACCTGAAGCTTTGAAAATTTATGATTCTTAAGATTTAGACAAGCTCTGCGCAATTTTCTATTTAACCACTTTTTATTTCTGCAACTCTTATTCCAGTAGCTGAATTAAGCAACCTTTGAATGGATATAAGTTATTAAGGATTATTTTTACTTATTTTACGATTAAATGAATAAGAAAGTTAAAAAAATTATCTCATTTTTTAATTATATTTTTTTTTTGAAAGTCGACGAATAAGTAATGAAATTTCAGAAATACAGAATGACAACGAAGTAGATATCAAGGCAGATGTGCAAGAAATTAAAAATCTGAAGTAATCTGTTTTTATGTGTTAAGGATTTTTCACATTTTTTTTTAATTTAATGAATTGGCAGCTACAACTATTAAGAAAGAATCATTGAATAAAGAAAATATGCACGATTGTTTTTTGTTAACATTACGATGTATTTATAAGAAAAGGCCATCTGCTCCTGTACATCAAATTATAAAAATGAATTCAGTATGGGACATATGTAGAAAATTATATAAGTGAGGTATGTGGCCGGCAGCGCGGACGAGCCACGGCTAGGAACTTCAATATAAATAGCCAGGAATGTGCGCCGGTATGCGACGACACCGGGAAAGTTAACTGTCCCGCAATTTCTTTCCAATTCCATTGGAACTTGAATTCTGAGTCACTCAGCATATATTTAGCTATACGTTATTAAATTTTTAATTCGTGCATGAATTTGACTAGGTATTGGTAGACAGACACCAATTGTACTTATATAAAACTCTGTGAACTGAATTAAAAACTTCTAAATTTTAATTGAGTCGTATTCGGTGATAATTTAACTACAATTTAAATCTATTTGTTTATTTATACATACTACATTAAAATTATAACTTGATTTTATTAAAACGGTATAATTCATGTGCGTTTATTCACATATACTTAGATATTTGTAGTCGTGGACATTTAAACACTTTTGAGCATTATAATATTTATAATATTTTAGAATACTAAGTATTTCATATTATTTTAAAACTTTGAAAAAAGAAGTGACTAAAGAATTGTGTTTGACTAGTAATAATTTATTTTTATTTAAATAAGTACTAAATAGTACATATATGAGTAACAGCTATTGACAGTATAAAATGTCAGCTATCACAGTCACTAGAAAGCGAATTACAAGTCTTCACTTATAGAAATACATTAGTTACAACGTAAATGTGATCGAATATAATGGAGGAACAGGTGTCATGTCCCTTCAACACAAAGGAAGGATCCTCCAACAAGGTGGGGTGGTCATACCCTACGGGCCACGGCCCGACGGTTGATGTTGGGATGTTGTATATATGCTAATCACGGCGAGAATTTCTATATCACGATTCAGGATTAGTAGTTACTCCGTAGTTCATTACTCCGTAGTTCGATGTGTCTTCACTAGATGGCGCCGCGCTATTTTTTATTTGCGCTGTAAGTGGAAGCCGATACAATAATTTAAAAAACTGTAATTAATTAACCCTGCGGATGCACACATCACAGCAGTACAATTTTAAGCAAGAACGAAAAGAGAAACGTAACAAAACAGAAAACAGATAATTAACTCAAATTGTTTTAATTGAATGGAAACTTGAGAGTTCGAAGTCAATTTCATCATAGCGCTGTTTAACGTTTATCATCTAAATAGACGCCAATGTACTGTGTAATTTAGAGTGTAGTCATTGTTCTACAAACTACAATTAGAAGCTCTTGGAAGTTACTTGCGAAATCATCCGAATGCACTGAGTCATCTGGTTCTGTTTATTTTCTTATATGACGTGGGATGTCGGTTGTCCAGGGTCCTCAAGTTGCTATTGAAATGCTTAATAATGAAGTTGGAGTCTTCACCACCGTGCCTGTGGGAGCACTATGAGAGCAATTCTTTTAATAAACCTCATAAACACCTATAAATATTTCTAAGTCCATTAGTGATAGACTCCAACTAATACTACATAAAATTAATACTACAAAAGTAGCGTATCCGAATCAGTATTCAAATCAAATCACGTCAGCTTCACTTTGAGAAAAGGCAGTTGCTCTACTGTAACCTTAGACAATGATATCCTACCGCAAACTGATTGCACAAAATACATTGGCTACCACAAAACCACCAGAAAGAAAAAAAGAAGTCTGTTAGAAAAAATTGTTAATCGACGACTTCTTTTTATATGTAAATTTAACTATTTTGAACCAATCGGTGTAATTAATAAGTCTGTTATTTAAAAACAGTTGGGTACAATGACCAGTAACAAAAATATAATAAATCATATATCTATTTCAGTTCTAAAGAATTTCACATTGAATTGGAATCGTAAATATTTCGCTTCGCATGCTTGTATGACGATGTTAAGGTCACACAAATATTTATAAGTGGAATGGAAATATTCTCTAGAATATAAAGGAACTGGGAAGGTCGGAGAGGGAGGTCGTCTATCCACTACTTCCCATAATCAACTCATAATTTATTGTTTTTTAGAACTAGTCGCACTTAACACAATGAAATGAAGGTTGAACTTCACGGTTAAAAATAATTTGTTGTTGGCCAAATACTATCTTATAAACTGTGCCCTACCGCAGTTTGTTGCGGCAAATTATAGTGACATTGATGAAAAATAGGGAACAAAATTAAAAATAAAATGAATAAACACAATCTTTGAATCGGATTGTATGATATTATAGTTTATATGTATTAGTATATTGTTTCAAAATTAGTATTCAATTATTGCAAATTTTCTTTGGATTTTTGAGATATACACATATCAGCTTAAAATTTTATAGACAACATAAAATTTTGTAATGTGAAACTTAAAAAGCCAGTACTCTACGCAGGAGGAATCTGCGTCTTATTTAGAAAATACAACGCCCGGGCGAGAAGAACTGTTTCTCTTTGTTCAGTACAGCTAGCTTTCACAGGCCCACCTCAATGACCACGCAGGTATCCCGGCAAATATCTTCCTCCAGGGTACCGAGGTTATCCTGTAGTGGCAGTTGAGTATTCTAGAATGTGGATGGGGAAAAAATGAAGACTTGTTGCTAGAGATGACGCACACCTGTGTTTTCTTGGCGCTAAACTCGACTAGATCCTCATAACCCCATTGAGAAACGCGGCTTACGACCAAGACGAACTTCGTCGTCTTTCCTCAACGTCTGACAGATTGACTGCAGAGTGTTCATAATCACCCATGAATATCTGCCAGACGTCCCGCGACGATTAGCGGTGTGAATCTACAGATTGAACCTCGTAAAACGGCAGCCCTGTGGTTCCATAGGAGGATACTGCACCATCTCGTCGGAGGCAGCAACAGTCCCGTCACGTTTCCTGCCTTTTGATATGGATACGAGGCTTTATGACCAAAGTCACGCTATCTGTCAGGGGGTCAGCGAAAAAGACCAGGACGAGATCGAAATGTGGCAGCACGCTTACCGATAAGTTTGGCACAATCACGCACTCGGCTGAAACACCAGATGCAGATGCAATCAGACGAGACCTGTCCCCACTAGCAATCGTTGATGCCATGCTGGTGGGTGAGGACGGCTGGAGTGCAGTAGTCTCTTCCTGCCAAACTGTTATGCTCCAGAAAAAGACCGCTGAACGGGATCGGGAGAAGGGCCAATCTCGAGCGAAGGAGACATCGGCGACGTTATGAACCGTCGACGGGAACCGTGAACCACGAACTGCTTGGGAGTCAAGACCTCTAGTGACAGATTAGTTGCTGCAGTCGGCGATAAAACAGCAACCTAGTCACAAAAATGCGATCAAGCTGCAACAAATTATAACAACCGGACCGACAGATGGAGAAGCTTTTGTGGCCTCCCCAGGATAGAGCATGACTAGGCGCGGTGTTGACTCTGGAAGAGACCTGAAATTATATGATCGGGGTTCTCTTCAGAGTAGGACGCCTAAGACCAGCCGTCGGGGTGATTTTTAGTTGAAACACCACATAGTCCTGGTTCCTGCGTCCCTGAGGAGCTAGCAATCCGAAGAGATTTTCCACCACGACAACAGAAAAAAGAGACGTCCTGCGACGGTAATTTTTTTTATCGTAAGTTAATTCATTGAAGCTCTTACCGTAGATTAAACTACGCATGTCGTAAAAGTCAATACATCTTTACATACTTATAAGATATGGAATATCTGACTGCATCACTAATGGTACCGTTAGTAATACAACTAGATTTTCATACCTAGTGTGATAGTCCCCCCTAGAACCCTAGTGCGAGTATAGTAATTTTTCGGCTATTTAATGAGGTATTTTTCTATAAGCCAGCACCCTCCAATGTGGAGGGAGGTCTAACGCTCCTCCAGAATCCGCGTTAGACTGTAGAACTCGACACCAGACTGGACATTCTCCCACTGGCTTATAACGATTCAAATAAATAATAAGAAATCGCGATAAAAGGGAATCAAAATGGGAGATTATGAAACGATTAAATAAATGTCTGTTGGTTGTGCTTATCACTCTTCCATCCGTTGTGCACTTAAGATTTAGGTGAATTAACTGACTTTAACTCGAGGGGGCCCGGAACGCTAAGTCAAAACCTATAACTCGCTTTGACAGGTGTATTCAGCTGTATACAACCGAAGCTAAACGCTTTCGCGCCTCCGCCCCGACGTGAGACTCCAACCCATCGGTTTCCTGTGTACTCAACCCGCTATATGAGTTAACCCGCCTACTGACCCCCGTACATCCGCCCCTTAAGACCCCTAGCTCTCAAGCATACGGCACACACCCATACACGCTGTAACTACAATATAAATACACCACAGGGACAGATCACCCAGATATAATCGTGTAACGGAACCGTTCCGGCGATCAACCGGATGGCTCCGTTCGATCTATACCTTAGCTCTCCACACCGCAGCGACTTATAAAGAGTTCTACTCATTATCTCTATCAAAGGTACCGATAAACCAACAGTAATGCTCAGCGAGAAATAATAGAGAGATATCATCTAATTATTCAACGATTATAACTATACTCAGACCGGCATATAAATACATATAAATCATTATCCTACGAAATAATAGGCAACAAGGACTTACCTAGTTTTTTTTTTTTTTTTTTTAACGTGTGGAAACCCCCTCGGGCCGTCACCCCACCGGGGTTTACGGCGGGGTGGTGTGTCGGAATCGGACCGACTGAAACCACACGGTGTGCCACTCTGCGCCTGAGATAGGAGGGATCCGGGAACCGCTGCTATTACGACATCCAGATCCCTCCTAGCGCCTGCCCGCTACCTCGGGCACCATCTGCGGATAAACTCTCTATTTTTAGGCGACGTACGGCACACACGGACGTCGCCTCCTCGCGGTTGACCATTGTAGCGGATGGAGGGGAAAACCCGTCCCGTCCACCCGCGGCCACACTCAAGGCGGCATGAGGCGCTGGTATGCGCGCCTCCGCCGCCCGGCTCGCCGGCGGCGAATTGGGTCCGAGTGGATATTGTCCTCCCGGGCCTTCTCCGCCGCCTCCTTCCGCGAAATTACGTCTTCGCAGAAGGTTGCGACCGCGGTAAAACAACTGTCGCTACCGACCATGGAGCGTATTACGGCCGGTAGCGACAGATCTCCTCCAATAACTGCAGTGAGGATCCCACGCTGCGCCGCCCAGGCGGAACAAACCGCCAGCGTGTGCTGAGCCGAGTCCTCACTGCAGTCGCAGTGGTGACAGGCGGGACTCAATTCCCTCCTGGCGACCGAGTGCAGATACTTCCCGAAGCAACCGTGCCCAGAAAGAATCTGCGTCAGTCGGAAGGAAAGGGTCCTGTGCTGCCGCCCTGTCCACTCGGCGATGACCGGCTGGAGAGCCTCCACGGCGGCAAAGCCAGCACGTGGAGCCTCCAGCCGGGACGACCAACGAGCCATTGTGGCTCGACGAGCGGCCTCTCGCCACTCGCGTATCTCTTCGGGCGGGGGCCGAATGCCGCTACCCACCCGAAAGTCTGCCGTTCGCCGATAAACTTCAGCGAGCACTTCCGCCTCCAAATCCCACGGGGGAGTTCCGGCCAACGCGCACGCTGCCTCCGTCGATATGGTGCGGTAACCGCGTATGGCTCTAACCGCCAATATCCTCTGAGGGCGCCAGAGGCGAGCCCTGTTCTGGGCGGTCAGGGCCGCCGCCCACACCGGTGCACCATACAGTGCCATTGACCGAACAACCCCCGTGTATAGCCGTCTCGTCGCGACGCTGGCTCCACCCAAATTGGGCAAAAGTCGCCCAAGAGCAGAAGCAGCGCCGACCAGCTTTGGAGTAAGCTGTCGGAAGTGCTCGTCCAAGAGCCACCTGCCGTCGAGGAACAGGCCCAGATACTTCATCTGGGCCTTAATCGGTACGAGGACCGAATTGACTACGATAGAGGCACCGGGGGGTGGACCACGACGGGGCCCATGAAACAAAAGGGCTTCCGTCTTATCTAGGGCCACCCGTAAACCCAGCGCCTCAATGCGCCCGACCACCAAAGAGACTCCCACGGTGGCCAGGCGCGCCGCCTCTTGAAAGTTCGCCCCCCGGGCCGTGACCAATGTGTCATCGGCGTAACAAATTACGCCCAGCCCGGGGGGAAGACGACCTCGAAGGGCCCAGTCGTATCCCATATTCCACAGGAGTGGTCCGAGGACGGACCCCTGTGGAACACCGCACGACATGGGCCGCCGCCTCAGAATACCATCTCGGTCCTCGTACACGACGGTACGCTCCTCAAGATAGTCTGCCACAAGCCGCCTCAGGTACTCTGGCACCCCGTGGTAGTGGAGTGCTTCCCTGATGCAGCTAAATGGCAGACTATTAAATGCGTTGGCGATGTCCAACGACACCGCCAACAGCACGCCGCCACAGCTCACTGCCTCTTCGGTAACGGCCCTCAGGCGCAACACAGCATCGACTGTCGAACGCCCCGCTCGAAAACCGAATTGGGCGTCCGACAGATCGGGGCCCACTTCGCAGAGGTGCCGGACGATGCGGGCAGAGAGTACCCTCTCAAACAGTTTACCCGCCTCGTCCAGCAACACGATGGGCCTATAGGCCGCTACCGAATCGGCAGGCCGTCCCGGCTTCTTTAATAGGACCAGCTTCCCGCTTTTCCAGCACTCAGGGAAGCGTCCGGACGCCAGGCTAGCGTCCAGGACCTCCCTGAGGTGATTCGACATGTGTTCGAGGGCTGGGGCCAGCACTCGGGCAGGTATCCCGTCTGGCCCGGGGGCGGTGTTCTTAGAGCGGATCCGTAGAACAACCGCCCCAATCTCCGATTCCCTGACGGGCGGAACATTGTCCTCGTTACCCCCGTCGTCTCCGACGATGAAGACCATCGACGGGGGTGTGTGCTCTACCCGCTGCGGGAAAAGACCCTCGACCACTTCCTGCAGGAAGCTGGGCTGGAGTGCCTCTGTAAGGGGGGGGCCCGACGTGCGGAGCTTCTGTCGCGCCGCACGATAGGGGCGACCCCAGGGGTCACGATCGAGACCCTCCAGCATCTCCTTTCGTTTCGCATCTTTGGCGCGGCTAATAGCCAGCTTCAGAGTTTTCCGCGCCTCTCGGTACTCCTCATGAAGCTGGTCCCTCCCGCCATCTTCGCGGTGACGCCGCCGACGGGTGTAGGACCTCTGGGCACGAGTAAAGGCCGCACGGAGGTCCGACAGCTCTTGGGACCACCAGTAAACCTCCTTCCGTGGAGGTCGACGACCTCTTATACGGGGCATGGCCGCATCGCAGATCAGCGTGATCGCATCACGAAAGCGGCCAGCCCCCATATCGACCTCCTCGGTCGGGGCCTGCGGAGACAGCCAAGAGTGAATTATGGCTGCCTCCTCTAGTAGGTCCCTATTCAGCTTCGAAACAGCCCACCGCGAAGGACTTACCTAGCTACTGCAGCGTTATATATGCTAACTTACTCAACGTCATGGTAACCCACACGACCGGCTATGCCCAGCTTTCACGAACGTCCTGCCTTCACCCTGCACCCTCACTGACTATTACGACTCTTTCAAGCCCTGTCGTTTTCTCTCAGCCCGCGCCCCGCTACCTATCGCCTTTTTTGTTTACAATTATTTCTCTCACAGATGTCTTGGAACCGATATCCAAAGGTCTGTTAAGAGTCCTTTCCAAAGAATTCGTTTTAAAAGTGCAATAAATATTTTGTTTTTACTTGTACAAGGGTCGCTTAATAATCTGTCCGTTAAGTGACGGTCCTTTTCTGTTGTCTAGACCCTTTTTTTTACACATGCACGTGTTGCCAACGGCTAAGAATATATTCTTGCATTATCATAACATATATAAGTCTAAATTACGTAATATGATAATACTATCACACTAGCATCTCCATGGCTAACATAAAATCATGTTTTGGCAGGTGTGAACAAAACACAAATAAGGTACCACCTACAGAAAAGCTAAAAATAATTATTTGGGTACAATCCAAATGTAATTCAAAATAATACTTAACGCTAGGGCAAGTATTTGCCAAAAGGTTTGCACCTGACTTGGAGTTCTTTTGCAGTCCGTTTGTGAGTTTTTTTGCAATAAACAGTTTTTCTTGCTGAGTTGCTTTTATAGATTATTTGGGGTTAACTACTAGTTTAACGAGGTTAACTTGAATATGGCATCGTGGCTCTGCAATCCTGAGTACGAACTGAATTTGAAGGTTGAACCAGCTTACAGTATATTTGGGGTGCTGGGCTAGAAAACCTCCACGTGGTGCACCCTGGTAACGTTGGCGACGGCACTGTTTCTTCCTGTGCCATTTGGAAGAAGACATCACGCCAACGGCTAATATTCTAGCACGAAGAAGAGGAGGCCATTTTCTTCGGCCATTCGGCTGAGGCTTGGTCCAACAGAGCGGGCATTTTTGTCGATTCCTCTGTTGGCTCTTCGCTCTTTGGAGCAATGAGGAGGAAAACCTCGATAAAAAATCATTAGGGTGGGACCCTTTCATGGGTCGGCGTTTCTCCACTGTCAATGGTGGAGAAAGGAGAACGGGCTCGGTGTGTACTCACACTGCCGCCGAGCAGCCATTGGAAGATTTAATCTTCCTGCCACCGTTGTCACATCGTAATCCCGAAAAGAGTGTCGTGGTTATGTCTCGCGACACTAATCGGGGGCGAGGGTCTTGGCTTAACCGCCCGGACTGCGAGGAAGAAAACCTCTTTAAAAAATTACCCCGAATCCCGTGTTCTGGTACGTGACCAGGGGATGCATGGCTGATGGGTTGTTCAGTTGCAAGCGCACTCCCAGCCGAGGTACCTGCGGACCCCTCGGTTGGGCACAAATTTACGCTTGCCCGGGTATTGGGGGATCTCTGCCCGGGTCGACCATTTTTTCTCCCCCAATCGTGGGTTTAACTATGGAACATAAAATAAAATTATATAACCAAAACAAAGATGTAGAAGGGAAGAAGGAGAAGACGAGTAGGAAGGAGGAAAGCGCAAAGGCGGACGAGCTCTCCAATACAGTGGACGCAGCAATTGGAACGCCTATCTTGATGGGGCTCCCAGAAGCAATTTCAGCTTCTGGGAGCCGAAGAGTCTCGGAACGACTGCGTTCCAGATCCACCTTATCATCGGATGGCGCAGACGGTAGCCTCGGTGCGAGGACAGGTTCACTAGACCTAATGGAACTGGAACCGGACAGCCGGAAACGAGGCCGCTCCAGGGACGAGGGGAGTGATACGTCTCAGGAGATGTTGCCTCCCAAGGTTGCAAGCAGCCGTAGAGGGAGGTCACGAACACCGGCCTCGACCCCATCAGGCTCCGTTTTCTGCAAGGCAGGAGCCTACAGAAGAGTCAGGGCGGACGGCGAAGCATTAGCGGAGGAGGATGTCGCGGATCTCCTGCTTAAAATCAAGGAGCCGATGGTGGGGGATTCAGTTCTCCAAACACCATCGGCCATGCAGGAGAGAGCAAACGCGGCGGTGGCCATCATTAACAAAGTGGCCACCAAGTCTAGCAATCTAAAGGGCTCTTTTGTGAGGGCCCTTAAGGATTCCTCTGCCGCTATTGCGGGGGTCGTAGAGAGCCTTATCGGAGACATGGCTCGTCTCCAGGCAGCCAACGAGCGTCTGACGGGGCAGGTGACTGAGCTTAGTGCTCAGTTTGCTCAATTTCGGGCAGATCGCCCCGAACGAGAAGGCTCACGTCCGTCACTACCTACCCCCTCTTCCAACCACGGGGGTATTTCTGATGTCCATCTGCGTCAAATAACGGATGCAGTATGGCGCATGATGGACGGGTGTCTGGCTGGCCTGGAGGCAAGGCTGCCACCGGCCCCTGTTGTCCGGCCGCCGCTCGCGGCGCATAAGCCGAAGGCCGCATTGGCACCGTCTGCGCTTCCCGTTGTGGGCGGTCGCGTGACCTATGCAGCGGCGGCGTCGGTGTCTGCAGCTCCCGCAACAACTCCAGGTTCACGACGGGCAGCGAAGGTAGCGACCAAGACGCCTGTACCCAGGTTAGGCTCCAAAACAGCGGCAAAGGCTGGAGCGGAGTTCCCTCCGCTTCCCACTCCAACCGCTGTACCCGGCACCTCCACCTGTGTTCCCTCAACATCTGCCTCTTCCACCGATGGTTGGCAGGTGGTCGGGAGGGCTAGGAAGTCCCGAAAGCAGGGTAAGAAGGCTGCACAAACAGCAGCCTCTACCCCGCAGACACCGTCGATTGCGGTGGCTATCGCGAAAAAGCCGCGCAAACTGCAGGTGCCTAAAAGCGCGGCTGTAGTAGTCACCGTGTCGCCGGAGGCGGCTAGCGGCGGACTCTCCTACGCAACCATCTTCCAGAGGGCCCGCGCTAGTCTCGCCAATGACTTCGGGACAGTAGGAGTCAGGTTGCGCCTCGCTCAAACAGGAGCTCGAGTGCTCGAGTTCCCTGGAGCCGAAGGTGCTAAGACGGCGGACACATGTGCCGAGAAGTTGCGGCAAATGTTTACGGCTACGGATGGTGTCAAGATCGCCAGGCCTACCAAGTGCGCAGAGTTGCGCATTTCGGGCCTGGATGACTCTGTATCGACAGAGGATGTCCGCGTTGCAATTAGCGAGAAGACAGGCTGCAACGCGGACAATATTAGGGTCGGCACCATCCGCCCCGGTCCGGGAGGGCTTGGCGCAGTGTGGGTCAGCTGTCCCGTAGCGTCGGCTAAAATGTTGGGCGACGCCGGCAGGCTGCTCATCGGTTTCGTGAGCGCTAGGATCACAGTCCTGGCGGCGAGACCGATGAGGTGTTACAAATGCCTGGCATCGGGGCACACACGCGCCAAGTGCGTCAGTTGTTTCGACTGCAGCGGATTATGTTTCCGCTGCGGTCGACCGGGGCACAAGGCGGCAGAGTGTGATCT
This sequence comes from Hypercompe scribonia, assembly GCA_949316085.1. Classification (NCBI taxonomy): domain Eukaryota; kingdom Metazoa; phylum Arthropoda; class Insecta; order Lepidoptera; family Erebidae; genus Hypercompe; species Hypercompe scribonia. The sequence goes on along the minus strand of OX438967.1, from coordinate 5,459,384 downwards.
GCCGCCCCTCACTGCCCGGTGTGTGCAGCGGACAACAAGCCTGCCAATCACCAGATTGGGCAGGGAGGCTGTAAACCTTCCCGCAACTCTCGGCAGGCGTCAGGGGTTAGCCAGTCGGCCCAGGCTGCTTCTGACGTCGTTCGTGCGTCGATATCGTCGCCCATGGAGGAGGTTGTAGAGACGGTCGAGTAATGGCCCAAGTCTCCAACCTCCTGGTCCAGACGAACCTGAACCACTGTGCCGCGGCGCAGGACCTTTTCCTGCAAACCATGGCGCAGTGGTCGATCGGTGTTGCCGTAGCCGCGGAACCCTATTATGTTCCTCCCCGTCCAAACTGGTTAGGTGACCGGGACGGTTCCGTGGCAGTCGTCGGCTCCACGGCGGCTCATTCCCCGCCCTTGTCGCTAAGAGACAAGGGCACTGGATATGTTGCTGCCGAGTGGGGGGGCATCACTATATATGGTGTATACTTCTCCCCCAACCGGAGTTTGAACGACTTCGAGGTTTTCCTTAACAACTTGGAAACCTCGATGCGGCGTCTAACGTCTGGGCACGTCTTAGTGCTGGGGGACTTCAACGCAAAGTCCATTGCGTGGGGTTCTCCCAGGACGGACGCTAGGGGCGAGGCCGTAGAGGAGTGGGCGGCCTCGGTGGGCCTCTGTTTACTGAACAGGGGCTCCACCAACACGTGCGTGCGACAGCAGGGAGGGTCGATAGTGGACCTTTCGTTCGCTACCCCTGCCCTCGCCGCACGAGTAAGGAACTGGCGCGTCCTGGAAGAGGTTGAGACGCTCTCGGATCACCTCTACATCCGATTTGAGCTCTTCCGGACCCAGGACCCCAGTAGGGGTCACGTGGCGCGGCGTTCTTCTCGCTTTCCGCGGTGGGCTTTAGCCAAATTAAATAGGGACCTACTAGAGGAGGCAGTCATCGTTCACTCTTGGCTGTCTCCGCAGGACCCGTACGAGGAGGTCGACATGGGGGCTGGTCGCTTCCGCGATGCCATTGCGCAGATCTGTGATGCGGCCATGCCCCGCATCCGAGGTTGCCGGCCTCCACGGAAGGAGGTTTACTGGTGGTCCCAGGAGTTGGCGGACCTCCGCGCGGCCTGTACTCGTGCCCGGAGGTCCTACACCCGTAGTCGACGGCGACACCGCGAAGAAGGTGAGGAGGACCAGCTTCATGAAGAGTACCGAGAGGCGCGAAAAACTCTGAAGCTGGCCATAAGCCGCGCCAAAGAAATTAAGAGAAAGGAGATGCTGGAGGGTCTCGATCGTGACCCCTGGGGTCGCCCTTATCGTGCGGCACGGCAAAAGCTCCGCACGTCGGGCCCCCCCCTTACAGAGACACTCCAGCCCAGCTTCCTGCGGGAAGTGGTCGAGGGCCTTTTCCCGCAGCGGGTGAAACACACACCCCCGTCGATGGCCTTCATGGTCGGAGACGACGGGGGGAACGAGGACGATGTTCCGCCCGTCAGGGAATCGGAGGTAGGGGCGGTTGTTCTACGGATCCGCTCTAAGAACACCGCCCCCGGGCCGGACGGGATACCTACCCGAGTGCTGGCCCGAGCCCTCGAACACATGCCGGACCGCCTCAGGGAGGTCCTGGACGCTAGCTTGGCGTCCGGACGCTTCCCTGAGTGCTGGAAAAGCGGGAAGCTGGTCCTATTGAGGAAGCCAGGACGGCCAGCCGAATCGGTAGCGGCCTATATGCCCATCGTGTTGCTGGACGAGGCGGGTAAACTGTTTGAGAGGATACTCTCTGCCCGCATCGTCCGGCACCTCTGCGAGGTGGGCCCCGATCTGTCGGACGCCCAATTTGGTTTTCGGGCGGGGCGTTCGACGGTCGATGCCGTGTTGCGCCTGAGGGCCGTTACCGAAGAGGCGGTGAGCTGTGGCGGCGTGTTATTGGCGGTGTCGTTGGACATCGCCAACGCATTTAATAGTCTGCCATTTAGCTGCATCAGGGAAGCACTTCACTACCATGGGGTGCCAAAGTACCTGAGGCGGCTTGTGGCAGACTATCTTGAGGAGCGTACCGTCATGTACGAGGACCGAGACGGTGTTCTGAGGCGGCGGCTCATGTCGTGCGGTGTTCCACAGGGGTCTGTCCTCGGACCACTCCTGTGGAATATGGGATACGACTGGGCCCTTCGAGGTCGTCTTCCCCCCGGGCTGGGCGTAATTTGCTACGCAGATGACACATTGGTCACGGCCCGGGGAGCAAACTTTCAAGAGGCGGCGCGCCTGGCCACCACGGGTGTCTCTCTGGTGGTCGGGCGAATTGAGGCGCTGGGTTTGCGGGTGGCCCTGGACAAGACGGAGGCCCTTTTGTTCCATGGGCCCCGTCGTGGTCCACCCTCCGGCGCCTCCATCGTGGTCAATTCGGTCCTCGTACCGGTTCAGGCCCAGATGAAATATCTGGGCCTGATCCTCGATGGCAGGTGGCTCTTCGACGAGCACTTCCGACAGCTTTCTCCAAAGCTGGTCGGCGCTGCTTCTGCCCTTGGGCGACTTTTGCCCAATCTGGGTGGAGCTAGCGTCGCGACGAGACGGCTATACACGGGGGTTGTCCGGTCAATGGCACTGTATGGTGCACCGGTTTGGGCGGCGGCTCTTCCGCCCAGAATAGGGCTCGCCTCTGGCGCCCTCAGAGGATATTGGCGGTTAGAGCCATACGCGGTTACCGCACCGTATCGACGGAGGCGGCGTGCGCCTTGGCCGGAACTCCCCCGTGGGATTTGGAGGCGGAAGTGCTCGCCGAAGTTTATCGGCGGACGGTTGACTTCCGGGCGGGTAGCGGCATACGGCCCCCGCCCGAAGAGATACGCGAGTGGCGAGAGGCCGCTCGTCGAGCCACGATGGCTCGTTGGTCGTCCCGGCTGGAGGCTCCACGTGCTGGCTTTGCCGCCGTGGAGGCTCTCCAGCCGGTCGTCGCCGAGTGGGCAGGGCGGCAGCACGGGACCCTTTCCTTCCGACTGACGCAGGTCCTTTCCGGGCACGGTTGCTTCGGGAAGTATCTGCACACGGTCGCCAGGAGGGAATTGAGTCCCGCCTGTCACCACTGCGACTGCAGTGAGGACTCGGCTCAGCACACGCTAGCGGTTTGTTCCGCCTGGGCGGCGCAGCGTGGGGTCCTTACTGCAGTTATTGGAGGAGATCTGTCGCTACCGGCCGTAATACGCTCCATGGCCGGTAGCGACAGTTGTTTTACCGCGGTCGCAACCTTCTGCGAAGACGTAATTTCGCGGAAGGAGGCGGCGGAGAAGGCCCGGGAGGACGATATCCACTCGGACCCAATTCGCCGCCGGCGAGCCGGGCGGCGGAGGTGCGCATACCAGCGCCTCATGCCGCCTTGAGTGTGGCCGCGGGTGGACGGGACGAGTTTTCCCCTCCATCCGCTACAATGGCCAGCCGCGAGGAGGCGACGTCCGCGTGTGCCGTACGTCGCCTAAAATAGAGAGTTTATCCGCAGATGGTGCCCGAGGTAGCGGGCAGGCGCTAGGAGGGATCTGGATGTCGTAATAGCAGCGGTTCCCAGATCCTTCCTATCTCAGGCGCAGAGTGGCACACCGTGTGGTTTTAGTCGGTCCGATTCTGACACACCACCCCGCCGTAAACCCCGGTGGGGTGACGGCCCGTGGGGGTTTCCACACGTTAAAAAAAAAAAAAAAAAGGGCACTAACTTCCTAATACCGATCGCCATAACTGCTCATGACTATCAGGACCGACAGTTTAACTTACTCTTCAAAGCGCGAGGGTGAAACACCGTCAAACTTCCATACTCCGGGCTGTTATTGTTTCTTATAAAAACTCGAACCCGAGACCTCTTGATTGGCTATACCAACGCTATATAGTAGTTCTAAATTATCTACGACACGATCGACCAACGAGTTTAAGAAAGTGGTTGGCAGTAAATGAATGCAGACTGCTTAACGCCGAAAAGGTGAATACAGTTGATTTTACAGTAAGCAGTTACCACAACATTGTTTTATATGTAATCTTTGTCTTTTACTTATTTGTTAATGACTTGTTCACGACTCGGAAGAGAGCTTTCACCGCTTTAGAATGGTGAGGTGACCAAAGCATGTGCCCCAAGGCTGGACATATCAAACAGTGAAACGCTTCTCTAGAAATTAATATTATTTATTAGGTAGTAGAGCCACGCTGATCTCAGCACAAACGGGCCGGCTCCACCAGGGTGGTACTACCCTCGCACAGAATATCAACCTAAAGTGACAGTATTCGTGCAGACGTCTTTCGATGATGAGTGCGAGACCGGAGGCCCAATGATGCAGGGGTGACAGATGTCGTAGTATGTATGTGAGCAGTGGAGTGCTCGTGGGGTCACTGTGGGGGTGCCGTGGATCGAATCGTCGGCCAGGGGGACCCGTATAAACGGTGGTGCCGCTTGCCACCCGCGGCATAAAGAGCAGCTCAACCACGATTAACCACCCTGGGCATCCTGCCCTGTCAGGTCGCGCATAATCTGCGGAGTGGCTCGTCGTGCCGGTTGGTGACCAGACGGTGAGGCCCGGCGACCACTTCCGGGAGGGTACGGGGTTTCGTCCGACAGCTCGGTCACCGTCTTGCTTTACCGTAATGTGAAACCACAGTATTCCGAGTCTCAGACTACACTGCCGCGACGACTGTCATGCCTTTTCTATGTCCCCGTTTCCCCTTGCCCAACATATAACCATGGCAGAGCAAATAAAAATGAATATAGTTACAACAGCGGCACTCTCCTCCTCTCCCATAAATTCCCTTCTTGAGGTGGAGTTCACGAATATCCGTGGACTCCATGCAAACCTCAGCGCCGTCCATCAGTAACTTGATACAGTACGGCCGGCCATGCTATTCCTGACGGAGACACAAATATAGCGCCCTGATGACGGCTTATCTCCACTATCCCGGCTACATACTTGAGGAGTGCTTTCTCGCAAAGGCTAGAGTTTGTCTTTTCGTCAGGGCGGATGTTTGTTACCGCCGTCTGCGCTGGTGTGAGGACCAATCCTTCTCTATTCTCTAGCTCCACGTAAATTTTTGATCTACAAGACGAATCTACGCGTGCGTCTATCGATCCCATTCCGGAGACTCTGAGACAACTCGCATCTTCGAGCATCTCAGTCAAGCAGCAGATAAGGCACAGGAGCAGTTTCCGACCGCTGAGCTGGTGTTTCTAGGAGACTTTAACGCCCGCCATGAATCCTGATTGGGGTCTCTCAGAACTGACCACGCGGGTCGAACTGCCCAAGCATTCGCTTTCACGTATGACCTTACCCAGCTGGTACTCCAGTCCACCAGGATACCAGACATAACAGGTCAAGCGCCCTCTTTGCTAGACCTACTGCTGACGAGTCACCCAGCGCAGTACATAGTATCGGTTTTCGCCCCTCTGGGATCCTCTGATCACTGCCTGGTGTCCACCATTGTGCCTCATGTTGCCCCGCGACGCCTGTGGCGGCGAGATGACGGTTACGGCACTACTCGTCAGCAGACTGGGATGGAATGCGAGATTATTTTGCATCCATCCCCTGGGCTAAACGCTGCTTCAAAGACAGGAATCTATCGCAAAGTGCATCTGCCGTACCTCACTCTAGGGAACATAATATTCCATAGCGACAGTGATCTCGCTGGCACGAAGGCCTGCCCCTGGTTCAATCGTGAGTGCACTCATGCTGTTGTTCACAAGCAAACAGCCTACTGCGCGTGGGCCAAGGCCCGCAATCAAGACCATCCAGACGTAGATCTCCTTAAAGCAGCGTACAACAAAGCCACCAGGGAATGCAAGAGGACTTACATTAGAGCAGATGCCCAGCGCATTGCATGGACTGGCCAAGAACTCAGCGCACACCCTACGGGTAGCCATAAGCTCTGGCAATTGCCCAAAGCCGTGCAGTCCAATCACTGCCAATCCTCGCTACCACCGCTGAAGCATCCCGACGGATCGCTCGCCCATCAGCCGCAAGAGATAACTTAACTTATCTGCTAACTAACCTTTTTGTGGCCAACTCCCGAATCGAGGACCGTAGCCTGCACCCGCCCACCACTCCGACCTGCGACGTTACAATGCGGGATATTCGTATTCGGCAAAGTGACGTCCGCGCGGAGCTACGGTCACTCGACGTCCGAAAAAACAGTGGACCAGACGGTATTCTGGCGCTGGTTCATAAGAACTGCGCTTCAAAGTTGTCTCCAGCATTGATGCGCCTATACCGCCTGTCGTATTCCTCAGGGTTTGTTCCAGAGATCTGGAGAGAGGTGAATGTCCAACCCATACCCAAAAAAGGTGACTGCTCCAACACGGCCAATTACCGACCTATAGCCATCACTTCCATTATCTGCAAGGTGTTCAAACGTGTCATTAATAAACAACTAGTCCGTCACCTGGGGGATCACTCGTTATTAAATGATCAGCGATACGGCTTCGGACCGAACCGATCCACGGGTGATCTTCTAACGATCTTCACACACCATTGGGGTGAGTGTCTGGCACCTGGGTAGCTGGGTATACTGAACAGAGTGAGACGGTTCTTTGCGCCTGAGCATCTGTGTCTTCTTTATAAGACCCAGGTATACTCCTACGTGGAGTACTCTGCTCATCTTTACGATGGATCCGCGCAGTATTTGCTGTCCGCGCAGTATTTGCAGCTTTGGATCGGTTACAGCGGCGAGCAGACCGGATTATCAATAACCCAAAAGTCACTGAACCCTTTGAGTCTCTGCGGTTGCGAAGAGATGTTGCCTCTACGGCAGTCCTCTATCGTTTTTATCATGGAGAGTGTTCTGACGAGCTTTTCCAACTGATCCCATCCTCTCTGTTCCTCTATAGGACAACCCGTGCTGGCCTTGGAAGTCGCCGTTTCAGAATGGTAGACATACGCTCCCGAACTAAACGGTTCGGCTCTTCCTTCGTGTGCAGATCGGCTAATGCCTGGAATTCATTACCAGCGCACGTGTTTCCCTCCCACTACGATCCCGGGTTCTTTAAGCGGGGCGTGAAAAAGCATCTCATTAGGCCGCCATAGCGTGGGTCGCCATATTAAACTGTCGTCATTCGCAGTGAGTATGGTGACCACCGCTCTTGAATTCTATGCGTGCTTTCTATCAGGCAGAATAGAGTCACTTTGGTTGATTATAAAAAAAAAAAATATATAGTCAACCAGTTCACCAAAACATTTCGCTTACGATGTGTATCTCAGAGGTCACTTTAGCTGGTAACAAAACGGACGCATTAGCCATCATCATTATTTCTAAATTTTGTGGAATCTACCCCAAAAAAATAAACCAATTACTTTTGGTCGTTGGACAGTTATTACAAAGAAAAGAAATAAAAATATTACATAGAAACATCAAAATTGTTTATATCTGTTATATATCAACATTGAGGACACTTTTGTGCAAAAAATTGGAACAAGTCAATAAAAATAGGAATATAAATGAGATGAGAAAATTACGCCTGATTTCATGATGATTCAGTTGAAAAATGAAAGTGCCCTACTAATATAGCATTGACGAATAAAAGCTTTATTAAATTTATATACACACCTGACATATTTATTACCGTATGACCTAAAATTTGACTTGTACATAACAAAATTAATATGACTAAAACACGAGAACAACAAAATGAAGCGTTTTAAATTAGAAAAATACGGCAAATCGTACGTATTACATGATTTTAGATAGTGGGTCAGCTTAGTTTTTAATGAATAAACAATTCAAAGGATTGCTCAAATCCATCGCGATCTATGTGACAAGATCTTCAAATTTAATGACTTTAAAATGTTCAAATAAGTTTATCTGTAGTCGTATATTTTCTGGGGTTTTAGTAACCGACTAGTTTATTATAAATAGATCCATGTATCTTTAGGATACCCTGTTTTTGGAGGTAAGATATTTTTTCTCAATTTTTATGTACCTTGTTTCTCTTAAAACAAATGTAATAGTCATAGTCTTAGAATAATTTTGTCGTAAACTTAGTCACGTAGACAGGAGTAGAACATTATTTCTGCTGTGTTTTATATTTATTATTAATTTTGTATAAAAACAATTTTAGCTTTATAAACATAACATCATAAAATCGTTGAACTCCTGAAGTTATTTTGATCATCTTTTGATTTCTCATCAAACCTTGGCTTTGACTATGACACATCAGGTTAAATCCATTATGGCTAAATGTAAGCAGACATATTTTTGGCTGTCGTTTCCAGGTCCGTCATGATATAAGTTCTATAGATATACTGTACCAGTTAATAATTACTAAGGTATCACGAAAGTATAATAAAAATCGCCTTTGTACGTTGGGATAATGCCACAAGCTTTAACGTGTCGATGGCAATGGTAAACGTTCTTTAATATGTTTCTTAAAAAACTAAAACTTACGAGTAGATGTATACCAAATTCTTTAGTTGAAATATGTCTTTTGTTATCAGTGTGTTAAGACATCTAAGTCATGACTTTCAAAATCCCCTAAAAATTCGTTCAATATTTCTGTTTGGGGCCTATAGTGTGTCTGTTTGTAAAAGTTGCAATAATAAGACCTTAGTTTAGCTCAAAAAGAAAAACATGCCTACTTACTTTCGGTTTAAAACTTGTACTTTGGTAAGAAGAAACTTCGTCAATTGAAAAAACGATATGAACGTTTTTAACAAAACTTCACCAATTATTTTTAGACGATTCATTAGCACATCCATTAAAATAAAGAAGTTTATCCAAATAGAATATTCTAATGCGAGCACGTGAGGTAATTACCAGTAACATTGAACTTGGAATTTGACACTGAGACTAACACTCCTTGCCACCTCTCAATTCAAGGTACTTTGTACATCCCGTGCCAAAATATATCTCATACAAATTGCTGCCTTATGCTCCTAGTTTTTAGAACAATCGTTTTTTTCATTGAACAGAAAACAGGTATTCGTCAAAGTTATGACAGCGTAATGTATTTGGCTCTTATCCAAGCGCGATCATTTCCAAAAGAGTGCTCCCAGCTATTTAATAAAAATATTATAGTAATATAAATTTAAAGCTATATGTATATATATATATAAATGTGTCCCTATTTTCTTTGATCGCAGCATCATACGCGAACAGCTTTCGATACGGTTTTAGCACCAGTGATTGTCTACAACAAAAGCATTAACTAACCCTTTGAAAAAGATTTCGAGTCCATTGAAAACGGGACAGTTCACAAAACTGTCGAATAGAACAAAAGTACACATAATAATTAATCAATCATCGTCGAACAATTTCTTTTCTAAATATCACTGCATAGCCAACTCAATTGACTATTTATTACCATTGCATTGTAAATTAGCTTGTTATATAAAATGGGGAGTGACGGTGTAGAGCGTGCAATTAACTAAGGCTACTAATCTATCGATTTACTTATATTTATTGTAAACCTGTTTGTTTTCCTGAAAAATAATTAAATAAATCTATAGCTATTTGAGGCTATAGGACCGCGCATGTTGGGTTAGCCAAGCTCGATAAACTGATAAAACCATTCAATCTTGTGAGAGAAGTTGCCAATTTTCGCAAAGCTATTCAATACGACCCTAGAGAAAATCATCTTCAAAAGGAAGGAATCGTGCAACAGAGATGAATTCAACATGGAGAAGACTCTGGAGAAAGACTCTATAAACTGAGATTCACAGATAATATGGCACTGGTGACCTATAGCGTTGATGATATATTTACCACTAGCTGCACCCACGACTTCGTCCACTTATTTTTTTTTTTTAATTCAAAAAATCTGAAATGTAAGTAGCCTAAATTTTTTCTATAACATCAGTTATCTGTCAGTGAAAGTGCCGTCGAAATCAGTACAGCCGTTCCAGACATTAGCCGGAACAAACAGACAAACAGACAAAAATTGTAAAAAATGTTATTTTGGTTTATGTATCGTATGTATATTCATATGCATGTAGTAAAATGCGGTTATTTCGATATTACAAACAGTCACTCCAATTTTATTTATATGTATAGATGATAGGAGACCTAGGAATGTAATTAGTCAAGATTGATCTGAACTAACATGAACGAGGTAAAAACGAAGATCGTCTCAACCATTCCCGAAGTGGTTAATAAGCATCTAGCCGTCGAAATAGTCGATCACTCCATCTCTCAGGGCTGGATCACAAGATAGCCGAGATAGAAAGAAACATTTTTCAAGCATAGATTCTTAGTTATTTAATTTTGCTTAAGGATAATCGTAAAATATCTGAAAATCTCACGTTCTATTATGTACAAAAAGAGAAACAAGTGAATTAAGGAAAAGGCAAAAGTGTTAAAGGAATCGAACGTTAGAAGTAAACTAAAACCAAATGTTTGCAAGTTTAAAATGTTAAGGTAAACTGAAAGAATTTTTCTAAAACATTATAATGAAACACACAATGAAATTGAATTTAAAGAAAAAATACTGCACGAAATCATAGTTTAAAAAAAAATCTAATAGACTAACTATTACAAGGAATTACGTCAACACGCGGAAGTCAAAGCGGGATAATTCATAACAGCAGGCGAGCGACCTGATATTAATATCAGCTCACTCAATGCCACGAGGCCAATAACACTTAATGAATTACTCATTACTGCATCCACCGCAACGGGAACATCATTTTAAACTAATGAAAAGAATAATAGGAAAACGTTCTTAAATTGCTTCGACTAATTTTCATAATAACATCGTCTATTTAGTGTTTTTCAGTGAAATAAAATAACGTGATATAATATTAACCACTTATTTATTTTGGTCCCATCATAATTAAATAATTTATTTGATAAATTATTACCTAATAATTAATTTGTAACAATACGTTATTTATCACATTGCTTACATTAAATATCTTCTAGTAAAGCATATATTATAGTATTCTGAACTACTTTTATCAATCAAGTTGCAAGAAATACAGACGCAAATAACACATTCAAATCATCTCATGCATATTAACCTTTCTTTACTGCAAGCTTTACAAAAATCATAATCGTAAACTCAAATATGTTCATATACAAACATTTCCATTTAAATCATTCATGCACTCAGTCTTATTTAATTGGTATTCATTCTCTATTACTCTATATCCTGCAATGCATGTATGCATCATTTTCATAAAGATCACAGATATCCTCTTCTAGCAATATATCTTTCACACATTAACATTTCTCGATAGGTCCGTATCGTTGCCTAAACCAAATCATTCCGCTGTAATCGGCTTCGTATACATCTGGTATTTCTTTATCGATAGCTTCGCAGTAGACCATTTTGACAGAAGGTTCGCAAAAGAGTCTTTCTTCAAACTTGATCAGCTGTTTGAAAAATCCTGTGTTCGGTCTTATTTGTGGTCTGGAACAAATAAAATCATAAATGTATTTTAATTAATCCAAGAGTAAATAAAAAATCTTTGTGAATACTGTATTCTTAACGATTCGATAATTCAATCCAATTTATAATTATAAAATTATTATCATTACTTCTGCCAAATTCTGTCGTTACTTTAGAAGACCTGAATTGTAGCAGAATACGGTGAATAACTCTCACTCACCGTCTTTGCTTCATGTGGTAATAGGCATCCCTCAAGGTCATTTTCTGCCACTTTATGAGATAAGCCAGACAAAGCGTCACAGATCTGGATACACCAGCGACACAGTGAACCAGCACCACATCACCATTTGAGATAACCTATTGGAAAACAATGAATAATTGAATAATGAAATAATAAGAGATACTAATTTTTTTACAGATTATCATATTTAAACGAAACATTAAGTAGTATACATGTTATAGTGCTAAATATTATTATTCGAACATATTTACCTCATTGATCAGGTCGGCTACGCTTTCCATGTATGGGTGCATGTCTGAGTTTGGGGTGTCGAGTAGTGGTACAAGCTGCCTTGGTACATAATCTTCTGGAGGTGGAGGTAGCTCTGGTGCTGCACTCACGATGAGACCAGGATGTAGAGCCCTTACTGCTCCAGGTAAAGCATGGGCTCCACACACGTAGAGCGATGAAGTGACTCGGGATACTCCAAGAGGACAGCCTCTGAGAAAAGAAGTATAAATTAGATTAAAAACATGTATATTTCGAAGGTCCAGAAAACTAAGTATGCTAAGATCATAAATGTGAACGTAGAATATTTTCGGAACTACCAAAACATGATGAGAGGAATTGTGACCTGAATCGTGACAACGTGCGAGATGGTCTCGCACGTTGTCATGATTACGGACACGTAAACATTGCATTCCAAGCGGTTGTGTCACTCTGGCAACTAGCCAACACATCTGACCTAGCGAACTTGCTAATGTTACAATACTTTTTGATGAACTCTACCAAGTACTTTTCGAGACAGACTTCTTATGATTATGAGAAGAATGAAATCTTCTTTCGCACTTTTCAATATTATTATTGAAAAATTTTATTTAAATTTTGTCTTTCCTTCATTCAACACCATTGAAATAAAAAATAGTAATATAAAAAAGTTTTAATAAACTTAAGTTCATTTGACTTCTGTTCTTAATTAATATTCGTTATAATTTTATTCTATTTATTACTAACTTACTTTAAATGGCAGATAACATCGTTAAACTTAAAACTAGATAAGATTTTGTCGAGTCTTTTATCATGGTAATTAATAAATTTAAGGGTATGTTTTCAACAAGGGAGAAATGTTGCAATCAGAAGTGTTATTTATTATATGTATATAAGTTATTTTCATTTATGTTAAGTATACCTACTTGTTAAGTTCTTCTTTCGTCAGAATTGGTGCGCCCTCGACTACGGTGGGTTCATTCCCTCCTCCCACATTTGCTACTTTATCTTCAACTGTCAGGACTTTCATTGTAATCACCAAATGAAATTTTTAATTTTTTAATTAAACTATTGTTGTTTACACTTCACTATTGTCAGCCACTATTCACGCTAAGACATCAAAGATGCTTTAAAAATATTTTACAAATTTTTTAACTACCACAATTTAATTTTTTAAAGTTAGTCACTTAAGATCACTTTCAAAAACGTTATTTTCAATTTTGGAAGATATACTTCTTCACTTTTAAAGAGAAAAAGTTCCGTGATTTTTAATTTTTTTACTTTCACATAATCGTGTTTAACATCGATAAATTTAACTCGTGAGATTAGCGAGCGTGCGCGCAGTTCGTGGTGCTCGATCGCACTGAGCCCACCATCGGCACCTGTACGCGATCCTCAGCCCGTGACGAACCGGGATTGCAATATCCGGCATTCCACGGTTTATTTTAGAACAACAGTGACGCTTACTTTGTTTACATATTCATCTTACTGTTTTTGGTTTGAATAAAGGGCCTTGTTTATTTTTTGTTACTGCGCCGTATTTTTGCGAGGATTAAATTTTGTTCTAGTTTGGTATAAAATCTGTCTTTATGTTTTTATTGTATCAAATAAAACACATTGTCTTCTGAATTTAGAATAATTTTCAGGTATGAGAACAAATGAACAGACAGGTCATGGAGGAAAGGGTGTCATGATTTTGCCTGGTGGGCCTCGGGTCGACGGTTGATGTTGGGAAGTTGTATTCATATACATACAATACTCGTATATACATACAAATAAACATATTACAATTAACAAATTCTATATCGCGATACAGAATTAGTAGCTACTCTGTGGTTCGGTGTGTCTTCGGTAGATAGCGCTGTAGTATAATTTTGTTACGATGTACATATATGGAAGTCACCCTGGGTTCTACTCTGGTAACTTCACTCGATGTAATGCGACGAACGAATTGCTTACCACCGCTTTCCTGTGAGACTGTGGTATCCGGCCCTAGTATATATATTCTAGTCAAACTAGTTTCTTGCGCTTAGTATGGAGTGTCCTTTCGCTTTTTCTTTTTATGAATACGGGCAGCATCGGACAGGTTGTTGTGCAGAACCTAGGGAAAGACCTTGGAACCTTTTGGCTGAGATGCTGATAATGGGTTTCCCATTAGTAAGTTTCTACAATTTAATCATTATTTCAATGGTGAAAATTCTATTTTTTCTGTAAATCGTTTTTATTTGTCGGCGTACACTAGATAGGTAACTTATATAGGTATATGAGTTGTTCAAAATAAAATTGTAAAAGTAGGTAAAACTGTCTCGTTGTCATATATAAGAAGCCAGGTGCGACTTCCGGGCTGACTCGCCTTGAGACAGTAATAATTTAATTTCCAACAGTTTTTGACAAAATATTTGTACTATGGTTTGAGTAAATATTTTAATGTCATGTGGATGTCGTAAATGCAGTGTTGAAATATACAAAAGATATACATTTTAATTAAATAGTCTAGTTTCTAAATAGTTACACTGATATACATTTATGTGTATGTTAAAATGTACCATATTAAAGCCTCAATTCTAGAAATCGTTAACTGTGATGGGTTCCTAATCCTTCTTTTCATTATTTTGAAATGTAATCTTCTACTGTCAAGACGTTTCTTGTTATAATCAAATAAGAACATTTATTCTGTTGCACAGATGAGGGTCTTTGTCTAGTTTATGTTGCATGTAAATTCGTCGTTCAATTAACACATTTCGGGTTTAGCAACAGAAAATAAATTGGTTTATCCACAGTATTAAAAAATTTATTCTTAATTCTGTGACTTCGCCGTGCACTGAAATTGTTCACAAGCAATCAAGAATGTTGTAAAGTGCAATGATAACGCAATAAAATTAAACATTTAGTGTACTATTTCGCGCTGCATTTCACGCTCTGTAACATTAGGCCATTTGGACACAAAGACACATTCTTACAACTAAAAATTATTTGTTTTTTTAAAAAATTGTGATTTTAGTATGAGTATCGTGACTGCTCGAACGATGTAGTGGTTTCAATGGTCACCTTGCTCTGTGATCCATATATTCTAGTTCGCAGTACGCATATTCTTTGTGTTTGTGTTTAATGTTCAAAATAAAGAAAATTCTTATTTACTACAATTTAGAATACGGTTAAGAAATATGAAGAAATGTATTAAACTTAAGATACGCGAACCAATGAATACAATTATGTGTGTTTTTCATTTAGTTTATAGATTTAAAAAACCCTATGAAATATAATAATTAACAGTTAAATATGTATAAATTTTGTGTGTGTGAGTGTATGTGTGTGTGTGTGTGTGTATGAATATGTATAATGTGTTTTGTTGTATAAATCAATGTCGGTATTTTTTTGATTATTTACACTTCTCTACAGTTTCTCAAGTACGCATGATTGTGAGTTTACATTTCTCTGCTATACTCTACTCACTCAGCTACCAAAGTGAATTTTAATCAGCATAAAAAACTCAGTTTGGGTCAAACTCGCCTTTGTGTATATAACATTTTTTTTTTGTATTTTAAGTGCCTGCCAAAGTGACTCTACTCTGCCTGATAGAAAACCTGAATAGAATCCAAAAGTTGTAATCACCATAGTCATTGTTAATGCTGGCAATGTAGTATGGTGACCCACACTATGGCGGCCTATTAAAATGCTGTTTTACGAATCACTTGGGAACGTAAAAGGCATGACAGTCATCGTAGCATTGTATTGCACATACTTACCACGACAACTGTCACCCCTGCATCAATGGGCCTCCGGTCTCGCACTCACCAACGGAACACGACAGCACGGATGCTGTCGCTTTAGGTTCCTTGTGTCTTATATTTATATGTGTGTGTTGCCTTATTCTTTATAGTACACACACGTGTGTGTACATATATGAAATAACATAAAATATACAAAATTAATTAAACTACATTAATATAAATGAGAAACGCCTTATTTTCTTTAACATTCAAATTGAAAATCGCACTTTTCTGTCAACACAACCTGTCGCTCAACTACAAGTTTCAGGCACATGTCAAGTGTTACCACAGATTGTAGTTAAAAACAAAATGTAATATGTTATGAAAAGTCACTTTTTTATTTATTCAACGAATATTTTCTCGTATATAAATAGGTTTGAGACATAAATGCACTCCGCTGAAAATAAAATTAAGAGATAATGTTAAGACAAATAGTGTAAAGCTTGCCAATTTGCACACATTTCTTGGGATTCCATTTTATAACACGTAATAGAATACACTTATAAATTGTTAATATCTACTTTTTACAATTATCTCACTAAATTACTTGCAATAAAATCTACAGTGTAGCCAGCGAAGAAAACTTTTTGTAAACGTCTTTAATACCCACTAAATGAGATTAAAAATCATAGACGAAATACTAATGTAGACAGATAACCCTGAACAAGAAAGCATACAATTCGTCGATATAAAAAATTAAAACGAACCAATAGCTATTTTTCTTTAAGTAAATTTAACCTATTACGCTATTTTTTCTTATTTCTAATTGAGTTCGGTGTAACAATATTTCGGCTTTATCATACCGGACCCTCTTCTCTAGTAATATCATCGTTTTCAGGCATGACAAAAGAAGTAGGCTTTTATATATTTTTCTTTGTACACGTGGAAACCAATGCAGTGGTGTTTCGGCAGTGATGTGTGCATCTTATTTTATTCGAAACTGAGTACGATCACGCGGTGAATCATTTCAATTTCGTTGTGAGTTGGGCACTCCATATTCATCCGCCACTGAACCATACTGTACTTAAAATAGGAAGCATCGGGGCAGTATTTACATATCTGGTGTCAGGAAAATGCATAAGGTGAGGTTGTTAGACCATCAGATACCATCAATCCCATCAAAGATAACGTAATCTGAAGAGTACGAAGTAGCGTACCCATTTATCTGTCCTGTAACTGAAGTGACAACTGCGATAAGTGTATAAATTAGCTGAAAATTTCACTAACTCAAGATTTTTAATTTAGAATTAACACAAAATTTCCTTGAGTTACATACACTGCTACTCTACCTGCTCTTGACGATTATTGGTGTGAAGTGAATAATCTTTAACAACAAATCGTTAAAGATTATTAAGACTTGTGGTCCAATAAGAGCGTGTAATATTTATCGTTTTGTGAGGACCTCCTCATAAAACGATAAATATATGTAGATGTATCATCTCCTTCCTACTGTGTCTCTATAGACACAGTAGAAAAGAGATGATACAATATTTATCCTTTTCGAAATGAGAAAAAGGTATGCAGATTAACGCTATCGTCTATCAACACTATCATCATCATCATCATCATCATCTCAGCCAAAAAATATCCACTGCTTGACATAGGTCTTTTTTTTAACGTGTAAAAACTCCCTCGGGCCGTCACTCTGCCGGGGCTTGCAGCGGGATTGTATGTTGGAATCGGACCGACTAAAACCACACGGTGTGCCACTCTGCATCTGAGATAGGAAGGATCTGAGAAGAGGTGTTATTACGACATCCAGACCCCTTCTAACAACTTCCCGCTCGCGCGGTCGACTCTTTATTCGTCGTTTAGACGACGACGCATACGCGAACGTCACCTCCTCGCAGCTGGCTACTGTAGCAGATGGAGGGGAAAACCAGTTCCCATCCACCCGCAATTACACTCAGAGTGGCATGAGGCGTTGGTTGCTGGACATAGGCCTGCCCAAGGATCACTATAACAACCGCTTAAGCCAGTGACTTTCTGCGACCTACACTAGGTCGTCTGACCACTTTGTGAGGGGCCTATTAGCTCTAACCTGATAGTAAATGGTCGGGCTCTTCGTTAGCCGTAGACTTATCTGCTGTCGTGAGAAATGAAAATTTTCTTTTTTTTATTCCTTAGTAGTTGCTGCTTTCCGATGACCAACGTGTGTAAGAATTCTTGTTGAAGTTCTGTTTGTGCTGAGACATATTTCTTCAAACTAAGATCTAGCGATTGATTTGTAATTAATTACTTCTATACTTATGAAATATGCACAAAAGTAAATACGGAACCTCGATTCCATTACGTTACTCATTGGACTGTATTGTAGCTATCTAATATATTATGTACTTAAAGCAATGTAAATAGAAAATATTAACCTTGAATAAATTCCTCTACAGGTCAATATAGGTCATTTTAAGCTAAATAGAACTCCAATTAGTTTGAATATAAATATTTGTTCTGGCATTCAATAAAACTAAACGTTACATAATGAATTAAAAACGATATAGTTCAATATAATTGTCATTATTTTAAAAAGAACACTCCTGCACTAAGAGTTCTCCTGTATCGTGAGAGACTTTACAAACACACATGAAACGGACACAAAGAACACCGATTACAGAAAGAGTTGTTCCATGTGGGTCTTGAACCCATAACTCTCAGCGCAGTAGCAAGCTTTCATACTCAAGTCACTATCATAATGATCATTACACAATTGATTCAACAGTAATTTTCAATGGCAATGAAATAGTTTCAAATAGTTTATTTGGCTTTAAATTCACTGTTACATAAAACTGATTATTTTATGTATTATTTTTCTTACTTAGATGTTAATTTTTCTATAACATTCAGTCACTTCACAGTCAAATTTGATTCAAATTATTGATGTGGGACCCATTTAAAAAAACGTTCTATCCATGTTAATAGGCTAAAAGAAACGGCAAATGAAAAATACAAATTGTTAGAAGAATGCAAATTAAATTAATTATATTGTGAATTGCGCTGTAGCATGTTCATTTTATCACTCAGACACTTTTGACAGCCCAACTGAAAAAATGCCAAGAAAACATAATTTATTTAGTAGTACTTTAAGTGTAGTGTGGCAACTTTTTTTATGAATTGTGAATTTGTGCAGAAAAAATGTAATACTCTCTTTCACACGTTACTTTGTTAAGATTGAACACCCTAACACCACACTAGTACTTTATCAGAAGATTTATTCCCCGACACTCACAAACCAACAAACAGACTACTTATTTAGATTATTGATCCATAATGTTTTGACTACTACGGTGACGCAGCGGTAACGAATGCGACTGCTGTATTTGATCTGCAATTATTTTTTCCGAAGTTTGAATGTTTTCTATGTATAATATATATATATTAACAAAAAAAAAGTATATAAGTATTCTATCAGTTAGTCCAGTTATCATAGCACAAGCTCTGCTTAGTTTGAAACTAGATGGAGTTGTGTGTCAAACATCTGAAATATTTATTTACTATATTTATGATTCGCAAATATTTGTTTGCAAGTTTGGGTGTTTTCTATATACAGTATGTATGTATTTACAAAAAAAAAGTATATATGTATTTATATTAATTGTCTAGTACCCAAAGTACAACTTATGCTTAATTTGGTACTAATTGGCGTTGTGTGACAGATGTCCGAAATATTATATCAAATATTAATATTTATATTGTATAAAACTATCCAATTAACAGTTGTTCTCTATTCAAAATTAAATACCATACCTTTGGTTAGACTATGACTGGTACTTCCGATATCTTCTAGTATTTCTGGCAAGTTGATGACCACAAGTGGTCGAACCACAGGACGGACACACGTGGACGAAAAAGAAACCTAGATTTCACCACAATCTCAGTACCAGACCCACTCAAGAGGTCTCTTACTTTGCATTTCTCAAGCTTCATAGTTTCATACTTTTCTTTACCATAATTTATATTCTACCTTTGTCTGAAAACAGTAACATGCTCAAGGCGCCTGCGCATTCAAGCAGACTATAAGAACTATTCAAATGTGAAACTGTGTACAAGGATGAAAATAGCGATAACATTTATAAACATTTATTATCAATTGCCCCTTATTATAAATGATCTTATCACCAGAGGTTACTAAGGAAATGTAACCGTAACTCGATTATCATTACTCATTTATTAATGTACATATATAATGTGTAGTTGGCATCTACTACACTAGGTACTCTATCAAAACATCTCAGTGATAAAATGAAACTGCCACAGCTCAGTTCTCAATATAATTAATTTAATTTGTTAACTGAGTGATTTTGAAATGATTAATTAAACTTTAGTTGGAGTATAAATAAATAAATATTTCGGACATTTGACCCACATCGTCATCTAATTTCACACTAAGCAGAGCTTGTGCTATGATAACTAGACTGACTGATAGCATACTTATATACTTTTTTTGTAAATACATACATATTATACATAGAAAACACCCGAACTCCGAAACAAATATTTGCAGATCATACAAACATTTAGTCCGACCCGGCAATTGAGCCCGAGACCTCAAGCACAGCAGTCGCATCCACTACCGCTGCGCCACCGAGGCAGTTAAAGAGGAGTAGAGGAGTATAATGATTGAACCATAACAGGAACACTTTTAGTTTACAAGGGGCTAGTATCACCATACATACTTTCACAATGAATTATAAATTGAAAAAGCAAAAAAACGTCGTATTTATTAAATAACCATAGACATTTGTTGAAAAGATTTCTAAAAAAAAGAAATAAAAAGAAAAGATTAAATGAGTTAACATATGTTATAGCCATATGGAAATTGATATATAAATGGCTTTAACTACGATTAGAACATTAGCATTTATGTAAAAACACAAATTACAATACATAAACAAGCTATAAATTAAGCTTGAAAAATGTGCGCTTTGCCAACAACCAGTAAAATGCTTTTACTAATAGTATTTAGTTTTAAGTTCGTAGATATTGGCAAAGGTTAGACATTTTATCAATGCAATATGTATTTTACAATCTGATAATGTATGCTATCGTATTAAATGTGTTTGAATATGGATCCTTTTAAAACGCTCTAAATTGTTTAATCTTCATATGTAGTTAAGAGTTTGAGACAAATGTCTAACATATCTTTACATAACCCATGCGTTTCGTCTACTGCTATTGAATATTTACTCAAGGCGTTGCCGCGTCGGTTTGGGTTTACTTCTGACCTATCCCTTCGTAAGATCACCATTTTCTGCATACCTAAATGTACACACTTTGACTTTATATACTAATGCGTGCTATATTAATTATTTTTCATATCTAAACCGCCTCTATCTTTTTCAAATTTCTCAATCAAGTCTCAATAACAAGTGCACTACGCTCTGATCCTCTACAATGTCTTTCGGTCGATCTTTGTTAAACATCATTCTCAATATTTTCATTTCAATTGGTTCTACCACACATTAGTCACCACAGGACAGAATAGTTCATCTTTGGTTCTTAAATATACTTATACTCGATATCATTTTGCATGTTTCAGCCTTGGATAACAGACTACTCAAATACAAGAACAAAATTTTTAAAATTTGTTAAATCATGTCAAATCATCATCATCATCATTTCATAACCAGAAACTTTAATCGAAATAGAATCTTATTCTGTGGCATTTAGTTCGATAAAGTACTTAAAATGTGCTATTTTAATAAATTTTTTTTTGGTGCACATTCCACAAACTTTAATTAGTTAAAATTACTGGCAGTGCGTTAAACATATTCTTAGCACAAGTTTATTATTCTTATCAACATCTTGTTGCTAAGAACAAAAATGTAGGCGTCTATGTTCTGACGCCACGGGAACTTACGATATTAATCTCACAATATCTTATTCGTACATCTGGTAAGACATGGACACATGTACATTTGTAAAACTAAAGAATATATATTTGTACTTTCTCTACAACATGTCAGAATATTATTATAGCTAAACTCTAGCTTGGTTTTAATAATATATATATCATAAGCGTAATATATTATAATATATATATATACGTATAATATTACTCTAGCAAAAAAGATGGAAAATATCGTTGTATACCCTTTTTTTTCTTTAACCTGTGGAAACCCCCTCGGGCCGTCACCCCTCCGGGATTTGCGGCGGGGTGGCGCGTCGGAATGGGACCGACTAAAACCAAACGGTGTGAAACTCTACGCCTAAGACAGGAGCGATCTAGGAACAGCTGTTATTACGACATAAGGATCTTACGACATCCGGATCATCGTTGTGTACCCTGACCCCGTCTTTATTTCAAGAATGCTCGTGTTTATTTTATTTCGCATTTATAAAATTTTAATATTGTTACGTAATATTCTTATCTCCTCGTAATCGTCGCTCTTTGGCGAGAAATTAACCATGTTGTATACTCTTTATTTCATTTATAAACATACTCTTTACATTTATATTTATTTAATTAAATTTATTGTACTTGTTGTACAAAGGTGGACTTAATGCCATATGGCATTCTCTGCCAGTCGGCCTTCAGGTGAGATGTAAAAGTAAAATGCAGTGGGTGCAAAGTTGTCGAGTTTATAAATATACTTTAAATACAAATAATATACATGAACTTATTACTGAATGAAAAGAAATGAGTAATATATTATAATAATACATTATTAATAAATAAATAAATAAAAACTACATGTACAATACATATGAACATATACATACTCGAATATAATATTGTATGAAACAGTCTGGTACTGGGATTGTGACTGTACTGCCAACTCATTACGAAGAAGTTCGCTAACTTCCGAATTGAAAGTAACGTGGTTTGTGGACATCCTGATTTTAAACATATATTATAAAAAAGGACATACTCGTATTTATTACATATATTATCATCATTCTCTTTTAATGAAGAGATTGATTAAACTTGTAAAAGGCATACTTTACCAACAAGCAGTAAAACGCCTTTACTAATTATCATCGTTATCATCGTCATCATCAACAGCCTTTTACAGTCCACTGCTGGACATAGGCCTATCCTTAGCAAGGAGGTTTTGGCCTACTATACCACGCCGGCCCGAGGGGGTATCGACACGTAAAAAAAAAGGGTTTGTTTCTAGTTTTCCTGTCGGTGACGGATTAAGAAAACATAGTGTTACCACCCCTATCCATCCCGTGGATGTCGTAAGAGGCGACTAAGGGAAGAAATTATTGAAGAAAATATCATTACAAAGAGAAAGAAAACTTGAAACAAACCCTTTACTAATAATATTTAGTTTTATGTTCGTAGACATTGACAAAAGTTAGGCATTTTATCAATGCAATATTATATAATCTGATAATGTAAATTATGGTATTAAATGTGCTTGAATATGAATCCTTCCATATAAAATGTATTTTGTGGACATTTTTGGACATCCCGACTTCGACCGGGAGCATATTCCAGAGAAGTACAGCTTGAACAAAAAACGAACAGTTTACGAAGTCAGAGTTGTAAGAGGGACATGAGAGATGCAGATTTTTAACTGAGCGAAGATTTATATCGAGTTAGAGCACAGATAACGGCAATATCGAACAAATTTCAATACCATCTTATCCTATTTGCCCATGCATTTCTGTTTTAGGAAGTCTATGCGCTCTGTAATACATAACATGTATTATTGAGGACTATTGTTAGTCCCTAAGAATGCCTGTACTTAAGGCACTTGTCTTCCTCTGAGGGCCTGAAGCAATTAAGGAGGATTGCAATATGCTTAGTGTTCTTGATCAGAGAATGATAACGTCTAGCATCGAGAACTGCCACTGCATTGGTAATCCATCCAAGGAACATTATCTTTCGGTGTTGGTTCGCTTTTCTTTAGTGCAGATACAAGCTGCAGTCTGGAGAAGTAAGAGAGTTTCTAACTAAAATTCGACAGGCAACTTTCAGCATGGCACGGCAACATTTCGGCATGGTGGCCTGCTGGATACAGGAAGGCACTAAAGACAAATAGAACCCGGTAATGGGATGATAATCAAGTGAAACGCAACATACGTTAAACGCCGACATATACTTCAAAACATAGAGTTCTTGGTACTCTAGGAATAGATAAACGATAACATCCCAGGTTTACTAATTAAATTGGTTTGAATGTTATCAACTGTCAGGTCTTGTCACCAGCTACGCTGTATCTTCAAACTTAGCGTTAGTGTCAAACACTACATTACACATCTGGTCTTACTAGTCCCACTACTGACTCATCTGAATTTTTTTCGGTGTGTCCTGAGGATATCAAGTAAATTATTTGATCCATCTGTTCAAATGCTGTAGGATATGATGACACAAGAATTCCCATGATTATTGCTTAGGATGGTGACTGTAGTCTCCCTCGACTCCAGGACTTTTCCCTCTTATAGAATAATTCGATCTTCCAAAAAATAGTAACCCTGCAGTTTCTAAACAATTCCTTCAATTCTTCCATCCCTATCTAAAGAACTCGAGGCCTGTGTATCTAAACAACTCGCACAGTTCATTTACAGACATCAATTTTTAAGGCCCTACAATCAGGCTTCAGGCCCGGTCAAAGCACAGTTACCACTCACTTTAAGGTGACTGGCGATATTAGGAAGGGTATGGAAGACACCAAAGTCACTGTGACTTTAGTCTAGGTCGACTTCTCTAATGTCTTTAACACCGTCAATCATGAAATTCTATTATCTACCCTTACATATCTTATGGTTTCTTCTGAGATACTGGTAAAATTCTGCACTTATCTTCGGGACAATAGCAGGGTGTTAATGCTGGAGAATTATCATTAAGTTAGTGTGACCTCTACACTGACGACCTGCAAGGAGAGAGCTGCCGTCTATTTTTTTCAATATTTGTTAACCTCAACTCAACATTTTCAGTGTGTGTATCACCTATATGTTGATGATCTACATCTGCACTCACAGACATGGGTGGAGGGCATGACGCAAGCTATTGACGAGGTTAAAAGGGATCTAGAGTTCATAAAATCCTAGTCGATGAGATTTAGAATATTAGTTAATCCAACCAAATACTAAGCAATCATAAAAGGCAGTAAACGGGTAATGAGCAGGTTCGATACCATCCAATTTCTTTTTTATGATTTAGTTATTTCATTTAACGCCACAGTAAAAGACTTGAGCTTACTTATTGACTTGGCCCTCGAATGGACAACTTAGGTTACTAACGTGAGCCAGAAAGCAACTCACAATCTATGAATATTATATCGTCTCAATAACTTCCTGCCTCCCAAAACCACAATTACACCAATACAGTTCTTAATATATAATTCCAATAATCGCCTATGGTGATGTGGCGTGATATCCAGACCTCCTTAATAAGCTTGACCGCCTTTTTAATATAATAAGCTTTGACACATTTCAATCTTCGAAAATATGACCACGTGTCTGCTTTGCGTTGACAGTTAAAATGGTTACTTATTGGCGCAATCAGCGAGCACTAACTTCTCTATTTTCATTTCTCAACACATTATCCTTAATGTTACTTATGCTCTAACTACGGTAGAAATCTTTACTCAATTAATAATCTGCTTCTCTCATGTCCTTCTCTCAAAAATTAATTATACGCATTGAAGAAGTTAGTTATTAAACTATTTTAATATAATTTATAACTGCTTAATTTTATTGTTAACCTTTAAGAATTATTTATTTTTTATACAATGGCTATCTTTGTACATGTTAAAAACAACAATAAAATGTTATGACAATTTCATGTGTATCGTATAATATTAAGTACGATGTACGATAATAAGTTAATATTATACTATCGTGACTAAGATAAGTAATGGATTTTGGAAGGCACGACTTTATAACATACAATAATATTTCTTGAAAAGATAAACATTTAAGTGATAAACTATAAATCGACGATAAGCTACAAGAGGTCCATGACTGTGTCATTTTAACTGCATAGATGGTAGATTTGTGGCGTCAGTGGTCGCCACGCCCCGTTCTACAGATCTTAGTGTTAAGGTTTCAAACTCCGCATGAGACAACATCACTGTTAACTTACCCTATTTTTATAGACATAATTTGCTACCCTAGTACCTATTATATAACTGGAAACAACACTTTCTTTACAAACCAAGAATAGCATTTACACTTTCTGTCGGTTCTGATCTGTTTATTACCTTTCATTACAATTACTAAATACGTTATTTCTTAATAAAAAGTCAAGTAATAAAGTAACACTCAACATATGAGAGATGCATAGAACCTTATTTATGCTTCATATCACATCATTACGTAAACAGCCTTCCAGTCGATGCTGCTGGTTTTAGGCCTTTCCTTAGAAAAGTGATTTTGGTATGCCGTACCATGGCGGCCAGACGGGTTAGTAGCTGACTTGAACAAACTTAAAATAACATTTACTGACTTTGTCCAAAAAAAATATGTTTACTTACTCTTACAATAAACTATATTCCACTTCATAGGAATATATTCTGACACAACTTAAATTATGCTTCTATTTACTTTCTATTTATAAATAATCTTTCGTACACGACGATATACACATTGATAACCGCATTCACTGTTTATTTCCACTGCTAAGCGGACCGATACAACATGTTTTTATTACTGCTACCGTTCATATTTCTTCTCCTATATTTCTATTTCACAAAAAATCACAGCTACTGGGCAAAGCGTAACGTGAAACATGATAGCCCTGTACCGTTATTTGGCAATATATATAGCAATATCGTTGGAAAAAAGAGTATCACAGAACTATCAAAAGAAATGTACAACAAACATCCAAATGAAAAAGTTGTTGGATTGTATCATGGAACCATCCCCGAGCTGATCATTTGTGACTTGGACATAGCTAAAAGAATTCTCACAACGGATTTTCAATATTTTTATCCACGAGGACTTGGACGAAGTGCGAAAATAGAACCGGTGTTTTTAAATCTTTTTCACGTCAATGGTGATACTTGGAAGTTATTGCGTCAACGAATAACACCAGCTTTTACCAGTGCAAAATTGAAAAAAATGTTTCCGTTGGTCGTGGAATGTGCTGAAAAGCTACAAGATATCTCCAAGGATATCGCGAATAAAGGTGGTGAGTGTGACGTCCGCAAACTGATGGCGCGTTTTACCATTGAATTTATTGGAGCCTGTGGTTTCGGGTTACAAATGGATACCATTCGCAACGAAAACTCTCTCTTCTTCACCTTAGGCACACAAATTTTCAACCGCAATCGGTGTTGGAACCACGCTGCGTTAGAAGCCTTGAGTGACATATTACCAGATTTCAGGCCATTGCTACAAATTCTATTGAAGGACTCGTTAATATGGGACACGATCACAAAAATTTTTGTGAATGTTCGAAATCAGAGAAATAATAAACACGCCGGACGACACGACTTCATAGACCTGTTATTGGAACTAGAAGAGAAAGGGAAAATTACGACCGAATCTATTGAAACTCAAGGTTCAGACGGAAAACCAAACCTAGTTGAAATGGAAATGGATTTGAAATGTATGGTCGCCCAAGTATTTGTATTTTTTGCCGCTGGATTTGAAACTTCTTCTTCGGCTACTAGCTACATGTTACATGAATTAGCTTTCCATCCTGAAGAGCAAATTAAAGTTCAAGAAGAAATCGATCGAGTCTTATCTAAATATGACAATAAGCTTTGTTATGACTCTATCGCTGATATGACATATTTAAGCATGTGTTTCAAGGAGGCCATGAGGATATTTCCATCACTTGGCACTTTGCACAGAGAATGTGCTAAGCGATACACAATACCAGAACTGGGTATTACCCTTGACCCTGGAGTTAAGATCATAATTCCAGTGGAAGCTATACAACATGATGAAAAGTATTTTGATGATCCTTCTCAGTATAAACCGGAGCGATTTGCTGATCCATCTAATATAAAACATACATGTTCGTACTTGCCGTTCGGGGTGGGGCATAGATCGTGTATTGGTAAGTGACAAACTTAAATTTAATTTCCAAGTCATCAACTAATCGTTTTAATGTATACTTTCTTTTAAAAAAAATAAACGTAAAACTTTACAAGAATTATATATTACATACATATGTACCCAACAGACGACAATAAGCTTGTTAGATTTTTATTTTACTTACAAAAAAAGGGGTACTACGTAAGTGTGTCTCTTCTGAGGGATACGTAAGTCTGTATACAATATATATGTATATAGTTATTACTCTACAATCTAATATGACTATTAATTTAAAGGAAGTACTTAAATGATACATCAACTCCCACTAGCGTGTAGTAACAGTATCATATCACGTTGACTGCCTCGTTGGTCTAGTAGTTAGCGTATGCGACTGCCGGTTAAGAGGCCTCGGGTTCGATTTCCGGGTTGGGCCGAAAAATGTTATTGTAGTTTCTTAATTATAGAAATGCTCAAAAAGCAGTTAAAAACTAGCGTGTTAACTCCCGTGCCTCGGAGAACACGTGAAGCTGTCGATTCTGCGCTTAACCCCTTGCCGGTCGTATCGGATAGCCGTCCACTCGGGTTATGAGAGTGTGAGAATAGAGGGTGTGTCTGTGTTTACGAGCACATTTGTGCACAATAATATTACCTGCGTAGTTTGCTGGTTATTGTTGACGCTGTAAAAATCAGTATATCCTTAATATTAGATAAGTCAATAACGCTGAGTGTGAATTTAACCGAGCATCGATAGATTAAGTGCCAGAATGAAAAAAGATTGTATATTGTTTCCTCTTTCAGTGGTGGGCAAAGCGTCTAGAGGTTTCCAGAAATGTGAAAATTTCAGATCCATCAGATATTAAAAGGATATAGTAATTGGTCGTTAAAAATATCCCTATTTTAATGTCTGACTATTTAAAAACTCGTAACGACTTGAGCGTGAACGATTTACAAATCTTGATGGTCTTGTCATAAAGATATTTTTAATCTGACTGTTAGAAATATTGTATTTTTAATTCCTTTTTAGTTATAAAACGGGACAATAATAGGGCATGAATAATTACATAGACGTTTAAAGATATCTTGCATTATTTTGCTCAAAATAACAAAAAAATTATCCGCGTTCGTGAAGTTTTTTTTTTCGAACTTTGGAGTACTCTCACTGCCTGTAGTCACGATCGATATACGCTTTTTGGCATTTAATTACCTAATTTACCTTAATCGTAAACGTTCAAATTTATCAGACCATGGATTTTTTGTTTCTTAATTTGATGGTCTTCCCTAGTCGTTGGGCCCTACATATAGGGTTCATGTATGGTGGAGATACGAACCAATGGTCGCTGGAGTCGAAGTGTGCTAGCGCGGAGATCACGATTGGGCAAACGTAATGTAGGGCGCCTTGCGGTGCAATGGACCGACGACTTGAAGAAGGTAGTTGGCAGCGGATTAATCTGGATTGCCCAAGTTGATGCTCCTTGGGAGAGACCTTCGTTCAGCAATGGACGGAGATAGGTTGATTTGATTTGAATGGCAGAGATTTTCAATAAAGTGCCCCATTTAACCTACCGCGCTCGAGTAAATTCGGATTTGAGAATTTTATGATTTAACTTAAATTTTATGGTAGTCATCACCATCAAAACTCTTAATAATACACTGCTTGGCATAATCTCCTTAGAAAAGAGGTTTTAGTCTGCTATGAAATGCTAATCAGATAGGATGGTACAGGATTACTTTCAATTTCTCCGTCTCTTTGCAGTGATTTTGATCTTTAAGTTTGCTCCCTTACTCTGCTCTTACTTTACCCACCAGATGAAAAGGGATGGTGATCTCTATTTTCTCCGTCACCATACGGATTTATCACCATTTTTCCTTAATGAATTTTAAAACTGAATATAATATCGTGAAATTATTTCTTTGTTTTAGGAGCCCGTCTTGGTGAAATGCAGTCTTTGGCAGGAGTTGCAGCGTTGCTCCATAAGTTCAGTGTGGAGCCAAGCGCCTCGACGAAACGGAAACTGGAAGTAAACCATACCAGCAATACAGTACAATCTATTAAAGGAGGTTTGCCCCTGAAATTGAAGATGAGAAAGTAGAAAATAGATGTTGAAGCGTAATTCACTCAAGCAGATACCATTTAACTATTAAATAGGTTTTTGTGAGTAAATAAAAATCAGATTAATACAAATAACCTTATCTTATCATTAACAGCCTTAAACAGTGTTACTGCTGGATGAAGGCCTCTCATTAGAGCTTGTTTCAAATTATCCTTCCTCTTTGCAGCAAAACCTCAAACCTCCTTGAAGTATGCGACAATAAAAAAAAACTGTCAGATTTCTACACTTATAGGTTATATTTGCTATAAATCATCTCAAAGATGAAGTATTTTTAACAATAGTAGAAAGTTAAACTATAACTAAAACGAAACAAACGTTTAAACACCAGCAAACCATACATTCTTGGCAAATAGGATACCTACATGGCACTTGCACACGTTACTGTTTACCATGGGCCGTGCCTGTCGTTTAACACGATGGAACATAAGCCACAGAAGTTAACGGGATTACGAAGCAAGTATATTATCACTTCTTATAATTGCTTTCTTTCAAGACAAAGTCAAAGCCAGTTCAATTGGCAAACTGAATGATTTTTTTTATTTTATATTTCTACGATATTACAGTTTAAAGTTCTTAATCATACTGTCTGACTGTAATTGTAATTGTCACCTATAAGGTCTGCTTGGTCTTTACTGTGAGTGAAGTTTCATAAGCTACACAATTTAGAATTGTATTTATAGTGCTACTAGCAAACGGACGCAACCTCGTCTTTGTTTTCTATTGCCCGTAGCGTAATTTTATAATATGAAAAAATTTAGTTACTATAGAAAAGGTAGCCAACCTTAAACGATAGGCATGTGCTGTCACAGACTTTCTTTTAGAACGTTTAAAGCGAACGACGCAGCGCACGCAAATAAAGTTCTCAATAGGAATAATTTGTCGCCGTTTTTGTAACGTTTTTCATTGTTACTTCGCTCCTTTTGGTCGTAGCGTGATGATATATAGCCTAAAGCCTTCCTCTATAACTGGGCCCTAACATTGAAATATTTTTTTAATCAGATCAGTGGTTAAATATTAGTAAATAAACTCTTTAGCGTTATAATATTAATTATAAATATCTATTAACAGTTTTCATTTTATAGTTTGCCTCCAAGCGCGCAGATGGATTATCTATTGATAAGTTAGAGTTGGTCTATTGTGGATATGAACCTAAAACAAAAATAATACACTTGTATTATAGGTCCGGAGAGGGTCGATCCCGAGCAAAGAAGACGTCGGCGGCGTTATGAACCGTCGACGGGACCGCGAGCCGCCAGAGAGTGGGGACCTCTGGTGGCGGATTAGTTGGTGCGGTCGGCGATAGGATAATTTGTTGCGGCCTGGTCACAAAAATGCGATCGCGTCGCAACAAATTATAACAACCGGACTGATAGAAGCAGTGGAGAAGCCTTTGTGGCCTCCCCAGGATAGGATCTGATTCGGCGCGGCGTTGATTCTGGAAGGACCCCTCTTCAGAAAAGGACGCCTGAGACCGGCCACCGGGGTAGTTTTTAGTGGAAACACCGCATACTCCTGGCTCCTGCGTCCGCGAAGAGCCGGAGATCCGATGGGATTTTCCACTCCGACAACAAAAAAAAAAGAGCCTAATATACCAATAATTCAATATCATAATTTTCAATATTACATTTATTTGAAGCCAATTTAAAACTTTATCTATTTTATAGGTACACGTAATAGGTTTAAACCTGATTGGTCAGTACTAGAGTACCTACTCTTAACTCACTTAAAGTGAGTTAAGAGTAGGTATGCTTTTTATGCTACCTTCAATGTTTTGATTTTTAATCGAATAAACGGATACATTTTGATGTTTTAAATTGTAATTTACCATTTAAATGATCATTAGATATCACTTATGATATTTGTTGTGTGTTTGTTGTTGACAATCTGAGTTATCAAAGTCAAACTAGACCTTGTGATGTAGACCCAGAAGTAATGTGTACATAATTATACGACACTAATAATTAATAATCTAGCCACTTAATGCGGCAAACATAATTAAAATAATTAATACTTATTTACATCTTACGCCTATTTAAGGTAATATAATAAAGTTTACTCTATCTAAAGCTATGAGGCAGATTTAAATTATATTCCTTGAATTAAATGAAATATTTCGTAAGACTTGATGTAATATCTTAACCGCATTCTCAATAACTGTATGGAGGGTACGGGTCATGTCCCTCCAACACGAAAGCCAAGCGAGGTGATTGTGTGTTGGTTGATGTTTGTGCGATGTTGTGTATTCAGGGTTAGTAGTTGCTTCGTGGTTCAATACTCCGTGGTATCCTCGGTAGATGGCGCTGTAGTATACGGCAGGCGCCACAACTGCATTCGATCTCTAATCACGATAGAAATCTTCACTCAAAAAATAATTTGGTTATCTTATGTCCCTCTTAGAACACCGATTTCGTGAACTCTTCTTTATTTGTTCAAGCTGTACTACCTTAGAATGCGCTCCCGCTGTAAATCTAGGTGTCAACAAACCGTTTTACATGCAAAAAGAAGGTACATTGCAAGACATCTTACTCAGGAAGCTGGATTGCGTTAGCGTTAGTGGCGTTATCCACAATCTTTTAAAAAGTATTTTGAGAATCGTTTTCAGTGTGTTAAGATAGGTAGTGTCATTAACGAGCGTGAACCCTTGCTTTTTGGGGTCCCAGGACACTACCCTGCTTTTAATATACATTGACAATCTTCGCAAATTAGCTATAAAGAATGATAATATAATTGTGTATGCTGATGACAGCCTTTAGGCTCACCGGATGAGCAGCTACATTTAATACAAAAAAAATAGGGATCCGCGTGAAAATTTCGACAATGTAAACCCGACGTGTGAAAAAAATACCAAAAGAATCCTTATATCGCGTATGCTGTAGACATTATTGATGATAGAGCAAAATGATGTACTACCAATCGTGATATCTATAAAAATGTCTGCGATCCCATATGTCTAACTATTACAGTTATGCCACAGTAACTCTGTTTTTGTCCACCCGTGCGAAGCTGGGACGGGCCGCTTGTGTGTTTATAAGCATATGTGTAAGCATATACTTGCATTACAGGATGTCAGGTACGTAATGCACACACCACACAATTTCAAAACTTGATATCTACAAATTTTTTGTTTGACATATTGTTATCTACACATGATGCAATGAACATTTAATTTATTTAAAAGTATTACAATTTTTATTATTATTTATAACGGTATTACAAATATTAAGCGTTAAGCTGAAACCTTGCCTGTATGTATTTAAAAAAATAGTGAAGGATTATATTAGTATTTGTCATTATAAATATTCGTTATAATAATAGTATGTATTTCGTATTAGTCTGTATGTGTATTCTTATATGTTTAAGATGAATAGATATTTATGTATGTATGAATGTAATATACATATTTATAGATTTTGGATTTATGTACAAATGTTGTCTGTAAGAGAGTGATAAGAGTCACTGTTACGTTCACAAAATTTGCAACTCATTTTTCTTTTATTCCTATTGATGTGACAATGAAAATAAAATAAATAAAATAATTTCCATTTGTTGTAAGTTTTTGCGGTTAATTTTGACATATTTGTACTTTATTATTATTTAATTATTAACTGAATAGTAATAATTTTGATAAAGTCACCGTATTTTTATCATATGTATTTTATTCAGACACGATTTAGTTATGAAGTCAAATTAGAATAATTCTTTACTATAACATTTTACAGTGTTAATCTCTTTAAGAGTAACTTCAAGGATCGTGGTTTCCAGTATAAAAGTAAACAAAATGTTAATTAACAAAAGAAAGGCAATCCGAATCTCCTTCGTCACTCGAATATTCTTCGTCTGAAGATATCGATGATGTGTCTTTTGAAATGTTAATAATAAACGGTCGAAACATGTTCTCATGGTTTTTGTCTATTAAATTATCTCTATATTCATCTCTTACTTTAAGAATGTTCAATACATTTGAGCTTCTGTGTAGATGTAAAATACATGTTCCAGTTTTACTCACTTTTGCGTCAAATTGATGGTAAGATCTGGAGACACCAATTGACGTTTAACATGACTCCATATCAACTCAATAGAATTCAAATCCTTATGATACGGTGGTAGCCGCAATACTTCGTGACTTTTAAAATTCCATCAATCAAATTTTTTTCGATATGCACGAACTCAATATACATATATATATAAATAATAAAGATGTGCCCATTACATTTTTGAATAGCAACTCATATTATGATTTAGAAACGTTTATTTCTCAAGAAGATTAACACAATTCGCTTACATGAGAACTTATAACTAGTATGGGTAATTCATAATGACACTCTAAAGAGCGTACTTAGCTTAGAAATAAAGGTAAACAAAAATAAAGTTAATAAAATTTGAATGCAGCTAGTTGTGAAAAACTGCCTGTCCGGTCACAAAAAAAAATAACGTATCAACCGATCACCAGGGTAGGGTCAACCGTAGAAATTGTACCAAGTGCAGTGTGTATAGTCATCACTAGATGTAACAATGATAAGTCATAAACGGAATATTTTTATATAGGTATTTGTTCGTGCTATATAAATTAATTAGTTTATTGAATTATATATATTTGTTCTATTTATTTATTTAGGTACTTGTACATTCCCTTCATTTTTTACTACTATTAAATGTTATTTAAATTTCTGATGTAGTGGTAATTGGTACATTATTATATATCTGTGGTTGCATATAAATGTTCTTTTTACCATAGTGTGTATTAGGACAATGAAGTTGTATGTTATTCACGCGTCGCAATAATTTTTTCTGAGTATTTTTCTTTGTAGAAAACGTGACTGCGACTCTTTGGACCCAAATTTAGATAACTTATTTGGCACATAGTTATATGGTAAAGTGTGTGTTTGTGTAATCAAGAGTTACAGGAATATTATTTGCCAGAATTGTGCCAAATGTTGAGAAATAGCCATTAAAGTAGTTAGATATCTGTTTTGGATCTGTTAATATGAAATATTGTTAATATGCGAATTTCTTTGACTTCATTAAGTGACAGGCTGTTAATCAACTCCCACATTTTCACTGGTTTATGCTTATAATCATTGAAAACTCGTGAATAATGCTATAATTTCGACGTTTGAATATTTGCAGGAACTTTATTTTTTTTAGCCGTTCATTAGGTAGTGTTTTCAGTAGACTCTATAGTACGTTTCTATCATTGATATCTTTTATTATGTTTTACTTATCCAGTCATTGCGTGGAGGATTTAAGGTCTTTGTCTTCTCGGTTTAACTTTTCTCAACACTCTATTAGTATATAGTATAACTCGTGGTATCAAAATTTTCTACAATCTGCTTTCTCTATTGTTTTATACAATAGGTTATAATCCAAAGCCTTATATTTTTTTTTCTAGATTCTGGTCGAAAGTACGCTGCTTCTAAGTACATTTGATGTCTGATAGAGATGAGTCAATTATAGTCATATAAAAAGTATGACACTTCAAGTTTGTGCTTATGTGGTCTAAAACTGTTTTTGAATAATTTTTTTTTTTTCAACATTTTTTTATAATCACTGGACGATCGCTCTGAGTGCATTGCATCAAATTTGTAGTCACCGGAAACGATTGCTGATTTCTTCTTTTGTAACTGCATTGAGTACGCCTACAGAAAATGCTTCACATTCGTACGGTCTGGTTTATATATATACTCCAATTTCATAGTCAGTCAGTCAGTCAGACAGTCAGTACAGTGTTCATCCACAAAACTATATTTTAAATTATCCACTCTACCACCTTTTGAGTTTTTTCTATAATTATAATAGTGAATGTAGCCAGGTAATTGAAGCCAGCTAGCCTCCTTATGTCTTTAGCCACGCTTCGGTTATAAGAACAACATGTATTACAGTTCCGAAAGGTTGAACAATACACTTTAGTTCATCGAATTAAATTGATTTAACTTTACTTCATGAATTTATGTAAAAGAATTTAGCATTGGATTTTACATTTGCATACTTGTTTATTGTTTGGTAAAATATTTCGATACTTTCGTTACTCGTGCAGTGATTGTTCAGGTCAGTCCTTTTCAGTTTTTTGAAGGAAACTTGATAATTTTAGATGTGTTGATAACCTTGGTTAAATTTTATACCCAAGTTTTCTTCTCCGTTTGAAGTATGTACTTGCAGCTCAACTTTAATTTTTTTCATATGCTTTCGTTGATTGACAGTTTGGTTCGTAAATATTTTTATATTATCCAGGATTATTTTGTTCTCACTTCTAAGTAATGACTTTGCTGGTTCTGGTGTTGGAAAGCATACTTTAATGGTTCTAGTTTTATTGTTATTATACTTTCCATGTCGAAATATTTGCAGGGTGTCCGGGCAATCGTTAATTAACTGTTTTAGTATCTTAATAACTTCCCTTTTGTCGGCATTATATCTTTTCGCAACATCATACGGCTCTAATTCAGAAATACCTGTAATAAGAATACTTTTGTCGCTCAGATTGCGATCACAACATTCAGTTAATATTTTTTTCATATGCAAATAAAGTCATTGCATCATTATGAACACCAGACGATCCAGTTTGTAGTTTTTTACCATCAGATTCCAGTATAGTTTTTCTTCGGTTCTATTTTTGGTTATATTAGCGGGAACAAATAATTGAGTCTGTATTGCCGTTTGCTCCAGGATGATTGCAGCTGTAGTCTGATTAATCTTGTTCATATAATCTTTGATTGATACATCTCCTCTTATTTTTGTTAAATCCTTACTTTGAACTTATGTCAAATCCGGTAAAATCTTCATCATACCATTAATTTTTGTTCACTGTTCAGACAGGTCAGTCCTTATCTCTTGATACTTATCCAACTTTTTTCTTTTATTCCACAATGTCGTTTATTGTTTGTTTAAATGTTGATTTGGAAAGTTTTTTGTCAATCTCAATGTTATGTTGTATGGGGTGACAAACTCGGTACTAGCTTTTCCACTGGTTATTTCTTGAAATTTTGGGAATTTATGTCTTCGTAATAGTCACCTGATTTAGTTTTAGTCTTTTAGAAGAGACTACCATTGACGAATTCTTCCTTCCTTCTAGTAAAACGATTACTATCCATGGTCCAGCATCTATTTCTTAAGTGTCCCCTTTCTTTGTGTTAATACAGTACTTGGAAATCGTATGTGAAGAATTTATAGGAGCTTCCACATATACAACTTCCCTGCCGACGTCTCTTTCTTTACTTTTTAATAGATATATTTGTCATTTATGTATAATACTTTTCTTATTTTTTCTTTACCATCAACAAATAAAAAATACTAAGTGGTTTATAATATTTCTTTGTTCACATTAATTTCTAAATGATGTACAAACAACATTCTTTAATCTTTGCAACACTCAAAGGTTTGATTCGAAGAAAATGTCTGTAGTGTTAAGTCTGCCTTCACATTACACATTTTAAAAGTTCACTGCCGGACTTAATACCACACTTGCCAGACGAGTTGGTATAAAGTTTCTTAGGTGCGATTCCGCCAAGTATGCAATATATTTTAATAAATAAACATATAAAATTTAACATTTTACCTCGATATACATTCACACGTTCGACATTTTTCAATATTTGACAATATAAGAATATTTTTAAAAACGAGGCCAGAATCGGGAAATCATCACGAGGCTCCGGACAGATAGAATATTGCGAGGGAATGTAGATTATTCCGAGGGACTTGGTAGGTAAATCATCGCGAGGCCTCGGGCAAGTAATCATTGTGAAGCCTCGGGCAGATAGCCGGTTTACCACCCTCAAAACCCGCTCCAGAAATCTACACTATAAAAACATGCTCACAACCATAAACTGTTTTTTAAAACAAGCTTAGCGAAATCATTTATCATCAACAGTCTTTAATAGTCCACTGCTGGACGTGACCTCCCTTTAGAAAGGAGGTTTTGACTGACTATACTACGCTAGCCAGATGGATTGGTATAGCATTTGTTTCAAGATTGCCTTCTCTTTGCAGTGATGTCCTGCGTAATTCGCTTTATTAGTCACCTTTTACGACACCCACGGGATGAATAGAGGTGACACTCTGTATTCTTAATCTGTCACCACACGACAAATTATTTTATTTACACTGTATATAAAAAAAAAATATTTAAAAATATTTATGGCTTTGTCTTTCGTAAATTTAAATACGAAAACATGGTAATTAGGAACTGATAGGTAACTACTGCACTAAAGGTACCATTTTTTTTGCATTCTGTGATTTCTTTTTGATTCGGAAGATTCAAGACTTTCAAGACGTAGATATCAATAAAACTTTAAAGATAAATCTTGATTTCCATTATTTCTTGTAAGAGCTCCTCAAAAATGAAAATAATTAAATTATGTAATTTTTAAATCAACAGATCGACTCATGAAACTCGGTTACAAGGTAGACTTAGTCCCTGTTGATCACGTCAACTACTGTATGCTAGAAATGTGCAGTCATGAAGTAAGTTTTTGTTACCTTTTATTTTATTTATCCCTTCATATTTTAAACATAGATAAATTACTTAAGTAAATAGGTATGTTAAAACAAGGTACTAGGCACAATAGTACCTAGTGTTAATATACATATTTACCTAAGCGTTGTTGTGTAGATTTGCGATATCCTTTAGGAAAGTTTCTTCGCCCAAACGTTTCCTTACTATCTTCTTTCTATGTTTTTTAATTACTGAACACCAATTCATTTCAAAGAAAAATTAGGCTTCAGGCAAGCGACGCCATGAAGAAGCCAGCTAAAACCTTTCATGCGAATGAGGGTCGAGTTGATGAAGTTGGCAAATGGGCAGGTCGACCAATGCACTTGTGACTTCTGAGTTGCAGGCGTTATGTGCGGCGGTAGTCATTTTTCATCTGGCGACTCGTCTGCTCATTTACCATAAAAACGTTGATGATACCCTAAACGAGACCTAAGAAGGCAGTTTTTGAATGAACCCCACTAGTTAGGTGACAAAAGTGGGTAACAATTTGATTTGGCCAGATAAACTTAGAAGTTTTGATATACATATATTATAGGATTTATATCACATCTTAACTTGTACCGTAACTATGTCACGTTTAACGCTCGTTCTATGTCAAGCTTCAGCAGAATTGACGCTTCGTCTAGTGACTCCACCGTCGCACAGATAATCGACGATGCGCAACCAATTCGCCGAGTGAGGTTCATCATCATCATCATCGGCCCAGTCTTCAAGCTACATCTAGACACCTAAATATTTCACTTTACTAATCTGATAAGTTACCCGCTAACTTCTAATCTGATAAGTTATCCGTAGCATAACTCAAGTTTTTCAAAATAATCGACCAATACTAAATGCAAACATTTGTAATCAATGTTTAGTTCTTTACGGCGGAGAAAGATCAATATTGTGGTTATATTTTTGAGCTTAAATATGTAGTGTTTCTACAGATCAGTTATACGGACACTTCGATCGTAGACATTTCGTTCGGGTGTCCATCGCTGGCATGTCGTGTTAAGGACTAGCGCTTCGTTGTGGCAGAGGAGACGGGTTCGGATCACAGATATACCTATTGTTTAAAATTTTAACTCCAACAAGTGGGCCGCCGGCCGGACTGGCTCTACTTGAGCCATATTGGACACTTAAACGCTGGGTTTAGTGGTGGTCGCCGGATTCCGCAAGGCTGCGGCTAACCTCCGTGACCACATCCAGGTTCTGTAGAAGGCATCGCTGCCCCTAGGATGTAACAGCCCGTGAAGCGGACCTATTAACGGAATATAAGATTGCCAAAAGAACTCTACAGGTAACAAATAAGCCCTGATGATATTCCTGGTCGAGCGTTGGTGATAGCTCTGTTGGTACTGGGGGACAAACTGAGGCGAATTTTCACAATTTTTTTCCGCCTCGGTATCTTCCCCCTCGGCTGGAAAGAAGCAAGACTGGTGCTTTTAAGAAAGGAAGGGCTGCAGATTCTCCCTCTGCGTTCCGACCGATATGCCTGCTGAACGAGTCGGGGAAACTTTTTGAGAGGATAACCTGGACCAAGGACATGGACGCGATAGTCTACGACCAAATTCATTCTGTCAGACTGAATGCTGAACAGCCCTCGCCAGATCATGAGCCCGGAATGCTACGTCAGAATGCGCATAGGTAAGCTCTGATGGCTCGGCAGGCACGGCTCGAAACTCAGGGCTGTGCTAGCCAACGCGCCGTCGGAGTCGTTCTGCCGAACTTCGAAGCGTGGATAGAGAGGACCGACTGTGTCACCTATCGATTGACCCAGATACTCACCAGGCACGGCTGCTTCGGTGAGTGTCTGAATCGAATAGGATGGGAGGCTACGGCACAATGCCACCACTGCGAGTCCGAACGGGACTCCGCCCAGCACGCGCTGGAGGACTGCCCTGCTTGGAAGTCTGAGCGTCGAGTCCTGGTCGGACGGGTCGGACGAAACCTTTCACTGTCAGCATTGATCACGGCAATGCTGGCGAGTCGTGAAGGATGGGAAGCCGCGATCTCCTTCTGTAAGCAGGTTATACTCCGGAAGGAGACGGCAGAGCGAGATCGGGAAAGGTCCGATTGCAGACGTCGCTAGCTCCCTAATCGTCGCCTAAGGGTCGATGCGGTCACATCTTAGGGCGATGTGACTGCTGCAAACGACCCGAGACAGGTGACACTCTGGTGCGGCCGGGGAGTGTCGTCTGGGGCGGGGCGCTGTTCTGCCTCTCACTGCGCAGGGCGGGGAGAGATGCCATAGCGTCTTGCCCCTGGGGCATGAGGTGCCCGGGATGTACTTCACTTGTGAGGTACAGCAAGGAGGACTCTAGAATCCGCTAATGCGTTCCTGGAGCTCCTTCCCACTGCCGAGCGGGCCAAGAACGAGGCCCACTTGGAGTTGTTGGAAACACTGGAGTAGGATGCGTGAGGACACCCCTACCATATGGTAAGGGTTAGTTTAGGTAAGGACAAGTTGCGGCCATGGGACCGTTGAACTGGTATTTTTAGCCAGAGCTGCTCGAAGGTGTACTCAGTTTTTTGTTTTCAGTGCCAATAGTGGAGCACGCTGTACCACAAATGGTGTCGCTTCCAGCGCCTAGGGCCTCTGGCGCTAGCGCTGGCGATGCGACGGCTTAAAACCAAAAAGACTGCCTGCCTGAAATTTCATGAATTTCCTTTCTAGGGTACACCTGCTTCCCTGGTTGCTAATACCTGAGACGACGCGTAGTTTTTGATCATCTCGAATTAGACGTAATCACCAATACGTGATATACGGGGAGATATCCGCACAGACAAAAAAATTAAGTTTGAGCAAACGCATAATTGCACACAAGGTCACCACTCAGACCAAAGAGCACCCTGTGTAACATTATCAGAAATATTTTAAAACATAACAGGGATCATATAAACATGACTTCAACATAATATTAAATGTAGACGGAACAATCGATTATTCTTTTAAAATTAGATTCAACAGAGATCCAAAGTATAAGCAAGTAAGTAGGTAGCTGCATGTACTTACTATAAAACTTAAGCACCAACTGCTTTATCTGTTTTAGATATTTCGATGCAACCTAAAAAATTTGCACTTTAACACGCACTACAGCCGAGACCCCATATGCCAACGAGCAATAGAAGCCGTTATACAATCAACAGAGAAGTTCAAACAAGCTCGCATCCATCTGTGGATCTGGACATACTTAGACCACCAGATTTTCAGGCGTGGTTTGTACACACCTGAGGACTACTGGCCGAACGACGTGGATTTAGCCAAGCCTTATGTATCTTGTAGGGATTGCGTAGAATGCTGTAAAATTTCACTCAAAAAAAAAGAAGAAACCGTCCAAGATGGTACAAAATAACATCAAATATAAGGCTCCAAATAAAATTAAGTGTGTATGTAAACTCGCTACAATTTATTTTTAATAAAACAATTTACACTTATCAGGTAATATCACACCTTATTTTACTCCTCTCTTGAAGCGTATGTGATAAGATGTGACGTGGATTCTGTACATGTAAAGAAGCCGTCGTTTCGGGAAGAAAGCTCTGGGGTATAGTTTTATGCCTCCTCTATACTACTCGCGAAGTTGGACAAAGTTCCTTGGCCGCGATGATGTTAGGCTATTCGGCTAATACGTCCAACTTCGCGAGTAGTGTAGCGGAGGCATTACCGCACTTAGTGTAGAACGTGACCAAAGTGACTCAAAGTGAATCAAAGTGACCTTGATTTCATCATTAAAGTAATTATCTTTAGAGATATCAAATAGTTACAATATTGATGCATAAAGACCATGACAGCGGCCAGCCGACGCGAAACCTGCGTGTAAATCTTAACTAATATTATAATGCTTCTGTTTGTTTGCTTGAAGCGCGAATCTCAGGAAGTGCTGGCTCTAATTTAAAAATTCTTTGTGTTAGAGAACCCATTTATCGAGGAAGGCACATCACGCTACGACCAGTAGGAGTATCAGCGAGGACTGATGTAAAAACGTGGAAAAATATTTCTTTTAGAAGACGAGGGTCAGCTAATTTAAGCATAAAACTATAAAAACATAGGATATGAGAAAAATCATAGGTAAGGGTGTATTTATCTTTGATTTATCTCTGCTAGTAATTTGTACTTTGATAAAATTCAAAACAGTGGTCCGATGTTCAGTGGTGCGATTCTCAGTGATGTGATACACAGTGGTGCGATACTTAGTGGTGCGATATTCAGTGGTGCGATACTCAGTGATGTGATACTCAGTGGTGCGATACTCAGTGATATGATACTCGGTGGTGTGATACTTAATGGTGCGGTGCTCAGTGGTGCGATGTTCAGTGGTGCGATACTCAGTGGTGTTATTTGTTGAAAGATAGTTGCCGTAGAATGTAGTGACGATTCTCGTTCCAACAACAATAAGTAAACAAAAAAACAAAACGTCAGGATGGTTTTCAGTTTAACACAAAACACGTTGAGATAACAATATTAATAATATAAGGGTCATGGTACTTAAGGGTCTGATGTAGAAGGCAGTCCTCCTTGACACGGCCCGTATTGTGAGGAGGTTCCTGTCTCTGGAGCCCTAACCACCGGTATCTTGATCCCTGTACCCGATGTCGGTGGTCTACTATTTTTTATATTTTTAAATATGTATTTTTTATTTTTTATATATTTAAAAATGTAATCAATATGTATATTTAAATGTAATAAAGAGATTAATAATATTATACTTAACA
This sequence comes from Hypercompe scribonia, assembly GCA_949316085.1. Taxonomy (NCBI): domain Eukaryota; kingdom Metazoa; phylum Arthropoda; class Insecta; order Lepidoptera; family Erebidae; genus Hypercompe; species Hypercompe scribonia. The sequence goes on along the minus strand of OX438967.1, from coordinate 5,416,571 downwards.
AGATACAGCAGATTTCTTCATAAGATGCATCTCATATACAGATCTAACATGGTAACTATGAACGGAAGGCCACTATCCCGTAATAAAAATTAAGCCACAATCAAATTCTAATCGACCCTCGATCTCACATCATCATCAGCCGGAAAACGTCCACTGCTGAACATATGCCTCTCCCCAGTAAGACTGGACGCCAACTGCACCTATCGGCTCCCCGCGACTCGGACTATGTCGTCGGTTCATCTAGTGGGGGGGCCTACTTACGCTTCGTCTTCCGGTACGCGGTCGCCACTCGAGAACCTTTCTTCTCCAAGGGTTGTCGGTTCTACGAGCGATGTGGCCTGCCCATTGCCACTTCAACTTGCTTATTCGGAGAGCTATGTCGGTAGCTTTAGTTTTCTTACGAATATCCTCGTTCTGGATCCTATCACGCAATGAAATGTCGAGCATAGCGCTTTCCATAGCTCGTTGAGCGACTTTGAGCTTCTCCATGAGGCCAGCAGTAAAAAACCACGTCTCAGTTCCATATGTCATCACTGGCAACACACACTGGTTATAGACTTTCGTTTTTAGGCTCTGGTGGATCTTGGACGAAAAGACGTCTCGAAGCTTCCCGAACGCTGCCCATCCGAGTCGGATTCTTCGTGCGACCTCTTTGTCGAAGTTGGACCTACCTAGCTAGACTACTTGTCCTAGGTAGACATACTCGTCGACCACTTCGATTGCATCGTTCCCAATAATTACCAGTATAGGTGCGACGTTAGTCATGATCTTCGTCTTGTCCATATTTATTTTAAGACCAACCTGCTGGAAAACTCTGCTAAGGTTGTTGAGCATAGTACTGAGATCCTCAAGCGACTCCGTCATTATGGCTATATCATCGGCAACACGAAGGTGAGTAATGTACTCGCCATTTATGTTGATGCCAAATCCTTCCCAGTCCAAGAGCTTGAAAACGTCCTCCAATGTGTTTGTGAACAGTTTCGGAGAAATAACGTCTCCCTGTCTAACACCGCGTTTTAATTGAATTGGTCCCGTGCTCTGGTCCTGTAGTTGGACTGACATAGTGGCGTTATTGTACAGAGACTTCAACACTTCGATATAACTATAGTCAAAATGGCATGGTTGCAGGAATTCAAGTACTGTCCAAGTCCCGATTGAATCGAAGGCTTTTTCATAGTTCACAAACGCTAAGCACAACGGCCGATTATATTCCTGTCTTCTGAATAATCTGGTGTAGCGTAAGAATGTGGTCCATGGTACTAAAGCCTTTTCGGAAACCGGTTTGCTCGATCTCACTGCTGTCATAAAATGTATTTTCATGGTAAAGTATTAAACATCCAATGTTTACTGTAATATGATTCTACTGTATTGCAACTGAGACTTGATTCGGTGATCTGCTAAGTTTAGTCATACGATACTATTTTTTCTACAAACCAAATTCCTTTTATGACAAATCGAGACTCGATAAGACTGAATTTCGACCGAGTTTTCATTTCGAGAATTGGCATTTACAGTCTGTTTAACAAGAACGTGACCACCATTATTCAAAAAAAAAATGGGCCCGAGTGCCATCTATTTTTTTTTGCGTAATCTTTGACTCATTCCCTAATGCGCAATATAACTTCTAGTGGTATTCAGCATTATTGATAGTAGTGTTTTCTTTATTTTGACGAGTGAAAAATAAAAATTCTGATGTATTTTTATTATTATCGGTCACGTTCTTGTTAAACAGACTGTAGATTGAATTCGAGATAAGAAACGCAATATACAATTTCATAAATAATTTTATTAAATTTACAATGGTGAAATAATATCCAATTACGATTAATAGATACAAGTTTAAGATAACTACATACACCTAACATGGAATTAACAATTAAAAAAATAATGTGTTTTATTGCTCAACGGAGAACAGACTCGCCACCGGCCGACACGCCCTAGGAAAATGTAAAAAATTTATATAACACCAAACATTTGTACACGAAATATCATTTTTTAAAATGTATCATACAACCAGTCAACCGCGGAACAAATTGTAGGAAGAAGTTTAAGATTATTCATTTGTTCCTTGAAGTCACATTTATTTCGAGTTTTAATACTCAAAGATAAATAAAAACATGTATATAGTTTACAATTCTCTGGTACATACATAATACCAACGTGACCCCCATAGTTATATTTAAATTAAATAAAAGGCGAGAAAAGTATTTTAGAATAGCGAAGATAATTAAGTTTTTGAGACAAATTAGATCACCCAATTAGAATAAGCGTCCAATCTGACAGATGGCAAACCAAATTGCGCTCTAGTCGCCAATTTATTGAAAAGACAACCAATACTTCAACTGTTTTTTTTTATATTGAAATTTTTACTATTTTTTTTTCATGATGTGTAACCATTTAAAATATTTCACATCAACAACAGATCACAAGTTTCAAATTATTATATCTACAACTTAGTTCCCATATCTTCCTTGATAGTGTATTAAGGTAGTATACGTCCCGTGCGGTTCTCACGTACACCAATCACACGAACACGCTTTTAAATATATTTCTTGTGTGTTAAATTTCGGGTGATGATCGCAATATAACTGTATTTCTTTGTTATGTTCCCATTACACAATCACCATACTAACTAAGAATATAACATTCCGATAATGAAATGATTTTGAAATAAATATAACAATGTAACAATTGCATTGCGTGTTAATTTCTATAAATGCCAATTTTTTATTGCAATTTTCTTATGATAACATTAGTTATACATATATTTTAATTTGGAGATATCAGACTTATTATTCATACAATTATATATATTTCTAGACATTGCGTCACGTTAAATTTACCTAATCAAAAACAGCCTGACTTATGCCATAGACACACTTATGTTACAGACCTATGATACAGACAAACCACTTCATAAAAGAATTGCATATTATATAATAATAACAATACACACAGCATTATTATTATTATACGTCTTATTTTACTTTTTATGAAATTAATTTAGTTATGAAACTTAGTAAAAAAAACCACCTCCAACTATTTAAACTCACCTTGAGGCCAGAACCGTGTTAAAACTAAACGAGTCGGTAATGTTTTTAATTACATTACACGCAACATGGATGTTAACTTAAACGAGCATTTTTATTTAAGATAATAATAAATTAAAAATAATGAATGGTATCGGTTATTAAATATTACGTGTATGATGATTTATAATAATTTAATAAACAACACTGCACATTGATAAAAAAGTATAAAAATGTGATAACTGTGTACCTGTTTATGGGTGTTTTTATTCTGGTTTTTAACTCAGTGATGCTACATCTAGACATATATATGTAAATAAATTAAACGATGTATTTAATAATAGTTTTTTTTTGGGTGCATTTATTTCATTCTTGTTATTTGATTCACAAAATTGAAACCAGCACGTAAATTAGGTTTGAGATAGATCGGCCTCGTCACAGGGCCTAGTGCAAGTTTATTTCAAATCAACATAGCAACACTAAACACGCTCGCCGTCGAGAGCAAGTTGACGTGCAATATATTCGCACTAGGCCCCCTAGATTTATGCAAAATTCCCTCTACGTACGCTTCAATGTTACAATATCAGTAACTCGGAAAATGTGAAAAGTACCAAAAAACGAAGCTATATTAGTCTCATATTTTATTTGGTAAAATTAATTCATATAGCAGGTTTGTAGTACATTCATCGTAAGACAACAAACAATAATTGCAGCGCGAAGACCACGTGTACCACATCAGTACAGCCCAACAACGACACCTTTATATTATATTTACAATAAATAGCACTTCTGGCTCGAGTTTACATATTATTATATTTTTAACATTGTCGTTTATATACTCTAAACAGGGACATCCAAGTATTTCTGTCACATAAAAACTGACTGCGCACCAACAATAGTTTCTTTTGAACACCGTAAAAAAAAAACAAGAAACGAATATATGGTAGAAAGAGGGAACTGCTTATTACCCAGATTATTTAATTGATTCAGAAAATTAAATAATTTCTTTGTATTCAAAATACACAATTGTACATGCAATAACAAAAGTAACTTTGCTTTAGACATGACTAATATCGTTATAACGCCTACTTTTATTGTCTTATATACCTAGTCACCTGAAATTAGATCAAGTGCACACTCATAGAGGGGCACGACATAACCACACAGCAATAATAGGCTAGATGACACCTTAGTCAAATTAGTTACTTTTTATCATCTGTCAAAACGACAATTTTGTATGAAAAATATACTAAATACAAAATTGTGACGTCACTGTTTTAGACTAATAACAATATATTTCACTGTATATTTGATTGAAATTCGTAATAATAATAAAAAGCTATGTTAATTGTATTTTCTGAGATGTTTCGTCATATTAGTTTTAGTGAAGTGGACATTGGTATTTATTTACGATACGTCATCTACTCAATTAAATATTTACATATAATATAGATATGCTATACTATTTTTTAAATAAATATTATAATTTATAGCCTCGATTGTTTTTCTTATAATACAATAAAATAAGGTAAGCCAGAAGAATTGTTAAGCTCAGTAGAGTACCAAAGGAGACGCCGTCCTTCGTTTTGTATTTTTAATTTATTTGTCGAAAGTTTATTTTAATTTATGCTATCGTGATAGTTTGAATTTGTGAGTTTGTATGAGCACTAGATAGCTGCTAAAGTTGAAAAGATTTTAAAAAGTTCGTGTGCTAAAGTTACTCTCACAGCTATTTTAATGACAGAGATACACAGATGATACACTTTTATTACTAGAAAGTTGCGAATCAACTAAACCCTTAAAAAATTGTATTGCCACAAAACATTCGAATTAGAACCTAATCACCTGAACGTCAAAGTTCACATTAGTCCATGCGTTTTGCGAAACTATCTGTATATACAAGTGTGTCTTACATCCGCAACAATGTAATAAATACTCTTTAGTAGAGCAATAAATAAAATATTCATTGTTTATGGGTGAGATTTAAATTAAGAATTTCGTTTGACAGTTAACTGCCAGTTTTCAAGACCCGAAAACCAGAAGAGCTAAGAAATAGTATGTATATGTAGTAGGGCAGTGTCGTATATCGCGGTACGACCGCTACTCACTTCATTAGCTAACACATCGATTACTTCGTCCGATCACATGGGACACCTGGTCCCGTCTAATAGTCACTTGGTTGTCACTCTTTTCTCATTTCACTTGGTTTTTGACGTGTTGTAAAAACTCGTAGTACGAGAATGAGGACTCCACTCGGTCTTCGATTAGACGTTCTGTGAATAACGTTCGGTTTGGCGAATTGTCCCTGTAAAAGAGATAAAATGATTATTGGATTATATATACATATGGCAATAAACGCATGTATCGATGATAGCATAAGAGTAGGAAACAATATCAACGCAAACATCATGCGGGTGCAGAAAAAGGCTATTACAAAATGTTATACGACCTACTACATTTCTCAAGACAGTATTCCGGGACCTAACCTCTTTCTCTTCTATAGTAATGACCCATGTTCACTAAACATTTTCTATGGTTAATGTTTAATTACAGAATAGTCCCGTCCCGCGGTATTACCCGCGGTTTTATTGCTTTTGAATCAGATATTGCTCAGTAGTTTTAATTTTGTTTTCATGTAACCCTATTTTTTTTCTAAATTCAAATTAGCCTAAGTTACTCCTCATAACATTAGGTATCAAAAACGGTCGAACCATTACAGAGATTAGTCGGAACAAACAGAAGGACAGAGACCAACTTTCAACAATCTCTCATAAAATTAATACTTTTTTTTTATTAAGAACCTGCCAAAGTGACTGTACTCTGCCTATATATAAATAACTACACCATTATTCTCTTGCAAAGATTTTGTTAAAAGATTTGAGTTAGGGCCCATTTGTGGAGTCATTCTTGTGGGCAAGGGGGATCGTAAGAGTCTACTAGGGGAAAAAACTGCGTAGGATCACTGCAATTACTGCAAAGGGAAGAGAAAGTTGACATACTCTATACCAATTCATCTAGCCAGAGCGGTATAGCAGGTCAAACCCTCGTTTTTAAGGAAAAGCTACTAAAATATAGGGTTTTCCTTAGTAGGCAGTAGAATTTTGATACCTGTCGATGTCGATAAAAGGGTACTAAAGCAACATTAGTGAGGTTCATTTTTGGGGTGAAACAGGGCGAGAAAGAAGTGAGTAAGGGGGGGCGAGTAAGGGGGGCGAGTAAGGGGGGCGAGTAAGGGGAAGGGGGGCGAGTAAGGGGGGCGAGTAAGGGGGGCGCGTAAGGGGGGCGAGTAAGGGGGGCGAGTAAGGGGGGCGAGTAAGGGGGTCGAGTAAGGGGGGGCGAGTAAGGGGGGCGAGTAAGGAGGGCGAGTAAGGGGCGGGTAAGGGGGCGAGACGGGGCGAGACGGGGCGAGAACACACGCACCTGAGCATGAGTATATCGGCAGCGTAGGGCCGGTCGTCGTTGAGCTTGTCGACGAAGTCGTGCAGCAGCGCGTTGCCGGGCGAGTCGGTGCGCGGCAGGGCGCGCGCCTCGTCGGGCAGCTGCGCGAAGGCCGCCACGCCCAGCGTGTCCGACAGGAACGCCGCGCTCGCGCGGTGGCACACGTACACGATCATGGTCTCGCCCGTGTCCAGCAGGTACGCGCCCGTCGAGTTAATCCTGTGGACGAACGAAACGCTCACTATCGATTATATCGTAAAAGAAATTCCACTCGAATTTCAAAGACGAGCTATTTAGTACGAATACGCTCCTCGATCGTTTACTTTTTTATTACAGTATAAGAAACAAATAATTTACCGGTGAGTATACACGTTCGGTGAAATGAAACGAAAAAATTACTTCTTACTGTATTTCTTCACTATCATAAATAATATACGCATGTCGTAAGAGTAAAGTAACTAAACATCTTGTAGTGTTCATGTGGCAACACTGTTTTTGACGACGCCACTTTTTATACACAGAGTAACGTACACAAAAAATGTTAAGTGGACTCTGATTTAAAGGAAGCAATATTGGTACCACCAGAACAGTAAATCCATATTAAATATATACTATGTTTAATTTGATCATTCAAGTGATAGATGCATCAAATAAAAATATATTGTAGAGTACACACACATAATAACTCCAAAATCTAACGTTACAACATCCGAACTTACTTATCTCTGAGTCGTTATATGCTCTAGTTTTGCACCTTCGCGTCCAATCATATGTGAGCAATGGACGAACGGAAGCACATTTCTACAGATACGTGTTCCACAGGGAGTAAATTAGAATAAGTTAAGCTATTTAAAGTAATACCTTTCGGCGGAGAGCTGCAGCTGCGGCGGGTCGGGCGCGCAGTCGGCGTCGGGCAGGTCGTCGGCGGGCGCGTGCGCGGCCAGCGCGCTGATGTCGTAGAGCGGCGGGTACACGCCGCGCATGAGCTGCGCCAGCGCGCTGCTCTTCAGCGCGCACATGTCCGCCACGCGGTCGTCCAGCCGCGTCGACGTGCCCGTGCGGAACGCTTTCTGCAATGTTATTCTCACTTAGATACGGACAAATATGGGTGGGCCAAAAATTCGTTAGCGTTTAAATCTAACATCAGCGCTGCCGGCGCGCGGAGGGGTCTGACCGCTAGCTCGTTTTTCGGAAACGTTGTCGCAATGGATCGCTATACGACGCCACGGGGCCGCAGAGCGCTTACAGTGTGAATCGATTTTATTTAAACAACAGTTCGCTCATTAGTGAGACGCTTATATCGCGTTGAATACGATTTACGCGACTTAAATCAGTGGTCCGTGTGCTCCTTTAATAAAGAAATAGGTGAAAAAGTTCAAAACGACGGCATCTAGGCTAAATGTGAAACAAACTGCAGGACTGAGGACTTCTCGAAACGAAGAGTTTCCGCTTCTGTTCAACATAATCCATCGTTACTTTTGTAATTACATCCATATAAGATCCAGATAGTTTAGGAACTAAAACCTAATGATTTAAATTTGCGTAAGTATACGACTTACAATGAAACAATGTTAAAACGATTCAGTAACTTTGACAACATCTTATTTTCTGACGAAGCCCATTTTCACCTCAACGGACATGTAAACAAACGGAATTTCAGTGAAAATCCCAAAGTTTAACACGAGAGGTCACTTCATTCTCCCTAACTATATGGGCTGCAATACTGCAATACGTAACACATGGTTTCAAGAAGATGGAGCCACTTGTCACACATCCAATAAGTCAATGCCTAAATCTAGTCCAATCCAGAAAAACTGATTTCCTATTGATAAATATTTAACAAACAAATAAAAATTAAGACTGCCTTAGGAACATAACCTATGTCACGAGGGATTACAAACGTGCATAAAACCAACACAAAGAACACTCAGGTCCGTATTTTAAAAGACGTCTCAAGTATCCTTTGAACTCTGATTGTCTGAAATTCGTTTTAAATTCACATCAAAACTTAAGCATCATTTTTATTATAAAACGCATTTTAAGTTCTAAGAGTTAAGTTCAACTTACAACCTCTTCTCAGTACGTTTTCAAATCATCAACATTGTTATTCCGTATCACGTGAACATGTGAAATATATATTTTACAAACATAATTTCTATAAATATATATGTATATTATTATACACTATTGGTTAATTAAGCACTGTAGATTCATAAATAAGAACCAGTCTGCCCAAAATTAAATATAATAAATGTTAAAATAATAACAACTAAATATTAACTACACCGGAATGTTCAATTGTTATAAACACTTGTCATTTTGAACTGTCAAACAACATTTTTGTTTTTAAATTATTATAAAAGTGTTATACTTTGGTCATAAATCAAAAGGTTGTAGTGATCTCAACTTACACAAACAGTTAAATGTATATTTAAGTGAATTTAATATCAATTAAAGTGAATTGAAATATGTATGTTAAGTAATTCTATAAGAAAAAAATAATCAGTAAATGTTTATTTCCCTAAAATGCCTACGAAATCACCGCCCGAGACTAGCTTCAGCTTGTCTCTCTTAAACAAAGTTCATATCCGTCAAAATCTATACTTGAGTGAAAATTTTGATATAAAAATCGTTCTGTAAGAAACTATCACTCACTTGAGTGTGTATCGGTAAATCGTGTCTTACGATACGTTTAATAAGAAATTTCTACTTATAATCAGTTTTAAGATTACGTTCACGAATGAGACACGTTTTAAAATATAGGGCTTAGACGCAGAACTACAATTTGTGGATCATACAAAGTGTTATTTCATGTGGGTTTCAAACCTATAACACTACGTCATCTGTGCAGTTAGTTATTCTACTTACCCTCTTGAGCAGTGCAAGTAGGTAGAGTGGCAGTAGGCGCAGTGAAGTGGGAGCATGCAGCGCACTGCTAAGTTGTCCGGCGGGCAAGTTTTGCGACAGACGGAAAGCGGACAGCGCGTCCACCGCTACGTTCATTACGGCTTCTCGAGCCTCGTTCATCGATGCCGTTTGACACCGGTCCACCGCTGTCGATCAGACAATTAATTATAAATAATGCACGACAGATATACGTTCGACATTCTAAAAACATTTTTGAAGATAATGGTGGCAATTCTTTTGTAGCGTCACTAAACTAAAATTTTTCTAAAATTATCTTCTTATCTCAAATTTAACGAAACAATTTCCAAAGTGCTGTTCCAATATATATATATATATATATATGCTATGCTTGAGGTCTCGGGTTCGATTCCCGGGTCGGACCAAATGTTTGTATGATCTGCAAATATTTGTTTCGAAGTTTGGGTGTTTTCTATGTATAATATGTATGAATTTACAAATATATATATGTATTCTATCAGTCAGTCTAGTTATCATAGCACAAGCTCTGCTTAGTTTGAAACTAGACGATGTTGGTTTTAAATTTCCGAAATATATATATATATATATATATATATATATATATTTCGGAAATTATATTAATATATATTTATATATAGTATATATATATATATATATATACTATATATAAATATATTTATGTATGTATTTTAATAACGTCTACTTTTAGAGTGATATATTCAATTTTAGCAAATCTTTGACATTTAAAAAAACATTTGAACAAAACTCATTTTTAGTGATTTTTAGTTTAATTTAGAGAGTTTTAAAGCAAAAGAATTAGCACCAATTAAAGTAGCTTATATGAAATAAAATCTGAAGTAACTCAAAAATTATAAACAGGCCATATAATGTCATTTACTATTATGAGCAAGGAAAAAAAAAATAACAAACATTCTTTGTTAAAAAGAGCATGTAAAATAGTAATAATATTATATCAAATTTAGACTCACCCATTTTACTAAGTAGTCCTATAATACATTGTTGATCAGCCGCATGCAAGACATCAGTCAAATTGCTCGCTAGCGGTAGAGCCATTGTGTGCACTCGTATCCGCCTCTCACCTGCAAAACAATCATATCAGTGTTAGTCAATATCCCAGAGTACCCCAGGCAAACTGTTCCAAGAAGACTTATCTAGATCCCTTGTTATATTTGTAACATGACCAAGCGAGTACAATGATGACTACAACAATTGAAAATGGCAATTCTTTTTCTAGGTATGTTATGTCGTGACGTCTAATATGTCAAGTTTGGTCATCATCTCAGCAGATAGAAGTCCACTGCTGGACTTAAACCTCCTTAGACTGTGGACAACAACTAATCCTGTGCTGCCAGCTTCCAACGGCTTCCTGTATCTTCGCAAGGTCGTCGGACAACCCTGTACGGAACTTATCCATGCTCTGTTCCTATAGCATAAAATGAAAAGCACTTCTTTGTCCTAGTGCGCTTAGGTTTTTTAAAATACGCAATGTCTCTTAATGTGACTTTCGCCAAAAAAGGAGTAAAATTTAAGGGGTAAAATACAAGGGAGAAAATTCGGAAACTAAAGATTTCCGCGCGTAGCCGGGATCGGTTACTAGTGTTAACTATTTACAAGTGGTTATAAAAAAAAGAGAGTGTTTACCTTTACTGCTAGTATACAACAAGGCGGCCTGGAAGCAGACCTGCTGCAGGTCGGAGAGCGACTCCTCGATGGTGAGCTGCATGCCGAAGCCCGCGTCCGGCGACACGTTGGGCAACGACAACAGGTCCGTCGAACGGACGAAGAAGTTGCCGTGGAACGTGTGGATCGTTATACCCCTAAAAACGTCGCATAAAATTCATTTTTCATAGCTTTGCATGTTATATTTTTATACCTAAAATCAAGAGATTAATTTTAATTGAAACAAGCTGAATAATTTCAATAAATCTAAAGATCAATGTTGATCTAATATTTTTTTTAAAGAAATTGAGATAATCTTTTTAAAAGAAATGAAACAGACTTCTAAGAAATGTAATGTAAAATAAAACTAATTAATATTTTCTCAGCCGTTCTGTTTGTTTTTCCTAAATTCCTCCGATTCTTTTGTGAAGACGATATCTCTTAGGGTGCCAAATATCTAACGTTTGCAACAGATGTTCATATGGCAACAGGGTCAGATGGTTTAGCATGCTCTTCAGGGCATGGTGGGGTCTTTGTGTAAAGAATAGTCATCTGTCCATAGAGAGATCTAGCTAACTTTGATTATCTTTGCAATGAGACAATTTACTTAGTATCGTCCACGAGTTTTTTGCTAGGTTACGGATAAATGTGGTGACTCCCACCCCAGCTCATTCTTGGTGCAGAACATATCCGTTGCAATTCAGCCAGGCAACGCTGCCAGTATTATGGACACCTTTGTCGGCAATTGGTCGGTTGGACGGCATTTGAGGAAATTGTTTAATTTTATTTAATTATGTGTGTTTATACTTAAAAAAAAATCATTAATATATTATTAATTTCGAATTTCAAAACATACCTGGTACACCGAACTCTCATGACAGCTTCGAAGCCTATCTTCCTCGTGAGATATCGCGTCAACATCTTGTTTAGCTGCTCGACTTGCCACTGCCGCGAGGCGCGGAACAGGGGAATGTGGTACACCGTGCCCGCGCTGAACTTGCTCATGCCACCTACACAACACACAAATTGATAACACTGTTGACTGCAGATTATTTGTCGTTTGGGGTCATCTGTAAATATAACGTCACACGAATTCCATGGTTTCTTGACCCCCAAACCTGCACCCCGTAATCTGACCACTTATGTCAATTGGTCAGATTATTAGAGTGACGTCACATTTCTGCAATTTCACATCTAGATATTATTACATTACAGAATTAGTTTTACTTCCATTCGAATTAAGTTTTAGCAAAATCATTATAATATGTGTCTTACAGTAATCAACATCAAATCGACCAAAACATAAACGAAAGGAAAACGCTCAAAGTTCATGGTTTAACACTTAGACAACAAACGTATTTGAATGTGATGTCACGAAACTTAGTAACCCGTTCACTCTCGGTTATACAATGTTATACTTTGTTTTTCACTGTACGTAAGATTAAATACAACCACATATTTTTGTAGCACCTTACAAAATAACTATGAATGTTCAAAGACACAGGAACTAGTAAGAACTCATTTTACAACAAGACAGACAGACAGACATAGACACTACAGACTACAGACAATACATACTGAGCGTGGCGAGGTCTGCGTACTGCGAGTTGAGAAGGAACAGGTCGACGGCGATCTGAGCCCCGCTGCAGTCCAGCGCCAGGCGCTTGTAGAAGTCCGTCGCGGGGTTCAGGTGCGCTACGTCTTTGGACGATCGCGCGTTAGGGTCTTCTCTGAAAAAATTATAGTCAAATTAGTATCTGTAAATTTAAGTAATAGATAAAATAATTACATTTGGTTAAAAACAGGTTAAAGATGGAACAAATAACAAAATAAGTATGTATAAAAAGTTTTTTTTTATCGAAATCTACCAAAGTGAGTCTATTCTGCCTGATGGAAAGCATGAATAGAAACCAAGAACGGTGGTCGCAGTGCAGTATGGCGACCCACGCTAAGGCAGCCTAGTGAGATGTAACCAAAGAATCAATAGTGCAAATAACTGTACTTAGGGACAGGTGAAACTGTCCCTGTTTCTGACAAGGTTACAGATCAGATGATCAGATCTACCATATAACACTATGTAATGAATAAAAATTGTTTATAAGTACTCATATATATAGGTAAAACCGGCCCTTCATTTGACATAGAACTCATGAGTTGGGTCCTTTAAGCGGGGCGTGAAGCATCTCACTAGGCCGCCATACTGGACTGTCTTCATTCGCAGTGAGTATGGCGACCACCGTTCTTGGATACTATTCATGCTTTCTTTCTATCAGGCAGAATAGAGTCACTTTGGTAGGTTGCTATATAAAAAATCCTAAGTACATGACTGTCATGTCACTATATATTTTTGGCAAATTGGACTATATAGTTCTTTTTCTTCGTATTCATTCTATGATTTAAAGTATTAAATAGAAATTAAGTAATTTAAAAGTAATAAGAAAAGCAGAGTTACCTAGGCTGCAGTGCTCCAGGACCAACGTTCGGTAAACATGTCTGGAATACCGTTATTCGTCCTCCCGTAGGCGCCTGAAAACATTAATTATATCTTTAAATGTACTCTATACATTCATATTTCTGTAATAAATTATAAACTTAGTTAAATGAATTAGGAAAGGTTGTTGATGTGGTCTTGTGGATGAAATGAACTAGTGATCGACATCAGTATGTTTCTTAAGATGTTTAATTCTGTTCGAAACACTAATAAATTGTGTCGAGTCTCACGTTTCAAGAAAAGCTTAAGAAATCGTCTTAGTATACTTATTAAAAATATAATTAGCAACAAGCAAACTGTTACTATAGTAATTTCTGTAACTATTAATGGTTTTTAACTATTAGTTATTTGGCTATGAACTTAGTTGTTAGGTTTTAGAGGTGAATAATTTAAAACAATCAGTCAATAACCTTTGGGATTGCCACAGGGCGAAACCGGCCAGGTTAATTTAATTAAATATTGGAACTGAAGTGCAAGTGAGTTTTATTTCAAGAAGTACCAGTCTATCAATATCCTTACAGCCGAAACATGTTTACCGTTGGTCATCGTTCACTCCCGCACTCCCCTCAAGACTCAATAACCGGTTCCGTACTAAACTCTATATCAAAATTAATGTTATACAAAGATTGTGAATGCTATGTCAAAGGTCGCGAGTTCGATTCCCACCCAGGAGAAACGTAATTTATCTACGATATGTACGTATTTGGAAATATATAAGTATGTTTATCGGCAGTTTGGCTCTGCCTAGCTTGGGCGCAGACGGTCGTGTTTAAAGTGTGAGTGAGTGAGTGAGTGAGTGAGTGAGTGAGTACAGTACCATGAGCTTGTAGGCGGCTTGCAGCGCGGCGCCGAGCGCGCAGGCGGCGGTGGGCGGGCCGGCGCAGGCGGCGGCGGCGGCGGGCGCGGCGGCGGGCGCGGCGTAGCGCGCGGGCAGCGAGCTCAGCAGCTCGCGCACCAGCTCGCGCCGCTCGCCCACGTTCACCAGCAGCGCCTCCGGGGACGGCAGGAACACGTCTGTCGACACGCTCATCTTTAGCCATACGATCTAAACGCTTAGAGACTCGAGTTTCAGTTAACGCGGCTGCCGTTAAATGACAGCCCCTACGCTATGGCAGTCCCCAACGAATAATCTTAGATTTTTAGAGTTTACTCCTTAAGAATCAGTTTTTTGATATAAGGCGCCCGGTATGAAAAAAATGTGAGGAGTAAAATCTACTGAACGAATTATGTTTTTGGTGCGGTTGCACTGGTTTTGGTGCGGCTGCACTGGTTGTGAGTGTATTAACACGTGTATAGAGTATGCTACTAAGCGATTATATCTATATGTTATTTTCATTAATTTGTTAATTTACCGTTTCATATAGTATCAATCTTTTTTCAATTAATTTCCGTTAAATAAGCTTTTTTTGCGTCTGTTTTGACAATCGTACTTAAGGAGTAAACTCCAGTCGTGCGTCGGAGCTGACACACACAATTTTCTTTTATTAAGTTCATTGTAATTATGGGTTCAAATCCTTTATGGGACAACGCTGCGTGATCCACAAATTGTTGTTCTGAATCTAGGTGTTTTTTGTGTTCGATTCTTGTGTTTACAAAATCCCCCACAACGCAGGATTTTTCCATAGTGCGGGCGTTGTCTTTTTAATGAAAAAATTTCTATTTTAAAAATCAAATAGGTATGTAAAAAAGTGCTGTGAAAATTGATACTCCATTATATATCTGATCGACTCCAAGAGATCAACTGTACTTACAAAAGCTTTTTACGTTTATTTTCTCTAGTTACATAAATTCTTTGTATCGGAAGTTTTTTAATTATTTTATCCTTCTTCAAGTACATTTTAACTGTCGTGAGTTTTTTGCAAATTTTCAATTTTATTTTTCGCACCCAAATGGCAATATTAATCTTTAAGAAGTTAAATAATGTAAACCTGATCGCTTATTCAGTAAACGGTTAAACACAAGAACAGTTTGGCAGCGCAAACTTATATATTATTTAGAACAGATGAATTCGACCTTTCCTAAGTAAACTAGTCCTGAGAAAAAGAACAAAAGTCTACTAAACCTTTCTTTCTTTGCGAGCTCACTTCTATTAGAAAAACACTGCAGACGAGACCTACTTGCATTTAATTATTTAAAAAAAATCTTACCGTCAATATCCAGAACAGTCATCTCCTTAGGTCGGGTGAGTCCTTCACTCAGAAAATAGTAGTGCACGTGCGCATCGTAACAGATAAAACCGATTTGCGTACGCGCATCGCCTGGCAGTTCGTCTAGACATGCCTTTAGTGTATCGCATACTACCTGAAATATTTAAGTAATATTCAAATACAATGTGTGCTGTGAAGACAATTTATTCAAATACTAGGGGAATATTTAAAACAATAATCAGGGCATTTGTACTTATACATACATAAAATTACACTTGTTCCCGGAAGGGTAGGCAGAGGTATGTTAAACGTCCATTTTTCCCCAATGCTTTGGTCCCACGTAGTAGGTGGCGCACCTATTGCAGCTAACCGGGATGTTCTGTTGCCTTGGGGCCCTAAGCTCTTGGTGGGAACTCTATACACCCTTTCTACTCTTATTGTAATATTTCGTATTTTAATTTTATACCATAAAAATATACAGATTTAACATAATATGCGCAATAATTCATGCAAAATATATTAACAATTTATTTATTAGTGTGGTAACATTGCTTGTACGACCATGGTAACATTGTTTTAAGGACAGAATGTACTAAATTAATAAATAATTTATTAACATGGTAACAATTGGGTAGATGACTGTATGGTAAATAAATACCAATGTCTACTTTATTAAAACCAATATCGCGAAACATCTCGGCAAATACAATTAACATAGCTTTTTATTATTATTACGAATTTCAATCAAATATACAGTGAAATATATTATTCAATTGAGTGGTCTAAAACAGTAACGTCACAATTTGGTATTTAGTATATTTTTAAAACAAAATTGACGTTTTGACAGATGATAAAAAGTAAATAATTTGACTAAGGTGTCATCTAGCCTATTCTGATGTGACCATCGTTGCATGTTTATGACGGTTTTTATTTAAAAAGTACGTGTATTATAGTCTAAACTATACGAATATGACTTGGTCATTTATTTACGAAAGGTGTAAATTATCAAATTCAAATCGTACCTGCAAATAACCCGAATCTCTAGCTAATTGTGAGACGTCGAAAAGAAACAAGTAGACAGCAGGTTGCGGCGGTCGAAGCATGTACTCCCCGGGGGCAATGAACTCGATGGTCGCAGATTTGATCTCCGGCCGACGAGACGGGTCGCCGTATGACTTGCTAACTGGATCATATTGGAACTCTTCTGGCACTGGCGAAGTAGACAATAGAATATTTTAATTTATTTATTAGTTAGGAGAATGGATAACTGCAACATCAATGCGTTCCAGCCTTTAGAGTGCCGCTTCCAGATCTATATTTGGGGCGAACTGAGAAGCCTTTCCTCTATAGGAAAGACTTTTAAGTCGTGAAAAAGAAGGAAAAACTAGTTAACGCCTCTATTTATAATGTAGATAATTATAACATTTTTTCAACACGCAACACTCACACTTTCCCTCCGTATCCTCGCGTTAAAAAACTCAATGTCGCAAAATAACCCGTTCCGCTCTCTTCTACGGTAGAAAACCTAGACGAACGAAACATGGACGCTCGCGATAGATCTCTTCCAAAACCAATAAACAAAGTAAAGTCATTTGTATCTGTGGGAAGACCAGACCGACTCCTGGTCTTCACACGAAAGACCTCAAAAAACCGGGCTTTCAAATATCTTCGACATCAGATGTCCCAGGTATGTATTTCCAAGTTATTCATATTTCCTACAGAACTGCTTAACACCGAATCCCTATCATTACGTGGTATCACGGATTGAGTCGAGCGACTCGTAGATAGCTTAGCATATCTTTCCCACAGTAAGAATGTACGCATGAAAGGTTCTCTTATCATTTTAAAGTTCAAAGTAATAGCAGAAGATTTCATGTGATTGGCTGAAATACAATGATACTTTACTTTATCGCCGATTAGGACTTTGTATTAGTTGAGCAATTATTGATTACAAGTATATGCAATTAATCAACACAATTATTGATATCAAAGACAATATTATTAATTTGATAATGTAAGTACTCGTTTTTAGTTGCCATAAAATCATTTCAGACCAATCACTTCGCGATTCGTATTGTAGGGAAGCAATTGTAGAGATCAAAGATCATTGTTGAATGCTTTTGCTATTGTAACATGTTGACGGCTTACGTCAGTCCTTTCAGCAATCACAATCATTCATTACAAAACGGGGTACAGTTAGTGAGGATGGTTGTATATGTGCATGTAACACGAGCAATGCCGTGGTTAAAAGCTAATATTAAAAAAATATTTGTACTAAACCTGAATCTAATCAAAAATTTGCTGGTTCGAGCCTACCATGTATGTATGTTTAACATTATTTAATAACTAGAAATAAATACTCACAGTCATTAACCCTGTAGCACAAATTGCACTTCCACCGTTTGGCGTCGACGAAGTACACGAACGGATTGATGTACGTTCGACAAGCGCGACAACGAACTATCGTCGTGCACTGTATCACCGGCAGGTGCTGTAATATTAATAATACTATATTAGACACACTCCAATATTTTTTTTTATTTAGTCGAAACAGGCACTGATGAAAACTTTTTAACTAACATTCTAAACGCGCATGAGTTCCTTTTTACACGTTAACTATTCAATGGGTTTTCATGAATCGTGTGAGACCGTGTCAAAGATACAGAAAGGGACAGCATAAACTTCACTCAAAGAAAGAACCGTTCTACTATCCATAGGGAACTGTTACCGATTCATAAAGAGACGCAACAGGCAGTATTTATTAGTGAATTATTAAGTAAAAACACTAAAATACCTCAAATAACATAAATATTGTCGGATTGTACTAACATTATATACAGTTTACAATGTTTATCGATGGCACACAAAACAAGCGTTTAATTATACATTTACGTCATCGTCTTATACTGTGTGGAAGTCAATAAAAATTCATAACACTATGGTTATATACAATCTTATATTTGCACAATAGTGTAAATATGATGTGTGCAGATACCCAGCTTATTTTTTCATACTATATATGTTCGATGACTAATATTTTCAATTTCTCAAAACTCAACGCAGTTAACTAGTATTTGGTTAAATGAGAAATTTAACATTAGGAAATAATTAAATTCAAATGTCCTTAAATCTTATCGTGATCCCGTCTCAGTAGCAAAGTTAGGAGCATAGAGTTGGTGATAAGATAAGATTCTTGGTGTGACAAGTTGTAACATTTGATAGACAATGTCAATAGTAGTTACACACGAATGATATTGTAACAAAATCAATAGACTGTTCACTTTTTATGTATCCGCATATCACATTATTTATATCGTATAGCATTGTATTTTCTCATTGGATAAAGATTTATTGTGATCTTATTTTAATTAAAAATAGGAATTTATTACCTAATTTGTATTTAATAATATTTAATATGTTATATTAACGACAAAGTAATATATTTTTATTCAATTATGGCACTTCAAACTACAATTTTCAATGGTTACATAAACATCGAGGGTCTCATCATACCTCACACTCGGATTGGCTTTGTAAAAAGCGCAACTTTTCTAAAAAAGTTTACATCTATTCGTTCTTAGAGATTAAAATTATATAAATATACAGAATTGTTAAATGAGAATAGAGCTTATTTTAATACGCGAACCCTATCTACTCGTATTTAAATGGTTAAAATGCTTTCTTATACCTGCTAAAAGTTACACGATTGATGGACTTAATCCAATGTCGATTGCATTATAAATCGGGGTTAATACACAATTACTTAAATCGTTACTTTTATAACAAAGATACACACAGATTAGACAACACATTCAGAAATCGAAGTCAGGATTCATTCATATCAGAAAGTGAACATTTGTTTGAACTGTGTGGTATTTATAAGGGACTGTGTTGTCTATTTTTAGTGCATAGTACTGGAAGAATATTGTAATGTATGAAAGCGATAAATATAGAAGGAATGCGATTGTTATACAGAGTGCGAAAGAACTTTTCAATTACGAACGAAACGCTTAATTAAAACAAAGTTTCTTTTCTTTTATAAACAGTACACTGTAAGAGATGTCACGGATTAAAATCTATGGCATACGAAAAAAATTGAGAATTTGTCACCCTAGCAGAAGCAGGCCAGGACGGCAGTGCGACGTAGGGCAAACCTTGGCTAATCGGTGATATAGAGTAAATCCGTGATAGTTTATTCGTCCTTCTTAATGAAGTTACTACAAAGACTCAATGGATGGTAAACTCATGCTCAACAATCTTAACGTTTACATTGACCTACAGTGTGTACGCGAACACTTTGGCAGAAATTAAAAAGTCGCCTCCCATTGCTTATTCTATGGTATAGCCTCCATTATCTACTTTCTAAGTGATCTGGCGGGATAAATACTGAATTATCTTGGATTTATAGGAAAAATAGGCAAAACAAAACCGAAATCCTATAAGGTAAGAGTTAATAAATCATTTGTATCTTTGTGTTCAAAAGAAATTTAATTTTTATTGCTTGAAATCCTTAAGTTCGGTGCGTAAAAAAATAGTGTTTTTCTGTGTTTATCATATTTTTGTAAAAATCACATAATAGCCTAGTGTAGCACATTTCATGAATTTATTTAAATAATATTGAGTGAATTATAAGGTTATTTTGAATATTCCAGACCAAAAGCTGAATATCATTGTTAGTTAATGTAATTACTGTCTTTAGTTTCTAACGTAACCTATTGGTTTACAGAAGCAAAACAGTTTATAACCAAAAAGGACTTCAAAAATAAAAAAGTCTTACAATGCCTCAAGTATTAAAGCAGCTGCAATGGAAGTCTTAAACAATGGGAGTACAATATATAAAGTAGTAAAAAAATTTTTCAATTGAAAGCCTATTGTAGCCACTATCACCATAATCCTACTTCAACTTCTCAGTTGAAACATGGTAAACCTTATGTTTTACTATCTG
Organism: Hypercompe scribonia; assembly: GCA_949316085.1. Lineage (NCBI taxonomy): Eukaryota > Metazoa > Arthropoda > Insecta > Lepidoptera > Erebidae > Hypercompe > Hypercompe scribonia. The sequence continues at coordinate 5,395,955 of OX438967.1, read as the reverse complement.
AAATAGAAATTAAGCTGTTGAATTATATCAATAAAATGCAGGCAATTGGTTTTGGATTGACTGTAAAGCAGGTTCGTATTGTAGCATATCGGTTGGCGGAAAAGGCAGCAATTAAACATACTTTTTTTTCAAACAAAGCAATATGCAGGCTGGTCTTCGTGGTCTTGCTTTAAGAAACGTTATAATCTGAGCTTAAGAACACCTGAAAGTTTGGCTATGAATAGAGCTCAATCAGCCACAAGAGATGATGCCAATCCCTCAATTTCTTTATTTCAAAATGCAGCTGCTGATAAAGAGAATCATCAACCACAATCAGAATCTAATAATCTAATAAACCACAGGATATGGAAGAACCGCAGCCAGGCTGTTCAAAAGCACCCATTGATGATTTGTTGAAGATCTCTGAAGTAAAGAAAAAGAAAACAGACAAGAGGGGGCTACCTCAATCTAAAAAAGGCAATGTTTATGCACCCCATACACATCACACCCTAATATTACTCCAAGAGTGGAGAAGGACTAAAATACCTGCACTAGTCAAAATACATTAAACAAGACATTCAACTTAAAAATGGAAAACAGTGGATCCAGTGCCCATTTTGTAAAATTTGGTACCATGTTGAGTCAAAATGTTAAAGATGCTCAATTTTTTCTTACGTTCAAATTGTGAACTTTCTGATTAATTGCAGTTTTATCTGATATCTACTTGTAATTTTTATAGCTAAGTAAATGTTGTTTATGTTCCTAAACACAATAACCTACAAACCAAAGTCATTTGTACAATATACATAGTGATACGAGTATACTATTTGGTAATTAAATCACCTGTGTTGAATATATTTAAGACTCTTATTGACAGATTTTCTATCTTTTTCGATCTTTTTCTATCCCTTCACAAACAAGTTTATATCACAAAATAACCAAGTCTATATCACATCTTAACCAAGCTTATGTTACGCAATAAACCTAGTATCACTGAATTAACTTATTGTATGTTGTACATAATTATATAGGATTTATATGGGCAATTTAGTATTTGAATTTTTTCTAGATATTGAGTAGGTTAGCCAATGTTATAACCTTAAGCCTAGTACATGATATCTAATTATCCGATTGATAAATAAAATTTCACTTAAAAAAAATCTAACTAATACCGATTAGCCAAGGTTTGCCCTACTACGGAGCACGTGCTCTTTTTGGGGGGCAGAAAAAGAGTCATCTGCCAGCCGTAGGCAGATGGCCCGAGGTAAGGGATTTCCTTTCTAGGGTACACCTGGTTCCCCGGCTACTGGTACCTGAGACGGCGTGCGGTTTTGGGTCTGTTCGAGTCCGACATAACCACAAAAAAGGTTGTACTGGAAATGATAATTTAACACACCTATAGCCAACTAAATAAATGTAAGTGTAATAAAACTACCTACTTCTATGTCATTTCATCTCACGAGAATCCTTGTAAATTACTAAAGAATATTATAGAATATTTACGTATTTAAATAGCCTCATATAATATAGTACTTTGTTAACAGCAACTTGTGGAAGAACGAGTGTCATGTACCTCCAACATAAAGGAAGGATCCTCTGACCAAATGACGCAATCATGCCTGGCGGGCCGTGACCCTTTGGTTGTAATGGGATATTGTGTATATGCTAATCGCCGCGAGAATTTCTATATCGTGATTCAGGAGCACCGTAGTTCATTATACTCCGTAGTTCGATATGCCTTCGCTAGATGGTGCTGTAGTAAGTATTTCTGTTTACGCTGTATGTGGAAGTTGTGTTTCTTTTGACAATGATGAACTTCTATGCATCTATTAATCCCCTGATTTTCTATTAGGAGTGACATTGCAAAAAAAACCCTTCCTCATCAGCTGTAAAAATTTCAAGTTTTTAACCCCAGTGACTTGAGCTCCGCGATGATGAACCAGCCAGCTATTCAGTCAGGGTAAGTAATTATATATGTATAGATTACTAAACATGAAACAGTCACGATAGCAAGTAAATTCCGATGTTACCTAAAGTCCAATAATCAATACCGGAACTTCGATAAGGTAAGTCTGTAAAAAGGAACCAGTTCGTTGTAATTCTCATCAATTACCTTATCTCTGTCCTATTCAAAGTATTTAATAGTTTTAACCACTCAAGGAAATCAAGGATTGGAGGAACTTATTAACTTGAATTGGAGATATGTTTTTCTTGTCTTTTTAAGTATTTAAAAATAATCACACGAACTGGTAATGACTCCTGTATACCAGAGAAGTTTAGAAATTTTGAAACAGCGAATCTGACCAGGAGGTCTAAGTACAGCAGTGGACGTCTTTCGGTTGAGGTGATGATTATTATCAGAATATTCAAACACGGGAGAGTATTTGCATTTTTATAGTAATAAGCATTGTGCATTTATGATTTTAAAAGACAATTGCCGCGGATTTTTAGTAACACAATTACGAATTGGGAGTTTAAACTGATATCAATTAACACGATAGTGGTTTGCCAATCATCCACTTAAGCAAATGATTTCATAGCAGACAAGCATCACACTTCACCACAGCAGTCACAGCACAATCAAAACGCAAAAATGTCCAAAAACCCTTCAAAAATTAATGTGCAAACTACGAAATTGCGTATAAAGAAATACGGTGTGTATAGTATCAATATATGTATAATATGTTTATCAATAAATGTAAACACAACAGTGATATGAAAATAAAAAGTGGTGATGGAAACTTGACATAGTTCTTAGGTGTTCATCGAAAGCGAGTAAGGTCGCAAAATTAGGGTAGTAGAAAGAAAAACTTCGGTAATCTCATTCGCTCGTTGAAAAGCAACGAAAAAGTTGCTCAACACCGGTTTCCGATGAGGCTATGATTACTCATAGCACGATCGAAGCATGACTCTCTCACGTATGTGCGTCTCGTAGAGACCATTATTAACGAGCTTTAATCAAGACTGGACTTATTTCTCTTAACTCTCTTATACATAATGCAGTTTAAAGACAATTACCACCAAACAGAAATACGCACAACAACAAATAACACAAGATGAATGCTACAAGTGTTTCAGTTAATGAATAAAGTGGGTTACTCACATTAAGATCTTTGAATGGATGTATTAATATACCGAGAGGAAGTCTTGACTTCTGGAGAAGATTATTCGTCTCCGGTATCCGGTTGATGGTGCACCTGAAGATTCTGTAAATAAAATGAACATCAAATTTTTGTTAGTAAAAAGAAAAAGCTTAAAAAACACTTACGTGATTACGTAAAAACTTTTGAGTAAATTTATATTACTTATGTTACCCGGGCTATTATTACAAATCTGTAGACACCTCATTTGTTAAAATCGGTTGAGTAATTTAGGGGCTGCGGTGGAACATACAACATTCCTTTTGGCGTTGTGTAGTCTGGTAAAAAGTATATACACACACTTATAACTCTCCTTCTGAAGGGGTAAATAGAATCGTACCAAATGCAGACATTTTTACATCTGCATACAGTTCTCCGCAAACATTCTTCGCTAGGTTCAAATCCTCAACTGCGGATAGATAAACGGCGTAAACATTTTATGTGTCCAAAACTTCATGTTAAGACGGCTTTAGCTGGCAGACACTACCAGAGTCTGAGTGGTCGTCTTTATAATAGATTAAATAAATTATGCAACCTATATCATTTATCAAGACTGGAATGTAAGAACGAAATTACTAGGTACCTTAGAAACGTAACGTATGAAGAGACGGAAAACTTGCTCATGACAGTGACCGAAGGATGTCTTGGTGTACACTACAATGCTCACACAAACACACACCTCACAAAAACACTCATGCACACATTCATTCGAAATGGCGTGCATACAGTTTTACACTACGCACTAGACCTTGTCTCGGTTGTTAACTACTATGGTACTGCTTACTAAACTTGTATAGATGGAGTACTACATTACCCTCTACTAAATGTTCGTAAATTGTATTACATCACTATGGTTTGGAGGAAGGCGTCGATGACTGTCACACAGTTTATACTAGCACAGACATCGCCGTTAACACTATCTTCAGGGTGTCATGTGTAACTTTATTTCATAACATTAGCTTAGTTTTAAGATAGGAACTATTGTATTCTTGATTTTAAGTTAATAAAGAATTATTATTATTATTATTTATAACGCTTATCAAACTCAGGTAATGGGGCAAGCCTATTGGTATCAATCAGGCACTATAGGAAGATGATGAAATTACGAGTTAAATATGAAAGGAAAAGTAGGCAAAACGGGAAGTCAATAGATAATGTTTATAGATAGATTAGGAAGCGAAGATCAAGGTCACATAGCTATAACTCGTAATAGTGCTTGCCAGCAATGTCTAGTGATGTTAAAACTGTGATAACTATTACTGTATTCTGTACTAAACTTCGATCTGGTATTTGGGTTGTGAAGTTTTGATGATAGTCGACTTAAAGCCAAACAAAATCTAGTAAAACGGCTTGGATGAGGTTTTGAAACAATAACAATTTACAAATATATGAGTTCAGAAACTAGTTATTTGCTATTCATACACATGAATACGTACACGTATAATAGATACCGGAATAACACACACTTGTAAACCTAATCAGGTAATCGTTTGCTGTGTACAGCGTTTACAAACACGGTCCGATGAATCAACATTTTAATTTGAACTAAGTATTAAGCAACTACATCCAGAATGTCATAAGCGCCAATACAGGTATGCACCCTATAGTCAATAAGTTAAGTAATAAGGTAAGTTGCTCAAAAATTACCTTTTACTCCCAAACCTAGCCGATTTCGACTACGGTGGCCAGTCTCAACGCAGCCTAGCCAACTACACAGAAGACATAGTGCACAAATGATCGCGCAAATACAGGTGCACTTTCTGTTCCCTCACTCTCACAACCTGATGGGACGGTTATCCAAAAAGATCGGGCAGATTAGGCACAGAACCGACGGCTATACGTGCCCCATTTTAAACTAAGCGTAGCTTGTACTATGAGTACTAGATAATTGATATAAATACATTTTTATTTTTTTTATAAATAAATATTATGCAAAAAAGAACCCATACCAAATCAAACATTATGTTCATGCACACAAATGATTGCATTCGAATATTTCGAAGACATCGATGTCTTTGATTGAAATCGAAACCGCGGCCTTTGGCACTACTTCGCCATCCGGTCGTCAAAATAATGTAGTCCATAATATATTTAATGTTTGTACCTATTAAGTTTCATAACCGTTTTGTTGAAACTACAGCAAGTAGAACTCGAGGAGTTATTTACACACACCTGAGATTATTTTCATCAAACACATGTGTTTTACCTACACATGTAAAAAAAAGTCATCTACTTGACATATCTACACAATGGCATCTTCTGTTCACATTAACAGCTTTTGATAATTCACTGCTGGACACAGGCCTCTTCTTCGAAAGGTGGTTTTGGCCTAGTATACCAAATGTTGGTGTAGGGTTTGTTTCAAGTTTAGCAGTGATGGTATCCTGCATAGGTAACTCTTACGATACCCACAGAATGACGAGGGGTGGTGATACTCAGTATTCTTACAGTATCCCATGAATGATATACTACATATAACACTATCTTTTGTTAAATGAAGAAAATGAACACAGATTTTTTCATCAATCTCCATCTCCATCATTGAACTGGTAAGCTGTCCAATCATAGGAAAAGATTAGATGAGATGAATTAATTAAGAAATATGAATGTAATTGCTATGAATAATCATTGTTATCTCTATATACATCTACCTCTCCATTAACAGTACTTATAATTCCATTTTCTTTACTACAGTAGCAAACAACATACATCCATACTATGAAAATACATTTTAACTATACTCTCATGAGATTTAATGCTGTAATTTTTACCACAGAGGTTTGATCTTCTTACATAAAAAAAACTATAAAAAATGTGGAAAAAAATAATTATAAAATGTCATTTTTTGCTTACATTAAATTCAATAATTTTTTTACCATAAAGGTTACAGTTATTTAAAGTAATCGACCTCCTTACAAAAAAATGTATCAAATACTACAAGGCGTACTTCATATCACAGATAGTGCAATACTTAACTATCATTACTTAAGGGTTCTGATATCTATCACATTTTTTGTGTCAATGTTTATGAAGATTGGGCAAGAAATGAGAGTTTAATATAATTACATACTGAGTCATGAGACTGTAATGAATAAGTATTATCATAATTTGTGACTCATATCATTTTAGATGTCTATCACACGTCCGTATTGTTGTTGTAGAATGCACTCATTCTGTGTGGAGTAAAAAAGTTATAGATCTTCATCCCCACACATAGACATACATAGCTATGTCTGTGTGGTTACAGATTCGGAATACAGAATGTCACCAACCCTATTCATCCTGTGTGTGTCATAAAAGCGAGCTAAAGGAGCTAACTCTGCAGGACAAAACTTGAATAAAATCCTAAATTAACCTGTCTGGCCAACATGGTACAGCAGGTCTTCTTTTTAAAAGAGAGACTGTGTCCAGCAATGGACTGCTAAAGGCTATTGATGATGATGATGTAGACACAAATAATATATATGGTCCTTTTTCAGTTCTAAATATAATCAAAAAAACTCGTATTCAAGCCAGACTATAACTGATATTATTGTGGAATGCCTATTCATTTTATTTTTTATAAATAATGAGTAGATATATGCATGTCAGCATGAATTGTGAATTTCCCACAAGACTACAGAATTATGAAGTAATTGCTATTAACTAACTAGCTTCGCCTTGCAGTGCTACCTGTGGTGTTTGTCGCTTTTGACTCGGATATTGTATATTTAACCCTATTTTCCTCTAAAATTAAAGTAGCATAAGTTACTTCTTATAATATATATCAGTGTCAGTAAGAAGGCCGTCAAAACCGGTACAGTCATTACGGAGATTAGCCGGAACAAAAAGAATAAACAAAAATTTAAAAAATAAAAATTTTGAAGAATCATATACACTTTCCAATGTATTTAGTGAAGAGCTTTCAAATATAAATTACATTTATTTATTTGTATAGATTAATGTCAATCACATAGTAGATTTACTAAGTTAAATTGAATGGTTCCAATTCAAGAAAGGCTTTGGGGAAAATGATCATATGCTGGGCACGATAATGCTAACATTTAGCACTGATTACAGTGAGTATATTTATATACTATGATAAGGTGATTCATTTCCTTTGTTATTTGTTTGTAAACAAAAATGACTCATAATAAATATTAATTAATTAATTGGAAACCTTTGCCCAATTAATACAAATAAATCCATTATCCTCATTTTTGAATCCTTTAAAGTTGACAATTAAACACAAATTAACCTAGCAAAATTTTAATTATATTATTTTTATAGTCATAAGTTTAATTGCAGCGATTTTTCAGGTATTATTTATATTTTTACATGTAAGATGACATTTATCTTTTTGTTTGTTTGTGTACTACATCACCGAAAAAGTCATTCACTCATTACAGAAAGATTGAGAGCTAATAGTGAGATAATGTTCACAAATGACTGACCTGTTGACCTAGTGGTAAACGACCCTAACTTAAGCAAAGACAATTAATAGTCATTTGGCCTGAACTGCTGTGTTCATCTAAATGTATGTTTAAATGAACTCAAAATTATATTAATATGTTTATCAGCAATCTGGTTACCATAATGCAGTCTGTGCCTAGTTTGAGATCAGATGGCAGTGTGTTAAACACATTAGGCTATCACAAAACTGTGATAAGTACAAATTATATTTATATATTTGACTTTTTGACAATCAAACTTGATGAGGTTAAGTAGTAACTTGAGGCGTCCCAGATTGTTAAAAATCAGATTAAGCATATCTATATATCATCTATATTTAAACATATAACTGAATACTCCACTGACATCATTTTGTTATATTTACGCTCATCACAATGTTTTGACTTTAGGTGAGATTTAAGCTCATAGCCTTTACAAGCTATGAGTTTAAACCTTACCAAAACATCGAGTCTTTACTGAGCAGTCATCAATTTAAGTAACCAACAGGCTGTATTTAATAAAAATGTTAGAAATAACTTACTCAGGGCTGCAGTTTGGTGCATCAGCAAATTGATGTCCAAGTTTGATCTCTGGGGGGTCTTCAGGATACTCAGGCAGTATATTTTTGCACTGAAGAAGATCCACCATGTGATGACCCCACAACTGGTCAAAGCCTTGTTTTGTAACACTAAGTTGTCCCATCTGTTGGGTTACAGCTTGAGTGCCATACTGCTGAGGGAACTGCTTCATTATATTTTGCTGCATTTGTTGTTGCTGTTGACTATTTATATAATTTCCTTGAGCCATTTGCGGATATCTATTCTGCATATTGCTCTTAGGAACCCCACTAGAATGAATAATAGGTCCCGGTGGTGGACCCACTTGATGTCCCATTGGGGGTAATCCTTGTTGTCCCATTGCTGGCATCTGATTTTGATGGTTACTATATGCATTTTGAGGTCCCACATGTCCAGAAGGGCCAGGTTGGGTCATAGGCTGATCCAATGGTCCATTTTTATACTGTCCAGGGTATGATTGTGTTGGAGCAACATTTAAAGGTGGCATAAATGCTGCTGTACTTGTTGGTCCTGCAGGGCCGGAAGGTATTCCACTGCCACCAGCTCTAGGAGAACCTATCAATGCTTCAGATGATGGCGGCATTAATCGAGGTCCCAGTGCATGAGGTCCATTCATTACAACTTGTTGTGGAGGTCCTGCATGTAACCCTGTTTGAGGCCCACCAAAGCCTGGTGTTCCAACAGGAGGTCCACTGACTGTAGATGCATGTACAGCAGGAGTGTGTCTAGGGGGACCAGTCAGAGGTGGAGTAGAGAAAGGAATATGTGGCTGACTTGACACAGGAGGTCCAGGAGGCTTATTAATAACACCTGATTGTGGTCCATATGGTGAATTTGACATTCCTGGAACATGGCTAGAACTGACTGGTGGCTTGCCTCCTGGTGGAGAACTATAAGCACCTGAAGAACCAGGTCGTTGGCTTAATTGAGGCCCTGGTTGAGCCATAGGTGGACCATTTAAAAGAGTTTGACTTTGACTAGAAGGAAGAAGAGGTGGAGCATTATCATTAATTTGATGCTGGTGGGATTGATAGCTAGGAGGGTATGGCGTTGGAGAAGAATTGGCATGAGAGACAGTTCTGGGACTTGAAGATGTCAAGTGAGCTTGGGGTAGGGCAGGATTCGACAAAGAACTAGGGGCAGCTGACAGAGGTGGTCTCATAGGTGATGACTGCAATCCATGTTGCACAGGTGACATCATTCCAGGCTGGTTGAATACAGGAGAACTGCTTGCACTCTGACTATAGTTGGTTACATTTTGTAGAGCACTGTTCTGGGGCATTGATGTCATGTGGAGAGGACTATTTGAATTTGCATCCTGCTTTATTACTCCATATCCTGGGGGCAACTGGCTCAGTGGAACATGACCTACTGGCTGATTGTGATTGATCGCATGCAGCCCTGTATTTGCGTTCATTTGTGGTGGACCAGGGAATTTGTCGTACGGATTTGGTGGTAAATTGGACATGGCTTGTCAATCTGGAAACAAATTGCGTTCTATTAAAAATCTTCAAAGAAAAGTTATAATAAGTATATATGACCAACACACGATGTTTATATTTTGATAAAAATACTGATATTGACAAAGATTTTAATAAAACATGCTACTTCACTGATAAAATGACGGAAAGGTAAAAAAAGGACACAAATGACCACTGCTACTTACCGCAGTCAGGACAAAGAAGAGACAAAAATATTTCACAGACACTTGTGTATTGTTATACCATTCTCACTTGTTATCACAGCATGTAAAATAATGTAATTAAAATAGCCAAGGAAGAAAAATAGGACCCTGACTTACGTGGCCGAGCGATTTAGAGCGCCCTCTGGATTGATTTTTTTGACATATAACGTCAACGAGTGCTGTTGAGTAGGAGTTTAAATTTTAGTCGATTATTGAGTTGTTTAAAATACTTAAACTACTAAATCAAATATTATTGATATTTTTAAATTGAGTTAAAAACAATGAACTTGTGATGATGAAATGGACACAAGTTTTTTTTTTATTTTTTTTTATTTTTTCCTAGTTCACGAGTTTCCTAGTTCCTATTTTCTTAGTTACTATAATTAACATTTTTAAACTAATGTGTTTAAAATGATACCTGCTCGCTTCAGTTCTGTAAAATTCTATATTACATAGATATTCTATCAGATTGGCGTTTTGTACCCTGGATACTCAAATCATAGACTGACTGACAGTGGCTCTGGAGTGTAGTCTAAAGAAGAAGAAAAAAAGAAGAAATAACTGTCTTACAATGAGAACTTGGAATAGAGAATAAAACGCAGTTGCTGACTATGGTATTAGTTGCTTCGCCAGAATCTTCAGTATAACAAGTTGTTCGCATTCAACTCGTAACATATTCGTTTTATGAGCCCCTCCCCATACAACAAGGCAATAATTTGACGCTGACTGAGCAAGCGAGAAGTATATAGTAATTAAGGTGTTAAAATCAACAACAGACTTAAGTTTCTTAAATACATAAATAAGCTTTCCCAGTGGCGTCACTGTGGCATCAGTTTGCTGTTTCCATTTAAAGTGACTATCTACTATAATTCCTAAGTGTTAGTATAGTATTGTACTCGTATAGTCTAAGTGTTATCTATTAGAGCTGTATTATATGCATAAGTAGTAATTTTGCAGTTGGGTTCGTATAATTGACATAGCTCATTCACATATATAAGAAATAGGATCGGTTTCAGCATACAACCAAAAGTGAGAAAATGTTCTTTACTTATGCAGTTTCCTATCTTTAAAGACTGTTTATGGCTTATATGATAGCTACTGAATAAGACATATACCGTATCATGAGTGCCTTTGCGCTATATAAAGAAATATAAATAGTTTTATGCTTCTGTGGCGACTTCCACATACATCGCAAACTAAAGACATATTACAGCGCCATTTACCGAAGATACTAGAAAACAGACGGAACAATAAACTACGGAGCAACTACTTATCCTGTATCACGATATTGAAATTCTCGCGACGATTAACATATGTACAATATCCCAACGCTAAAAAAAAAAAGCTCGTGGCCCGCCAGGCATGATCACATCACCTGGTCGGAGTACCCTCAACTGAGGAGCGTGAGACATGACACTCGTTCCTCCACACTTCTTTTCGAAATTAGCCAAATAAATAATAATAAATAAATATTTCGGAAATTTGACACACAAAGTTATCTGGTTTCAAACTAAGCCGAGCTTGTTTTATGATAACTAAACTAATTGATAGAATACTTATATACTTTTTTTTATAAATACATACATACTATACATGGAAAACACCCAAACTTCGTAACAAATATTTGCAGATCATACAAATATTTGGTCCGACCTGGAAATCGAACCCGAGACTTCAAGCACAGCAGTCGTATTCACTGCCGCTGCGCTACCGAGGCAGTTAAATTTATAACAAAAGGCCTAAACCAGCATCATCTGTAGATTTATCACTTTGAAAACCGAATTGATTTGGTGCTAAAATGATGATTTTTTATTCTATTGTATTAAGCGAGTTTAACGCAAAGCACTGAAATCTGTAGTTTGAGACACTGTCTCTGTCTCTGGCTTTGTAAATTTGGTGAACTGAACAAACGCATTCTAAATAAATTGGGAAATGTAGTTCTAGTGAGGCACAAGTTAACAATATGGACAAGGACAGGAATAATGGTATGATTCGTAGCTTTAACAATATTAGAAGTTATATCATCACGTCCAGCAGAACTTTGTCTTTGATACCGAAAATAAAGCCCTCTAGCTCAGTACTGTCCACTTCTAACGTTAAGGAGGAGGAGTTAAGCAGAATTGAGATTACTGAGAGTAAGTTTTTCATAGCAGTCCGAAATTCGATGCGTTTATATTCGCGTCAAACTTTTTTAAATGTTGGTACAAAAGTTATGATAACGCTGAAAAGTAATTTGTGGGACTCGGTATGTGTGTGTTTTTTAAAGATAAGATACAATTTAGGCTATAAGGACATAGTTTAGAAATTTAGAAATTTTCAAAAATAGCGCATTATATATATTAATATTCTACTTGTATTCATGTCGGGTCTAGTATCTGTGAAAATAAGCACTTAGAAATAGTATTTACTATTAGTGTTTATCCGTAAAATGTTACTTTAGATTAAATCTTTGTTACAATCTATCATAGAACACGACACTTTCAGTATTGTTACCCCTAAAAATATATTAAATAAAATAGGAATCGATCATCTTAATAAAATGAGATACTATTTTGACAAGAACATACTAAATATTTCCAAAGTTTTTGCACTGCCATATTGACTCTTTGTCACCAACACATCACCAACCCTTAGCAGTCTCAATCTCACCTTAAAAAGAAGGTATTAGCCTACTATATTACGCTGCCCAAACGGGACGGTATAGGGTTTGTTAGAAGTTTTCCTTTTATTTACAATGATGGTTTTCTGCAGAATTTACACCCTTAGTCGCCTCTAACGACACCTATGAAATGAATTGGTAACATTCCAAATACTTACTCCGTCACCATGAGGACGAACTAAACTTAAGTACAGTCCGTCTCAGACAGAAGTCCTACGGCAAGTAATGGACCTATTGTGAAAAATTACCATGTTTGTTGCAATCAAATGTTGTTAAGTTCGTTGTCATTCTGATTTTTAGTTAATTGCCGTACTCAAACTATTATGTACGATGCCTGAAGTCGTAAAAAGTGATGGCTGAGAACATAAAGAGAGATATAGAGAAGTAGTGCAGGTAAAGAAGTTTTTTGAAGTAGAACAGTAAAATTGGAGTGTTTTAAACCAATAAATAATGTTCGTAAGGGAGTAGCTATATATGATTTTTATAATTTTATTTATTGTTTTTTATATTTCTGTACCTATTATATATACCTATATTTATACCTATTTTATCATCGTTTAAGATTAAGATAATTAAGTTCTTGTATTTGAAAACAGTGATTGCATGGAAAAGACACATTTTAAATTGAACTGCACGAAAGCCATATCGTTTGATCTAACAAAACAAAATAAAGACTCATAAAGAACTTTAAGGTTGGTGGAAAAAGTATTTATAAGCTAGATTTTAGAAGATCAGTTTGTTCAGTGCAAATTCGTAAAACATTTAAAAGATAAGTATTTTCGTAACCACGAGATGAAGGAATAGACTACATTATAATATCTACAGCAAGTGATAGCGAAACAAAGTCTGAGGACGATAGTAATGCGGATGACTAGAATTCAGGCAGTGACAGTATGTCTGAAATAAACCCAATCGTTGATCAAAATTATATTACTTAAAAATATAAAAAAATCCTTTTCAATTCTATTTTATTACATCTATTTCCCTTTAGAATTTATTCAATATTTTATATAAACACATTTTAACTAAGTGTTCAATAGAAGTGTATGCAGACAGCATGACTGCAGCGTCGCGTCTGCGGTATTTTTTTCGTAAGACGAACTATTTCACCACATATTGTTGTCCATTTTGAAAATATACTGACTCTATGGTTAAGATCATGGTTGCACAGACTTATGAAGACTAGGGGCCACTCGGGCAAATCATGGCGCCCATGGCGGGCCGGCCGCCAGAAGTATAGGTAAAAAAAGACAATAAAGAATTGATAATAATTTATTAAAATTCAAAAGAATTTATTAATTTGAAGAGTGGCACTGCATAGTGCTTACAATCTTTTTTTATATTTGGCTCAAATTCAAATTCTCCATGTTGCGATCTAATCCTGGGTAGGTTTAACACAGCATCTAAAAACAATTACAGTACCTACTTAAATTACCCATTCTTTTTTAAATTATCAAAAATAATTGATTAAATTCCGAAGAAATTTTAAGATTTATATACAGATTTTATATCTGAAATAATGACGTAATTATTACAGTTAGAGAAATTCTGATAAAAATAGTAATTTTTTTGTTTTATTTCAATATTTGGCCAACATTAAAGCTAAATTTGATTAAAATTGATTAAATAGGTAGGGAAACACTTATTAATAACAGAGTTTTACTTATGATTTCACAACACAATTATACACGGCACTTGACGGGTTACCAGGAAGTCTACGTTGAATGGGGATCAAAATATATGACACCGGCTAGTCGAGTTAAAATCTACACTAGAACTATTGCCTCCCCAAAACACTATTAAATTACACTTATTCTCAACATTTATTACTTCGCTTTGTATTTTCGCGCTTATTTCTTTCTGTTGACATTTCACTCAAATTAAAACCGAACTGTCAGTCGCTTTTTTTTTTCTTTTTTTTTTTTTTTTTTTTTTGATTTGACTTTTAGCTGTTGGCCTCAGGTGGCCTCTACAACTTTACCCGGATTAATTTACGGTGAGTGGCAGTCGCTGCGGTTAGCGTAGCTTTTATACCGCGCATACGACTCTGAAAGCTTCGTGTATCTACTCTTACCTACGCGAGCAATTGGCAATTCGGGACTATTGCTATCTCGCTTGCTCACACTGCGCTAGAAAATTCTTGATTTCTCTACTATTTTGAACTTTATATAAAGGCGGCAAGCGATGTTACTTGACTTAGCATTTTTAGGCGCTAGATTCAAATAGCGCGTGCGCGAGATTCAAATTACTTTTCGAACATATTTTTTTGGTTTTATTCTGGAATAGAATTAAATATTCTTCGAATGTACGAGATTATTATTTTTGCTGTCGGCGAGCCACCAGTATCCGACCGGCGGGCCGCGGTCTGTGCATCCATGGTTTAGATACTTCTTCAAAAGAAAACAATAGTAAAATTTTGGCGCGAAAAACTAGATAGGTAAATGTAAGCAAATAAATTTATTTATTTATATCTTCATTGTCACATATCAATAAGAACAAAAGAAAAAATGAGCTACAAACTATGTAGACGTACAATCGGCTCATCGCTCACGGCGATCTCTTACAGACAACCTTTAATTTAAATTGTGAATTTATGGACATTAAAACTGCACATTTAGTGTATTTTAATGTTTTCTATAGAGTCGGACGGTAGGTATTTTGTTATAGGTAAAATTATCGAGTGCTTTATACAAATTTCAAATCCATGTATAAAATCAAAGTTTAAACCAATTTTCAACACACAAGTGTCGCATCGCATACCCGCTACTCTGTTTTTAGTTATGCTTAATGAAAATGCTTGGATTAGGTAAGTTGATTTAATTTCTTTAATCAGACGAATTTTGTTTTGGATAATAAGTACCTATTCCGTTGGTTTACTTTGAATGTTTAACTTATATTTTCTTGTAGTAATTTTTACAGTAATAATGTGTTTGTGAATGAAAGGCTCATGCATCCATTTGGCTATTTGAGACATTTCATCTTAACCTTTACATCTTGTTTGACAACTTAACTATTTCGTTGACTTTTCAAAAGTCTTTTGACAGAAGTGAGACGTAGTTCCGATTATCACCTTTTCAGTCTGCTAATAGTTCATCCACAATCTTTAATAGATTTTGTTTCAATCTTTAATAGTCCAATCCTGGACATAGGCCCTGAATCCCTCCTATGTCAGGCGCAGAGTGCCACATCGTGTGGTTTTAGTCGGTCCGATTCCGATACACCACCCCGCCGTAAACCCCGGTGTGGTGACGGTTCGAAGGGGTTTCTACAAGTTAAAAAAAGGCTTTTTTAGATAAGAAGTTTTGGTCTAACGTCACGCCGGACAAACGGCTTTTCTATAGGGTTTCTTTCAGATTTGCTTTTTCTTTGCAGTACTGTTGTTTTATGTAGTTTACTCTTAATCGGTTTTTACGTTACCTAAGAAATGAATAAAGGTGATGACACTCCCTATTCTAAGAGTTTTGTCTGTAAGATTGCTCTAGAAAAAAAACCATATCATCAAATGAGTCGTTGTTTGCTCTATTATTTATCATAGCTATTCAGGAGGGGCGCGTAGTTTAGTAAGTTGTATTTTTTACTGTTTACTCGTGAAAAATAAAAGTATGTATATTTTTTCTAAGTAAAAATATACGTGTGTGCTGTCAACTTAAAGGGACTTGTGTCCATTAAAAATATTCTACCTTAACCTGGGTACGTACCTTGAAGTACCTTAATAATAACTGTATCGTACACCGGGTAATTACAAAAAAACTTAATAGACATGAATGTTAGCACAAGTGGCGGGCTTATGGCTCGGAGCCAATCTGTTACAGACAACCATGGGATGGTGAGGAAACATGATTAGAAAAATTGTAGAGTAGTTTCTGTCTGTAGTTGTGTATTGAAAAGTAAATAAGTAGAGGCAATTACAGTAATATACACATTAAAATAAAAAAGGTGACACTTATACATAATGTGAATTATTAAATAAATAGACACAAAACTGTAGGTAAAATATATAAATATTAAATTGACATCCTTAAATGGAATAATATTTCCTAATTGGCTTAAAGAAAGAAGTAGATTATGGGACATTTATGTCTCCCAGGTTATGCTCTTTTAACAGTCTCATGAAAGCTGTTAGTGTTTGTGCTCGTCTTGACAGAGAAGTAGTGGTCGAGAGATTTGGTAATGTCAAAGCAATTTTAGTTCCAAGTCCTCTGACAATCTCAGTAATTTTGGATGCGTGCCGTACGAAGGTGAACCGGTTAAAGAAACGGGGGGAGAGGAGGTTATGGATTAAGTATAATATTATAGAAGAGAAAGAATATGTGCGTTCCGACGGAAGCGGATGGGAAACCACTTAAACTTACAAAGACATCTAAAGAAAAACACACCTCCTCTCAACTACTGTCTCTTTGTTCGTCTCGACATCAGTCTTGCAATAAGGTGAATCAGTATTTTGTTGATGTTGAAGGCACCCTCGCTAACAGCATATCTACAAACTACGCTGCTAATAACACCCACAACTCCAATCAATCAAATTCCTTTGCCCTAGAGTTGACAGACCCAGACGAAATTATAGTCACTGTTAATTCCCTAAAATACAATGCGGCTACAGGCTGGGATGGTATCTCTGAGAGATTCCTCAAACTTTATGCACGCGTTCTTGCGCCCATCTTGTCTCACATTTTTAACGTTTGCTTTCGAACAGATATCTTTCCCACGTCATTCAAGCGACCGACCACTTAACAACTAGCTACCGTCCTATAGCAGTCTTGAGTACCATGTCTAAAATACTGGAGCGACTTATTCACAAGAAGTTGATAGGGTACCTAGAACACTTCCGAATACTGTTCCCGCAACAGTTTAGTTTTCGGAAACAGAAATCAACAAGTGACGCTGTGGGTGAATTGGTAGTAGTAAAGTTCTTACTATTTTTCTAGATCTTACAAAGGCTTTTAACACTATTCCATTACTACTCTCTTACTTAAACTAGAACAAATTGGGGTCAGAGGCCTTCCGCTCGAGCTCTTTAGAAACTATTTCTCTGGACGCACACAAATTGTTTCTATAGACCACCACAGCAGTGACGAACTTCCAATACACTACGGCGTCCCTCAGGAAGTATTATAGGCCCTACTTTGTTTCTTAATGACCTCTGCAATCTCAATTTAGTTAATGGTAAAGTTATCTTTTTCGCAGACGATACTGCGCTCACATTCTTCTCAGATTCGTGGTCGGAACTTCAGAGTGTTGCGCAGTGTGGGTTTGATTTTACTTTGAAGTGGCACTTCTCACATACCTTAACTCTAAATGCATTAAAATACAAATTTATTACTTTTTCGCTTAACATAGTTAGCAGCCAAAAGCACCTATCTCTATAATAGCTCCTGTTCCCCTCATCTTCGATCTCCATGCCAATGCCCGACTATTGGCTCAGTTACCGAGACTAAATATCTTGGTATAGTCTTAGACCATAATTTAAACTTTAGACACCACATTAATATCTTGACAGGACTTGTTAGAAAGTTGATTTACGTTTTTAAAACCCTGCGACATATTGCCAACCATTATATAATACGTACCGCATACTATGTACTTTGTCGGTCTATTATCGACTACGGTATCTCTTGCTGGCATGGGCAGCAAAAACTATTCTGTTGCCCCTAGAGATAGCTCACAGAGCAATACTAAAGGTGGTTACATCTCGACCGATGTTATTCCCTACAAGAGAGCTATATAGATCGTGAAACGTATTCAATATAAGAGAGCTTTATATACTAAAAATAGTTATGATACAACATCTGCAAACACCATACAGAGACATCACAACACGCAGAAAAATTAAATTTGTGCCATCCCACACACATACATACCGTTCTTTAACAGATTTGCGATATATCTTAGTCCGTCTTTGTACAATAAAATCAATGCAATGTGTGACATCTGCGGTTTGACTTACTTTGTCTGTAAAAAGGCTGTAACTAAATACTTACTAATGTTAAGCTATGATGAAACTGAATTATTTATAATTAAATAAAAGCAAGCACATGTACATACACATACACACACGCGCACACACATTTGCACGCATGCACACACACATATATGTATGTCGTAAACTAAAAAAAGCAACCGATGTATCAGCAGGGGTCCGACACTGTAACTCCTTACCACAGGTAACACAGTTGCATATCTAGGAGTACAGTTCTTAACCCAAGATACAGTAAATGTCTTAAAAAATGTCCTCCATTCTAACATATACATGTATAATCGTTATTTTTGTTTGTTCAATAAGGTATAAAGTATTTTTGCAGGCCACTTAGCCAAATATCGGTGTACATATGTACTCGTAACTACGTACAAGTACCACAAATGAATCAAAAATAAATGAACTTTTTACAATTATCAAAGATATGATCATATCAGGTAATCCAAATTTGACTACGTACAGAGACTTTGGAGCCTCTCAAGCTTATTGAATTGATCTTCAGTAAGATCTTAATTACTGCCATCAGCGTAATCATTGATGGGTAAAAGAAGAGGTTGTGTAAGAGTAATCTTGGTAGAAGTAGGTAGAAAAATGCGTGATCTGCGTAAAAACCCTGCAACAGAAAACAATTGCGAGTCTTGCAGCTGAGGACACCAACATGAGGTGCTGTCAATGTTGCCAACACAAAGGGAGGATCCTCCAACCAGGTGAGGATATTACTCTCTTCAATAACAGTTAATGTTGGGAAGTTATATATATGCTAATTGGCGCGAGAATCTAGATCGTGATACAGGACTAGTAGTCGTTCGTCGTTCGTTGTGGTTCGTCACGCCCCTTCAAGACCTTAGGTCAATATGTGGCGACTCAACTGTTTATGCTCTGTTGTAGAGCGTGTCTATGCCAGGAGTGAGAAGTTGTAATAAGTCGGAACGGAGTGCCACCAGTGGCAGTGAATCGGGGCTGAAGTCCGCTGATTCCAGTGGGTTGGAGTTGAATGCAGTTCACGATGCTGCAGTGAAGTCCCCAGTGAGTTGGAACGGTTGCAGCGTCGTGGTTGACTGCTGCGTATACGGCAGAGAGATGCTCTACTCATGTGGCCTGTAGATGCAGTGTACTGTGGCCTAACGCTGATGAATCTGTAGGGGTAACCAGACTGGACCGGTCACTATAGTACCTGCGTAGGGTATCCCTGTTTAGGCGGTGTTTTCTGGCTGGCAGAGAGTTGGTTACCGGTTATCGCTGTGGGAGTGAACATGATGATAACGATGATGCAGTTGCTGCTCATCTGTGATTTTAAAGTAAATACGTCTTTATCGTTTGGTTTGAATCACGTCGGCTTCATTCAGTTTGATATCTCAACTTCGTGTGCTTCTCGCAAAGAAATATTTTGCAACATTTATCATTGAGGCTCGCTTAGTTATGCTTGAAAACGAGATAACCCAAAGCGGTTCTCGATTGATAAACTTTCCAACAATAAACTAATTTTAATTCGAAATAGTAATACCTTAAAAAAACGCTTTCAACCAAAGAGGCAAACGAACTCTTCATTTTCATAACATTAGTATAGATTACCATCACATAGTAAATACAAAGATGCCCTAATCATATTTTCTTATGAAACAACTCGTGACAATTTGCGGGATGAGGGTATGTTAAGCTCCACTCATTTCACTTCTTTTCCGATCTAGAAGACAGTAGTAAAACCATTTGCATCGTTATATGTCAACGTGGCTATGTCTAGCTATCTCTACTGCGTGTTAGTTGTATAAGATATGTACATTTTTACACGCAAATTATGCTATCACATCATTTTCTTCTTAATACGACTGTAACTGTGTGCTGCAGTGTACGAGTATTAACGTTAAACAGACAGTGGCGTAGTGGCTATGCTTCTCGGGTTCGATTCCCAGGGCGGACCAAATGTTTGCATGATTTGCAAATATTTGTTTCAGAGCTCGGGTGTGTTCTATATATAAAATGTACGTACTTACAAAGAAAATAGTATAAATATATTAGTCGTCTAGTACCCATAGTACAAGCTCTATTTAGTTTGGGACTAGATGACGTTGTCTGTCAATGTCTGAAATATTTATTTAAAAAAAAAAACTGTCCACTCTGATGACGTCATGACCCAGTTTGGTTATGGTGTAACAATAGCTTAGGCCATCTCATATTTACTCCACAAGTACCACTCATGGAAGATTTTATTTCAACAACTCAATTTATTATTCACCTTCCGAGAAGTGTGATACGAATTACGCAAGACCTCAAGCAATTAGAATAACGGTTTACGATGAATTTTTAAATGCTACTTAGTTATATAATTATGAACGTAAACACTTCAATGCGTTTATCTTAGAACTGAAGCGAGTGGGTAATTAAATTGCATATGCATTAATTATGCGCATACAAATTATTTATGGCTGTAGATGTTTTCGATCCTTCTAAAAGTTAGTTGGAACGGGGCACAATAATGCTCTTGCTTTTCACTTTAACAATTGTGTACAAATCGTTATCTACTGTCCCCATTTCACTTGTATGGGTCTCTGAAAAAAATATCTCTAAGCTAGGTCAGTAATGGAACAAAACTGAAGGACTTTATAAAATTATAAACAAGGTTTAACCCAAAAAAAATATAGTCCTAACACACTATTTG